>CM077307.1:91598696-92848696 GCA_039655065.1 Glossophaga mutica | reverse complement strand
CCCATTATTCCCCTCCACCCTGCACACCCCTCCCACCCACATTCCCCCCCTTTAGTTCATGTCCATGTGTCATAAGTTCTTTAGCGTCTACATTTTCCACACTATTCTTGCCCTCCCCCTATTTTCTACCCACCGTCTATGCTACTTATTCTCTGTACCTTTTCCCCGCTATCCTCCTCCCACTCCCCTGTTGCTAACCCTCCATGTGATCTCCATTTCTGTGGTTCTGTTCCTGTTCTAGCTGTTTGCTTAGTTTGCTTTTGTTTTAGATGTGGTTATTAATAGCTGTGAGTTTGCTGTCATTTTACTGTCCTATTTTTTATCTTCTTTTTCTTAGATAAGTCCCTTTAACATTTCATATAATAAGGGCTTGGTGATGATGAACTCCTTGAACTTGACCTAATCTGAGAAGCACTTTATCTGCCCTTCCATCCTAAATGACAGCTTTGCTGGATAGAGTAATTTTGGATGTAGGTCCCTGCCTTTCAAGACTTCAAATATTTCTTTCCAGCCCCTTGAAAGGTCTCTTTTGAGAAATCAGCTGACAGTCTGATGGGAACTCCCTTGTAGGTGACTGTCCCCTTATCCCTTGCTGCTTCTAGGATTCTCTCCTCCATTTTAATCTTGGCTAATGTAATGATGATGTACCTTGGTGTGTTTCTCCTTGAGTCCAACTTCTTTGGGACTCTATGAGCTTCCTGGACTTCCTGGAAGACTATTTCCTTTGCCAGATTGGGGAAGTTCTCCTTTATTATTTGTTCAAATAAGTTTTCCACTTGTTGCTCTTCTTCTTCCCCTTCTGGGACCCCTATAATTCGGATGTTGGGGCATTTAACAAGGTCCCAGAGGTTCCTAAGTCTCTCCTCATTTCTTTGAATTCTTGTTTCTTCCTTGTTTTCTGTTTGGTTGTTAGTTTCTTCCTTCTGGTCCACTCCATTGATTTGACTCCCAGTTTTCCTCCCATCTCTATTGGGTCCCCATGCGTCTTCCTTCATTTCACGTATTGTAGCCTGCATTTTTTCATCTAATTTGTGAGCAAAATCAATCAGTTCTGTGAGCATCCTGATCACCAGTGCTTTGAATTGTGCATCTGATAGGTTGGCTATCTCTTCATGGCTTAGAGGAATTGGCTCTGGAGCTTTCATTTGTTCTCCATTTTGAGCCATTTTTGGTGGTTTTTTGTTGTTTTGATTTGATTTGATTTTGGTCTGGTCGCGGCTACTACGTAGTGAGGGGTGGAGCCTTAAGTGTTCCTCAGGGCGGGGCAGCTCAGTCACTGGGTTGTGACGCTATAGATGGGGGCGGGGTCCGAGAGGGAAGAATGGCGCCTGCTCTGCTCTCTACTGGACTCTGGTCCCTTCCGCCACTTCCCCTTCACCTGGATTATCTGCACTCTCGGGCGTGCTGTTAGGTAGTGAGGAGTGGAGCCTCAGGCCCTCCCTAGTGCGGGGCAGCCCAGTCGCTGGGTTGTGACGCTGTTTGTGGGGGTGGGGTCTGAGAGGGGGACAATGGCACCTGCTCCACTCTCTCCTGGATTCAGTCCCTTCCACCACTTCCCCTCTGCCTGGACTGTCTGCGTGTGGGAATGTGGGCCCACCTGGTCACCCAGCTGCCTTGTGTGGCCTCACTGGGTCTGCACAGTTGCCCTCCTGTGCCCTGGGTCCGCCAGCTGCCGCCTGTGGGCCCAGAGTCCACCAGCCACTGCCTGTGCACCTGGGAACTGCCAGCCGCTGTTGCCTGTGTTCCCGGGTCCACACCTCCACTTTTTCCTGCCACAACTCCGCCCCTCTTACCGGTCTGGATGAACAGCTGTTGGACTTCCGTACAATTCAATTTTCTATCAATTCTCGTTGTTTTCTTGTTTCTAAATATTTGTTGTCTTTAATTTTCGTTGTGAGAGGAGGCACAGTGTGTCCGCCTACGCCTCCATCTTGGCCGGAAGTGCCTGTTTGTGTGATTTATAGACAGATGCCGGTGTCAAGGACATATTTTCTTTTTTTTTTTAAATTTATTATTTATTTATCTTTTAGAGGGGAAGGGTAGGAGAGAAGGAGAGGGAGAGAAATATCAATGTACGGTTGCCTCGCGTGTGTCCCCTGCCGGGAACTGGCCCGCAACCCAGGCATGTGCCCTGACTGGGAATCGAACCGTGATCCTCTGGTTCGCAGGCCTGCGCTCAATCCACTGAGCTACACCAGCCAGGGCTCAAGGACATATTTTCAAAGTGATGGTTGTCATAAGTGTTATTTCAAATGTTATATATAAAATGTAAGGTTTAGTTAAAACATTTGATAATTTGAAGTTTTTCATGAAGATCCATTTTAGGTTAGGATAATCTAGGAAAGATTAAAATATATTTATTTTATTTTATTATTGTTCAAGTACAGTTGTCTGCATTTTCCCCCCACTGCTCCCCTCCACCCCAGTAAATGGATGGAAGAAAAAACTATTGTACATTTACATGATGGAAATTTAAAATATTTTTGATTGATTTTTTGCAAGCTAAGCCTCAGATTCCCTCCCCATTTTTTAGTTTATTTACTTTGCATACAACACATAACTTTCTTTTTCTTTTGTGTTTTGATATTAACAAGAACTGATGAAGGATTTACATAAATTTATTTTTGAGAATTAATTCACTTTGTTACATAAGCTTTCTGTTAAAACTGAACCTGTGCCTTGGGTGTTGCTTGCTCTAATGTGGTATCTACCTGAAGCTAATTTCATTTCTAACCAAAATTTAGAGTGAAGGACATACCTAAAAATTATAAACAGCTTCTCTGAAAAAAATATTAATTTGCTTTTTTGCTTTCAGAGACTTCAAATAAAATGTTACTAAATTGCATGATCAGTAAATACAAGATTGTGTAGCACCTCTTCTTTGTTCAGTGTAGAAGAGCAAACAGTGTCTTTTTTTGCAGGGTGTTTGCTCTTTTTCTCACCTCGGAGACCAGTCTAGATAGCAAAGGGACAGGGGAAATAAGGGACACCTAGAGGAGCTCTTCCTCTGAGCTTTTCCTGGGTAGTGATGAGGGGTTAGAAGGATTTCTGGGATGTTAACAGATATTCCAAGATGTATATAGAAGAAATGCTAAGACACTGGAGAGAACAGTAACAAAATGCACTAGATTTTAGACTAGGCAATAGGAGTTTTAGCATAAGGAGGGCTTAAAGACCAAAATATATTTTAGTCCTGGGAAGTTAAACATAAATTTGTTTTCAGTCCCTTTGGATAACTTCAAGCAAGTGATATTGTGCTATTGCTCTTTTATAACTCTCTCTTCAGCAGTTTGGGTATGCACGCTACTCCTCAAGGACATCATCTCCTTTATACCTTCCATTTCCTCCCCAAGTCCATTTCTTCCAACAATTTCAGTATTTCCCAAATTCTGTTTGGAGGTCCTGCAGGTATTAACAGCATTGCTAGACAGAAGGGGTCCCTGGGCAAACACATTTGTGGAATGCTGAGTTAGAGGGTGTTTTGTTATTGTTCTCTCCCTCCTTCCTTCTCCTTTCTCCACTCTGTCTCCGTTTTCCCTTTCTTCTCCCCCCTTCTCACCCCATCAATCTCTCTTTTGGTTTTGTTTCTTCAATGGTAGGCCTTACTGTAGCCTTTAATATGATGCCTACCCTTTAAGGAGGGTAGTGACATCTCCCAAAATTCTTTGAAAAACAGTATAGTAAATATTTTTGTATTAGAGAACTATGAAGGTTATCAGTCAAATATTCAAGGGGAAAATTTGTTCTTATTACATTCAGTGATCTAGCCAAGAATTAAAATGGAATTTCAAAGTTGTATATGAACTTGAAGACTACACTTAACTGTGTTTATTTTTCAGTATTCAGTTGAATATCTACTACATTTATTACAGTCCTTAGTTCTATATTATAATTTCTGTTAAAAGTATCCTATGTTTCCCTGTAAAAGGTTTTTTAAAAGATAATAGGATTAACATTTTATTAGCTATCATGTGTTTTTGACACATGAACACATATGGAGAGTGGTATGAAAGTCATCTCTGATCCCACAGGGATGGGAGCAAAGTTGGTCCCCTGGCTTCCTGGGGTGGTCATCTCAGCCCAGCAGCCCTGCATGTTCACCAGGAGACACCTTCAAGTCCCTGGCTGACCTCCCTGGCTTCCTGAACAGGGTTCGTATCACACAGTTGGGAGCATGAAGGACAACCCAGTACTAGGTGGCTCAAGTAGCTTAGGTCTTGGCTGCAGGAGAGTGGTCCCACCCTGGCTCCCTGCCAGAGCTCCACTGAAACAGCCAAAGATTTAAAATTTACCTAGACTGATTTTACATTTATTGCCATTAAAATTAATTTTTATTAGTTTCTATAGAACTTCATAAAGAATGCTAAAGAATTTTCTTAAAAGCTACTTAAACTCATAAACTTATCAATATTACTAATCAACAAGAGTAAAAACATTGTACCAAGCCCCTTTTAAATTCACTTTCTTCCTGATAAGCACAGACATTTAGAAAACTATGTCTTTTATTTTTAAATTTTTTTTAATTTTTATTTTAATTGTTGATCTTGTACAGTTTTCTGTCTTTTACTCCCACCCTAGCCCACCACCCCAGCCCTCCCCACCTCCCTCCCATTTCCACCCCCCATAGTTTTTGTCCATGTGTCCTTTATACTTGTTGCTCTAAACCCTTCCCCTTTTCCCCTGAAATTCCCTCCCCTCTCCCCTCTGGTCACCGTCAGACTGTTCTCAAATTCAGTGTCCTTGGTTATATTATGCTTGTTTGTCTGTTTTGTTGATTAGGTTCCTGTTAAAGGTGAAATCATATGGTATTTGTCTTTCACTGCCTGGCTTATTTCACTTAGCATGATGCTCTCCAGTTCCATGGATCGGAAGAATTAATATCATCAAAATGTCCATACTACCCAAAGCAATTTACAAGTTCAATGCAGTACCTATTAAAGTACCAATGGTATATTTCACAGACATAAAACAAACACTTCAGAAATTTATATGGAACCATAAACGACCCAGAATAGCTGCTGCAATTTTGAGAAAGAAGAGCAAAGTAGGAAGGATCACAATACCTGATACCAAACTGTATTACAAGGCCACTGTAATCAAAACAGCCTGGTACTGGCATAAAAACAGGCACACGGACCAGTGGAACAGAACAGAGAGCCCAGAAATAAACCCAAGACTCTACGGTCAGTTAATATTCGACAAAGTGGGCAGCAACATAAAATGGAGCAAAAATAGCCTCTTCAACAAGTGGTGTTGGGAGAACTGGACAGCTACGTGCAAACAAAATGAATGTCTTTTAAAATATGACTTCTGGAGGGTTCAAGATGGCGGCATGGTAGGAGGATGCAGATTGTCCTTCCTCCTGCACATGGGAGAAAAACCTAACTGATCTACAGAGGAACAGAGCAGATAGCCAACAATACCACAGTATATATGAAAATAGGAGATCAAAATCCGTAGCAGACATTGGAAAACTAGACGTGGCAGCCGAGCGACGGGAGGTGGTCCTGAGACGGGACAGAGGCGACCCGGCGACCGGAGGCAGCTCCGCAAACGACCGGAGGCGGCCCGGCGACCGGAGGCGGCTCCGCAACCGACCGGAGGGGCCTCCGCAACCGACCGGAGGCGGCCGCGCGACCGGAGGCGGCTCCGCAACCGACCGGAGGCGGCCCGGCGACCGGAGGCGGCTCCGCAACCGACCGGAGGCGGCCGCGCGACCGGAGGCGGCTCCGCAACCGACCGGAGGCGGCCCGGCGACCGGAGGCGGCTCCGCAACCGACCGGAGGCGGCCGCGCGACCGGAGGCGGCTCTGCGACCGGGTTGGAAGCAGCCCTGCGGCCAGAGGCGACCCTGCAACTAGAGAAGGGGACTCTGGAAGACCCGGAGCTCACATCTGTGATACTGGGGTGAGTGCGCGCAACTCGGGAAACTCTCGGAGCCCATGCCCGTAGTCTCAGGCGGGCGCCTGCGCCCTGTAGGAGACCCGGAGCTCACAGCAATAGGCTCGGGGAGGGATGGATCTGTAAGAGATTCCAGCTGAAACCCATAAACTCTGGAAAGCTCGCCCCCTGCAGGAGGCTCAGAAATCACACCCAAGGCCCTGCATGGACAGTACGCCATTAGCCCTGGGGACAGTGCTGGGCTGGCACCGAGGACAGTAGCCCAAAGCTGACTGAGTGAGGAACAGGGAGAAAAGCGGTACGAGTCGCCTCCCAGCCTGCTACAGCCAGCAAGTCCAGAAAATCCAGTTTGGCCTGTGTGAAAATAGCAAGAGATTTTTTTTTTTCTTTTTTTTTTTCCCTTCTTATTCTTTTTTTTTTTTTTTTTGGGGGGGGGGTGTTGTTTTGTTTTGTGGGGGATTTTTTTGATAGTTGTTTTTTGTCTGCTTAGTTGGGTTTTTTGTTTGTTTGTTTTGGTTCGTTTTTCGTTTTTGTGGGGTTCTTTTTGTTTTGTTTTGATTATATATTTTTTATTTCTTTATTACTTCTACCTTTTTTATCCCTCAATTCCTTTTGCTTCTCTTTACTTCTTTCTGGCTTTATTCCTTCTTCCTTTCTTTCCAATTTTATCTCTCCTTCCCTCCTCTTTTTTTTTTCTTTTTTCTCTCTCTTCTTTTTTCACTCTATTCTTTTCTCTTTTTGAATACCCACGAGTGAGGCAAAGAAATCCTAGAACTGTGGAAAAACCAGAGTTGGACCAAAAGAGGGGGTATTCCCACAGCTGAGACAGTGGAAGCTGTGAACACCAGGATACCTGAAGAAGACTATAACACTGAATCTCACAGGTATTCCACCACAGAAGTTCACACCATAAACGCAGGTAGCCAGAACAGATCAACTTAAGAAGCAGAGGTTTACAAGAAGAGTCTCACCAACAATGAGAAGACAAAGAAACAATCCCCAAATGAAAGAAAAGGTGGAAGCCCCAGAAAGAATGCTAAATGAAACAGAGGCAACTCAACTATCAGATAAGGAGTTCAAAGAAATGGTTGTCAGGAAGCTCCATGAGCTCTCAATGAGCTACCAGAAACTACAGGGAAGCTACGATGAACTCACTGCAAACTATATCAACATGAAAAAGGAAATAGAAACTAGCAAAAAGGGCCAAGAGGAAATGAAGAATACAATTTCTGAGCTGAAGAACACAGTAGAAGGAATGAAAAGCAGAATCGATGAAGCAGAAGATCGGATCAGTGAGTTGGAGGACAAAGTAGAAAAAAACAGCCAGATAGAGCAAGAAAAGGAAAAGAGGCTCAGAAAGAATGAAGAGGGTTTAAGAGAAATGCAAGACAACATGAAACGTAATAATATCCGTATAATAGGAATACCAGAACGAGAAGAAGAAGAGCAAGGGATAGAAAACCTATTTGAAAAAGTAATGATGGAAAACTTCCCTAATTTGGTGAGAGGAAAAGTCACACAAATTCAGGAAACACAGAGAGTCCCTATCAAGAGGAACCCAAACAGGCCCACTTCAAGACACATCATCATTAAAATGGCAAACTTCCAAGACAAAGAGAGAATCTTAAAGGCAGCAAGGGAGAAAAAGGAAGTAACATACAAGGGAGCCCCGATAAGGTTAGCAACTGACTTCTCAATGGAAACGCTCCAAGCCAGAAGACAATGGCAAGAAATATTCCAAGTAATGAGAACCAAAGGCCTACAACCAAGACTACTTTATCCAGCAAGGCTTTCAATCAAGATAGAAGGCCAAATAAGGAGCTTCCCAGACAAAAGAAGTCTAAAAGAATACACCTCTACCAAACCAGTACTACAAGAGATACTAAAGGGACTGCTTTAAGGAAAAAAAGGAAAAGAGAGAGTGAGGAACACAGATATGAAAATGGCAATGAATCAGTACCTATCAATAGTAACCTTAAATGTAAATGGATTAAATGCTCCAATCAAAAGACATAGAGTAGCTGACTGGATAAGAAAGCATGACCCACACATATGCTGCCTACAAGAGACCCACCTCAGGACAAAAGACCTACCCAGACTCAAAGTGAAAGGCTGGAAACAAATTTTCCAAGCAAATGGACAGGAAAAAAAGGCCGGGGTAGCAATACTCATATCAGACAAAATAGACTTCAAAAGAAGAGCTATAAAGAGAGACCCAGAAGGTCACTTCATAATACTCAAGGGAAGAATCCACCAAGAAGACATAAACATTGTAAATATATATGCACCCAATATAGGAGCACCTAAATACATCAAGAAAATCTTAGAGGACTTCAAGAAAGATATTGACAGCAACACAATTATAGTAGGAGATTTTAACACCCCACTGTCAAAAATGGACAGATCTTCCAAACAAATTATCAACAAAGATATTGTGGAATTGAACAATACTCTAGACGAATTGGACTTAGCTGATATATATAGGGCCCTCCATCCCAAAGAAACTAAATACACATTTTTTTCAAACGCACATGGAACATTTTCAAAGATAGACCACATGATAGGACACAAAACAAGTCTCAACAAATTCAAGAAAATTGATATCATACCAAGCATTTTCTCCGACCACAAGGGACTAAAACTAGAAACCGACTTGATGGGGAAAATCCCCAAACCATCAAAATCATGGAGATTGAATAGCATGCTATTAAACAATGAATGGGTAAAGAATGAAATTAAGGAGGAAATCAAAAAGTTTCTGGAAACAAATGAAAATGAACTCATAACAACCCAAAACTTATGGGACACAATGAAGGCAGTCCTCAGAGGGAAGTTCATAGCAATACAGGCCTACCTAAAGAAGACAGAAACATTTCTAACAAACGACTTAACCCTACGCCTACAAGAACTCGAGGAACAACAACAAAGACAGCCCAGGGCAAGTAGAAGGAAGGAAATAACCAAGATCAGAGCAGAATTAAATGACATAGAGACTAAAAGCACAATCCTAAGGATCAATGAATCCAGGAGCTGGTTCTTTGAAAAGATAAACAAAATCGACAAGCCTTTAAGCAGGCTCATCAAGAAAAAAAGAGAGAGGACTCAAATAAACACAATCAGAAATGAAAGAGGAGAGATTACGACTGACACCACAGAAATACAAAGGATTGTAAGAAATTACTATGAAGAACTGTATGCCAAGAAATTTGAAAACCTAGGTGAAATGGACAAGTTTCTAGAAAAATATAACCTTCCAAAACTCAATGAAAAAGAAACAGAAAGCCTGAACAGACCAATAACAGCTGGTGAAATTGAATCAGTAATCAAAACACTCCCGGCACACAAAAGCCCTGGACCAGATGGTTTCACAGGAGAATTCTACAAAGCATTTAAGGAAGAGCTAACCCCTATCCTTCACAGACTATTCCAAAAAATCCAAAATGATGGAAGACTCCCAAACTCTTTTTATGAAGCCAGCATCATTCTAATCCCAAAACCAGATAAAGACACAACAAAGAAAGGAAACTTCAGTCCAATATCATTGATGAACATAAACACTAAAATCCTCAACAAAATATTGGCAAACCGCATCCAACAATACATTAAAAAGACCATACACCATGACCAAGTGGGATTCATCCCAGGGATGCAAGGATGGTTCAACATTCCCAAATCAGTAAATGTAATACATCGCATAAACAAAAGCAAAGACAAAAATCACATGATCATATCAATAGATGCAGAAAAAGCTTTTGATAAAGTACAACACCCATTTATGATAAAAACACTCAGCAAAGTGGGAATAGAGGGAGCATTCCTCAGCATAATAAAGGCCATATATGAGAGACCTACAGCCAACATCATACTCAACGGGCAAAAACTGAAATCTTTCCCACTAAGATCAGGAACAAGACAAGGCTGTCCACTTTCACCACTTCTATTCAATATAGTATTGGAAGTCTTAGCCACAGCAATTAGACAAGAAAAGGAAATAAAAGGCATCCAAATTGGAAAGGAGGAAACAAAACTATCATTGTCTGCAGATGACATGATAGTGTACATAGAAAATCCTATAGACTCGGCCAAAAAGCTGCTCGACGTAATAAATGAATTTGGCCAAATAGCTGGATACAAAGTCAATATCCAAAAATCAAAGGCATTTTTGTATACCAACAGTGAAACAGCAGAAGCAGAAATCAAGAAAAAAATCCCATTCGATATAGCAAAAAGAAAAATAAAATACCTAGGAATAAACCTAACCAAGGAGGTAAAAGACCTGTATGCAGAAAACTACACAACACTGAAGAATGAAATCAAGGAAGACACAAACAAATGGAAGCATTTACCATGTTCATGGATCGGAAGAATTAATATTATCAAAATGTCCATACTACCCAAAGCAATTTACAGATTCAATGCAATACCTATTAAAGTTCCAATGGCATATTTCACAGACATAGAACAAACACTTCAAAAATTTATATGGAATCATAAACGACCCCGGATAGCGGCAGCAATTTTGAGAAAGAAGAGCAAAGTAGGAGGGATCACAATACCTGATACCAAACTGTATTACAAAGCCACTGTAATCAAAACAGCCTGGTACTGGCACAAGAACAGACACGTGGACCAGTGGAATAGAACAGAGAGCCCAGAAATAAACCCAAGTCTCTACAGTCAATTAATATTCGACAAAGGGGGCAGCAACATAAAATGGAGCAAAAATAGCCTCTTCAATAAGTGGTGCTGGGAGAACTGGACAGCTACATGCAAAAAAATGAAACTCGAGCACCAACTTACACCATACACAAAAATAAATTCAAGGTGGATAAAAGATTTAAATATAAGCCATGACACCATTAAAATTCTAGAGGATAATATAGGCAGGAAAATCTCAGATATTTCACGCAGCAATATTTTCACTGATACGTCCCCTAGAGCAAGGGACATAAAGGAAAGAATAAACAAATGGGATCTCATCAAAATAAAAAGCTTCTGCACAGCTAAAGAAAACAGTATTAAAATAAAAAGAGAACCAACTGTATGGGAAAACATATTTGCCAATGATACCTCAGACAAGGGATTAATCTCCAAAATATATAAAGAACTTACAAGACTCTACTCTAAGAAGACAAGCAACCCAATTAAAAAATGGGCAAAGGATTTGAACAGACACTTCTCCAAGGAGGACATACAGAGGATCCAGAGACACATGAAAAGATGCTCGATATCTCTAGCTATCAGAGAGATGCAAATTAAAACTACAATGAGATACCACTTGACACCAGTCAGAATGGCCTTCATAAACAAAGCAACAAACAGCAAGTGTTGGAGAGGTTGTGGAGAAAAGGGGACCCTAGTGCACTGTTGGTGGGATTGCAGATTGGTACAACCACTATGGAAAACAGTATGGAATTTTCTAAGAAAACTAAAAATGGACATACCTTTTGACCCAGCAATTCCACTGCTTGGATTATATCCTAAGAATCCTGAAACACCAATCCAAAAGAATCTATGCACCCCTATGTTCATAGCAGCACAATTTACAATAGCCAAGTGCTGGAAGCAACCTAGGTGCCCATCAGTTAATGAATGGATCAAAAAACTGTGGTACATTTACACAATGGAATTCTATGCAGCAGAAAGAAAGAAGGAGCTCCTACCCTTTGCGACAGCATGGAAGGAATTGGAGAGTATCATGCTAAGCGAAATAAGCCAGGCAATGAAAGACAAATGCCATATGATCTCACCTTTAACAGGAAGCTAATCAACAAAACAAACAAGCAAGCATAATATAAACAAAGACGCTGAATTTGAGAACAGTCTGACAGTGTCCAGAGTGGGAGGGGAGGGAATATCAGGGGACAAGGGGAACGGTTTGGAGCAACAAGTATGGGGGACTCATGGACAAAAACTATGGGGGGGGGTGGAAATGGGGGGAAGGTGGGGAGGGCTGGGGTGGTGGGCTGGGGCGGGGTAAAGGACAGAAAACTGTACAATATCAACAATTAAAAAATACTGATTAAAAAAAATACAAAATAAAAAAAAATAAAATATGACTTCTAAACTGAGTAAATGCAGCATTGTTTTATTTTTACTTTTATTTTTTTCAAAGTTTGCACTTCTTTTTTATTTGAGAGAGAGAGAAAGGAAGAGGGAGAGGAACATCAGGCACTGTTCCACCTCTCCGCGCACTCACTGGCTGACTTCTGCATGTGCCCTGACCCAGGACCGAACCTGGAATCCTGGTGCCCTGGGACCATGCTCCAACCAAGTGAGCTACCTGGCCAGGGTGCATTTTTTTAATTTTAAACACCTGTTGGACCAGTCTACACCCCAGCCTCTAGGTCATCAGGCATCAATAGTCAGGGAAACTAGAGAATAGTTAGTGACTGCTTCTGCGTCACTGAAGAAACAGCTGAGCACCACACTGAAGAGCAAGGACAGCTTGGTCCTCGTCTACCCGCAAGGCATGCCAAGGCCCACTTGGCCAGAGCTTGGCCCATCCCAGAGTCACTTCCTGTTTAGATTATGGAAGAGGGTTTGGCTGGAGGGAGCCCTCGCCCTGGAGGTCCTGCTCCTCACCGAGCCCCATCATAAGGATGATGGTGGGGACAGCACACTCTGAGCCTCCTGCCCTCTGGGAGGATACTGTGGGGCTCCTGAGATGGCACATTCTGGCTGTGCCATGCAGTGAGCTCGGAAGCAGGTTTTCCATGGCTGACTCTGCAGCCAGATCAGAATCTTGGTGAGGGGATCCTGGGTAGGGCAGGCACTGGCTGAGTGCCCCTGGGATTCTGCAGAGTAAAGAAAAGTCACACTGAGTGTCCAGGAGGGAAGGTGCAGAGGGGCCCCCCCAGGCCCTTGGCACACAGGAACAGAGCCTGGGCCTATTGGCAATGGAGACAAAGACCAGGTACTTGGAGCACCTTGCTGGGAGGTAGGGTACTGGGTTTACCCACTCAAACTATAAAGTATCTTACCTGAAGCTAAGCCTTCATTTTCAGTAACTTCTCCATACTGAGTAGAACACAGGTTGGTATGATGCCAAAGTCCAAGTGCACTTCATGGTGCCAATTAGTTTCTAATCACTCTGCTAAGAGCTGCTGGCTTTGGATCTCTCCCCTGCCCTCCACAGGGAGGAGAGCCAGGGAGCTCAGGGAGCCCACAAGGGCTCTGCCCTGAGCTGGTGCTGAGAGGAGGTCACAGACGGGGCTGGGTGTCCTCAGACTCTTAGTGACTGTGGATGTGTGGTTAAGGGCCTGGGTCTGACCTGCCTGGGTCAGGGTTCTCCTCCATGGAATCAAGCAAGGGCTTCAAGTGCGTCCTTCCGTGTCTCTGCTGCCAAAGTGAAATTGGGTTCCACCGTCTGAAGGGGACAGCAGGTCAGACCCTGCAGGCTCCCTGTCACTGCCAAAGTCACTCTGGAAGGGAGTACCCAGGAGGTCTGGGAGGACCAACCCCCACCCCACCCCCACCCTGTGGCCCTAGGGCTTCCCTCCTCTGCAGTTCTCTGTGCTCAACCAGTAGCAACTCTGTCGGCAGCAGGTTAAAACTGACTTCAAAGAATGAATCAGGAAGTTTCCCTTCCTCTTCTGTTTCCTGAAAGTTGGTGTACAGTTGTTTGAAAAAAAATGGTAGACTTCTGGAGTGTAACCATCAGGGTCTGAGATTTCCTTTTTTTAAATTTGTTTAGTTTCAGTAATTTGTGTAAATCAACTGGAAATGTAACTAACTACTTTTATAGGTGACTATGCATTTTCAACACTGGAAGATTTAAAATGAAGTATAGAAATGTTCAAGTCCCCCAAACCCTACAGTTACATTAGGAAGACATCTGAGCATATTTGTTATTTAAGCTTTAGAATGAACAGAACTCATCTTCCTGAGGGTGGCAAGGGTTGGAGAACTTGGGTCCTTGAAGCTCCACTCAAACCTAGGTGGCGAGCCTGTGCTTGTTAACCATCCTCAGTCCTCAAATGGGCGTAATGAAGACCTGTCGTAGATAATCCATAAAGGGATTAAACGTGGTGAAGGATGACAGGTGTCTGGCAGAGAGGCAACACCATGCTCATGGTGAGGCGGGAGTGTAATAAGGTGATAAGGTGACCTGGGTATGCTGCACCTCACATTATTTTTCTTTTAATTTCCACCCACCACCGTTCCATTTGAGTAGCATCCCTGAGAACAGTGTAAGTGCTTAAAACCAGCCAAACAAGCAGTTTGAATATTGCCTTAACCTCAGTTCCTGGGGGCCTCAGACCCCACACCTGCCTCTCAGTATTTGAGGTTAGGACAATATTTGAACTGCTTAGTCCCTATGTTTACCTCCCACCCCTCTGTTTAAGGCTTATGCCCAGCTGCTCTGCACTTACCTCTTGTGACAAGGAGTGTTTTAAGAAGGCGGTACAAATGGTAAAGAACTAGAGCCCAGGCAGAGCTGGTGGCCTGACCCCGGTGGAGTTCTGTCCTCTAGGATGGGGCAGGAGGAAGGAAAGATGCACAGAAGCAGGGAAGGACTCTTTTTTGGACAGAGCTCAGAACAGGCTGTGAAAGGCTGCATCCTTCTTTCTGCAAGAAACTAAAAAACCAACAGCTCCTGGTACATCCTTTGAGTGCTCCTGAGTATGGGGCACAAGAGGATATTCCCAGGAAAAGGAGCAGGGGTAAGGTCCCCTGGGAGGGATGGCAGGAAAGCATCAGGCTGGGCAGAAAGGAAAGCTCATGGGCTTGGCAGTGAGTGCTCCTTTCAGGACAAAGAGCACTAAAAAGTGGTAATCATTTTCCCATTTCTCTCATTTTCCTTCATCTCCTCACTCACCTCTCCTTACTCTGCGTGTCTTGAGTGGGCAGCTGTGTGGACAGTAGTGTTTTAGGTGCTAGGCGTCTATTTTTGGAGGGTCATCCAGGGTCCACGCCACAGGACTGAGAGTTTTCATGAGATACGGGATCTTTAGATCTAAAACTAGGAAAGTCTCAGGAAAACTGAGACAGGTTGGTTCCCCTATAACCCCAGATGTCTTGAGAAGGTGAAACAGTTGGCTTGAAATCCAACCAAATCACTTTGGACACTTGGATTTCTCTGTTTGTTTGTTTGTTCATTTGTTTGTTTATATTAGCTTTCCCCAAGTCAAATAAGTTAGGTACCAAAGAATAGTGTTTGCAATGCCTTGTATTGTAGCATCTTGTATAAATTTACATAGGTGGATTTGATAACCTTGCATTACACACACACACTCAGCCTAAAAGCAAATGGGCCATACATCCTGGACACTTAACATGGCTCTGGTCCCAGCCCTTTACACAGTTATCTCTCGTATGAGCTTGATAAATATTTGATAAACTCCTGAACCAAGTTTCACTGAGTACATTATTGGATCACATCCAAAACCTCAGGGCCAGACAATCTGGAGAAACTTGGGTGTTCCAGAAATTCCTCACAGCAGGGAACAGAGAAAGACTTTATAATCTAAAAATAGCTGGTTACCATTACCTCTGTGACCAAATTGATCCTTCAATTAAGAGGGTGGCCTGCCACCTGGTGGTACTCTTTAGCACTGCACCCTAGTAAACCACAATTACCGATAATTCCTGTGTTGGATGAATTTACTGGGTGTACATTCATTAAAGACAAGGGCTAGGAGAGCCCACATGTTGTAACTATATTTCTGACTACTAGTATAGAGAAACCTGACAATGAATATTTTTAATAATTTGTGAATTATTTTATATGAGAAGTCTCATAAGGAGGTAAGGGAAAGAAAAAAGAAAAGTAAAATCTGTGGAATACTTACTTGAACTAGGCAGTCTAATTATTTCCCCTCACAACAACCTTGTGATATGGATAGTATTATATTTATTTTACAAAAGATAAAATTTATAGTCAGAGGTTAAGAGATCCTTTGACATTAAACAAGAAAATAAAAGGGTACGACAATTCTTTCTGGCTCCAAAGCATGAACTCAGGCTGTTACACTGCATTTCGCGAAACATTTAACAAATCACTTTAAAAAATTAACTTTATTGCAGCATAGTTCACATACAATATAACTGTATGTTTTTAACACTTTAACAAAGTTATAAACATCTTACATCTTACCCAACTACAGTACAGTATCAAAACAGGAAATTAATATTGGTACAGAGTAGACACCTATGCAGGCACAAATTCATGTAACCAATATTATAATCAAGAGACAGAAGTGTTCTAACACCACAAAGACCCTCTTTATAGTCACACTGTCTTGTGTTGGTCTCAAGCTCAGGATAGTGATGCTGTCAGCTGGAAATGCCTGGGGACACTCACTGGGGCTTGTAGTATTTGTAGTGAACCCACAGATGTTTCTGCCTTCACAGCCAGTGCTGTGGCTGAACTGGCCCTTTGGTTCTTGTTATGATTATAGGACACACGTGAGCAACAGCCATCAGGAAACTTTGAAAAGACAAGGTTTATTATTCACTAGTCTTGAAGGGTACAAGGCACACTCAGGTGTGGTGCCAAGGTTTACTCAGGTTTACTCTTTCAGGAATTAGTGGGATGAAGGGAAAAGCAGGGTCACTCAGATGTTCAATTATTTAGGTCACCCAGGGCTTTCTAAAGGGGGAACTTCACAGATGGGGAAGCCTGGCTCCTCATCTAGTTGTGTGGCTGGCAGTGTGTTCATTCCAGACTTGAAGTGGATGCCTCAGCAACAAAAAGCTTAATGCCAGCCACTTACATTAAAATTTAAAAAGCTAATTGCCAGGCATTTACACACACCTACACATCTCTCTTCTCTCTCTTCCACCATTCCTAAACATGGGTGACCATTAAACAGTTCTCTGTCTCTACAATGTTATTTGACAGTGTTACATAATCGGAACCATACAGCACATGACCCTCTGAGGTCCATCCATGTGGCTGTGTGTATCAACAGTTCATTCTCTTTTTACTGGTGAGTCAAGTTCCATGAATTGGATATAGCGCAATTTGTTTAACCATTTACCCATGGAAGGATATTTTAGTCATTTGCAGTTTTTATTATTACAAATAAAGCTTTTACAAAAAGGATACTGTGTAGAAATAAGTTTCCATTTTCCTGGGTCATATTGTAGTTTCATGCCTAGTTTTTAACGGAAGTAGTTTACCAAAGTACCTTCCAAAGTGATACGTACCATTTAATATTTCCACCAGCAATGTAAGAGGGATCCACTTTCTCCACATCCTTGCCAGCATTTGGTATTTTCACCCATTTTTATTTTAGTTGTTTTAATAGGTGTGAAGTGATACCCCAATGTGGTCTTAATTTGCATTTCCTTAATGGCTAGCAATGTTGAATATATTTTGTGTGCTTATTTGACTTTAGCATAGCCTCTTCATTTAAATGACTTTTCATGTCTTTTTTCCATTTTGTAATTCAATTGTTTGGTTTTGGAGGGGTCTTTTTCATTAACTGTTGAGCAATCCTTTTTAAATTAAAAAATTTTAATATTTTTGAGCATACTTTATATATATTCTAAATATGAGTCCTTCTGTTACAAATAAGAGTCTGAGTCCAGACAACGGTTCCTTTCCCAATGCATGTAGAAGCCATTATTATGACATTGGCTTTTGAGATAAGAAAAAGCAGTTTATTTCAGTGTCTTTGGTTATATTTTGCTTGTTTGCTTGTTTTGTTGATTATGTTCCTGTTAAAGGTGAGACTGAAATTGAGAACAGGCTGACAGTGACCAGAGGGGAGAGGGGAGGGGATTTCAGGGGGAAAGGGGAAGGGTTTACAGGAACAAGTATAAAGGACACATGGACAATAACAAGTGGAGGTGGGGAGGGCTGGGGGATGGGTTGAGATTGGGGTAAAAGGCAGAAAACTATACCTGAACAATTTTAAAAATTAAAGAAAAATTTTAAAAATTAATTTTAAAAAGTAGTTTATTTATTGCTGAGTTCACTCACAGGGGAAAGAAGGCAAGGCTCAAATATGTCTCTCTGATCCAGAGTTTGGGGTGGAAGTGCTGGTGAGATAAGTTTTAATTGAAGAATCTTGGAGCTTGGCCATTTATGGTAAGGGAGTTCAGCATGAAATCTTCCTGGACAACAAACCCTGTACATTGAAAAAATTCTGATGTTCAAGTTTCGGTCCTGTCCTTGGGGGTGAGAGGAAAAGGCTTTGGCTCCAGGCACAGCTAGAGGCCAATTTTCTTTCTTCTGAGCATGCCTTGGCCGCAAGACTTGCTGCCTCGGTGGATTAACTCCAAATAGCAACTCAGTATCTCATTAAATAGGATAGGGCCATTTTGAGCTGGTTCTTCACTGTAGTTTGCAAATATTTTCTCCTAGTCTGTAGTTGGCCTTTTCATCCTTTTCATTATTAACAGGGTCCTTCACAGAGCAAAAGTTTTTAATTTTCATAGTGTCCCACTTTTCAATTTTTCTTTTATGAATTATGTTTTAGGTGTCATGTTTAAGAACTCTTCACCATGCCATAAATTCTGAATTCTCCTATCTACATGTGGTATTGTATTTTGGCTTTTAAATATATAAGAAATATACTTTGACATTTATCCATGATTCCTCCTGTCACACAGCTTCTAAAACCCTGTAATTCCCTAAGTGATAAGTGCTGAGGAGCATCATTTGTTACAATATTTAGTTTTTGTTCCCAGCTCCTAGTGGCTCTGGAGCACAAAGGTGAGAAGAGTGTTGTGTATTACTCATTACAAGCGCCTTCCAACCACACCTGAGTTGATGATAATGAGATGACTTTGGAAAGCCTCTAAGGCTGAGGGAGCTGGTTGCCAGGGGAACTAACCTTGTGATTAGAGAGTTGGAACCTTCAGCCCACAAGGGGCCATGTACTATTTTCCACTTCCTAGTATCATTTCTGTCTTCAACCCTAATTTTTATTCCACTCTTTTTCTACAGTACATGGCCTTTTGAGGAAGCTAACTCTGTCTTAGAGTAATGAAAGTCCAAATCTCCTTCCCCCACAGTTGGTTCTGAGTGGGACTATTACTAAATCAGTCTAATGAAACTTGCAGGGGTGTCCAACATTTTGACATCTCTGGGCCACACTGGAAGAAGAGTTGTCTTGAGCCACACATTAAATACCTTGTGACACATACTCACAAAAAAATCTCACAATGTTTTAAGTAAATTTACAGTTTTGTGTTGGGCTGCATTCACAGCCATCCTGGGCTGCACATGGCCCATGGGCTGCAGCTTGGACACCCCTGAGTGTAAGGCTGAAGAATTCAGTCCAAGATGATGGAGTAGGTGTAAGCCACATTCACCTCCTCCCATGACCCCATAAAATTACAACTAAATTATAAAACAGTCAACCTAGACAAACATTTGAAGATTAGCTGAACAGAAGTCTTATAAGTAAGCACATACAGAAGAAGCCCCATCAAGACTGGTAGGAGGGGTGCAGATGCAAAACAGGCTGGCCTTGCACCTGCATGTGGTAGTTGCAGATCCAGAGGAATACCTCAGCTGCAGAGATTGCCCCCGAGGAGTGAGGGGTCTCAGCCCCATCCTTGGTTCCACAACCAAGAGCACCAGTGCCAGGAATAGAAGCCCACATAACATCTGGCTGTTAACATCACCAGGGACTACTCCTGCCTTGAGGAGAAAGGAGGAGGATGGAAACCCAGGCATCCACTTAAAGGGCCAGGAGACAAACTCTTACTGGCAGGCACTAACCCTGGGGTCTAGCAAAGGGATGGTAGCTCAGAGGGTGCCAGAGTCATACAGGGAGACTGAGTTGTGTAACTTTGGGGAGAGGGCTGGAGGGACAGTTGCCGAGGTCCCTGTGCTGAGTGCCTCTCCCGCAGGGCTCATGAATGCCACCTTTCCTGGGTTGAGCACCTCTCCCCAAGAGATGCCGTTCGTTTGGGGAGCTACACAAGCCCCACCCTGACAACTCCCAGAAAACCCACCCCACCCAACTTGCTACTATAAGCTTTGCCAGCGGCAACCAGCCTGGGCCCACGTTGCAGTCTTTCTTTAAAAAACTCTTGAGGAATTCCAGGCAAGCCCAGCAGGAGACGGCGAAATGCAGGGAGAAAGTGGGTTGTGTGGCCATGAGGCACATAAAACACTAGGAAAATTCCCTGGCAAATGGAATAAGGAAACTGAGACAAATGCTCAAACAAATGGCCAGAATAGCTGAGCAATTAACAACCAGCTAATATATCACAAGACTTAATCCCCAACCAAAGATTCCTAAAAGCAGATGGAGGAAATTGAGACAAATGGCTGAACAACAGCTGGAACAGCTGAGCAATTAACAATGACCAGCTAATAAATCACAAAACCACCTCGCAAACAGAAGGCAGAATCAGAACTTGGCACCACAAAGGTTAAAGACAACCTCCTTGCCTTTGGAAAAACATAAAATCCAAAAAAACTCACTGACCACTTGAGAAACTCACTCTTGAGTCGTTCTGGTCCCCTTAGATGCATACCTTTTTGCTTCTTTCACATTGCCACTTTGCCCTAGGGTCTTTCTTTTTTCCTTACTGGAATAAAAGTTACTCTCACTTTAACCTAGATGTGTGTCTTAAATTTTTTCCTGCATGAATCAAGAACCTGGAGGTCACCTGACTGATGAAGGGTCCCAGACTGTGCTGGGGCAGGGCCAGCTGCCAGCCCAGAAGCAGTCTGGTAACAGATTTAGGGAAGAGGCGTCTTCCTGGATGACCAGCAGGTGCCACCTTTCATGTGCCAAGCCCTCCCTCCACACAGCCAAACCTTAATTGCTGGAGCCTCAAATGGAACTAACTCTCTGAGTCCCCACCCATTGCACAACTCCACAGGCCTCAAGAAAGTGGTAGCTGGCCAAGGTGTACCCTGAGACATTTGCTGAGAGACTTTAGACTCAGCACTGGCACCAAGTTTGAATCTCTCTTAACATGGTGAACACCACTCACTCTACTCAGGTGACTCCCTAAGAACCTGGTCATGCTACTTGCATACCACCTGAGGCTTTTTCAGTGGCTGACAGCTAAGGGATGAGGTGCCTTGGTCCTTTTGCTGACCTGCCTCAGGCCCCAGTGCTGGTAGTGGCTGGCCTCACTAAGCAGCTTGGCTCCTCTCACGGGCACACAGGCCCAGCACAGGCAGCCAAAACTGTGCATGGCTTTGTAGCTCCTAATGGGTAGCCCAGAGCTAGTCAGTCATCTGACATTGACTTGAAATGGAGCCCCTCCCAAGAGGCCCCATAACCAACACACCTGGAGACTGGCAAAGCATGTTAAAGCATGACTTGATTAGTTCCACAAGTGGGACACCCTAAGGGAGATCTCAACAGGCACCAGACACTGCTGGGGAAAATTCGGTTTCATGAGACCAGCCCCCGAAGAGCAGCTCATAATCTGTAGTCATGGCCTATCCTGACAGCTGCCAGCCTGCCCAAGGGTCATCCACACACACAGATGGGCCAACAGCAATCAAGTCTCAGCTACAACAGAAGGGCACAAAAAACCCACACAGAAAATACTCCTAAAAAGAAAAAGAAAAGAAACACTTCTACAGCACCTGGCTCAGGGATCAGGAAGACTGAGCCAGTAGGCCCCACAGGACACAAACTGCAATAAGCTACCTTACCAAGCCTGGGAGTCATAGCAGATCTAATACATAGAAACAAATACATAGAGGCAGCCAAAGTGGGGAGACAATGAACCATGTCCAAAATGAAAGAACAGGAGAAATCTCCAGAAAAAGAATTAAAATGGAGGCAAGCAAACTATCAGACACAATGTTCAAAACAATGGTTATAATGATGCTCAAGGAACTTAGTGACAACTTGAACAGCATGAAAAAGGACATAATAAACCATATAAAGGAACCAGTCAGAAATGAAGAATATGTTAGAAGGAATCTACAGTAGATTAAATGAAGCAGAGGTTTGAATCAGGAATTTGGAAGACAAGGTAGCAGAAAACACCAATCAGAGCAGGAAAAAAAACCCTAAAAGTGAGGATAGTTTAAGATCCCAGGCACAACATCTAGTATAACATCATCCGAATCAAAGAGATACCAGAAGGAGAAGAAAAACAGCAAAGCATTGAGAACTTATTTGAATAAGTATGCCTGAAAACGTCCCTGACCTGGTGAACAAAATAGACCCACAAATTCAGGAAGGACAGAGAGTGCCAAATAGATGAACCCAAAAAGGCCCACACCAAGACACATCACAATTAAACTGACAAAAGTTAAAGACAAAGAGAGAATCTTAAAAGCAGCAAGAGAAAAGCAGTTAACTACAAGGAAGCTCCCATAAGACCATCAGCTGATTTCTCAACAGAAACTTTTCATGCTAGGAGGGGTTGGCACAAAATATTCAAGATGATTTTGAAAAGCAAGGATAAACAAACAAGACTACTCTACCCAGCAAAGCTATCATTTGTAATTGAAGGAAAAATAAAGAGCTTTCCAGACAAGAAAAAGCTAAGAAAGGTTATCACCACTACACCAGCATTACAAGAAATATTAAAGGAAATTCTTTAAGAAGAAGAGGAACATAAATATGAATAATAAAATGGCAATAACTATGTGCCTATCAATAAGCACTTTAAATGTAAATGCTACAATCAAAATGCATAGGGTAGCTAAATGGATAAGAAAACAAGACCCATTTTATTTTAATACTGTTTTCTTTAGCTGTGCAGAAGCTTTTTATTTTGATGAGATCCCATTTGTTTATTCTTTCCTTTATGTCCCTTGCTCTAGGGGACGTATCAGTGAAAATATTGCTGCGTGAAATATCTGAGATTTTCCTGCCTATATTATCCTCTAGAATTTTAATGGTGTCATGGCTTATATTTAAATCTTTTATCCACCTTGAATTTATTTCCCTTTGCGACAGCATGGAAGGAATTGGAGAGTATCATGCTAAGCGAAATAAGCCAGGCAGTGAAAGACAAATACCATATGATCTCACCTTTAACAGGAAGCTAATCAACAAAACAAACAAACAAGCATAATATAAACAAAGACACTGAATTTGAGAACAGTCTGACAGTGTCCAGAGTGGGAGGGGAGGGAATTTCAGGGGAAAAGGGGAACGGTTTAGAGCAACAAGTATAAAGGACTCATGGACAAAAACTATGGGGGGGTGGAAATGGGAGGAAGGTGGGGAGGGCTGGGGTGGTGGGCTGGGGCGGAGTAAAAGACAGAAAACTGTACAATATCAACAATTAAAAAATACTGATTAAAAAAAAATAAAATAAAATAAAAAAAAAAGAAAAAAAAAAAAAAAAGAAAACAAGACCCAAATATATACTGCCTACAAAAAACCCACTTCAGATCAAAAGACCCATGCAGACTGAAAAGATAATTTCATGCAGATGGGAATGAAAATAATGAGATAACAATCTTTACGTCAGAGAAAATAGTATTTTTAAAAAGACTGTAACAAGGAACAAACGAGGATACTCCATAACGATAAACAGATCCATTTAACAAGAGGCTATAACCCTTGTAAACATTTTTGCTGCCAACATAGGAGTGCCTAAATATATACAGCAATTCTCAATGGACATAAAGGGAAGATCAACAGTAATAAAGTCACACTAAGGGCATTTAACACTTCATTGACATCAATGGATAAATCTTCCAAAGAGAAAATCAACAAGGTAACAGTGGCTTTAAATGGCACATTTGACTAGATGGATTTAATTGAAAGTTTTAGAGCATTTTATCCCAAAGCAGCAAAATACACATTCTTTTCAAGTGCACATGAAACATTTTCAGGTTAGACAACACAGCAAGTCTCAATAAATTTAAGACTACTGAAATAATATCAAGATCTTCTCCAACCACAATGGTATGAAACTAGAAGTCAATTATAACAAAAAAAACTGCAAATCACATAAACGCATGGAGTTTAAATACATATGTTACTAATCAATGAATGGGTTAACAATGAGAAAAGGAAGAAATCAAAAGGCACCTTTTACAAATGAAAATAAAAACACAACAATCCAAAACCCCTGAGACTCAGAAAAAATAGTCCTAACAGGGAAATCCATAACAATACAGAAAGGCCTTCCACAGGAAACAAGAAAAATCTCAATAAAAAAATCCAACCCTACAACTAAAGGAACTAGAAAAAGAACAACAAACAAATCTAACGTGAGTAGGAAGAAGGTAATAATAAAGATCAAAGCAGAAATAAACAAAAAAAGTGTGTAAAAAATCAATAGAAAAAAATCAATGAAACCAGGAGCTGGTTCTCTGAAAAGATAGACAAGGTTGATAAACCTTTAACCAGCCTCATCAAGAAAACCAGAGGACCCAAATAAATAAATTCAGAAATGAAAAAGGGAGAAATAACAACTGACATCACAGAAATACAAAGGATTATAAAATGCTATTGTAAACCACTATTTGCCAACAAATTGGACAATCTGGAAGAAAGGAATAAATTCTTAGAAAAATATAATCATCCAAGACTGAATCACGAAGTAGTAGAAAATCTGAACATGCCTATTAAAACCAATGAAATCGAAGTAGTAATCAAAAAACTGCCAAGAAACAAAAGTCTTGGACCAGGTGGCTTCACAAGTAAATTGTATCAAACATTTGAAGAAGAATTAACACCTATCTTTCTCAAACCACTTCAAAATATTCAAGAGGAATATTGAAACATTTCAACATCTGAATTACAGGGATACCAGAAGGAGAAGATAAAGAGCAACAAGTGGAAAAGTTATTTGAACAAATAATAAAGGAGAATTTCCCTAATCTGGCAAAGGAAATAGACTTCCAGGAAGTCCAGGAAACTCAGAGTCCCAAAGAAGTTGGACCCAAGGAGGAACACACCAAGGTACATCGTCATTACATTATCCAAGATTCAAATGAATGAGAGAACCCTAGAAGAAGCAAGAGAAAAAGAGAGTTACCTACAAAGGAGTTCCCATCAGACTGTCAGCTGATTTCTCAAAAGAGATATTCCAGGCAAGAAGGGGCTGGAAAGAAGTATTTGAAGTCTTGAAAGGCAAGGACCTCCATCCAAGATTGCTCTATCCAGCAAAGCTGTCATTTAGAATGGAAGAGCAGATAAAGCACTTCTCAGATAAGGTCAAGTTCAAGGAGTTCATCATCACCAAGCCCTTATTATATGAAATGTTAAAGGGACTTATCTAAGAAAAAGAAGATAAAAAATAGGACAGTAAAATGACAGCAAACTCACAGCTATTAAGAACCACACCTAAAACAAAAGCCAACTAAGCAAACAACTAGAATAGGAACAGAACCACAGAAAGGGAGATCACATGGAGAATTAGCAACAGGGGAGTGGGAGGAGGAGAGAGGAGGAAAAGGTACAGAGAATAAGTAGCATAGGTGGTAGGTAGAAAATAGACAGGGGTAGGTTAAGAATAGTATGGGAAATGTAGAAGCTAAAGAACTCATATGTATGACACATGGACATGAACTAAAGGGGGAATGTGGCTGGGAGGGGGCTGCAGGGTAGAGGGGAGTGAAGGGGGGAAATGGGACAACTGTAATAACATAATCAATAAAATATATTTAAAAAAGAAAGAACAAAGATGTAGGTATCACACTATCTGATATATATACTACAAGACTATAATAATCAAAAACAGAATGGTACTGGCATAGAAACAGATTCATAGATCAATGGAACAGAATAGAGAGCTCAGATCAATTAATTAAATAATACATAACAAAGGAAGCAAGAACATATAATGGGTAAAGACATTTTATTCAGTAAATAATGATAGGAAAATTGGATAGGTAGAGGCAAAAAAATTAAATTAAACCATCTTATACCATATAAAAGAATAACTCAAAATGCATTAAAGACTTAAATGTGTACACCATACACAAAAATAAATTCAAGGTGGATAAAAGACTTAAACATAAGCCGTAACACCATTAAAGTCCTAGAAGAGAACATAGGCAGGAAAATCTCAGATATTACACGCAGCAACATTTTTACTGATATGTCCCCTAAAGCAAGGGACATAAAGGAAAGAATAAACAAATGGGATCTCATCAAAATAAAAAGCTTCTGCATGGCCAAGGAAAACAGTATTAAAATAAAAAGAGAACTGACTGTGTGGGAAAACATATTTGCCAATGATATCTCAGATAAGGGTTTAATCTCCAAAATATACAAAGAACTTACACGACTTCACTCTAAGAAGACAAGCAACCCAATTAAAAAATGGGCAAAGGACTTGGGCAGACACCTCTCCAAGGAGGACATACAGTGGATCCAGAGACACATGAAAAGATGCTCGATATTGCTAGCTATCAGAGAGATGCAAATTAAAACCACAATGAGATACCACTTGACACCAGTCAGAATGGCCCTCATAAACAAAGCCACAAACAGCAAGTGTTGGAGAGGTTGTGGAGAAAAGGGGACACTACTGCACTGCTGGTGGGAGTGCAGACTGGTACAACTACTATGGAAAACAGTATGGAATTTTCTAAAAAAACTAAAAATGGATATACCTTTTGACCCAGCAATTCCACTGCTAGGACTATATCCTAAGAACCCTGAAACACCAATCCAAAAGAAACTATGCATCCCTATGTTTATAGCAGCACAATTTACAATAGCCAAGTGTTGGAAGCAACCTAGATGCCCATCAGTAAATGAATGGATCAAAAAACTGTGGTACATTTATACAATGGAATTCTATGCAGCAGAAAGAAAGAAGGAGCTCATACCCTATGCAACAGCATGGATGGAACTTGAGAGCATCATGCTAAGCGAAGTAAGCCAGGCAGTGAAAGACAAATACCATATGATCTCACCTTTAACAGGAACCTAATCAACAAAACAAACAAACAAGCATAATATAACCAAAGACATGGAAATTGGGAACATGCTGAAAGTCACCAGAGGGGAGAGGGGAGGGAATTTCAGGGGAAAAAGGGAAGGATTTACAGGAACAAGTATAAAGGACACATGGACAAAAATTATGGGGGGGGGGCTGGAAATGGGAAGGAGGTGGGGAGGGTTGGGTGGCGGGTTCGGGTGAGAATAAAAGACAGAAAACTGTACAAGATCAACAATGAAAATAAAAATTAAAAAAAAAAAAAAGACTTAAATGTGGACTTCCGGCCAAGATGGAGGCGTAGGCGGACACACTGTGCCTCCTCTAACAACCAAAATTAAGGACAACAAATATTTAGAAACAAGAAAACAACCAGAACTTATAGAAAATTGAACTGTACGGAAGTCCAACAACCATTCATTCAGACTGGTAAGGGGGCGGAGTCGCGGCAGGAGAAAGTGGAGGTGCAGACCCGGGAACGCAAGCAGCAGCAGCTTGCAGTTCCCAGGTGCACAGGCGGTGGCTGGCAGTCCCCGGGCCCACAAGCAGCAGCTGGCGGACCCCTGGGCACAGGGGGGCAACTGTGCAGAACCAGTGAGGCCACACAAGGTGGCTGGCTGACCAGGTGGTCCCACATTCGAGCGCGCAGACGGTCCAGGCAGAGGGGAAGTGGTGGAAGGGACTGAATCCAGGAGAGAGTGGAGCAGGCGCCATTGTTCCCTCTCAAACCCCGCCCCCACCTATAGCGTCACAACCCAGCAACTGGGCTGCCCTGCCCTGAGGAACACCTAAGGCTCCACTCCTCACTACATAATAGCCGCGACCAGACTAAAACCAAAACAAAACAAAACAAAAAAACCCCCACCAAAAATGGCTCAAACCGGAAAACAAATAAAAGCCCCAGAGCCAATTCCTCTAAGCAGTGAAGAGATAGCCAACCTGTCAGATGCACAGTTCAAAGCACTGGTCATCAAAATGCTCACAGAATTGGTTGATTTTGCTCACAAACTAGATGAAAAAATGCAGGCTACAATACATGAAATGAAGGAAGATGCATGGGGAATGCATGATAGAGATAGAAGGAAAACTGGGACTCAAATCAATGGAGTGGACCAGAAGGAAGAAACTAACAACCAAACAGAAAACAAGGAAGAAACAAGAATTCAAAGAAATGAGGAGAGGCTTAGGAACCTCCGGGACATTGTTAAACATCCCAACATTCGAATTATAGGGGTCCCAGAAGGGGAAGAAGAAGAGCAACAAGTGGAAAACTTATTTGAACAAATAATAAAGGAGAACTGCCCCAATCTGGCAAAGGAAATAGACTACCAGGAAGTTCAAGAAGCTCAGAGAGTCCCAAAGAAGTTGGACCCAAGGAGGAACACACCAAGGCACATCGTAATTACATTAGCCAAGATTAAAATGAAGCAGAGAATCCTAGAAGCAGCAAGGGATAAGGGGACAGTCACCTACAAGGGAGTTCCCATCAGACTGTCAGCTGATTTCTCAAAAGAGACCTTCCAGGCAAGAAGGGGCTGGAAAGAAGTATTTGAAATCTTGAAAAGCAGGGACCTACATCCAAAATTGCTCTATCCAGCAAAGCTGTCATTTAGAATGGAAGGGCAGATAAAGCGCTTCTCAGATAAGGTCAAGTTCAAGGAGTTCATCATCACCAAGCCCTTATTATATGAAATGTTAAAGGGACTTATCTAAGAAAAAGAAGATAAAAATATGACAGTGAAAAGACAGCAAACTCACAGCTATTAAGAACCACACCTAAAACAAAAGCCAACTAAGCAAACAGCTAAAACAGGAACAGAACCACAGAAATGGAGATTATATGGAGGGTTAGCAACAGGGGAGTGGGAGGAGGAGAGAGGGGGATAAGGTACAGAGAATGAGTAGCATAGATAGTGGGTAGAAAATAGACGGGGGAGGGCAAGAATAGTATGGGAAATGCAGAAGCTAAAGAACTTATGACACATGGACATAAACCAAAGGGGGGGAATGAGGGTGGGAGAGGGTGTGTAGGGTGGAGGGGAATGATGGGGGAGAAATGGGACAACTGTAATAGCATAATCAATAAAATATATTTTAAAAAAAGACTTAAATGTAACACCCTAAACCATAAAACTAAAATAAAACATAGGCAATAACTTCTGTGACACTTCTCGTAGTAATATTTTTCTGATATATCTCCCCAGGCAAGGAAACAAAAAAAAAATAAACAAATGGGTTTAAATCCACCTAAAAAGCCTGTGCACAGCAAAGGAAAACATAAACAAAAGGAAAGGACAACCTACTAAATGGAAGATGATATCTGCCAATGATACATCCAATAAGGAGTTAGTAATATCCAAAATTTTTAAAGAACTCATATAACTCAATACTGAAAAAAACAAAAACCTAATTAAAATATGGGCAGAGGACCTGAATAGAGACTTCTCCAAAGAGGACATCAGATGGCCAATAGACACAAGATGCTCACTGTCAGTGGTCACAGAGAAATGCAAATTAAAACCACCATGAGACATGGCCTCACATTTGTCGGATTGGCTGTCATTAATAACTTAAGAAATAATAAGTGTTGGCAAGGATGTAGAGAAAAGGGAAAGCCCATGCACTATAGGTGGGATTGCAAATTGGTGCAGTCACTATGGAATAGAGTATGGAATTTCCTCAAAAACTTAAAAATGGAACCTAGGCGAAATGGACAAATTTCTAGAAAAATATAATCTTCCAAAATGGAATGAAGAAGAAGCAGAAAACCTGAACAGACCAATAACAGCAGATGAAATTGAAGCAGTAATCAAAAAACTCCCAACACACAAAACCCCTGGACCACCTATTTTCATAGGAGAATTCTACAAAGCATTTAAGGAAGAGCTACCCCCTGTCCTTCACAGACTACTCCAAAAAATCCAAGAAGATACAAGAATCCCAGACTCTTGTTATGAAGCCAGCATCATCCTAATCCCAAAACCAGATAAAGACACAACAAAGAAATATTCAGGCCAATATCACTGATGAACATAGATGCTAAAATCTTCAACAAAATATTGTCAAACTGCACCCAGCAATAGATTAAGAAGATCATACACCATGATCAAGTGGGATTCATCCCAGGGATGCAAGGATAGTACAATATTTGCAAATCAATAAACGTAATACATCACATAAACAAAAACAAAGCCAAAAACCACATGATATCAATAGATGTGGAAAAATCATTTGATAAGGTACAGCACCCATTTATGATTAAACACTCAGAAAAGTGGGAATAGAGGGAACATTCCTCAACATAAGAAAGGCCATGTATGAGAGACCTACAGCCAACATCATACTCAATGGACAAAAACTCAAAGCTTTCCCACTATGATCAGGAACAAGACAAGTTTGCCCACTTTCACCACTTCTATTCAACATAGTATTGGAAGTCCTAGCCACAGCAATCAAACAAGGAAAAGAAATAAAAGGCATTCGAATTGGAAAGGAGGAAGCAAAACTGTCATTGTTTGCAGATGACATGATAGTGTACATAGAAAATCCTATACACTCCACCAAAAAAACTGCTTAATCTAATAAATCATTTTGGCAAAACAGTGGGCTACAAAGTCAATATTCTGAAATCAAAGGCATTTTTGTATACCAACAATGAAACATCAGAAACAGAAATCAGGGGAAAAATCCCATTTGATATAGCAACAAGAAAAATAAAATACCTAGGAATAAACCTAACCAAGGAGGTAAAAGGCCTGTACTCAGGAAACTACACAACACTGAAGAAAGAACTTAAGGAAGACACAAACAAATGGAAACATATACCGTGTTCATGGATTGGAAGAATTAACATCATCAAAATGTCCATTCCACCCAAAGCAATTTATAGATTCAATGCAATACCTATTAAAGTACCAATGGCATATTTCACAGACATAAAAAAAACACATCAAAAATTTACTTGGAACCATAAACGATCCCAAATAGCTGCAGCAATTTTGAGAAAGAAGAACAAAGTAGGAGGGATCACAAAACCTGATATCAGGGGGTTCAAGATGGCGGCATGGTAGGAGGACGCAGATTGTCCTTCCTCCTGCACATGGGAGAAAAACCTAACTGATCTACAGAGGAACAGAGCAGATAGCCAACAATACCACAGTATATATGAAAATAGGAGATCAAAATCCATAGCAGACATTGGAAAACTAGACGTGGCAGCCGAGCGACCGGAGGTGGCCCTGAGACGGGACAGAGGCGACCCGGCAACCGGAGGCAGCTCCGCAACCGACCGGAGGCAGCCCGGCGACCGGAGGCGGCTCCGCAAACGACCGGAGGCGGCCTCGAGACCGGAGGGGCCTCCGCAACCGACCGGAGGCGGCCCGGCGACCGGAGGCGGCTCCGCAAACGACCGGAGGCGGCCGCGAGACCGGAGGGGCCTCCGCAACCGACCGGAGGCGGCCCGGCGACCGGAGGCGGCTCCGCAAACGACCGGAGGCGGCTCCGCAAACGACCGGAGGCGGCCGCGGGACCGGAGGCGGCTCCGCAAACGACCGGAGGCGGCCCGGCGACCGGAGGCGGCTCCGCAACCGACCGGAGGAGGCCGCGCGACCGGAGGCGGTTCTGCGACCGGGTTGGAAGTAGCCCTGCGGCCAGAGGCGACCCTGCAACTAGAGAAGGGGACTCTGGAAGACCCGGAGCTCACATCTGTGATACTGGGGTGAGTGCGCGCAACTCGGGAAACTCTCGGAGCCCATGCCCGTAGTCTCAGGCGGGCGCCTGCGCCCTGTAGGAGACCCGGAGCTCACAGCAATAGGCTCGGGGAGGGATGGATCTGTAAGAGATTCCAGCTGAAACCCATAAACTCTGGAAAGCTCGCCCCCTGCAGGAGGCTCAGAAATCACACCCAAGGCCCTGCATGGACAGTACGCCATTAGCCCTGGGGACAGTATTGGGCTGGCACTGAGGACAGTAGCCCAAAGCTGAGTGAGTGAGGAACAGGGAGAAAAGTGGTACGAGTCGCCTCCCAGCCTGCTACAGCCAGCAAGTCCAGAAAATCCAGTTTGGCCTGTGTGAAAATAGCAAGAGATTTTTTTTTTTTTTTCCCCTTCTTATTCTTTTTTTTTTTTTTTTGGGGGGGGGGTTGTTTTGTTTTGTGGGTTTTTTTTTTTTTTTTTTGATAGTTGTTTTTTGTCTGCTTAGTTGGGTTTTTTGTTTGTTTGTTTTGGTTCATTTTTCGTTTTTGTGGGGTTCTTTTTGTTTTGTTTTGATTATATATTTTTTATTTCTTTATTACTTCTACCTTTTTTATCCCTCAATTCCTTTTGCTTCTCTTTACTTCTTTCTGGCTTTATTCCTTCTTCCTTTCTTTCCAATTTTATCTCTCCTTCCCTCCTCTTTTTTTTTCTTTTTTTTTTCTCTTTTTTCTCTCTCTTCTTTTTTTCACTTTATTCTTTTCTCTTTTTGAATACCCACGAGTGAGGCAAAGAAATCCTAGAACTGTGAAAAAACCAGAGTTGGACCAAAAGAGGGGGTATTCCCACAGCTGAGACAGTGGAAGCTGTGAACACCAGGATACCTGAAGAAGACTATAACACTGAATCTCACAGGTATTCCACCACAGAAGTTCACACCATAAACGCAGGTAGCCAGAACAGATCAACTTAAGAAGCAGAGGTTTACAAGAAGAGTCTCACCAACAATGAGAAGACAATGAGAAGAAACAATCCCCAAATGAAAGAAAAGGTGGAAGCCCCAGAAAGAATGCTAAATGAAACAGAGGCAACTCAACTATCAGATAAGGAGTTCAAAGAAATGGTTGTCAGGAAGCTCCATGAGCTCTCAATGAGCTACCAGAAACTACAGGGAAGCTACGATGAACTCAGTGCAAACTATATCAACATGAAAAAGGAAATAGAAACTATCAAAAAGGGCCAAGAGGAAATGAAGAATACAATTTCTGAGCTGAAGAACACAGTAGAAGGAATGAAAAGCAGAATCGATGAAGCAGAAGATCGGATCAGTGAGTTGGAGGACAAAGTAGAAAAAAACAGCCAGATAGAGCAAGAAAAGGAAAAGAGGCTCAGAAAGAATGAAGAGGGTTTAAGAGAAATGCAAGACAACATGAAACGTAATAATATCCGTATAATAGGAATACCAGAAGGAGAAGAAGAAGAGCAAGGGATAGAAAACCTATTTGAAAAAGTAATGATGGAAAACTTCCCTAATTTGGTGAGAGAAAAAGTCACACAAATTCAGGAAACACAGAGAGTCCCTATCAAGAGGAACCCAAACAGGCCCACTTCAAGACACATCATCATTAAAATGGCAAACTTCCAAGACAAAGAGAGAATCTTAAAGGCAGCAAGGGAGAAAAAGGAAGTAACATACAAGGGAGCCCCGATAAGGTTAGCAACTGACTTCTCAATGGAAACGCTCCAAGTCAGAAGACAATGGCAAGAAATATTCCAAGTAATGAGAACCAAAGGCCTACAACCAAGACTACTTTATCCAGCAAGGCTTTCAATCAAGATAGAAGGCCAAATAAGGAGCTTCCCAGACAAAAGAAGTCTAAAAGAATACACCTCTACCAAACCAGTACTACAAGAGATACTAAAGGGACTGCTTTAAGGAAAAAAAGGAAAAGAGAGAGTGAGGAACACAGATACGAAAATGGCAATGAATCAGTACCTATCAATAGTAACCTTAAATGTAAATGGATTAAATGCTCCAATCAAAAGACATAGAGTAGCTGACTGGATAAGAAAGCATGACCCACACATATGCTGCCTACAAGAGACCCACCTCAGGACAAAAGACCTACACAGACTCAAAGTGAAAGGCTGGAAACAAATTTTCCAAGCAAATGGACAGGAAAAAAAGGCCGGGGTAGCAATACTCATATCAGACAAAATAGACTTCAAAAGAAGAGCTATAAAGAGAGACCCAGAAGGTCACTTCATAATACTCAAGGGAAGAATCCACCAAGAAGACATAAACATTGTAAATATATATGCACCCAATATAGGAGCACCTAAATACATCAAGAAAATCTTAGAGGACTTCAAGAAAGATATTGACAGCAACACAATTATAGTAGGAGATTTTAACACCCCACTGTCAAAAATGGACAGATCTTCCAAACAAATTATCAACAAAGATATTGTGGCATTGAACAATACTCTAGACGAATTGGACTTAGCTGATATATATAGGGCCCTCCATCCCAAAGAAACTAAATACACATTTTTTTCAAACGCACATGGAACATTTTCAAAGATAGACCACATGATAGGACACAAAACAAGTCTCAACAAATTCAAGAAAATTGATATCATACCAAGCATTTTCTCCGACCACAAGGGACTGAAACTAGAAACTGACTTGATGGGGAAAATCCCCAAACCATCAAAATCATGGAGATTGAATAGCATGCTATTAAACAATGAATGGGTAAAGAATGAAATTAAGGAGGAAATCAAAAAGTTTCTGGAAACAAATGAAAATGAACTCACAACAACCCAAAACTTATGGGACACAATGAAGGCAGTCCTCAGAGGGAAGTTCATAGCAATACAGGCCTACCTAAAGAAGACAGAAACATTTCTAACAAACGACTTAACCCTACGCCTACAAGAACTCGAGGAACAACAACAAAGACAGTCCAGGGCAAGTAGAAGGAAGGAAATAACCAAGATCAGAGCAGAATTAAATGACATAGAGACTAAAAGCACAATCCTAAGGATCAATGAATCCAGGAGCTGGTTCTTTGAAAAGATAAACAAAATCGACAAGCCTTTAAGCAGGCTCATCAAGAAAAAAAGAGAGAGGACTCAAATAAACACAATCAGAAATGAAAGAGGAGAGATTACGACTGACACCACAGAAATACAAAGGATTGTAAGAAATTACTATGAAGAACTGTATGCCAAGAAATTTGAAAACCTAGGTGAAATGGACAAGTTTCTAGAAAAATATAACCTTCCAAAACTCAATGAAAAAGAAACAGAAAGCCTGAACAGACCAATAACAGCTGGTGAAATTGAATCAGTAATCAAAACACTCCCGGCACACAAAAGCCCTGGACCAGATGGTTTCACAGGAGAATTCTACAAAACATTTAAGGAAGAGCTAACCCCTATCCTTCACAGACTATTCCAAAAAATCCAAAATGATGGAAGACTCCCAAACTCTTTTTATGAAGCCAGCATCATCCTAATCCCAAAACCAGATAAAGACATAACAAAGAAAGAAAACTTCAGGCCAATATCACTGATGAATGTAGACGCTAAAATCCTCAACAAAATATTGGCAAACCGCATCCAACAATACATTAAAAAGATCATACACCATGACCAAGTAGGATTCATTCCAGGGATGCAAGGATGGTTCAACATTCGCAAATCCATAAATGTAATACATCACATAAACAAAAGCAAGGACAAAAATCACATGATCATATCAATAGATGCAGAAAAAGCTTTTGATAAAGTACAACACCCATTTATGATAAAAACACTCAGCAAAGTGGGAATAGAGGGAGCATTCCTCAGCATAATAAAGGCCATATATGAGAGACCTACAGCCAACATCATACTCAATGGGCAAAAACTGAAATCTTTCCCACTAAGATCAGGAACAAGACAAGGCTGTCCACTTTCACCACTTCTATTCAATATAGTATTGGAAGTCTTAGCCACAGCAATTAGACAAGAAAAGGAAATAAAAGGCATCCAAATTGGAAAGGAGGAAACAAAACTATCATTGTTTGCAGATGACATGATAGTGTACATAGAAAATCCTATAGACTCGGCCAAAAAGCTGCTCGACGTAATAAATGAATTTGGCCAAATAGCTGGATACAAAGTCAATATCCAAAAGTCAAAGGCATTTTTGTATACCAACAGTGAAACAGCAGAAGCAGAAATCAAGAAAAAAATCCCATTCGATATAGCAAAAAGAAAAATAAAATACCTAGGAATAAACCTAACCAAGGAGGTAAAAGACCTGTATGCAGAAAACTACACAACACTGAAGAATGAAATCAAGGAAGACACAAACAAATGGAAGCATATACCATGTTCATGGATCGGAAGAATTAATATTATCAAAATGTCCATACTACCCAAAGCAATTTACAGATTCAATGCAATACCTATTAAAGTTCCAATGGCATATTTCACAGACATAGAACAAACACTTCAAAAATTTATATGGAATCATAAACGACCCCGGATAGCGGCAGCAATTTTGAGAAAGAAGAGCAAAGTAGGAGGGATCACAATACCTGATACCAAACTGTATTACAAAGCCACTGTAATCAAAACAGCCTGGTACTGGCACAAGAACAGACACGTGGACCAGTGGAATAGAACAGAAAGCCCAGAAATAAACCCAAGTCTCTACAGTCAATTAATATTTGACAAAGGGGGCAGCAACATAAAATGGAGCAAAAATAGCCTCTTCAATAAGTGGTGCTGGGAGAACTGGACAGCTACATGCAAAAAAATGAAACTCGAGCACCAACTTACACCATACACAAAAATAAATTCAAGGTGGATAAAAGATTTAAATATAAGCCATGACACCATTAAAATTCTAGAGGATAATATAGGCAGGAAAATCTCAGATATTTCACGCAGCAATATTTTCACTGATACGTCCCCTAGAGCAAGGGACATAAAGGAAAGAATAAACAAATGGGATCTCATCAAAATAAAAAGCTTCTGCACAGCTAAAGAAAACAGTATTAAAATAAAAAGAGAACCAACTGTATGGGAAAACATATTTGCCAATGATACCTCAGACAAGGGATTAATCTCCAAAATATATAAAGAACTTACAAGACTCTACTCTAAGAAGACAAGCAACCCAATTGAAAAATGGGCAAAGGATTTGAACAGACACTTCTCCAAGGAGGACATACAGAGGATCCAGAGACACATGAAAAGATGCTCGATATCTCTAGCTATCAGAGAGATGCAAATTAAAACTACAATGAGATACCACTTGACACCAGTCAGAATGGCCTTCATAAACAAAGCAACAAACAGCAAGTGTTGGAGAGGTTGTGGAGAAAAGGGGACCCTAGTGCACTGTTGGTGGGATTGCAGATTGGTACAACCACTATGGAAAACAGTATGGAATTTTCTAAGAAAACTAAAAATGGACATACCTTTTGACCCAGTAATTCCACTGCTTGGATTATATCCTAAGAATCCTGAAACACCAATCCAAAAGAATCTATGCACCCCTATGTTCATAGCAGCACAATTTACAATAGCCAAGTGCTGGAAGCAACCTAGGTGCCCATCAGTTAATGAATGGATCAAAAAACTGTGGTACATTTACACAATGGAATTCTATGCAGCAGAAAGAAAGAAGGAGCTCCTACCCTTTGCGACAGCATGGAGGGAATTGGAGAGTATCATGCTAAGCGAAATAAGCCAGGCAATGAAAGACAAATACCATATGATCTCACCTTTAACAGGAAGCTAATCAACAAAACAAACAAACAAGCATAATATAAACAAAGACACTGAATTTGAGAACAGTCTGACAGTGTCCAGAGTGGGAGGGGAGGGAATTTCAGGGGAAAAGGGGAACGGTTTAGAGCAACAAGTATAAAGGACTCATGGACAAAAACTATGGGGGGGTGGAAATGGGAGGAAGGTGGGGACGGCTGGGGTGGTGGGCTGGGGCGGGGTAAAAGACAGAAAACTGTACAATATCAACAATTAAAAAATACTGATTAAAAATAAATAAATAAATAAATAAATAAATAAAAAACCTGATATCAAACTATATTACAAGGCCATTGTAATCAAAACAGCCTGGTATTGGCATAAGAACAGACACATAGATCAATGGAACAGAATAGAGAGCCCAGAAATAAACCCAAGTCTCTACAGTCAATTAATATTTGACAAAGCGGGCAACAACATAAAATGGAGTAAAAATAGCCTCTTCAACAATGGTGTTGTGAAAGCTGGACAGCTACATGCAAAAAAATGAAATTTGACCACCAACTTACACCATACACAAAAATAAATTCAAGGTGGATAAAAGACTTAAATATAAGTTGTGACACCATAAAAATCCTCAGGAGAACATAGGCAGGAAAATCTCAGATATTCCACTCAGCAGTATTTTCACTGATATATCCCCTAGGGCAAGGGACATAAAGGAAAGAATAAATAAATGGGAATCTCATCAAAATAAAAAGCTTCTGCATGAACAAAGAAAAGAGCATTAAAATGAAAAGTGAACCAACTATATGGGAAAACAAATTTGCCAATGATACCTCGGACAAGGGTTTGATCTCCGAAATATATAAAGAACTCACATGAATCCACTCTAGGAAGACAACCCCATTAAAAATGGGCAAAGGACTTGAACAGACACTTCTCCAAGGAGGACATACAAAGGGTTCAGATTTCTAGTACAAATATTGGGTACTAGAACCCTAACTGTTGCTAGAGAAGTGCAACTGTATAAAAGAATTGGTACTTAAATTCAAAAGAACCTATGTACCTCAATGTTCATAGCAGCACAATTTACAGTAGCCAAGGGCTGGAAGCAACCTAAATGCCCACCAGTAAGTTAGTGAATAAAAAATCTGGTACATTTACACAATGGAATACTACATAGCAGAAAGAAAGGCAGCTCTCCTACCCTTTGCAATATCATGGATGGAACTGGAAAGCGTTATGCTAAGTGAAATAAGCCAAGTGGTGAAAGACAAATACTGTATGATCTCACCTGTAAGTGGAACCTAATCAACAAAACATGTAAGCAAAATATAAGCAGAAACATTGAAATAAAGAACAAACTGACAGTAACCAGAGGCAGGTTGGGGGAGAGAGATAATCAGGGAAAACAGGGGAAGGTCCATCAAAGAACATGTATAAAAGACTCATGGAAAAAATCAAAGGGGGTAGGTTGGAGGGTGGGAGGTGGGGATGGGTGGGGCAGGGGGGTATGGTGGGGTGAAAGTGGAGATGACTGTACTTGAACAACAATACAAAAATAAAAATTTTTCATAAAAAATTGGTGCTTGAATAGAAAATTTTGCAGACGGAGAACAGAAAATAATTGTTCTAGGATTGCTTGTGTATTCTACAGTTTGTGGGGTTGGGATTGGTGCTGTGGTGTTTATATGAACCTCTACCGCTAACGCAGTAGTTTCTCAACCTGGGATGGCTTTGCCCCTTAGGGGACATTAGACAATGTCTGGAGATACCATTGGTCATCATCGGTGCAGGATTTGAAGTTGCTACTGGCATCTAGTGAAGGCCAAGGATGCTACAGTCCTTACAGTAAAGAATTACTTGGCTCAAAAGTGCTGAGTCTGAGAAACTTTGTGACAGTTCCCTGTAGCTTTGGAGAGAGAGAATAAAACCTTGACGTTGGCAGTCAGTGTGGGGAAAATTTTGTGCTTCAGTGGAAAACTGTGCACTGTCTACTGCAGAGGATCCCTTCCAGGTTTTGAGTCTCATTTTATAAAATTATTTTGCAGGTCTGTAAATTATAGCTAACCCACAGCAACACTGGCAGAGATTCAACTGACTTCCCTCTTCCACCATAGAACAAGTTTTGCTTTATCTCCATTGGCACATTCCTTTCAACACTTCTTTTCTCCATGTAAGTTTGATTATTCTGACTTCTCTTTTAAACTGGTTGTAACACCTCACTAGTCTCATCATTAATGAATTAAATGAAATAATTAACATGTTCACTTTTAATCTATAGGAGAGTCAAAGTTTACCTTTTTTGGAGAATATTCTTTTAACTACATCGTCCACTTTTGAAGTACTGAAGGAATGGAATCATTTCCACTGGAAGATGCCCTGGCCTTGGCAACGGAGACAGAAACCTGGACTTCCACGTGAGCTTCAAAACGACAGATATTTGCCTGTGTGGTCCATCGTTGTATTCCTGGTAACTAGGACAGCACTCAGCAGATAGTAAATTTTCCATAAATATTTATTGAGTGAATATATGAGGCAACTGGCTGGAAATCTGCTTAGGCTGAAACAGATGAAGAAGGGAGAGATGTATTCTCAATGAGGGCAAAGGAGGGCAGACTTCTTTAAATAGAGGGAAAAGTTACCTTGATAATGGGAAAGAATTTGTGTTAAATTTCGTGGGATCCTGGCATTTCGGGCCCCTTCCATTGCTGGTGGCTGCCAGTCTAAGCAGTTGGGTATAATTAAGAAGAACAGATGGCGACTTCTCTCCTTAGTGGACAGTGTGGTTTGGGATAAGCTTATTTATTTCAAAGACATCTGAGATAAAAATTAAAGGCATTCATAAAATACGAAGTCACTCCCACATGGATGTGCGTCCACGAGAGCTACTGCCCTACCCTAAGGTCGAAACTCGTCCACTGCCACATTCCTCCTGCTGGCAAAAAACAACAGGGTCAGGCCTAACACCTCGTCCTCCGCAGCATGGGAAGACAGAAAAAACTAGGATTCATCCAAACCACGTTACTCCACACGGTTTGGTCTAGAAGCCGAGTCGGTTGCCCACGATACTACGTCGGTTGCAAGGCGCTGTGGGGCTGGTAGTCCAGGCTGGGGCGTGGCTTCCGGCTGCCGAAGCCGCTGAACTACTTTTCCCCTTCAGGCCCGGGACTGGGCGGGCTGTGCGCGTCACAACCAGACTCCTGAAAGGACCCGGGGTAGGATCTTTGCTGAGACTGGACCCAAACACCAGTATGCAGCGCCCTCTGCCCTTCAGCACCTTCTATGATCGGGTGCTGGCCTCACTTCTCTGCCGGTCGGGGGCGCGGCCTCTGGAGGAGGCAGGAACAGGTGTAGCCTCCCGGGCTACCGGGATCGAATAGGGACCGTGGCTTGGAACCCAACCGCGTCTTTCCGGCACCCTACCTGTTGTCCAAGGCCGAGGAGGCCAAGAAGCTTGCAGCCTAGCGGCGGCGGAGAATCACATTAAGGTGAGCGGCTCTAGGCTCGTGTTGGGCTCAGTCAGGGCGCCCTACTACCTAGAAGGGCGTGAGCTGCTTGAGAGGGAGAGGGTGTGCATTTTCTCCGGGTTTGCTTCCCTGCTCCTTAAAGGCCGTTGTGCCGTGGGATCTACTGGGAGAGAGCTTTCTAAAGACTACTGTCTGGCACGACAGCAGGTTTGCAAAGTGAAGCTTGGTGGTCTCTGACATTGAGTGGGACTGGAAGGGACATGCCTCAGGTTTCCTTAACTAATGGAAACTGATGAGTTCTGAGCTGCCTAGAAGGTATTCTCACATTCCTGGGAAGCGATGGAAAGCTGGCTTGTAAATTGCCTTGAAACTTCACTCCAAGTAGATTTTAGTTTGGCGCGCACCCGCCAAGAAGGAAGGGGAGACAGAGTCCAAGGGGAACCTTTGGAACCCAAGTGAAGTATCTCTGTCCTTAGGTGGAATTTCTTTGGCTTTATTGGCTTTTTCCATTTCTTTTCTGCTTAGAAAATGATATCATTTTCTAATGATAGTTCCTTTTATTGATAATGCATTAGTTTACAAATTTATTTTGCATAGATGATTTGATCCCCCAAAACACCCTGGTTAAGTGGGAGGGACCACTGTGAGGCAAACTGACTCAGCATGTTCTGTAGAAGGAATGATCAAGGATCTTCCAGAACCCAAGCTGAGTGACTCCTGTTCCCACATCCTTCCACCAGTTCCACGGCTGCCCTGTCCTGGTGTAACTTGTTCCAAGACTGATTAGCAATAGGATTTTCTATGGGAATTCAAAGTTAATGTAAAATGTGTAATCTGGCTCTGCTTTTGGGATTCAGTGTTTCAGCTGCAAAATTGGAACAATAAACCAAGATTTCAAAATGTCTGAATCAAGTGACTAGCTAATGGACGGTAAATGAAATCAATACAATTAAAAAAGCCCCATATCTTAGTTTTCCTACTAACCTATTTACATTAGTATTTGGTTATGCACATCTCCCTTACCTTTGTTTCATAATTATGATTAGTTTAAATAAAAATCTGGAAGCCCCCACCTCAGGCTAGAGCCTCCAAAACACTAGGCTGCCACATTAGTCCATGAAGTAACTAGGTGATCCTGGGAGATCTCCACTGGTCTTTGGCGGGGGGGGGCACCTCACCCAATCTCAGTAGCACCCACTTTCCTTACCAACATTCTTTCCTGAGATGCCAACCCTACTTGAATTTTGATTTTTCTGCTCTTTAATACAGATTTATTCATTTCATTTGCCAGGTGGTTTTTTATTTATTTTTTTTTTATTTTTATTTTTTGAGTGTCCAGCAGTGTCAAGCAGTTGGTATGGTCACTAGAAATGTGGCTAGAGGAAGGAGAAGATTCTGGTCCTGGGTAGTTTTCGTGTGGGATAACTAATTCAGATCCACACACTTGTTGAGCATATTCATGTACTAAATTGTTGTGTAACTTAGTTGCTCTTTACAGGGGGTATCCTTTGCTCCATTGAAAGCTATGTTTTCCTATAGCACTTTGTGGCTTGGATTTGTTTTACTCACTTCTGTAAGATTATTGGGGTTGGATATATGCTGTTGATACCATCTTTGGAATGTTCTTAGAGCTGACGCTTCGCCTTGACTTACCAGCTGGCCCAGTTTTGGCTCTCCCCCAGACCAAATGATAGCAGTTGCCCTTATCTTGTCCCCTTGTAACAGAAACACATCCCACCCTGAAGTCTTTTCGTACCATGGTTCTTCTGTGCCTGCCACTGGTAGGAATTGTGGCTCTCGATGCCAGAGTTTGGTAAAAAGGAAAGGAACTGTTTAATTAAAAGTTATACAGGTTTAGAAAAATGGTGGAATTCTACTGTTAAATCCCACGCTCTTTAGAAACGAAGATACACCCACAAGCACAGTCTTGCCCTCCCCTCTCTGCCCTCTCAGGCCAGTCTCAGAGCGTGCCCGTCAGAAGTAGTGTCCTCCAGAAGGAAAAAAACAGAAGTTCACAGCTCACTTCTCCCAGTTCCTTCAAGTAGTCCATGCTTAGCTGAGCAAGTCTCCCACCGCTCCCAACACCATCAGCTGTTCTTAATTGAAAACCAGGTGGCTCCTTCTCAAGTCTTTTTACCCGTTTTCCTCCCACATGGTCTCACATTGTCCCTCATGGTCTCACTGCACATGGCAAGCTGCCTTTTTATTTAAATCCCAGCCTGGAACCTCTTCCATAATCCTATTTCCAACTCCTTTTACCATCGGCTGCACCCGCTGGCATTCCCGTATTCTCTGCCTTTCTTTGCTGCCATAGTTACATCACGCAGGCTTGGCTCTAGTGTGGAGCCAACCATTTACAAGCTCTCACACAGGTGCTGTAACCCAGGGGAGCTGCCTCCCAGGTACATCACAGGTCAGTTATTCCCATCGCCCTGGCTCCTCACAGGCTATGAAGCTAGCCTGCTATTATTGATATACAAAATAACTCTCAATCCCTGTGCTGCTGCTTTTCCCGGCCCCCAAGCTAGGATTTTGCAGGGTGGGGCTTGGGACCTCTCTGCCTATACCAGATTACATCCTCTATTGACCTCCAAGTGGTGCATTATCATCTTCTACAAAGAAATTTTCATTATGGGATTCCCTTGCCAAATGAATTATTGTTAATTAGTTGTTGGAATCTAAAACATTTGAAATGAAATGATGTTTCAGCAAATGGAACTCTCTGAAGTTGCTTATTCAAAGTGACGTTGTATAGTGGAGTTAGTAATATTGTTAAGAAATGGTTTTTCAAAATGGTAAAATCATGATTTTTATGCATACATATAAACATATAACAAAGATTTTATTTAGACTTCTGGCCAAGATGGAGATGTAGGTGGACACACTGTGCCTCCTCTCACAACCAAAATTAAGGACAACAAATATTTAGAAATAAGAAAACAACCAGAACTTATAGAAAATTGAACTGTACGGAAGTCCAACAACCATTCATCCAGACCGGTAAGAGGGGCGGAGTCGTGGCAGGAAAAAGTGGAGGTGCGGACCCGGGAACACAGGCAGCAGCAGCTGGCAGTTCCCAGGTGCACAGGCGGCGGCTGGCGGACCCCAGGCACGGGGTGGCAACTATGCAGACCCAGTGAGGCCGCACAAGGCAGCTGGCTGACCAGGTGGGCCCACATTCCCAAGTGCAGACAATCCAGGTGAAGGGGAAGTGGCAGAAGGGACTAGAATCCAGGAGAGAGTGGAGCAGGTGCCATTGGTCCCTCTCAAACCCCGCCCTCACAAACAGCATCACAACTCAGCTACTGGGCTGCCCTGCACTGGGGAACACCTAAGGCTCCACTTCTCACTTCATAACAGCCGCGACCAGACCAAAACCAAACCAAAACAAAACAAAAAAACCCACCAAACGTGGCTCAATCCGGAGAAAAAAATCAAAGCCCCAGAGCCAATTCCTCTAAGCCATGAAGAGATAGCCAACCTATCAGATGCACAGTTCAAAGCACTGGTCATCAAAATGCTCATAGAATTGGTTGATTTCGCTCACAAATTAGATGAAAAAAATGCAGGCTACAATACGTGAAATGAAGGAAGATGCATGGGGACCCAATAGAGATGGGAGGAAAACTGGGACTCAAATCAATGGAGTGGACCAGAAGGAAGAAACTAACAACCAAACAGAAAACGAGGAAGAAACAAGAATTCAAAGAAATGAGGAGAGGCTTAGGAACCTCCGGGAAATTGTTAAACGCCCCAACATCCGAATTATAGGGGTCCCAAAAGGGGAAGAAGAAGAGCAACAAGTGGAAAACTTATTCGAACAAATAATATAGAAGAACTTCCCCAATCTGGCAAAGGAAATAGAGTCTTCCAGGAAGTCCAGGAAGCTCAGAGAGTCCCAAAGAAGTTGGACCCAAGGAGGAACACACCAAGGTACATCGTCATTACATTAGCCAAGATTAAAATGGAGGAGAGAATTCTAGAAGCAGCAAGGGATAAGGGGACAGTCACCTACAAAGGAGTTCCCATCAGACTGTCAGCTGATTTCTCAAAAGAGACCTTCCAGGCAAGAAGGGGCTGGAAAGAAATATTTGAAGTCTTGAAAGGCAGGGACCTACATCCAAAATTGCTCTATCCAGCAAAGCTGTCATTTAGAATGGAAGGGCAGATAAAGTGCTTCTTAGATAAGGTCAAGTTCAAGGAGTTCATCATCACCAAGCCCTTATTATATGAAATGTTAAAGGGACTTATCTAAGAAAAAAAAGATAAAAATATGACAGTGAAAAGACAGCAAACTCACAGCTATTAACAACCACATCTAAAACAAAAGCAAACTAAGCCAACAACTAGAACAGGAACAGAACCACAGAAAAGGAGATCATATGGAGGGTTAGCAACAGGGGAGTGGGAGGAGGAGAGAGGGGGAAAAAGGTACAGAGAGTAAGTAGCATAGATGGTAGGTAGAAAATAGACAGGGGGAGGGCAAGAATAGTGTGGGAAATGTAGAAGCTAAAGAGCTTATGACACATGGACATGAACTAAAGGCGGGGAATGAGGGTGGGAGAGGGTGTGCAGGGTGGAGGGGAATGATGGGGAAGAAATGAGACAACTGTAATAGCATAATCAATAAAATATATTAAAAATATTTTATTTAACTCATTAAATCAATGAGGGAACTGGAAAAGATATTATACCAGTTCACAAGAAATGCAGTCAAAAATGCTAAAATTTACAAGATCTGTCTCTAGAGTAATTAAATAGAGCTCACAAAACACAATTAATTTACATTGCTATGGATGAGAATTACTTCTATTTTTTTTTTAGTTTTTTATTGATACCATTAGATATCCCCCATTTTCTTCCTCTTTGTCCACCTCCACCCAACCCCTCACCTCCCATTCCCCTGGCTGTCACCACACTATTATCTGTGTGTGTCCATGGCCTATGTATATATGGGGTCTGTCTGGAAAAAGTCCAGCCATTGTTGAGAATGGTTTGGGCAACATCACATAACCTGGCAACCAGGGAGAGTGGACTGGAATGTGCATGGATGAACAATGATGACTTCATTGTACTAGTCAGTGGGGGTGGTAGATGCTATTGAGTGAGCAAGTGTACTATGTGACCATGGCATTCAAAATGACTGGGCAACTAGAGCAACAAATCTGCATTAAATTTTGTGTTAAGCTTGAACATTCTTCCACAGAAAGTATTTGGATGATTCAGAAGGCTTTCGGGGACAATGCAATGAATGTAGTGCAAATAAAAGTGTGGCACAAACACTTCAAAGATAGTGGAGAATCTGTTGAAAGTGATCCACAGTCTGGAAGGCCTGCAACAAGCAGAATACCTGAGAATGTTGCATGTGTACAGGCTGCAGTCAACCAAGATTGGTAACTGACAGTACAGGAACTAGAAGCTGATCAGGGGATTCAAAACCTTCTGTCTGAGATTTTCATGCACGATCTTTGCCTGAAACATGTCATGGCAAAATTCGTTCCACAGCTTCTGCTACCAGAGCAAAAGGAACATTGCCCTAGAGTTGCTAATGACTTGATTCAGTTCATTGGAAATCTACCAATGAACTAGATTTCCTCAAGAAGGTCATAACTGGAGATGAATTGTGGGTCTATGGCTATGATCTGGAAGTGAAGGCCCAGTCGTCCCAATGGAAGTTGCCTCGTTCTCCATGCCTAAAGAAGGTGTGGGAAAATCACAGCAAGATCAAGACCACATTAACTTTGTTTTTTGGTTGGGATGGTGTTGTCCATCATGAGTACGCACCTCCAGGCCAAATAATTAATAAGGAGTACTACCTCAATGTTCTACGTAAGTTGAGAGATGCAATACAATGAAATGGCTGCAGCCATGAACAACTGGTGATTGGCAGCCTCATCACAACAATGTGCCCAATCATGCATCATGTCTCATGCAGAGTTTTTTTGGCAAACATCCAATCACTCAGGGGACTCAGGCCCCTGACAGCCCAGATTTGGTGCCCTGAAACTTTTGGCTTTTCCCAAAACTAAAATCACCTTTGAAAGGAAAGATTTCAGACAGTTGATGAGATGCAGGAAAATATGATGGGGCAGCTGATGGTGATTCTGACAAAGGATCTTGCAGAGTGTTTTGAACAGTGGAAGAGACGCTGGGAGAACTGTGTGAAGTCCCAAAGTGCTTACTCTGAAGGGGACTGAGGTGTCATTGCCCTGTGTACAATGTTTCTTGTATCTTGGATCTTCAATAAATGTCTCTATTTTTCATATTAACATGGCTGGCTACTTTCTGGACAGTCCTTTGTGTTCTTTATCTAATCTGTTCATCCTCTTTTATCTATTCCCCCAATCCCCTCCCCACTGACATTTCTCAGTCTGTTCCATGTATCTCTGCCTCTGGTTCTATTTGGTATGTTAGTTTATTTTGTCATTAGATTCCACATATTAGTGATATCTTATGGTATTTGTCTTTCTCTGACTGGCTTATTTTGCTTAGCATAGTAATCCGTAGGTCTATCCATGCTATTGCAAAGAGTAAGAGTTCCTTCTTTTTTATAGCTGCACAGTATTCCATTGTGTAAATGTACCACAGCTTTTTTTATCCACTCATTTACTGATAAGCACTTGAGCTGTTTTCAGATCTTGCTATTGTAAATAACATTGCTGTGAACGTAGGAGTATATAGATTCTTTCTGGTTGGTGTTTCGGGATTCTTAGGTAATATATCCACAAGTGGATCACTGGGTTAAAAGACAGTGCCATTTTTAATATTTTGAGGAAACTCCATACTGTTTTCCACAGTAGTCACACCAATCTGCACTCCCAACAACAATGTACTAGGGTTCCCTTTTCTGCACATCCACACCAGCACTGTTGTTTGTTGATTTATTGATGGTAACCATTCTGGCAGGTGTGAGGTGATAACCTAATGTAGTTTTAATTTGAATTTCTCTGTTGATTAGTGATGTTGAGCATTTTTTCCTATAGTTATTGGCCATCTGTATGTCCTCTTCGGAGAAGTATCTATTCAGGTCCTTTCCCTATTTTTTATTGGATTGTTTGTCTTCCTGGTGTTGAGTTGTATAACTTCTTTTATATTTTGGAGATTAACCATATATCAGATGTATCATTGGCAAATATGTTTTTCCATATGGTGAGTTTCCTTTTTATTTTGTTTATGGTTTGCTGTGCAGAAGCTTTTAGCTTGATGTAGTTCCATTTGTTTATTTTTCCTGTGCTTCCCATGCCCTAGGAGACATCCGAGCAAAAATATTGCTATGTGATATGTCTGAGATTTTACTGCCTATGTTTTCTTCTAGATTTTTTATGGTTTCATGGCTTAACATTTACATCTTCTATCCATTTTGAGTTTAATTCTTTGTACGGTATAAGTTGGTGGTCTAGTTGCAGTTTTTTTTAATGTACCTGTCCAATTTTCCTAACACCATTTATTGAAGAGACTGTTTTTACTCTGTTGTATGTTCACCTTTATCAAATATTAATTGACCAAAAAGGCATGGGCTTATTTTTGAGCTGTCTATTCTGTGGCATTGATCTGTATGCTCATGCTTGTGTCAGGCTGTTTTAATTACAATAGCTTCGTAGCATAGATTGGTATCTGGTATTGTGATTCCTCCAACTTTGTTCTTCTTTCTCAAGAGTGCTGAGACTATTCGAGGTCTTTTTAGTTCCATATAAATTTTTAGAGTATTTGTTCTAGATCTGTGAAATACGTCATTGGAATTTTTATAGGAATTGCATTGAATCTATAGATTGCTTTGGGTAGTATGGACATTTTAATGATGTTAATTCTTCCAATCCAAGAACATAGTATATACTTCCACTTGTTTGTATCTCCCTCTCTTTTTTTATTCAATGTCCTATAATTTTCCAAGTATAGGTCTTTTACCTCCTTGGTTAAGCTTATTGCTAGGTACCTTATTTTTTGTTGTTGCAATAGTAAATGGGATTGTTTTCTTAATTCCTCTTTCTGAGAGTTCATCGCTGATGTATAAAAGTGCCACAGATTTCTGGATATTAATTTCATATCCTGCTACTTTGCCAGCATTACAGAAATACAAAAGATTGTAAAAAAGATACTATGAACAATTAGATACCAATAAATTGGAAAGCCTGGGAAAAGCAGACAAATTTCTAGAAACATATAACTGACCAAAACTGAGTCAAGAAGAATCAGAAAACTTGAGCAATAACAAATAATGAAATCGAAGCAGTAAGCAAAAAACTCCCAGCAAACAAAAGTCCTGTACCAAATGGCTTTACAGGCAAATTTCACCAAACATTCAAAGAAGAACACCTATCCTCTTCAAACTATTCTGTAAAATTCAAAAGAAGGAAAGACTTTCAAGCTCTTTTTACAAAGTCAGCATTATCCTCTTTCCAAAACCAGATAAAGACACTACAAAGAAAGAAAATTATAGACCAATATCCCTGATGACATAGATGCTAAAATCTTCAACAAAATGTTAGCAGACTAGATCCAGCAATATATTAAAAAAATCATACGTCTTGATCAAGTGTAATATATTCCAGGGATTGAAGATTGGTACAATATCTGCAAATCAATAAATGTGATACAGCACATAAACAAAATAAAAGATAAAAATTACACGTGGTCATATCAATAGATGCATAAAAAGCATTAGATAAAATCTAGCACCCATTTATGATAACAACTCTCAGCAAAATGGGAATAGAGGGATCATACCTCAATATAATAAAGACCATATATGAAAAACTTACAGCCAACATCATACTCAATGGGAAAAAACTAAAAGCATTTGCCTTAAGATCAGAAATAAGACAGGGTTGTCTGCTTTCACCATTCTTACTCAACATAGTTCTAGAAGTCCTAGCCACAGCAATTAGATAAGAAGTAAAAGGCATGCAAATTGGAAAAGAGGAAGTAAATTTGTCATTTTTCGCATATGACATGATACTGTACATAGAAAACCCTGAAGGCTCCATAAAAAAACTACTAAATCTAATAAGTAAATTTGGCAAAGAATTGTTTGCATCGTTAATGTTTTTCTTCAAGTTAAAGTCTATCTCTAGAGTTGTAAAATGGCTTAGTCAAGGTGTTACTGGCATTGGGGTTCTTGGGTTCCCCAAGATAGAAACTGAGAGGAAACCCTATAGAAGTTTCTAGGCATATTTTATTAAGCTTAAGCTCAAGCACAGAGAAAAGGACAGTCCTCTGAAATGGCTCAGGGGCTGTCTCTGCTTGGCTGTTTTTATAAGCTGGGGACTGCGGGGGCCCCTGTCCTGGGTGCCAGATGTTGGGGGGCTCTGCCCGCAGAACCCCATCCCTCCGTCACGGATGAAAATAAAAACTACCAAGACATGATTGCTTGGGGAGGAAAGGTGGTCAAACTCTCAGAGGAGAATGACCCAGAGCCCCATCCTCACTGGGCTTTTATTGGGCTCAAGTACATGGGAATACAGGTATGTCAGGCAACAAGGATCAAACAATGGTTAACATTTCAAAGAAATCTAAGGGCTTAATCTGAGTCAATGTCTGTCCGGAAAGGGGGTTGCCAAACTTTGGGAGACATACTCATTTCCTCCTGGGACACTTATCACTTAAGTGAGAGCACTCTTAGCAAAGCAGGTTTCACAGGGCTTTAGGAATTCTTTCTTATGCCCGATCACCCAGGGAACCGTCCTGGCTGGCACAGGGCTGCACCACTTGCCCCCACAGTTTCAGGCTTTAAGCTGATTAGGAAGCAGGAGACATCTCCCAGATGGAAATGAGGACTCGGGCTATGTCAGAATAGCCGGGGGGCGAGGGTCCATCACATCCTCTTTGCTGCAGCCCCCCGAGTCCTTCCATGAGGCCTCCCAAGTGGTCGCGTCTGGCTTAGGTTGCCCCTCCCATGAGGAGTCTTGCCTGTCATTGACTGCCAACCAAGGAATGTGGCCAGAGATGGATGAGGCAGAAGCAGTGCTACTGCCAGGGAGATAAGCTTTGTCTCCTTAGTAGGTCACATCCTTGTGACAGAACAGACCCAGATGAAGTGGGTCCCTTGGGCTCTTACACAGCCCACCATGGGGTGAGGGTTACAACTCCTGAAACCAGGCTGAACGGTCCACAACAGGGGACAAACTGGGCTTGTCTGGAAAGGGGGGCATTTTGGAAAAGGCAGGCTTGCAGAATTTTGCATTTCAGGCTTGAGTGATGTCCTTTTCCAGCTCCGTTGTTTGGTCCTTGGCTCCTGAGTTGTGGGAGCAAGATGGCCGACAAACCTTCATCCACTGTGCATATGGGTTAGCAGCTGAAGCAAGCAGATGGAAGATAAACCAACTACTTCTGTGTTTTTTGAGTAAGGAGTGGGGGGATAGTGATATTTTGGGATCCCACATTCCTTTTAGCCATCTGGTGCCCTTGGGGTCCTGGGCAGAGGTCCCTGTGCTGTCTCAAAAGCAAAAGCTCACACCCCTGTAGGGTCAGATAAAACACTACCTACACGCTCCAGCATGCCACTGAATAGGCATCCAGTAATCTCTCTTGTCCATTTTCAAGTCTTAAGTTTTTTCTCAGAGCATTGAATTCATCTCTAAAGTGGGGATAATGGGTCTTGAGATCACAAGGGGCTGTTGTGAGATATGCCTTATAATAACATTTATAAATATTCTTGACAGTGCTTAATAAATGGTAGCTGCTGCTCTGGTTTTTAGCTGTTTTGCCTTGGACTGGCAGGGGACTGCTTCCAGGAAGTTGCTTGGGAACTGAGCTCCACATTAGTTCCTGACTGTTTATAACCTGACCATGTTGTGTTGTTTGTGTTCTGACTAACCTCAGCTTGGTCCCTGCTCTGCCCCTAGTCTACTCATAGGTCCTTCCCACTTTTTTAAAGAAGACAGGCTCAGTAGTGATGCCTGTTTCTTGTCTGTTGCACTCAGGAAGTGTTGCACATCTTTGTAAGTCCTCCTGATTGCAGATGAAGACTTTCTCATGTTTCTAAGTTTTTGCCCCCTTTCCATATTCTTTCAAACAGTTTTATGTAAAATGTGGACTCCTTGGCATCAACTGGACGGATGCTAGTATGATTTGCTATTCTGAGGTTATTTTAGACTCTCCCCTCATCTGAAAACTCTTGGGAGAGGAGGCAGGAGATGGTGGGCTGGATATGTCCCTCAATGTGAAGGTATCTGGTCAGTCCCCTGACTTCTAGATGTTAAGGTTTTGTGAAAATGCACTGAAGCTGTGGCCAGGTAGCCCAGTTGGTTGGAGCATCATCCCAATGCACCAAGGTTTCAGGTTTGATCCCCAGTCAGGGCACACCCGGGAATCAACCAGTGAATGCGTGGATGGGTAGTGCAACAAATCAATGTTTCTCCCACTCCCCTTTTCTCTCCCTGTAAAATCAATAAGTAAAATTTTAAAAGGAAAAGAAAAGAAAAGGCACTGAAGCCAGAAACCTCGGTTTCCTGTTATTTGGGTGCACCTTGGCTCTATTCCCCACCCCGGCCGCCCCCACCCCCCGCCCCCAGTCTTTCCTTTCTGATCACCCAGTGCTCACCTGCCGGCCATTTTTGGAAGATTGACTTACGTTGCTGTACATTGCAAGCAAACCAAGCTTTTTGTTTGATATGATGTAAGGAGTGTTAACTATTAGACAAAAAAGCCCAAAATGGAGTCACTTATGCTAAGCCCAGCTCACGAAACTATGTTTTAATTAGTTTGGCTCTCCCAGAAATGGAATATTAAGCCAGTCAATTAGGAATCACCTACTAGGTCAGTAATCTACTGATAGACCCCTCCATCTCTTAGAAAGTTTATAAAAGTCTTTGATCCGAGACAGTTCCTTGGAGCTTCTTTCTGTCTGCCAGATTGGATGCCACCCAGTTCAAACCAGTTTTTGCTTAAACACTTAACATTTTAAATACTCTTAGTTTATCTTTCGACAAGGGGAATTGGTGAAGTCAGTGTCAGAGATGAAAGGAGGAGGGCTCTGCTGGTAAATTGCCACTGGGCACTATAATAAAGTGCAGCTCTGAAATTCAGTGGTTATGCTTCTGTAAAATGGGCACAGTACCTGCCTTGCACCCAGGATGGCAAATTAATGTTCATAATAATTTTACAGCTCTCAGAAGTGGGCTGAAGAGGACTAAAAGATGGTATTAATAAGCTTTGTTTCATGCTGTGAGGTGAATAGGTATGTTCTTGAGATGTCTTCTGGATGTTGTGTGTGGTGTGGTGGATGTGGGGATGTAGAAGTGGTGGGGAAGTGGGGTATAGGTTTGGCACTTGCCGGTGCCAAACCTGTACCCCAACAATATGGGGCTGGGAAGAAGTGGGGGCTGGCCTGAGGTCAGCTGAGTGTTCCTGCCCTTCCCTGAGACTGGTTCTTGGGCTTCTTCAGCCACCTTTGGGAGTTGCCCTTGCTTTGTTTACTCTCCTCAGCTAGAAGGGGGAGGAAACATAGGGTAAGATCTCAACAGAATTTTAATCCTCACCAGTGTGTGTGTGGTTTCAGGGACCCTCAGGCAAGCTCTGATGTCTGTGGGTTTTTCAAGCAATCTCAGGTTAACAATCCAGATCATTACAGGCTTGACCCTAGAGAGAATATAAGGTACCTGCAGTTGGCAGCTGGTTCCTGCAGGTGCTGACTTTACTCAGATTAGGGTGTCTCTGTGCTTAGGAAAGGCTCAGGAGTTGTCAGCCCCTGTTGCTGCTCAACAAGTTTTTACTGCTCTGCTCTTGTTTGTAAGAACAAAGCCTAGAGGAGAGCTTGCCCGGATGCTGACCTGTTCTAGGTCCCAGGGTGGGGCGGGGCGGGGCTGGTGCAGGAGGACAGAGCTCAGGAGACAAAGTACAGCAGCGCTTTGTCTTTCAGGAGTGGTTGTGGTGCCAGTGTTTCGGCTCCTGGAAGCCTTCTCATTGGCCTGATGTGGTCGCTACCTTAGCACTGAGCGTGTGGAGGATTTTAAGCACAGGAATTAACCGTGGATTTCATAATCAAAACCTCACAAGATGCATCATACCCAATGATTAAAAGACTTAAATTTTAATGTCTTATTAAAGCATGTGTTTTTCTTAAGACTTTTTAAAAAATCATGTTTTCCTGAGAGGTATAGTCCCCCAGATGAATAAATAAACCTACTCTAACAACCCTCTGGGGTCCACAAATGATTATATATTTTTACTAAACGTAAAAGTTGAGTTCTAGCTTTTTCCTGTAAAAGGCAGTATCACAAGGCAGTATAGGGAAGTAGTTAAGGCTGGGAAGTTAGACCACCTGGGATCATAGTCCTTGTCCTGCCACTTGTTAGCCGTGTAACTACCCCACCACTGTACTTTACCTCTCTGTGCCTCATTTGCTCACCTGTAAAATGGAGATAATAGCTGTAACTTATCTTTAGTATTGAAAGAGTTCATTTGGACACAGTTCTTTGAATATTGCCACATAATAATAGCAAGCACTGGCATTGTTCTTTCCGTAGTTAGCACTCACTTCCTTAGGCTTTGTGATGTCCTGTTCTTGTGATGTGAGATGTTAAGTTCACCAACTTTTTCACCAAGAGTGGGGCCACAGAATGAAAGACACCCGTCAGTTAGGGGTAGTGTGTTCATTTTCTGTTGGATCTGTTGAGCAAATGTGTACATGACAGGAATAAAGTGAGGACAGTGAAAATCCAGCAACATGGCTTTTGTCTCCACAGCCGGAAGAGTAAAACAAGAGAACCTGAACCTCGTCTGTGTTCCTTCCAGGCCCTGCTTTCCATTCTGTATCTTTACAGTAGCTCAGGGTAGAGGTAGAAGGGGGGCAGTTTCTAAATCAAATAATAAAAATGTGATAGTTACTAGGAAAAATTTTATAGAGAATGGCAAACATGCTGATCTTACTGGATCAAACCTGCACTCACAAGGGCTTGATTTTTCTGTGTATACATTTGTCTGAGGGAGTCAAAAAACAATTCTTACAAATAAAGATGCTAATAAGGTATGAAACACTCATTTGAAAGGATATATGCTCCCCTGTGTTCACTGCAGTGTTATTTATTGTACAATAGCTAAGATTTGGAAGCAGCCCAAGTGCCCATTATTAGATGAGCAATGAAACAGCAGTGATACATTTACACAATGGAATACTGATGGAAGGAGACATGACTTGGGGTGATGGACACACAATACAGTATACAGAGGATGTGTTACAGAATTGTACACCTGAAACCTGTATAATTATATTAACCAATGTCACCCCAATAAATTCCATTTTTTTTTTTAAAAAGGAAGGACATTGTGATACATGCTACCACCTTGATGGACCTTGAAGACACTATGCTCAGTGAAATAAGCCAAAAGACAAAAAGATAAATACTGTGTGATTCCACTCAGAGGAGGTCCCTAGAGTCTTCAGTGTCATAGATACAGGTAAGAGGGAGGTCACAAGGGTTGGGACAGGGACACAAGGAGTTGTTTAGTGGAGATAAAGTGTCAGCTGGAGAATATGGAAGCAGTGATGGAGATCATGGTGGTGTCGGCCACACAACAATATAAATGTAGTTAACACCACTGAACTGTGCATTGAAAAATAGTTAAAATGGTAAATTTCATCGTGCGTATTTTATTGTGATAAAAATATCCATAAAAGAAAAAGAAAAAGCAGGCCAGGCCTTACAAACAGAACTGGGGTGAGTTATGCTCATGCTACCTGAACTACTTTCATGAGGCTCTGGACACACAGCAGTGAGAAGAGCCTGGGGACTGAAGCCCGATGAGCAGTCTTGGACAAGCCTGGGTTCTCATGGGGAGTTGCCATTGTGTGCAGGTGCAGAGAGTTGCACATCAGGCTAGCTGCTACCTTCTCACACATTTGAGGACAGCTGGGCAGGCCCACGTGATACACAGCCACCTGCAGCTGACAGATGGGGACCCTGCATGGCAACCACACCTGCCAGCAGTGCCAGAGTTGTCCATGAATGAGCCAACTGAGAAGTGCCAAACAGCGCTCAAAATAGTGGTTTATTTTAAACGTTTACATTAATAAACATTTTAACCCCAAACAACTGATTCCATATAATCATGCCATCAAAAGAAAATTGTAGAATTTACTTTCTAAAATAATAACTCCTAGGGCTGTGTTGGTGTGTGTCCACTGCGGGACACACATTAGAAGCAGATGGCATCATTGATCAAGGCTGTCAGTATCTTTAACTTCATCCAAAGGTAAGACCAAAGGTCTAAATTTAAGGCATTGAGGTTACAATGAAAAAGTGTCTTTCTGGGGCATGCACATAGACACACACACATTCATACACACCCACTGACAATCATTTACACACACCGACATTCACAGTCACAGTCACATCCATTTACACAGCCATCAGTTGTGAGGGGCTGGGGTCGATGCCCATCACTGCCACACCTGACATCCCTGCACCTGTTGGTCCCAGGGGATGTGTCCTGCTCACTCCTCAGATTTGGCCGATGTCAAGATCTCCTGCTTCTGAAACTATCAACAGTTTGCTTGGGTTTCCTTAAACTCCTTCCTGGTGCAGCCGTTCCAGCTCAACCACAGCACACCAGTGTGCCCCTCCCCCAGACTGGCAAGCCACTGTGTCAAATGATGAGCAGCATGACAGTTGCAAAATAAAAAAAGGGACAGAGAATTGTGAAACACACATTTCATAGGATCATTAAGAGCTCTTAAGAAAATACTGAGCTCTGTAGAATCTCCACGTCCCAACCTCTCCTTTATGGATAATTTTCTTTTTTCCTTTCTGTCATGTGAAATGTATCTTTGATGAGAGGAGAGAAAACAGCCCCAATCCTGCCACTGGCTGATGGGAGGGGATGCAGCCTGGTTCCCTCCTTGGGGACATGCCCGTGCATGTCGAGGCTGCCCTAGCAGACTCCCTGTCAACCGCCTTTCATGTGAATTTACTGGAATAGGTCGATGCTGTAGACTCGGATGTAGGACCACATTTCCAACACAGCACAAGACACGTGCAGCATCACTGTAGCAAAGGCAGATTGACACATTAGTGACAGTAGCAAGAAAGATAGGATACTTGCTGACATTTACCATGTATCTGGTGTAGTATGGGCTTTCCATGAATTGACTTAATTTAAACCTCAAACAGCCTATGTTATAATCAGTTATTACCCACTGGATGGATGCAGAAATTGAGGGTTAAATATCTTTTTCTAGAAAGGTCAAAAGTGGAGGGTGGAGCCTGACCTTTCACCCTGAGGAAAGTAATAAATGCACATGTTTAATGTACCAAATAGTGCAGAGGGCTGATTAGACAGGGAGAGAGGTGGAGGGAAGGAGATAGATGATGGGAGAAAAGGATGAAGGAGGGGAGGAAAGGGGAAGGCAGCAAGAAGAGAGGAGGGGAGGAGCCCACTCATCCACCTCCCCACCTCCAATCCTGCTTCTCAGAGGAACCCCTTCAGTTGGCTCTGAGGTCATGTCTCCAGGGGTCACCTCCACACCTTTTGATTAACCTAACACACCTTGATCAGCCTCAGTACTTTTCCTGCTGACAGGTAGGGACGTGATCACCCCAGCTCCCAGTACAGTCACATCAGAGTATACCATATTTGCAGGTGTATCTGCAACAACCATGGATTTGTAGCACTTTCCCCTAATGAGGGAGGTTCCCTAGATGCTCCACCGTGCACGTGAAGGTGGCCACATGGTCACCGTCCTCTCCCCAACCTCTCTGCTGCCAATGACAGACAATTCACCTTGTTAAGGTTGACAGTCCTTACAGTCTCTGGTGCTTTGTGTATAGAGTTTAGAAAGTTGAAAACCAATTAACCTGAATTAGCATAGCTAATCACTGTAACAGACACATCCCAAAATGAAGAGCGGCACAAACAGAATCATTTGTTTCCTGTGTACCTGCTTGTGAAGGTAAACAGGTTTTTGAGCAGCCACATGGGACCCCAGATGCAAGGCTCTGCCTCCCTGGCCCTGTGAGTTCCACAGCCATCCTCAGTCATCCCATTTCAGCCACCTCCCGCAGGAACCCTGCAAGGTCCCTGCAAGGGTTGTGGCACCTGGTCACGTGGGAAGTCCCTGGTTGACCTACCTCCTGAAGCTTGTCACGCCCACACCTCTGCATCAGGAGGCCGAGTGCCTGACCTGCCTCTGGGTTGCACTTTTTCTACTCACGGGAGAGATCCTAGTGCCAAACTCAGGAGTTTTTTGCGGGGGACCCTGTCCTGGGCGCCAGATGTGGGGGGGATCTGCCCGCAAAGCCCCATCCCTCCGTCACGGATGAAAATAAAAACTACCAAGACATTTTCTGCTTGGGGAGGAAAAGGGTCAAACTCTCAGAGGAGAATGACCTAGAGCCCACTCCTCACTAGTCTTTTATTGGGCTCAAATACACCGGAATACAAGTTTAACATGTCAAAGAAATCTGAGGGTTTAATCCGAGCCAGTGTTTGTCAGGAAAGGGGGTTGCCAAACTTTGGGAGACATACTCATTTCCTCCTGGGACACTTATCACCTAAGGAAGAGCACTCTTAGCAAAGCAGGTTTCACAGGACTTTAGGAATTCTTTCTTATGCCCGATCACCCAGGGAGCCATCCTGGCCAGCACAGGGCTGCACCACTTGCCCCCACAGTTTCAGGCTTTAAGGCAATTAGGAAGCAGGAGACATCTCCCAGATGGAAATGAGGACTCGGTCTATGTCAGAATAGCCAGGGGGCTTGGGGTGGGGTGAGGGTCCATCACATCCTCTTTGCTGCAACCCTCCAAGTCCTTTCGTGAGGCCTCCCAAGTGGTCGAGTCTGGCTTAGGTTGCCTCTCCCATGAGGAGTCTTACCCGTCATTGACTGCCAACCAAGGAATGGGGCCAGAGATGGATGAGGCAGAAGCAGTGCTCCTGCCAGGGAGATAAGCTTTGTCTCCTTAATAGGTCACATCCTTGTGACAGAACAGACCCAGATGAAGTGGGTCCCTTGGCTCTTACACAGCCCACCATGGGATGAGGGTTACAACTCCTGAAACCAGGCTGAACAGTCCGCAACAGTTTTACTTTCTTACACTTGACCAAATATTCAAACCAACCCTTGTTTTCCCTGAACCAGATTGGGCCGTGCAGTCATTATGGAGTGTTTCCCTAGGGTTTCTAATTGCCTTTCCCTGTTGTGAGAGCAGAAATTCCAACTCTTGTCACATGCTCAGACCGTGCCCAGACCCACTCTCTCTCCTCTGTGGTGGGTGTGCTCTCATGCTGCCTCTGGTTGGACCAGCAGCCCTGTAGCTGGACCATAACTTCTTGTCTCACTTTGGAGTGGCTAGTGGTCTTTTTCCTTCATTCTCCACCTTTTGTGGCCCCCACTTCCCACCCTCTTGGATTTCATTACCAAGTCTGTGGGCACCCCCCGCCCCGCCCAGGAACATCTCTCCTGGGCCCATGTGTAGCATGCTCCTGTGTAACTGGCTGCACACCAGCCACCCGGACGTGCCCCAGCTCCAAGACATCGGACCTCTGGCACCTTGGACCCTGATGTTTCATCCTTTGCACAAAGCAACATGAAGCCGGCGTGATCGCAAGTGCCTCTCACAGGTAACCCAGAAGGTGGCAACCAGAGACTAAATCCTGTAGAGTGTCTATCATGTCCCTGCACTGTGAGAACACTTCTAGCAACCGTTTCTATGCTTCAGAGCTACTCAACAATAGACGCCCACTTAAAGCTGTAGGTGGACACCTGAAAATGATCTGAGTATCTTTAAAAAGATATTCAGACACACCTGTATGTGTTTCACAGTCCACACACAGACACTCTCAGGGGAGAATAACCATATTCCACCCTGCCTACTGCATCTCACTTTCAAATCTCTGGGCCTGATTTAATGTCTGCAGTGTCTCAGATATTTCAACAAGTGTTTCCTTATCACTTCTCTGATTTGCACCAAAGTACTATACGCCTCTTCAGGGGGAGCTGAACAGACTTCTGGAGTTCTTACATGTGCCTGGCACTGTCCTGGGTGCTGGAGAATCGGTGAAGCTGTTATCTATCCAGACTACACAGTGAACGCACATGATAAAAGTGCACAAAACTAAATACTGATGCACAGATGGGCACTCAGAGAACCAGGAAATCTGCCCAACATCGTTGATTCATGCCAATGTTGATATCCTGGTTGTGAGATTTTTTTGTTATTATTGAGGGAAACTAGGTCAGAGAAACTAAGTCAGAGAGTATAACCCTCTCTGCATTATTTCATACAAACAATGTGAATCTATAAGGATATCAAAAAATGTAAAAAAGGGAGCAGGGGACCCAGATTTTTTTGCCTGGCCCCAGAGATTCTGTCCCAGGAGGTTTGGCTGGGGCTTGGGCTGGGCATAAGGAACTGCCCAGGGAACTAGTGATCAGTGGGTCCAAGGGCCGCCAGCCAGAGCACCAACCTCCACAGCTTTTGTCTTCTCCTCCAATCGTAGGAGGGTGCAGTGCCTTTAATAAAGCTGATGTGTCTCAGTCACTTCTAGTGTAATCACCAGGGCTAATGGCTTCTTCACCTTATCACCTGGTTTCTTAAAGGAGTTTCCAAACATTTTGACCATCTCAGAAAGGACCAGGTGGTCAGTACAGTCTGGCACAGTGACCCTCTCACTGCCTCCATCCACATCTAACAAGTGACACAGATGGATCTAGTATGCCATTTGCGGAAGGCTGCCCCAGGGTCCTGTCGGGAGCAGATTCACTTCTTGGCACCTTGGCTGGGTCCTGGTGGCTTTCACAGTCACAGTGCCCATGGATGATCCTACTCAAGGATGTGCAATTATCAGAGGAAAGGCAGCTTAATCAGCGGGAATGTGTCCTTCCTAATTATCTGCAGATCGCAACTGCAGAAGTGATACTCAGATACTCTAAGTTAAGGGATGAGTAATAATTTTTCTCTGTGTACTTGGCAGAGTAGTACTCAAAATTAATAATTTTTATTAATAATATTTTAATAATTATTATTAATAATACCTTGTCTTCATATGCTCTCTCTTTCCAGAGGTGGCTCCAGTTTATCTTTCAGCATGGCTGTGAGAAGGAAAATTTAATGCTGGTGGGTGAAATCAACACACCCCATCTTTAGGGGGTTAAACAAAAATGAGAGACAGAAAATGACTCATCAAAAGTCTGACACTCAGTGGTCAAGCCTGGGAGATTCTAATTGCCCAATGAAGACTCTGTCCTTTAGGGTAATTATGTTGAGTTGTCACAATGAACATTTCAGCGTCTGAACTCAGTGAAATCTACTTGCTCCTTGTGTCCCACAATGTGGGCCAAAAAGCCAGCCACACAGCTTGTTCTTTCCACACAGTTACTCAGGGACTCAGGGCTTCATCGACATGTGGCCCTCCCAAGTGCCCTAGAGGCCTGCTGACCCTCTGCATTCAGTTGGCAATGAGCACAGAGCAACAACGTGCAGGATGGATGGATGGGTGGTATCAGGAAGGCCTGGGAAGGTCCCGCCTCTGGCCAGACCTGAACTGCAAGGCAAGAGAGGCTCGGAAGTGCAGGACAGTCTAAATACCACGCATCTCAGAAGCCAGGAGAGGCCCTGGCTGGTGTAGCTCAGTGGATTGAGCGCGGGCCTGCGAACCGAAGGCTCGCGGTTCGATTCCCAGTCAGGGCACATGCCTGGGTTGCCAGGCCAGTTCCCGTCAGGGGACATACAAGAGTCAACCGCACATTGATGTTTCTCTCCCTCTCTCCTTCCCTTCCCCTCTGAAGATAAATAAATAAAATCTAAAAAAAAAAGAAGCCAGGAGAGCATACCCATCCTCTTGCCCCGTACCTGTGTGGCCAACTCCATCCACCTTCAGGAAGAACATCCAGAGAGAAGAATAAAAGTATATCATGGCAACCCACATAGCACCTCAAAGGATTATAAGAAAAGAAAACACTGTCCGCTTATTTCTAAAGAAAGTTTACTTGCTATCCAAATCAACTTTCTTCCTTCCTGTTTTCCTTCTTCAAAAGAACAGAACACATCGTTCTGGAGCCACCTAGATGGGGCAGGTCCATGGCCAGCCGTCCCCACACTGATGACAACCATGAGCTCAGGACAAGAGAAAAGGCTGGTAACTGCGAGTTCTGGCAAGGAAGCATCAGCCAGGAGACCAGCACAGTGGTGACCTGACTGGTTTTCCCTCCTTGATGTCAGCTTTGTCCTAAAGGCAGTGAGTCTCAGCACTGCTCCATGGGCAGGACAGGAATGACTCAGAGAAGACTGGACAAGGGGCTTGTTGGAGCCAGAGTGGGGGACTGCCAGGGACCCTTTTCTCTTCTCCTTTGCTGGTTCTGGTCCTACCCTGAAGCTGCAGCCATGGTGGGGTGTAATCTCCCCATTACAAATGCTGATGAAAAACCCATCTCTGGCAAGAACCTGGGAAAATAGGTTCCTGTACTCCGAAGAATTTGGAAAAATCCTGCTTATTTCCCCCCTCTCTTTTTCTCTTGCCACTTTGTTTTGAAAACCACTCAGTTATGGAAGCTGTAATACAGTGCATGGGGCGGGAGGGGAGAGGAATCCAAGATTCTGAGAGAAACCAGAGCGCCTAGCTGACGGACCCAGTGCAGGAGAAGACAAGAGCTGGGCCTGCACTGAGAACAACCCAGAGGCCAGCACCAGCTGAAACAGAACTGTGGTCTGATCTTAATGTTCCCACAGACTTAAACAGTGGTCCCTCAACCTCTGCCATTAATGGTGGGAAGACTATACGTGAAACCCCGCCCACATGGCTAGCTTCACCTGAAGTTTGAGGGAGAAAACAGTTGAATTTGAATGGGCACAGAGGTCAAGCAAAAGGCGGCCAGAGCTCAGGAGCCCCAGCCTGCAAACCTGCCATGCCCCGGATTCTAGTTTTGAGAACAAGTTTATTTGTGCAAATAAATCTATTTTTCTTTTGCATTTTCAGTTTCTTTCTTATGATTCTATGTTAAAGACTAAATTTCTTGTCTGAAAGGTAAACATAAGCTAGTGAAGAGCAGCTCTCAGCCCTCAGCATGCCTGGGGGAGGGTGATGCTAATTCACATCAAGTTCCAAAGCGGGCACAGCCCAGCTGGACCTCAACACCACCTTCCCCCCTGGGAGACCAGGCTCAGTTCTGTGGGGTTTGTGCCATTAACTGGGTGCATCATGTGGGCTCAGCCAGTGCCTGCTGATGGCCCACCAATCCTGGTTCACACGGTAAATGTGGAGATTCTAGGACCAAATCCATGCCCCTGTGATATTATCCAGGTGTGGCACCCTACTTTTCAGTCATACGGGCTTCACCGAGCTCATCCAACATTCTGATGACTCAAGGGGAGATTCTGTTCCTGTTGTCATTGTAAAGAGGGGACGGGTATGGGTAACAAGACTCCTCAAGGAATGGCTCCACGAGTCCTCTGAGATGCCTCCCCCTCCGTGACATGTGGGATGGTTTAGCACTGAGTCACACTCGTAGGTAGGAACTAACGCCTGTGCATCCATATGGTCCCTTTTCTGCCCTTATTCCTGGTGAGAATTTGCTGGGAGAGAGACCAGAACTTTCTGCCAGATTCCATTGTGTTTGAGACATTTATAGAGTATGGCATATGTAACTGGCTCACGGAACCCTTCAACTCCTGAGGTTTGCTCGTCTCTGCTCCCCCTCCTCGAGTTCTCTGTTCCTTATGCATTGGGTCACTTCATGAGTAAAAAACCATTACTGGCCTAGGGGATAGGAAATGCCAGCCAAAATGACCTCAAAGTAAAAGAAAATTAATATGCACCCCGACTTTATGTGTCTTAGAAGTCAGCCCACCCCTGACTACACACAGGTCTCACCTGAGAACGTTTTAATGTTACTTCTTAATAGCAATTTCTTTGACTTTATCACCCTTAACCCCATCCACTATCAAATTACCAGAGAAATATGAACTGACACCACCTGGGGGCACCTCTCTAATGATACTACAGTGGGAGCTGGAACACGATGAATTGCAGGGACAGCGGGAGGCAGCTGGCTTGCACTGGACAGCGGCAGGAGCGATGGACTGAGTACTTTCCATTAATAGAAACTGCATCCTGCCCAGTGCCATCCCAACACCTTTTAAGCTCAGTCACTTAATGTATTGTTGCTGGCAGTTAAGCGGACTGCAGCTTAATTTGTGGTGTGAGGTCAGCTGAACTTCACTCTGTAATGTTCACTCTGCTCTGTGGATTCAGGTCTATTCTTTGGTTCCAAGGCAGCAAGTTAGAATTCTTTTTTTTTTAATCCTCTCATAAGGACACATTTTCATTGCTTTTGGAGAGGATGGAAGAGAGGAAGAGAAAGAGAGAAACTTCAGTGTGAAAGAAAAGCATTGATTGGTTGCCTCCCATATGCACCCTGACCTGAAATCAATCCCGCAACCTTTCAGTTACAGGACAGTGCTCCAACCAACTGAGCTGTACTGGCCATGGCTAGAATTTTCTTTTGTAACAAGAAAAATATTAGTTTATCCAAAGAAGAAAAGATAAATAAATTAGAATTATGTCTTATTTATAGAAGAGAGGACAAGAAGGAAGATTTTGATTTATATACCAGAACAATTTACATTATGCAGGGTGCTGATTTTGTGGTTATAATTTAAAAAGTGAGTTAGGAAACTGTTTGGCTGTTGGAATGGCTATGGGATGTGTGCTCAGCTACTGGAAATCTTTAGAGCATTCACTTGACTACCCTGCACAATCTCCTGATTTCAATAAATTAGAAAGCAGATGAACACATGTAAAACTAAAATTTTATTGAAATGAATTTATTTGCTTTTTCTGAGTCTTGTCCATGATAATGAATGTCAATTATCAATGTTTTTGCAGATGGGAGCAAGAGGTGCTAGGGTGAAATTCTGACTAAGGAAGATTGAATTCTGATGCATTTTTATTATGACAAAAGTAGCTGGGGTGAGTGTCTTCTTCGGTTGCTGAGATGGGTCAAGTCTCTGATGTCTCTCCATCTCCCACATCCACCCCTTCCTCTTCTGCTCTATCCCTCTCTGATATCCTGCAATCCCACCAATCCACACAGACTGAACCATTTCCTGTAAGTAGTACAACAGTCCCCTGGCTGGTCCTGTTTATCCCTTGCCATCTGAACAGGTAAAAATGTTCCTCTAACCTATGCTCCTGTGCTTGGCATGCACACACAGACCCTCTTGTGCCTTGATGATGGAGACCCAATCAGCTTTCTACACCTCTCTGGCTGCATCTTGAGATACCCCTGAGCAGAACCCCTATTTCCTGCCCCAATACCTGCTTTTCCTGTTTCTGGCTCCAGACTTCCCCCAAATGCCATCATTTGCCTCTTTGCCAATCAACTTTATTTCCTCTTTTGAAACCCTTCATATTTTGCACCTATTTGGATTCTCCCTAGGATTAAATCAGCTGTTCACCAGTGTCTGTATCATGTAGTGTCTAAGAAAAACCAGAGCCAGACAGTAAAGTCATAAAAACGGAGTTTACTCAGGAGTAAAAGTGGAGAAAAGAGATGTCAGGACAGAACCAAGCCCCACTCCAAGCACAGCGTGGGTAAGTGGGAACTTACCGGGAGGAGCAAGTGGGGTCAGTGGATGGAAAATCACGAAAGAAACATTGGGATTGAGGGAAATTGGGGTAAAGCAGGCTAGCAGGATGCTGCTGAAGGCAGTCTGGGGAGTCAGACATCACCTGGGGATGGTGGGGGTAAGGAACTCAATTAAATATGGAGGTTGGTCACATGTGGAGAATGGGGGAGTCCAGCTAAACCAACTCAGCAGGATTCTTGCTAAAACTGGACAATGCAGAGATGAACACAGAAACCCCAAAGTGGAGGCCTCATTGGAAAGTGGAGGGGAGCCTGCATAGATTCTGGTCAAGGATAGAATTCCTGTCACTTGGTTGTGAGTTCCCTAAGGACGGAAACTACGTCACATTTTTCTGTACCCATGCCCCAAGCCAAATGCAGTGGCTGGCACCGGTGACTCCCACCATGCCTCCGTGAGAGCAGGTTGTAACTTGTGCCCCAATCACTGTCCTGGCCCTAAGGCAGCTCCTCCCAGATGGGCACCAGACGTGGGCAGGGAGGCTGGCATGGCTGGGCTGCAGGCACTTAGGGAACAGTGGCTGAGGTGAGGGAATGGCTGTGCTAACTCATCACCACCTTGGTCAAGGAGAATAAAGCTAAACCAATGATGGGGAAAGCTGAAACCAAAAGGGAAAGGTGGAGAGGGGTCCCTTGTGGGAGGAGCCAGAGATATTTTACTAGGCCATGTGAAGGCACAGAAAGCCATGTCTGAATGTGCCTGCAATGGGCCTACAGGTGCCTAAGCCAGTGTGTGTAGATCCAAATACAAATCAACACTGACCCATCACAGCAGAAACCAGGAGAGAGCCCTCATCAGTTTACCTCGAAACAGATTCATTCCGCTTCTGCACTCACACACCACTTCATAGAAAGAAAACAGTTGTTCCACTTCCGGCCAAGATGGAAGCATAGGTGGACACACTGTGCCTCCTCTCACAACCAAAATTAAGGACAACAAATATTTAGAACCAAAAAAACAACCAGAACAAATTGAATTGTACGGAAGTCCAACAACGATTCTCCCAGACCAGTAAGAGGGGTAGAGTTGGTAGCCAGTGGAGAGGGATCAGGGCAGGAAAAAGCAGTGGCTAGTGGTCCCAGGTGCACAGGTGATGGTTACTGGGCGGGGGAGGCAACAAACAGACTCAGCAAGGCACACAAGGCGGCTGACTGCGGTCACACATTCGCGTACAGATAAACCAGGCGAAAATGGGCTGCGAGACAGACTGCGCAACCCAGGGCCCCAGCACCAGGAAATAAAGCCTAAAAGCACTGATTGAAAACACTTCTGGGGGTCAAAGTGTGGGGAGAGACTCCCAGCCTCACAGAGGGGATTGAAATCCAAAAGAGAGTGGAGCAAGCACCATTGTTCCCTCTCCGACCCCACCCCCACATACAGCATCACAACTCTGTGACTGGGTTTCCCTGCCCTGGTGAACACCTAAAGCTCCGCCCCTCATAAGTAACAGGCACAACCAGACCAAAAAAAGAAAAAGAAAAAAATGGCTCAAACAAAAGAACAAATCAAACCCCCAGAGCCAATACTTTTAAGCGACCAAGAGATAGCCAACCTATCAGATTCACAGTTCAAAGCACTGGTGATGAGGATGCTCACAGAATTGGTTGATTTTGGTCACAAATTAGATGAACAAATGATGGCTACACTAAGTGAAATGAAGGAAAATGCACAGGGAACCAATAGTGATGGGAAGAAAACTGGGACTCAAATCAATGGAGTGGGCCAGAAGGAAGAAAGAAACAACCAAACAGAAAAGAATGAAGAAACAATAATTCAAAAAATAAGGAGAAGCTTAGGAACCTCCAAGACATCTTTAAATGTTCAAACATTCGAATTATAGGGGTACCAGAAGGGGAAGAAGAAGAGCAACAAGTGGAAGACTTATTTGAACAAATAATAAAGGAGAACTTTCCCAATCTGGCAAAGGAAATAGACTTCCAGGAAGTCCAGGAAACTCAGAGAGTCCCAAAGAAGTTGGACCCCAGGAGGAACACACTAAGGCACATCATCATTACATTAGCCAAGATTCAAATGAAGGAGAGAATCCTAGAAGCAGCAAGGGATAAGGGGACAGTCACCTACAAAGGAGTTCCCATCAGACTGTCAGCTGATTTCTCAAAAGAGACCTTACAGGCAAGAAGTGGCTGGAAAGAAGTATTCCAAGTCATGAAAAGCAAGGACCTATATCCAAGATTGCTCTATCCAGCAAATCTTTCATTTAGAATAGAAGGGCAGATAAAGTGCTTCTCAGATAAGGTCAAGTTCAAGGAGTTCATCATCACCAAGCCCTTATTATATGAAATGTTAAAGGGACTTATTCAAGAAAAAGAAGATAAAAAATATGACAGTAAAAAGATAGCAAACTCACAGATATTAACAAGCACATCTAAAACAAAACAAAAGCAAACTAAGCAAACAACTAGAAAAGGAACAGAACCACAGAAATGGAGATCACATGGAGAGTTAACAACAGGGGAGTGGGAGGAGGAAAGAGGGAGAAAAGGTACAGAGAATAAGTAGCATAGGTGGTGGGTAGAAAATAGACAGGGGGAGGGCAAGAACAGTATGGGAAGTACAGAAGCTAAAGAACTTATGACGCATGGACATGAACTAAAGGGGGGTTATGTGGGTGGGAGGGGGTGTGCAAGGTGGAGGGGAATGAAGGGGGGAATGGGACAACTGTAACAGCGTAATCAATAAAATATATATTAAAAATAAAACTGTATTCACACACACACACACACACAAAAGATTCTCTCTTTGTCTTTAACCTTTGCCATTTTAATTATAATGTATGTATATGTAGGCCTCTTTGGGTTCATCTTGTTTGAGACTCTGCTCTTCATGGACTTGTATATCTCTCTTCTTCACAAGGTTATGAAAGCTTTCAGTAATTATTTCTTCAAATAGGTTCTCTCTCTCCTCTCCTCTCCTCTCCTCTCCTCTCCTCTCCTCTCCTCTCCTCTCCTCTCCTCTCCTCTCCTCTCCTCTCCTCTCCTCTTCTCTTCTCTTCTCTTCTCTTCTCTTTTTGCAGTTAGTATCTGCTTGTTCTAGTCCTGGATACATGTGAAAGAGTCAATGCTGCAAACAAAGGCCATTGCCACCAATAATGGGCCTGAGGTAGATCAATAAAAGTCACAGGCACTCCAAGAAGACCTGCCATTGCCAGCCAACTCCCCTTAAGGCTCAGCCAGTGAAAGAGCTTTGGGTAGTATGTGAGTTGGATGAGGCAAAGTCTCAGGGAGTCACCAGGGGAGGGCAAATGTTGTTCACCAGCTTAATGAGGACTCAGATTCTGTGCCAGTTCTGAGCCTGAGGTTCTTCAGCATAAGTCTCAGGATACACTGAGATCTGCCACCATGTGCCTAGGGCCTGTGGATTATTGCAACGTGGCAGGGTGTCAGGGAGTCATGAGGAGCTCAGGATCTACAGGAGTTCACCAGGCTAAGGCAGATTCAGATTTAGCTATGTGGGAGCAGGGCTCAACATAGGGGCAATGGCGACTGTCCCTCCTACCCTACCCTGAAGCCACACAACTCATTTTCTGTGTGTGTGTCTCTGGTGCCCCATGAGTCAATGTTCCTCCTCTAGAACCCAAGGTGAGTGACCACACATGAGAATCAGTTCAAGGATCCTTTAAGAGGAAGCCTAGTTTTCCAGTAGCCTTTCATCTTATCTAGACAGATGGACATCTCCACCTATTTTCACAATTTCGGGGGCTTCTCTTTTCAGTACTGGTGCCCCAGGCTAGGGAGCCTGGCATGGGGCTGAGACCTCCTTGCTCCTGCAGGGGGGACTCTGCAGCTGAGATTCTGCTGGTTTTTCTGCTGCTACACATGGGAGTGGGGCCGGCCCATGTCAAGTCTCCGCCCCTCTTGCCAGTCTCATCGTGGCTTCTTCTTTATAACCTTAGCTGCAGGACATCTGTCAGCTAGCTTTCTGACGGTTTCCAGGTTGACTGCTTTATAACTTAGTTGTAATTTTGATATGGTCATGGGAGGAAATGAGTACAGTGTACATCTACTCCTCCATCTTGACCAGAACTCCCTGAAATAATTTTTTGTGGGTTTTAGAAAAAAAGCCTTCTCAACATATGTGCTGAATTTTCATGAAATTTTGATTACCCTTCTGTTTTCAAATTTATTGAGTCTATATTTTTTCTCATTATTTTACAAATGCACACTTATTGAAGACACATTTGATAGAATAGAAACATCTATAGAAGCCTTCTTTCCAGATAATATATATTATTTATAATATATAATGTATATACTTATATTTTAAATTATGTAATACATTTTATATCTGTATGTATATGTCTATACTTAGATGATACAGATATATCTAGGTAGATAGATATAGATGATATATAGATATAGATGATATAGATATAGATATAGATAGATATAGATATACATAGAAAACAAACCCGCCACCCAGAGGTAGGACTAATCTTAAGCTTCTAGGTTTTCTTCACATGATGGATTTGGTTGGACTTAATAGGGATTTCGTTACAGAGTCACCAGCTCAGCATGCGCTAGAAAATCATTACCATTGCTGCTACGGAATGCATCACATGCATCTCCTTCCAGTTTTCAATACTGTCAAAGGGTTTATTTTGCAGTTCTGAGCCTTGCCCCTCAATAGCCAGGTGTGACACAATTGGGGGCAGGCTGGACTCTACTGCCCTCATGTGTTCCAGTACAGAACTGCAGAGGAGGGATGCTCTGCCAAAGCCTGCCCCCCCACCCCCCACTCCCGCCCACCCTACCCCAGTCCATAAAGCCCGCGTTAATGTCTCTTGTTTTTGAGCCCAAGGACTGAGCATTAGACCATGATTGTCACCTGCTTGTAGACTCCATTGAAAGTCTAAAGAAAGTTGAAATCCTCTCCTGAAATGAAGTAACTTCAATGGGTCAAAGTTTAAGGATCCCTCCTAGAATTCGGAAAGGGGGGTTCCTGTTATAATTTGTGTTTGGGCTGCCTCCTTACAGTTCCAAAAAAGCAGTCTTCAAGAATGGGTTTGGTATATTGTGATGAATTGTCCTGCTCTGTCAATCTATGTTTTGCATATCAGTTTGTTCAGGATTGCACTTGGCCTGTACTCTGGAGGAGTTTATGAAATTACTCCTCTTGGCAGGCTCTGGATCTGCTTTAATTGGACTGCCTGTATTTCATGTTTATTTGTGAGTTTCACAGTTTTTATGAATTAGATGGATTGGTACACTAATACACTAAAGCAGAAGTGTCAAACTCATTTTCACCGGGGGGGCCACATTAGTCTCGAGGTTGCCTTCAAAGAGCCAAATGTAATTTTAGGACTGTATAAATGTAACTACTCCTTAACTAGGGGCAAGGAGCTCTACTTTCAGCCCTTTGAAGGCAACCTTGAGGCTGATGTGCACCCTCCCCCATGAAAATGAGTTTGACACCCCTGCACTAAAGGTTTTAAGACAGACGTTCGGCCACGTCTTCCCTCTGACTGGAATGCTCTTCTCCACTCATTGAAGCCTATTTTTCTTCAAGCCCAAGCTCCCCTGTGAAGCGTTTTTCTGCTTGTCAGTGAGTGCCCAGCATGGTCTCCTGCCACTGCATGCTCCTGTAACCTGCATGGTCTCCTGTGGCTCCTCAGGCAGGGCGCTGCCTTACTGACCTGCTTCCAGGACATGGCAGGGCATGCTAAATCAGTGCGCAGTGAAACTAAATGTGGGTTCCTGGCTGACATTTTTCCATGACAGTTGTAAAAGATTTCCAATACATTTAAATTATTTTTTAATGGATGTAGGCGTACATTTGGAATGTGAGTAGGAGCTGCAGAGAGAACTGACTTCCTGATTAAAAGTGGCTTGCATTGGCGCAGCTGTGCTGAGTGACCCCTGCACCAGCAGTCCTGATACTGCTGGCTTTCCCATTAGGGGAAAACCCTTCAGCCCACCCAGTCAGCACCAGGACAGGAAGGGCTGTGCTCACCAAGTCCACCTTCCACTCAGCTTCCCCTAGAGGACAGACTCAGCCCTAGAAGCCTGTATTTTTGAGACATTGTGTTTAGTTTAGTTTCCTTTCTTACCTGTGCTCCCAAGCAACTCACTGAAGCTTGAGTTTTCAAAACTCAGCTGCAAAATGAAGGATGGAGCTGGATTGGAGGGCTTGTCCAATTCAAAGATTCTGGGTCATAATGAGAGATGACACAGAAGTGAGGGAGCCTGGTGGCAACTGAGAGCAACATCATAGATGGGAGTGGAATGTTTCTGTCTGCTCTCTGAAAGACAATGAAAACAGGCAGGGGACCTTTAGAAGTCCCTTCAGCCCCAGGGAGGATTTTGGATATTGACTGTGGGAGGCATCTCAAGAGTGCGCCTCCATAGTTCTGGAGCCTCGGCTTGCAGGGGACGCTCCTGGGAATCCATCCATCAGTAAATATCCAGTAAATATTCATGCATGCACATGACGGCCAGGAAGGCACAGAGCCAGCACCCCAGGGCACACAAGAGGAAGTGCCAGCTGTTATGCAGCTGGGATGGCCTCACCCCTGGTGTTATCATCATTCCAGACAGCTATTTTCATTTTCAGAGAGGTTGCCATATCACCTCTTGTATGACATAACCACTTCTGTGTATGTCTGCTATGTACCAGCAGGAAACTGACTATTACAAGGTACTATTAAAGAAATACCAAAGCCTTATTGGAAGTTCACTGCTGTTTTTCGTTCACTTGCACCACTGACCCATTGCACAGTAAGTAAAGCAGGCCCTGGAGACCTTGGATGAAGTGACATTGACTACTGAAATAATTAAAAGTTCACACTTTAAATAAGAAGTATAGCCCTGGCTGATGTGGCTCAGTTGGTTAGAACATCGTCCTGTAACTGAAAGGTTACAGGTTTGATCTCTGGTCTGGGCACGTACGGAAGACAGCCAGTCAATGCTTCTCTCAAATCAGTGTTTCTCTCGCTCCCTTCCTTTCTCCCTTCCTCTCTCTCTAAAAGCAATAAAACAAGTTCTCCAGTGAAGATAAAAATAAATAAATAAGAAATAAAACAAGCCCTATTTCTGAGGGCTATCCACAACCACCACACTCATGGTAGATGAGGAACTGAGAGTCATAAACAGATGAGGCCACATCACTCCATGTATGGTGGGATGGCTTCTCAGTGGTCATCAGTGCAAGCAGAGACTGTTTTGGGACCCTCATTCATTCAACAGAGGTCTACGCTGAGAGCTACTTCCTCTTTAAAATGCTTTCTTGTTTACTTTAGTGGTAGTACAGTTTTCTCTTGCCACTCTTGCCTGAATTCCCTTCTGTGACCATTCCTAGCTATAATTGTATTGATTATTTTCTGTCCAGTTGCCACCGCTCAAGCTGAGGCCCCTGACATCCTTCACCATGATTATGGGCACAGCCTCTCAAGTTTTCTCACCCATCCTCCAATCAAGTGCCCCTCATTCCCAGTCTCTCCTTCACACTACAGTCAAGTTGCAATTAAAGGCACCTTCAAAGGATGTCACTTCTCTGCTTAACCACTTTAATGCCTCCTAATTGCCATCAGGATAAACTTAAACACTCTTGTTGGCTCACACTGACTTTCAGGGACTTTTTGAAAAGGCAGTTGAAAAATATGAATTACTTTATTTTTACAGTAAGAAAGACCAATAAATGGGAATCTAGGGGCCCCTGTTGAAGGGGTGGCAGAATTACAAGAGTTGCTGCCATATTTTCAGTATCAGCTTTGGTTCAGGAGCTTATTTTTTACAAAAATCCTGTGAGGCCTATCTCATACTACATTACATCCCCACCTTACAGATGAGAAAATGCAAGCCTAGGAAAGATCAAGTGAACTGAGCAAAGCCATACAGGTAGAAGGTGGCAGAGCTGGGATTTGAACCCAGGCCAAGTGAGTACCCAGAGCCTGCAACTTTCACAGCCCTTGTCTCCCACACCTTGATTCTGTGAGTCATGCAGCACTGTTGCTGGGCAGTGAGCAAGTTGAAATTTTAATAATTTGGGAGATAAATTTAGATTCTTAAACAGAAGTGTTTTCTTGCATAAGGAAGGAAACAATATTTCTGAACAAATTTAGTGTGATCCAAAATGAAGAAGCCATTAAGAGAGTGACAAAGCAGGAAAGTATATCTTTATTTTACACGTTGTGTAAGATAAACAAAAAAAGTGTTGTCTTCTGATTCCTGGTGGTAGAGTGAGGACTGGAGCCTCTCAATTTCAATTTTGGCTCTGAAATTCTGTGACCTTCTGATTGTTTGCTGCCCAATAAACATCTTTAAGTTTCTAAGGCAAATGCCTGAAAATTAGAAAAGCAAATTTTTAATTTTTACTTAAATGCTTTAAACTGAGTGTAAATTGCTTAGTTAAATAAATTTACCATCTGTTGTACAAAAAGTCATTTAGACTACTAAACATGTCATTTTCAATATAACAATGCCAGTCTCTGCTGTGGTTTGTGTTTTGGTCATTTTTTGCTGCATGGCAAACCCACCCAATGCTCAGGGACCTCAAATGACAACAATATATTTTGCTCATGAATCCACAGTTTGAGCAGGTAAGAGGGGATGTTCATCTCTGCTCCACTCGCAGCTGAGGCACTGTGAAGGCTGTTGGCTGGGGGCTGCGGACTGGAAGTTGCGACCTCACCATGTGAGACTCTCATGATTTGGGGGATGGATTCTAAGAGATAAGAAAGAGAGAGAGATAGCCAAGTGGAAGTCTATCAGTTTTAATGACCTAATCTCCAAAATCAGAAATTTTGTAGTATCACTTCTGCCATATCCTTTTCATGGAAGCAGTCACAAAGGCCAGCCTGACCAAGGGCTGGTCAGGAGGCCTTGTGCTAGAGGACTGTCATCTCTTTGAGGCAGATTTTTGTCTGACTTTTCTCTGCTGTGCATGTTGTGTGCCACATAGTAGGTCCTACTAATCTATGTCGTTGAATGAAACAAGACTCTGAACACTCCACAATAAGAAAACAACATCCCAATAAAAAAATGGGAAAAGCTTTGGACAGACATTTCACCTAAAAAGAAAAAGATGGAAATAAACACATAAAAAAGATTTTATCAGGGATGTTTAACCCTCGGCCCACAGGCTGCATGTGGCACAGGATGGCTATGAATGTAGCCCAACACAAAATCCTAAATTTACTTAAAACATCATGGGATTTTTTTTTTTTTTGCATATTTAATATGTTGCCCAAGACAACTCTTCTTCTTCCAATGTAGTCCAGAGACAACAAAAGGTTGGACACCACTGCAACATCATTAGTTGTTAAGAAAATGCAAATTAAACCCACAGCAACATACATTCCAGAACCATTAGAGAGCAAAATTAAAAAGACTGGTCACACCACGTATTGCTGAGGAGGTAGTACAGATGATAATCTCTTACATTCTTACACTCTGGTAGGACTTGGTAAAACCACTTTGAAAAACAGTTGGACTATTTTTTTTAATCCTCACATGAAGATATGTTTACTGATTTTAGAGAGAGAGGAAAGGAGGGAGGGGGGAGAGAGAGAGAGAGATACAATGATATGAGAGAGAAACATCAATTGGCTGCTTCCCAAACACTACCCCCAACCAGATATTAAATCTGCAACTTTGGGTTTACAGGATGAGGCTCCAACAAACTGAGCCATCCAGCCATGGTGGAAATTTTATGTTTTAAATGTTCAACATATACCTACCACATGACCAAGCCATGCCACTCCAAGTTATTTAACCAAAACATGTGAGGTCTGTCCAGAAAACATCCACCCATGTACTATGAAAAATAGACAATTATTGAGGTACAAGAAACATTGCACATAGGACAATGACACCTCAGTCCCCTTCAAAGTAGGCACCTTTGGACCTCACACAGTTCTCCCAATCACCACCAGCTGCACTGTCATATTTTCCTGAATCTCATTAATGATCTGAAATCTCTTTCCTTTCAAAGGTGATTTTAGTTTTGGGAAAAGCCAGAAGTCACAGGGTGCCAAATCTGGGTCATAGAGGGAATGAATCAGCTGAGTGATTTGATGTTTTGCCAAAAAACTCTGCACAAGATGTGATACATGAGTAAGCTTGTTGTTGATGAAGCCACCAGTCACCAGTTGCCCACAGCTGTGGCCTTTTGAATCACCCAAATATTTCCATGGAGGAATGTTCAAGCTTAACACAAAATGTCATGCAAATTCACTGCTCTACTTGCTCAGTCATTTTGAATGTTACAGCCACACAGTACACATGTTTACTCAATGGCTTCTACCACCCCCATTGACTAGTACAGTGAAGTCTTCATTGTTCATGCATGCACATTCTAGTCTACTCTCCTTGCTTGCCAGGTCACATCAGTGTCACACAAACTATTCTCTTTATATTAACAATGGCTGCACTTCTTCTGCACAGATCTCGTATGTCCACACCAAGACTCAAATAACTAATTTGCTCATGTATTAATCTAGTGGATATTCCTGGAATACTTATGTTGCTGAAGGGGCATTGCTCATGCTAGAAACCAAGGATGCCTGGTCAACTGGATGATGGGTGTGATCCTGTGCTCTGCAATCACTGACAATGAGGTATGAGGAGCACTTGTCACTCTCAGGAGCAGCAAAACTGAAACCATATAAGGAGAGGCCCTATTGCAAAACAAAAGTATGGTGTCCACAGGAAGCCACCTCAAAACTCTCTGGAATTCAAGTCAGCACATTGCAGTGGCACCTTGAGTGTGGCAAGCCCATTGTTAGACACACTGTGAAGGTTTAATCTTTTGGAAAAAGAGGAAAAAAAAACATTTTTAACAGCAACATCCTGCTGAAGATTGCCTCCAAGTTTGTACTAGTTGTTATATGCTTTTTCTTTTTGAACTCACAATAGCATCCTGGGATCTGAGTGTCCACATGGAATTTGACTTTGAAAGTCATCTGACTCACCCTCCCCTCCAGAGGCAAGAATGTCCCCCAGTATCTTAGATAAATAGCCATGCTCTCTATCTAAGAAATGGAGCAGAACATTCCTTTTCTTCTTTTTTTAAACAGTTCTGATTTTTTTAAAGTGTTCCCTTAGATTAAATAACATTTATTGCCACTTGGACTAAGTAATGCCTCTTAGAAATGAGGACTTCAGCCCTGGGTGGTGTAGCTCAGTGGTTTGAGCGAGGGCCTGAAAACCAAAGGGTCGCAGGTTCGATTCCCAGTCAGGGCACATGCCTGAGTTGCAGGCCAGGTCCCCGTTGTGGGGCACGCAGGAGGCAACCACACATTGATGTTTCTCTTGCACTCTTTCTCCTTCCCCTTTCTCTAAAAATAAGTAAATAAAAATCTTTAAAAAAAGCAGGTTGCTTGCTTTAAAAAAAAAAGAAATGAGTACTTCAAATCAAATCACTTACACATGGAATCTTCAGCTATGTGAGATTGGACTTACTGTGTTTACTTTTACTCATTCATCATCTTTACTGTGGAGAATCACCCTTCCCTCCCTCTTAGTTCTGTGTCTGTGGTTTGGGGCTCTCCCTCTGCCTCCCCCAGTGTGGGCACAGGGACCAGCCATGCTAGCAAGGTTACATCATCACCCTGACCACAGTGATTCATCTAATAAGGGCAGAAGACCCTCAGCCTCTCAGTGTGACCCTGGAGCTATCTGGAAACATGGCTTGCACTGTGAGCAGGAGTGCAGTGAGTCTGGAGTTGGTGGTGGTCTTACTTTCTACCATATAGAATGTGCCTGCCTGAAATGAAAAAAACAATACTTAAGAAAAAGCGAACAGGTGAAAGGTTGGAAGGAAGTGGGACGAGGGGGGAAGAGGATGAGTCTGAGAAAACACATGAGGACTGTAGTCCATCTATGCTCAAAGTTAGTCTAGAATGTGCATTTCTGTGATACATTTTTCCTTCCTTTAGTATAGGTTCAGTTAGATTTTGGACACTTCAGTCCAATATTCATGCTTAATGCTCAATGACTGTTCCTGTAGGTCCCATTAATCAGCTGTTTCCCAAACTAGAACCTTGTATTTCTTCAACTTGTCCTCTTATAAGAGGATTCTCAGGCCTTTTGCCTTCCTATTATTTTTTGCCTGGATAAAGCTAACTTGTCTGATTTCCTTTAAAAAGGCTGGGCACGGCATCAAGCACAAGAATCCAGAGGCATTCCCACCAGTGGGGACCGGAGAGCAAAACTACCCGCCTCGTCTGCTGGGAATGCAATCAGTACAATAGATGCATGTTTCCTTCTTAATTCATCACCTGCCTCCATGCACCATGGATTCTTAAAATTGGTTCTATTTTCCCTTAAAGAGAAATTGGAAGCAAAATATCAGCCAAGCAGTTGTGCTTTTTTTCCCTTTTGGTGACCCCCAGGCTGTAGTCCTTTTTCTTTTGGTCATACTTAATCAAACAAGGGCTTGTCACAGCCCATGGCCTTTTCAACAAGGTTTAGTTCTTGTCAAAAACTAGCTTTCCTGAGACAATCCTTTTCAATACCCCTCATTTGCATTTATGGTTAGCCATATCCATTTTATATACCTGTCAGTTTTATACCAACATTTGTCAGAGACCTCGCTGATTCAACAATACCCATACTTTAGGCATCTCCACTCATTGCTTCCTCACTGGGTAATTTTTATCTGTAGTCAGAGGCATCTGTTTAGTTTTTCTTTTAATTACTCCTGAGATATTTTCTCTCTTGGAGACTCTAGACATGGGCTTATGCTTTAATGTGTTTCTGAATTTCTTGAAACATTCGTTAGGGGAGATGGCATGATGCTGTGTAACACACAAGCTCAAATCTCACAAACTATACACACAAGAGCACATTCTCACTTACACTGTGGGTTCTGTCTGCTCTTCAAGGTCATGTCCTCTATGTACTGACTTGATAAGTCAGGCTCCTTCAGTCTTTTTTCCTCTGGCAGAGACTCTGCATAACATTACATGAATTTTTCACTATCTTGGCCTGAACATGACCCATGTCATTACTGCTCACCCTTCTGTTAGACAGACTGTGCCCATCCAAATACAAGGGGGCTGTGAAATGCAGTCTGCTAAGTCCTCGCATGACAGGAGAGATGGAGGGTGGTGAGAACTAGTCATGCCTACCACAGATATGCCCAGGCTCCCTTCTTTTGCTTTTATCCAACCGTAAGTGATACAGTCACTTTCTCTAAATGTACATGTTGGTCTGGTTGCTTAAAAATGGGTTCTCGGTGGCACTATTTTTTGTTGCTCCCAAACATTCCTGGTAGATAAAATTATCAGCACACACCGTTTAGCAGATCAGGACACCAAAAGGTATCCAGAGTGCGCTAATTACTTCATCACTCCTATAACTTGTCCCTTTGCTGGATTTGTTTATAGTAGAGAAGCGATGGGACACATTGGAGGTTCTATGGCAAAGTGCTCAACTCATGGTTCCCACCTACACCCCAACCAGGAGCCAGGTCACTATGGGCAGTCCACCATGGGCAGACCACCCAGTACTATTCCCTGCCTTATCTGTTGAACACCAGCTGCTCAGGATTTCCCATCAACGTGCCACAAATTCTACTCTCTCTCTGACCATTTGCCTGGCCCATAAACAGACACCAGTGGACCAGTTTGATGCCATGTTTCACCTGCTTGACTGTATCACCTCTGTCAGCATCTGTTTTGGCATTGATTTTCCTTGGTGTTGACCCCTCTCATGGCTGGCCTTGCTCTGAGTTCTCCTGGACCTGATAGTCTCTGAATGGGACACCCTCAGATGCACCATTTCTTGCAAATGAGATGTTGTCTCCATGGATAGACTGAACATACCCTGTTCTACATCTGGTGTGTTGTGGCGGATCCTGGCTTGCAGGATCTGTATATGTTGTGGCTGCTCGTGAACAAATACACACGGACAACAGAAGTCCTGTGGAGAAAAAAGGGATGGCATGGCCGCTCCCTAAGTCAGATAGAGAGAGCGAGAGGGCCAGAGTGCTCAGTCCCTGCCTGGACAGGCTTTTATTGCTTCTCTAGGTACATTACATGGAGGGTAGTCCTCATTTACTATGCACAGGCTGATCACTGTGCACTGATGACTAATCACTGCGCACTGATGACTAATCACTGCAGGGGATTACCTTTTACAGATAACAATGGAAAAAAATGTTGCTAATTACTTCAAAGGGAAAGATGTTGCAGACCAAGGGGAAAAGTGGTTGAACCGGTCACACTCCATACTTGGGAGGTTTAGCTCAGATTTTAGGAAGTTGCAGTAAGCCCTTGCTGCCTCAATTCAAGGTGAGGGAGTTTTAGCAAAAGCAAGTCTCATAGCAGCCTAGGTGCAATGCAGGCCTGATTCCCCATGGAAAAACCTCTCCGCAGGTTTGGTCCTGTGTGTGACTCGCTCCCCACTGGTTTTCCACATGGAGGCTGAGCTACATTTCTACAACACACAAATGGATCCCTACAGTGTGTATCACTCCAACTGGAAGGACAAAGCTATCAGCCTTCCTCTAAACCACAGGCAGGGGTGAAGTGGGGAGCACCTAGTCCAGTAATGTAATTGGGTCCTCATCCCAAAGGATTTGGAAGCTCCTGCTGACTCTTGTGTGGCTATGAATTGGTCTTAAAGAAGTTTATACTCAGGTGTGACACTTTTCCTTACTTATAATACCCTGGAAGCATATTTGAAACTTCACCAAGTGAAAAGAAAGAGCACCATTCATATTTTGCAAAATAATGTAAAAGCTTGTGAAGTGCTTGCTCTGTGGTGATCCAGGTTGCCTTAGTAAAGAGCAGTTAGAAAGAGACTGCTTGCCCTCTGCAAGGGTCAAACTGTGCTGTGTAAGAATGGATACTTGCCATTGAGGGGTGTGTGTGTGTGTGTGTGTGTGTGTGTGTGTGTGTGTGAAGGTAGCTGTTACACCTGCATATATGGAAAATAAAGTCACAAAGTCACAGACCTGCAGCTCAGCTCACCTGTTATTGCCATTTCAGAGGAAACCCACTTGGCATGTCTGTGCTCATCTCACAGGATTTGGATTGCCAAGGATCATTGTAACTTCTGTAGATCAAGTGTATTATTTTAGACAGGATAACTCAGACACTGTGAACACATACTCTTGCAGAAAGGGGTGCTGAGCATTGGAGATGTGGTTTCCTGGACAGTAGTTGGGGATTTTATAGTGCAGGCCCTTTTGGAGAGCAACAGGCCTGAGAGCAGTGGCAAAAACTAAGACCAAGGGCACACATTCAAATAGCTGAGGCTTCAGGGCAGGGACATTGGCCAATCAGAAGGGATGGTGACTGGCCATTATTTTAGTGATTTTTTTGGTCTACTTTTGTCCTGTGAATTACCAAACACCTACTCTACTCTTCTTTTCCTTCTGTTTTCAAGATACAGTTGGCAAAATCCTGGGGTCCTCTCCAGGTCTTCTAAATCAGAATCTGCATTTAAACAAGATCCTCAGCTATTTTCAGTTTGAGAAGCACTCTTTTAGAGGACAAAGATGGAAAATATTGCCCTTTGCCCCCTAAACAACCATTCTTGTCTGTCTTTTCTGCAAATAAAACTCCACATTTGTAATTGGACAAATGGGGGTGTCTTGCAGATTTTGAAAATAAAGCAAAATTATTTTCCTTGCAAAAATTCTCTACAAATTACAGTTGCTGGCAAAAGTTTCTCTAGGTAAAATGAGTGATACCATGTGGGCGAACAGAATGCACATCTTGGAAGAAGGGAAAAGAAACTGTTCTCCCTCCTGACATCCCTGCACTGAGGGGACCAGCCTGCTTGTTCCCTGATCTGGGTCAGGGAACTGGTTGGGAACTGGGTCAGGAGTCTGCAATGAGTCAGAGACGGAGCCTCTGCCTGCTCTCTCTCCAGCTCCCCTGAAAACTACCACATGGCTGCAGTAGGTGGAAATTGTGGTATACAAATAAGGTTTTAGAGACAGTCTGCTCTGTCTGGAAGACATATTAAATCCAGACTTTTGTCTCTTGAGAGCTATTTCACTGTTGACCTATGGGTAGTGCTTATGTCACTAGCTCACCTATTTCATACAGATGCTGAGAACCCCAAGTAAGATGATCTGGGCAAAGCAAGTTGGTGGACTGCTGCTACAGTCTGATGTTTGCATCTCCACCAAATTCAGGTTGAAATCCTAACCTCCAAAGGTGGTGGTATTAGGAGGGAGGGCCTTTGGGAGGTGCTTAAGCTATGAGGATAGAGCCCTCAAGGATGGATTTAGTACTGTCAATTGAAAAAGAATATTGACTAGGTGTTTCATCACCTTATCCAGGAAACAGAAGGGTTCAACCTAGTGCATGAAGACGTGGGCAAGCCAGGTGCACACTGCCCTGTGTGGCAAGATTGGATGGTATTTATAGAAGGGAAAAAGGAAGTTAAGGGGAGGGCAGTATTGTGAGCATAGAGTTGTTCCTGCAGCATTCTCATGATTAGAGTGGAGAATTCCTCCCATGAACCCTAGCTCCTCCCATAGACTCTCTTGACTGATATGTTCCTTCAAAATCCCAGTTGGTCTTTATCAGTCCCCTTACAGAAAAGGCTCAAGAGCTCTCTCACCCCTTCCACCATGTGAGGATACCAGAAGTCTGCGACCTGGAAGGGGGCCCTCACCTGACCTTGCTGTTACACTGATCTCTGATTTCCAGATGCCAGAAATTTGAGCAATAAATTTCTGTTGTATATGAGCCACCTGGTCTGTGGTATTCTGTTATGGTAGCCAAGTGAACCAAGACAACTGCAAAGCAGCAATTAAACAAAAGGAATTATAATAAGTGCTACAGTTGTTGCATTGACTTTTAAAAATGCAGTTTTGAACATTCTATAACAATTAACTTTTTACTTTTTTGTTTTTATTTATTTATGTTAATTGTATTTTTCCATTACCATTTATCCCCTTTACATTTATCAATTACTATTGCATCTCAGGTCTCTTTGGGTTATTATTTTTTTACTACCCCTTCAGGTAAAGAATATGTGTTTGGGTCTCCCTCTGTATATGAACTGCATATGTCTTTTATTTCCTAGTGGTTGTCTAGACCTTGTAGAAAAATAATGGTACAATCAGTTTCAAGTAGAAAAATCTGTATTTTTAATTCAGTGCAACAAAGATTATCTTTCCTACAAGAAGGATACCCTCAAAGGTCCTGGGGATAGAAAGATGAATAGAGTATGATAGCTTTCATCAAAACGTTCATAGACTTTGGGGGGAAAGGTACAGGGAATAAGTAGCATAAATGGTAGGTACAAAATAGACATAGAGAGATTAAGAATATTATAAGAAATGTAGAAGCCACATAACTTATATGTACTACTCATGGACATGAACTAAGGGTGGGGGGTGGAATGTAGGTGGGAGGGGATGTGCAGGGTGGAAGGGAATAAAGGGGGGAATGGGACAACTGTAATAGCATGATCAATAAAATACATTTTAAAAAAAGTTCATAGACTCATTGGTTGGGGGGGGGGTAATACATATTCAACAATAACATTTTGGCTACAAAGAAACCGAGCCTTTTACAGTGATTGTCTTAACTGATTCTTTTATTGTCTCTTATTACCATATCTTCTCACTTCTAGAAGGAACACTGGGAAGATGGTGGGTGGAGATAGTAGGCTAACGTGTCCCATAAAAGCAGAGAGCCTTGGATAGCAGAGCTGGAGACATCCAGGCATCTCTAAGGGAACCTATGGCTTAGGAATCCCATGTGCTCCAAATACAGCATTAGGTTCAAACCAGGTGAACTCTGAGATGAACATGGCATCAGCGCTTGTCCAGAGGAAGCAGAGAGAAGGCAACAAGGCTATTGATGGCATCCCTGAGACCAGAGCAGTCCTGTGGAGGGTGGAGGGCCCATTAGAGGCCAGCAGAAGCTGCAGGAGGCATTTGCAGTACTCAGTTTACCTGTGCAGGGAGAATGACATGATAGGTCTGAAGGTGCTGGAGATATCAAGCCTATCATCTCCCCAACCAATTAAATTCCATTCCAAAATGGAGATCTTCACAGAGGGAAAAACTTCCAGCAGAATCCAGTTAGGGAGAGACAGGGGAGATAAGAACAAGGCAAAGAGAAAGTCCAAATAAAAGCAGGGAAGGGAAGCAAGGAAGCACAGACAATTTTTGAAAAGTTTGCCAAAAAACAGAAGCTAGAAAAGCTATGGGGGCTTCCTGTTCCTGACAACATGTACAGGGAAACTCTTTTCACTAAAATATAAAATATAATAAAAAATACAAAATGGAATCATGGTTGAACCCCTCCTAAGTTATTGTAAGAAAATTGAGAATAGGAGAAAAAGAATATCCTTTCAGCAAGCACAACAGGCCCAACAAATCCTTCTCTCTGAACACTCAACTGTTAAGAGATGAAGTGCTATGATGTCTGGGATATGCTTCAATCTGGAATGAATGAAGTGGATTAGGATATGAAAGACATGAGATTCATGATAGGGCACTGTGTGTGTGACTCTTTTCCTGGTTAATTTTGGACCATTATCTCCTACTTTCCCTCTGGTAGTTCTTATTCAATTTTTATCGAGCACTTGTAAATGATGGACTCAATCTTCAGCTTTTTTTCTCCAAATTTTGTAGAATTGAGCAATTTTAGGCCCAAGTGTGACTTTAAATTCTACTCACATGCTTATTTCTAACAAATTGAAATTTTTCACCTAGACATTTCTCCTGAACTCTAGTGCACATTTTTAGTTGTAAGCCTCACAGACACCTGAAGGTCAAGGCATCAATGGCTAAACACATTGACTCCTCCTCAGTACAGCCCCTTCCCCTCTATCTCCCATTTCCACAACATTTCCAGAACCTCAAGATTTCCTCTTACCCAAGCCAGGAACCTGAGAGTTATCCTGGATTTGATTTCTTTCTTTTTTCTTTTGTTTTTGTTTTTGTTTTTTTTAATCAGTATTTTTTTTAAATTATTGATCTTGTACAATTTTCTGTCTTTTACTCCCACCCCAGCCCACTGCCCTAGCCCTCCCGACCTCCCGCCCATTTCCAGCCCCCATAGTTTTTTGTCCATGTGTCCTTTATACTTGTTGCTCTAAACCCTTCCCTTTTTGCCCTGAAATTCCCTCACCTCTCCCCTCTGGTAACTGTCAGCCTGTTCTCAATTTCAATGTCTTTGGTTATATTATGCTTGTTTTTTTTTTTTTAATTTTTATTTTAATTGTTGATCTTGTACAGTTTTCTGTCTTTTATTCTCACCTGAACCCGCCACCCCAGCCCTCCCCACTTCCCTCCCATTTCCACCCCCCCCCATAGTTTTTGTCCATGTGTCCTTTATACTTGTTCCTGTAAATCCTTCCCCTTTTCCCCTGAAATTCCCTCCCCTCTCCCCTCTGGTGACTTTCAGCGTGTTCCCAATTTCCATGTCTTTGGTTATATTATGCTTGTTTGTTCGTTTTGTTGATTAGGTTCCTGTTAAAGGTGAGATCATATGGTATTGGTCTTTCATTGCCTGGCTTATTTCCCTTAGCATGATGCTCTGCAGCTCCATCTATGCTGCTGCGAAGGGTAGGAGCTCCTTCTTTCTTTCTGCTGCATAGAATTCCATTGTGTAAATGTACCACAGGTTTTTGATCCATTCATTAACTAATGGGCACCTAGGTTGCTTCCAGCACTTGGCTATTGTAAATTGTGCTGCTATGAACATTGGGGTGCATAGGTTCTTTCGGATTAGGGTTTCAGGGTTCTTAGGATATGATCCAAGCAGTGGAATTGCTGGGTCAAAAGGCAGATCCATTTTTAGTTTTCTTACAAAATTCCATACTGTTTTCCATAGTGGTTGTACCAGTCTGCAATCCCACCAACAGTGCACTAGGGTCCCCTTTTCTCCACAACCTCTCCAACACTTGCTGCTTGTTGCTTTGTTTATGAAGGCCATTCTGACTGGTGTCAAGTGGTATCTCATTGTAGTTTTAATTTGCATCTCTCTGATAGCTAGCGATATCGAGCATCTTTTCATGTGTCTCTGGATCCACTGTATGTCCTCCTTGGAGAAGTGTCTGTTCAAGTCCTTTGCCCATTTTTTAATTGGGTTGCTTGTCTTCTTAGAGTGAAGTCGTGTAAGTTCTTTGTATATTTTAGAGATTAAACCCTTGTCTGAGGTATCATTGGCAAATATGTTTTCCCATACAGTTGGTTCTCTTTTTATTTTAATACTGTTTTCTTTAGCCGTGCAGAAGCTTTTTCTTTTGATGAGATCCCATTTATTTATTCTTTCCTTTATGTCCCTTGCTCTAGGAGACATATCTGTAAAAATGTTGCTGCATGAAATATCTGAGATTTTCCTGCCTATGTTATCCTCTAGGATTTTAATGGTGTCACTGCTTATATGTAAATCTTTTATCCACCTTGAATTTATTTTTGTGTATGGTGTAAATTGGTGTTCGAGTTCTTTCTTTCTCTCTTTCTCTCTCTCTTTCCTTCCTTCCTTCCTTCCTTCCTTCCTTCCTTCCTTCCTTCCTTCCTTCCTTCCTTCCTTCCTTCTTTCTTCTCTCTTTCTTTCTTTCTTTCTTTCTTTCTTTCTTTCTTTCTTTCTTTCTTTCTTTCTTTCTTTCTTTCTTTCTTTCTTTCTTCTTTCTTTCTCATGTAGCTGTCCAGTTCTCCCAGCAGCACTTGGTGAAGTGGCTATTTTTGCTCCATTTTATGTTGCTGCCCCCTTTGTGGAATATTAATTGACTGTAGAGACGGGTTTATTTCTGGGCTCTCTGTTCTGTTCCCCTGGTCCATGTGCCTGTTTTTGTGCCAGTACCAGGCTGTTTTGATTACAGTGGCTTTGTAATACAGTTTGATATCAGGTATTGTGATCCCTCCTACTTTGCTCTTCTTTCTCAAAATTGCTACAGCTATTCAGGGTCGTTTATGGTTCCATATAAATTTTTGAAGTGTTTTTTCTATGTCTGTGAAATATGCCATTGGTACTTTAATAGGTATTGCATTGAATTTATAAATTGCTTTGGGTAGTATGGACATTTTGATGATGTTAATTCTTCCGATCCATGAACACGGTATATGGTTCCATTTGTTTGTGTCTTCCTTGATTTATTTCTTCAGTGTTGTGTAGTTTTCTGGATACAGGTCTTTTACCTCTTTGGTTAGGTTTATTCCTAGGTATTTTATTTTTTTTGTTGCTGTATCGAATGGGATTTTTTTCTTGATTTCTGCTTCTGCTGTTTCATTGTTGGTATACAAAAATGCCTTTGATTTCTGGATATTGACTTTGTATCCAGCTGTTTGGCCAAATTCATTTATTATGTAGAGCAGCTTTTTGGTCGAGTCTATAAGATTTTCTATGTACACTACCATGTCATCTGCAAACAATGATAGTTTGTTTCCTCCTTTCCAATTTGGATGCGTTTTATTTCCTTTTCTTGTCTAATTGCTGTGGCTAAGACTTCCAATACTATATTGAATAGAAGGGGTGAAAGTGGACAACCTTGTCTTGTCCCTGATTTAGTGGAAAAGATTTTAGTTTTTGCCCATTGAGTATGATGTTGGCTGTAGGTCTCTCATATATGGCCTTTATTATGTTGAGGAATGCTCCCTCCATTCCCACTTTGCTGAGTGTTTTTATCATAAATGGGTGTTGTACTTTATCAAAAGCTTTTTCCGCATCTATTGATATGATCATGTGATTTTTGTCCTTGCTTTTGTTTATGTGATGTATTACATTTACTGATTTGGGAATGTTGAACCATCCTTACATCCCTGGGATGAATCCCACTTGGTCATGGTGCATGGTCTTTTTAATGTATTGTTGGATGCGGTTTGCCAATATTTTGTTGAGGATTTTAGCGTCTATGTCCATCAGTGATATTGGCCTGAAGTTTTCTTTCTTTGTTGTGTCTTTATCTGGTTTTGGGATTAGGATGATGCTGGCTTCATAAAAAGAGTTTGGGAGTCTTCCATCATTTTGGATTTTTTGGAATAGTCTGTGAAGGATAGGGGTTAGCTCTTCCTTAAATGCGTTGTAGAATTCTCCTGTGAAACCATCTGGTCCAGGGCTTTTGTATGTCGGGAGTTTTTTGATTAGTGCTTCGATTTCGTCTGTTGTTATTGGTCTGTTCAGGCTTTCTGTTTCTTCTTCATTGAGTTTTGGGAGATTATATTTTTCTAGAAACTTGTCCATTTCACCTAGGTTTTCACATTTCTTGGCATACAGTTCTTTATAGTAATTTCTTACACTCCTTTGTATTTCTGTGGTGTCAGTCGTAATCTCCCCTCTTTCATTTCTGATTGTGTTTATTTGAGTCCTCTCTCTTTTTTTCTTGATGAGCCTGCTTAAAGGCTTGTCGATTTTGTTTCTCTTTTCGAAGAACCAGCTCCTGGATTCATTGATCCTTAGAATTGTGCTTTTAGTCTCTATGTCATTTAATTCTGCTCTGACCTTGGTTATTTCCTTCCTTCTACTTGCTCTGGGCTGTCTTCGTTGTTGTTCCTCAAGATCTTGTAGGCATAGGGTTAAGTTGTTTATTAGAAATGTTTCTATCTTCTTTAGGTAGGCCTATATTGCTATGAACTTCCCTCTGAGGACTGCCTTCATTGTGTCCCATAAGTTTTGGGTTGTTGTGAGTTCATTTTCATTTCTTTCCAGAAACTTTTTTGATTTCCTCCCTAATTTCATTTTTGACCCATTCATTGTTTAATAGCATGCTATTCAATCTCCATGATTTTGATGGTTTTGGGATTTTTCCCAGTGAAGTTGGTTTCTACTTTCAGTCCCTTGTGGTCAGAGAAAATGCTTGGTATGATTTCAATTTTCTTGAATTTGTTGAGTCTTGTTTTCTGTCCTATCATGTGGTCTATGTTTTAAAATGTTCCATGTGCATTTGAAAAAAATGTGTATTTAGTTTCTTTGGGATGAAGGGCTCTATATATATCAGCTAAGTCCAATTCATCTAGAGTATTTTTCAATGCCACAATATCTTTGTTGACATTTTGTTTGGAAGATCTGTCCATTTTTGACAGTGGGGTGTTAAAATCACCTACTATACTTGTGTTGCTGTCAATATCTTTCTTGAAGTCCTCTAAGATTTTCTTGATGTATTTAGGTGCTCCTATGTTGGATGCATATATATTTACAATGTTTATGTCTTTTTGGTGGATTCTACCCTTGAGTATTATGAAGTGACCTTCTGGGTCACTCTTTATGGCTCTTCTTTTGAAGTCTATTTTGTCTGATATGAGTATTGCCATCCCGGCCTTTTTTTCCTGTCCATTTCCTTGGAAAATTTGATTCCAGCCCTTCACTTTCAGTCTGTGTAGGTCTTTTGTCCCGAGGTGGGTCTCTTGTAGGCAGCATATGTGTGGGTCATGCTTTCTTATCCATTCAGCTATTCTATGTCTTTTGATTGGAACATTTAATCCATTTACATTTAAGGTTATTACTGATAGGTACTGATTCATTGCCATTTTCGTACCTGTGTTCCTCTCTCTCTCTTTTCCTTCCTTTCCTTAAAGCAGTCCCTTTAGTATCTCTTGAAAAACTGGTTTGGTAGAGGCGTATTCTTTTAGACTTCTTTTGTCTGGGAAGCTCCTCATTTGGCCTTCTATCTTGATTGAAAGCCTTGCTGGGTAAAGTAGTCTTGGTTGCAGGCCTTTGGTTCTCATTACTTGGAATATTTCTTGCCATTCTCTTCTGGCTTGGAGCATTTCCATTGAGAAGTCAGCAACTAACCTTATCGGGGCTCCCTTGTATGTTACTTCCCTTTTCTCCCTTGCTGCCTTTAAGATTCTCTCTTTGTCTTCGAAGTTTGCCATTTTAATGATGATGTGTCTTGAAGTGGGCTTGTTTGGGTTCCTCTTGATTGGGACTCTGTGTTTCCTGGACTTGTGTGACTTTTTCTCTCATCAAATTAGGGAAATTTTCCATCATTACTTTTTCAAATAGGGTTTCTATCCCTTGCTCTTCTTCTTCTCCTTCTGGTATCCCTATTATATGGATATTATTATGTTTCATATTGTCTTGAATTTCTCTTAATCCCTTTTCATTCTTTCTGAGCCTCTTTTCCTTTTTTTGCTCTTTCTGGCTGCTTTTTTCTACTTTGTCCTCCAACTCACTGATTCGATCCTCTCCTTCATCGATTCTGCTTTTCATTCCTTCTACTGTGTTCTTCAGCTCAGAAATTGTATTCTTCATTTCCTCTTGGCCTCTTTTGATAGTTTCTATTTCCTTTTTCATGTTTATATAGTTTTCAGTGAGTTCATCGTAGCTTTCCTGTAGTTTCTGGTAGCTCATTGAGAGCTCATGGAGCTTCCTGACAACTATTGCTTTGAACTCAATATCTGATAGTTGAGTTGCCTCTGTTTCATTTAGCATTCTTTCTGGGGCTTCCTCCTTTTCTTTCATTTGGGGATTGTTTCTTTGTTTTCTCATTGTTTATGAGACTCTTGTAAGCCTCAGCTTCTTAAATTGTTCTGTTCTGGCTCCCTGGGTTTATGGTGCGAAAATCTGTGGTAGAATACCTGTGAGATTCAGTGGTGTAGTCTCCTTTAGGTATCTTGGTGTTCACAGCTTCCACTGTCTCAGCTGTTGGGATACCCCCTCTTTTGGTCCAACTCTGTTTTTTCACAGTTCTAGGATTTTTTTTGCCTCACTTGTGGGTATTTAAAAAGAGAAAAGAAAAAAGTGAAAAAAGAAGAGATAAAAAGAGGAAGGAAGGAGAGAAAAATTGGAAAGAAAGGAAGAAGGAATAAAACAAGAAAGAAGTAAAGAGAAGCAAAAGGAATTGAGGGATAAAAAAAATGTAGAAATAATTAAAAAATAAAAAATATATAATCAAAACAAAACAAAAAGAACCCCACAAAAATGAAAAACAAACCAAAAAAAAAAAAAACCCCAAAAAACCCAACTGAACAAACAAAAAACAACTACAAAAGAAAAAAGAAAACAAAAACCAAAGAACAACAACAAAAAACACTCTTGCTATTTTTAAACGGGCCAAACTGGATTTCCTGGTCTTGCTGGCTGTAACAGGCTGAGAGGCGACTCGTACCGCTTTTCTCCCTGTTCCTCACTCAGTCAGCTTTGGGCTACTGTCATCAGTGCCAGCCACGCAGTCTCCCCAGGACTGATGGTGCACTCTCCATGCTGGGCCTTGGGTGTGATTTCTGAGCCTCCTGCAGAGGGCGCGCTTTCCCCAGTTTATGGGTTTCAGCTGGGATCTCTTACAGATCGAACTCTCCCCACGTCTATTGCTGTGAGCCTTGGGTCTCCTACAGGGCGCGCGCCCCACCCAACACTACGGGTATGGGCTCCTCGAGCTTCCCGAGTTGTGTGCACTCACCCCAGGATCACAGATGTGAGCTCCGGGTCTTCCACAGAGCCCTCTCCTCCGGTCCCAGGGCCGCTTCTGGGAGCTCGGCTGCCTCTGGTTGGTCGCAGAGCTGCCTCCATCCCCAATGCAGGGCCGCCTCCGGTCGCAGGGCTGCCTCCATCCCGGTCTCAGGGCTGCCTCCGGTCTCTCGGCTGCCACGTCTAGTTTTCCAATGTCTGCTACAGATTTTGATCTCCTATTTTCATGTATGCTGTGGTATTGTTGGCTGTCTGCTCTGTTCCTCTGTAGATCAGCTAGGTTTTTCTCCCATGTGCAGAAGGAAGTGGAATCTGCATCTTCCTACCATGCTGCCATCTTGAATCCCCCTTTCTTTCTTTTTTCAATTATACTCGACATTTAATATTATTTTGTATTAGTGTCAGGTGTACAGCATATACATGCTGTACACCTGACACTAATACAAAATAATTTATATAATTTACAGACATTTATATAATTTACAATGTGATACCTCCATAACTCTGGTACACACCTGGTCACCATACATACTTACTACAGTTATTGAATATATTCCCTATTCTGTATTGTATATCCTCATGACTATTTGTAACTACCAATTTGTACTTCTTAATCCTTTCACGTTTTTCACCCAGGCTACATGCTCCCCCCACCCACTAATCTGGCAACCATCAGTTTGTTCTCTGTATCTATGAGTGCACTACCAATAGTGCACGAGGGTTCCCTTTTTTCCATATCCTCTCCAACATGTTTGTTGATTTATCAACAACAGCCATTCTGACAGGTGTAATAATATCTCATTGTGATTTTAATTTGCAGTTCTCTGATGATTAGTGACATTGAGCATCTTTCCACATGTCTATTGGCCATATGTCCGTCCCCTTTAAAGAAGTTTCTATTCATATCTCTGCCCATTTTTTAATCAAATTGTTTTATTATTTTGGTGTTAAGTCGTAAGAGTTCTTTATAAATTTTGAACATTAACCACCTATAGGATGATGTATTACTGGCAGATATCTTCTCTTGCTCAGTGGGGTTTTGTAGGGTTTTTTTTTTTTTTTTCAATTTTTGATGATTTCTTTTGCTGTGGAAAAACTTTAGTTTCATGTAGTCCCATTTGTTTCCTTTTGTTTTCATTGCCTAAGGGTTATATGTGAGTGTGTGTGTGTGTGTGTGTGTGTGTGTGTGTACCTAAGAGCAATGTCAGAGCGCTTACTGCCTATGTTTTCTTCTAGGAATTTTATGGTTTCAGGTCTTACTAAATCTTTAATCCATTTGCATTTATTCTTATATATGGTGTAAGAAAGTGGTCTAGTTTTATGTTTTTGCGTGTATCTGTCCAGTTTTCCCAACACCATTTATGGAATAGACTGCCTTTTCCTCATTGTATAGTCTTTCCTCCTTTGTCATAGATTAATTGACCATATAGTTTGGGATTATTTCTGGGCTCTCTGTTCAGTTCCATTGATCTATGCATCTGTTTTTATGCCAGTACCATGATACTACCATAGTCTTGTAATAGTTTGATATTACAGGCAACATGGTGCCTCCAACTTTGTTCTTTCTCGAGATTGCAGTAGCTATTCAAAGGCCTGTGGTTCCATATAAATCTTAGGATTATTTCTCTGTTTAAAATGTCATCAGTATTTTGTTAGATAGTGCACTGAATCTATAGATTGCTTTGAGTAATATGGATAGTTTAACGATGTTAATTCTTCCTGTCAGCACAGTATATGCTTCCATTTATTTGTATCTTCTTCAATTTATTTCACATCTTAAAGTTTTTTGAGTACAGATCTTTTATTTACTTGGTTAAATTTATTCCTAGGTATTTTTTGATGCAATGGTAAATGGGATTGGTTTCTTAATTTCTCTTTCTAATAGTTTATTATTGGTGTATAAAGAGCAACCAATTTCTGAATATTAATTTGGTATCCTGCTACTTTACTGAATTCATTCATTAGTTTTAATAGTTTCTGGTGAACTCTTTAGGGTTCTCTGTATATAGTATCATGTTATCCACAAATAATGATAATTTACTTCTTCCTATGTAATTTGGACATCTTTTATATTTATCTGATTGCTGTGGCTAGGACAGCTACTGCATTTTTCTACTATAAGACACACCCCCCAAATTTGGGAGTAAAGGGGTGCGTCTTATAGTCCAAATGTAGCCTAGCTGGCTTGCTGTTGGGTGGGGTGGTGGTGGAGCAGGGTCACAGGAGGCAGGAGAAGGGTCACTGCTGCATTTTCCTCCCACATGGTGGGGGGGGGGAGTGTGTCTTACAGTCCGAAAATATGGTAATATTGTGTTGAATAAAAGTGATGAAAGTGGACAACTTTGTTTTGTTCCTGATCTTAAGAAAAATGCTTTAGCTTTTCCCCATTGTGTATGATGTTAGCTGTGGGTTTATCATAAGTGGCTTTTATTGTGTTGAGGTGTGTCTTCTCTATTCCCACTTTTCTGAGGGTTTTTTTTTATTATAAATAGGTATTGGATTTTGCCAAATGTTTTTTCTGCATGTACTTATATGATCATGTAAGTTGAATCCTTCATTTTGTTTATGTGGTATATCACATTAATTGACTTGTGGATATTGAACCAACCTTGCATCCCAGGAGTAAATCTCACTTGATCATGGTGTAGAATCTTTTTAATGTATTGCTGAATTTGATTTGCTAATATTTTGTTAAGGGTTTTTTATCTATGTTCATCAGGGATATTAGCCCATAATTTTCTATTTTTGTAATTTTGTCTGTCTCATTTTGGAATCAGGGTAAAGCAGACCTTATAGAATAAACCTGGGAGCCTTCCTTCCTCTTGAATTTCTTGAAATAGTTTGAGAAGAAGAGGTGTTAATTCTTCCTTAAATGTTTGGTAAAATTCACCTGTGCAGTCATCCAGTCCAGATACTCTGTTCAGATTTTCATTTTCTTTTTGATTCAGTCTTAAAAGATTGCATGTTTCCAGAAATTTATGCATTTCTTCCAGATTGTCCAATGTATTGGCATATAATTGTTTGTAGTATTTTCTTATAATCCTCTGTATTTTTGTGGTATCAGTTGTCAATTTCTTCTTTCATTTCTGATTTTATTTATTTGGGTCCTTTCTTTTTGTCTTGATGAGTCTGGTTGAAGGTTATCAATCTTGTTTATCTTCAAATAATCAATCAGCTTTTGTTTTCATTGACTGTTTATACTTTTAGACTACTTTGTTTATTTCTGCTGTTATCTTTATTATTTCCTTCCTCTTATTCACTCTGGGCTTTGATTATTGTTCTTTTATAAGCCTCAATCATCTACATTAAATGATAGTTTCTTTTTTTTTAAAGATTTTTTTAAGTACTTTTTCTTTTCCTTTTAGATTTTATTTATTTATCTTTAGAGGGGAAGGGAAGGAGAGAGGGAGAGAAACATCAATGTGCGGTTGCCTCTTGTATGTCCCCTGCCGAGAACTGGCCTGGCAACCCAGGCATGTGCCCTGACTGGGAATCGAACCGTGATCCTTCGGTTCGCAGGCCCGCGCTCAATCCACTGAGCTACACCAGCCAGGGCCTAAATGATAATTTCTTATGCAGACACCACATCTGTTTCTAACCAAGTAAATGGTGACATCAGTAGACAGAAAAGAATGCATCATTTTCATCTCTTTAGTACCTACTCAAGTACCTTATACACCATAAGGGAGGTCAGTGTCTGTTGACTGAGTCCTTTGTGTTTGGAAACATTTAAATTAGTAAGTACTAGCTAAACTTACTAAATTCTATGTGATTCTAAAATGTGCAGGAAAGGCAAATCCACAAAGTTTGAAAACTTACACAATGGCTTCCTGAGATTAGAAACAGGAACAGAGATTGCAAATCAAGTACAAGAGATCTTTTTAAGGTCAGAGAAAATTTTAAAACTGGATTATAGTAATGGCTTCATTAACTCCGTAAATTTACTAAAAAATCATTAATTTGTACACTTCAAAATGTGAATTATATGGTATGTAAACTATTTCAATGAAACTACTTAAGAAGAAAGAGAGAAGAAAGAAAGAAAGAAAGAAAGAAAGAAAGAAAGAAAGAAAGAAAGAAAGAAAGAACCACACTATTTTTTTATTTATGCAAAACCAGTAAGAATATGTACTTACCATAACTGGAGTTGGGACTCTACTAAAATACACAAGAACTTCTGCCCACACAAGTCAAGTGTAATGAACACTTTTGAGGACCGAATTTTTCTCTCTGTGAAGTAACTCAGCATTGGTTCAAAAATCTATCACGGTAACTATTAAGTCTGAAAATACTCTGCAAGAAATCTAAAAACTACATGGGCCACACAATAAATTTGAAGACCCTAAAACACTTCTAAGATTTTAATTTCATTACTTCTGAGATCCCTTATAGCTCTTTGCTTCTGAGTCCATTCCACAGCTTTTTTTTTACAGCGGGGTGGGGGGGGGAGCGCGTGAGGGGATCACAATAAATTTAATTCACATCAATGGAATTTTACTTCCATGTTATACAAGTTAACTACTGCTAAAATAATGTGGACTTGAATTCCTAGCCCTTCAAGGGCTGAAGGGGTCAGACATTTCATAACATGCCCTCTCCAATCTCTTCTCTCTCACTCAGATTAGACTCAACTTACCCGCTCTTTTAAAATCCATACATACCTCCAATTCCCAAGATTTTTTCCCTAGAGTTATGCAGAAGACCAAAGCCTGTAAAATAGGAATTTGCAAAATTCTCAATTTACCACTAAGGTATTTAAAGACAAATGAGCTTCAATGTAGGAATTTATATATGAGGAACAACAACAGAGAAGCTATTTCAACATTGTATTCACATCTTTACTTTCCTCCAAGGATCTATCCTCTACCTGCCTCCCCCTTCCCCAACCTCTAAGAACATGACAACAGGAGGCTGTAAGGCTTGAGTTCAAACACTACCACCCCTCCTTGCCTTCTTTGTCTGATAACCACCCCCTTCTTTCTCCCTGGGCCAATCTCTCCACTTGTGCTCCCTGCCAGTTCCTTGTCCATCCTCATTTCCTCTCCCCTCTATTTTCAATGCTTTTCTTGCTTTGGGAATGCTCTTTGCAGCCTATTCTCTCATAGTAAAAGTCTTGATGGCTGTAGCTGCCTCCTCCCCTGCATCCTCATCCTCTTGCCCCGGGGTCCCATGATGCTGTCTGCTCTCCTTCCAGGGTCCCCTTCCTCCTCTGACAAGATGTCTCACCAGAAACAGAAACCTAAATACTTCCCTTTCAATGAAATTAGAAAATAAAAATATGCAATTATTTTATAGAAAATAACAAGTACTTTATAAATAAATAAATAAAAATCACTCATCATCCCACTACCTCAAAATAGCCACACTAATACATCAGGGAGCATTTCTTAGTTCTTTCTCCTACACATATATATACACTTATGATTTTACAAAATCAAAATCATATTTCATTTAGTTTCATATCCTACTTAACATTATGAAAAAACAACTCCTGAAGCTATTAAATATTATTCAAAAACACGATCAATAATGGCCACATACCACTCAGTCATAGACACTAACATGTTTGTTTAGGTTATTTATAACTGTTATGAATATAATATAGAATTCTCAACAAACTTTCTGTAAAAGACCAAAGAGTAACTAGTTTAGACTTTGTGAACCACATACTGACCCTGTTGCATAATCTTCTTTGTTTTTTTCTACAACCCTGTAAGAAAGTATTCTTAGCTCTTAAACCTTACAAAAACAGGCTGTTGGGTGGATTTAGCCCATGGACCCTGGCTTACCAAGCCCTGATACAGAAGAGAAAAACATCAGTGATATTTCAGAATATATACTTGAATACTATGTATTTTCCTAGAAGTAAAATCAACCAAAAAATATTTTTTGAGCTTTCTATCTTTATTATTCACAACTACCTATCATGTTTGGCCACATTGAAAATTTTAAAATAAGCATCTAGAAATATCTGTAGCAAATATTAAAAGTTGTGAGCCCCAGTAAATTAGGTTATTATGAGTAGGAAAAATGAAATATTAAAATTTATATAGAACAGGTCTAAGAACCCATCATTTTTCTTCAAAAAAATATAAACAAGCAAACTTCTGGCCAAGATGGAGGCATAGGTAGATACATTTTGCCTCCTCGCACAACCACAAGAAGGACAACAACAAATTTAAAAATAAAAAATAACCAACACTTCTGGAAAATTCAACTGTATGAAAGTCCGACAACCAAGGAGTTAAAGAAGAAACATTCATCCAGACTGACAGCACCACAACACAATACGTGGGTTGCCCTGCCCTCGCTAATCCCTAAGGCTCTGACCGTTACTATGTAACAGGTGTGTGAGACAAAAAAATACGGCCCAAATGAAAGAACAGATTAAAGCTCCAGAAAAAATACAACTAAGCAATGAAGAGATAGTCAATCTATCAGATGCACAGTTCAAAACACTGGTAATCAGGATGCTCACAGAAATGGTTGAGTATGGTCCCAAAATAGAGGAAAAGTGAAGGCTATGAAAGGTGAAATAAAGAAAAATGTACAGGGAACCAACAGTGAAGGGAAGAAAACTGGGACCCAAATCAATGGTTTGGAGCAGAAGGAAGAAACAGGAATTCAAAAAAATGAGAGGCTTAGGAACCTCCAGGACAACTTTAAACATTTCAACATCTGAATCATAGGGGTGCCAGAAGGAGAAGAGTAAGAGTAAGAAATGGAAAATGTATTTGAAAACATAATGAAGGAGAACTTCCCTGATGTGGCAAAGGAAAGAAACTTTCAGGAAGTCCGGGAAGCTCAGAGAGTCCCAAAGAAGTTAGACCCAAGGAAGCACATGCCAAGGCACATCATAATTACAATAGCCAAGATTAAAGATAAGGATAGAATCTTAAAAGCAGCAAGAGAAAAGGAGACAGTTTCTTCTACAAAGGAGATCCCATAAGACTATCAACCGATTCCTCAAAAGAAACTTTTCAGGCAAGAAGGGGTTGGAAAGAAGTATTCCAAGTCATGAAAAGCAAGGACCTCTATTGTGTTGTGACCAATTCAAGGCCTGACAGATTCATGGTATTAAGGCAGATGGAAGAATATTCACAGAGTTGTTGGGATGTTTGGCATGCCTTTATTCATGGGTGTGCGAGCCACGCACGCTGCAAGCTGAGTGTCTCCCTGCATGTCTCTGCATGGTGCACATCATGGCCCTTGCTCCCCAGCATGCCTCCGGCTATTCTGCAGCCACTGGTGCAGGGAGGGGTGTGTTGTGATAGACACTAACTTTTCCATCTCGGCATCAGAACACATGATGCTATCCACCCGTAAGTCCCACAAGCACAAGAGCCACATAGCCAAGGGCTCCCCAGGTCGCTGATGAAACTGATTCACAAGACCGACCGGCTCAGCCTTCATGTAAGGTCTATCAGTGGTATGTTCCACCATTTGCACAGGGCCCACTGGGTTCCCCCCATGGGCTGCTGAGATTTCATCTTTTGTATCACTACAGGGCGGGCCTTGTGGGAACAGGGTCCCGCTTCGATGTCATCTTCCTCTGAGTCTGACTCCACCGCTGCAGCAGGAGACAGGGATCTGTGTTGTTGTTCTGCCACTCACAGATCTTTCAGAGCATCATTCCTGGCTTCCAGGGCTTCTTCTCCTTCTTGGAGCTTGTGTAGTTTCACTGTGTTGCAGAGCTCAGTCTCCCTCTCCGCTCAAAAAGCTGAAAGAAAGACACAGCCCACAGCCCTTACAACCACATGGGCTTTTCTAGGGTCTTCCCCACCACCCACAGGGCTTTCTCCACTATGTCCATAAAATCAAACAGGCTACCCTTTGGTTCACAGGCCGGCACTCAATCCACTGAATCACACCAGCCAGGGTTGAGACTGATTCTTTAAAGAGACCAGAATGTAGGCCATACCATATTCTGGATTTGTCTAATTGTTTTCTCCTGGTGTTTTTTCCTTTAAGTTTGTTTTTATTATGGAAAATACAGAGTAACATAATGAATCCCCGTCAGCCAGCCTCAATAATTATCAACATCTGGCTGTTCTTGTTTCACCTGTGCCTCCTTCTGCCCGATCCTCATCTCATGACGTGTTACACGTTGATCCTCTAGCCCCCATATTTCCTGTAACTGGAATCTAGGTCTACATACTAAGGTCAAATATTTTGGGGAAGAAAACTAAGTAGATGACATCATGTCTCCCTCTGTCCCAGTATTTAGTGATGGTAAACCCACCATGTCATTGAATTGGAGACCAACACATAGCTCTAAAGTACAGACACATTTGTCCCTTCACCTTGGCACCATGCTAAGACCCTTTCACAGATCAGCATAAATATCCATTTACAATTCTTTTCTGAACCAGTTTTCATGCTGGAGGGTATAAAATGGTGATTTTCTAATTTTATCACTCCTTTTATGTTTGCTAGCTAGTATTCTTTAAATAAGAGTTTTCCTTCACTAACTGGAGATGACCTGCATGTCTTCCTAAAAAGGAAAGGCAAATGCTTAATTCTGTCCCCTAATTATCAATTTTTAAAGTTGAGTTAGGTGTAATAGGCAAGAGCAATGACAGCAAATTAGCTTTTGTCCTTTCCCTTACTCTCTATTACCATGAACCTGACTGTCATTTATTCAACATTCTGCAATCAAATATAATCATCACGTGTTAATATATTTTTGAATCCTTAAGTTAATCTTATAAATTGTTATTGACAATAACAAATCAAATTAGTCAAGTGTTTAAAGATTATCATTAAATCAACAAAGGAGAGTGTAAAAAAGTCATAATACAGAAAATAAAGAAAGTTTTTATTTCCCTTTCACCCTCATTACAAGTTAAAATGTACACTCAGCTGCTGGGATCCTTATGCTCTGTTGTTATCATTTCTGTTAAATTTTAAGACAAAAGCTTTTTTTTAGTATTCTATAATAAACCAAATGCTAAAATTCAAATCAACTCACCTGTTGAAAAAACCATCACCTGTAAGATGCTTTATAAACAGCCACTGCCTGGCTTTTACTTCCTACCGCCAGGTCACCATATTCCCAGCCACATGGAGTTCCTCATCATAACCCAATTCTCCCATTTTGCTTCTACCTTTCCTTCACTGCCAGCTTTTCTTAAAAATTAACACATGCAAAAAAATTAACACATGTAAGACATGTTCAAGCACTGTTTACTCTTCTTTTTCAGTAGTATGGAGCCAGATTTACTAATTAAATCAAACAGCCATTCTGATACAAGGCTCCTATTCTGTCTTTGCCTTTTAAATAAGACTCAATCCAGGCCCAACTGATAGAAAGTTTGGTGCCACTGATTAACAGAGTGGGGTTGTGGCTGTGTGCATCATCTCTTACAGAGATATGACAGAGAGACGTGCAGACAGAAAATGAAAGGGACGTTGACGGAAAGGAAGGGAACACAAAAACAAGAATACAAGAGAAGCAACAGGACCTGACATCCCATCACTTTGGCTGGATTCCAAGGTGTTCAGAAGCCAGTTCTAACACTCAGTGGATACATAAGGATATTTCTACCAGGAGGCAGGAATCAGTAGAAGCCACTGCAAAGGCTCCCACCACATGGATGGACAAGAGGCACTTGGTCTGATTCTGAGTTTAACAAATGATTACTGGAAGTTTTGAGGCCAATGGATGACAATATCTGAATATACTGTCACTTAAATCCCTTAACGGTGCATACCTGAAAATGAGGTCAAGATAGGCAGAGACTTTCCCAAGATCACACACTGGACCCCAGGCCTACGTCCCACTCATTCTTCACACTACGTCCCACTCATTCTTGTAACTCTTCCACCTCCATGTTTGTGCATCAGATTCACGGGACACAGCCCACAGGTGGTAGAGGTATTATCTCATCTGCCCCTGAGGAAGTCCTTAGGAAATGTTGTCTAGTGTCATCTTCATTGGGAATAGAACTGGAGAATCCCTGAGAAGCACAAAGGTTTTTCCAAGACACAAAACTTGTGAGAAAAAGGAGGTTGGAACTCAGCTCTTTCCTCCAAGCTGGGGACCTGGGGAAAATCCCTAGGGAGTGGTAGGGAGGGCTATGTTAGGTATTGGTGTATTGGTATGAAGATGACAGGAGTGAGGAGGTTCAATGGTCAACAGTCCATGGAAGGCTTTGGTTGGCTCTGATTGGAAGAAAAGGCCCAGGTCATTGGACCTCGAAGAGATGACCTCACTTCCTTGGTGACGGACCCCCAAAGGACATTAGAAGCCTGGTAAACTGGCACCCACTTTCTAAAGACAGTCTCCTATCCAGCTTACTTGACTGGAGACAGTCAGGAGAGTAGTGTTTGTTGCTTCCCAGCTTTCTGAGCCCAGAGTGAGAGATGTTTCTGTCACAGTAGACATTGGTGCAAGCACCACCGCTCACACCTGTGGCCCTCTGACATGAGCACCCTCAGGTAACTGAGGGTAGCCCAAGGAAGGCCCATCCAAGCTAACTGGGATGCCACTTGGGCAGCCCCACACCCTTTACCTCTCATTCTGTGTATGTGTTGGGGGTGGAGACAGAAAGTGTGGAACGAGGGGTGCTCATCCTGGGCAGGAGCGGGTTGTTAGGGATTGGAAGCCTGGTGGGTCTGTACCCCAGGCATGGCTGACAGCATGGGAAGATGAGTGCTGGGGACCAAGTTCCTCTACCCACTTGCTAATCGGGAGTTCTCAAGGTGTCATCTCATTCCTCCCCTGCTAGAGGTCTTTGTAGAAGCCCCTCTGTGTCGATGGCAATGCCCAAGAGGCCTCTGGTGCTTCTTGGCCCAGAACCTGGCTCTGTCTTTTTAGAATCCCAATGAGAACATCATAGAGGAGTTGGCTGATGGATTCACTTATACCATCCCCTGGTAGAAAGAACAAGTGCACCCAGCCAGGAACACCATTCAGTACCAGTCTGAGGTGAGAGCTGGTCCATACCCAGGACTCCGAGATGACTGGGGTGAGACCAGAACCCAGATGCAAATCTGAGGCCTCAAAGTTTTCACAGGCCCACTCCCAAAGAAATCTGTACCTCCAATCCTCTTGACCAAATTTCTTGTAGGGCAGAAATACCATCTTCATACATTTGTTAAAATTGTAGAGAGAAAAATTCTTGCCATCTTTGCCTTTGGCTAGTTTCAATTGTTTAACTGCCTGCCCCAGGTGTCCCAAAGAGCAGGGTGGTTTGTACAAAAAAATAAAATGGGGAGAGATTAAGATATTTGACACATTTCTCTGCAATTTGTCTTTCTCACAGCATGGCAAACCATCATAGGCTGGTCAGGTCAGGAGCTGTGGACTTATTCATCTCCATAATATCCCATAAAAAAAGATCATTTCTTTCAGTGATTCAGCCTTCAACTGTTGTTGGATATTGACAGGAATCACATCTGCTGTCATTTCAGTGGGGCTGCCAGGAACATCCTCACTGTATCTTAATAGACTGTGTACTAGTTTGCTGGGCCTGCCATACACAGGACCGCAGATTGAGTGGAGGGTTCCTGATGCCTACTGGCTACGTACCCAGCTGTCTTTGCAGAGCTCCAATGAGGACATGGTGGAGGAGCTGGTCCAGGGGTCCTACTACACCATCTACCAGGTCAGGGTGAGGGTGCACCAGTCGAACGAAACTGTCAGGTGCTGCACTGAGGTGACAGCTTGCCCAGGGTAGAGGGATCTCCTGAGATGACCAGAAAGGGGCAAGAATTCAGATCCAAATCTGGGGACTCTGCCAGGACCCTCCCAGGACTTTCCCTAGAGTGCCCACAGTCCCATGCACAAAGGAATCTGGACATCCATTTCTTCCTCCAGCTACAGGGGAGCATAAAAAGACACTCCTCACATATTTGTGGGAATATTAGAGAAAAAATATGTTGTTTAATTTCACAGTAGACTATGAACACATTTGCATTTTGCTCTGTTTTTTGTTTTAACTACCTGCCCCAGGTATCCTGTAAAGGAGTCAGCTCCACTGTCCTTGCAGACCTTCTCCAATACCAGAGGTTGTTTGCCACAGCAATGCAACCTCTCAGTGCTGGTGGAAATTGGTGTCATTCAATTCAGGTGCCACCTGGACAGTGCTGCTAAGATCACTTAAGTGTGACCGAATGGACTGAATTAGTTTGCCCAAGCTGCCATAACATAGGACGACAGTGGGTGGTATAAACAGAAGACACTTATTTTCTCACAATTCCTGAGGCTAGAAGTGAGAGGTGATGATGGGAACTCCAGCCCACAGAGTCTGTGGCATTATGGATGAGATATGAGACAAATTCATATGGACTACTGAGTCCTGTGGAGGAAAAGGGATGGCACGGCTACGCTCTCAAGGGGAGAGAGCCTCAGAGCAGCCTGGCCACTCTCTCAAGAGGAGAACGCCCCGACCCTTGCCTTGACAGGTTTTTTTGGGATTTCAATTTGCCCAGGAATTCAGGTAAAGTTCATCAGTCATTGTCAGGCAGTAGGGATCAAACAATAGATAACACACAAAGAACTCAGAGGACTTATTCTGAGTCAGGGCCTGTTAGCTGAAGGGCTACAAAACTTTGGGAAACAAACTCATTTCCCGCCTGGATCCTTATCATTTAATTGAGAGCATTCTTAGCAAAGCAGGTTTCACAGGATTTTATGTATTCTTTCTCAGGCCTGATCACTTGGGGAACCCCACTTTTTCCAGCACAGGGCTGCACCACCCTCTGTCATTGTTTCAGGCTTAAGTCAGGCAGGGGAAGTAAGGCAGCCAAGAGATTAGGAGACTTCTTGCAGACAGAATGAGGACTCAGGCTATGACAAAGCTGAGGGGCGAGGGTCCATCACCCCCTTTTGCTATAGCCCCCCAAGTCCTTCCCTGGGAGCTCCCCATGATCATGCCTGTCTTAGGTCATTCCTCCTTTGAGGAATCTTACCCATCATTGGCTAACCGATCAAGCATTGGTGGCCAGGCAGGGTGAAGTAAAAGGAGCAGAAGCGGTGCCCCTGCCAGGGAGATAAGCCTTGTCTCCTTAGTGGCTTATGGTCTGAAGGTCACTCACTGAGCCTTAGCCATGGAGGGGTTACAGCTCCTGAAACCAGGCAGGGTGGTTCCCAATAAGGTGAAGGTGGTGGTAGGGCTGCTTCCTCCTGAGGGATCTCTCCTCAGCTTGTAGGGCCGTCTTCTAGAACTCTGTGTGTCTCACAGACTCCCCTCTGTGCTTACATGTGTCCTCCCTCCTCTTCTAAGCACACTGGTCATATTGAGTTCAGACCCACACCACTGAATTCCCTTAAGCTTAATTAGTTGCTTAAAAACTAAAACTCAAATACAAGCAAGTTCTGAAGTTCTAGAGGTTCCAAAGCCATGGCATTTGGGTGCCACAATTCAGACCACAATAAATATACCATCTCCTGATGGAAATTAATGCCCACTGCTTGTGGAAGGACACATAAAATTTTAACAGCTGCCGCCAGATTCCAAATTGAAAAGGCTGTAGCAGTGACCTTGCTAACAGCAATTTCTGATGACTGCTGCTGCCTTTCACTCAGCCCAGCCGGGGATTTCTCACTCATTTAAATTTTTACCAATCCAATGTCAAGTTGCCCAAGACAATCCCAGTATTCTTTGATTTGCAGCTGCCTCATGGATACATTGACTCCCCTGTTAGCTTGTCACCAACCACCTGGATTTGCTCCTTCCCAACTCATCCACTCAGATTTCTGCCTGGTGATTGGCTTTCTCCAGTCTGAGTCTCCAAGCATTTGCCCCTTTGTGGAATCTGGGATCTCCATACTGAGGGTCTTAAAATGTCCTTTAATGTCAGAGGAAGAAACTTAAGTGTCCTTTTGGAAGTCAATGGTTTCCACAGGCCATGTTTCTCCTATACACTGTCCCCAAACTGGAGAGGGACAAGGTTCCTCAGACCTTTTCCATCCATGTCAAGAGCAGCTAAGTGTCAGGTAGCTGAGAGGGAATGCCATGCAGTCCTAACTTTGGACAGTTCTCAGTTCTGGCCTGCATGACCTTTTTTAAAAAATATATATTTTATTGATTATGCTATTACAGTTGTCCCATTTCTCCCCCATCATTCCCCTCCACCCTGCACACCCTCTCCTGCCCACATTCCCCCACTTTAGTTCATGTCCATGGGTCATAAGTTCTTTAGTGTCTGCATTTCCCACACTATTCTTGCCCTCCCCCTGTCTATTATCTACCCACCGTCTATGCTATTCATTCTCTGTACCTTTTTCCCCCTCTCTCCTCCTCCCACTCCCCTGTTGCTAACCCTCCATGTGATCTCCATTTCTGTGGTTCTGTTTCTGTTCTAGTTCTTTGCTTAGTTTACTTTTGTTTTAGGTGTGGTTGAAATGTTAAAGGGACTTATCTAAGAAAAAGAAGATAAAAAATATGACAGTAGAAAGACAGCAAACTCACAGATATTGGCCTGCATAACCTTAAGCAGCCATTCAATATCCCTAAGCCTCTGTGTTCTCATCTCTATAATGGGGATGTTTCTTAAGGTCTCATGGAAATAATGTTCTTCATACAAACTGTTAATGTGGGGAAATCTGTTGTTCCTGGGCAGAAAGAAAGAAAGAAAGAAAGAAAGAAAGAAAGAAAGAAAGAAAGAAAAGAGAAGAGAAAAAGAAAAGAAAAAGAACATGCCTAGAAGTTAACAATCACATAAACATGCCCCATTAACCCACCAAACTTAAATGGTACTGAAACCTAGACCCTTGTTCAGCATGGGGGTCTCTCCTCCTGCACAAGTGCCTGAGGGACTGGGAGTTCCTGGGTGAGCTCTGGACCTCAATCTCCCTGGTGACTCATAGTGATGCTGCTGACTGGATCTCTTTGTCTCACCCAGTGTGCATCTGAGTTCACATTTAACCTACATGAGGCCTGTAGGATGCAGGCCCTCCAGGCACACTGGCAAAGGTGGCAGCATCCACAGTACCAGCTTTCCCAGCTGGAAACATCCCCCACACCTCCACCTTTATGTCCACCCACCCTGCCTTCTCCAACAGTTCCTGGACCAGCTGTTTACTAGGTGAGCATGCACCACCCCATGGCCCTACGCCTCCCCACCACTGCCCCTGCTTTAGCACACTGGTGACTTGGCCCACTGCTAGCTGTGTATCTTCAAAATGTCACCACATCTTTCTGAGCCTCAGTTTGCTCCTCTGAAAAGTGGGTGGTAGAGGATAAACCTAATAAGATTCTTGCAGAGACTACTGTGGGGACAAGCCATGGCAGGTCTTACCTGCTCCTTGGCTGCAGAAAAGGCTGCTGGATGTGCTGTGGTTTTTTATGGCAATTATTTCTCTCTGTCCCCCAAGGAAGTAACCTGCTTCACCCATAAGTGGCCTGTGGCATTTGTTTTCCCACCCCCCACCCCCAGCCTATGGCTTTCTGAATTTGGAAAAGCACATGAAAAACAATCTGTCAAAGAGTTTGGAAATCCATTTAGCTGATTCTTGTCCTTGTCTTTGGTGTTACCACATTAGAAATCTCTAGGGATAGCAGGGGGTAATAGGCCCACGTAGATATCTGGGTTGGTTCTGGTTAGAGTTCATTTATTCAGCAATGTATATCAAGCACCTACTACCAGCAGGCACTTTTGGAGATATTCAGCATAACTCAGTGAAGGAAGCAGACACAATCCCCAGGCCTCAGTTCTACCTAGTAAATCAGACAGTCACACTAGACATCATTCACAGGTCCTGTCTACCATCCATCGGATCTAATGTCATCAATGTCTTCTCTGCATCTCTCCAGGGTGACACACCACAGGACCAAGTAAAGAAGTGAGTGGTCTTTGGGTCCAGAAGTAGGGTCTCCTGTGTCAACAGAGTAGCGGCTATGGGTTGGGAAGGCCTGGCAGAACTGTGATCTTACACATCTGCTGATTCCCAAGGGAGGCCTGAGCTCTAGGGGCTTCGATTCCAAGAGGACAGGACTCAAAGAGGACTGTGGATGGGGTTTGTAGAATCGAAGGGAAGGCTGGGATGAGTTGTTCCCCAGAGTCTCAAACCCACCACAGACCCATCTGGCTCTGCCTGCCCCTCTACACAATCCCCTGGATGGGCAGGGGCAGTCACAGAGGCCTGGTCCCTAACAAAGGAGCTGTGGGAGGACAGTGTGGAAGGAAAGATCAGGAGTCCGACTTTGCTGCCCACCTGCCTTTACCCAGAACCATTGCTTCTATGCTGTGAGCCTGGCCAGATGAAGTGAAGGGTTTTGGCCAGGCTTTACATTTCCCTTCGTTAGAGCTGAAGCAGGCCTAGGTGCAGGTCAACTTCCCTGACTCATGCCATGTGGGCCATGTCCACCTTGTTTGGATCAAGCTGGAGTGTCTAGAGCCCACTGAGGCAACACTGGAATGTGAGGGACTGTAGTCTGGAAAGAGGATTGGGGTGGGGTGGGGTTCATGGGCCAAAGTTTCCTTAAAGGCAGTGGGACCTATCCTGTCTCTGGAAAGACACAGGAAGATAAGGTATGTGTGTGAATCTGTGAACTGCTCCTACGGCATATCTACTTCCAGAGCTTCAGAGCCAGGGGAAAGGCCTGCTCCAGGCTAGAACCTGGTCCAGGCCAGGTCTGCTCTGGCCCCAAGCAGTACCTGAAGACAGGATGAAAGCATCTTTTTGAACCTTATACATTTCTGTCTTAGAAGTTGTAAGCAATTATCATGAATAAATAAATTAAATATATGAGGAGTACTCTCCACTAATATTTTTATAATAGCAAAAAACAATAATTTTGATTTTTTTAACTGCATTACCAAGGAGATGATGAAGTATTGGTGTGACTGAAGTCCCACTGATGAGACAAAAAAAAACAAAAAGCAAAAAACAAACCTGGAACTGTGAAAAAAAACGAGAGTTGGTCCCGAAAAGAGACCATCCCAGCAGCTGAGACAGTGGAAGCTGTGAACACCAAGATACCTAAAGGAGACTACACCACTGAATCTCACAGGTATTCTACCACAGATTTTCACACCATAAACCCTGACAGCCAGAACAGATCAATTTAAGGAGCTGAGGCTAACAAGAAGAGTCTCACGAACAATGGGAAGACAAAGAAACAATCCCAAAATGAAAGAAAAGGAGGAAGCCCCAGAAAGAATGCTAAATGAAACAGAGGCAACTCAGCTATCAGATATTGAGTTCAAAGCAATGGTTGTCAGGAAGCTCCCTGAGCTCTCAATGAGCTACCAGAAACTACAGGGAAGCTATGATGAACTCACTACAAACTATATCAACATGAAAAGGGAAACAGAAACTATCCAAAAGGGCCAAAAGGAAATGAAGAATACAATTTCTGAGCTGAAGAACACAGTAGAAGGAATGAAAAGCAGAATCGATGAAGCAGAAGATCGGATCAGTGAGTTGGAGGAAAAAGTAGAAAAAAACACCCAGAAAGAGCAAGAAAAGAAAAAGAGGCTCACAAAGAATGAAAAGGGATTAAGAGAAATGCAAGACAACATGAAACGTAATAATATCCATATAATAGGGATACCAGAAGGAGAAGAAGAGCAAGGGATAGAAAACCTATTTGAAAAAGTAATGATGGAAAACTTCCCTAATTTGGCGAGAGAAAAAGTCATACAAATCCAGGAAACACAGAGAGTCCCAATCAAGAGGAACCCAAACAAGCCCACTTCAAGACACATCATCATTAAAATGGCAAACTTCCAAGACAAAAAGAGAATCTTAAAGGCAGCAAGGGAGAAAAAGGAAGTAACATACAAGGGAGCCCCAATAAGCTTAGCAGCAGACTTCTCAATGGAAATGCTCCAAGACAGAAGAGAATGGCAAGCAATATTCCAAGTAATGAGAACCAGAGGGGTGCAACCAAGACTACTTTACCCAGCAAGGCTTTCAATTAAGGTAGAAGGCCAAATAAGGAACTTCCCAGACAAAAGAAGTGTGAAAGAATACACCTCCACCAAACCAGTTCTGCGAGAGATGCTAAAGGGACTGCTTTAAGGAAAGGATGGAAGGAAGAGAGAGACAGAGACAGAGAGAGGGGGGGGGAGAGGGAGAGGGAGAGGGAGGGAGAGGGAGGGAGGGAGAGAGGGAGGAAGAGGAACACAGGTACAAAAATGGCAATGAATCAGTACCTATCAATAATACCCTTAAATGTAAATGGATTAAATGCTCCAATCAAAAGACATAGAATAGCTGAATAGATAAGAAAGCATGACTCACACATATGCTGCCTACAAGAGACCCACCTCAGGACAAAAGACCTACACAGACTGAAAGTGAAGGGCTGGTATCAAATTTTCCAAGCAAATGAACAGGAAAAAAAAAGGCTGGGGTAGAAAGACTCATATCAGACAATATAGACATAAAGAGAGACAAAGAAGGTTACTTCATAATAGTCAAGAGAATAATCCACTAAGAAGACATAAACATTGTAAATATACATGCACTCAACACAGAAGCACCCAAATACATCAAGAAAATCTTAGAGGACTTCAAGAAAGATATTGACAGCAACACAATTATAGTAGGTGATTTTAACACCCCACTGTCAAAAATGGACACATCTTCCAACCAAAATATCAACAAAGATATTGTGGCATTGAACAACACTCTAGATGAAATGGACTTAATGGATATATACAGAGCCCTTCACCCCAAAGAAACTAAATACGCATTCTTTTCAAATGCACATGGAACATTTTCAAAGACAGACCACATGATAGGACACAAAACAAGCCCCAACAAATTTAAGAAAATTGAAATCATACCAAGCATTTTTTTCCAACCACAAGGGACTGAAACTAGAAACCAACCCCAAGGAGAAAATCCCCAAAAGCTCAAAATCATGGAGATTGAATAGCATGCTATTAAACAATGAATGGGTCAAAAATGAAATTAGGGAGGAAATCAAAAAGTTTCTGGAAGCAAATGATAACGAACTTACAATGACTCAAAACTTATGGGAGCGAAGGCCCAAGACAGCAAAGGCAGTCCTCGGAGGGAAGTTCATAGAGATACAGGCCTACCTAAAAAAGAAAGAAACATTTCAAACAAACAACCTAACCCTACACCTACAAGAACTCGAGGATCAAAAACAGAGACAGCCCAGAACAAGTAGAAGGAAGGAAATAACCAAGATCAGAGCAGAATCAAATGACATAGAGACTAAAAGCACAATTCTAAGGTTCAATGAATCCAGGAGCTGGTTCTTTGAAAAGATAAACAAAACTGACAAGCCTTTAGGCAGGCTCATAAAATAAAGAGAGAGAGAGAGAGAGAGAGAACCCAAATAAACACAATCAGAAATGAAAGAGGAGAGATTACAACTGATACAACAGAAATACAAAGGATTGTAAGAAATTACTATGAGGAACTATATGCCAAAAAATGTGAAAACCTAGGTGAAATGGACAAATTTATAGAAAAATATAATCTTCCAAAACTCAGTGAAGAAGAAACAGAAAGCCTGAACAGACCAATAACAAAAGATGAAATTGAAGCACTAATCAAAAAACTCCCGACATACAAAAGCCCTGGACCAGATGGTTTCACAGGAGAATTCTACAAAGCATTTAAGGAAGAGCTAACCCCTATCCTTCACAGACTATTCCAAAAAATCTAAAATGATGGAAGACTCCCAAACTTTTTTTATGAAGCCAGCATCATCCTAATCCCAAAACCAGATAAAGACACAACAAAGAAAGAAAACTTCAGGCCAATATCACTGATGGACATAGACGCTAAAATCCTCAACAAAATATTGGCAAACCGCATCCAACAATACATTAAAAAGACCATGCACCATGACCAAGTGGGATTCATCCCAGGGATGCAAGGATGGTTCAACATTCCCAAATCAGTAAATGTAATACATCGCATAAACAAAAGCAAGGACAAAAATCACATGATCATATCAATAGATGTGGAAAAAGCTTTTGATAAGGTACAGCACCCATTTATGATAAAAACACTCAGTAAAGTGGGAATGGAGGGAGCATTCTTCAACATAATAAAGGCCATATATGAGAGACCTACAGCCAACATCATACTCAATGGGCAAAAACTAAAATCCTTTCCACTAAGAAAAGGAACAAGACACGATTCTCCACTTTCACCCCTTCTATTCAATATAGTATTGGAAGTCTTAGCCACAGCAATTAGACAAGAAAAGGAAATAAAAGGCATCCAACTTGGAAAGGAGGAAACAAAACTATCATTGTTTGCAGATGACATGATAATGTACATAGAAAATCCTATAGACTCGGCCAAAAAGCTGCTTGACCTGATAAATGAATTTGGCCAAACAGCCAGATACAAGGTCAATATCCAGAAATCAAAGGCATTTTTGTATACCAACAATGAAACAGCAGAAGCAGAAATCAAGAAAACAATCCCATTCGATATAGCAACAAGAAAAATAAAATACCTAGGAATAAACCTAGCCAAGGAGGTAAAAGACTTATATACAGAAAACTACACAACACTGAAGAAAGAAATCAAGGAAGACACAAACAAATGGAAACACATACCATGTTCATGGATCGGAAGAATTAATATCATCAAAATGTCCATACTACCCAAAGCAATTTACAAATTCAATGCAATACCTATTAAAGTACCAATTGTATATTTCACAGACATAGAACAAATACTTCAAAAATTTATATGGAACCATAAACGACCCTGAATAGCTGCAGCAATTTTGAGAAAGAAGGGCAAAGTAGGAGGGATCACAATACCTGATACCAAACTGTATTACAAGGTCACTGTAATCAAAACAGCCTGGTACTGGCATAAAAACAGGCACATGGACCAGTGGAATAGAACAGAGAGCCCAGAAATAAACCCATCTCTACAGTCAATTAATATTCAACAAAGGGGGCAGCAATATAAAATGGAGCAAAAAACAGCCTCTTCAACAAGTACTGTTGGGAGAACTGGACAGCTACGTGCAAAAAAATGAAACTCGAGCACCAACTTACACCATACACGAAAATAAATTCAAGGTAGATAAAAGATTTAAATATAAGCAGTGACACCATTAAAGTCCTAGAGGAGAACATAGGCAGGAAAATCTCAGGTATTGCACACAGCAACATTTTTACAGATATGTCCCCCAGAGCAAGGGACATAAAGGAAAGAATAAACAAATGGGATCTCATCAAAATAAAAAGCTTCTGCACGGCTAAAGAAAACAGTATTAAAATAAAAAGAGAACCAACTGTATGGGAAAATATATTTGCCAATGATACCTCAGACAAGGGTTTAATCTCTAAAATATACAAAGAACTTACATGACTCCACTGTAAGAAGACAAGCAACCCAATTAAAAAATGGGCAAAGGACTTGAACAGACACTTCTCCAAGGAAGCCATACAGTGGACCCAGAGACACATGAAAAGATGCTCGATACCTCTAGCTATCAGAGAGATGTAAATTAAAACTACAATGAGATACCACTTGACACCAGTCAGAATGGCCATCAGAAACAAAGCAACAAGCAGCAAGTGTTGGAGAGGTTGTGGAGAAAATGGGACCCTAGTGCACTGTTGGTGGGATTGCAGACTGGTACAACCACTATGGAAAACAGTATGGAATTTTGTAAGAAAACTAAAAATGGATCTGCCTTTTGACCCAGCAATTCCACTGCTTGGATCATATCCTAAGAACCCTGAAACACCAATCCGAAAGAACCTATGCACCCCAATGTTCATAGCAGCACAATTTACAATAGCCAAGTGTTGGAAGCAACCTAGGTGCCCATCAGTTAATGAATGGATCAAAAAACTGTGGTACATTTACACAATGGAATTCTATGCAGCAGAAAGAAAGAAGGAGCTCCTTCCCTTCGCAGCAGCATGGATGGAACTGGAGAGCATTATTCTAAGTGAAATAAGCCAGGCAATGAAAGACCAATACCATATGATCTCACCTTTAACAGGAACATACTCAACAAAACAAACAAGCAAGCAAAATGTAACCAAAGACATTGAAATTGAGAACATGCTGACAGTGACCAGAGGGGAGAGGTGAGGGAATTTCAGGGGAAAAGGAGAAGGGTTGAGAGCAATAAGTATAAAAGACACATGGAGAAAAACTATGGGGGATAGAAATGGGAGGGAGGTGGGGAGGACTGGGGTGGTGGGTTGGGATTGGAGTAAAAGACAGAAAACTGTACAAGAACAATTAAAATTTTAAAAAAATTTTAAAAACAATAATTTTTTAGTATACCAGGCTATTTATATAAATTATATTTTATTAAGTGAAGTAACTCTGGAACAAATAAAGTTGTTGATTAAAAATATGTGTAGACAATACCTACTCACATACATATATACGTAATTGTACATATATATATGTATGTATATATATATATATATATATATGCTAGATATAGAAGGATGCTTACTACATATTTTTAAGTATTTTTATTGATTATGCTATTATAGTTGTCCCAATTTTTTTCTCCCCTTTATCCACCTCTGCCCTGAACATCCCCACCCTCCAGCATTCCCCTCTTAGTTCATGTCCATGGGTTGCACGTATAAGTTCAGTTGTTGACATTTCAGTTTGTTGTCCTTTTATACACCAAGAGACATCATAATTAAGTTACCCAAGATTAAAGATAAGGAGAGAATCTTAAAATCAGCAAGAGAAAAGGAGAGAGTTACCTACAAAAGAATTCCCATAAGCCTATCAGCCGATTTCTCAAAAGAAAACTTACAGGTAAGAAGAGGCTGAAAAGAAATATTTGAAGTCATGAAAGGCAAGGACCTACAGCCAAGATTACTCTATCCAGCAAAGCTATCATTTAGAATGAAAGGGCAGATAAAGTGCTTCTCAGATAAGGTCAAGTTAAAGGAGTTATCATCACCAAGCCCTTATTATAATGACATGTTAAAGGGACTTATCTAAGAAAAAGAAGATAAAAAACTATGAACAGTACTATACATTTTAAAAATAGCTTCTAAAAAAATCCTGGCTGGGTTGTCCAGTTGGTTGCAGCATCATCCCATACACAAAAATGTAGGTTTAATCCCTGGTCAGGGCGCATGCCTAGGTTTCAGGTTCCATCCCCAGTTGGGCATGGATGAGAGGTAACAAATCAATGTTTCTCTTTCACATCAATGTTTCTCACTCTCTCTCTCTCCACCCCCTCTCTAAAATCAATAAACATATCCTCAAGTGAGGATTTAAAAAGTGTCAAAAGGATCAAGTATTATTCTTTAACGTGTCAAATAGAAAACATTAGAAGTGCCTGCTTTAGGCTGGGCCCAGGGTTACACATCTTCTGCATCTTGACATCACTTATTCCTTGTAGGAAACTTGGAAAGCAAATAACACTCCATTTTTACAAATTAAAAAATAACACTCAAATGTACACAGCAAGTGATTATTCTTTGCTGAGACTAGATCCCAGCTGGATCTTACCTAGGAGTGCTTGATCACAACCCCATCTAATAGCATAGGTGCTGAGTGGCTGAACTTACCCTAAACAGTGATAAGCAAAGTATTTGCATGGCCTTTTTTACTGAAAGGAGAAAGAACTTATTATCCTGCTCTTGAATTAAACTATGATATGCTTTCACCCACAGAATGCAAGGTTGTTCTGGCCACCGCTTCTGACCATGTTTGTAATGCAGGAGAGAGTGCCAGAGGGGAAGGTCAAAATGTCAAAGGGTGTGCAGAGCGTGGGACAGAAACTATTCTACTGGCCTCCTGTGTGCCAGACTCTATACCAAGTGCTATTCATGCAATATATGTGCATGCTTAAAAGACTACTAGGAGCTACCTAATACATTACCACTAGTGCCTGCTACAAAAGAGAACATTTAGGTGCAGAGAGGCTGAGTCATTGGCTCACTGGTAGAGAGCTGCAGTGTGGCTTGTCTAGACACTTGGACATGGGCATTCTGCTTCCAGATACTGTATACGTCACCAATGAACCATGTGCTCTCACAGGGGTCTCAATGTCCTTGGGTGGCCATCTTGCAAAGTGTCACAAACTCATACTGGGTGGCTTCCAATGACAGAAATTTATTCTCTAAACAATTCTGGAGGCCAGAAGTCCAAAATCAGGGTGTCATCAGGACCATGTTCTCTCTGAAACCTGTCTCTGAGCCCCTCTCAGCACCTGGAAGGTAACCTGTGAAGGCTTCACCCCTGAGACCCAGGCAGAGTGAGGGCCACAGCAGAGCGAGGGCCACAGCAGAGCGGATGGCACACATATATTGAATGAGTTCAGCAGTGAAGAGCTCTTTTCTGATTTCATAATTTTTTTTGTAATGAAACTGATTCATTAATATATAAATACATATGATTTGTTAAACCTCTTTAGGACATTCCAAATAAATTCATGAATAGAAAACTAAAGCCCTGAGAGAAGACACATGGGTAGTCAGGGAGAAAATAACTCTGAATTCACATTTTTCAACATTTACATTGGTGATTATCTAAAAAGCCCCAAAATCACCAACTTCCTTATTGTAAAATGATGGTGACCCTGATATCTCTAAAGCCCCTCAAATCTATCTATCTATTATCTATCTTTCTATCTATCTATCTATCTATCTATCTATCATCATCTATGTATCAGCTAATCATCTATCTCAACCAGGAGTTACATTGTAGTTTTTAGTATGGATCATGCACACATATGTTGGGAAGCAATATTCTTTGCTGATCCAGGAAGCACCTGTTAAATACTTTAGAAACCTACCCATGGTATACACTCTTATGCACACACAGACACACAGACACACACACCCTCCATATTGTCAGGCAGGAAGCAAGAGTTATTTGCCAAGATACATCATCCTGTAACCGTGTGAACACCACCAAATGCCATATTCAGGTTTCCAGGGTGTAATTTTTTGTGCTGCAATTATATTACTCCCTTCCCTACAGTAGGTTCTCAACCCCTGTGCTGACCTGTGCAGGGATTAGGGGTGGGAGGTAATGAATTGGAACGCAGACAGGGACAGGACCCTTCAGTAGATGCCTTTCATCTTTGAGGAAGCAGGAACAAATGGTCTTCTCATCTCCTGGCTTCCCCGTTCCTTGCAGCCTCACAGGAAATGCTAGTTGCAAAGGTTTTATTTCCCAAGAGTTACCACAGACATGTGTCCGGCCAGTTGAACAGAACCTGAAATGTGCTGGAATAAAGTGACTGAAAAATCATTTTCTAGCCTGGGGAAAACGCTGTCGCCAACTTCCACAGAGAGCCATGCTGCACATCCTGCCCCCACGTCCCCAGCACATTCCTCACTTGCAAATTAAAAGGCCAGTTTGACAGGTGCCTCTCACCTGCAGTATTGCTTCCTCCTCAGTTAAGTCTCAGTTTGGGGCTTATGCCAAGGCTGCCTGGGGGAGTGAGCAGGATTCTTCTCACCAGCCTAGAATGTGCTTAAACTTTGGTAGGAAATTTAGACTTAATCTCAAGGTGCTTCCTCTTGGGTTTCAGTTCAGGTCAGATGGCTAATTTTAAGTACCTACCGTCCTCAACTGTTTGCATTTCTGCAAGTCTGAGCCACATAATCCACCCACACTTATCCAGGCCTCATTTTCTTGAAGTTTAAAAATAATTTTTTGTTGCAAACTAAAGTTGGTTTAAGAGAAGCACTCCTACCCTGACTGGTGTGGCTCAGTGGACTGAGTGCCAGCCTGCGAACAGAAAAGTGGCAGGCTCTATTCCCGGTCAGGGCACATGCCTGGGTTGTGGGCTGAGTCCCCGGTTGAGAGGCAACCACACATCGATGTTTCTCTCCCTCTCTTTCTCCCTCTCTCTAAAAATAAATAAATAAAATCTTTTAAAAATAAAATTTAAAAAAGACAGAGAGAAGGGCTCTCCACTTTACACACTACCTTGGCTGTACCTGAGTTAAGTATTTAGCCAGGGCCTGACCCTGTAGACATCAGATTGCAGACAGGGGTAAGCAGCCTCAGAGGAATGTCACCACAAGTGACTCAGGAGCCTGGCAGAGTGGGCGCACTTCAACAGAACACCTGGGTATGATAGTTAATTTTGTGTCAACTTGGTTATATTGACACTGTACCCAGTTTTTTTTTTTATACCACTGTAGATGTCACTATGAAGATATTTGTTAGATAAGATTAATATTTAAAGTAGTTGACTTTGAATAAAACAAATTGCCTTCCATATGTGGGTAGGCCTCATCAATCAGATGAAGGCCTTAAGAGTAAAGCCTGAGGTGTCCCAGGAAAGAAGAAATTCTGCCTCCACACTGTCTTCAGATTGAGACTGCAGCATCAACTCTTTCCTGGGTCTATTTTATTATACGGATCTTATTGGTTATTTCTCTGGAGAACTCCTGACACAGAAGGTGATGCCCCAGACCCAGCCTTCCCCCACTGCTCATGTGTGGGGTGTCAGTGTGTTTCATGTCTGAGGACAAGTGCAGCATAAAGGGGAAAACTGTGCCATGGGCACCCGGCAGCTCTCTTGGGAGCATCCCTCTGAAGTGATTTTTCCTGCTGGCAGAGAGAGACAAATGTGATAGCCATCTGGAAGATCTCCATGAATGGGGAAAGGCACTGAAAGGACAGCAGGAAGCAGCAGCAGCCTGTGGGGCAGGACCATGTGAGCTGGGAGCAGGCTGAGCATGGGATGGAACTATCCCTCTTACCTTTTTGTTCTCCAAACTAGAACTTAATTAGAACCACAAACTGGTCTAGCCTACAGGACATTGAGACTATACCTGTGAGCATCCAGGAATATTTCCAGAGGAGACTCTTGACAAACACCACACTTTGTTAGAAACAATGAGAGTTGAGTTTAGTGATATTGCCATCAATAAAACTATTTTGAGGTCACTTGCTAATGGAGTTTGAACATACAAGCCATATTTGCCTGATACTAAATTGATTGGACAGTACTCTGGTACAATCAGAGTTTACAAATAAAGAAGTTACCTACAAATTGCCTGCATTATTGAAGAGAGGCAATTCTTTTGTAGTGGGGTTGCCTAAAAACATCTAATCAGGTTCTTGGTAATATGCTCTCCATTTTTCTCTCTCCCTGAGTGAAGCAGAGTAAAGTCAGTTTCTTAAGACTTCTCCGAGACTTTAAAATATTCATAGACAGAGAGTAGGATGTCAGCTGGTGAGGGGTGGGTAGGGAGTAGAGGGATTGAGCTAAAAGGAAAAAGGACTCATGGACATGGACAACAGTGTGGTGATTGCTGGAAAGTGGATATAAGGAGATGAAATGGTAATGGAAAAAATACAATAAAGATTAAGTGAAAATAAATATATATAATGTAAAATTTGTAGAAAAAAGTAATCATATATGGGAATTAAGTGGATTAAGGCACATCTTACTATAATTTTTTGGATTCGTGCTCACAGCAAGTACATTATGTCCCACAGTCTCAGGGAAAAAAACAAACAAACAGATTTTATATTAAAACATTCTGCTCAAAAAAGAAACTGAGCCTGTTTATACCCTATTTTTCAAATAGACTCTGTGCCAATTCTATTAAAATAGTAGAGTAACTGGAAAGAAAGAAAGAAAGAAAGAAAGAAAGAAAGAAAGAAAGAAAGAAAGAAAGAAAATATTCTTATGAATGTCCAGATTGCAGGACTAGAGTGGACTGGGTGTCCAAAAAGTATTCCATGGAAGCTTTTTTTTTCAAGAAGCATTTCTAGGGTTTAGTGTTTCATAGAGCCCATGAAATAATTGTAAATTAGTCTTTACAGACACTTTTCCTATGCTCCCCAGCTTTTCATGTTTGTTTGTTTTCTTTTTTCAAAACAAATCCCTCAGTCTGACATGTGAGGCCCTTCATGGTCTGATCTGCTCTCCTCCTCTACAGCCATACCTTTTACAAATTCTATTCAATGATGTACTTCTGTGGCCAAACCTACAACTCTGCAACCTGTCAAGTCCAGGCCTGTCTTTTGTTCACTAATGAAGGCTTTATTGGGTTTGTTATGATAATGAAGATCTATGTCTAAAAGCCCTGTCCTAGTGTGTGTGTGTGTGTGTGCGCGCGCGCATGTGTGCACACGTGCAAAGGGCCTTCTGGTTTTAAAAAAGGAATTTTTTAATTTCTGTGAAGCCCTTATAGCTCTGAGAAACCTTAGGAGCTGAGATGTTTAACCAAGGAACTTTTCTGAAGACTTCCCTTTTTATGATTTCAGTTATTTATATGCTGTGGTTATACAGAAGACCAATTATAGTTTTCCCCTTTAGCCACCATAGGAAAGCAAGCAAGCAAGCAAGCAAACTGTCTCCAGTATCTTCACAAACTCAATAAAGCCAAATGCCCACACACAGAGTGGTGCAATGCAGTCAGGGCTGGCCTGGAATAAAGTAGGTCCTTGTCTACCAGATGCTCTTTCTCGCACAACCTTGCTCTTTCTCAGTACACTTTAAGTTTCCTTTCAGAGAGAAGACTCTCTTTCCCACCTTCAAAGAATGCTTAGTGGAGTTCATATCTGCTCCTCCTGCTGAGATATTTATGGCTACCAGGAGCACATTCAAGTTCATGATATGTTTGGCCTTTTAAATTAAAAACAGAATTCTAATAAAGGTGGAAGGACAGAGTTATATGTAGGAACTGCCCTTTTCCTGCTTTTCTTCAGAGCTAAGATATAATTTTTTCTATTAAATATAGACCCACGATGGCAGCAGAGTAGATGGGAGTTAGTTACCTCCTTCCAAGGGCTAAACTGGAATTACAACTAAAGTATAGAAAAATCATCCTGAAAAACCAACTGAAGACTAACTAAAAAGAAGGCTTATAAACAAGGACTTACAGAAGAAAATGCATTGAGAATGGTGGGAAGGGCAGAGACACAAAAAGGTCTGGCCCTGCTCTCCAAGGTGGCAGCTGGGGTACCAAGGGATATCTCAGCTGTGAGGGGTTCCTTCTGAGAAGCATGGGGCCTAAACCCCAAACCAGGCTCCCAATCCCAGAACACCAGAGCCAGGAAGAAGCGCCCACACAACATCTGGCTGTGAAAAGCAGCATGATTCTGTCCACCAGAAAGAGGCCAGAATCTGCAACACAGGCATCCTCTTGAAGGGCCAATGCAGAAAATTTTATTTGCAGCTACTCATGCTGGGCTCTGGTTAAGTGAGGATGGAGTGGATTAGAGTTGTGTGAGGAGAGCCTGGGGTTTGTGGCTTTGGGAAGGGAGCTGAAGGGACAGCCATGAGGATACCTATACTGAGTCATTCCCCATACCACAGATGCCATCTTTTTTGGGTACAGCACTCCCCTTATGTGTCATCAGCCTGGGAGAAAGCAATAGCCCCACCCTCTGGCCTTCTTCTTGCCCTACCCTGTGGAGCTTACTCCCTCCTGAGGAGTAGAGCCAGAGGCTCTTTCAGTGAATGAGCCTAACAAGCAGCCAGCAGACAGAGGCAGGCATAGGAGGGTCTCATCAGAGTGCTTTGGGACTTTTGCTGCCCTATCCCCAGGCCCAGAGCTGGTAAAACTGTCATTGGTGTATAGCTTGTTCCTTCCCACACACATCCTGGCCCAGCTGAGGTAGCCACAAACTGGAAAGCTTATAGCTCCAAACAGGTTGCTGAGGCCTAGTCATAGGTAGTGTCTTATATTGGCCTGTATAAGAATCCCTTCCAAGAGACCCAGAACCAACACACCCAGTGGCCAGCTTCAGACAACATCAGAACAGGATCCAAGAAGCTTCGCAAGCAGCATAACCAAAAGGAGATCTTGGCAGGCACCAGACGCTTTTGAGGCAAACTCCACTTCATATGGTCAACACCTGCACAACTGCTCACATCCCATGGTTGGGGTTGAGCCTCACAGTCAGCCAGCCTGAGGGTCAGTGCCACACATGACCAGGCCAAGAGCAATGAAGACTCACCCACATAACCCACACAAGGGACATTCATGGAGCACCCAATTTAGGAGATCAAGGAGACAGCACCACTGGACCCCACATGGCACCTACTACATAACACCACCACACAAAGACTGGGAATAATAGTAGACCAATCTAATCTATAGAAATGAACACAAAGAGGCAGCCCAAATGGGGAGACAAAAAATGCCCCAAATGTAAGAACAGGAGAAATCCAGAAAAAGAGCTACATGAAATGGAGACAATCAATTTATGAGATATAGAGTTCAAAGTAATCATTATAAGGATGCTCAACAATGTAAAAAAAAGAAATAGATATCATTAAAAGGATCAATCAGAAATGAAAAATAGAATAGCTGAAATGAAGAATACACTGGAAAGAATAAAGCATAGGTCGAATGAAGCAGAAGATAAAATCATTGATTTGGAAGACAAGGTGGAAAAAAATCATCAAAGAAGAGCAGTAAAAAGAAGAAGGAATTTTTTTAATGAGAATAATTTAAGAGACCTTTGAGACAACATGAAGTATAAGAACATCCACATCATAGGAGTACCAGAAGGAGAAGAGAAAAAGCAAGGCATCAAAAACCTAATGAATAATGACAAAAACTTCATCATCTTGCTGAGGAAAAAAGACCCACAGGTCCAAAAAGCACAGAGTCTCAAACAAGATGGACCCAAAGGGCCTCACACCAAGATACATTGTAATTAAAATAGCAAAGCTTAAAGACAAGATGAGAATCTTAAAAGCCTCAGGAGAAAGACACTTAGTTAGCTACAAAGGAGCTCCCATAAGATTGTCTGCTGATTCTCAACAGAAACATTTCAGGCCAGAAGGAATTGTCATGAAATATTCACAGTGGCAAAGAGCAAGGACCTACAATCAAGGCTAATTTACCCTGCAAGGTTTTCATGTAAAATTTGAAGGAGAAATAAAGAGCTCCCCAGACAAGAAAAAGCTAAAGGAGGTTGTTACCACCACACCAGTACTACAAGAAATGTTAAAGAGTCTGGTAGAAAAAGGAGGAGGAAGAGGTGGAGGAGGAGGAGAAAAGGGGAACATAGTTGAATGAATAAAATAGCAATAAGTACATACCTATCAATAATCACTTTAAATGTAAATGGCTTAAATGCTCCACTTAAAAGATATAGGGTAGCTGAATGGAAAAGAAAACAATACCAATATACATGCTGTCTATGAGAGACCCACCTCAGAAAAGATACACACAGTCTAAAAGTAAAGGCATGGATAAAGATATTTTATGTAAATGGAAAGGAAAATAAAGCTGAAGTAGCAACTTATATCTGACAAAATAGACTTTAAAACAAAGGCCATAGTAAGAGACAAAGAAGGACACTACATAATGATAAAGGGAACAATCCAGCAAAAGGATATAACCCTTGTAAACATTTATGCATCTAACATAGGAGCACTTAAAAATGTAAAGCAAATATTGATGGACATAAGGAGAGAAATTGACAGCAATACTAGGGGAGGTTTAACTCTCCATTGACATCAATGAATAGATTACCCAGACAGAAAATCAACGATGAAACAGTGGCATTAAATGGCACACTAGGACAGATTGATTTAATTGATACTTTCAGAGTATTTCACCTCAAAGCACCAGAATAATATACATTATTTTCAAGTGCACATGAAACATTTTAGGCCACATGTTAAAACACAAAACAAATCTCAATAAATTTGAGATTGAAATCCTATCAAGCATCTTCACTGACCTCAATGCCATGAAACCAGAAATCAATAACAAGAAAAAAACTAAAAAGCACACAAAGACATGGAGGCTAAATAACATGTTACTAAACAATGAACAGGTTAACAATGAGATCAAGAGGAAATCAAAAGATACCTTGAAATAAACAAAAATGAGAATACAACCACCCATATGGGACACATCAAAAGTAGGCCTAAGAGGGAAATTCATAGCATTACAAAATATCTAAAGAGACCAAAAAAAGGATCAAATAAACAATCTAATTTTACACTTAAAGGAACTTCAAAAAGAACAACAAAGCCTAAAATGAGTAGAAGAAAATAATTAAGATCAGAGCAGAAATAAACAAAATAAAGTCTAAAAATAAAATAAAAAAGATCAATGAAACCAAGAGCTGGTTCTTTTAAAAGATAAACAAGATTGATAAAAACTTTAACCAGACTCATCAAGAAAAACAGAGGGACCAAATAAATAAACAGAAATGAAAGAGGAGAAGTAATGATAGACACCAAAGAAATACAAAGGATTGTAAGAAAATATTATGAACAACTATATGCCAACAAATTGCACAATATGGACATAATAGATAAATTCCTAGAAACATACAATCTTCCCAAAATGAATCAGGAAGAATCAAAATATCTGAATAGAAAATTTACATTTGTGAAATTGGCGCAATAATCAAGAACTCCCAACAACAACAGCCCTGACTGGATGGCTTCACAGGTAAATTCTACCAAACATTCAAAGAAGAACTAAACACCCCTCCTTCTCAAACTATTCCAAAAAATTCAAGAGGAGAGAAGCTCATTTACAAGGCCAGCATTATCCTAATTCCAAAACCAGAAAAAGAAAACTATACACCAATATACCTGATAAGCATAGAGGTTAAAATCCTGAACAAAATATTAGCAAACAGAATATAGAAATACATCAAAAATAGCATATACCTTGATCAAGTGAGATTTATTCCAAAGATGCAAGGCTTGTACCACATCTGCAAATCAATAAGCATGATACACCACATTAACAAAAGAAAGATAAAAGCCATATGATCATATCAATAGATGTATAGAAGCATTTGATAAAATCCAGCCCCCATGTGTTGGGAGCCACCCTGTCTGGTTTCAGGAGCTGTAACCCCCTCATGGCTAAGGCCGAGTGAGCAACCTTTGGACTGTAAGCCACTAAGAAGACAAAGCTTATCTCCCTGGCAGGAGCACTGCTTCTGCTTCATCAATAACTGGCCCCCAATGATTGATCGGTTAGCCAATGACAGGTAAGATTCCCTCAAGGGAGGGATTGCCTAAGACAGGCATGATCATGTGGGAGGCCCTCAAGGAAGGACTTGGGGGGCTACAGCAAAAGGAGGTGATGGACCCTTGCCCCTCGGCTATCCTGACATAGCCTGAATCCTCATTCTGTCTGCAAGAAGTTTCCTGATCTCTTGGTTGCCTTGCTGACTCTGCCTGACTTAAGCCTGAAACAATGACAGAGGGCAATGCAGTACTGTATTGGATAGGGCGGGCTCCCCAGGTGATCAGGTGTAAAAAAGAATGTATAAAATCCTGTGAAACCTGCCTTGTTAGGAATGCTTTCAACTAAAATGATAAGGGTCTGAGCAGGAAATGAGTTTGTTTCCCAAAGTTTTGTAGCCCTTTAACTTACAGACCCTGACTCAGAATAAGCCCTCAGAGTTCTTTGTATGTTATCTATTGTTTGATCCTTACTGCCTGACAATGATTCATCAGCTTTACCTGTATTCCTGTGTAAAACAAACCTAATAAAAGCCATTGAGAAAAAGGCTCTTGGCCCTTTTCCTTTGAGAGATCAGCCACCTCTCCTCCCCAAGCAGATCATGTCTTGGTAGACTTACTCTCATCCGTGGTGGATGAGGGGCTCTGCAGGTGGAGCCCCCGCACACTCATGTATGATAAAAACTCTCAGCAAAGTGGGAATATACCTAAATATAATAAAGGCCTTATAAGACAAACCCACAGTCAACATCATACTCAGCTAGCAAAAACTACAAGTATTCTCTTTAATATCAGAAACAAGAAGGGCTATCTACTTTCACTATTTGTATTCAATGTAGTACTGGATGTCCTAGCCACAGAAACCAAAAAAGAAAAAGAAATAAAAGGCATCCAAATTTGAGAAGAAGTAAAACTGTCATTGTTTGCAGATGAAATGATACTGTATATGGAGAACCCTAAAGATTCCATCCACCAAGAAACTACCAGAAGTGATCAACGAATTCTGTAAAGTAGCAGGATACAGAATTAATATCAAAAAATCAGTTGCATTTGTATATACCAATAATGAACTACCAGAAAGGGAAATTAAGAAAATCCCATTCATAATTGTTTCAAAAACTAAAATACTTAGGAATAAATTTAACCAAGGATGTAAAACACCTGTATTCAGAAAATTATAAGGCATTGAAGAAAGAAATTGAAGAAGATACAAATAAGTAGAAACACATACCCATGTTCATGGATAAGAAGAATTGACATCATAAAAATGTACATACTACTCAAAAAAATGTATAGATTCAATGCATTTCCTATCAAGGTTCCAATGGCATATTTCACAGAACTAAAAATAATATTCCACAAATTTATATGGAACCACAAAAGTCCCTGCATAGCAACAGCAATTCTGAGAAAAAACAAAGTTGAAGGAATCATGGTATCTAACATCAAACTGAGGCCATAAGGCCATAGTAATCAAAACAGCATGGCACTGGCATAAAAACAGACACACAGATCAATGGAACAGAACAGAGAGCCCAGAAATACACCCATGCCTTTATAGTCAATTAATATTTGATAGACAAGGCAAAAATATACAATGGGCTAAAATAGTTCATTCAATAAATGGTGTTGGGAAAATTGGACAGATACATGCAGAAAATGAAACTAGACCACTTCTTATGTCACACACAAGAATAAATTCAAAATGGATAATAGATTTAAATGTTGGACTAAAAACTATAAATGTCCTAGAAGCACACATAGGCAATAAAATCTCTGATGTTTCTCATAGTGATATTTTTTCTGATATATCTCCTCTGGCAAGAGAAACAAAAGAAAATACAAACAAATGGGACTACATCAAACGAAAAAGGTTTTGCACAGCAAAGGAAACCATCAACAAAATGAAAAGAAAACATACTGAATGGCAGAACATATTCACCCATACATCTGATAAGGAGTTAACACCCCAAATTTATAAAGAATTTATGAAACTCAACACCAAAAAACCAAACAATCCAATTTAAAAATGGGCAATAGACCTAACTAGACACTTTTCCAGACAGGACATACAGATGACCAATAGCCATATGAAAAGATGCTTAACATCATTAATTATTAGAGAAATGCAAGTTAAAACCACAGTGAGAGGTCATCTCATACCTGTCATAATGGCTATCATCAATAAATCAAAAAATAATATGTGCTAACAAGGATGTGGAGAAAGGGAACCCTTCCACACTTTTGGTGGGAAGGCAGATTGGAAGCAGTATGTAGCTTCCTCAGAAAATTCAAAATGGAACTCCCTTTTGACCCAGCAATTCCACTTCTGGGGATTTATCCAAAGAAACCCAAAACACTTATTTGAATGAACACATGCACCCATATCTTCACTGCAGCATTATTTACAATAGCCAAGATTTGGAATCATCCCAAGTGTCCATCGGTAGATAGGTGGATAAAATAGCTATGGTACATTTATGCAATGAAATACTACTCAGCTATAAAAACGAAGATAACTTTACCCTTTGGGACAGCATAGATAGACCTGGAGAACACTATGCTAAGTGAAATAAACCAGTCAGAGAAAGAAAAATACCATATGATTTCACTCTATGTGGAACCTAATGAACAAACTGACCTAACAAGCAAAATACAGACAAACTCATGAGTAGAGAGCAGGCCGACAGCTCCAGGGGATTTGGGGTTGTGGCAGGATAAAGCAAAAAAGAAAAAGAACTCATGGACATGGACAACAGTGTGGTGATTGCAGTGGGAAGGGTGTGAGTGGAGCTGGAAGAAGGTACAAGGGTAATAAATGGTAATAAAAAACAATAAAAATAAACTATTAAAAATAAGATTATTTTTAAAAAGAAATAGAAAAAAACAAATGTTCTATGCATATATTTAATCACAGTGAAAAACATGAACTACTGATGTTACCACATGGATGAACATTTAAAATACCCCAAGTGATAGGGCCACCCCGATTGAAGTCACATGTGCACTTTAAGTACATCAAGGTGATGAAAATGAGGGAAACTCTCAAACATTTCTAGAAAATGAAAATTTTACCAGAAAAGATAAAAATATTTTCATACAGTTTGGGCAGATGGTTAAAGTTGAAGTGGTCTGGTGGATTGGATTATAATGTGGAAATCATAATAAGTTTCTCCTTTAGGGGTTATGTGGTAGTTAACTGGGACAGAGCACCTGTTTTGGATAAAACACCCTGAAACAGGGGTTTCCAACCCTTTGGCACCTCTGGGCCCCACTGGAAGAAGAAGAGTTGTCTTGGGCCACACATTAAAAACACTGATACAAATAATCACAAAAAATCTCATACGTTTTAAGTAAACTTATGATTTTATGTTGGGCAACATTCATAGCCATCCTGAGCTTTATGCAGCCCATGGGTGACAGGCTGGACACCCCTGCAAGTACTTTATGTGAAATGGCAATGCTGGTAAAAACAAACATAGCTGGGGAATCTGAGTATAGAAAAAATATTTGCACTACTATTGCAAGTTTTCTGCACATTTGAAGTTACTGAAAGTAGATTACTTTTCAAAACAACCATTCCAACACCACACATGAAAAGCAGATAGGACATCCACCTTCCTTACAGAGACCAAGCATAATGCAGATCCAACTCTCCCAGAGTGGGGAAGCTAATTGCACTTATAGCAGTGCACATGGTATTAAGTAGTGCACTGGGGAAGATTACATTAGTAACCACTATGTCCTAGGTGTTGTGGATGACCTGGGATGAGGTAGACTCAGTGGGGTTTGGAATTCCAACTGTTCACATCACTCTTCCAAAAAAAAGTGTTGGAACAAGCAAATATCCAGTAAAGTTGCAGGATACAAAATCAATATACAAAAATCAATTATGTTTCTATATACTAATAATGCCTCATTAAAAGTGAAGTGGAGAAAACAACGTCATTTACAATTGCACCAAAAAGGATAAAATACCTAGCAATAAATTTAACCGAGTCAAAGGGCCTATACACTGAAAACTACAAAGCACCGATGAAAGAAACTGAACATGACACAGATGGAAAGTTATTCCCTGATCATGGATTAGAAGAATGTATATTATTAAAAATGTCGATACTACCCAAAGTGATCCACAGATTTAATGCAATCCTTATCCAAAGTCCAATGGCATTTTTTACAGAAATGGAACTCAAAATCCTAATATTGGGGGATTTATTATGGGAACCACAAAAAACTTTGAATACCCAAAGCAACTTTCAGAAGGAACAAAACAGGAGGCATCATGCTTCCTGGCTTCAAACTATATTACAAAGTTCCAGTTACTGAAACAGTGTGGTATTGGCTTAAAAACAAATACACAGATCAAAGGAGCAGAATGTAGAGTCCAGATATGAACCCTCACAAATGGTGCTGGGAACACTGGACACCACCTAATGCCACACAAAAACTAACTAGAAATACCCACAATTTTCTGCATTAGCCCTCTGTCTATTTGTTCTTCTGAAGACCCACAGCCTCTCAGTAGTCTTTCATGCACAGGAAGCCTCTCCTCACTTTTCCTCACCTTTTCTTCCTGCAGTGGATTCTCCAGTCAGCTCCTGAGGAAGACAGGTTATGTCAATCCAGACACAGCACCGTTTTGTAGCAAAGCCACAATGTCACCTCTCCATTGATTCTGAGGACAAAAAGCTCCTCTCAGCATGGGCACTGAGCCATGTCCACAGGCAGAAGGCACAGGCACTGCTAGATTTGAGAGAGGTCAGCGCTGATGCTCCCTGCAGGTCCTCCGGGCAGTGCAAGGCGCAGCTCATCACAGTTCAGTGGAGACAGCACCCCTACTGGCAGTCCTGCTGAATGAATTAAATTTTGGAAATTCAAATTGAAAGGGAGTCAAATAGACCCTGACTTCTCCAAAACTGGTTAAGGAATAATTCAAGGGAAATTTTATGGAATGAAATAAATGTGAACACAAACTTTCAATTTACAACAAAATTCACTCAGAATTGTCCATAGATAAATTTAAAATGCAAAACTACAAAATATCTAGAAGAAAATCAATATGACCTTGGGTTTGGTGAGGAGTTTTTAACACAAAATACCAAAATAAAGTCACAAAATTTTAAAAAATATTAACATGAAACTTAATGAAATTAAAATTTTCTACACTATGAAAGACCTTGTTCAGAGAACCAAAGACAAAACACAAAAGAAAATATTTGCAAAATATGTATTATCTGAGAAGAATTTCTGCTCAAAATATACAAAGAATTCTAAAACAAGACTAATGAATAAATTTCAAAATAGACACCTTGCATACAGATAATAAGAAAGCACACAAGTATGTTCATCATATATTATTGAGATGTGACAAATCCATGCAACAATGAGATACCACTACACACCTATTAAAACTGCTAAACTCTAAAACAATGACAATCAATTTCTGGAAAATGAGGAACAACAGGTATTCTTCATTGCTGGTGGAATGCAAGTATAGCCACCTTGGAAGATAGGTCGGTAGTTTTTTCCAAAGCTACACACGCCTCACCTTATCATCAACAATCACACCTCTAGTATGAGAAAATTTAAAAAGCCAGTGTTAACCTCATGCATTTCTTAATTGTTCTTGCACAATTATTAATAGCTTTAGAAACCTCGACCAGAGTACTCCGAGGCAAGGGGCTGATGGGGTTGGAGGGGTTAAAGACTGATAAAGTAGCTCCTGTATCTACTAGAACTTTAGTCACCTTGTTCCCTAGAGTTAAGTCAATTTAGTTTGGAGAAAAGGAAAGATCCCAATCCCCTTGAGTCCTGTCAGTAGACCCATTGCTAGGGTGGGCAAAAGGGAGCCTTTGGTTGAAATGTTGGGGTTGAAATTGGTTACTGCTGGTTTGGGGTGATTTCTGTAATTTTAGGCATTTCTTCTTGAGATGTCCCAGTTTCTTACAATAGTAGCAGGTCTTTCTATGGTAAAGACTGAAATTAGGGCCCTTTGAAAGGTTTCCAGAATTTTGGAAGGGAGGCATACATTAGTGGGTGGTTAATTGTTGGAGTTGAAGCCGTATTATTTGGGTAGATTTTTTCTTATTAGTTCTGTGTATAGTTTGAGCTACTTGATTGGCCAAATAAACTAGGTCAGGAGTTTGTATTGTCTGCCCCTTAAGCTGAGCTCACTTAACAAGAATGAAGAGATCTATATCTAATCAATACACAGAAATGGAATCAACAAGGCTTTGAGTACTAGTGTTTCCCACTGGAAGACTGAAGTTTTCTCTGAACATCCATTAAAGTCTAGGATATAATTATGAACTGATTCACTGGGGTGTTGAGGGATGGTTTAATTTTTCCATCAACCAGTAGTTCTGTAAAAAACTCATGGTTTGGCTTTATATAAAGTACAAGCCAAGTTTTAAGAGGGCTCCCTGGCATCAGCTGGAGTTCTAGGAAAGTCATCTAAGGCAGGGGTCCCCAACACCCAGGCCATGGACAGGACTGTTAAGAACCAGGCCGTGAGCAAAGCCCACCTGAGCTCTGCCTCCTGTCCCTCCACCTGCCCCACACTGTGTGTGAATGAGGGAAGCTCGCCTAAGCTCCACCTCCTACATCCCCCTGCTCCCACCCCCACTTTCACAAAACTGGTCCCTGATGTCAAAAAGGTTGGGGACCACTGAGCTAAGGGATGGTTCCAGCCAGCAGTTCTATACCATTGGCTGGCTTGCCCTTCACTGATCAAAAGCCATATTAGTTGATAAAGGTCAGGACAGCCAGTTTCAGAAGTCTGGATGATTAAGTTAAATTTATCAGCAAAATGAATAGCAGCATCCTTGGGGAAGTCCTTAGCAAGTTTCTAAGTTCTTGGGGGGACCAAAGTTTATAACTGACTAAATGATGAGCATCAGTATAAATAACTGACCATCATTGTTCATAGCAGTGACAAGTGTTTTAAGGGGAGGATCAAAGGGGGATTTAGGTTCTGTGGGGTTTGAAGCTGGGTCTAGGTTACTAGGAAAGAAAGATATTTCCTACAGGGAAAGGTATAAGGGAGGAGGGAGAGCTGAGGATTCAGGAGGAGGAGAACATGGTGAAGGAACACAGGAAGGAGTCCATAAAGCTTCAGCTGATTTTACTCATTTGGAAACCCTACTCCAAATGTGTCTCAGAGAGTTTAGCATTAACAGCTTGTAGGGAAACCACCTTTTTGGCCTTGCCTCTAACTACCAATTAAAATAAGCTTCCCATTTCTTGTTTAGTTTTCATTTTTTGTAATTAGTATGCAAATTAATCAATTTAGCGAGTTTAAATGAGCACTATTTTGGCCAGTGGAGGTGCAAGTCATCCTGAGTAACCTGAGTCCAGTGGGACAGAAAGTTACAAGAAGGACCATATTCCTTGAACATAAATACTACAGCAGTCTGTGGAAGGGCTGGTCACTTGAAGACCCTTAGAGGAACTATTTCTCACATTACTAACACCTGAAACCTGAATCAATCAATCTCTTGTTCAGATGAGTAGAAATAGAATCCTGTAACCCAAATCTCTCACTCTTAAGCAGTGGAGACAGCAGCTGGCAGACGAGAGAGAGAGAGAGAGAGAGAGAGAGAGAGAGAGAATGCTTAAATAAACGTTGAAAGTTCAGCCAAACAGGGAAATTCAGGTCCAGGAGGACTTACCACTGAAAGCTGGGACTGCGGAAGGAGACAATGAAGAACAATGGTCTCTTGTAAGTAAGTACCTTGCACAAACCTATGGTGTTACCAGAATTGGAGGACCATCACTCTGGGTCCCAATACTGACACCATATGATGTCAATGACAACAAACATTTAGCCTGTAACAAGAATAAAAAGCATTTGTGCAGAGAATGTAATTCTGAAGGCACAGATTCAGCTAGCAACCTAAAATGTGCTCCAAAAAAGAACAAAAGCAGGGTTTATAATGGTGGAAACCACAAGTATTGTTTCCATTTAAGTTCTCCATGTAAATGAAGGATGCTCGGTTAACAGGGATTGGTTAGGGCCATCATACAAACAAAAGATGCTGGGAAGTATGGGCTCCTCTCAAGGAGAAGAGTGAAAATGGTCTGGTTGCCATGGTAAGGAGGAAGTAAAGTGCAAGATATGGTTACATGATTGGCTTAGAAGTTCAAAATTTATGGGTGGAACATGCATAAGGCAGACTTTTTCATAGCCTCCTGCCTTCATTTCAGTTCTCTTGACATAAGTGATTCCATATAAGCAATTTCCATTCACATAGGCATTTCAAATGATTTTTCTAAGCTCTGAAAATGTGTAAATTCTGATCCAACTCCTCAGTTTATTTTCTCAGGGAGGAAACTGAGGCCTAGAGAAATGAGAAGACTTGCCCATCTTCTTTCTATCTCATCCTACAAGGAAGAGCTCCTTGAGCAGATATTTCTGTTTTGTTCTGTAATGTATTCCCACTGTCTACAAGGGTCTGGTAACAATAGTTGGCATTCAGTAAATATTCATTGAACAATTACTTTTAAGGGGCAAGAGGACTGAGAAACCCCCCTGAGATTCCCAGGGGCTGTCCACCTCAACTTAAAGTGTGGGATGTGACACCTCCCAGGGGCAGGTGAAGGGGCTTTTGAATTTCAGTTCTGATCCTGTGAGAGAAGAAGGGTCTTTTACTGGGGTAAAACTGACCCAAACATTTTTCTGGAGATAAAAAAAATCCCTTATATTCTAAAGATCCTTCTCAGAGCAGGAAAAATACTAAAATATTCACAAAGATTAGGAGTTTTCATCTCCTTTAAACATTTTTTGTAATGAGTTTGTATTAAAAAATAAGAATTAGGTAACAGGGAAGATGGCAGAGGAGTGAATGGAAGTCACACTGACCTCCTCCGCCAATCTGGAATTACAACCCAGTTGTGGAGAAACCATCCCAAACAAACAACTGAGCAACACCCAGAAAGAAGCTCTCTAACTTTGGACAGTCAGAAGAACCAGCATCAGAAGAATCAGTGTCAGCACAACCTGTCTGGTAAGGAGTGTGGTAGACTTGAGAGGGCTGGCTGGGCACCCACAGGTGGCAATGCTGGAAGGATAATTAAGCAGCCTGTTGGATCCCCTGGAGAAGAATGGGGTCTACACCCTAAGTTAGGATTCACAGCCTAGAGCACCAGAGCCCAAAAAGCACACAGACTACAACCAGCAGCAAAAAGTGGCAGGGTTGCAGAGACAGATGGCTGGAGACTCAAGAGCTGTATAAAGGGCCAACACACAAATTTTCATTTGCAGCCACTTACCCTGGGCTCTGGCAAAGAGTGTGGGGAGAGTGGGCTGGTGACGCCTGAGGAAAGACTGGGAGCGGAAGCTTTGGGGAGAGAGTGGAGAGTGTAGACACTGGGATCCCAAAGCTGAGACATCTCGCATATGGCAGTAGCCATCCTGCTTAGGCAGACCACTCCCCTCTGAGCAGCAGCAGCCTGAGGGGAAACAATAGCCTCCAACCCAGGAGGGATTTGGCCCTGCCCTATAGTGCTTAATCCTGACTGCTGAGTACAGAGTGAACAGATTAATAATTGAAGGAGACAGGCAGGGACAGCAGATCACTGGAAGTATCAAACAGGCTGCCTAAGGTCAGAGGAGGTCAACATCTGACATCATCAGAGGTGGATCCAGAAAGAAAAAAAGTGGTAAATACAAGAGGCTACCCAGACTAAAGCAACTGTGGTCTTCATGATTTGTGGTATTTTCTTTCCTGCATAGCTTTTTAACATTCATTTCTTGTCCAGCAAGATTGTACATATTAAGTCACTAGATTTTATACTATAGCATAATTAAATTCACATACTTTGCCCCTCCCTCCACTCAGCCCATTTTACCTTTCTCTTTCCTCACATTATTTTCTTTTTTTTGTTTGTTTTAGGCTTTTGTGTATCTTTTTTTTAATATATTTTATTGATTATGCTATTACAGTTGTCCCATTTCTCCCCCATCATTCCCCTCCACCCTACACACCCTCTCCCACCCATATTCCCCCCTTTAGTTCATGTCCATGTGTCATAAGTTCTTTAGCTTCTACATTTCCCATACTATTCTTGCCCTCCCCCTATTTTCTACCCACTATCTATGCTACTCATTCTCTGTACCTTTTTCCCCTCTCTCCTCCTCCCACTCCCCTGTTGCTAAGCCTCCATATGATCTCCATTTCTGTGGTTCTGTTCCTGTTCTAGCTGTTTGCTTAGTTTGCTTTTGTTTTAGGTGTGGTTCTTAATAGCTGTGAGTTTGCTGTCTTTTCACTGTCATATTTTTATCTTCTTTTTCTTAGATAAGTCCCTTTAACATTTCATATAATAAGGGCTTGGTGATGATGAACTCCTTCAACTTGACCTTATCTGAGAAGCACTTTATCTGTCCATCCATTCTAAATGACAGCTTTGCTGGATAGAGCAATTTTGGATGTAGGTCCCTGCTTTTCAAGACTTCAAATATTTCTTTCCAGCCCCTTCTTGCCTGCAAGGTCTCTTTTGAGAAATCAGCTGACAGTCTGATGGGAATTTCTTTGTAGGTGACTGTCCCCTTATCCCTTACTGCTTCTAGAATTCTCTGCTTCATTTTAATCTTGGCTAATGTAATTACGATGTGCCTTGGTATGTTCCTCCTTGGGTCTAACTTCTTTGGGACTCTCTGAGCTTCCTGGACTTCCTGGAAGTCTATTTCCTTTGCCAGATTGGGGAAGTTCTCCTTGATTATTTGTTCAAATAAGTTTTCCACTTGTTGCTCTTCTTCTTCCCCTTCTGGGACCCCTATAATTCAGATGTTGGGACGTTTAACGATGTCCCGGAGGTTCCTAAGCCTCTCCTCATTTTTTTGAATTCTTGTTTCTTCCTCGTTTTCTGTTTGGTTGTTAGTTTCTTCCTTCTGGTCCACTCCATTGATTTGACTCCCAGTTTTCCTTCCATCTCTATCGGTTCCCCATGCATCTTCCTTCATTTCACGTATTGTAGCCTGCGTTTTTTCATCTAGTTTGTGAGCAAAATCAACCAATTCTGTGAGCATTTTGATGACCAGTGCTTTGAACTGTGCATCTGATAGGTTGGCTATCTCTTCACTGCTTAGAGGAATTGGCTCTGGGGCTTTTATTTGTTTTCCGGTTTGAGCCATTTTTGGTGGGGTTTTTTTGTTGTTGTTGTTTTGGTTTTAGTCTGGTCGCGGCTATTACGTACTGAAGGGTGGAGCCTCAGGGCGGGGCAGCCCAGTCGCTGGTTTGTGACGCTATAGGTGGGAGCGGGGTCCGAGAGGTAACAATGGCGCCTATTCCGCTCTCTCCTGGACTCTGGCCCTTTCCACCGCTTCCCCTTCACCTGGATTATCTGCGCACGCGCGAGTGCTGTTACGTAGTGAGGAGTGGAGCCTCTGGCGCTCCCCAGTATGGGGCAGCCCAGTCTCTGGGTTGTGATGCTGTATGTGGGGGTGGGGTCTGAGGGAACAATGGCGCCTGCTCCGCTCTCTCCTGGATTCAGTCCCCTCCACCACCTCCCCTCTGCCTGGTCGGTCCGTGCGCGCGAATGTGGGACCACCTGGTCAGCCAGCCGCCCTGTGCGGCCTCACTGGTTCTGCACAGTTGCCCCCCTGTGCCCGGGGTCTGCCAGCTGCTGCCTGTGGGCCTGGGGACCGCCAGCCGCCGCCTGAGCACCTGGGAACCACACGCTGCTGCTGCCTGCGTTCCAGGTCCGCACCTCCACTTTCTCCTGCCGCGACTCCGCCCCTCTTACCGGTCTGGATGAACGGTTGTTGGACTTCCGTACAGTTCAATTTTCTATAAGTTCTGGTTGTTTTCTTGTTTCTAAATATTTGTTGTCCTCAATCTTGGTTGCTAGAGGAGGCACAGTGTGTCCGCCTACGCCTCCATCCTGGCCGGAAGTCCTATTATTTTCATTTTCAATTGTGTTTTCTCTCTAGCTACGTATTTCCATTTCACACTCTTATTGTTTCTCCCCCATTCAGACACACAAAACCAATTTTCTTATCAAGGATCATTTGACATTCTTTGCCCAGCTCTTAAAATAGTCACATTCTCTCTACACCTGTAACAATCTTTGCTAGTTGGTTATGGGTAGGCTAGGTGTTGTTGCATTTTTTTTTTCAATTTTATCTCTAGAGCTTCACTAATTCTGTATTTTATATATCAAATTTTACTGGTTTCCTCTCCTACTCTTTTTTTCATCTCAAATGTTTATTTTGCCATCTTAGCCTGTTTTTTTTCTTTTTGTCTTTCTTCTATTTCTCTTTCATACTGCCCTTTTATTTTTCTTTATCCTCCACTTTTTCCTTTTTTTCTTTCCCTTACATGCCAAATTTTAATCTTTATCTTTCTTAGCCTGGTTTTTGTTCCTCACTCTTAGTATTCCCTCTCCTTCTATCATTTCAAAATCACTTCCCATTCCTCTAAACATCTCTTAGACTTTTCTTTGTTTTGTTTTTCTATCTTATTCCCATACCACCTATATTAATTTAGGCTCATTTGTTGTTGATAGTACTTTGGTGGATCTTTCTCTCCAATTTGGCTCCTATATTTTTTTATTAATTATCTACTGTTATTCCTTCCTTTTTCTTTCTCTCTCTATTTTATTTTACATTATTTTAATTTCTGTTTAAACCTAATACTATACATTTCCCTTCTCATACTCCATTCCATTATTCATTCCCTTTTTTGTTCATGACATAATTTTTACCTTCCTCTTCCATTGCTCCAACTCTCAACTCTTAGTAGTGCTCCTCCTTCTACCCTCTCAAAATCAGTTTTCTCTTTTTTAAAAGATTTTATTTTGGAGAGGGGAAGGGAGGGAAAAAAGAGGGAGAGGAACACCAATGTGTGGTTGCCTCTCACATGCCCCCTACTGAGTACCTGGCCTGCAACCCAGGCATGTGCCCTAGACTCCAAATCAAACCAGGGACTCTTTGATTTGCAGGCTGGCACTAAACGTACTGAGCTACACCAGCTAGGGCTCAAAATCATTTTTCTTTCAACAGGTCATCTCATATCCACTCTCCTTTCTTATAATAGTCTTAATCTCTTTACACCCTTATTAAATCTGGTTCATATGCTGTTGATAGCAGGATTTTGGGGGGAGTTATATTTGCTGGTGTTGGTTTGTCTCCTGGGCTTTGTGGTTTTGTTCTGGTAATACCTGAAAAACAGTACACAAGACATGATGGGTAGAGTGACCCTCAGTCAACCGGCTGGAGGGAAGGACCCACCCACAACAATAAAAACCCAATTACATCCATAGAACCAGCATAAAAGGTGTAAAGGGCACCCCAAGACCATCAAGTTCAGGTGATCAAGGAGAATGCACCACTGAATCTCACAGGCCTCCTACAATAGAAGTTCACACCACAAAGTCAGAAAGTCAAAATAGATCAATTTAAGAAGTGGAAGCAAACAAAAGAGTCCCACAAATAATGGGAAGACAGAGAAACAACTCCCAATCAAAAGAAAAGGAGGAATCCTCAGAAAAAATGTTAAAGGAAATAGGGGCAAGTCAACTATCAGATATTGAGTTCAAAGCAATGATTGTAAGGAAGTTCAATGAGCTCAGTGCAAATTATCAAAAGCTACAGGGAAACTATGATGAACTTACTGCAAACTATATCAGCACAAAAAAGGACATAGAAACAATCAACAAGGGAGAAGAGGAAATGAAGAATATAATTTCTGAACTAAAAAACACAATAGATAAAAATTCCTTTATATCACCACAGCGGCTCCCTCACTGTCATGCACAAAGTGAAAAGCTCCTTCTTCTGTTTAATTGGCCTCCTCCAATCTTCTGGAAGTCTAAGAAGCAAGTAATATACCTGTTGTACTGGTAAAGACTACCTGTGGGAAGGTGGTGGTGAGGTAGGAGGGAGCAGATTCCACTTCCCCCATAAATGGGGGGAAACCTAGACAATCTATGGAGGAACAGAGCAAACAGCCAACAGTACCACAGCTTATAGGACACCAAAATTGTAGCGGACATTGAAAAATGACACAATGGAAGCTGTGAACACCAGGATACTGGCTGGAAGAGGAAACCCAACAACGAAGGAACCACCAACAGATAACAACACAAGAAGGTGAAGGAGGGAGTGGAGACCACACAAATCTCAATCCAGGACTTATCTGGAAATACAACTAAATGGTGGAGAAACTACCTAGTTCAAACAACTGAACAAGAGCAAGAAAGAATCCTCAAAACCTTGTACACACCGAAGAACCAGCTTCAACACAACCTGCCCTCACCAGCAGAACAAAATACAAGAGGTGGTGGACAGAGTGACCCTCAGTTAACCAGCTGGTGGAAAGGACCCACCAAAGAAAACCCAAAACAATCAAAACCCAAAGACAAACACAGAGCTAAATTAAATGACAACCCAAGACCAGTGAGCTTGGGAGATCAAGGAGACTGCACCACTGAATATCACAGACATTCTACCACAGATTTCAAACCATAAACACAGGGAGCCAAAACAGGTCAAGTTAAGAAGGTGACAAGAGGCTAACAAGAAGAGTCTCACAAACAATGGGAAGACAAAGAAACAATCCCCAAACGAAAGAAAAGGAGGAAGCCTCACAAAGAATGCTAAGTGAAATAGAGGCAACTCAACTATCAGATACTGAGCTCGAAGCAATGGTTATCAGGAAGCTCAATGAACTCACAGTGAATTACTAGACACTACAGGGAAACTAAAATGAACTCACTGTAAACTATATCAACATAAAAAAGGAAATAGAAACTATCAACAAGAGACAAGAGGAAATGAAGAACACAATATCCGAACTGAAGAACACAGTAGAAGGAATCAAAAGCAGGATCAATGAAGCAGAAGATTGGGTCAGTGACCTAGAGGACAAAGTAGAATAAAACACCCAGAAAAAGCAAGAAAAGAAAAAGAGGCTCAGAAAGAATGAAGAGGGATTAAGAGAAATGCAAGACAATATGAAACATAATAATATCCATATAATAGGGATACCAGAAGTAGAAGAAGAAGAGCAAGGGATAAAAAATGTATTTGAAAAAGTCATGATGGAAAACTTCCCTAATTTGATGAGAAAAAAAGTGACAAAAAATCCAGGAAAAACAGAGGGTCCCAATTAAGAGAAACCCAAACAGGCCCACTTCAACACACATGATAATTAAAATGGCAAAATTTTGAGAGAAAGAGAGAATCTTAAAGGCAGCAAGAGAGAAACAGGAAGTAACATACAAGGGAGCCCCAATAAGATTAGCAGCTGACTTCTCAATGGAAATGCTCCAAGCCAGAAGAGAATGGCAAGTAATATTCCAAGTAATGAAAACCAGAGGCCTGCAACCAAGGCTACTTTACCCAGCAAGGTTCTCAATCAAGGTAGAAAGCCAAATAAGGAACTTCCAGACAAAAGAAGTGTGAAAAAATACACCTCCACCAAACCAGTTCTGCAAGAGATGCTAAAGGGATTGCTTTAAAGAAAGGAAGGAAGAGAGAGAGAGAGAGAGAGAGAGAGAGAGAGAGAGAGAGAGAGATAAACATGGGTATGAAAATGGCAATGAATCAGTACCTATCAATAATAACCATAAATGTAAATGTATTAAATGCTCCAACCAAAAGACATAGAATAGTTGAATGGATAAGAAAGCATGATCCACACATATACTGCCTACAAGAGACACACCTCAGGACAAAAGATCTACACAGACTGAAAGTGAAGGGCTGGAAATAAATTTTCCAAGAAAATGGACAAGAAATAAAAGCCAGGGTAGCAATATTCATATCAGACAAAACAGACTTCAAAAGAAGGGCCATAAAGAGAGACAAAGAAGGTTACTTCATAATAATCAAAGGAAGAATCCACCAAGAAGACATAAACATTGTAAATATATATGCACCCAACATAAGAGCACCTAAATACATAAAGTAAATCTTAGAGGACTTCAGAAAAGACTATTATAGTAGGGGATTTTAACACCCCACTGTCAAAAATGGACAGATCTTCCAAACAAAATATCAACAAAGATAATTTGGCATTGAGCAATGCCCTACATGAAATGGAATTAACAGATATATATAGAGCCTTTCATCCCACAGAAACTAAATGCACATGGAACATTTCAAAGATAGATCACATGATAGGACACAAAACAAGCCTCAACAAATTCAAGAAAATTGAAATCATATCAAGCATTTTCTCTTACCACAAGGGACTGAAACTAGAAACCAACTCCGAGGGGGAAAACCCAAAACCCTCAAATTCATGGAGATTCAATAGCATGCTATTAAACAACGAATGGGTCAAGAATGAAATTAGGGAGGAAATCAAAAAGTTTCTGGAAACAAACTATAACGAACTCACAATAACCCAAAACTTATGGGACACAGAGAAGGCAGCCCTCAGAGGGAAGTTCATAGTGACACAGGCCTACCTAAAAAAGATAGAAACATTTCGAACAAACAACCTAACCCTACATCTACAAGAACTCGAGGAACAACAACAAAGACATACCAGAGCAAGTAGAAGGAAGGAAATAACCAAGATCAGAGCAGAATTAAATGACATAGAGACTAAAAGCACAATTCTAAGGATCAATGAATCCAGGAGATGGTTCTTTGAAGAGATAAACAAAATTGACAAGCCTTTAAGCAAGCTCATCAAGAAAAAAAAAGAGAGAGAGGACCCAAATAAACACAATCAGAAATGAAAGAGGAGAGATTACATCTGACACCACAGAAATACAAAGGAGTGTAAGAAATTACTATGAAGAACTGTTTGCCAAGAAATTTGAAAACCTAGGTGAAATGGCCAAATTTATAGAAAAATATAGTCTTACAAAACTCAGTGAAGAAGAAGCAGAAAGCCTGAACAAATCAATAACAGCAGATGAAATTGAAGCAGTAATCAAAAAACTGCAGACACACAAAAGCCCTGGACCAGATGGTTTCACAGGAGAATTCTACAAAGCATTTAAGGAAGAGCTAACCCCTATCCTTCACAGACTATTCCAAAAAATCCAAAATGATGGAAGACTCCCAAACTCTTTTTATGAAGCCAGCATCATTCTAATCCCAAAACCAGATAAAGACACAACAAAGAAAGGAAACTTCAGTCCAATATCATTGATGAACATAAACACTAAAATCCTCAACAAAATATTGGCAAACCGCATCCAACAATACATTAAAAAGACCATACACCATGACCAAGTGGGATTCATCCCAGGGATGCAAGGATGGTTCAACATTCCCAAATCAGTAAATGTAATACATCGCATAAACAAAAGCAAAGACAAAAATCACATGATCATATCAATAGATGCAGAAAAAGCTTTTGATAAAGTACAACACCCATTTATGATAAAAACACTCAGCAAAGTGGGAATAGAGGGAGCATTCCTCAACATAATAAAGGCCATATATGAGAGACCTACAGCCAACATCATACTCAACAGGCAAAAACTGAAATCTTTCCCACTAAGATCAGGAACAAGACAAGGCTGTCCACTTTCAGCACTTCTATTCAATATCGTATTGGAAGTCTTAGCCACAGTGATTAGACAAGAAAAGGAAATAAAAGGCATCCAAATTGGAAAGGAGGAAGCAAAACTGTCATTGTTTGCAGATGACATGATAGTGCACATAGAAAATCCTATAGACTCAGCCAAAAAGCTGCTCTACATAATAAATGAATTTGGCCAAACAGCCAGATACAAGGTCAATATCCAGAAATCTAAGACATTTTTATATACCAACAGTGAAACAGCAGAAGCAGAAATCAAGAAAAAAATCCCATTTGGTATAGCAAAAGGAAAAATAAAATACCTAGGAATAAACCTAACCAAGGAGGTAAAAGACCTGTATGCAGAAAACTACACAACACTGAAGAAATAAATCAAGGAAGACACAAACAAATGGAAATATATACCGTGTTCATGGATCGGAAGAATTAATATCATCAAAATGTCCACCAGAGGGGAGAGGGGAGGGAATTTCAGGGGAAAAGGGGAAGGATTTACAGGAACAAGTATAAAGGACACATGGACAAAAACTATGGGGGTTGGAAATGGGAGGGAGGTGGGGAGGGCTGGGGTGGCAGGTTTGGGTGAGAATAAAAGACAGAAAACTGTACAAGATCAACAATTAAAATAAAAATTTAAAAAAGTAAAAAAAAATTAAAATGATTTTTAATAGATAGCACATATTTGGATATTGCCTTTTTATTCTTCCTGACAACCTGTGTCTTTTAATTGTATATTTATAACATTTTCATATTATTAATATGGATAGATTAAAATACAATCTTGCTAATTTAAAAAAAAATGTCCATACTACCCAAAGCAATTTACAGATTCAATGCAATACCTATTAAAGTACCAATGGCATATTTCACAGACATAGAACAAACACTTCAAAAATTTATGTGGAACCATAAATGATTCTGAATAGCTGCAGCAATTTTGAGAAAAGAAGAACAAAGTAGGAGGGATCACAATACCTGATATCAAACTGTATTACAAAGCCACGGTAATCAAAACAGCCTGGTACTGGCACAAAAACAGGCACATGGAACAGAGAGCCCAGAAATAAACCCAAGTCTCTACAGTCAATTAATATTTGACAAAGTGGGCAGCAACATAAAATGGAGCAAAAATAGCCTCTTCAACAAGTGGTGCTGGGAGAACTGGACAGCTACATGCAAAAAAAATGAAAGTCGAGCACCAACTTACACCATACACAAAAATAAATTCAAGGTGGATAAAAGATTTACATATAAGCTGCAACACCATTAAAGTCCTAGAGGAGAACATAGGCAGAAAAATCTCAGATATTTCACACAGCAACATTTTTACAGATACATCCCCTAGAGCAAGGGACATAAAGGAAAGAATAAACAAATGGGATCTCATCAAAATAAAAAGCTTCTGTACGGCTAAAGAAAACAGTATTAAAATAAAAAGAGAATCAACTATATGGGAAAACATATTTGCCAATGGTACCTCAGACAAGGGTTTAATCTCCAAAATATATAAAGAACTTACACTACTCCACTCTAAGAAGATAAGCAAACCAATTAAAAAATGGGCAAAGGACTTGAACAGACACTTCTCCAAGGAGGACATACAGAGGATCTAGAGACATACGAAAGGATGCTCAGCATCAGTAGCCATCAGAGAGATGCAAATTAAAACTACAATGAGATACCACTCACACCGATCAGAATGGCCATCATAAACAAAGCAAGAAACAGTAATTTCTGACGAGGCTGTAGAGAAACAGGAAACCTAGTGCACTGTTGGTGGGAACACATACTGGTGCAATCAGTGTGGGAAACAGTACAGAATTTTCTCAAAAAACTAAAAATGGAACTGCCTTTTGATCCAGCAATTCCACTGCTGGGTTTATACCCTAAGAATCCTGAAATGCTAATTCAAAAGAACCTATGCACCCCAATGTTCTTAGCAGCACAATTCACAATGGGCAAGTGCTGGAAGCGGGCCAGGTGCTCATCAGTAAATGAATGGATCAAAAAACTGTTGTACATTTACACAGTGGAATACTACATGCAGCAGAAGGAAAGAAGGAGCTCCTACCCTTCCTGACAGCATGGATGGAACTCGACAGCATTATGCTAAGTGAAATAAACCAGGAGGTGAAAGACAAATACCATAGGATCTCACCTATAAATGGAACGTAATTAACAAAGCAAACAAGCAAGTAAAATATAACCAGAGACATTGACATCAAGAACAAACTGACCGTAACCAGAGGGGAGGTGGAAGGGAAATAACGGGTCCCTTCTTTCATGTTTAAAGGACCCATGGAGAAACCCAAAGGAGGGTAGGATTGAGGGTGGGAGGTGGGTGTACATGAGGCTGGGGAAAGTGGTGGTGGGAAAATGGAGACAACTGTATCTGAACATTAATAAAAAATGATTAAAAAGACTTCTAGACATATTAATATCCTATGTGACAGATTTTAGGGGACATTAGGGAAAGGAGCTGAGTGCCAAGACAGGCTCTGCCCAGGGTGGGAAGGAGAGCCTGGCCCTGGCAGATGATGGCTGGAGGAGAAGAGTCTCAGCAGAGCAGATGCATGGAGGCGGAAGCGGCTTCTGACACACAGCTTTCCAGTCTTTGTGTTAACAGAATGCCAGCCTCTATGTAATTCTGAAAGAGATGTGTGAGCCCGATTGTCCAACAAGACTCCCAATACCAGAATTTGGTAATAAAGGGAAGGAATGGTTTATTTAAAAGTTGTACAGAGTTAGAATAATGGTGAAATTCTGCCATTAAGTCCCACTCCCTTTAAAATACACACACACACACACACACACACACACACACACACACACACACTACTGCCTCGCTTTTGCCACATCAGGCCAGTTAGAGGTACCATCTCTCAGGAGGGAAAAAAAAAAAAAAAACCAAACAGATAGCTGCAGCTCAGCATTCCCCAGGTTTCAGTTCATTATCTCAGGCATCTCCCAGTAATTCATGGTTGGCTGGACAGAACCTGTAGTTCCCCAGCACCATCAGCCATGTCGCCATATTCTCCAGCTCTTAATCCAAAACTTTCGAGGCACCTCCTCCTGGCAGGCTGATGGGGCTCCTTCTGCACCCTTTCAATCCTGATGGCCAAAGACAGAATGACTGACGTGCTTAGTTTAAATCCTGGACCAGAGCTTCCTCCGTATCCCCATTTCCAACTCCTCCCACAATCGGCTACACCTGACCATTCTCTGGTATCTTATTTCTCTCTCTGCCTTGTTTGTCTGGGCAGGTGTGGCCCCTTGATGCAGAGCAAACCACCTCCAAGCTCTTGAGCAGGTTCTGTAACCCTAGCTTCAGCAGGGGTTAAAGTCACACTCATCTCCCTGGCAGCACAGCTTTTTATAAAAAATATATTTTATTGATTATGCTATTACAGTTGTCCCATTTCTCCCCCATCATTCCTCTCCAACCTGCACACCCCCTCCCACCCACATTCTCCCCTTTAGTTCATGTCCATGTGTCATAAGTTCTTTAGCTTCTACATTTCTCACACTATTCTTGCCCTCCCCCTGTCTATTTTCTACCCACCGTCTATGCTACTTATTCTCTATACCTTTTCCCCCTCTCTCCTCCTCCCACTCCCCTGTTGCTAACCCTCCGTATGATCTCCATTTCTGTGGTTCTGTTCCTGTTATAGTTGTTTGCTTTTGTTTTAGGTATGGTTGTTAATAGCTGTGAGTTTGCTGTCTTTTCACTGTCCTATTTTTTATCTTCTTTTTCTTAGATAAGTCCCTTTAACATTTCATATAATAAGGGCTTGGTGATGATCAACTCCTTTAACTTGACCTTATCTGAGAAGCACTTTATCTTCCCTTTCATTCTAAATGACAGCTTTGCTGAATAGAACAATTTTGGATGTAGGCCCTTGCCTTTCAAGACTTCAAATACTTCTTTCCAGCCCCTTCTTGCCTGGAAGGGCTCTTTGGAGAAATCAGCTGACAGTCTGATGGGAACTCCTTTGTAGGTGACTGTCCCCTCATCCCTTGCTGCTTCTAGGATTCTCTCCTTCATTTGAATCTTGGCTAATGTAATTACGATGTGCCTTGGCGTGTTCCTTCTTGGGTCCAACTGCTTTGGCACTCTCTGAGCTTCCTGGACTTCCTGGAAGTCTATTTCCTTTGCCAGATTGGGGAAGTTCTCCTTTATTATTTGTTCAAATAACTTTTCCACTTCTTCTTCCCCTTCTGGTACCCCTATAATTTGGATGTTGGGACATTTAAAGATGTCCCGGAGGTTCCTAAGCCTCTCCTCATTTTTTTTTGAATTCTTGTTTCTTTCTTGTTTTCTGTTTGGTTGTTTGTTTCTTCCTTCTGGTCCACTCCATTGATTTGAGTCCCAGTTTTCGTCCCATCTCTATTGGTTCCCCATGCGTTTTCCTTCATTTCACATATTATAGCCTGCATTTTTTCATCTAATTTGCCAATTCTGTGAGCATCCTGATGATCAGGGCTTTGAACTGTGCATCTGATAGGTTGGCTATCTCTTTGTCACTTAGAGGAATTGGCTCTGACGCTTTGATTTGTTCTTCAGTTTGAGCCATTTTTGGTGTGTTTTTTTTTGGGGGGGGGGGTTCTGGCTGCAGCTGTTACATAGTGAAGTGTAGAGCCTTAGGTGTTCCCCAGGGTGAGGCAGCCCAGTCGCTGGGTAGTGATGCTGTATGTGGGGGCAGGGCCCAAGAAGGAAGAATGGTGCTTGCTCTGCTCTCTCAGATTCTAGTCCCTTCCGCCACTTCCCCTTTGCCTGGATTATTTGTGTGTGAATGTGGGACCACCTGGTCAGCCAGCAGCCTTGCATGGCCTCACTAGGTCTGCACCGTTGCCACCCCGTGCCTGGGGTCCGCTAGCCACTACCTGTGCACCTGGGAACTGCCAGCTGCTGCTGCCTGCGTGCCCGGGTCCTCACCTCCACTTTTTTCTGCCGTGACTCCGCCCTTCTTACCGGTCTGAATGAATGGTTGTTGGACTTCCATACAGTTCAATTTTCTATCAGTTCTGGCTGTTTCCTTGTTTCTAAATCTTTTTTGTCCTTAATTTTCGTTGTGAAAGGAGGCACAGTATGTCCACCTACGCCTCCATCTTGGCCGGAAGTTGCAGCACAGCTTTTTAACATAACTATGAAGCTGGCCAAGTTGCCATAGTTATGCAAAATCTCCCAGTTGCTGCACTCAACTTTTCCACTTGGCTTGGGACTTTTGTTTTTATTTTTTCTATATTCCCCAGGGGCTTCTCAACCTATACCCTGTTCTGAACCTGGTTCCACACCCATGACATGGATGGAAAAAGTGCTGATTTTCTCATTGTTGATGCGTTGAGACATTTGATTTAAATTTCAAAGGACAGTGTGACTCTAGCTTGACACTTGAATTCATATCCAGATATACTCTTCAGAATAAGAGAAGTTTCAATTCTGTGGAAATTCTAGATTGTCCTTTTCACATTTAAGTAATATTCCTCTGCTTCCATATCCTAAAACCCTTAAGAGGAGCCAGTAAATATAAGCATGTTTAGGTTTTATTCTGTGCTTCAGGTACCTACTTGGGTCAACAAGTGTTTACTATACATTTACATTGTTCTCAATAGTCTTATTGTAACAGGGTGCAGCCAAGAGGGGGCCCCAAATAGGGATTTGGAATGGGATCCAGAACTCAGGGTGTCCAGGAAATATTAGGGAAAAAAATATATATATATATCATGTCCTCACCCCCATAAGTCTGAGCTGGGGGATGAAACACATGGAGCAGGGCCATTGAGAACTGTTTTATATGACAACAGCTTTGCAGCTAACCTCTGACATGGTCATTTAACATATCTATAACCTTTAACTGGTTACATAGATATGTTAAAGAGCTGTGGCATTGCTTTGAGCCAGGGGGATGGAAGTGACTTCCACCCAAGATGTAACTGGGAGGCAACTCCCCTGGTTACACCACCTATGTGAGAGCTTGGAGATGACTGGCTCTGTGCCATGGGGCCACACCTGCCCAGACTTACTATGACAGCCCAGTAAAGCTGGAAGAATGCAGGAATGCTGGCAGGTGTAACTGATTGTAGGAGGAGTCGGAAATGGGGCTGCAGAAGAAGACTGGTGCAGGATTTACAGTAAATCCAGGCGCAGCAGCCATGCCAGGGAAGGCAGGATCATGGGGCTTTGTTGGAGTACGGACTCTGAGGCTTGGGCAAGAGTCAGGACCATGCAGCTTTGGGTTGCTCCCTTTTGCCATCTGGCTTAGGAAGCAGGAGAGACTTTGCCTGGAAGAAAAGAAGTGACAGGACTCTTGCTGGTGGGCCATGAGAAGGTGCCACATAACTTTGGATTAACTGAAGATCATGGCGGTGACACAGCTGATAGTGTCAGGAGCCTGAATCACAGACTTCTACTTCTTTTCCTGATATACGGTACCCTGGACTGGGCAGAGTGAGAAGGAAGGACTGTGTGCGTCTGTGGGTATTCTAAAGGACTTTAGTATTTTTAATGAAGACATTAAGTCATTACTCTTAAGTCTGTATAACTTTTAAATAAATAATTCCTTTCCTTTTCACCAATCTCTGGCATTAAGAGATGTCTCTCCATGGTGGTGGGCAAGGCGAACCTAGTAGGTGGGGGGACCCCCAGAGAAAAAGGGGAGTCCTTTTGGTAATAGTATATCATTCACCACGCCCCCCCCCCATCTGTTCTGTAACATTATAACCTGAGGCTATGGGATAAAACAAATGCTAGATTTGGTGACAACTATTCAGGTGTCAAGTGCTAATTTGTGGGTTGTGGGGAGATGCTAAGCAGAACAGGATTTAAAGAAACTAAAGATCCTGGTCTAACAGAAGGGGCCTGGGAAAATTTCAATGAGGAAGTAGGACTTGAAGAAGAGGTTTGGGATCAAGTCTTGGTGGAAAGGACCCTGCAGGACAGGGCTTGTCCACCTCAGACCTTTGACACCAGAAAATTCTTTGATGTGAAGGCGATCCTCTGCATGGTGGGATGTGATGCAGCACCCCTGGCCTCCACCCACTAGATGCCAGTAGCACCCATTCCCTAGTTGTGACAACCAAAAACCTTTCTGCCAATATTTCTATGTATCCCTCTGTCACAGGTGGGCATACGTAACCAGGTTCTTAGTGATCACAGACAAAGAACTGAACTGAACACACAGATTTTATAGCAGAAAGAGAGAGAGCAGATTTATTAAGTGATAGTACACTTCACAGAATATGGGAGCTGGCCAACTCCAAGCAGAGATTGACCTCAGGGGCTGGAGGTATTCTATTCTTATAGGGCAGATATTTCCTGGCTAGTTTTGGAGGATTTTTATTGCGCATGTATGAGTAGTTATATTACTTTAAAACTACTGCTCATTTTGTCTCCCATGATTTTCCTTGACTGGCCACCAGAGAAGGGGGTTGCACAATGTTAGTTTATTATAATGCTATTATAATGAAGCAGGGGTTATGTAGCATCTTCTGCACAGGTGCATTCATAAGTCACCACGATTCAGTGCTTTTCCAGAAAGCAGGAACAACCAGTCTTAGAACAGGGTCTCTGTCCGGTATCCATGTCCTTTATCTTAGCCCTGGGGCACCTCCGGAGTTTCCTCCTTCCTATCTCCTGCTCACCTCAAAGGCACAATTGTCCCCAGATGAGAACCACATGCTAAATAAAGGGAACAGCATATGAACTGAAGGGAGAAAGAAAGTTGATCACAGAGGTGAGCTCTTGTGTAGGCCTCCCCACAGGCCTCTGTCTTCTTAATGCACAATATGCCTGTAGCATAATTTATTTTACTCTTTGCTGTTGATGGAAATCTAAGTAGATCCTAATTTCCACTATGGCATTGCCACAGTACACATTTGTCATGTTTTTGCAAACTCCTGTGAGTACATCCACATAACAAATTCTTAAAAGTGGACTGCTGAGTAAAAGTATACACACATTACACTTTGATAGATATTCCTAATTTTGCTCCATTGTATGGTACAAATTTACACTTATATGAATAATTATGAGAACCAATGATTCTTAAAACGTAGTGCCAATGAGAATCACTGGGAGCTTGTTGTGTAAGCCGCAGGCTCAGCTGCCCGGAGATTTTGATTGTTAGTTCTGAGGTGAACTCCTTATATGTTTCTTTTTTGTTTGTTTTCGATTTTCACACCATAATTTTGACTTTGGAGAAGGTGGAGTGCATGGTTCTGTGAATTTTAACATAGGTAGTAGGTTTGTGTAACCACCACAATCAGTACACAGAAGAGTCCCATCATCCCCATGAATTCTTTCTTGCTATTGAGTTATAGTCACACCCTACTCCCACCTCAAACCCCTGGTGAACAGCAACATTTTCTCTGTCATTACTGACTTTTTCTTGTGAGTCTGACTTCTTTCACTCAAAATAATCCCACTGAGATTCATTCAGGTTGTTTCCTGTATCAATAGCAACTGAGGTATGGGATTAAACAAATGCAAGATTTGCCTGAAAGTATATATATAATATATATAAATATAAATATATTTACATAGTTATATGTACTTATATATATTTATAAATATATATTATTTCTCAGTAATGAAAAAGTATATGTAAATATATTACATATATTTACAATCTATATTTATAAATATAAATGTATTTAACTATATATTTCATATACATTTACATGTGAAATCTATTTCATATATGTTCATATATATGAAAATTGAAAACAAAAAAGAAACATAAGCTCACCTCTGAACGAATATATATATTTATATTTACATATATTTATATTTATGTTTATACATAAATGTATAAATATAAATTTATATATAAAATATTTATTACTATATACATATATAATACATATATATTCTTTTTCATTGCTAAGAAAATTCAGTGTATAGATATGCCGGTTTGTCAGTTCAACCACTGAAGTACATTTAGGTTGTTTCAGAGTTTTGGTGATTGCCTTTTAAATAAACCACCAAAAGATTCTGATGCAAATGATCCTCAAATCATACTTAGAGAAGAAATGCCCTATAGTCACCACAAAAGTGGATATTAGTAATCTTTTAAATTTTTGATCTGATAAGTGGAAATACTGTCTTGTTATTAGATTTGCACACCCCTGATACTCGGGGAGTTGGGAATCTTAAACTTTTGATTAGCCATTTGTAGTTCTGTGAATTGCCTACTCATATTCTTTTGTCATTTAAAAAATGAGTTGTTTTTGTTTTTCATATTGACTTTAGCAGTTTTGTTCATGATTTTAAAAATTTATTTATTTATTGAATTTATTGGGTTACAGGTTTCAAGTGTACAATGCAAACAAACATCATCCACACACTGCATCCTGTGCCCATTGCCCAAAGCAAAGTCTGTTTCTGTCCCCATTTCCCAGGGTTGGCTCACCTCAGCCTAGCCCCATCCCCTTTTCCCTCTGTCTGTTGTCTGTATCTATGTGTTTTATATATATATTGTGTGTATCTACATCTATCTTTTTTGCTTAATCCCTTCACCTTATTTCATCCAGCCTCCCCAAACCCCCACCCCTCTGACAGCTATCAATCTGTTTCATCTTATTTTATTAGATACCACATATAAGTGATATCATCTGGTATTTGTCTTCCTCTGCCTGGTTTATTTCACTTAGCAAAATAGTCTCCAGATCTATCAATGCTGTTGCAAGAGGTAAGATTTCCTTTTAATAGCCAAGTAGTATTCCACTGTGTAAATGTACCACAGCTTTTTTATCCATTCATCTACTGATGGGTACTTGGGCTGTTTTCAGATCTTGTATATTGTAAATAATGCTGCAGTGAACAAAGGAGTGCACATATTCTTTTGAACCAGTGTTTTGGGTTTCTTCAGGTAAATTCCCAGAAGTGGTGGGATCACCAGGTCAAAAGGTAGTTCCATTTTTAATTTTTTGAGGAAACTCCATACTGTTTTCCACAGTGGCTGCACCAACCTGCACTCCTTCCAACACTACATGAGGGTTCCCTTTTCTCCACATTCTGACCAACATATGTTGTTTGTTGGCTTATCAATGAAGCCATTCTGACAGGTATGAGGTGATATCTCATTGTGGTTTTAATTTGCATCCCTCTGATGATTAATATTAACCCTTCATTCTATTTTACGGTAGGCTGCTCTTTTTCTACTGTTTTGATCTCTTGAGGAATAATCAGACTGGCTCATGCTGACCAAAATTCCTTAGTTCCTAGAACAATGACTCTTAGATAGGATTCCAATAAAGAAATAGCATGATTGATCTGAATGACTAAAGGGACTGTTAGGAAACATGCCATTTCATTCTTCCTTGCTATTATCTACTTTCTCCTGCTTGTCCAAGGTATTCAACAATGAAATGAACCTATAAAGCACAACCTACTTTCAGCTGTATTAGTTTTGGTTCTATGTGTTGCAGTGACTTTTCGTTATTATGTTGTTTTTCTGTAGTGGGTACAGCTGAAGATGATTTCATTGTTTATGAACCTGAAATTTTAGTGACATTTCAAAAACCTGCATAGATATATTCTAGTGTTAGACTGGAATGGAAGATATCCTAATGTTGAGTCTCACTTTTTAAAATTCTAATCAGCTATTAAAATAGCCTTCAACCTGGAAGAAATAATTATACCCCATTTGTCTAGCACACCAGTGCATTTTCCAAATAACACAAGCTTCGTGCCTTGAGAAATAATGTATTCTTTCAAAATTTTAACTCATTTAAAATTTTAATTGAATAATTAAACTTTCAATTTCAAATGACATTCTTTCTAAAGTACATTGAATACTTTTTTCTCTGTCTTTCAGAGGAAACTAAACACAGTTTAATTTTTTTCTATGGCTCAAGAGATTTTTCCAGTAGGAACATTTGTTTGAACAAGACCCTGGTCTACATGAGTTCACTTCGGAGTGCCAGTTCATCTTCACTCTCTCCTGCCACCACCAGTTGACTCTTAAATCTCCCGGATACTTCTAATGAGAACAAGTTTCCTCTCCTCTCTCTTCTCTTTTCCCTTCCTTACCAGCTGTTGCATCCCTAGAAATTCCTGCTGCACCGAGTACAGGGGTTCCTTTTGGTTCATAGCTGCTGCTCTGTGCCTAGCTCTCTGGCTTCTAGCCCCATAGCTTGGACATCCTGAGTGTAGGCAATAAGGAACTAGATCTTCACCCTTCTCTAAGTGGCTGCCCTTCTTTAGGAAGAAATATCATCCATCCATTGCTGCCTTTGCTCAAAATACATTTGTCTACAGTGTTCCAGTCAGTAGGTGCTGGTGATAGAGTGAGGGTCTGACACTGTCCTTGGTGGTCTAGTAAATAATAGATGCTCTTTGACTGGATGAATCAAATCAGTGAGAATGCCATTAACCCTGTCCTAGTGGCAAATCAAGTATCTTCTGGCCTGAGGCAAGTGCTAGGTCTCCTTCTATCCTTTCACACAAAACAACCCCAACCCATATTTCTCCATTTCAGATTCAAGTGGTTCATGGGAGAAGTCAGGCAAAGCCTCAGGGAGATTCTGTCTCCACCAAGTGGGCCTGGACTCTGGACCAGACAAGCAGTTTGGGGAGCATTGCAAGATATGGACCTATTCTATTGGTATTACCTTATGCCTTTTATGTTTTAAAAAATGGCTTTAGAATTGTTTTTCTGTAATGTTTACAGCTCATAAACACTGCACTTGTATCATGGAGGTCACTGACTCTTAGAGGCTGTTCTGAAAGCAAAATCACTTTTTGTATCACTGTATCTAAGAGAAATTTCTGAGGGTTCCAAGCATCTAGCTTACTGTTTATATATTTTATATATAAATCACATGAGAAAATCAGGCAGTGTTTGAAGCATACCATACTTGGAGGAGCCATGAAGGTATGATGGATTGCTTGAATAGTAAATTGTCTTAGACTGTTCTGCCTTTTAAGCTCTTGTGCCTAATATTTTAAAAGTTTTATGTAGTCTTCACTTTCAGGTCTCTCCTTTATTCTCCTAAATTCAGTTTCCATCTCTAGCAGCATTTTTTTTTTCTATTTTAAATACTGTCTGTTAACCAGTTTTTGGTTAGTAAACAGAAATATTATACTTGTTAGAACTGGGTATAAAAAGTAAATAGATTTGTCTCACTCATAAACAGTGCACAGACTTTTTAAAAGTTTTTCTGCTTAGAGTTCTTTAATCATTTATGCCTAAATTTGCAACTGAATTTCAGATAATTAAAATTAGTGCCTAAAGCCTTGAATTAAGTGTTGCTGGATGAGTCTATGTCTTAAAGCAGAGAAAGGCTCTCCTTCCCTCTGGGACTAGAAGAGCCTGGGGTTCAACTCCTGAGTTGAACTCAGCTCCTGAGATCTTGCCTTGTGATCTTCCACAATCACATGATCTTTTCTCTCCAATGAAATAGTAAATTCCGTGTAAGCAAAAATTCATAGTACCTGGCACATTTAGTCCTCAATAAATTTTTACTGAATTAAACTAAAGGCAGGTGTCAATTGAGTATTACCTGATACTGTCTGATAAGGTGGGCCTTTGATGGTGGAAGTGTGGTCAGGTTTCTAAGAAATATGCCAAGATGATAATCAAAGTCCTATATGGGTTTCAACTTTTTTTAAAAAGTTGAGCATAACCTCATGTGACTATGCCTATTATAAAATGACCTCAAAGCTTAGTTTCTTTGCTTTTGGCCCAGATCCCCCTATAAACTTTTTCCTGTCTGAGAAAGGAAGCAAACTGGCAGCCACAGAGGGGCACAGGCCCACTGCCTACACGGGTAAAGGCTGCCCACCCAGGCACCTGAGGTGAGTGGGTGCTGGTGGCCTCACAGTTGGGCTGGGATCCCAACTGTGATCTGGGGGCTGAAATGGTGTTGGTCCCTGCTGGATGCCTGACCTGAGGTAACACATGTGTGTGAGCCTAATGGACAAATGCAGATTGCTTGGTAGATGGATCCTGCCAAGCTGGAGACACCTGGCAGGGGGTGGATGGGCAGCAGGGATTGTGCTCGATGTTTTTGGTGGTGTTGCTGTTGTTTAGTGAGCAACTTGAATTTTACAAAGAATGGAGAGAAATCAGAGGAGATTATTACCTGGTTCCTGTCACAACTGAGAATAAATACTGGCTAAAGAGAAGCCTAACATTTGGGGTGTGCAAGAGTGAAATCTGGGTTCATCACTTCAATAAAGCACCCAAACTGAAAAACGGGAACATCAGTACATTTCACCTCATTCCATCCATCCAGCCATCCATTCATCCATCCATCCATCCAATTCATCCATTTGACACAGTTTTTATTTCATACCTAACAGATGCCAGGCACTCGTATTTTTGGTTGGAATATAAATGTGGTCCAGGCTCTATTCTCATAGAGTAAATCTTACATTCAAGTGGAGAAATTGAGCCACAGAATATAACTTACCCAGTAGATAAAATGATGCCTGAGGACCTCACAGAGGAGGAGACCTGGTCTGACTCAACCCCAGGAGCACATGGTTTTGGAACCCCCTATGCCTCTTAGGAGGCTAAAGATATCTTAGTGTTACCTTCCCTCCTGTCAGAGAACTCGCTCCCCCAGAAGGAAGTCTTATGGCCATTTCCTATAATGAATTTGCTGGTGCCAATCAACCTGAATAGCACTCAAGTTATTCTTCTTTAAAGAACTAGTAGAACTCCTCTGTGCAGCAATCTGGACCATACACATTTGTAGGGTACTTCTTTATCAACTTTATTTCTTTTATGAATATTTGCTAGTTATTCCATGTATTCAGGAGCTTCTTTAGTTAAACTGTATTTTCCTGGAAAAGTGTTCATTATTCCAGGTTCTCATCAAAACTTGGATTGCATAGACATCTGAAAGTTAAAATGTTAAGAAATTAACTCTAGTTTCTGCTCAACACACATTCCTTCCAACCCACGCCTTCCCTATGTATATGATGGCAACACCATCCAATTCCTAAAAGGCAGAAACCCAGGAGGTACCTGTATTTCTCATTCCTTTACCCCTTCCTTCCATCCATCAGTAATTTATTAATTCTAGCTCCAAAATGGATCTGAAATCTCTCCACTTCTTCCCATGTCCAATGCCCTCCAGTTGAACTTTCTTCTTCTATTCTTTTTTTCCCTCTTCTATTCTTCACTTCCCCAATCAATTCTCAACACAATAGCTAGAATGATTCTCTTAAAATATACATCAGATTATATTACCCTCATCCTCAATGCCTTTACTCAAAACCCATCCATATTTTCCCTCACCCTTAGTATAAAATTCAAACTCCTCAACAAGGTCAAAGAAGCCTTTCCTCATTGAGAGTCAACCATGTTCCCAACTTGATTTCAAGTAAGACCCCCTTATACCACTGTGATCCAAGAACTTGCAGTTCCTCAAAGATGTCAAGTTCTGGTTGCTTTAAACTGTTCACAAGTCCAGGTTTTTCCTATTCTTGAAACACCACCTTAGAGAGACCTTTGATGACCATCCTATCTTAAATTGATATTTCACACCTGGTTGGTATCCCCCAAAGTACTTAGTAAACTTGCAATTATTTTGTTTACTTGTCTTTTTTCTGTATTCCATTAGGGAATTTATCTTTAATGGAGGTGGGAGCATGTGTGTTAACCACCGTATTTCCCTATTTAACAGAGTGCCTGATACAGAGCCAAGACTCAATTATAAACACTTATTGAATGAATGAATGAATGAATGACCCAGATCCAAAAGGATAATAGCTAAGATGGGAGATATTATGAAAAAGGAGAAAACTCAGTGGAAGAGCTGTAATATGGGCAAAGTATCTTTCAGTGTTTGCTTCCCCCACTCCAATTCACATCAACTGAACAAAGCAAACCTTGTACCTACCCCAGTGATGCAATAATAAAACTGGTCTTTGGCTTTCCTCAGGAAGGTTGGATTGCATTAAGCCTGGAAGAAATTGGTCCATCTCATTATATCCACATTAGGCAATTAAAAGTAGGAATATACATATATGTATATGCATATACCATAGAGTTATTTCATAGATTATGTTACCAATGTTAGCTGAGGAGGGTCAAGGGTCAATCTAAGATATTGACATAAGAAATTAATATTTTACTTTATTCTATTTCATGTATCATTTATCAATACCACTAGCCCACACCTGTGCAGAAGTATTTCTTTTTTTAAGTATATTTTATTGATTATGCTATTATAGTTGTCCCATTCTTTTTTCTCCCCTTTATGCCCCTCTGATTGGTACCCCCATTCCCTCCAGCATTTCCCTGCTTAGTTCATATCCATGGGTTGTACATATAAGTTCTTTGGCTTCTCCATTTCATATACTATTCTTAACCACCCCCTGTCCATTTTGTACCTACCAATTATGCTTCCTATTCCCTGTACCTTTTCCTTCATTCTCCCTCTTCTTCCTCCCAGCAGATAACCCACCAGGTATCTCCATTTCTGTGATTCTATTCCTGTTCTAATTGTTTGCTCAGTTTGTTATTGTTCTTAGGGTCAGTTGCTGATAGTTGTGAGTTATCATTTTACTAGTCACAGTTTTGACCTCCTTTTTCTTAGATAAGTCCCTTTAACACTCATATAACAAGGGCTTGGTGATGATAAACTCCTTTAACTTGACCTTATCTGGGAAGCACTTTATCTGTCCTTGCATTCTAAATGATAGCTTTGCTGGATACAGCAATCTTGGATATAAGTCCTTGGATGTAGGTCCTTGTTTCCAGCCCCTTCTTGCCTACAAGGTCCCTTTTGAGAAATCAGCTAATAGCCTTATGGGTACTCCTTTGTAGGTTACTCTCTCCTTTCCTCTTGCTGCTTTTAAGATTTTCTCCTTATCTTTAATCTTTGACAATTTAATTATGGTTATGTCTTGGTGTGTTCCTCTTTGCATCCAACTTGTTTGGGACTCTCTAAGCCTTTTGGACTTCTATGTCTATCTCCTTCACTAGATTGGGGAATTTTTGTTTCATTATTTTCTTTCATTTTTTTCAAGTAAGTTTTCAATTTCTTGCTCTCCCTCTTCTCCTTCTGGCTCCCCTATGATTTGGATGCTGGACCATTTAAAATTGTCTCAGAGGTTCCTCAGCCTCTCCTCATTTTTTTGAATTCGTTTCTTCATTCTGTTCTGGTAGAATGTTTATTTCTTCCTTTTATTCTAAATCGTTGTTGAATTGAGTCCCAGTTTCCTTCCCTTGACCGTTGGTTCCCTGCATATTTTTCTTTATTTCACCTGTATAGCTTTCATTTCTTCCTTTATTTTCAGGCCATACTCAATCATTTCTATGAGCATCCTGATTACTAATGTTTTGAACTGTGCATCTGATAGGTTAGCTATCTCTTTGTCACTTAGTTCCTTTTCTACAGTTTCAATCTGTTATTTTATTTGGGCCACATTTCTTTGTCTCAGCACACCTGTTATGTTGTAAGGGGGAGAGCCATAGGTATTCTCCAGGGCCAGACAACACACTTCACTGTGTTGTGGTGTTATATTTGGGGGAGGGGTCAGAGAGGGAACAATGCCACTTGCTTCACTCTCACCCCCACTTTCAAGAGACTGGTAGTTTCTCCTGCTGCCTCACCTCCACAGGTTTTTACAGCCAGACATTCTGAGGCATTACTTTCCCCACGATGGAGTCCTGGGTTGTGCTGTGTGTCTTGCTCTCCAATTGATCCTCCCAGTTTATCCATATAGGAATGTGGGACTTCCCAGTCAGCAGTTGTCACCTTGCCCATGCAGTCCACCAGCTGCTGCCTTGCCATGTGTCCTCTCTGCCCCGGTTGCCTGTCTCTGCCCCTCCTACCAGTCTGGATGAATGTTTCTTCTTTAACTCCTTGGTTGTCAGATTTTCATGTAGTTTGATTTTTCTGGAAGTTCCGGTTGTTTTTTGTTTTTAAATTTGTTGTTGTCCTTCTTTTGGTTGTGCGAGAAGGCAAAGCACATCTACCTGCACTTCCATATTGGCTGGAACTTGTGCAGAGATATTTTATGACCACATCTCAAAGCACTGAGTTCCAGTCCCTCTGTGGCATTGTGCCAGGAGCTAGTCTGAGAAATGTACTTCTTATCTCCCTAGAAAAATGTATAAAGCCAACACTAATGTGCAAACATGACAGAAGGACAGGCAGCAGCTCCTGACCACGTCCAGATATTGGATCTCTACAAAGCTACTTAAACACTCTAAATCTCATAGGCACTTCAAGCGCTTAGCCCAGGGCCTGGTGTCCAGTACATACTCAGTGTGAACTAAAGAGTATCACCATCCTATCTCATCTGCAAGTCACAGGGTGATTTCCTTAGGTATTTGGGAGAATGGAGAACAAATGCAGAATTCTGAGATATGTATATCTAGAAGCAATTTTGTTCTTATTCTAAATTCACACAGGGGACTATTATCAAGGGAAATGAATGTAAATGGTAATTAATATCTTGCAATGTAGTCTGTATGAATCAATGAAACAGTTGTCTAAAATGTGGGCTTTAGTCAAAATAAGTAAATTCTCTACATTTCAGAAGACTAGGGGGTATAATCTTCTCTAATGCTTATTACAGTGCTGCTTTATACTAGTTGTTATCAAATTGTGAACCTTTGGACCCTTAAGGGACCCCCAATCCTTGGTTCTGTAAGGTGAACATTTATTTTGGAAAAGGGTAGCTACACTAAGACATTATTCGCTTTTTTAATTCTTATTTTCCCACCAATACACCATTGAATTTTCTAGAGGCTACATGACATGTGATATCACAACAGACTGAATTCAGAAGCAGACATGAGAACGCAGCTATCTTTGTTAAGCCAGACATTAAAGAGATTTGCAGAAACATAAAATAGTCCTACCCTTCTCACATTACCTGTTTTGAAAATTCTGGTTATTTTTCATAAAAATCTATTACTTACATCAATATATACAGATTTCTTTGCTATTTTTAAATAAATACATGTTTTAAATCTCAATCTCAATTTTTGATATGGAAAATTTTCACAGCTGTAACCCATAAATCAAAAGCTCCTTGGGGATTCTCAACAAATTTTAAAAGTTTAAGCCTCTCTTGAGTCCTCTCTTCTAAGATGACCAAGAAAAGAAGGAACAACTGTCATGCCATGAAGAGCCACAGACATATGCAGTTCATTCACTGTACCAGCTGTACCCAGTGTGTGCCCAAGGACAAGGCCATTAAGGATCTCATCATGGAAATATAGTAGAGGCTGAAGCTATTAGGGACATTTCTAAAGCGAGTATCTTCGATGTCTGTGTGCTTCCCAAGCTGTATATGAAACTACACTACTGTGTGAATGTGCTGCTCACAGCAAGATAGATAGGAATCGTTCTCGTGAAGCCCAAAACAACTGAATACCCCACCCTAATTTAGACCTGTGGGCAACCTCCACCATAGCTCATGTAAGGAGTTACGTCCTTAAAGACTGAAGAAAAGTTCCCTGAAAAAAAATAAAATGAAAATTATACTTAAATTTTGTTTAGGTAAAAGTTTAAGAGGTCCCAGTTCCAAGAAGTCTGAGAACCATTCATGATCTGGGGCATTCAGTAAAGAGGTTTTAAAAGTATATCACCATTAATTATTAATAAGGGTGCATGGAGGGAGATGTGCATGTGCAAGAATTTTGAAAATCTACAGTCAGTACTGTCATTATTATTCATTGTGTTAAATGGAATAACAGAGGAGTGGTAACCCAAATTTCAAAAGTGTTGCTGTTCGAAATATATGGTGCAATAAGAATAATATCTGTCCTAAAATCATTTGACTTAGATTTCTGTGACAGAAGCTGATTCTCAACTGGGAGATAAAGCTTTAGCCACTGCAAGTATATGTAGGGATCCCTTCTGATTGTTTAACCTGGAAGAAAAAACTAGAATTCCTCCCAGGGCAGAAGCAGAGGAGTGCGTACAGGACTCCGCTCTCTACTACCCCACTTCCTACACTCCAGAGAATGGGATGGGACTCCCAGTGGATTGAAGCAGCAGCCTCAGAATGTGGGGTGGGATAAACCCATTTGTTGTTTTATATATATGTGAGTGTTCTTGATGGAATATATCTTGTATCAAGAACACAAGTCAGTATATAACTGAAAATCAACTGTGCACAAATCTAAATCTTTTGCTCAAAATCTACTGATTTTAATTTTTTTAAATACTGCTTAAAATTAAAACAATTTGGATCACAAACACTGAAATTTGGATGATCCTGTTTCTGCTTTTGAAAATTTACCCTTCTAGGTTGCTATTCTGAGCCAGACCACACTCAGGCAGTACCGCAGGAGCAGCTGGTTTAAAAAGAGTAGCCATTTAACTCCTTACGTGAAGTTCTGCCAGTATCTACCCCCATACTCTTTCTGAAGCATAGTTCACATTCAACTAAAATACTTCTAGGAAGAATACTTTAAAAAATTACCTAATCATCTGCAGGTCACAGAATGACTTCAGATCATCAGCCTGTTTCCCCAGAAATTCCTAAAATTGAATAATAGGTGTGTTTAGGCAGTAAGCAGTTATTCTACCCTGGAACAGATTCCTCAAAGCCACAGAGAATGTTGTAAACAAAGCGAATTTACCAGAACATCCTTCTCAAGGTGTTTCAGGGCCTGAAAATCCTTCTCAAGATTGGTCAGCTCTTGAAGAACAAAATTGTGAAACTGCTCTAGTTTATTCAGTCTGTAAATGTAAAAGCAACAGATATCACTGGGGCTGCTTGGCTATGACAAAATACACTCTTGATTAATCCTCTTATAGCAAGGATACTTCACATTTAACTCTAGATGGTTTTTGTTTTTAAGAATTCACATCTCTCTTCTCTTCCCTCCCCTCACTGCCAGCCCATCCTTACCCCTGAAACTTAACTGCAAACTGTGATTTACCTTTTCAACAGAAGCATGGAGAAAGCTGGTATTTCAATCCATACTTTGTAGAGAGCAAAGGAGAAATAATGCCAGGGAAAAGGGGGCCAAAACCAGACCTGGGCTAGAAGCCACTGTACCACCAGCCACAGCTCCCCAATGCTTCCTACCTTCCACTTGCACCCCTTTTCTTGAGTAAGCTGTCTCTAAAAGCTGAAATTGGCTAACAAAGTTTTTCCATCTCTATGTTTTAGTTCTGAAATTTCTAACAGTTGCTATTGTGTCTAACGACCATATAAACTGCTTCTTTGTGTGCTTGCTTCTTGCCTGTCTTCTCCATTACGCAGAAAATTCCACAAAGGCAAGTCGCTCTTGATGCTCACTCTCCCTGCACTCCTGTCTGTAGCACAGATCCTTGCATGCTCATGGGCATAGGCTAAACAAAAAGCGAATAAATGTTTGCCCCCTAGAAGACAATGGAAGTTCCAGAAGTCCCAAATCCTTCTTGGGCTTGTTTTAAGAATCAAATGGCAAGCACATGTGTAAATGTTTGAAAAAAAATTATAAATTTCTATGCACATTATGTAGCCCACCCTAGGAAACTTTCTAATTAAGCAAACTGACCTGCCATCACTGTCTTCCCACCTTCATTTAAGGCCACTCTCTCCAACAGAAACAATCTCTATACTCGTCTTCCCTATCCCGTTCAAACTTTTGTTTCTCGGCCCTCACTGCAAATGCTCTTCCATTGTATCTTTTTTTTAATTATCGTTCTTGTACAGTTTTCTGTCTTTTACTCCCATCCCAGCCCACCGCCCCAGCCCTCCCCACCTCCCTCCCATTTCCACCCCCCCTAGTTTTTGTCCATGTGTCCTTTATACTTGTTGCTTTAAACCCTTTCCCTTTCCCCCTGAAATTCCCTCCCCTCTCCCCTCTGGTCACTGTCAGCACTTCCACTGTAATCACTCTGGATGAACTGCAGTCACTACAGAAACCCACCTCTCCGCTCGCATTTCTCATCCTTAACATCTCTCTGAAATCTCAGCACCCTTGTCCTGCTTACTACATGGTGATAGGGGTATGTGTGTTTGCACACATGTGCATGCATGTGCATGTGTGTAGTATTTTTTATTGTGTCAAAATATACATAACATAAAATTTATCTTTTAACCATTTTAAGTGTACCATCCAGTAGCAGTATAAGGCCATTAGCAATTTTGTGCAACCATCACCACCATCCATTTCCAAAACTTTCCCATCAATCCAAACAACAACCCTGCACTGATTAAACAATAACTACCTGTTTCCTACTCCCCCAGCTGCTGGTGACCTCTATCCTACCTTCTATCTCTATGAATTTGCCTATTCTGGGTACATTATATAAATGGAATCATATAGTAATTGTCCTTTTATACATTTCACTTAGCATAATGTCCTCAGTTCATCTATATTATAGCCTGTATCAGAATTTCACTCCTTTTTAAGGCTGAATAATATCCACTGTATGTCTCTACCACATATCATTTATCCAGCATTTTTTACATATATATACACACTTGCCCTATCTTCACAATTGGATTATGAACTTTTTAATAGTATCTTAGAATCATATAATGGAAGACCATAAAGAAGCTTAAGGAAGGCCTTTAGTTCAACCCTTATCTTATGAGTGAAGAATCACACACCTGCAAGGGTTAAGCCATGTATCAAACCTCACATCTGCCTAAGCTTCAACTCCTCACAAGCCAGCACAGTGGTCATGAGAAAAATGTTTGTGAGTGATCACACTTTCATGAACTTGTTTTAAGCTTTTATGCACTTACCTGCAGTGATGTATCTGGTTTAAAAATTTTATTAGGCAACTCGGTGCTTGCTTGGCATATTTTGAATAAAGTGCACTCCTCCTGTACCTAAGCTAAACCATAACAACAATAAAAAGGGTCACATTTGGGTTAACCATAACCTCACAAATTGAGTGCGGGCTTTGTACTAAAAAGATGTTGACAGAATATCATATTCATTGCAAACATTATGGCTAGAGAATAGTGATAAGTGCACACCTTCCATGCATTACCTCAGGGTCAGTACCAATAAAGAATAAGCTAAAGTAGAAAAACTCACATTCATACTATTGCTACACATAGTGCATATCATGTACAAATTTCCATTATAAATTAGCTTACATTGAGAAAACGAGACTTCGGAGATCTTTCAACTTAGGGTTAGGGTATGTTAGGGTAAGATAGTTCTCTCATATGTGCTATTAAATAACTCTAGGGATATACAAAAATAGGACAAAAGGGGGGCACTGAACTGGTTCTAAAATTCATCTGACAGATAAAAGTTTGGGGACAGCCTGTATGTGCAGTGTCACAAAAAGAAGCCACCACTCGGCTGAACACTCACCCACAGCCTAACTCCACCTCTGTCCCAGGCACCTCTGTTATCCACATGCCTCCTCCCTGCTCCTCTTTGTCTATCACTGTGACCAAATCATTGCCTCCTAGCAGTTTAGCTGTCTAGAATGCTATCAGTGAAACCAAAGCATGAGTCTGATTTCCATATAGTCCATCTGGTCGCATGGTAGCAAATGGGCATGAAATAGCTGTCTTATAAATACAAACCACAATTCGCAAAGGCTATAAAGTTAGTGACCACAGCTAAGACAAATCTACCTTCCCAAAACACTCAAACACTTTCACACATGAGAGACAACAGGATTAATAAATAATATGAACCTGTTACTTTAAACTCATCACAGGCTAGCTTTTCATTGTTAGTGGATCATTACCTTGTATTTTCTTTTCAATTCTCTAGTGAAGTTTTCAAAGGTTGTGATAACAGCAGAACTATTCAAGTTCTCTGGTACAACTGCCAGGGATGGAGGAGAAATGCCTTCTGAACAATAAAAATAAAACATGAAGTAAGATTAACAAAGTGCTTGACGTAGATGTGATCAGTCCATTAGCTGAACTGAGGATGGACACTCAGGCAGAAGCACAAATCCAATCCACCAAGCTGCACAGCTGCCTGGCGGTGAGTGTGGCAGGGCTGACTATGACTGAGGCCAACAAGGCCACTCAAGCCAAGAGTCCTTGCAGGAGGCACTTCATGTCGCTTCCCATCAAACCTCACTCTCTAGTAAATGCCCATTTAATTCATACCTTCCCAGCACTTTTAATCAGTGCAACTGGTATTATGTCTAAGAAGCAGGCTCTGGTGTTGTAAGGAGTTTTAAGGAGGACGTGGTGGGTAGGGCATGTCTATAAGGCAGGGGTGTCAAACTCATTTTCACCGGCGGCCACATCAGCCTTGCAGTTGCCTTCAAAGGGCCGAATGTAATTTCAATTCCTTACCAGTTAAAGAGTAGTTACATTTACACAGTCCTAAAATTCTTTTAGCCCTTTGAAGGCAACCAGGAAGCTGATGTGGCCCCCAGTGAAAATGAGTTTGACACCCCTGCTGTAAGGGAAACATTGACATAGCAACTTACAGGTGCCAGAAGTTTCATTAGGGCACATGAGGGGTCTGACACCATTCTAAGGGACTTGCATGTGTCGATTCATTTAATCCTCTTAAAAAACATGTGAAGTAGGCACTGTTACTGTCCGCATATAATAGAGAGATCAATAACTGGTGCAAGCTCACACCAGTTGCTTCAGGATTGGAACTCAGGCTGCCTGGCCCTTAACTACCACCCCCTAGCACCTCTGGTCTTCCCAATTTGCCTTCTTGGAGCCTTTTGTTTCAAAATGTAATGGCATCACTCATCCAGAAGGCCAGCCCCACCTATGAGGCCATCTCAGGTCATTCTCCTTCATTGCTTTAGAGTAAACATATACAACACAAAAATTCAGTTACGTATTATTCGGACTATAACATGCACCCCCCCCCCCCCAATTTAGGAGGAATAATGGTTGTTCATTCTGCTGTTGAATTCTGTTTACATTTACATTGGTGAAATATTATGTTATTTATGTTATTAAATATTTTACCACATTTTTTTGCTTCAAAAATTTTTTTCCTATTTTCCTCCTCTAAAACCTAGGTGCGACTTATGGTCTGAAAAATATGGTAATAACTATCAACTAAAGCAGAGACCTGTAAGTTTAGGAACCTTTGGCCCTGAAACTTACCACAAAGAAGAATTAAGTGACAGAAACCAAAAGGCTAAAAGGGGATGTGCTTACTTTATCTGTAATTTGTGCAAAAATTTACTTGTCTCTGAAAGGAACTGTAACTCTTGTAATTCATATTGCTACATTCAGTCACACTTTGTCACATTCTTGCACGACTGGCTGGCTGGGTGTAAAATGTTACCTGACAAGTCTGTTTCTTCTGTCACTGAGGAAAAGGATCCTGGAGCATCATCTTCTTTCAATTTTGACTGTTTCCACTTAGCAAAACTGCCATCTGATGTGTCTAAAGGTAAGCACAACGTATTAATAACCACAGACACATTTATTTTGTCCCAAGTTTATCTTGTCCTCTTTTTGACAGCTAATGTCTAATCTTGATGAGCAGCAAGTAAAAGTTCTTTCCTGTTACTAACTACTTATTATTTGGCACATTCAACAAGTATCAAAGCACTAAGTCTAATGATGTCTAAAAAAGGACACATGGAAATAGGCCTCCCTTTGATGAGTTCTGTACCATTTAGGAACACCACTCTGCTTATCAAGGTATGGACTGACTCAAACAAAAAGCAGTAATGATTGGCATCAAACACCCCCTCCCCGACCCTGGAAAAAAAATTTCCCAGGCTCCAGGCTTAATAGCAAAGGAGAAGGGTTTCCAGGCAAATGGGTTTTGGAAGCTCGTCTGATCACCCTGTGGAGTGCGCCACCTGCTGGTAACAATGGAGCTTCAGAGTTGTAATAAGAGCTACCTTATAAATAAGGTCATTTTGGCTCCTCACTAGCTCAAGTGACTTTGAAGGCCTCAGTTTATGAGATTTAAATATAGATTCTCTTTTCAACTTGGCATTCACTAAATATTTTCTATTCTGATATTCACTTTTACGCCATCCAGGCCCTCCTGATTTTATCAATGTCACCACCATAGTCAACAGTGCACTAGCATTAGCTTGACTCTTGCTTTTCTTTACCATCTACTTCTTTTCTGTCACCAAGGACTGAGATTCTGCCTATAGAATGAATCATATCTGTTTCTGCATTCCCACATCATGGCTCTGTCTACACCTGAATTCCTACACCATGGCCCTGGAGGATCTTATCAATCCCATACCTCCAGGTGTGATCTCTCAAATACCTCTCTTGTCTGAGCCCTCCTAGGTAGCAAAGTTGTGTTTCCAATTACCTACTCAACATCTCCATCTCAAACCTACTCTTTTCTATTCCTCCTCATCCTAACCACTTTCTTCCCCACCACACACATAACCCCTACACACACACTTATCTGGTAAGTCATCTGCTTCCCCCCACCTCGAGCTAGTCACTATTGGTTTTCCCTCTGAAAGTTTTGAAATCTAATTTCATTAAAATGCTTAATAAACATTTTTTAATATTCCATGTGCAAGGAGTTGTGCACTATGGTGGGCAGACAGTAGAGAAGCAAAGAAGCAAGTTTCTCTTTCTCCACTCTGCTTTTCTACTCTGGTCTCCTTGAGCTTCCCCAGACACCCCAGACACATTCTATCCTAAAGGCCTTTGCACTTGCTGTTCATCCAACTTGAGTCCTTTCCCCACATTTCTGCATTAAGGTTTTTCTCTGGCTATCCAACTTAAATTTCAATACCCGCCCCCCAATGTTTAAACTTCTTCTGTAATTTATTTTTTCTTAGCCTTTATCACAATATAATATACTACATGTTTTATTTTTCTTGTGTATTATTTCTCCCCCACTAGAAGGTAAGCTCCAATGAGGTCAGGCATTGTGTCCATTTTGTTCTCTAGAACAGGGTTTCCACAATCTCTGGGCTGCAGACTGGTATTGTTCCAGGCCTATTAGGAACCAGGCTACACAGCAGGAGGTGGGCTTTAATGTAATGTGCTTGACTCATCCCAAAATCATACTCCCTCCCCCACCTGTGGAAAAACTGTCTTCCACAAAAATGGTCCCTGGTGCCAAAATTGTTGGGGACTGCTGCCCTAGAGTATCTAACATGTAAAATGGCTCGCACATAATAGAAATTCAATAGACATTTATAGACCGAACAAATGCTGCAGAATATCCAAGCTTCTATAACGTAAAATATGACATCTTAACTTCCAGTCAAGATGGGGGTGTAGGTAAATATGGTACTTGCCTACTCCCAGAACCTCATCAAAGTTACAACTACAGAGCAACCATCATTCAGAACTGCCTGAAATCTGGCTGAATGGAAGTTCTACAACTAGGGAATTAAAGAAGCCACATGGAGACTGATAAGAGGGCAGAGACGTGGAATAGGCTGGTCCTACACCCACATATGGTGAATCAAAATTGGAAGGGATATCTTGGCTGCAAAGGTCCCCCCTGAGAAGCAAGGGAACCCAACCCAACATCAGGCCCCCTAACCCAGGGGTCCAGTGCCAGGAAGAGAAGTCCCCATAACTTCTGGCTGTAAAATCCAGCAGGAATTGTGGCTGAGGGAAACAAAGAGCTTTTGGAGTCCCAGGAAGTTCCTCTTAGAGGGCCAATGCACAGACTTACTCAGATTCACTCCCTCTGAGCTTGAGTTGGGGCAGCAACTTAAAAGGCACCAGGGACATATGCAGAGGAATTGAATTATCCTGCATCAGGGCAAGAGTTGGGGGCATCTTTCTCTGAGACAGAAGCGCTGGCAGAGGCCACTGTTCCTTCGCTGAACCCTCCCCTCACAGATCTGGCAGACAGGCACCATATCTGAGACTCTATCAACCTGACTCACACTGTTTTCCCTACCCTGATGATTCCCTGAGGCTCTGCCCCACCCAAACTTCAGGTCCACCCAAGCTGTTTCCAGTGGCTTTTCAATATGAATGGCCTGTCACAATTCATCTTCAGATGTTCCTGAAATCTCTTAAACAAGCAGCATCTGTCCTCAGTGAGCCCCATACCTGTCACTAAGTAGTCCCAGACCCAGCACTGGTGGCAGCTGGCCTTGGTTAACAGCCTGCCCTCAACTGGGCACCTCTGAACCCAACACAAGTAGCAGCCACCTACAGATTTCTCTGTAGCTCATGCTGTGTGTTCCTAGGTAGAACACAGGCAATAGCTGACCTTGGCCTGCACCTCCCAGGAGGCCCCATAGTCAGCTGATAGCTTCAGACCACATTAGAGTACCACTATCCAACCACTTCCATAAGCAATACACTAAAAGGGCAAACTCCATGGGCACCAGAGCCCTGCTGAAGTAAGTCCTGCTCTGTGGAGGTGGAGTGGGCCCCCTGCTGATCATCCATAGTAGTCAGTGGTCACAGCCAGTCCTCGCAGCTGATTGGTCTGGTGGTAAATTCCTCCCATGATGTGCCAACAGTAATCAAGGTTCAACTACAAGAGGAGGGCATACACAGCTCACACAGGGCACACCTCAAGTACCCAGCTTAGATGATAGTGGAGGCTGTGCCACTGGACCCTACAGAACACCTACTATATTAGGCCACTCTACCAAGTCTGGGAGAAACAGCAGCTCTACCTAATACATAGAAACAAACATTGGAGACCTTCAAAATGAGGAGACAAAAGTAACATACCCCAAGTGAAAGAACAAAACTCTAAAAAAAGAACTAAACAAAATGGAGACAAGCAATGTACTAGATGCAGAGTTCAAAACACTGGTTACAAGGATGCTCAATGAACTTAGTAAAAACTTCAACAGCATAAAAAATAACCAGTCAGAAATGAAGGATACACTAACTAAAACAAAGAATAATTCACAAGAAATCAGCAGTAGAGTAGATGAAGCTGAGACTCAAATTAGCAATTTGGAATATAAGGAGGTAAAAAGTACCCAATCAGAACAGCAAAAAGGAAAAAATGAGGATAGTTAAGGAGCCTCTGGTACAACTTCAAGTGTACCAACATTCACATCATAGGACTGCCAGAAGAAGAGAGTAAGAAGTTGAAAACCTATTTGAAAAAATAAAGGCAAAAATTTCCCTAACCCAGTGAAGGAAATAGACATAAAAGTCCAGGAAGCACAGAGAGTCCCAAACAAGATGAACCAAAAGAGGCCCACACCAAGACTCACAATCAAAATGCCAAAATTTAAAGACGAAGAGAGAATCATAAAAGCAGCAAGAGAAAAGCAGTTAGTTACCTATAAGGGAGCTCCCATAAGACTGTCAGATGATTTCTGGCCAGCAGAGTTGACAAGAAATACTCAAAGTAATGTAAAGCAAGAACCTACAACCAAGATTATTTTACACAGCAAAGCTATTATTTAGAATCTAAGGACAGACAAAGAATTTCCCAGACAAGAAAAAGCTAAAGGAGTTCACCACCAAACCAGTGTTATATGAAATGTTAAAGGGTCTTCTTTAAGAAGAAAAAGAAAAAAAGAGACAAAAAATTTGAACAATAAAATGCCAATAAATACATAATCTATCAACAATTGACTCTAAAAAAAAAACAAGCAGAACAGAAACATAGACTCATATACACAGAGAACATACTGATGGTTGCCAGATGGGAGGGAGTTGAGGGGATGAATGTAAAAGGAAAAAGGATTAGGAGTACACGTTTGTTACAGAACAGTCATGCCATTGGCTCAGTTTTGTTTTCCATGGTAACTATATGCCTCTTTTAATCAGGGCATTGTAACATTCTCATAAAGCAATTAAAACTACATATATAGCCCTGGCTAGAGAAGCTTAGTTGGCAACATACCACAAGCAAAAAGTTCGCAGGTTTCATTCCCAGTCAAGGCACATGGCTGATTTGTGGGTTTGATCCCCAGGAGGGGTGTATATGTGAGGCAACCAGTTGATGTTTCTCTCGCACAATCCTGTTTCTTTCTCTCCTTCACTTTCTCCCTCCCTTCCCCAGACTCTAAAAAAAAAACCATAAACGAAACCAAAACCCCCAAAACTACATACGCAAAACATCTCCAAATGAACACAGATAGTAAACACATCATTTCTGAAGTTAAAGCCATCTCGAACATATGATAACTGACCAAGATGGCAGAGGAATGAGTGGGAGCTACATTAACCACCTCTCAGGACCAAACTGGAATATGACTAAATTAAAGAAAAACTGCCCTGAATAGCAAACTGAACACTTGCTGGACAGAGAAGCCTTATAACAAAGGACAGACAGAAGAAACCACCTCACCACAACAAGATTGGTAGGGAGTGCAGAGGGGTGAGAGGGTTAGTGGGGCTCCTGCAGGCAGCAGCTGAAGTTCTGGAGGGGTATTTTAATCAAAAGGGGGCTCCCCTTGAGAAGTGTCAGGTCAAGACCCCATGCTGGGCCCCCACCCTAAGCACCAGAACTGGGAAAGAAACCCAAATCACATACAGCTATGAAAAGCATTGCAGTTTCTGTCCACCAGGGAAAGATAGCTAGAGAAACAGAGAGCCTCTGGAGGGCCAACACACAATTTTCTCTTTGCAGCCCCACACGTTGGGATCTGGCAGAAGGAAGGCTGAGTGAACCAGAGATGCATGAGAAGAGTCTGGGACTGATGGCTCTGGTGAGAAAGCAGAGGGATGAGCTGCCAGGATTCCTGTGTTGAGTCATTTCCCATACTGCAGAAGCCATCTCTCTCCAGTAGAGAACTGCCCTCCAAATGACATCAGCCTGAGAGGAAGCAACAGCCCCACCCACAGGAATCGGTGTCACCCCACCCTGCAGAGCTCACACCAGGCTGCTAGGTATAGCTGAAGAATATATCAGTGATTAAGCAACTTGGTTTATTCAGCAACTAAATTTATTTCTTCTTTTTATTTGATTTCTGTGGCTAGGACTTCCAAAAGACATATTTTTCATTTTCACCAATAATTTTATTGATGTGGCTATTTTGAGTATGTTGCCTATATCCTACATAGTATAACATTGATTGTTTTCAATTAATGTTTCAATTTGATCATATAATCCACCCAATCATGGAGCATCGTCCAGCAAGAAATCTCCAGCATGAAACTTTGCAAACCACTTTCGACATGTTTGACCAGTAACAACACCTTCTCTAGAAACTGCACAAATCTTTTTTATGCATTTCAGTTGCACTTTTACCCCTCTTGAAATAATAAAGCATAATATGCCAAAAATGTTGCATATTTTCTCCCATCTTCAATATTAAAATGGCTACACAAAAATTCACCAATTTTGATAAGGTTTTTTAAATGCATGCTGATATACCAGCTGTCACAATCAATCTAACAAAATAGTTTCAAATGAAGTTAAAGGCAACTAAGCACTACTATAGCTATCTTACAGAAAAAAAACAAATGAACTTTTTGTTTAAACTAATACTGCCATTTGCAACAGCATGGATGGATCTTGAGGATATCACGGTAAGTGAAAGCAGTTAGTCAGAAAAAGCTAAGAACCATATGCTTTCACTCATATGTGGGATCCGAAACTGAAACTCATGGACCCAGACAGCAGTGTGCTGGTTACTGGCAGGAAGGGTGGTGGAGTGGGAAGGGGAGGGGACCCAGTATATGGTGACGGAAGATGGTTTGACTGTAGGTGGTGGGCACACATTGCAATGTATAGATCTTGTATCATGAAAATGTACAGTTGAAACCTATATGACATATTAACCAATGTCACCTCAAATATTTAATTAAAATCTTTAAAAAAGAAAAACAGAAAAGCTTTTAAAATAAATAATAACATATATATTACAATGTGTGGGATTCACCTAAAGTAGTACTTAGAAATGTATAGCATTAAATGTATATGATATAGAAAATGGCATATGAGAATCTTTCACTTTTGATAGGGAAGAATTTCTCAAGACTAAAAAAGTACTAACTATAGAGAAAAGATAAATAATGTAGAATTCATTAAAGTTAAAAACTTTCATTTTTTGAAAAACAAGTCATAAAGACACACATAGACAGCATCATAGAGATTGAGAAGTGCAAACTACAAAGTGGAAGAAGATATTTATAAAACACATAACCAAGTCCAGAATATATGAAGAATTCCTAGGAATTTATATAAAGACAATCTTATTGGCAAATTGGCAAGACATGTTTAGACACTACACAAAAAGGAAATTCAAATAGCTAATAAACATATAAGATGATGCTTAAATTTTATCAGGGATACTCTAATTAAAACGTCAATGTATACATAAACATACACGTATACACACACACACCAAAAATTTTAAACACCAAGTGATGGCAAGAAAGCGAAGCAGCAGAACTCTTATACACTGCCAGCAAGAAAGTAAATTGATACAATCACTTTGGAAAAAGTTTTTCACCTTTAAAACTGTTAAAAGATTATTATATACTCTATGGCCCAGCAATTCTACGTCTAAAAAACACCTAGAGAACATTTATCTCTACCTGCATGATGAAATAAATGTACATGATTCTTCATCATGGCACTGTCTCTAACAACTAAAACTGTAAACAATTCAAAGACTGCACCATACTAGAATGAATAAATACAGGATGGTGTATTCATGTAACCGAATGCTGTATTGTGATGAAAGAGAATATACTTCACCTACATGCATCAGCATAAATGGATCTTACAAATGATTATGAGCAAAAGAAGCAGGCTGCATCAGATATACACAGTATGATGCCATTTGTTTAAATTTCAAATCAAATATAAACTACATAGTATTAGGGATGCACACAAAGAAAGTAAAATTATGAAGAAAAGCAACAGAAGCGTTTCCACAAGTCAGGACTGCTGTCACCCCTGTGAGGGACAAAGGGAAGGAACAGGGCAGGGCCCTGTGCTGGGGACCCTAAGTCAGTGACAGTTCTCTCTCTGAGGTGTGGTTACATATGTGTTCACCTTATCATCATTCTTTATACTGTATACATGTTCTGTGTTCTCTTCTGAATGTGTCGTAGTCTTCATAATGGAAAAGTGAAAACAATAAAAGCAGTGGAGTCAAATGCAAAACTAAACTGAATGGGCCCCTTTGAGGGGGGAAGTACTGGGGATGGAGTGTACCAAGATCTGAAAATAACAATGTTCTGAAACTGTATGGTAGTTCGCAGATGTTTGCTGTGTTGATATACTAAATATTCTGCATGTAAGTCATAACTATTTGAATCGTCCTAAAATTTAATTTAAAACGTAAGGAAAAAACAAACAGTTCACGAACACCCTAAACAGTGGTTAGGCACTGTACCGTTCACCACATTGTTAATTATCCTGGAAACCTTCATATTGCTATTACCATAAAAAATGAATTTGCAAGTTTTCATAACTTGGCCACACAACTTTTTGAAGCATTTCTGATTAACTCTAAGTGCTCCCACTGCGCTCTTCTCTGAAGCCAAAAAGGAGGTATGCAGGTTGATGGGATTAGGGTCCCCAGGCTATACGCTTCTTGATGTTAAGACACTCTTGTTCCTGAGTGAAGCCCCCGTCCCTCCCCTTGACCTTCATGCACATTTGGAGCTTGTGAGCAGATCAACCTGCTCTGTCCAAGGCCTGGCAACTGTCATTCTGTAAAGTGAGTTTATCTCCTACAATTTGAAAAACGCAGCCTGCAAAATCCAATAATGTTGCTTCACTCTGCAAAAAGAGTTTATTATTCTCTCACCTCTGTCTTCCAGATTTTCCAGTTTATGTTTGAGGTTAGCACTTTTCATCAATAGCTCTTGGTTCACAGTCTTTAAAAAAAGCAAAAAACAGGCCACAGATATATGTATTTGTATTTAAAAAAAAGTGTTGTATTATCCCTTAAGAAGGAATAAGCAGTACATCATGCAAATATAACATTAGTCCTGGAAAATCAGATAAAAACCCAACGATTAAAGAGTACCTTAAGTAAATTTTCTTCAACTTTTGAGTGCTCCAATGAAGAGAGACTGTTCGGTGGGTGGGGACTTTGAAGTTCTGAGTATTAGAGAGAACAGTTTCAAGGGAATAAACAGACTAAGAAGCAACTTCAGGCACTAACATTTCACAATGCCTTTATATATGAAATTTCACTGCCAAAAAAGAGGGGCTACACAGTACCTACTGAAACAACAACAAAAAACTTGACTGCATTTCTCATGGTGTGTATGGTTATCAGGTTTGTAGCTCTGAACATAAAATAAATAGCCAGTTCAGATCAGCCCCTGTTATAGCTGCCCATTTGGCCCCACATTCATGGGCAAGCCTTCTACTGCCCCAGCCTATAATCCCTCTTCTTCTTCTCTCTCTACTCCCCTATTTCCTCTTATTCTCTAACGCTAATTTTCCTCTCTGCTTGTTTCTCTCCTTTACTTCTTTTCTGCCAGCAGCAGCCACACTAAGAGGTTGTCAGTTGCAGTTACTTGGAGCCATTCTGTGCCTGGCTCTGTGCTAAACTGCAGAATGATAAAAGTGAATGAAACCTTTAAAAGATGCAAATAGTTTTAATAAAATTCAGTGGGGGGTAAGATATCTTATAGGTCAAGGGTTGGTAAACTCTGGCCCCTCAGGCCTTTCTGCCATGTAGTTTTATAATTCAAGTTTTATGAAAACACACTCATGCTCATTGTTTTACATCTTGTCTGTGGTTGATTTTTTGCTACCACTGCAGAGTTGAATAGATACAGCAGAAACAATAGAGACCGAAAAGCAAAAAAATATTTACTATCTAGTCCTTTACAGAAAAAGTTTACCAGCCTCTGCTAGCAAGTCATCATTTGAGTTTCTTGCCTCTTTAAAAAAGGAGAACCAGCAATTCTTATATACAAGCTGATCTCAAATGTTGAAGTAAAATTAAAACATAATTATCCCCTATCTTTTGCCAATGAGATAATTCAAGAAAAGAACAATCATATCTTCACACTGTCTTCAACATATATGACAAGTGTTTTATTCACTTCAAACTGCCTTTCCCCAAATATAATTTTTTCTATGTAAATCAGCAGAAATCAGGTACCTGTTTTCTGGGCAGAAACTTCGGGAGTTAAAAGGGCAGAACTATCCTTAAATTTTGTTCCAGAAATTGGAGGCATGGCATTATTTTGCCTGGTGGTATCTTTCCGTAATGGTGTTAGAAGTTTAGCCTAAAATGTAGTACTTTTTAGAAATGTTAACATTCATAGTTGCTCAAGACAAGTTACCAAAAAATTCCAAGACATTTCCAATATCCTTCATACAGGTTTAGATTTGCTCCATTTGAAACTAAACACTAAAACTATAAGATCCCAGAGCTGGAGCACATTAGGTCATATATCAGTTGATAATTCTAAATCGAAAGTAATTCCGAAGCAAAGATCTCAAAGTGAGGTCCCAGACCACGACATCAGCAATACTGGGAACCTGATGGAAATGCAAATTCTCCAGCCCCACCTGTGATCATCTACTCAGTCAGAAACTCTGGGGACAGGACCCAGCTACCTATATTTTAACAAGTCACCCTGGTCATTCTGGTAACTACTAAAGTTTTTTTTTTTTTTTTAACTTTATGGTATTTTTTTCCATTACCATTTAGTCCCCTTATACCAGGTTAACCACTGCTGTAAATCAGGTTCTGGTAAATAAAATTTTATCAGAACACAGCCCACCCGTGCATTCCAGTGTTGTCTGCGGCAGCCTGTGCGCTACAACAGCAGTGCTGAATAGTCACCACAGAAACCCTGTGGCCACAGAGTCAAACATATTTACTATCTGGCCCTTTACAGAAAAAGTCTGCTGACCCCTGCTCAAAATTATTCTCTTGTACTCTAACACAGAGAGGTGAACTTTGAAAACCAGTATTCATACAAAGTCAGCAATGCCTTCACTGAAAATAGCATGGAGTTCTTATCACTTACACAGCTTCAATTTATGGATTCTCAAAGCTTTGATGTTTCTTTGGTGCTCATTTAAAATAAAAGATGCATTTACTAAAAACTGTTTGTTTGGTCTATTTCTGACAACATTATTTCAGGTTAAACAAATATTTTGGGTACTTCCTCTGGCTCATAGGTTTAATCTGTAACTTCTGTCATTACAGAACCTCAGAGCCCCTAAGATTCACAGAGGGCCAGTCCCCTGGCTGCAGGAGGAAGGCAGGTTTGGGCAAGTATCCACTTCTGACTGGAGCACTGAACACATCATTGTCAACACTCAGAATCCCAGCAGCCAGACAGGATAGGTCTCATTTAATTAACAAGAAAGAAAAGACAACTTCTGAGAGACAATTGAGCCAATCACAGGAAAAATTAGGCAACTCAAAATTGGTCTGGAGGACGCTGATGTTCATACTTTTAACCATTTTGCTATAAAACAAGGATAAGTGAAGGTAATTAAGAAATTTTGAGGGTTTACTCAATATTTATATAGCCCTGAAGGCATTTCAACCACTTGCAAAATAAAGATTTAAATGTTTAAATCTCTAAAAGCTTTGGAAGTAACATATCAACAAACTGAGCACTAAGGGAAGAATTAAACCAAGAAGTTTATTTTTTTAAAGTAAATTCAAAAGAGCACACATTTGCAATAAATCAGAACAGCCCAGATTGTACGCACTGTTATAATCTTTCAGCAACATTTGAGAACAATGAAAAAAGTGCCTAAACCTTTACTCAAGATTCATTCTAAATGTTTAGAAGTCCTTCCGGTTTCTACTAACAGTGGTTTACATACCAGTGCTTTGTTGTTCTCATATTTCTGAAAGGTGTTTTTTTGTTTGTTTGGTTGTTTTTGTTTTTTTTTTTAGAAAAAGTTGCAATTTAACCCTCTACAGATTGACCTGTGCCACGCTAGTGCACGGGCAGCCCAGACAAAATTTACTTACTTGGTCTTTCTCATGGTCACTGCCCAGACTGGGAGGGGAAAGTGGCAAGACTAAAATGAAAGAGAAAAGTGTACAATGGATACACTTACTTAGGAGAAATAAAAAATTCATTTATCCCTCTCCCAAGTATACATGTCCCGGTGAGAAGCAATTCTTATTTCCTAACAACTGGCTCAAATGTCTGCCTCTTAAGATCCCTTTGTAATGATTCAATTTTGTTCCTCACTACCCAGCACAAATGTTCTGCTCTGGATTACGTTCCTGAATGCTGTCCTCATGTCCTCGGTTTGCCCTTGCATTTTTACCTAATGTACAGCGTTGCTCCTTCTCCAAACCTGTTTTTCCCCAACAATGAGCTCATGTCCCACTCACCTCTCCTCTGAAACTTTTCCTAATGATTCCAGCTCATATCAGATTCCTCTTATCTGACCTCCTACTCCACATATGGAGTATGACTGTTCATACTTAACAGTCATTAGCCATTCCCATATTTTTATACTGTTTCACATAGGTACCTTTTGCCTTCTCAATGTAACTGTAGCAGGGAAGGAGATTCACATGGTCATACAATTCTTTGGCACCCTCTCTTATAACATATGGAGAAATAAATACCCACTGGCTTATCTGAAAAATGACTTGGAAGAAGACATACACCAAACTTACTTTTTAAGCTACTTCTAGTTCTTGTCTTTCTTCTACCAGGATATGGTTTTAGCGATTTCCTGTCTTGGTCATTGGTCCAAGACAGTGCAGTGCTACTAGAACTTGAATCTTGATTGCTCTCCGAGAAGAGGTGTTTCCTGTAACTGGACTTCTACAAACACAGATAGCAAATGAGTACTATTAAAGGGGTGTAGGTACTCTTTATGTAACATTAAACATATCACTATAAAGTTAGACAAGAGTGGAGTAACAGCGTTTCTTACAATAAAGAGGCAGGAAGTAAGGAGGGGAAGAAGAAACAGATTATTTCATTAGTCAATTCTGAACCAAGCCGCTGTTGTAAAGGATGACAAAATCCTGTCTAATCAGATATTGCAACTGAAGAGATGCTAGGTAACTGTTTAAAACTTGAGGCACCTCAGTATCGTCAACACTGTCACTTCAAAATACTAACCTGAACAACAAAACAAAGTATAAAAATAATTTTTTGCAAAGACATGCATGTCTACATTTTAGAGGAACTAAAATAAAAACAAGGGGGTCATTTCAATTTCAACCTTAGCCTTTTGAAATTGGACCTGGACTATAAAGTTTAGAGATTTGGGCAAATTTAATATGTTCTGATGGGTTATTCAACTGTACATTAATACTTACATATTTTTTAATGTTTGTTTTTGGATTTGTTTTTATACATGCTATAACAAATAAATGTTTATGCTTAATTTTAATATGAAATATGCTTTGACTTTAACATAATATATCTCTCTTTGAGCCCTGTTTGCAGTGCCCCTCTGGGGCCCCGGTCCTCACACTGCCAGGCCTCTGGAGGGGCTCCAGCACTCAGCTCCTAACAACTCATCTCAGGCCAGGGAGGATTTCACAAATCCACAGTACTGAATGGTGACAGTACCCCACATGCTCTTCTCGAACTGACACCTATCGGCTGGAAGCTCCACCCTGTGCCTAAAATGGCAAAGTGTAGAATCAGCTTAGGGTGGGAACCAGCCTCACCCCTGTTTATGAAAATACAACCCATAACCTTTAGGGTGGGTGATGGTAAACTATCTGTTTTTAAGAGGAATTTATTTTTAAAGACCCAATTTAAAATGTTTAGCAGCTCAATATTTTGTAGAGAACTCATTTTTGAAAGGAACTCTGGGAGCCAGGCCTATCTGCATCTTACTCTTACGAGAATAAGAAAACTTGGTGGAACGTCCCACATTTCTTCCCAGGTTCCTCAGCCCAGTGTCTTGTAAAGAGAAAGCATCACTTCACTGAATGTGCCCAGTAAAAATATCACACAGCAAGACTTCCCAGTTTCTTTAGTTTTATATAATAAAAAATGTTGAAAATTAATTACAAAAGCACAAGTATCCAAAGCAGTTGTTTTTAAAGTTGCATGCATATTAGAATCACCAGGAGGGGGGAGGTTAAAAAAAATCCCAAAGCCTGGCTTTACCCTGGACCAATTAAGTCAGGATCATTCAGGAGGGGATCCAGGCTTCAGTAGTTTCATCAGCTCCCCTGGTGATTCCAATTAGAAGATGGGGCAGTGGAGAGTGAGAACCATTGCTAAAAGCAAGCCAGAAAGAACCTTAACTCATTTGTTTGAAGCTTATGATCTCAGTTTTTTTTTTTTTAATCCATTTAATGTTTGTTACAGAGATTTTTTTAATGCTCTGACTACATATTTAGAGCCAAAGTGGGAGGCAGACTGGAGATGTGTAAGTTGGTGCACAGAGAAACAAAACCAGGCCACTGACTCAGAGTAAAAAATTTCTATTCATTAACATGTCTGCTTCCACTCAGGATAAATCTCAAGTGTTTGTAGGTTTTTAACACTTCCCTTCTGCTTACTAATCTTTTTTTTAAAAAAAGTAATAATAGGCTTTAGCATCAAAGCCTAATATAAGTAAAACTACAGTTTGATTTGATAACTTTCTTATTCTCCATTGTATTTATTTGGCAGCTTACATACCATTTGTTACAACTGATGCTGATTTTCCATTTGAAAGTGAAATAATTCCCTTTAAAATAAGTTTAAGATAAATTTAATTGAGAAAAATAGAAACAAAGAGCAGAGCCATGATGAATTTTTAAGATGGTATGCAAATACGTAAAATTTGGGAGTAATGCCCCCAAAGAATAAAAGTTGTTTCATTACCAACATCCTTGTTTCTTGCTTACTATCTCCCTTGAAAGTAGATTCTTTCCTAAAACAAAATATATTGAATCAGCGGAACTGTACCACCTTCACCTTCCCTCATTTCACAGCCCTGACTTCTTTTCTCCTTCATGTGCCCTTTGTCGAATGTGAGCCCAATGCAAGCGAATACCACATCACATAGACAAACTTATATTGCAATCCATTTCCATAGATCCTCTGCCTGACAACAACTTGTTATTTAAAGCAAAACCAACCTTTCTTGAGCCCTTGTCTGTCAGGCATGTAGAAAGGAAGGCAGGGTACAACTACAAGCAAGCAGTGAGCTGCAGCAAAGCTGCAGAGCAGTGTTTGTCTGGCTCTACTTTGGAATCAACTGATGAATAGTAATGCTGAGCATCTTTTCATATACCTGTTTGTCATTTGTACATCTTCTTTGGAAAAATGTCTATTCAAAGCCTTTCCCTATATTTTTAATCAGGTGATTCTTCTTTATTTGCTACTGAATTATAGGAGTTCCTTATATATTTTGGTTTGCTATTTTGCCTTTTATGGTTTGCTATTATAAAAAAATTTAAGTGTTGGTGGAGATGTGAAGGAACTGGACCCTTGCATAGTGTTTATAAGAATGTAAAATGATGTAGCCACTACAGAAAATAGTGGCAATTTAAAAAATAAAATAAAAATAGAAGTATTATATGATCCAGCAATCCCATATATCCAATGGAACTGAAATCAGGATCTTGAATAGGTATCTTCACTCTAATGTTCACTGCAGCATTATTTACAATAGGCAAGATATGGAAACAATCCAAATGCCCATGATGAATGAAGGGATAAACAAAATATGGTATATACATACAATGAAATACTGGTCAGCCTTTAAAAAGAAGGAAATCCTGCAATATGCAACAATATGGATGAACTTGGGCATTATGCTAACTGAAATAAGCTGGCCACAGAAAGACAAATACTGCATGATTCTACTTACATGAGGCATCTAAAAGAGTCAAAATTGTAGAAAGAATGAATAGGATGGTGATGTCCAGGGACTGAGGGGAGGGGAAATGTGAAGTTGCTATTCAACAACTATAAAGTTTCAGTAATATAAGGTAAATGAATTCTATAGGTTTTTCATATAATATTGTGCCTATAGACATCAATACTGTATTGGGCACATAAAATTTTGTTAAGAGAGTAGAGTTCATGTTAGGTGTTCTTAACACAATTAAAAAAAAAAGTATGAAACAGCCAATGAACCTCCATTTCCAGGCAACCATTGATCTACTTTCTGTCTCCATAGACTAGTTTGCATTTTCTAGTATTTTATGTAAATGGAATCATACAATATGTACTCGTTTTTTTGCCTGACTTCTTTGACTTGGCATTATTTTGAGAACACTTAATATATTTTGGGTATAGTTCTTCATCAAATAGATGCTTTACAAATATTTTCTCCAAGTATGTGGCTAGTCTTTTCATTCCCCTAACACTATATTCCAAAGGACAGAAGTTCTTAATTTTAATTAAGTCCAATTTATCAATTTGTTCTTTTATAGACAATATCTTTGGTGTCATATCTAAGAATCTTTGCTAACCCAAGCTCACAAATATTTTTCTTAAGTTTCCTTTCATATAACTTTTAGACTTAGGTCTATAATCAAATTCTTTAGTGAGTTTTTTATATGGTAGAAGGTAAAGATCAAAAATCATTTGTTTTATTGCATGTATGGATATTTGATTGTCCTAGCATCACTTTTTTGGGAAAAAAACAACCTATCCTTTTGCCACTGAATTGTCTTTGCATTTTTGTCACAAACCAGTTGTTCATATATGGGTAGGTCTATTTCTGGACCTCCTCATCTATTCCATTTATTTATATATCTTTATGCCAAAACCAACTCTCTTGATTATTGTAGCTTTATAAAAAGTCTTGAAAACAGGTAGTGTGTTAGCCCTCCCACTTTGTAGTTCTTTATGAAATCTATTTTGGCAATTATTAGATATTTAAATTTCCATCTGAAATTTAGAAGTAACCTGCCAATTTCTTTTTTTATATATACCTATCAATAATTATATTTTTAATTTAAAAAAATTTAAAATTTAATTGTTATTCAAATACAGTTGTCTCCATTTTACCCTCCTCCTATCCCCCCAACCCCAGTCATCCCTACTTCCCACCCTTGATCCCACCCCTCTTTGGCTTTGACCAAGTGTCATTCATAGATGTTCCTGAAAAGCTTACCCCATTTCCCACCCCCCATTATTCCCTCCCACCTCTCCTCTCATTACTGTCAGTTTGTTCTTAATTTCAATGTCTCTGGCTACATATTGCTTGCTTGTTTGTTTTGTTGATTAGGTTCCACTTATAGGTGAGATTATATGGTATTTGTCTTTCACCTCCTGGCTTATTTCACTAAGTATAATGTTCTCCAGTTCCATTCGTGCTTTCGTAAAGGGTAGGAGTCCTTCCTTCCTTCCTTCCTTCCTTCCTTCCTTCCTTCCTTCCTTCCTCTTTCTTTCTTTCTTTCTTTCTTTCTTTCTTTCTTTCTTTCTTTCTTTCTCTCTCTCTCTCTCTCTCTCTCTCTCTCTCTCTCTCTCTCTCTCTTTCTTTCTTTCTTTCTTTCTTTCTTTCTTTCTTTCTTTCTTTCTGCTGTGTAGTATTACATTGTGTAAATGTACCACAGTTTTTTGATCCATTCATTTACTGATGGGCACTCAGGTTGCTTCCAGCACTTGGCTATTGTAAATTTTGCTGCTATAAACACGGGTGCACTGGTTCTCCTGAACAGTGGAATTGTCGGGTCAAAAGGCAATTCCATTTTTAGTTTTCTGAGGAAATTCCATATTGTTTTCCACATTGGCTGCACCAGTCTGCATTCCCACCAACAGTGCACTAGGGTTCCCCTTTTTCCACATCCAAAACAACAAAACAAACAACAAACAAACAAATGAAAAACTCTGCTGGGATTTGAGTTGAATTTGCACAGACTCTATAAATAACTTGGGAAGAATTGACATCTTAAAAATATTGTCTTCTTGAATAGATATTTCTCCAAAGAGGACATAGAGATGGTCAATAGACCTATGAAAAGATGCTCGATATCACTAATCAGAGAAACACAAATTAAAACCACAATGAGATATCACCTTACACCTGTCAGAATGGCTATCGTCAATAAAACAACAAACAAGTGTTGGTGAGGATGCAGAGAAAAGGGAAACTTGTGCACTACTGGTAGAATGCAGATTGGTGTACCCACTGTGGAAAACAGTACAGAGTTACCTGAAAAAATTAAAAATAGGACTTCTGGCCAAGATGGAAGCATAGGTAGATACACTTTGCCTCCTTGCATAACCAAAAGGACAACAACAAATTTAAAAACAAAAGACAACCAGAACTTCCAGAAAAACCAAACTATTTGGAAGACTGACAAATAAGGAGTTAAAAAAGAAACATTCATCCAGACTGGAAAGAGGGGCAGAGACAGGCAGCCAGGATGGAGAGGATGTGCAGCAAGGCGGTAGTTGGAGGACCTCATGGGTGAGGCAATAGCTGGTGGTCCCACATTTGCATGCGGATAAACCAGTAGGAACACTGGGGAACAAGACAAGCCATATAAACTAGGGATCAAGGCGGTGAAAGAAAGCCTCAATATCTCTGGCTATAAAAACCTGTGGTCAGTGTGGTGGCAGGAAAACCTCCCAGTCTCACAGGAGACTCCATTAGAGGGGCCCACAAGGTCCTACAATGTACACAAACCCACCCACCCACCCACCCAGGAATCAGCACCAGAAGGGCCCAATTGGCTTGGCTTGTGGGTAGCAGGGGAAGTGAAAGTGGGGCAAGAGTGGAGGAAGCAGCATTGTTAACCCCTTTCTGACCCCTCCCCCACATACAGTGACACAACACAGGAAAGAGGCTTTCCTCACCCAGGAGAGAAGCTAAGGCTCCATCCCTTACAATGTAACAGGGACAATAAGATGGAGAAATATGGCCCAAATGAAAGAACAGATCTAAACTCGAAAAAGAACTAAGTGATGAGGAGATAGCCAACCAATCAGATGCAGAGTTCAAAACACTGGTAATCAGGATGCTCACAAAAATGGCTGAATACAGTTGCAAAATAGGGGAAGAAGTGAAGGCTATGCAAAGTAAAATAAAGAAAAATATACAGGGAACCAGCAGTCAAGTGAAGGAAACCAGGATTCAAATCAACGATTTAGAGTGCAAGGAAGAAATGAACATTCAACCAGAACAGAATGAAGAAACAAGAATTCAAAAAGATGAGTAGAGGCTTAGGAACCTCCAGGACACTTTAAACATTCCAACATCTCGTCATAGGGGTGCCAGTAGGAGAAGACCAAGAAATTGAAAACTTATTTGAAAACATAATGAAGGAGAACTTCCCTAATCTGGAAAAGGAAATAGACTTTCAGGGAGTCCAGGAAGCTCAGAGAGTGCTGCTCAGGGAGTCCCAAGGAAGCATATACCAAGACACATCATAATTAAATTACCCAAGATTAAAGATAAGGAGAGAATTTCAAAAGCAGCAATAGAAAAGGAGTCAGTTACCTACAAAGGAGTTTCCATAAGACTCAGCTGACTTCACAAAAAAACCTCACAGGCAAGAAAGGTCTGGAAAGAAGTATTCAAAGTCACAAAAGGCAAGGACCTACATCTAAGATTGCTCTATCCGGCAAAGCTATCATTTAGAATGCAAAGGCAGATAAAGTGCTTCCCAGATAAGGTCAAGTTAAAGGAGTTCATCATCACCAAGCTCGTATATGAAATGTTAAAGGGACTTACCTAAGAAAAAGAAGATCAAAACTATGACCAGTAAAATGACAACAAACTCACAACTATCAACAACTGAACCTAAAAAAATAAAAAACAAGCCAAGAAAACAACTACAACAGGAACAGAATCACAGAAATGGAGATCACATGGAGGGTTATCAGCAGGGAGGGAGAGAGAGGAGGGAGAGAGAGGAGGATGAGAGAAAAAGTACAGAGAATAACAAGTATAATTGGTAGGTACAAAATAGACAGGGTAAGGTTAAGAATAGTAAATAGAGAAGCCAAAGAACTTATATGTACAATCCATGATCATGAGCTAAGGCGGAGGGGTGGGAGGGTGGGTAATGGTGGTAGGAGGGGTGGCACTGGGTGGAGGGAAATAAAGGGGAGAAAAAATATTAAACAACTGTAATAGCACAAAAAACATATTTTAAAAGATTGAGAACCAGAACTACCATATGTTCCAACAATCCTATTCCAAGGTGTTTATCTAAAGAAATATAAAATACTTAATTCAAAAAGATTTATGCATCTATGTTCAATGAAACATTATTTACAATGGCTAAACATGGAAATTACCAAGTGTCCATCAACAGACAACTGGACAAAGAAGTCATCATACATACAAACAATAGAATATTAGTCAGCCTTAATAAAGAATGAAATATCCATCTGAGACAACATGGATGGACATAGAGGGCATTATGCTGATTAAAATAAGTCAGAAGGAGAAAAACAAATACCACATGAGTTAATATATATGTGCAATCTAAAGAAAGAAGGTCATAGATACAAAGCAAACTGATGGTTGCCAGATGGAAGCGAAGTTGGAGGGCTGGGTAAGAAAAGTGAAGAGATTAGGAAGTACAAACTGGCAGTTACAAAATAATCAGGGAGATGTAAACTACAGCATAGGAAATATAGTCAATGATATTGTAATAACTATTTATGATGTCAGGTCGGCATGCAAGACCTATTGGGGGATCGCCTTGTAAATTATATAAATGTGTAACCACTATGCTGTACACTTGAAATTAATATTGTATATCAACTGTGATTGAAAATTAAAAAATTAAAAATGGTTAAGATGATAAATTTTAAATTACATATATTTTGCCACAATTCTTAAAACTATAATTATACATTTAAAAATTTACTTATTAGTTCTAGCAGCCTTCATGTAGATTTCACCAAACTGGCTACTTAGGTGATCATATCACCTACAAGTACAGTTGTTCCAGTCGCACTCACAACTGTTGCTGGGGCTATGCTATAGGAGTGAAGAAAACAAGCTGCTCACTTCTTGTACTTTACTGGGAATTAAGTACTTAAAATGTGCACAGCAACTAAAATTCTACCAAATGGAGTACAAAAAAATTAGTAAGTGGGTTTAAGAAGGCTATAATATCAATATACACACACCCACTGCATTTTTATAGAATAAACATTCAAAAACTGAAATTTAAAAAATTTATAATAGCAGAGAATATGAAATATTTAGGGATAAATTCAGCAAAATATTTGCAAGACTTACACATTGGAAACAATAAAACATTACTGAGAGGAAAAGTTTTAAATAAATAAAAGAGATATATTATATATATTATGTTACTTCTTCCTAAACTGATCTATAAAACCAGCACAATCCCAGTCAAAATCCCAACAGACTTTTTTGTAAAGTTGATTCTAAAATTTACATGAAAATTTGAAGGGCCTAGTATATTCAAAGCAACTTTGGAAAAAAGACAACAAAGATGGAAGACTAACACTACCTCATTTCAAAATGGGAAATAGTACTTACAATAGCAAAGTTGTAGTAATTCAGATAATATGGAAAGACAGACAAACAGATCAATGGAACAGAAAAATATAGAGTCCAGAAATAGATCTATACAGATATGGTCAACTGATCATCAACAAAGATTCCAAGAAAATTAAATGGGGGAATTACTTTTCCCCCTTGTCTTAATAAATGGTCTGAAACAACAGGACAAACATATGAAAAAAAGAAGAGAGAAAGGGTGACAAGACAGAGAAAAAGGGATAGAGGGAGAGAGGGAGCAAGGAAGGAAAAAGATACTCAACCCCTACCTCACATAATATATAAAATTGCTCACAAACTGAAATAAGATCTAAAATTAAAAATTCTAAAAGAAAACATAAGAAACAATATTACTGATCATGAGTTTGACTAAGATTTCTTAAGCATGTCTCAAAAAAGCATTAAGTATTAAAAATAATCAATAAATTGGATGTTATAAAAATTTAAAACTTTTCCTTTTTAAAAATACAGTTATAAAAATAATTAAGACACAGAAAATACATGCAAACATATAACTGATTAAAAAACTTGTATGTATAATGTATAGAGAAGTATTATAACTCAATAAGAAAGAAAAAATAATCCATTTTTTAAATGAGCAAAAGATTTGAAGATACTTTACTGAACAAGATACACAGATGGAAAATAAATATACGAAAAGGTACTCGACATCACTTCCACTAGACTTCCACTGCAATGGCTAACATAAATAAGACATTACCAAGTACTGGTAAGAATGTCTAGCATCCAGAACTCTCAAAGACTACTGATGGGAAAGTAAAATGCTGCAACCACTTTGCAAAACAGTTTGACAAGGTTTTTTTAAATTAACATGCAGCAACAATGATCCAACCATTCCACTCCTATGTATTTACCCAAGAGAAAAAAAAAAACATGTGTCCATGCAAAGACTTATACACAAATCCTAAGGACTTTACTTGCAACAACAAAAAAAAACAGAAACAACTCAAATGTCATCAACAGGTGAATGGATAAGCATCTCGCAGCGTAGCTATACAATGGAATACTACCAGGCAATATAAAAGAATGAACTGCTGATACATACAGCATGGATGAGTCTCAAAATGATTAAAGTAAAAGAAGCTAGAAAAAAGAGTGCATACTGCTTGGTTCCATTTATATAAGATTTTTAACTCTGTAAACTTATCTACAGTGGCAGAAAGCAGATCAGTGATTGCAGTGGTGGTAGGAGGGCATTGAAATAGGACAGGAGGGAGGGATTTCAAAGGGGCAGGAAGAAGTTGTTGGTGATGATGGATATGGTCATTATCTGCTTGTGGTCACAGACATGTTAAAACTCAATAAAATATATACATTTAAAATATGTACAGTTTATTTCATTTTAATTATATCTCAAAGCTATAAAAACATCACTTGTCCTATGACCTATGCTTCAGAGGCATAGTGGCAAGTAAATTAATGACTGGAGTATAAGTTTTCTGGCTGGGGTTATTCAATGTTTTGCTGCAGAAAAATACATCACCAAAGATAATACTGGGGGTATAATAGCAGACCTGTAGGTCAGGAGAACATTCTACCACTGCTTTAATCATTCTATAGAAACTGCACACAATGCCCTCTCCTTGTGTGGGGCGTGGCTACACGCAGAAAAGGGGGATAACTTAGACAGTTGACTTGTTCATTAACCAGTCACATTAACAGGAATCTACATCATTTACATTTGTTTTGAAAAACACTTACCTAGATTTGTCTTTTAATTTAGGAACCAGAATTTCTACTGATTGTTCTTGTAAATCTGAAGAAAATTCACGTTCTGAAGGAACTTCTAATGGTGAAAATTTAAAACAAAAATGTTAAGGTTTTCAAGTAAATATTTAAATATAAATATACCATCCAAGCCTCATTTATGATAGATTTAAAAATCTGACCTTGTTGTGTATCACCCAGTTTCAATTTTTCCAGAGAACTATCAGCTATCTTTGTTTGCTGCAGGAAAAAAATATGTATTTCATTATGGTGCCTTTGAAGCCCTCTTTTATCATTTGTTTGGAGCCACTATACACCTCCAAAGAAAAGCATTTCCGTTGAATACTAAGATACCAGGTTCTTTGTTCATTACAGTTAGCTGTTCCAAAAAATCGATATTCACCCTCAGGAGAAATTTGCCACAATCAAAGACAATCAGAGTGTTCCAAAGTTACTAAGGGAAACATCAAAGGAAAACTTACAAAAATGTCTTAAATAGTGTCAGAATTGTTGGACTAAGCACAGAATTTCCCAAGGGGACCAACTATCTGAAGGAATAACCTTTGGTATGTTTGTTTTTTTAAAAAAGTCATTATACTATTATCACAGTTTAGTACAATGTGTCTGGGTAATCCAATATAAGTAAAGGAGAAAGGGTAGGACCCTACATATGCTAAGCAATGTGTTAGGTGCTATACACACATTCTGTTTTTAATCCTAGAGGTCCACACTGAGAACCAGCTGTTACTTCCATTTTGTAGATGAGAGTCTTCAGGATCAGTGATGTTAAGTAATTTGCCCAAGTGCCCACAGGTAGTAAGTAAAAACCAGGTCTATCTCCTTTCCCTACATCTCAGTTGCCAGATCCCAAATGAAGGAATGAGGCAGACCCAGCCAAGTCACTCATTTCATGGGAAAGCCAAATTGACAGAAAAGAGAGAACACAAACAAGGAAGGCAAAAATAATCTAAAGGAGGGGATGGTCAAAAAAAGACAAATGGTCGGCCAGGAGAAAATGGACTACATGCCAGGAGAGGCAGCTTCCACTCAGTGGACAGAGTTCAGAATCTTGTCTCCAGCTCCCCGTACTCACAGCAAGCTCAGACTGGTCCTTTAAGGGGGGAGTTGTTAGGCAGTTGTCACCTTCAGCATGCATTAACTCTGCCAGCTCAGTGGATTCTTCTGCCTGGTCTATCACATTAAGAAAAAGGCATATAAAAGTGATAACAGTATTCATGCACAACAGTGGGCACACTCTCCAATTGTTCTTTGTGGGACCCTCAGTGCAGGGACATCACCATCTTTTGGTAAAAGCTGGTAAATCAGGTCAGGTCTCCAATCTCAGAGTGAAATCTATAGGAACTGCAGAAAACAGCTGTGGGCTGTAACTCATAAGGGCTACCTGATCTGTGCAGGGCCAGCCTTGTAGGTAGACAGGCCACTGCACACCTGTCCCCTGCTGCCTGCCACCTATGTAATTTTTTTCTCCTTTGTCACTCCCAGTTGACCCAGAAGAGAGACTGTATTTGGTAGGGAAAATGATTTAAGGCTATTAGCAGGTTTTCTTTCTCTAAAGGTACAATAATGAATTTATTACTCTCAAATGATCATATGTTTTCAGTGACCTCTTCCAAGTAAGGTTTTATCATGATTTTTATAAATATTCAGAGTAAGAAAATTTGTTATCTTCTAATATACCTGTCTCTCTTCCATAGTTGATAGGAATCTCAGTGTCTTCTTTCTTAAATGTATCAGCAAGTTCTGAGGAGATTTCTGTCTGGATAGGCAACATCTGAAAGAAGCCACAGGACTTTTAAAACCAGTAATGTTTTTAAGGGGAGAGGGGAGGGAATTTCAGGGGAAAAGGGGAAGGGTTTACAGGAACAAGTATAAAGGACTCATGGACAAAAACTGTGGGAGGTGGGGAGGGCTGGGGTGGTGGGCTGGGGTGGGAGTAGAAGACAGAAAACTGTACAAGATCAACAATTAAAATAAAAAATTTTTTTAAAGAAAAAGAAAAAGAAAATTCAATGAAAATAACAAAAATATGAGTAAATACAATATATTTTCCTTTTCGTGTTGCGTTTTCTAAATGATGTTTGACAATAGAAGCAAAAATTCTAACACTGTCTGATCTGATTCCAAATGTGTTTAAAGAAGATATTAAAAAAAATTTTTTTAAGGAAATTTAAAGCTCAGAAACAGCACATTGATAAACTAGAAGTTTGTCTTCATCTTGTCCTCTTTTGAAGGATCATTTCACTGTTTCCAGCTTCTGGCCTACCTCCATCCTCCAGAAAAGCTCTGGCTTACCACTTCCCTGCTCTCAGCCCCTCCCATCCTGGAGTTTTCACAGCCTTTGCTTCCTGTGTCCCCAGTCTGAGCCCTGTAACTTCTATCCCTGTTTTACTCAGGGAGTGAAGCTCTCAGGGTGAGTGTGCTGTGAGTTCCCAACCAGTAGGCTCTCGCCATCCTCACCCCCTCCTCATAGGGGCTCGTGCTTGAGGAACTGTGGCTTAATAGCATGCAAAGCCCAATTTTTTCCCAAAATATTTTATTCACTTTGTGAAATGTGGAGATACATGTAATTCTTATGTTTTTCATGAATGCAAGCAAACCTATAGTGCCAGGCCAACTCATATGAAGTATGATGAAGAGGTATTTTCATTACTTGATTGATTCTATTTCTACTCCTCATCTTCATGAAATGGTCTTCTCATGGGTAAGTCTTTGGAAATTATATTTATAGTGCACTTTAGCATGCATAAAATGATTTTCTATTACAGATCATAGCAATCTATATAAGGCTCATATCATTTCCACAAGGAAAGACCAATAGACAGAACTACTTAAAATTCCCAAAGAAACCCTATTCTTAGTGATTCCCCTCCATCCTCAAGGAGCTGAGAGCTAAGGAAGTAACAACATGCCCACAACAGGTATCCTCAGGACTTCTGGAATAATATGATAAGGAGGTGATAATATCTTAGAAATTTTTCAATTATTCAAAATAAATAAAATAAATCCTTTGAGGCACAAAGAAGCATTGTGTCCTACACAGGATGATAAATGAAAAAGAACAACTGGGATTAAAACTCAGTACTCTCAGCTCTTACTTATTATATGATATGAAAGAGATCAATCCTTCTGCTTCATCAAATGTTCACATCAACACCCAACAAGGATCTCTGGTTCAAGATGGCAATGTAGGAAGATCCTAAACTCACCCCCTTCCACAGGCACACTGATCTTCAGCTACATATAGTACAATTTCTCTGGAAAACTCCCCCACCAAATGTAGCTGAATGATTCCTAGAGATCAGATAAACAAGAAAAAAACTACAAAGAAGGCAAGAAATGTTAAGACACAATCTCACCATAAACCCTACCACTAGCATAGTAACCCACAATCAGGAAGGAACTCAGACTGCACATTTCTCACTGAAAAGTAAAGGGTATGAACCCCCACAACTGGAACCCCAACTTTTAAGATTTGCACCTGAGATACAACCCCCCAACTATCTAGCTTTGAAAAGTCATGGGGACTTGAGTCCATGAAATCTACAAGGCTATAACAAACTGAGAAACAGTTTTGTTTTCTCTTTTAAATTACTTTATTGTCGTTCAGTTACAGTTGTCTGCACTTTCTCCCCACCCCTCCCCTGCAACCCCAGCCAAACCCACCTCCCTCCCTTGCTTTCACCCTCCCCCTTGGTTTTGTCCATGTGTCCTTTATAGTAGTTCCTGAAAACCCTTCTCCATACTGTCCCCTCCCCACTTCCCCTGGCTATTGTTAGATTGTTCTTAATTGTTCTTAATTTCAATGTCTCTGGTTATATTTTGTTTACTTTTTTCTTTTGTTGATTATGTTCCAGTTAAAGGTAAGATCACATATGGTGTTTGTCCCTCACCGCCTGGCTTATTTCACTTAGCATAACGCTCTCCAGTTCCATCCATGCTGTCGCAAAGGACATAAGCTCCTTTTTTCTCTCTGCTGTGTAGAATTCCATTGTGTAAATGTACCATAGTCTTTTGATCCATTCATTTGCTGAAGGGCACCTAGGTTGCTTTCAGCACTTGGCTATTATAAATTGTGCTGCTATGAACATTGGGGTGCATAGATTCTTCTGGATTGGTGTTTCAGGGCTCTTAGGGTATAATCCCAGCAGTGGAATTGCCAGGTCAAAAAGCAATTCCATTTTTAGTTTTCTGAGGAAATTCCATACTGTTTTCCACAGTGGCTGCACCAGTCTGCATTCCCACCAACAGTGCACTAATGTTGGTGGGAATGCAACCTCAACCTGTCCCTTTCTCCTCATCCTCTCCAACACTTGTTTGTTGCTTTGTTTATGATGGCCATTCTGACTGGTGTGAAATGGTATCTCATTGTGGTTTTAACTTGCATCTCTCTGATGGCTAGTGATGCTGAGCATCCTTTCATATGTCTCTGGGCCCTCTGTATGTCCTCCTTGGAGAAGTGTCTATTCAAGTCTTTTGCTCATTTTTCAATTGGGTTTTTTGTCTTCCTGGCGTAGAGTCGTGTGAGCTCTTTATATATTTTGGAGATCAAACCCTTGTCTGAGGTATCATTGGCAAATATGTTCTCCCATATAGTTGGTTCTTTTTTCATTTTAATGCTGTTTTCTTTAGCCATGCAGAAGCTTTTTAATTTGATGAGATCCCATTTGTTTATTCTTTCCTTTATGTCCTTCCATGAAGATGTTGCTACATAGAATGTCTGAGATTTTCCTGCCAATGTTTTCCTCTAGGACTTTTATGGTGTTACAACTTATATTTAAGTCTTTTGTCCACCTTGAATTCATTTTTGTGTATGGTGTAAGTTGGTGATTGAATTTCAACTTTTTGCATGTAGCTGTTCCAATCTCCCAACACCATTTGTTGAAAAGGCTATATTTGCTCCATTTTATGATTCTTTCCCCTTTGCCAAATATTAATTGACCATAGAGACTTGGGTTTATTTCCGGGCTCTCTGTTCTGTTCCATTGTTCTATGTGTCTGTTTTTATGTCAGTACCAGGCTGTTTTGATTACAGTGGCCTTGTAATACAGTTTGATATCAGGTATTGTGATCCCTCCTTTTTTGTTCTTCTTTCTCAAAATTGCAGCAGCTATTCAGGGTTGTTTATGGTTCCATATAAATTTCTGAAATGTTTGTTCTATGTCTGTGAAATATGCCATTGGTACTTTAATAGGGATTGCATTGAATCTGTAAATTACTTTGGGTCATATGGCCATTTTGATGATGTTAATTCTTTCAATCCATGACCATGGCACATGCTTCCATTTGTTTGTGTCTTCCTTGATTTCTTTCTTCAGTGTTTATAGTTTTCTGAATACAGGTCTTTTACCTCCTTGGTTAGGCTTATTCCTAGGTACTTTATTTTTCTCGTTGCTATATCAAATGGGATTTTTTTCCTGATTTCTGTGAGAAACAGTTCTTAAAGGGCTCGCTTGCCTTCCCCAGGGCCCAGCATGGAGGCAACCCACTAAAAAGAAGCTTATTTGCTTATCTTAAAACTTCAGTCTAAGTGACAGGCATCTAAGGACAGAAGCCAGAAAGCACCATCTTTATACTCTACTTTGTCTTGCTCTAGCTTGCCAGTATCTCTGGATGGGAGCTTGTACCCTCAACTAGTGCCTTGATTTTTACTGCTACAACCCAGGGAACACCTCTAAATTGCCTGGCTCTTGTGACTAGCAGGGCTCAAACTCAGGACTGCAACCAATGAAGGATGTTCTTAACTAGCTACCACCCTCAGGACATACAAAAGATTGAGATGTCCAGTCTTTATGTAAAAAAGGCCTATTCACTTATCTCCATAGCTGCTGCCTGAGAGGCAGGTTTCTAATTAAACACACAACTTAGGGTTGACTGTGAACCTCCCCAGAGGCCTTGGAGGGCAGGCATTATCTTCATACTCTCCCCCTGCCATGCACCAGAATCCCAAGATCTCCCAGAGAGCAGCTTGTACACACATCTGGCGCCCCAGTTTTGGTGGCTGCAACCCAGGGTATGCCCCTGGATTGCCTGGTTCTGAAGGCCATCAGGGCTTGCATTCCTCCGTCCCATAGGACTCTAACAGCTGGAGAGACAGTTCTCATCTGGCTATCACTCCTAGGGCACAGCACACATGGCAGACTAAAACACACCCCCAGTTTTCTTTGAAAAAGGCCTATTTGTTTTCCTGAAGATCTGGTGAGAGGGGAATATTTCTGGTTGGGCACATGCATAGAGGCGACTGAGGTACTCTCCAAAACAGAGGCTAGTGGATGCCACCTTTGCCTTCTCTCTCTCTCTGCCTCACTACAGCTCACTAGTATCTTCCAGAAAGGATCTTATACTGTCACTTAGCACCCTAATTTTTATGGCTGCCACCCAGGGTACACCTCTAAATCACCTGGTTCTAGTGGACAGTGGGGCTTGCATTCACACTCATAGTCCCACAGGACTGTGAATACCTTCATACTTTAAAAGCTGCTGGCTGATGGTCTGTTTTCCAATCAGCCTGAATCTAGGTGTTGACTGAGATCTTTCCCTTTAGGATACTGACAGCTCTTGGCACAACTTCAAATACTAGGAGCCACTAATTGAGAGAAAATGAAGAGCTAGGGCAGGGTTGAGAAACAAGATTCATCTCTTTATGAGGCCACTCCTTGAGATTGGGAGAGGTAGCTATTTTGTCTAATGCACAGAAAGCAACAAAGAGTAAAATAAAATGCAGACACACAGGAATACGTTCCAAATGAAAACAAAATAAGCCTCAGAAGAAGACCTACATGAAAAAGATATAAGTGATTTACTTGATAAACAGTTCAAAATAATGGTCATAAAAATACTCACCAATGGTAGAATAATGGATGAACACAGTGAGAACTTCATAGAAAACATTAAAAATATAAGAAAATACCAAACAGAAGTCATAGACCTCAAGAATACTGTAACTAAACTGAAAAACATACTACATATGTTCAACAGCAGGATAGAGGAAACAGAAGAAAGGATCTCTGAACCTAAAGACAGTAGAACTCACCCAATCAGAACAGCAAAAAGAAAAACAATGAAAAAGGTGAAGATAGTATAAGGGATTTATGAGACAACATCAAGTAGACAAACATTCACTGTGGGGGTCAGAAGGAGAACAAAGAGAGAAAGGGGCAGAAAGTTTATTTGAAGAAATAATGGCTCAAAACTTCTCTAACATGTAGGAAATAGACATCCAGATTCAGGAAACTGAAGGAGGGAGGGAGGGAGGCAAGGAAGGATGGAAGGAGAAAGAAAGAGAGAGAGAGAGAGAGACCCAAAAGACCCATGCCATGATACATTATAATTAAAGTGTCAAAAGTTAAAGACAAAAAAAAAATAATAATCTTAAAAGCAGCAAGAAAAAAACAACTTGTTACATATAGAGGAACCCATCTAAGATTATCAGTTTTCTCAACTAAAAATTTGCAGGCCAAGGGTATGTGGCACAATATATTAAAAATACTGAAAGAAAAAAACTTTCAACCAAGAATACCCTGCCTGACAACACTGTCATTCAAATTTGAAGATAAAGTTCCAGAAAAGCAAAAGCTAAAAGAGTTCATCATTATTAAACCATCTTTACAAGAAATGTTAAATGGTCTAAGCTTAAATGAAAGGGTGCGAATTAGTAACAGGAAAATATATAAAACTATAAATTTCACTGATAAAGGTAGATATATAATAAAATTCAGAACAACCTAATGTAAATAATCTGATGTTATAATTACTTATAAAGCTAATATGAAAGTTAAAAGATAAAAGAATAAAAGTAACTATAACTACAATACTTTGTTAAGGGATATGCAAGATAAAAAGATGTAAATTTTAACATCAAAAAATAAGACATGGGGGGAAGAGTAAAAATGTAGAGCATCTCAATGTAATTCAACTTAAATTGTTATCAACTTAAAAATAGACTGTCAGACTGTTCTCAAATTCAGTGTCTTTGTCTGACAGTGACCAGAGGGGGAGGGGAGGGAATTTCAGGGGAAAAGGGGAACGGTTTAGAGCAACAAGTATAAAGGACTCATGGACAAAAACTATGGGGGGTGGAAATGGGAGGAAGGTGGGGAGGGCTGGGGTGGTGGGCTGGGGGCGGGGTAAAAGACAGAAAACTATACAATATCAACAATTAAAAAATACTGATTTAAAAATAAATAAATAAATAAACAAAATCTTTTAAAAAAATAGACTGCCACAAGTTGCTTTATATGAGCATCAAAGTAACAAAGCAAAAAATTATAGTAGACACACACACAAAAAAAGATTTTTAAAAAAGGAATCTAAACACACCACTACAGAAAATCATCAAATCACACAGAAATAGAATAAGAGAAGAAAGGAACAGAGGATGTACAAAACAGCCACAAAACAATGAACAAAATGGCAATCAGCATGTACCCATCAATAACTTTAAATGTAAATAAGTTCAATTCTCCTTTCAAAAGATATAGTCACTGAATAGATTTCTTTTTAAAGACCCATCTATATGCTGCCTTCAAGGGACTCACTTCAGATGTAAGGATACACATACCCTGAAAGTGAAGGGATGGAAAAGATATTTCATGCAAATGGAAAACAAAAGAAAGTTGGACAAAATAGTTATATCAGACAAAATAGACTTTAAAACAAAGGCTGTAATAAGAAACAAGGAAGGTTACTAGTTAATGATAAAGGGATCAATCCTATCAGCACAATACAATATTTATACATGTTTATGTGCCTAACATAGGAACACCTACCTATATAAAGCAAATATTAAAAGACCTAAAGGGAGAATTAGAAATTGCATATTTGAAAACTGCTGAGAGTAAATTAAAAGTTCTCATTGCAAGAAAAAAATATTTAACTATGGCAACAGCTCACTATACTTATTGTGGTGATCATTTTGCTATATACACAAATACTGAATTGCTATGCTGTACATGTGAAACTAATAGTCATGCACCACTTACTACATTCTGAGAAGTGCATCATTTAGATAACATCATCACTGTGTGAATGTTGAGTACACTTACACAAACCTAGATGGTGTAGCCTACTACACACCTATACTATATGGTAGAGTCTGCTGATCTTAGGCTACAATCCTGTATAGCAAGTTACTGTACAAAAACAACATGAGATTAAAACAAACACAACCTAAAATGATGCAATGAAAAGACACAGTAAACACCAGATGTATGAGGCTGCTGCCAGCATAACACAGCATACTGTTCTACAGCAAAGTTCAATTTTTAGTAAGAAGAAAAAGTATTCTAAAGAAACAAAAATGGGGGGGTGGGGGGGGAGAAAATACAGACAACTGTAATTGAACAACAATAAAATAATTTAAATAATAAAAAATATATTTTATTGTACTTTAAAAAAAGAAAATATAGAGTAGTAAATATATAAGTCAATAATATTGTTGCTTATCATTATCAATTATTATGTGCTATACATAATTCATGTGTTATACTTTTATGTAACCAGCTGTGCAGTAGGCTTGTTTACACCAGCATCACCACAAACACATATGTAATGCATTGCTCTATGACGATGATGTTATGAAGGCTACAATGTCACTTAGTGATAGGAATGTTTCAGCTCCATTATAATATTGTGGAACCACCCTCATCTATCAAGTCTATCACTGACTGAAACATTGTTGTGTGAGTGACATATCATATGTCAGTTATATTTCAATTTTAAAAAACCCAACATGGAAATTTAAGAGACGTGAAAACATACTAACACAGTAAAATAATTAAAGAGAATTAAATCTGCCACCTGTTTGTCTTCTCCTAAAGCTTTAATGGAAGCTTGTGATATGTTGAATTGCAAATCAAAATGGATTTCTATTTTCCTCACTTCTTGGTTTCTGATATTAATAGGATTCAGGTAAATGATGAGTATCTTCTTTTCAGTTTCTAGAAAAAAATAAAATATACCAATGCATATCAACATATTGTAAGTTTTATTTTAAATTTTTATAATTTTTTATAATTTTATAAGCGTACTGTGATATTTGTCAACTGTCCAGATTTTCCTGCAATTATTGGTTGAAAATATTTAATGTGTCTTTTTAAAATATTTTATTTATTTATTTTTAGACAGAGGGGAAGGGTGGGAGAAAGAGAGGGTAAGAAACATTAATATGTAGTTGCCTCTCACAGCACCCCCACCCAAATGGGGAACTGGCCCATAACCCAAGCACATGCCCTGACTGGGAATCGAACTGGTGACCATTGTTTTGCAGGCCAGCACCTAATCCATTGAGCCACACCAGCCAGGATGAAAAAGAAATATTCAAAAATTACTTTGAAGTTAATTTTATTAGATTCACATGTGTGTTTACAGACACACACAATATGATTAAGTGGTTAATTTGGCAAAAATAGGAAGTAACTGATCTTAGCCACACAGCAATGGAGATAGCTTTGTCTTCTAAAACTCAATCCATTTTTCAAAGAGTATTTTCTAAATATAAAGCTATTATTTACAACAGATGTTTTATACCCCAATATATTAAGGACAACAATCATTCTCATTCTTTCCCTCTCCCAGATCCCACTCATTTCTAAAATTTAAGTTAAACGTCAATGGTTGCAAAATGCAAAATGGAATAATCTACCTTCCTTTCAATGACCTCCACTTTAACAGGAGAAATGGAAACATCACAGACAGTCAGTCCTGTTCCTCAGACAACAGTCTCCTTCAGGGTCCCCTTCTAGGACACCAGTCCTTTACTGACAAATAGTAATTGGTTTAGAACAGAAGATAGCTTGGACCAGTGATTTTTAACCAGTGTGATGCAAAAATTTTTTAAAACTTGTAATACCTATTTAGTCAGGGGAACTGACCTCTTTTTCCTTAGATTGTCAAACAAAAGTAAATGACAACATCCGTAAGGGGACTAAATGGTAATGGGAAAAAATACAATGAAGATTAATTTTTTAAATGACAATAGCCAACATAACAATAGCCATCCAGAGTGAATGCCCTGTCTTGAACCATAAATATACAGGTATTAATAGAGTGACATTCTATTGGTCACATGACATAGTAAGGTTGCATCTGATTGGTTAATTCTTGGTGCCAGAAATCCTTATATACAAGTATAGGTAACTGTTTTTTTAAAAAGTCATTTTGGAGCAAAAATTGTAGGTATCAAAATGTTACCTATTTTTGTCAGATCAGCAAAATATATATTTTTTGGTGTGCCACGGAATTTTAGTAATTAGTTTATGTGTGCCATGAGATGAAAAATATTGAAGATTGCAGGCTTAGACAAAAATTCAAGGGGAGTCCAAGAATAAGCGACAGTAAGTGCATGCTGAGTTGGAAACAGCAGGAGAAAGAAAGAGTACAGTCTATGAAAGAGTGGGCAAAGCTAACATCACAAACTGATGAGAATAGAAAGAGGAAAACAGAGTGAGACACACCTAGGTCTGGATCTGTGGCTACTGAGTACTTATAACACGGCTAGTACAAACTGAAGTGTGCCATAAGCATAAATTACACATCAATCTGTGAAGGCTTAGTACAAAAAAGAGAGAGTAAAATACCTCATCAATCTTCCATATTAATTACATGTTAGAAAGTTGATATCTTTATATATTGGGTTAAACATATAATTATTAAGATTAGTCCACTTAAAATAACTTCTTAATGTGGCTATGTGAAAATTTAATATCAAATTGTAGGTATCAAAATGTTACCTATTTTTGTCAGATCAGCAAAATATATATTTTTTGGTGTGCCACGGAACATCAAATATATGGCTCACATTATGTTTCTATAGGACAATGTTGGCATAGAAAAAAGCTCAGTAATCCCCCAAAATACTGGTCTTGCTGAATATCTAGTCACTGCAGAAAAAGTCTATGAAACATTGCAACAAAAGTAATTCAATGATACCTAAAAGTATACATCTAGTTGGGCTATACAGCTCAACACAAACAAACAAGCATCAGAAGAAACTACCTGAAGGCTGCACCAAGCGTTCAACACACTACTAAAATGCTGCCAACTTCTTAGCAAGAAGTTGCATACAAAACTACGGTGTTGCTTGGAGAATTTGCTAGACAATCTTCAGTGTCCTTGGCTATAAAAATAGAAAGTAATACCCACCTCCTTCAGATACTGTGAGGCACATAGTAAATCACAGTCTCACAGAAAAGTGATATGTTAATGAAGTATAGAATATTAATTTTAAGGGGAAGAAAAGATTAACTTTGGCAAGTTGGTTCCTGAAAACCATTACAGTAGCAAGGTTTGGAGTTCAGGGACTTAAACAATGAAAAACAATGCTAGGGGTACCACAGTCAGAAAACCTATGAAGTTCTAAAATGTTCACTTAGAGTAAATGTCAACAATATTTTACATATCTTAAATTAATAGTAACAATTTAGATGCCTTTTATTTCTTCTTCATGACTGATCACAGTGGCTAGGATTTCAGTACCATGTTGAACAAGAGAGGTGAAAGCAGACACCACCGTCTCGTTCCTGATCTTAAAGGAAACGCTTTTAGTTTTTGCTCATTGAGCATGATGCTGGCTGTAGGTTCTCCATATGTGGCCTTTATTATGTTGAGGTATTATAGCAGGGGTACCCCCTTCTGGAAATGGGGACAGGGTTGGGAAGCACAGAGGACTGTACATGAGCAGCAGCTACAGTGTGGCCATGCCAAGGATCATGTGTTGTCCTGTCAACCAAGGCAACACATCGTGATTCAACAGGAAGAAGTGTACAGGGTGCATGTTAGGCTAGGAAGGTGATTGGACAGAGGGACATACCCTCCTATCTGCTTCCACCACACAGGGTATTCTGGGGGATATCTTTAAAAGAGCAGAGAGTGAAAACAAGGAACTCTGCTTTCCCCTCACCTTGCTGGTCTAGCCAGCCACCAGGGGCTTCAGTTCCTGGGCCAGTGATTCTTGAATACCACATGGTCCAGAAGCATTCTCAGCACTCCTTCCCAAGTGTCCATAGCCTGCATGGCCAGAAGCACAGCAGGCACTGGGCAGGTGGGGTACAAGGGAAGGAGGCTGGGGCTGGTGGGCCCTGGAAGCCATATGGTGGGGCAGCTAGCCTCACACCCTTGCCATGCAAGGGAAGCTGCAGCAGCACTGGAGATTGGAGTGAGAGCTGTGCAGGCCTGCCTGACCAGGAGCACAGCACAACTGGTAAGCTGACGCTGAAGAGACAGGGAGCAACTGCTGGACTGGTGGGCAGAAGCCAAGGAAGGAGCAGCATGCCACAAGTGGGACTTTGGCCAGTGCACACAGACTCCAAAGGATGCCTGGAGCAGACTGTGACAACAAGCGTGCTGCAGCTGCCTGCATTTTCCCAAGGACAGTACTTTTAAATGGGAAAGGAATTCTGGGTGCAGCCAACAACTGATCTGGCCTGGCAAAGAGTGGCAGAGTAGTTTTATCTGGATATTTTAGGAGGAATGGGCTTTAAATCAGAAACTTGCTTTTATTTCAAATGGTATGGCCATTAATTAAAAGATTCCTTTTCCTTTCCACCAAATTCTGTCTCCAGAGATTTGCCTGTTCAGCAGCAAGTGATGGGACCCCCACTGGCTGGTTTCGGTAACAGCACAATCCCTCTATCCCCACTTCGCTGAGAGTTTTATCATAAATGGGTGCTGGGTAGCATCTTTTCTATATCTACAATAACAGGTAACGACAACATAAGTTATTTTTAACTTATATTTATGATTACACTTAACTTACATTTCTAGTGAGCTATTTATAACCCCCTTCTCTGTACTACAGATGGAAGGCACTCCCAAGTAGTGTATCCTGTCTTTTCAATTCTGTGATTACATAACTGCTAAGTTTTCTCATCCGTGACACAATAAGGACTATACATTTGGCTTCTGCCCAGGTTCCTGTCACAGAGCTCCTAAAATCTTTGTAATTTCCTGAGTGCTAGACGCATCTTTTCTTCTAATATTTGGTCTTTGACCCCTGTTCCTGACACAAGAGCTAAGACCCTTAGCATCCCCCGAGTGATGAGTGTCTTTTGTATGCTAATGAGGTGACTGGTGGCTGGAGGATCCTAGATGACATCAGGATGGGAGCTGGTCCCAGAAAGACTAAGGCACAATTAGAGGGTTGGAACTTTCAGACCCACCATTCAAGCTCCAGGGGAAAGAGGCCAGAGATTGAGTTAACTATCATGCCTATGTGATAAAGCCTCTACAAAAGTCCCTAGGGTAGGGCTTTGTAGAGCTTCAAGGTTGGTAAACACATCCTTGGGTCTGGAGGATGGAGCACCCCAATTTTACAGGGACAGAGGCTCATTCAGGGCCATGTGGATCTTGTCCTGCGTACCTCTTTTACCTAGCTGTTCACCTATACCCTTTAATATATCCTTTATAATAAACTGGCAGCTTAAGTAAGTGTTTCCCTGAGTTCTGTGAGCAATTATAACAAATTATCAAACCTGAGGAGAAGGTTGTGGAAATCCCAATTTGTAGCTAGTTGGTCAGAAGTACAGGTGGCCCTCTGGGCCTTATGATTAGCCAGGGCAGTTTTATGGGACTAAGCCCTCAACCTGTGGGTTCTGCACTAACTCCAGGTAGTTAGCCTCAGAATTGAGACTAAGAACTGACAAAGTTTGTTGTCAGAAGTGTTGTGAGTGAAGAATTTTCTTTTACCCCCTCTCTCAGTTCTTCCAACTCCCAGACTCCTCAGATGTCAACTGGTTGTTCCAAAATCTAAGCTCCTCCCTCATCTTCCCTTTGTTTTCCAGAGTTCCACTGGAAAAGCCTCCCCTCCTCTTCTGCCATCTGCTTTACCACTTCATATATCACAGTCCCAAAGTTTCCCTCTTTTTCCAAAAAATATCCAACAGGAGAAACTAAAAATGCCTGTACATTAAAACAAATTCTCACATGCACTGAAAAGAACCAGTACAGAAAACTGAAACATTTGAAATGGGCCAGAAAGTTCCTGGGTGCCTGTCTACAATCCTTTCTGGGTTATCTGTACTGTTCATGGTCTTTGAGCTATTTTACAAATCTGTGAGTTATAGAACTGATAATAATGAAAACGATTCTTGTCTTTAGAAATTCAAATTAATTGTGTCTGTGAAATGCAATTGCCTAGTCTTAAATCTATTTGTAAGCTAATTTCAGTATTGCTTATATATGTGTGGTTTTGAATTTTCCTTTGAACTATTTATTACTCTCACTGACTTCTTCATTAATTAATGAAGTAAATAAAATCTGCAATTCATATTCACTTAATAAATTTGTATGAGGATCGTGATTACATCTTTTCAAAAATTATCATTTAACAAAATGATGAATTTAGCTTATGTACACAAAAATTTTCAGGGAAACTCAGTGCTGAGAAAGAATGACCTCATCCTAAGTGGTCCATGGGAGAGCCTTCAGTTACAGGTTCAAGGTTAAGAATGATTTGTTCTCCCCAGAACTTGTATGATGAGAAAGAATTGTGTTACAGATTAGGTTTCACTTTTCACCTTGTTTTCAGGAAGCTAAGCACCAAATCTGAACCTCCATGGTGGCTACTTTAGACTAGCCTTCATGACAGATGTATTTATTCTTGTCTGTTATCAATTTTCCATTTTTATTATTTTGGTATAAATATGCGAGCTGGTCTAAATTCTCTGTGGAAAGAAGTATAATATCCATATTATCACGTAATATTTAGCTTTCAATCTTTAATAAACCCAATTACTTTTAAAATGTTAAATATATTAAATGACTTTTAAAAATATGCTTTCATTTTATAAAGACACAGTTTAGGAATCCTGATAGATGTTCAAGTATGAGTATAGCTGAAAGGCTGAACTGGACTAACAGGTTACTTGTACCCATCCAGAAAAGAACCACTCCTGATTTCATGTCCCTCAAACCTACCTACCAATTTGAGAAGTGACGTGAGTGATGGAGGTTTAAGAGGAGGGTGCCAGGGGGATGATATTTAAACAGAGGTGGCATATAACCATATACACTCATTATTACTATAAATCTGTAGGAAGGAAAGGACAGGTACTACATGCATTTTTTTTTAATTGTGGTACAAAAAATATTTGCCTTGTTAAGCATTCTTAGGTGTATAGTTCAGTAGTGTTAAGTATATATTATTATACAACTGCTCTCCCAGACATTTTCATTTTGTAAATATGAAACAGTATCCATTAAACAATCAACCCCACTTTTCCCTCCCCACAGACCCTGGTAACCATTCTATAGTCTCTATCAATTGAGTTCTTTAGATACCTTATATAAGTGGAATCATACAGTATTTGTGTTTTTGTGACTGGCTAATTTCACTAAGCATAATGTCCCCAAGGTTCATGCATGTTGTCACATGTGTCAGAATTTCTTTCCTTTTTAAAGCTAAAATAATATTCTATGGTATGCATGTGCCCCATTTTGCTTATCTATTCATTCACTGATGGGCTCTTAGGTTGCTTCCACACATTAGGTATTGTGAATAATGCTACAATGAACATGGGTCTGTAAATACTCATATCTCTTCAAGTCCTGCTTTCAATTCTTCCAGATATATACCCAGAAGTGAAATTGCTAGATCACATAGTTCTATTTTTAATATTTTGAAAAACTAGACCATTTTCACAATGATAAAATCAGGCAAGTAGAGAAAACTAGGCAAGTAATGGAACTCCAAAGTCACAAAGCGAAGGAGTCAGCCGCCCTGTGCCCCTGCCTCCTGGTCCTCAGCCCACTGCTCCTTCCACTATACTTCCACATCAGTGCACAAAGTCTGCTCTGTAAGTGACTAAACACACACTGCAACTATGGACAGAAATAATACTCTGAACTAAATGTTGGACAGTTTATCATCTTACCTATTATGCTGAAATGAATCACTTCTTCCTTCAAAAGTATTACTGAGTCCCACAAAGCACTCTTGGAAGAAAAATAAGTGAAATTCATGAGCACGTAACACATACTTGCATATGAACAATCTCTAAGTGCTTAAGTTTAAACCAAAATCAAATGTGATTACCTCAGTACTATTTATATAAAAAGTTACACTCTGACTTCCTAGGTTGAAATCAATCCAAAATTTCTCTAATTTTTCATCTGCTGGTTTTCTCATCTATAAGGTAAAATTTCAGCATTAATTACACATATAAATAGTATGTCAAAGGTTCAGATGAAAACTTTCCCATTAAAAATGGAACTTCTGCTTTTCCTAAAATACTGCCCTAATATTATAGGGTGTCTTTATTGCCTTACTCATTTCAATAAAACAAAAGGAAGATCTCAGTTTTATACAACTAAACTATTTCCGAAAAAATTCTATCTTTAGCTATTTAATGAGATGTTTAAATATGTCTATCCACACAAACTTTTTTTCCTAGTGAAGTCACAGAGATGACAGTTCTATGTTTAAGCAGTAACAATCCACACTGCATGCGGATGGAAACATCTAGCAAAGAAAGTACTATGATCATATAGAAGTGGTGATTTGTCTTCTAACTTACTGTCTATTAGGATAGAGCTAAGACTGAAGATTTCAAGTTACCTTCATTTTAATTATTATAAAATAAATATATGCTTATAGTAAAAAGAAAGAGTCAAACAGTATGGTGTTTACAGAAAAAGCAAACTTCTCCTTCTCTGCCTCCCTACTGCCCACAGGTACCTTCCCATAGGCACCATTAACAATGCCTTTGTTTTCTCCTAGACATATTGCAGATATATATCAGGAAATACATAGTTTTTATTCTGCAACAATGAAGCAAACACTGGACTTACTATTCTACCTCCTGTTTTTTCAATAAATAGTATTTCTTGAGCATGTTTCCATCATACATGCCCACTTTTTTATAGAGTTGAATAAAGGTTTTAACCCACAATGCATGTTACTGGAATCCAATGGACAGGCCCTGGCTGTAGCTGATGGAAATTTAAAAGTCCAAGAAAGAAGAAGAACCAAGCAGAGATTGAACTCCTCAGACAATTAGAAGGAAAAGTAGAATACAGATACAGGAATCAAGCCATCAAAATCAGTTCTAGAGAGGAATTTGTAGAGTAGTCATGAGTTGTGGACACAGTTCACAGAGGCCAAGAACAGGTTCGGAACCCAAAACAAAGATATCATTAATTAGGAAACTCTGAAGACATGGTTCAGAAAACCTCCAACAAGATCAAAGTTCAGAGATCTTTCAAGATTCTACACCAAAATTAAGATGTTGCAGATTGGGGCACCTATACATGAAGGACCTTGTTCCTTTAGAAACCAAAGGAAGGAGTAAAAAGAGGCTGCTCAGCTTTGGGCTATAAAGTACATAGTAGAATTACTTATGAAAAGGAAAGTGGCCCAATTGCTGTGGTTGGAGTAAGAAGCATCAACTGTGTGGAAAGAAGCAAAATAATTGCCTTTTTCCCTTTTACCTAGATGTGAATAATGTTACCCATTAACACAGTAAAATAAGGCTAGGTTCCTGTAATTGACCACATGAACACGTATAAACCCTAAAATTTCTTCATCTAGTAGTAACAATAGGATCCTTAAACTCACTGGTAATGCACCCCAGTTACAGTATGAGAAGTCAGGGGAAAGGGACAATGAGCTTCAGAGTTGAGGCCTCAACCAGAAGTGAGCTGCCTTTTCTACAAAGCCCTTCTGAGTGGCAAGAGCAACATGGCCACTTACTGAGAAAACCAAACTCTGGGTTTCATCACATACCACCCTCACCATCCCCAGGAAATAGAAACATACCTCATGCCCATCAGCAAAAGCGGCAATACATGGAAATGAATAGACCCTATAAAACAATTCACAATTAAAAAGTAAAAATATGGATGGAACCCAAGCACAGCCTACAGATGTTCTACAAACAAGCATTTATGAGTAGAGTATGCCATCAAGTCTCCTTATACAAGGGGACCTCAACTCTGCAAATGGGGATCTTCTGTGGCTAGATTTCAAGTCTCCATCTGGCAGTCTACAAGCCAGGTTTATTGGTACTATACCTCAGCCCAGTCGCTTAGCAAAATTACCAATGAAAGGAGTGAATTTAGCAAATATCTTCCCATCATGGACTTTACTGTCCATAATGCACCTTCCCCTTGTGACCTCAAGCTGTAGGAAATCACTCTTTATAAAATCTTCCCAGAGGATGTAATGTTAAAAATATTCCAAATCATAAATATGCTAAAAGGCTGATAGAGATTATTTTTTTAATCTACACTTATTTTCAGAGAGAGAAGGGAGGGCGAAAGAAAGGGAGAGAAACATCTATGTGTGACAGAAACACCAATTGATTGTCTCTTGCTTGCTGCCAATGTGAACCTGGCCCACAACCCAGGCACGTAAGTGACAGGGAATTGAACTGGCAATGTTTCAGTTCCCAGGCCAGTGCTCACATTCACTTAGCCACACCAGCCAGGGCTGACAGAGATTATTTTTAAACACACAAATGAGTCAATAGGCAGAATGCATCTAATCTTCTAAGGTTTCTATGCAATGAATAACTCAGGAGTATGCAGTATATTCTGTCCCAAAATATTACAAAGTAGATCCTAGATTTTTTGATATTAAACATTTTCAGAATATAACTAGTCAATAAAATAAGGCTCAGAGAAACATCTTACCTTCTTTGGTCACCAAGTCTGTTGTTCAGGTAATTAAGAAACAGCCTACTGTCCTTCAAAGTAAATAATGCAAACTTTTAAATAAAACATCAAAATATCTTAGATGAATAGTACTATCCTCACCAGCACATTAGAAGCCAGTGTTTGCCTCTAAATTTCTAGTATCTAGTAACATCACAAGGGTTCACAGAGATTCATTATTACATGTTAACTAAAACAATATTTTATGTCAAAAGAGGAGGCCCCAGATATTATGTTCTAGAAGAAATTACTGAGCCAGATTTTCAGCTGAGGAATGTGTAGATCTCTTAAAGTTCCATGCACAATTATGTATCCCTTGGTTAGAAAAGTAGCAATAGAAACTACATCTTACTAATGAGGTAGATTGCAGTATTTGACTAACCCACTGGGCATCCATCTCCCTAATATCTGTCCAGCACAAGCCAACCACAAACCCATAAAACTTACACATCACCTGCCATTTTCCTTATCCAAAACACTCTGCATGCTACTTCCTGATTTTCTCTCCCAGTATATGCTCTAATAATGAAGAATATTTTTAGAGCTTTCCTATCCTACAGCTATTAGGAAGGTAAATTTGTTGCCTCCAGAATTCAAAAGCCAAGGAGAGACTGATCCAGGCTTTTGCCAGTGAGGACTGGCTGTTGATAGTATTGAGTCCTGCATTCTGTGTCTGTATCGAGCACTACATAGACAACAGGAATGTGAGCCTTTAGATGAAAGCAGTTCAATTAAGAAGTTGATAGATCTGGAGAGGGGGGTATGATTTGAAAAACAAGATAATTACTTTTGTCCTATTTTCACCAAATTTCCACACAGACAAGGGAGTGACACCGAGGAGAAAAGAAACATGCCTGGCACTTCCATTTTCTCTCATTTAATTCTCCAAATGTTGAGGTTGGCTTCATTTTCATTTTATAGATGAGGACACTTGCCAAAATTCGAACATCAAAATACATATAAATCAGGCAGTTGGGACTCCCGGGGCTCATGGTCTTTCCATTTAGTACAAACTGAATCCTAACTATTGCAGATCTGGTAACAGGCTCAAAGTCAACTGTAATATATTTAATGATATTTAAAGGTTTGGATTTAATAGAATCCTAATTGCACAACTGTTTAAACTTAAGAGCTTTTGTTTATTACCTTTTCCTAAGTGCCCAACCCTCATTTTCAGAACTTTTACAAAGAAAAGGGAAAACATTTTAGCTTTAAGATGAAGGTGAGTATGAAACAAAGCCATAAGCTGTTTCTGTGCTACTCAAGGAGACAACCACAGTGAACCCAGGTTCATGGCACACACCGAAAATTATTGTCCCTCCAAAGTGTCCCAACACAAACGCCCTGTGTTACTCCTTTACCAATAGAGCACAGAGCACCAATTTAAGCCTCCCGTTATCGCACTGGCTATTCTCTGCAAGGCTGAAATTCACTTTCTTTTCCCCTCCAACTCCACCCACTCTCTGAGGTTCACTGAACAATTGCTCCCCCCACCACATGACATTTTTTTCTGCATGGATCCATCAAATTCGCATATAGTAACTTCTAAGTTACCTATAAAGAAACCCTATCTGTATCCACATATTTGACCCACAAATATTTTATTTGTACTGTCCTCAAATTGTTTCACATAGGTGGGAAACAGGAAGTTTAAGAATGGTAAATTAATCACAACTGAGGAAAAAACCCTCCCCTAAGCACAGGAAATTACTGAGAGGATGCTTAGTAAATATAGATTAAATGGAATTTGAAGACCAGGAACTGCACCGTCTCAAATTCTTGATCCTTAATTTTTTTGAAAGCTTCAGCAATAACGTCATCTTCAAACCACTGATGGACAAGGTCATCTCTTGATGTTTTAGTTGTCAGTCTGCACAATGCTTCAGAAAGAGCAACCTGCTGACCATAATCTAGAGATTAAAAATACAGACAATTCTGGGCAAAAAGCAAAGGAAGAAATGAGTTCCAGAGATTAGCACCCACTCAAAGAAATCCCACTTTAAAAGACTAGTATTGTTTCTTATTAGCAGCAAGATGTATCTCAGAGTAATTATAGCTATTTAAATTCAACATTTAAGAAACATTAGGAGAATATCTAAATAGTGTATCAGCATATAATAACTTAAATAGATGATATCTCTGCATTATATATTATATATATATTAAAACATTCATCAGAAGCAGATCATCAAATAGCCTTTCAAAAATATTTCTACTGCAAAGATTAAGTCTCCACATCAATTGTGGCATTTCACAGCAGAAACACCAAAACTACATATATCAACATGTTTAAATTTCAATTTTAAGGATAAAAAGAAAGTAGCAACTGGATAGGTACAACAGAATGAAATTTATAAAATGCTTTTAAAATCTGCAAAACAATCATGTATGTTGCTTTTGAATACACAGTGAAAAAGTAGAATAATATACTTAGGAATGAAAACCAAATCCAAGTCAAGGACTACCCCTACCAGTGGAGAGGAGACTGAGATCTGGGTCATGGGCACAGATTTAGTTTTAAAAACTAACCAAATATAGCAAAATGATAAAATTTGACTAAGTTCTTTGGTGAGTAAATGAGTATTCATTATTTATTTATTATGGTTTTCAGCATGCTGAAATTTCTCATAATAAATCAAAAACAAAATCTTAATTCCTATTTCCAGTTTGGCCATAATTTTATTCCCTGTAGTTCCAAAATGTTCATAAAACCCTAATGTCCAATATTTAATATTATTATATTTAAAATTCTAAACATTTCTTACCACCCACAGTCAAAATTGTCCTTGAGAGATCTTTCCTGAAAAACATTTAGATAAACTCCATGTTACCAAAATCAACCTAAATAGGCAAACTTCACTATATTGACATTAAAATTTTAAACCAACATGTATATTTTTTAAATTATTTATTTCAAATTCAGCAGTAGCACTTTTTCAATGTCAAAAATAGATTTTAATGAAAAAATTTTCTCCAGTTTGTATGTTAATAACTTAAATGTTTTGTTTTATTTTGTTTGGTTTTGTTCAAAAAAAGCTGTAGTTCTACTCCTGCCTCTGTAAAGCCAACTCGATTTGATGGCCTTTGAGGATTCAGCAAAAGTTACAACTCTAGAATTTCATAATCACCTTGTCGGCCTTGTTGGGATGTGTGCCCCTTTTTTACATAGTTTAACATCAGGAAGAAATATTAACAATAGGTGCAGAGAAATAATAACCATAGGTGCAGTAAGCTTCCTGAATTTATTTTAAAAACTAAGTTACTACATTATTGTAACAAACAGAGACTCCTGTTTTGTATGCAGACTGTCTCCAACTTACAATTCTTTGACTTATGATTTTTCAACTTCACGATGATAGAAAATGATACATATAATAAATTACATGAGATATTCAACACTTTATCATAAATCAGGCTTTGTGTTAGATAATTGTGCCCAACTTTAGATTAACATAAGTATGTTTAAGGTAGGCTAGGCTAAGCTACGATGTTCAGTAGGTTAGATATATTCACTGCATTTTTTACTTAAAATATATTCAATTACCATGGGTTTAATGGGACGTAACCCCATTGCAAGTCAAGGAGTATCTGTGTTTGTTTAACAATTTTAACTAAATGCTAACAAATGTGATGTAGATCTCTTTTAATGTTTGAAATAACTCTCATTTTAACACATTTGTTAAGAAATCTTAACAAATCTTGTAGGAGTTCAGTTTCTCATAATACATGATTAATTTGTTATTGCTAAGTAGAAGCCTTAAAACCACCACTGAGAGTTCTGCTTGATTTTATACTTGCACATTTTACTTGAAGTCTAGAATATTCCAGACTTGCTAGAACACACAAACAATAAGGCAAGACCATAGGATTAGATTGAACACTTAGGAGAAAATTTCAGTCAGCTACTCTCCAAGTCTAAATACACTACTAAGAATCATGATTTTGATAATATATTCAATAAATATTTTTAGGAGAAATTCAGTGCAAAAAACTGAATCCTGCATAGACTTGTTAAATGGACAAATATGACAGCAATGAGCCCCATGTTTGCCAGTCCCCTCTCAGGCCTACACTGTGGTAAACCTGGTCACCTGTCCTCACACAGGCATGGCTGTGTGTCCCATGAATCACTGCGTGCTACAACAGTGTCATCAGTGTTAGCGGTTAGCTCACAGTCATGGTTTTCGGTTCAAATTTCAAAATAGGGTGTTTGTTTTCTTCTTCCTATCTCCACACATAACAACTCTACCTTGAAATTTCAACGTCCCAAAACTACATAATTGTGACCACAGCACCAAAACACAAAAACACCAATCACTTGAGTCCTGGCCAGTGTGGCTCAGTTGGTTGGAGCATCATCCTGTACACTGAAAGATTGTAGGATTGATTCCCAGTCAGCGCATGTACCTAGGTTGTGCGTTTGATCCCCAGGTTGGGGAGCCTACAAGAGGCAACCAATCAATGTTTGTCCCTCACATTGATGTTTTTCTCTCACTTTCTTACTCTCCTCCCCATTTCCTCTATCTCTAAAAACAATTTAAAAAGTCCTTAAGTGAGGATTTTTAAAAAATCTATCACTTGAAAAGCAATACAAATTCCATGCACTATGGTATAGCTAATAGTTGGTAACCTTTGGATATTTGCTCTCTGCCAGGTAATGTGCAAATCATATTCAATGGATTGCCTGATTTAACTGGTACATACCTATCAATCAGGTATATTTAACGCTGGCTTCGTTTCACAGGCAAGCAAACTGAGACACAGTGAAGTTAAGACTGTGCTCTAAATAGTACAATGAGCATAAATGGCAAAACCAGGGTCTGAAGCCAAGCAGTTTACCAGCAGGATTTGTATTCAACATTCCCCCATAAATAACTAATTTAGTTCACACTGACAATGAAAAATTAATCTATAGCCCAAGGAAGCTTTTTACCTCACAAATATGATGGAAAAAAGTCAAAAAGTCATAGTGCTAAAAAAGAAGAGCTTAGCAAAGTCTGGCTTTTTTACTCAGTCCTTCTTCATTGTTTAGCATAAGAAAATAAGAACAGTATTTCCTGAAGGAAGGAATGATGCGAATCAGGCCTAAGGAGAACAGAGACTGAGGCAGTGCAATCAGAGAGATTTTGCCTTTACATCATCACACAGTTAAGCACAAGGTCACTTACATAAGTTGACACACTCCTTCTGATGAGGGAAGTTGTTTTCTCTCCTCCCGAGGTACAGCATGCAAAATGCTGTTCAAAGTCTTCAAAGCCTGGTCAGAGTTGAAGAAAGGCATTCAAGGGGAAGAAACAAACTGGGACAGTGCACAGCCTTTTCCCAGGTTTCTACAGCAACAGTTTTCTATTTTGTTATTTGCAACTCACCTCTTGTTGAATCAAATGATTTACCATCTTTTCTGTTACCAGAAATCCTAACGTAAACATGAAGGACCCCAACATCTGAATTTTCCCTGAAAGTATAATTTTAAAACAATCAAATTGATGCTGGAAAGAATAAGGAAATGTCTCCTACACAGCAGGAACAGGCTAAGACTGGAAAAGGCATGAGAGCAGTAAACATTTCAGAAGTTATATAGTTAGGGCAAGAGACAAATGGCAGCCTGCTTCAAGGCCTAGAAACCTCCAGGCCACAGCACCCTGGCACCGCATGGATCCCACCAAGGAAAGTAAGAATGGTGTGTGCCAAGTGTGCTGTTGCAATGGTCACAGCTCGAACAAAGCTTTTCTGTCCAGACTGAGCCACATGCAAAGCGCAACTCCTCACGCAGTGTCCTACTGTTTCTTATATTTATGTGTTTCATAAAAATTAAAATTTTATAAGGTCTTATACTAACAGAAGCAGGAATTTTTTAAAGTGTTGGCCTTCATTAAATAACATAATCACAGGAATTTGAAAAGTTATGTGGTAATTTTTATGCTTATTAAATGAACTATTATTTTGATTTTACTTAAGCATGTTATATTAAGATTATGAAATGACACCAGTAGCATACATTGCCAAAACTTATACTAGGATCATAGTATTATTTTGACAGGCTCAGATGTGCAGTTTTGATATATGAATTATTCATCACATTTCATACACTTTTAAACCCCCATGTAACTCATGAAACTATAGGAACCCAAGCCAGAAAGTAGAAATTTAAAAGATCCCTGTTCAGTCCCAAAGCAGCCAGATTAATACTGCTAGATAATCTGAAACCAGGTATTTGGCGAGGGGCTGTGGCAACAATTTGCCTGTCATCTTAAAATTGAATGGAAACATTCTAACAGAACGCAGGTTGACAGCAGGGGATCCTAAAGATACTTATGCAGCCTATTAGCAAATATCAGCCATCATCAGACCTTTTCATTTAAAGGGCAATAAAGAAAAACTAATGAACATTGCCCAATGAAAAAGGAAAGAGAAGTAGATTAAGTCAAGCAGTAGCAAAAAAATGACTTTGGAAAATATGCTTATTTCAGGAAACAAAATTTTTTGAGGCATCTGATTTATCATCGCAAACCTCAGAGAACATGAATTCTATGGAATAAAAACATAGATCTGCAAGAAAAGGTAACAGTCTAAGATGATGAATATAGAGAATACAACTGTAAATGAGAAAGAAATACATGATATGAAAATTAAAGCCATTCTAGATATTTCAATCTGAGAGAATTTAATACAGGAAATTAATTACAAAGATAATTTTTAAAAGCTGCGAAGCCAAATTGGAAACACTGATGTGGTCGAGCAATTAACATCACTAACAAAACTACCAGGCCCCTGCCAGTGTGCCACCCCTCACCCAAAGTCACTTGATGAAAATTGTATTATCGGACCCCAGGAATCAAGGTCACCTAGCAAAAGCTGTAACACAAATGGGCCAGAGCCAGAGAGACTATGCAGTCACTCCTGGAGATGGCACCTCTGTAGAACAGAGAGGGAGACATGCCTTCTTTGCTACTTGCTGCTTCCAATTTCCTTCCATTGGCTAAACCTAGCAGGCAGCCAGTTGATAAGAAAGCCTAGAAAAAATAGTTCTCTGTAATAGAAAGTAGAGTGAGAGAAAGAGTGGGCAATGGATGTAAAAGCAGAGGCAGATCACCACCACCCAGAACTTTCAAGGAAGCAAAGATGGGATAGCAGAATTCAAGACTGTACTGGAAACAATGAGAGCGGAATTAGTTAAAGTGATGGCTTCAAAGCAAAACTTAGGAATTGTTCTCAAAATACATGGGGAAAAATGACAGAAACCAATGCATGTGAAGACAGAAAAGATGTAATGAATGAATACATTCATTATGAATTCTCTATGAATACCTTACATAGAGACTAGAAGGAGTAACGGTACTAGGGGGAACCCCCCCAAAATGGAATTATCTTCTGGAGGTGGGGGCCTTGTAGTACAGGCTTCCCCCAGTAGGTGAGTATATTCTAGGAACCCATCTGTATCAGTGTACCAGCTGGTGTTGTTGTGAGAGGCTGCATTTGGTATCAGTGAATGTTTTTGAAGACTCTTTCAGTGTGTTTGCCCATCTCATGATGGGTGATTTACAAGCACACCTGCCCATACCATGCTGAGTATTTAGCAGTTTTTGACCAAAAAAAGCATGACCCCCATGCTCCACCCTCCCTACACACCCTAGAGACATTTTTTCATTTCCTTGAATGAAAAGGCCCTCAAAAGGAAACATTTTGCTGACATGGAAGAGGTGGAAAAAACTTGCAGAAGCACTAAAACGCATCAAAATCATCAAGTTCAAAAACTGCTTTGAGCAGTGGAGAAACATAAGTGTTTTGCATTCAATAGGTGCATTGCATCAAATGGAGAGTACACTGAAGGTGAGTGAAGATTAAACATGTAAGAATAAAGACACAATTTTCTATAAGTAAATTCCATTTGGGGGGATCCCTCTTGTAAAGGACTTTCTGCTGCCTCCCATCACCCTTCCCCCTCTTGTTACATAGCTGCCATGCTACAGGGTGGGACAGATTGGCTTAAGTTACGCTGGGATATTATTTCATCTTCTCATAGTGATTGGTTCATTAAGGGGTGGGGGCATGCAATTAGAGCAAAGCTATGGCTTTCTTTTGATAGTTGAGGAAAAAGAAATTTTCTTCCTCTGGATGTGAAACAGAAAGCACAAAGCTCTGGTTACTGGCCACCACCTAACAACCAGCAAGGGACACCAACTTAAGAGCAAATACAAGGAAGGCAGAATTGAAAGAACTGCAGCACATGCAACACAGCCACAACAAAAGTGCTCCTGGAACTACCTACCTCTGGCCTTTTTAGCTCCTGTGCCTATAAGCATCTTTATCATTCAAGACTATATGAACTAGATACTACTATGTTACATATATGGAAAACACTTTACCTCTGTGGTTTTCCACTAGAGGTGATTTTTGCCCCCTCCTCCACCCAGGGGGCACTTAGCAATTTCTGGAGACTTTGTTTTTTTTGTTGTTGTTGTTTTTTTTGCTTATCGCAGCTGCAGAAGTGGGAGGGGCTGCTATTAGCATCTGGGTAAAGGCTAGGAAGGCTGCTAAGCATCCTAAATGTACAGGACAGTAAACCACTCCCCTGCCCCCTGAAAAAAATTATCTGGCCTTAAAGGTCAACAGTGTCAAAGTTGAGAAACCTGGCTCTAACGCATACAATTATCAAAGAATAAAATTCCCCAAGCTAAGTAAGATCTGACTTTGAAGTAACTCAGCACAAACAACCTAAAACAAATGTGTGCACACACTTGCAACACTTAATATTAGAAGACAATAAAACAAGAGTTTTGAGGGGGAGAAACTGCAAAGCAAGAGCTATAGTGTATAAATACCACAAAGACTTTCTTAAATGATGAAAAGCTCTGACCATGTCCAACCTACACACCCCAATAACACTCTTCCAAAGATAATATTGTGTTGAAGATAAAGCAGAACAAAGAACTCAAGACTGAGGACATCATGATATAAACAGGTTGGTAGTGACCCCTACACAATTATTGTAAATAGGCCTGCAACACAAGGCAAAGAGCAAATCCTGTTTACAAAGATATATACCTAATCCAGGCCTAAAACCCCAGATTAAATTAATCTGGGTAAAAGATGGAGAAGGAATAAAAACACGTTGAATTCCTTGTTATATAATATAAAGAAAAATAAGGTGCTATAATTTTGATGTTGATAATTAAATTATGAGTAACTACCAGTATAATACAAGTCAAACATAAGCCATTCAAATCACTAGAGAGAAGCAAATTGTGAAAGAAAATAGAATCCACATATTAAAGCACAAAACAAAGGAATCATAAAATGGAATACATCTAATAAGATGACATAAATCTTGGTGGAAAAGGAATACTAATTCCATCAATGGCAAAAGGAGATGGGAAAGTCAGTGAAAACATCTTTGTACTTCAAAGGAAGAGATTAGCTCTCAACTCTGTGGAGCCTGGACATAACACCATCCATGCAAAATGACTGTCAGAGCCACATGTGAAAATCTGACTTGTTCAGAGAAGCCAGCCACCCTAAGGTGGCCAGGGTGGGTTCCAACCACAAATTGTCATTGCTATGCTATTCCCCTCCAAATTAATAGGTTGAAGCCCTAACCTCAATGTGATGGTATTTGAAATGGGCTCCTTTGAAGAGGTGATTAGGGTTAGATGCTGTCATGAGGGTGGGGCCTTCGAGATGAGATTAGCATCTTTATATAAGATGAGATACCAGCCCTGGCTGGTGTGGCTCAGTGGACTGAGTGCCGGCCTGCAAACTGAGAGGTCACCTGTTCAGTTCCCAGTCAGGGTACATGCCTGGCTTGTGGGCCAGGTCTCCGGTTGGGTGAATGTGAAAGGCAACGGATCAATATATCTCTCACCCATTGACGTTTCTCTCCCTTCTCTTCTTCTCTACCCCTCTCTTTAACAGTAAATAAATAAAATCTTTAAAAAAAACTTATAAAAAGATGAGATACCAGAGAGTTGGCTTGCTCTCTGCCATGTGCCATGTGAGGACATAGCAAGAAGGTGGCCATCTGCAAGCCAGAAAGAGGGTTCTCACCAGAACCCAACATGTTGGCACCCCGATCTCAGATTTCCAACCTCCAGACGTGTGAGAAAATAAATTCCTGTTGTTTAAGCCACCGAGCCTTTGGTATTTTGCTATGGCAGCCCAAGCTGACTAATACAGTCATCTAGAACAGTGTTGCCTCCATTATGGGCAATGGAGTTAGTGTACAGATGGGAATCTCTAAGTGGACCAAACAACAGCAGTAGACTGAGTAGATCTCTCTCATATGTATTTTTCTCAAATATGTGGTGATATACACTGCTGTAATTAATATGAGACAAGTTTATTTTTATTTTTAAATGTTACAAAAATCAAAATAGTATTTAACCATTGTGTACTTTATTAATTAATTTTAGTTATAACTATCACTCACGAAGGTCATAAGAAATTTACTTGAAAGTATTTGGATCCACTTACTAAGAATAGGAGGACCTTTAAAAAAAATCAACTAAGCACCATGTACATGTAAGTTTCTAGCACTGGATTTCCTCAATTATGAGATAATATCCATTGTAGAATGTAAAGTCAATTTAATAACAGCTTCTCAAGAGACAAATAAGAAGACAAACAATACGAAGAGGACACACCCAATTTAAGATGACATCAATTTCTGAATGTTCCAATATTTTTGAATCCATAGTATAATTCAAGATATCAAATTACCTTGAACTTGAGTACATGGAACAGAATCAGCAATCTAACCGCCAAATATTCTAAAACTTTGCCTTTTAGATTCTTGTAAGACAGAGAAGGCATCTGAATCAGCTCCAGGTTAAATCAGTAACAGCTCAGCCTTTCCTGCTTTGGAATGACGAAGATGGCGCTCCACGCCAGAATGGAGCAGGGTAGCAACTGGCAATTGGAGCAGCTAAATTAAGACAGACCTCAGGCAAACTGAGACATATGTTACAACAAAATTCAGTTCAACATCACAATATGAATACCATAGATGATTAATAAATCCAAACAATAATTAAGCTCACTTTACTTTTACATATCACACAGACAAATAGTCTCTCTATACCAGAATAGTCTATTAATGAAAAGTAAATAGCCAATTAGTGGTTAGTAATATACTTACCTTTACTACTCCTCCTGGAAATAATCTAATAAAAAGAAGAAAAAGTAAGGCTTGCATAATTTTTAAAAAGTACTGTAAACTATAATGTTAATACATTAATGCTGATATTTCTCTAACAGGCAGGAGTTGACTTTAAATACAGCAGAAAAAAATTAGAGAAATCCTATGCGAACTTCAATCACTTTATTAAAATCAGCATATCATTCATTATCAGGTGAATAATAATATATTGGATTGGTATGTATAAGAATAAAACACCTCATCTTTCTATAATATTGGTTATCTATGTTGTTTGTTTCTATTTCATATAATATTCTAATAATAAAATACGGGAGTTTTTTAGTAAAACCCAATCTTAGAAAAATTCAAGTTTTAGAAATAATGCAAAGATCCCTGCAAATTACCAATGGTATCTGTTTAGGGAAGCGTCCACCCCCATCCTTACCAGTGCTACATCAAAGAAGTCTTCTGTAACATTCATCAGGGATGTGTCGGAAGCCAGATCTTCCATGGCCAGAAATCCTACTGTTCTTTCAAACCAGGTAACCATGTACACAAGAGAAGAAACACAGATGGAACCCCCATGACTACATAACTACTCCCTATTCGGTAACATTTCATGAGATAATTCTTTCACTAGAGAAAAATAATTTTAAAGACCTTTTTCCATTCCATCACCAAGTTCAGTTAGGCCTGGCTCTAAGGCCTCCATCTAGAACACTCCAGGATGTAATCATACTGCTACAGAGTTGCAATAAGTAAATTCTCAGACACCAGCAAGAATGGTTTACATTTGGCCAGGATGCAAGGCTAGAAAGCCACATAAAAGGGCTAGTGAGGAAGGGTGAGGATGTAAATAAGCCTCCCAGCACAGAAGTTCCTGTCCTCTGGGAAGCTATAGAAGACAAGCTGTCAAAGGAGATGCAGAATGTGGAACGTGCTCCAAAAGTGCACGTAGTACAGTAAACATGCCAACGTCTCACTACCTTTCTTTTGCCAAAAGTAGCAAAAGCTACTTGAAAATTTTTCCTTTCCATAAGGACATATATCTTTAAGCTCATATTAAGTTGCTAAGATTGCTATGATTTAAAATAAACTTCCATAAATCCTCCTACAACATATTTATTCAATAAATCAAAGGCCATCTTTGGACCAGTGCTGCTGAAACTGGTCACTCTTAATAAAAAAGAAAAAGGAAAAAATTCTGCACGCATAGTTAGAAATTATCACTTAAACACAAAGTCAATAATGTGAGTTCACGGTGATCCACTCTTATCAGGAGCAGAGCCTTGGACACTTCAATTTGGAGCCAACAATACAAGGCACCCCAGCTAAAGACCATGAACAAATCAATCAGCTCTCGCCCTGGCTGCACCTTAGGAGAACCCCCAGGAGCTATGGAACATGCTCATGCCTAGGACCCATGCAGACCCAGTATATCAGAATCTCTGCTGATGCACCCAGGTAGTGCTTGTTAAAGTCCTCTAGGTGATTCTAATGCACAGCAGGTTGGAGCCACTACTAGGTTCCAAGTAATGGTTCTTTTATCTCAAATCAGACAAATATTTGTATTAGACTGGATGATCATTCACTTCTGAAGCAAACTTTTCTCCAACAGCCAGAGGAAAGAAATGTGCCTCTATACAGCAGAACTTACTGCTAAGGTGATAGTTTCTGATCCCTATATTCATACTCAAAATTCTATGCTTTTTAAATACATTTTTGCCACCATTCCATTTATTCCCCCAATTCCTATCCCCTTCCCAGCCCACCAAAACATATTGGTTGAGTAGAAATATAAAGCAGTGGAGGAAATGCCACATTATTTGGTGAAGGCTTGGGACTAGGAAGTCACTCCTGAACCCATTTATATGCTATGGTCATACATGGTCTAACAGATAACACCAACTGCCCTCCACAGCTGTGTTGTTACCAGAGGCCCAGATAAATAGTTATCTACAGATTCTGTAGCTACTACTCATTATGTATATGGTATACAACAAGTTGTTTAATGCTCCTGGATCTTAGGATACAGGACTAAATATATTCCTTTCTGTAGGAAATTCTTATTCTGTGGAGAGTAACACCCCAGCACATTTTGTACTGACCTGCAAACACAACTGGGTTTACAAGTACAGAATCTAATACCCCATCCACTTTGATATCAATCTCTTCTTCTTGGCCAAAACTTACATGAAATAACAGGACTTGTTTTAAATGTATCTAAATTATGGTTACAAAATTTCCATCATTAATCGGAATGCCAATGGAATATAGAAATTTCTATGATTTCAAGACTCCAGTGGAGATCTGATCTGACACTTTAAACCTTTGGGAGGGTATTCTTAAATCAAAATGGGAAATTCTGGTTGGGGCAGATGGCAACTCATCCCCTCCAATAACCAGCTTTAGGTTCCAGGGTACCCCTGGGAAGTCCTGCTCCATTTCCTTTGAAGTTTGATTTTTCTCTTCTCAACTTCCTGTTACTTGCATGAGTATCAGGGAGTTAGGTGAGGCTAAAGGCAAACTGAAATATACAGTTTATATACTGAGCACTTGAGCACTTAGTTTTCTCCCAACCCTGAGAAGACTTAGGGAAAGTCTGGTGTTTATTCTTTCTCCCCTGGAGAGGCAGCTGCAGAGAGGCGTTTTTTGAGTTTAAAAAAAAAAAAAAAAAAAAGAGGCAGAGACAAATCTCCTTGACACAACCAGATCTTAACACATTTTAGGCAGTAGAATCCAGGGGGTAAATTAAAGATGTTATTACCAGCCAGATCACCCTTCTGCCCCTCTACCTCCTCCCATCTCCTCCCCAATAAATAAATCCTCTCAGGACTGAAAAATCTCATCGTGAAAGGGGAACTGCAGCCAGAGTTTTTGCAAACTCTGTTGGATCCAGATACCATTATAAAGGTACTCAATAATATTACCTACTAGGTAATTAAAAGACAGAAAAGAATTTCATAATTGGGGTGACTTAGAATAAATAAAAAATGTTTTTGCCATTTGTTTTTTCAGCTTTAACTGGGATTTTAGAAAGTTGGAAAAGTGGGCTGTGGCAAGGGGAAGGATTTGATAATTTAGGTCCAATCTTGTTATTAATGTGTATTAAAATACTTATAGAGCCTTTGCAGGGGTTGCGGGGAGAAGTGTAGAATGACTAGTCCACTACCTACTCATCCTATATTCCTAAGTCAAACTCACTAAAATAATAAAAACATGTGATTACCACTTTGGCTTGTCAAAGGGAGAAAGGGGCGGTGTCTGACTCCTGCTGTGCCTCCCAAAGTGTCCTGCCCAGCACATACACCAGAAAACATATGCTGAACTCAATTTTTGACTGGATATGGGCAATAAACACTGTTACCAATTTCTTTTCAAATTTGATTTTAAAGGAACAGAAAATACCAAACTTACCTAGATTACTGAATCCTCTCTAGTTCTTTAAGTTACCCAAAGCCATACAAAATTAAAATGACTTATCTTTGGGATCAGTCCCTGCTGAATTAGCAAAGGCTCATCTTCTTTGAGGCCATCAATGAAGAACCGCTGAATACATTTCAGCAACAGTGAAACATACTGAAATTCACTTTTGTCCAGTTCCTAGGTATGAGACCACACTAAGTTAAAAGTCTTACAATGAAAGTTGAGAGTAGATCTTAAGTTTTCTCATCACAAGGAAAAGAAACTTATTTTTAAACTTTCTTTTTTTTTTGTATTATATGACAGATGTTAACTGAACTTATTGTGGCAATCATTTCACATCCACACATCAAATCTCTATGCTACACACCTTGAATTTACACAGTGCTGTATGTTAATTACATCTCAACAAAACTGTAGGAAAGCTTTACAAAGTATAATTACATATTGGTATTCTGGTCAAAAAACAAAACAACTTACTTGCCTTATTTATTGATTTGTCAAGATGGTATAATACAAGATGATTATATTTTTGAGGAATGTGGCTTGCTTTCTGTTGAAAATACTCTTTTATTTTCTGAAATCCTTTACCATGGAATGCATCAATAATAAGTGATTGAAGCTGAAAGGTTGATAGTTTGCAAATTACTATTTTTCCCTAAGAACATTTATTTCATAGTAACATTTCTAACTACCATTATCAATAATAACTCAGTGTGAAAATATTAGAGGATAAATATAAAACAGAGTTGTATCTTGAACAGCACATAATTGTGTAGCCAATGAGCAATCTGTTGGCTTAAGACAGTGCACGCATATTTGGTAGAAACTGCAGGTTCAGTTCCAGACCACCCCAATAAAGCAAGTATCGCAATAAAGCCAGTTGTAATGTTTTTGCTAGTGGAGGGTCTTGTCTTCAGTTTGTAAAAAATGCAACACCTGTAAAGTGCAATAAAGCAAAACACAATAAACTGAATTATAGCTGCAGTTTCATGGCTCCCGGGGCACCAGCAGTATGGCCATCACCTGAGGCTTGTCAGGAATCAGGAACTCGGGGTGATGTTCAGGTGATTATCATCATGCTAACATCTGCAAAACACAGACTTTAGAAAACCTGCACTTCAGTTACTGATATCTGGGGGTACAGAGTGTTCATCCTCAATAGTGTTAGAAATTCTAATGTTCTAAAAATTTCAAGCCCACTGTCAGTTGTTAAGTGACAGGAAAGCTCATAAAAGGAAGAAAATGGCTCCAACACTAGTAACTTCAGATCATGAAAGCTGATAAATATGCAAATTTCCATGATGAAACTGATCTTTCCTGCCTGAACATTAGCCAAGACATACTTCTAATTATACACTTGAATAATACTCTTCCTTAAATATCTGTACTACGCAGATATGATTTTTTATTTTAAAAAATCCAGTCCAATCCTGCAGGCCAAATTACAACATATAATGTTATTTTAATAAGGAGGTATTATACCGTATGAAGCCCAAAATTCTACTTATCCTTAGTACTTATTTAAATGGGAAGACAGCATTTGAAATTAAATATTTAAATATTATTTTCTTTATAAAGTTACCACATAGTGAATCTTTCTGTGCCTAGTGTTAAATGTTCTGCAGATGTTCTCATTTAATCTTCATCACCACCCTAAGAGGTTACATTCTTTACCTGGGGATAATAATAGCAAGGCTGGGAAAGGTTAAGAACTCACACAAGATCACCCAGCTGAGATTCATACTGATTGTCTGAGTCAGAACCTCAGCCTTCTGTCTGTCTCAACATTCTGCCTGGCTTGTCTGCACTCTGATAAACCCAAAACCTTTGCCTTGGTCTTAAGGGCTCTGCCTCATTTGTTCTCTCTCAGCTTCCTCTGATTGACTTCCCTTATAATGAGTCCCAGAATAGTAAAACTCTTCCCTGTGTCAGGGCCTCTGCACTGGCTATTGAATGCCTAGACTGCTTCTCCCCACAACTTTCCACCCATCTGGCTCCTGTCACCCCTCAAATCTCAGCTTGAGTATCACATTTTTACATTTGTCTTCTAGGACCTTACCTAAAGTAAGCCAAGTATCTCCCTTCACTCTCAATTATTCTCCATCACAATACCCTGTTCCTTTCCTTCCTCCTACTCTCCTTTGGTTGGTAACCTGTTTCTTTGGCTAGGTGCCAGGCTGCATGCTCTAGGAGGGCACAGACTCTGTTTTGTTCAATACTGTTTACCTGCATTTAGAATAGTGGCTGGCACAAAATAGCTTAGACTAGCTTATACTTATCACAAGACACAACGATTAATTGGATGCTGGAGATTAGGGAAGGAGAAGCAGCAAAGATGATTTCTCTGCCTCTGGTTTGAGCAACTAGAGGAACAACAGTGCGGAAAGCCCAGAGAACAGAGAACTAGGAAGAGCATACACACATTGTGGGGGAGGGGAGAGAGAGAGAGAAGGGGGGGAGAGAGAGAAAGAGAGGAGAGATGAAATTAACTTGATCTTTACATAGAAGGCATCCTGGGCCATTCCACTCCCATCATCTTCCTGAACAGGCTGCAAAGGACCCTCCTTTTCCTGTGTACAGTAAAAAAGTTTTCTTTAATATTTATTTAAAACAAATGCAGTTCAAATTTTTAAAATAAAAGAAATAAAAGTTCATATTAATTTCTTTTTTAAAAAATTCTTGTTTGCCCGTGCCCCTGATTTTAAGTTTGGTTCATATTATTTTCTTGAACAAAACATTTTTTTTGCTTGCTCATGCCCCTGATTTTATGTCTAAGTCAGATATTATTTTAAACAAAAAAAATCTATCCAACCTCTTTAGCACCATAACACAACTATCACAAGAAGCAAAGCAAACATCATTGTTATAAACAACCACACAAAATATACATTTAAACTATATAGAGACAACTATAAAATAAAAGGCTTTGAATTAATGAACCTTTTAGAACAAGAGTTTGTAAAATAAAATTTTAAAAGACCCATTTCAAGCCCAGTCGTGAGTTTAAGCTTCATGTTTCTGATTTACAGGAATTTTAAATGTGATCTAGGACTTATATTGAAACTCCAAGGACCAAATAACAACCATCCACCGCAGAGAATTAACAAAACGGCAGTGGATTGTTACGTATTTTCTTCAAAAAGTGACCCCTGGGTCTGCCATTCTGTTTTTGACGACAAAGTGTAATAACAGTATCTCATCTGCTCACTTCATCCCACCAATTAATTAAATTGGAAAGTATAGCAAAAAGAAATATTTTTTAAATCTCTTCTCAAGTTTTTTTAAAAACCTAGCTTGGGCTAACAGTCCTACTTCTATATATTCTTGCCCCCAACTCCTCAATCGTCAGCATATTTTCCAATATTATCGTCATTGTTTATAAATATGAAAGATAGGGTGAATTTGAAAACCCAAACCCAGACTTTTTTTTCCCCCACCAGCCGTGCTTCGGCTGGGCAAACAATGAAGCAATTGAAAAGAACTAATTATTGCCTTCCAAGCATTAATTCTACATTTTATCCTTCCACCAGCGCTCTGTTAACAAGGGACCAGAGGTTTTTAAACTGGTTTGTTATCTCACTGAAAGCTGCCAGTAAACTCCGCACAAATCTAAAGAGGTGGAAGCGCCCGAAGGGTCCCGGAGAAGGGCCAGCTCCTCCGCTGCTCGCCCCGGGTCTCCGGGCCAGCATGCAGGACTCCACGCAGAAAGCAGACAGACCGTGCGCCCTCGCTCCCGCTGGAACCGCGAGGAGGAGGCGGCCAGAGCTGAAAGGGTGCCTGGCCCTCCCACAGTCACTCACCTCCCGCATCCCCAGGTTCCTGGCCAGCGCTGCACTCCACTTCCCGCGATGCCGCGCGCCCGGAGAGGCCGGATGGCTCTTGGATTCCAATCTTTGTCGGCAGTCTAATTGCTGAATTCGCCCCCGAAATCCACTAGAATCCAGTATTTGAAACGGACGGTACGCTTACAAGCAACTAGCAACCCTGGTCAGGCCACCAGGACACAGGCACATAGTTCAAGAGATTACTCAAAGCATGTAAACAACGTCACTTAAACGATCTACCTCTCCAAATTTCTATACTGATAGGTGTCCCCTTTGAGTCAGCAGGCAGTTTTCTCTTTAACAGCTGTTGAGCTGGTTTTGGTCTATTAATAGTAATATAGACTAAAGTTGAACTTTTACCACAAGGACCAGATTGTACCTGAAATCTGAGTGTATTCCTAATACCACAAAAGGAAGGGTAAAAAAACCCCCCAAAATAAAAACAAACATAAAACCTTGGTATACTCAGTCAAAATAAAACAAAACCAACCAACAAACAAATATTTTCGTCCAGTTTGTTTTCTGCCCACGTCCTTTAGCAGGACAGGAATGTGTACTAACAGCCAGGGTCAGGACAGCAAGTGACCTGTTAGGAGAACACCGCAGCAGCAAAAATAATTGGGACTAGTGTTTTCTTTAAAACAACAACAAAAAAACATGACCCCTCAAATCCAAACATTCCTTGTGTAAACATCAACTTGAATTATAACTAGATGCTAAGGGTATTTCATGTTATGACATTTACAAAAGATACTTGTTTACATACAAGCAAAACAATATAATCAGAATCTCAGCTGGTTGGCCCAGGACTGTGCATGCACCTCCAGTTCATTCAAATACTTATTTCAAAGCTCATCATTTCCTGGCAAATATGATGTAAATATACTTCATTAATTTACCTACATTAATCTCAACCTAGCAAATTCAAAGCCTTCTTCCTTACCTTTGAATTAATTGGCTTTTACAGTATCAAAATAGTAATTAAGGAAGAGCCAGCCTTGAATATAAAGTGTTCTGAATCAGTGCAAGTATTACTGAAGGAAAGCATTGAAGGATGATAAACAATAATCAAAGATTAGTTTAAATACATTTTACTTTAGGAAATAAAACAATGTAATAATATAGCATATACTATAATAAAATTATTAGATTTTAAAACTCTATATTCCATTATTTTCAGACTTTTCAGGAAAAATATATCCTTCCAAACAATATGGTTGTTAATGCATTCAAATTTTCAGGAGAAATTAAAAATAATAGAGAACACCTCCATTCATTTATTTATTTATTTATTTATTTATTTATATTTTCGCTTTGATTCGTTTCACTAATGTATCTTACCTAGACACAATTTTAGGGCAATTTAGAACATGTATATTTTAATTCTTCTCAAGCTAATATGGTGGAGACTCTATGACATTTCTTTGGACACCAGAATCCATTTAGAAAAACAGGATATGGTTAATTGATTTGGCTTTAATGTTAAAAATTGAATTTCTTTATGTTTTTCAAGGATATAACTCTAGGAGTATTCCAAAACTATAGAGATGCAAAGTATTCTAAAACTGTTTACAAGAAGACTAGAAATTAATATCTATGCATTCTGAGATACTTTAAATTATTTTTGAAGTTATATTAAATATTTTAAAATATACATTATGTTACACTATCAAATTAACAAAATAGCTATTTAAAAAATAAAGTGTCAAATATTTTAACTTCTAAAAGACAAAACAGCATAAAAAGCAACTGAATAAAAGGGTTGCCCGATGACCTTGGGCAGTCAGTTAATAGAGGAAAGTCTGAGGACAGAACCAGTGGGTGAAGAGTGGATACTCTGTTCCTTCCCTCCCAGAACTTCCTGAGGACCCTGTGAGAGTGATTTTAATCACAAACCCAGACCAATACGACCTTTCAGGTGACAAGAACTCTGGGGCAGAGGAGACTTGGGAGGCGTATCCCAGCTTGAATCTAGAGAAAGAAGCTAAGTCGTGGAAATGCCCATTTCCTGTCTCATCACAAGAGTTCTCCACTAATCAGCTGCCAATGGCCGGCGGCTCTGAAAAGCACTTCACTAATGGATTGACTTTTCTAACACGCCTGACAGTGCCCTTGACCCAGGAGGTTAACAGGATCAGGAGCATAGATGGTTATTCGGGTAGTGGGTTTTCCATCTGCTTCTTCCCCTTTTTCGCCAAAGGATAAGACTAATACTGCAAGAGGTGCTGGCCTGGGTGCCCTCCCAGCCGGGTCCCACGCGGCATTAGTCTCTGCGCCAGGCGCGCTCAAAGATTCCAAGGTCTAGGGTGCGCTAGTCTCGGGTTTTAGAAGGCTGTAGGTTTGGGGCACTCTCCTCTCACAGAGATGGCCTTCAGGGGCTGGCTCTTCTCCGGCTAGGGCTGGGAACGGAAGCATGCCCCCCACAAAACAAAATAAATTCCGGGAACCAATCTTCTCTCTGCCCAACACGGACAATGAGCGACTTAAGTCGCTTCGATCGTTTTTTCTTTTATTGGACGCCTCCAGGCACTGGAATCACTCTAATGAGGCGGAATAACAGGCGAAGGGTGGATCTCAACCTTGAGGAGCCCACCGCGACCCCCCTCACCCGGCTACGGCAGCCTCCAGAAAAGCTTCCCCAGATGGAATGGGGATAAATACGATTTTGTCTGGTATGTCCACGACAATACCAATAAAGTGTTTTTTAAGGGTTGTGTCAGGTGGATGGCGACTGAAAACTCGCTGAGCCCCAATCCCTCATTTAAGCAGATAGGGAAAGTGGCGCAGAGGGAGCCAGGGCAGCAGAGCAAGCTACGGGTTCTGCAGCGGCTCCTGCACCTGCGGCCGCAGAATTCACCTTCCCCTCTTCCTCCACCTACCCCTAGCTAGTCTTCCCTCACCTTCTCCAGGTTCGCTTTTCAAGACTGTCTTCCCACTGGGCTGGTCACTCCTCAACCCCAGGGAACGTGTGTGCACCTCGGCCCGCGAGCCCACAGGGACTTTGGCACGCTCTCTCTCCGACGTCAGCCTGGCACCCCCTGACCGGAGAGCGGGGGCAGTCACTCAGACTGGGCTGCACGGCGAACTACCGCTCCGCTCCGGAGTGGCCTGTGAATTGAGTATTGGCTCTCAGGGGATGACTCAAAAGCCTCTGTGTAAAAAGCTGCCATCTAAACCCAATCCGAACCCCCAGAGGCAGGGTGAGGTTAGAAAAAAATTAATTTCAATTTAAATGAGGTATTCTAACATCCATACCCCGACCCTCGCCTGTTAACATCTAGGCCTCCATTTTCTGTCACCCAAGGGCTCAGGTCAACCTTCCGCTCTGTTCCTAGTTCTGTCGGGGAGAGGGAGCCTTGCTGGTGCGGGGAGCGTGGGAGCTGGAGAGTGAGAGAGGAAAGGCGGAGCAGGGGGAGGTGAATCTTTATAAGTGTGCGGACAGCAGCCTGGCACCTTCAGCACAGCACCCTCAACAGGGTTCCGCCAGGGTCTTTAATCCTTGTGGATTTCCTCATTCTCATTCTCTCTCTCTCTCTCCCCCCCCCCATCCCCCCGGTTCACCACTTTCTTTTAAAAGACGGGGATTTGTTTTCCTCTTCCATCTTTCAGAATCCTTGCCAGAGACCGCTAGCAAGGTGGGCGGATGCCGACGCGAGAGGGACAGAAGGCGGACTGTGTGCACTCCTATGGGATGAAGCTCAGTTGGGACATCAACGACCCGCAGATGCCTCAGGTGTGTGATACCCGTATGAGCGCACAAGTGGTGCTGTCCAAAGAAGGAGGGTGGCATTCAAGTACTTGCAGAGACTGTGAACAGAGGACACGTGCCCGCGCCAACAAACGGATGAGAGTCCTCAAGTGTAAATGGACTCTACAATGGGCAGAGTTGGGTTTAGAGGTGTATCTTCACCCAGCTCTTTCCTCGAGCCTGTCGGAAAGCACTGAAAGCAGTGGAAACTTTCAGTCAGGCTCCAAGTTTCCAGTCCTCTGGAAGGGAATGACTCGTCCCTTACTTTCCTTTAACTAAGGCAGAAATCAAGCGATTCTCTCCGTATCCCTTCTTTGTAATCATGAGAAAGGTAGGGGAGAATCTCAGCCAAGGTAGATACCACTGCTTCTCATGCAGCAAAACTGTGAGATAGGCTGTAATCGTGGAGATGGTGATGGAAATCTTAAACAAATAGCATGATTTAGGATTTAGGCAATTTATTCAGATGCCCTGGAATACCTGGATGAAGCACAGCTCCTAGGAAACTGCATCGTCATGCTAACCAAGGCTTTGGTGCCTAGAGGCCTGGAATCTGGATTTTGGACATAACATGACAAGAAAATCATTTTCTTTATGACAATAAAATTTCTGTCCTTTTAGGGTGGATTTGTTTTGTTTTGTTTTGTTTTGTTTTAATGGAACCAAGTGATTTAAAGCCAAGTTCAGGGAATTTATGCTTTGATACTGGTTTGGGGCAAAAACTGAGGAGTGACTTTAAAGTTCTGGGTCCTATAATGACTTTAAAGTTCTAGAGAGAGCATGGGAATGGCTTTCCAAGCAATGGCAAGTGTTGTGGCATGGTAATGAGAGACTTTTCCTTCATTCAGCAGCTACTATACACCATACAGATGTTCACATGGATAGCAGTTAATTAGCAAAGTTGTGTAACCTCTCAAAGAGATCAACACTGTTTTGAATGTCATTTTTGTAGAAAGTTTGTTTTATTTGTTTGTTTTAAAGTTTGCCTACTTTACAGCCACACTACCATTTTTTTTTGAAAGTGGACCACAGTACAACGAGGGTATCTCATTCATTCTCACTGACTTTAGTCCTCACAAATCTTCATAGGAAAAAAATCTAATTTTGCATTTTAGAAAAGAGCCACATCCAAATAATGAAAAGATGGCTTCTCTTTCAAGCATTTTCTAGACTTCCTAGGTAAATGTGAGTAATTTTTCCTTTTGGAGACTGGTTTTTAAGCAGGAAGTGTATGTGGCATCTCAAAAGGGGCAGATGCACTAGGCCGAATAAAGAGAACTGGAAAAACTTAGGCTTTTAGCCCTGTTTTGGTTAATTGAAGGAAATAGAGCCAAACTGGCTGTATGACCTTGAGATAGTTACTGAGTTTGCTTGTCTCAGCCGACTCACTTGTCATCAAGGGGCAAAACTAGATAACAATCTTAAGCTCTGGGCGGTTGTGTTCAGTGTGTCCATGCTTGTCTGTGTGTGAGTATGTGCACTCACACATGCCCACACATTAGAGTAAATGAAACCCAATCCTGGAGTCCTCCATTCTTGCTTTGACTTAAAAACACTGTCTCTGTGGCCTAATTTTTGGTGTCATTACTTTGGTAGCTGGTATGAGACATGGGGGCCTAGTCTGTACACTTACAGGACAGCACTAAAAAAATACTCTGTTCTGGAAAATTGTCAATTTGTTACTAAGCTCTTTAAATTGTAATGTTCACATTAACAACAAAGATATTAGCATTTAGTATAAACTTGGAGTTCATAGCACATGATTATATATTTCATTTGTGACTGACCTTAAGTAAATCTATTAATTTATTGTCAATTACAATATTTCTAGAAAAGATGATAGGGCCTATTAATAATAATGATTTCAACATACCCCTGTGGTTTTGGAAACAAAATTGTCCACCTACCTATTACTGTCAGACTGTACAACACTGATGATGTACACAAGTCCGAACTGTCCAACTGAGAATACTTTTGCTTTGCAAATGTTGGATCTAATTTTCTTGGGGTGGTAGAAGGGAGAGAAGTTGCAAATGTCTTATTACTGTGATAATGCTCATCTGCGCCTCCATCATGCCAGTGAAGCCAGTGGGGCCTGGCTGCCACAGCCTTCTGTTTAAATCCCAGCTAAGCCACTGTAGAAGGTTCTCTCTCTAACTTCCATTTCCTTATCTATTAAATAAGAGTAACAATGCCTGTCATGCAACATTGCTGTGAGGATTATAAGTATGGCATAATGTGGCTTTGTGGACCATACTGTCTCTGTCCCAAACACCCAATTCCACATGGTAGTATGAAGACAACCACAAACAACACATAGACAAATGAATAGCATATCCCAATAAAACTTTACTTATGGGTACTGAAATTTGAATTTCATGTAATTTTCATGTCAAAAAATATAATTTAAAAATTTTAATTATATAAAAAATATAATTAAAAGTCATCCTTAGCTTGTAGGCTGTACTAAAACCTGTGGCAGGCTGGACTTAGCCCATGGTCCCTTGTTTACTGACCCCTGTACCAGGTACTCTTTAGAGAGGTGTCAGTAAGTGATAATTAAAGAGTAATTTTATATTAAACTTATATATAAGAATAACATTGCAGTATAAGTAATGCATAATATAGACAAAGACCACCAAACAAGAACAGTAAAGCAGTGATCAGCATTTTAGATATAACGTATTATTGGAGCCATGTGGCTCTTTGTTGAGAATGACAATCCCTGTTGCTCTGGGTAGAGGTCTCGTTCCCATGCCAGGGTTTACCTTAATGCTTAGGTCCTTCATTGCAATGCTCTTGTAAACTTGGAGAGCTAAGTCGGGAGGAAGAGGAAAACTGTTCTCGCCTCTCTGTTGTTGCTCTGCGTATCACTGCTGAAGTGACTGACAGGTTTGGGAGAGATCCGAGAGCATTTGAAGAAGTACTGCGTTGAAGTAAAGCTATTTACAGGCTCAACTGCATGTCAGTGAGAGAGCACCCAATCACTTTTTGCCCTGGCACTTTGATACTCGATCTGAAAATGTTTTCAACATTGAAGCGCACAAGAAGTGTTATAACATGGCGACAAGGAAAACAGGCTCTGGAGTCAAACTGCTAGGGCTCAAATTCTAGAGCTAGGTCTCAAATTCTAGAGCTAGATCTTACTAGCTGTGTGACTTTGAGCAAGTCAGTTAACCTCTCTGGCATCCACTTCTTATTAGGTAAAATGGGCATAATAATACCACCTATTGTCTGTGTCTTATGTAGATGAATTGAAATGTGTACAGCCTTTAGACAATAAGCACTATATTAATATCAGTTAGGCCAACTGTCAGACAGGCATTACAGACAGGATGAGTAGCATTTTCCGGTGGCATAGTTTCTGAGTTTTACAATGTTTCTGGGTCTAAAATGAACCAATTTTTATTCTATTGTCCTTGAGGAAATTATGAATGGGATGTGTTGGGTTTGGTCTTGATGAACTTGACCGCCCTTCCTTTTGTGCACCTTTCCAGGAGCCAGCCCACTTCGACCATTTCTGCGAGTGGCCAGATGGCTATGTGCGCTTCGTCTATCGCAGTGATGAGAAAAAGGCGCAGCGCCATCTGAGCGGCTGGGCCATGCGCAACACCAACAACCACAATGGCCACATCCTCAAGAAGTCCTGCCTGGGCGTGGTGGTGTGTGTGCGGTCCTGTGCCCTGCCAGATGGCTCCCGCCTGCAGCTGCGGCCTGCCATCTGCGACAAGGCGCGGCTGAAGCAGCAGAGTGAGGCCATGGGCCTGGGGTGGTGCAGCCCTACAGTCCTGAGTTCCCTCTATCCAACTGATTTACCTTTTCTTCCTTCCAAAGGGTCTGGGGTCAGGGCTGTTATTAATATTTTCCCTTCTGTCTTTGCAGAGAGAGCATGCCCAAACTGCCATTCTGCTTTGGAACTGATTCCCTGTCGAGGGCACAGCGGCTACCCTGTAACCAACTTCTGGAGGCTTGAGGGCAACGCCATATTTTTTCAGGTGGCTGGGATGACACCACCATTTGTGATATATATTTTCATCACACAGTAGGGACCAAACCACCTGGAATATGTCTTAAGAACTCTACACCAAACCAAATACAGCTCTTGTGGCCAGAAAAAGGTGCTGGGCCCTCCAGGACCTTTCCAGGCTCTTAGGATAATTAGTGTGCTCCTTACTGTGAAAGGAAGGAATATGCTCTGGAAGTGTGAGAGATTGGGAACCACATAGTAGTTATAGTTTATTTAATATGGTGAAAGGACTGTTAGGTAATCTTTTAAGATGTCTATTATTGATGCTATTATATTAGTTCAAGAATTTTTTTCCCTGTGAGTTTGAAAAAGACAAATAACTTGGGACCTTGGGAAAGAGATAATTTTTGACCAACATTGCCACCTTCCTTATGCAGGCCAAGGGAGTTCATGATCACCCTCGACCAGAGAGTAAATCAGAGACGGAAGCTAGGAGAAGTGCCATCAAGAGACAAATGGCCTCTTTTTACCAACCCCAGAGAAAGAGAATTCGAGAACCGGAGGTAATGGGGAGCTGACGTTGTACTCTGATCTGTGTTTACACTGTATATTACCATAATATACAGTGGCATATTGTATGTATATGACACTGTATATTATCACAATATACAGTGGTAATTATGTAAAACGTTAATGTCATACATTAATTAGAAAGATTTGATTATCTGTGAAAATTATATATCTCCAACGAAGTGTCATTGAATCAACATTTTGGACAGTCTTTTTAATTTTATCTTCTTTTCAAAAAAAAAAAAAAAAAGCAAACTTTCCACAGTCAATAGTAATATAGTGAGGATGTATGCTGACATCCTGATATAAGGGCAGTTAGGCAGGAGAGGATCCAGTGGTTCTAAACTCTACCAACAGTGAGTTAACGTTCATCCTTGAGAGAGTTATTTACACTATGTACATAGAACAGATCAAATTTGTTTGTGCAACTGGATCCAGTTTAGCTTTTTAACCAGAACATGCCAAAGAAGCCGAGTGTTAGTCTGAGGATAAGAGAAACTGACACTGTCTGAGTACTTTCTATGTACCAGGCACATAAGGTCTAAAGTTTCACACATGCAATGTTGTGAAAGGCTTGGAGGTTACTATTATTGAGCCCCATTTTAAAAATTAGGAATCCGAGACTCACAGAGATTAAGTAATTTGTTCAATTAATGAGGAACAGAGTCAGGATTTGAACCCTGATCTGTGTCAGACTCTGGAGTCTCTGCTTTTATAAACATAGCGTAGCAAATGGTCCTGTACTCCCCCATAATTTGACACTCAGACTCATCCTGCCTGGCTGCTGTTGACTCCCCTCTGTAGCAGTGTCTTATTCATGGCTGAGCAAGCTGAAGTTATGCAACCGCTGGCCCATGTGCCCAAATCATGTACCTGAGCTGTGCAGTGCTCACAACACAGAACCCACCAACTGGGAGTTTATTTTCATTTGGTTGGTTGGCTTCTGTTACAGGTGAGAGTGTCTATGCAATTTGCATTTTATTTACAAATAAAAACTTATATCACTTTTTAGGTAAGAGAGGATCAAGACAACAGTGGACATTTCAACAACATACCTGCCCTGGAAAATACAGAAGAACATGATATAATTACTGACACTGACTTTCCAATGGTAGGGCAGTCTTGTGTTTCCTGCTCAAACTCTGATACTTACAAGGCTACCTGTGACCTAGCCACCTTTCAAGGAGATGTAATGCTACCCTTTCAGAAATATCCAAACCCAAGAATCTATTTGCCTAAGCCACCTTGCAGCTATGAATTAACAGGTCCTGATTATGCAAATGTAAGCCCATATTCCAGCAATAACGCTAATGAATCGGACTGGGTTCATCTGAATGCACTACAATATAACGTCAAGTCATATAGCAGCTTCCAGAGAAGCTGTGATTTCACCAGTAAACAACATGGCTGGAAACCAGCTCTTGGAAAACCTTGCCTAGAGGAGAACCCTAGGCAGTTCCAGGCCATAGCCAATCGCCCCTACTATAACCCTGAGCTTCCCTGTAGGTACCTCACCACTCCCCCACCAGGTGCTCCCTCTCTACAGACCGTGATCACCACCACCACCAAAGTGTCCTACCAGGCCTACCAGCCCCCTGCTCTGAAATACTGCGACAACGTGCGGGAAGCTAAGAGCCTTTCAGCCTATAACTATGCTTCTGAAAACACCCCGATATCCATCTATCCAGAAGCCTTGGACCTTCCAGCTGCAGTCACCAGGACAGCCTCGCCTTCAATGTCATTTTCTTTGAAAATTCCAGGAGATTGCCGGGCCATCAGACCTACTGTGGCTTTTCCTCAAGAATCAGCTGCCTCCAGAGCAGACAAAGCAGAGACCTGGGATGTGTGTGCATCCGGAATGGGGTCTACACTCAGTTATTCAGATCGAGTTAGTCCATTCTTCAGCTATGACAATGAGGACTTTTAAACAACAAACCTGGACACAATATAACATTGGTGTCCATGCCTGCAACAGAACATGAAATGGCAACTCTCTCCTGTTGAGTTGGAATATTTATGTAGTACATTTTTAAAACCACTATGCTCACAGAATTAGGTCTGGAATGTGACTCTCCTAACTGAATCTGGTTCTCATTCTAAGCCTTCTTCCATTAGACCGTGTTAGGGAATCTTATATCAAGGTCTTTAGATTAGAGAATCTAAAGATTTCACAAATCTTTATTTGGCATTTTGAGGTTGCCAAGTAGTTTTCAGGAAGAAATCCTTATACTCTTACCTCCTGAGTCACTTTTTTTTTCTCTACATTTCAACATTTTAATAGGAACTGAGTTGGTTGGCTCAAAATCTAAGTCACTTCTTAAGATTTTTATTTAGCATGTAAAACCTGTTAAAATAGTTTCAGGAAGTAATTTTGGTCATTTTAACTCCAAAGTATATATCTACAGGTTTTTAAAAAATCGATATTAGCCCTGGCTGATGTGGCTCAGTGGATTGAGCACCAGCTTGTAAACCAAAGGGTTGCTGGTTCAATTCCCAGTCAGGGCATATGCCTGGGTTGCGGGCCAGGTTCCCCAGCTGGGGGTACAGGAGAGGCAACCACAAATTGATGTTTCTCTCCTTCTCTTTCTCCCGCCCTTCCCCTCTGTCTAAAAATAAATAAAATCTTTTTTTAAAAACCTACATTATTGCAATGATAAAATGCAGTTGTTTTCAAGAAAATTTTGTTTTCCATTGTCAGCTGAATAGTTCTTATTAACATTGATGAATGTTTTCATAACTGATACAGCCTAACATTGATGTGCATTTAATAGATTATTATTGTACTATCATATATTTTTTTATGATTAGGTTTCAAAATTAGAATTGGGATGTTTTATTCAAATATAGCTTTACCATTTCTTTGTTACTTCTCATAAATATTGATTGATAATGTTGTTCAATTAAATACTGTAAGTTGTGAAGTAATGTAGCTGATGCTTAAATTACATCAAAACAGAAATACAAAAAACAATTGTTCATATTATAACCTCAAAAATAGTTGTTATAATAGATTAAAACATATTAGTATATTTAACAGTTTTGTAATTTTTATTTTTGTACCTTTTGACCCCTGCTAAGAGAAAAAATTAAAGTGGAATGAAGATGGCTATGAGAGTCACTTCAACTAGAGTAAGGAGGCTATTAGGGAAGTGAACCCTAATATGTCACTTTTCCTTTATCCAGTCATCTGTTGGCAAATGCTTAAGTTGTTTCCATAGCTCGGTTATTGTAAATAATGCCACAATGAACATAGGCTAGGGTGCATATATCTTTTCAAATTAGCATTTTCATTTTCTTTAGATAAATACCTAGAAGTAGAGTTGCTTTATCACGTGGTACAGTAGTTCCATATTTCATTTTTTGAAGGAACTGCATACTGTTTCCATATGTGACTTTACCAATTTGCATTCCCACCAACAGTGCGCAAGTGTTCTCTTACATCCTTGCCCACATTTGTTATATTGCTCATTTGATAATGGCCAGTCTAACAAATGTGAGGTGATGCCTGCCTCAGTTATAGGGTTGCCAGAGTTAGCAAATAATATAGAGGATGCTTTGTTAAATTAGAATTAAGATAAATAACAAGTAATTTTGAGTATAAGTATATCCCAAATATTGCATGGATGTACAAAAACTATTCGGTGTTTGTCTAAAATGCAAATTTAACTAGATGTCCTGTACCTGTCACTCCCACTTGGTAAAATATTAAAATTTAATTTCATTCTTGTTCAAAATATGGTAAATGACATTTGATGAAGTGAGAGGCTAAAAATGTCTTTACATAAAACTATTGGTTCCTGAACTTTTATAAGGAAATAATGTTTATTTTAACTCTGTAGTCTAGTTAATGGGAGAGAATATATTTTTATTATCCTTTATAGTATAAACATCATAAACTTAATAAAAATTTTTAAAAGCGAAAAAATCACCCTTTAATATTTTTATTTACAAACCACATTAAACAGTGATTCAGATTTCCTAATGCTAACCTCTTCAGCTAATAGTCACCCTGTTTATTCATATTTCTATACCACTTGGTTAAAGCAAAAGAGTGTTCTTTGTATCATATATCAGTAATGGAATTTTCATTAATTGGCCCATTAAAGCTTGGTCTTCTGATCCTCTTGGACAGCTGGGTTACCCACGTAACATTCTGGTTTACAGTTTGATATATCTTTTTTTATTTTTTATTTTTATATTTTATTTCCTTATTTTTAGAGAGAGGGGAAGGGAGGGAGAAAGAGAGGGAGAGAAACATCAATGTGTGGTTGCCTCTCACATGGCCCCCACAAGGGACCTGGCCTGTAACCCAGGCATGTGCCCTGACTGAGAACTGAACCATGACCCTTTGGTTCACAGCCCGAACTCAATCTACTGAGCCACACCAACCAGGATGATAAATCTTTTTAAAAATGAGCCATTCTGGGGCTGGGCATGGAGAGAAGGGACTGAAGAAGCTGCTCTCAGACCTCAGCCACCCGTGGTTCTCCCAACTCATGCACCAGAAGGACATTACTGAGAAAAATGCCACCTGGCTTCCCATGGAAAATAAACATTCAATTTTCTAATGAATCTTAAGGGTTACGTTTTAAAAAAATAAAAACAACTTCTGCCTGGAGATAGCTGATTTAATAAACTATATTACTTATTCAGGTTTCCATAAACTACCTAAATTTCTTCTTTTAACCACCCTAAGCACTATGCTTTTAAAGACATTTTCTCCCTATTGCCAAGATGTATCAAAAAGCCTATTAATTCAAGTGCACCCAGAAGTGGTACACAAGGGATGTGCAGAGATCATCTATTCCAGTCTTGGTCTTCAGGCTCAAGTGCTCCTGCAAGCACAGCCATTTCTGCTTTGGAGGTTATTGTCCTCTTTACAAGAATATCACAATCATCACAGGACTCTAACAAGGCCTCCTAAATCTTTATGTTTTAGTTTTGCGAATTAAAAAAAAATCCAAGTTTACCTCAGTTAATATCTGCAAAACTGACTGAAAAATTATGACCTATTCAACAAAATATATTCATTCACCAACCACATTCAAAGTGCTCACTATGGGAATTGTAAAGAAGCATAATCTGGGGTCTCTGCCTTCAAGAAATTTCTAGGAAACGAGAGAAACAATATATGCTGAATAGCATGTTAAATAGGAGGTAAGGTTACATTATCATTTGCATGGTAATATTTTTTAAAGTATTTCCAAGAACATTTCCTTTCTAATCTTAGAGCTGTTGAAAACATTAAAGCTGTGAATGTCAAATTTGTCTCTGCAGCTGGAAAGGCTCGAGAGAGGGACCTTCTGCCAAAGGAAGGATGATGGGCAGGGAGATTCAGAAGTCCAACCTGAGAGAAAGAGAGGGAGAAGATTGCTGGGGGCCCTGTCCTGGGCGCCAGATGTGGGGGGGCTCCGCCCACAGAGCCCCATCCCTCCGTCACGGATGAAAGTAAAAACTACCAAGACATCTTGTGCTTGGGGAGGAAAGGGGTCAAACTCTCAGAGGAGAATGACCTAGAGCCCCATCCTCACTAGGCTTTTATTGGGCTCAAATACACAGGAATACAGGTTTGTCAGGCGACAAGGATCAAACAATGGTTAACATTTCAAAGCAATCTGAGGGCTTAATCTGAGCCAGTGTTTGTCAGGAAGGGGGTTGCCAGACTTTGGGAGACATGCTCATTTCTTCCTGGGACACTTATCACCTCAGGAAGAGCACTCTTAGCAAAGCAGGTTTCACAGGACTTTAGGAATTCTTTCTTATGTCCGGATCACCCGGGGAGCTGTCCTGCCCAGCACAGGGCTGCACCACTCACCCCCACAGTTTCAGGCTTTAAGGCAATTAGGAAGCAGGAGACATCTCCCAGATGGAAATGAGGACTCAGGCTATGTCAGAATAGCTGGGGGGTGAGGGTCCATCACATCCTCTTTGCTGCAACCCCCCCGAGTCCTTCCATGAGGCCTCCCAAGTGGTCGAGTCTGGCTTAGGTTGCCCCTCCCATGAGGAGTCTTACCCGTCATTGACTGCCAACCAAGCTATGGGGCCAGAGATGGGTAAGGCAGAAGCAGTGCTCCTGCCAGGGAGATAAGCTTTGTCTCCTTAATAGGTCACATCCTTGTGACAGAACAGACCCAGATGAAGTGGGTCCCTTGGGCTCTTACACAGCCCACCATGGGGTGAGGGTTACAACTCCTGAAACCAGGCTGAACGGTCCTCAACAGAAGATAAGCAACATTCTCATGAATATTTTCTTCATCCTGTTTTTCTTTTTTTATTAAGATATTTTTCCTTGTTAGTATTTTGTTAAGATGTTCTTCTTCCAAAACTCTTCATGTATATATCTTCAAATTACCTCAAAATTAATTTTCTCGTGAAATATTCTTTATGGAAGCATTCTTCATGCATATGAATATATTCAATGACTATATTCATTAATATGTTCTTCTTGATTACATCTTTTAATCCTGTCATAAGAATATACTTAAAATGAATGAATATGATATTGTTCCCATTTCTAAAGAATCTATTTTTAAAGATAGACAATATATTTGTCCATATTCATAATGAATATATTTTTAAGATTTTATTTATTTACCTTTAGAAAGAGGGAATGGAGGGAGAAAGATGAAGAGAAACATCAATGCGTGGTTGCCTTTCACAAGCACCCAACTGGGGACTTAGCCCACAACCCAGGTGTGTGCCCTGACTGGGAATTGAACCCCCAGCAACCCTTTGGTTTGCAGGCCAGCACTGAATCCACTGAGCCACACCAGCCAGGGCCATAATGAACATTTTTGTGATCATTATTCGAGCAAATATTTGAGCACCTACAATGTGCTATGCACTGTTGATGAACTATAGATCCTGATGATAAAGTAATGGATGCCAAGCCTGGTCCTTGCTCCTATGGAGCTTACATTTTTTGTAACGAATATGTTTTCTAGTTCCAGCCAAGGCAGAGGCATAGGTAGAAACCCTTCACTTCCTCACACAACCAAAAGGAGAAAAACAACCAATCTAAAATCAATAAACACCAGAAGTGCCAGGAAATCAAATGGCATGGAACTCTAACAACCAAGGAATTAAAGAAAAAATCAACCAGAACAACCAGATTGGTAAGGCAACAGATGGAAACTTCAGTGAGGCTGAGGACTTTGTGGGTGGGGCTGGCTGCAGCAGGTTGGCAGGCTGTGTAGGAGGGGCTGACTTAAGGGGAAACTGAGACTCAGAGAGGACTATGGACTGCGGAGGTTGCTGCAGTGGGAGAAACTCCCAGTCTCACACGAGTTCATTGAAAAGTGCGCTGGAGACAAGCAGGCAAGCTGCATTGTTCCCTCTCTAGCCCCTCCCTCCACAGGCAGCACTGCAGCCCAGCAAAGAGGTTTGCCCTGCCCAGGGAATACCTAAGCCCCCCACCCCCTTACAACTTATCAGGGTCCCTGAGCAAAGAAATATGGCCCAAATGAAAGAACAGTGCAAAACCTCATAAAAAGAGCTAAGCAAGAAGGATATAGCCAAACTATCTGATGTAGAATTTAAAGTCCTGGTAATCAAATGTTCACAGAACTGACTGAGCTTGGTTGAAAAATTAAAGAACAAATGAAAGATACTCAAAATGAAATAAAGCAAAATATTCAGGGAACCAAGAGTGACAGGAAGGAAACCAGGATTCAAAGCAATGATTTGGAACAAAAGGAAGAAATAAACATCCAACCAGAACAGAATGAAGAAACAAGAATCCAAAAAAAATGAAGAGAAGCTGAGGATTCTCTGGGACAACCTGAAACGTTCCAATATCTGAATTATAGGGGTGTCAGAAGGAGAAGAACAACAGCAAGAAATTGAAAACTTATTTGAACAATTAACGAAGGAAAACTTCCCCAATCTGGCAAAGGAAATAGACTTTTAGGAAGTCCAGGAAGCCCAGAGAGTCCTGAAGAAGTTGGACCCAAAGAGGAACACACCAAGGCACATCATCATTAAGTTACCCAAGATTAAAGACAAAGAGACAGTCTTAAAAGCAGCAAGAGGAGAGGAGACAGTTACCTACAAAGGAGTTTCCATAAGGCTATCATCTGATTTCTCAAAAGAAACTGGACAGGCAAGAAGGGGGTGGAAAGAAGTATTTGAAGTCATGAAGGGCAAGGACCTATATCCAATAATATTCTATCCAGCAAAGCTATCATTTAGAATGGAAGGGCAGATACAGTGCTTCCCAGATAAGGTCAAGTTAAAGGAGTTCACCATCACCAAGCCATTATTATATGAAATGTTAAAAGGACTTATCTAAGAAAAGGAAAATCAAAACTATGAACATTAAAATGACAACAAACTCACAACTATCAATAAATGAACCTAAAAGAAAAAAAAACAATGAAAACAAAAACTAAGCAAACAGCTAGGACGGGAACAGAATCAGAGAAATGGATATCACATGGAGGGTCTTCAGTGGGGAGAGGGAGGGGAGGAATGCGGGGGAAGTTACAGGGAAGGAGCAGCATAATTGGTAGGCTTTAAATAGATGAGGAGAGGTAAAAAAAATGGCATAGGAAACAGAGAACTCAAAGAATTTGTATGTACAACCCATGGATATGAACTAAGGTGGGGGGATGCTGGAGGGTTGGGGGGTGCAGGGTGGAGGGGGGATAAAGGGGGAAAGATTGGGAAAACTGTGATAGCATAATCAATAAACTATAATTTAGAAAAAATAGAGTATGTTCTCAATAAAGAGGGAAATGTATGTATATTCTTATAACTAAGAAATATTAGAAAGAGATACAATTTAATCCCTTACTAATTTTTCCCATCTGGTCTGGTTAGTGTTCCGTGTCTTTTCTCCCAGCAAAAAAATCTCTTTTCTGCCCAACTCTCTCTAACACAGCAGTATACATTTGAGGCAAAGACAAATTAGGTATTCTTCAAAATGCTGTTATGAACATAAAATGAAAACTGGCCTACCAAAATTTTGCAGAAGCCCTCAAAACTTAAAAAAAAATCTCATCCCATTCATTAGTAATTGCTATAAACTTTCTAAGTTATTATTTTTAAAAAAAATCAGAGAAATCACTGTTTGGAAAATTATTTTCCAATGTCTTTCATGAAGAAATTCACTCCTCATCAGTCTGCTGATTTGCACTGGACATCCACTGAGTACCACATGCTAGATAGTTAACACCTCCCCACTGAAGCTGAGACTTGAGATCATGTGTTGAAAACGGAGATGGGGGAACACTAAAGGCTGTCCACACTCTGTCTGGAAGAAGAGGAGAGCCTTTTGTGTAGACTTGGTTAAAAGGGCCTCAGCCTGCTCCTATGTACCAATGTCTTTCAGTCAAACAACTCTCCTCTACCTCCAAGTGAAAGACAGGAGCCCAGAGCATCTAGTAGCACTGGAAAGTGCTAAACAAACAAACCCAATGACAACAAAGCCCCACTATGAGAGGTGTCATGTCAGAAGGACACAGAAGTTATATGAAAGATCCCCTCATGGCCAAAGCTGGAGTAAGTTCAGAAAAAATAGTATTAGATTCTAAACCAAAGTATAGAAAAAAATCCATGCATCCATTCTGACATAAATACATGACTAAACAAGTTGGGGGGAAAATAGACAAATGTTCTGTACAGAATAATTCTAAATAATTGATGTGGATGCCCCAACCTCAAGGGGATGGAGCACAATTCCCCACTCCTTATTGTGGGCTGTTCACTTCCTTCCAGAGTACTGTATGGAAAGGGAAAAAAGAGTAACTTTATAGTGGAAAATCTGACAGCTCAAGGTCAACATCAACAGTGGTTAAGTCATACTGATAGTATGTACCCTTGATATCATGTGATGAAAATGGCACTTCACCTCTCTGTTTTTCCTCTTACAAAAAACAGAATCCCAACCTAAGCAAGAGTAAAACAACAGATCAGGGGTGTCAAATTCATCTTCACCAGGGGCCACATCAGCCTCACGGTTGCCTTCAAAGGGCCAAATGTAACTTTAGAACTGTATAAATGTAACTACTCCCTAACAGTTAAGTGAGCTGTTAACTGTTGCTGGGCTGGATAAAACAAGGTGGGGGGCCCACGGGCCTCGTGTTTGCCACCTGTGTAATAGATGAATCCCAGTTGAGGGATCATTCTGCAAAACAGTATTCCTCAAAACTGTCAAGGTCATCAAAACAAGGAAAGCCTGAGAAACTCACAGTGTAGAAGATGCTGAGCCCTGGCCAGGTGGTTTAGTCAGTTGAAGCGTTATCCTGTATACCAAAAGGATGTAAGTTCCATCCCATTCAGGACACATACCTAGAATGTGTGTTCAATCACCAGTTGGGGCACGTACAGGGGGCAACCAATAGGTGTTTCTCTCTTCCTTTCCTTTCCTTTTCCTTCCTTCCTTCTTTCCTTCCTTCTCTCTCTCATATCTCTCTCTCTCCCACTTCCTTCTCTTGAAAATCAATAAATATAGAGTCTGAGAGAAGTAAGGCTTGCTTCACTGTTGTTGGTAGGGTAATAATATGGATGTGGACTTCCGGCCAAGATGGAAGAGTAGGTGGACACACTGTGCCTCCTCTCACAACCAAAATTAAGGACAACAAATATTTAGAAACAAGAAAACAACCAAAACTGATAGAATATTGAACTGTACAGAAGTCCAACAACCATTCATCCAGACCAGTAAGAGGGGCAGAGTCGTGGCAGGAAAAAGTAGAGGTGCGGACCCGAGCATGCAGGCAGCAGTGGCTGGCAGTTCCCAGGCGTACAGGTGGTAGCTGGCAGATCTCAGGCATGCAGGAGGCAGCTAGCAGACCCCAGGCGCACAGGCAGTGGCTAGCGGACCCCGGGCACGGGGTGGCAACTGTGCAGACCCATTGAGGCCACACAAGGCGGCTGGCTGACCAGGTGGTCCCACATTTGCACGCAGATAATCCAGGCAAAGGGGAAGCAGCAGAAGGGACTGGAATCCAAGAGAGAGCGGAGCAAGCGCCATTGTTCCCTCTTGGACCCCACCCCCACATACAGCGTCACTACCCAGCAACTGGGCTGCCCCACAATGGGAAATACATAAGGCTCCACACCTCACTACGTAACAGCTGTGACCAGACCTGCCCCCCACCCCCGCAAAATGGCTCAAATAGGAGAACAGATCAAAGCCCCAGAGCCAATTCATCTAAGCAACCAAGAGATAGCCAACCTATCAGATGCACAGTTCAAAGCACTGGTCATCAGGATGCTCACAGAATTGGTTGATTTTGGTTGCAAATTTGATGAACAAATGAAGGCTACAATAAGTGAAATGAAGGAAAACGCACAGGGAACCAATAGAGATGGGAGGAAAACTGGAAATCAAGTCAATGGAGTGGACCAGAAGGAAGAAACAAACAACCAAATAGAAAAGAATGAAGAAACAAGAATTCAAAAAAGTGAGGAGAGGCTTAGGAACCTCCAGGACATCTTTAAACGTCCCAACATCCGCATTATAGGGGTACCAGAAGTAGAAGAAGAAGAGCAACAAGTGGAAAACTTATTTGAACAAATAATATAGAAGAACTTCCCCAATCTGGCAAAGGAAATAGACTACCAGGAAGTCCAGGAAGCTCAGAGAGTCCCAAAGAAGTTGGACCCAAGGAGGAACACACCAAGGCACATCATAATTACATTAGCCAAGATGAAAATGAAGGAGAGAATTCTAGAAGCAGCAAGGGATAAGGAGAAAATCACCTACAAAGGAGTTCCCATCAGACTGTCAGCTGATTTCTCAAAAGAGACCTTCCAGGCAAGAAGAGGCTGGAAAGAAGTATTTGAAGTCATGAAAGTCAAGGACCTACATCCAAGATTGTTCTATCCAGTGAAGCTTTCACTTAGAATGGAAGGGAAGATAAAGTGCTTCTCAGATAAGGTCAAGTTCAAGGAGTTGATCATCACCAAGCCCTCATTATATGAAATGTTAAAGGGACTTATCTAAGAAAAAAAAGACAAAAAATATGACAGTAAAAAGACAGCAAACTCACAGCTATTAACAACCACACCTAAAACAAAAGCCAACTAACCAAAAAACTAGGACAGGAGCAGAAACACAGAAATGGAGATCACATGGAGGGTTAGCAACAGGGGAGTGGAAGGAGGGGAGAGGGGGAAAAGTTACACAGAATAAGTATCATAGACAGTGGATAGAAAATAGACACGGGGAAGGCAAGAATAGTGTGGGAAATGTGGAAGCTAAAGAACTTATGACACATGGACATGAACTAAACGTAGGAATGTGGGTGGGAGGGTGTGTACAGGGTAGAGGGGAATGATGGGGGAGAAATGGGACAACTGTAATAGCATAATCAATAAAATATATTAAAATATGTAAAAAATAACATTGATGTGATAATTTATAGTTTTAATTTCTACATTTCAGCTAAAATGTCATATGGTGTGCTTCAGTGTGATGTCATGTTACAAAATTACATGCTAATGATTTTGTAATAAAAGGGGCATTGTAATAAAAAGGGTACCTTGTGTATCCTCAGGTGAGGATTTTTAAAAAATATCAATAAGCATATCCTCAGATGAGAAAAGAGAGAGAGAGAGGAAGAGAGAGACAGAGAGACTTGTCTGAAAATTAAATGTAATGTGGTATCCTGGAAAAGGACACTAGGTAAAAACTGAAGAAGTCAGAATAAAATAAGAACTTTAATAATAATGTATTAATTAATTGTATCAAGTATACCACACATTATTAAGATGTTAATGATAGAGGAAACTGGGTGCAGAGTATAGGTGAACTCTGTACTATTTTCTCAATTATTTTGTAAATCTAAAACTTCCAAAAATAGTCTATTTAAAGTATACAACAAATATTCTACCTTCCCAGGTCCCCTCTTTGTCAGCAGGATCCCACACACAAAGGAATAGTAGAGCAGAGCCTTTCACTAGAAGGGCAAAATGTCCTTATATGTGTGCCTAAAACCCTGTTATATCCTGCTTCAACATATGTTTGAAGGCATTTTCTTATATTGGATTTTAACCATTCTGGTGCATCGAACCAGTTTTAGCAAGATGAAATGTAAGAGTATAATGGTCCTGTCTTGCTTGTTTGGGGTCTAACAAACACATGGGCAGTTTGGGGTTGATGGGTCACTGGGAGCCCCTGAGGAAAGAACTCTGAGGTTTAGCCGACACGGTGATTCAACAGTATGATAGGGTTGCTTTCAGACAGGAGCTCATGAAACAGGCAGGCACATGTCTAGACAAGATGTAGCTGTGTTAACAGGCCTTTCCAGCGAACTGCTATTGTCTTAATCATTCTCCCTGATTGGCTATTTTTCTCTCTAGCCACCTCCAGGCCTAATCTGATGTTGGCTTCATGTCATTTTGTGTGTGAGTATCTACCTCAACCTCTTCCCAGGCTGACAGTCTTTACTAGCAAAAAAGCCAAAGTAACTTTTGAGGACAGGAATAGAATTATATATTAAAATAGTAGCTAACATTTATTGATTACTCTATGCCAGGCATTATGCTAAATATGTTTCATATATGATCCAATTTTATTATCTGTCAAAAGATGTGGCCACCACTGAATGCCTGAAACAAAGAACTGAAATTACTGGTAAACAAGGAACAGCTGTGCTCATAAGCTGCTTTGTCTGAGCAGAGCAAAGAGCTATGCTTATGTAGGGTTGAGGCCAACATAGAGTTCAGACACTGGTGCATGTTCAGAAGCAGAGGTATTAGGGATGGGTCTGTTGATATTTACCTTTGGAAATAGTTATTTGAGTAAGACACTTGTTGATAGGCTTCCCTTTAGAAGTATAGTTATTCAGTGAGTCTATTGCTAATCAACTGTTTTGAAGTATGAAATGTCTCTGGTTGGCTTACTGGTTACTGTTGCAAGTGTCATTGACTAATCCAGGTGGGTTTAAAACTGACCTGATGATTACTTGTTGCTAAAGCCAAAGAACTGGTTCTTCCCTTGGAGTAGAGTATGTCCTTATTCTCAATCACTAAATACTATAATGTAGTTACTATTATTATCCTCACATAGAGATTCAAAGAAACTAAGATTGAATTAAGTAACTGGTTTAAGACACAAAATAGTAACATGGGACCTTAAAACTGGCTGTTTCTCTATACAAGACTTAAGCACAAAATTATACTGGGGCTATGATAAGATGGGAATAATATTGCTTCACCTTGTATTTATTACACCCTGTGTATATATTAGGTGAGGTATTAGTAACCTGGAACATAGTCAGAAAATAATAAAGAGGAGGATGAAAAACTGAAAAACTTTTGTTGCTTGATGTTTTAGTTAGGGTTCTCCAGAGGAAGACATATATAGGATACGGATACACACACACACACACACACACACACACACACACACACACACAGGAGATATACATAGATTAGATAGATAGAGGTAGAGGTAGAGATTTAAAGAAGTGACACACAGTCCTCAGACTGTCAGGTCAGAAATCTGTAGGGTAGGCCCATAGGCTACAAATTCTGACAAAACTTGATTTATAGTTCTGAGTTCTGCAGGAGGGCAGGCTGAAAACTCAAGCAGGTTTTCTTTGTTGCAGTCTTCTTTTTTTAATACTTTTGATTTTTACTGTTGCTCAAGTAGTTTTCTGCCTTTTCCCCCCACCCTGCCCCATCACCACAGCCTTCCCCACCTCCCTCCCCTGTTTTCACTCACCATTATTATTGTCCGTGTGTCCTTTAGAGTTGTTCCTGTAAACCCTTCACCCCTTTCCCCCATTTTCCCCTTCCCTCTCCCTTCTGCTTACTATCAGCTTGTTCCCAATTTCAATTTTTCTGGTTATATTTTGCTTGCTTGTTTGCTTTGTTGATTAGGTTCCAGTTACAGGTGAGATCATATGGTATTTGTCTTTCACCTTCTGGCTTATTTCACTTAGCATGATGCTCTCCAGTTCCAGCCACACTGTTGCAAAGGTAGGAGCTCCTTCTTTCTTTCTGCTGCATAGAATTCCATTGTGTAAATGTACCATAGTTTTTTGACCTACTCATTTACTGATGGGTGTTTGGTTTGCTTCCAACCCTTGACTATTGTAAGTTGTACTGCTATGAACACAGGAGTGCATAAGTATAGGAGACCATTCTGTACAGCTTGGGCCCAGAAAGGAACCACACCCACGGATAGGTTCTCCCGTGGGGAATCAGACCTGCATTGTACCTAGACTTCTTTGAGACTTGCTTTTTGCTAAAAGTCCCTCACCTTGAATTGAGGCAGCAAATGTTTACTGCATATCTTTAAAGTAACTTCCTGCCCTGGCTGGAGTGGCTCAATGGATTGAGAACCAGTCTGCAAACCAAAGGGTTGCTGGTTTGATTCCCAGTCAGGGCACATGCCTGGGTTGCAGGCCAGGTCTCTGGTAGAGGGTGTATGAGATGCAGCCACACATTGCTGTTTCTCTGTCTCTCTTTCTTCCTCCCCGTCCTCTCTATAAATAAATAAATAAATAAATAAATAAATAAATAAAGTATTTTAAAAAAAATAAAATAAAGTAACTTCCTAAAATCCATGATAAACCTTCTAAGGACAAGTGTAACCAGTTCAACCCACTTTTCCCTTTGCATTTGCAAATATCCTCCTTCTGTGATGTGATTAGTGGCATCCTCTCCTTTGTTGTCTGTAAAAGGTAAGCAACTAAAGCAAACCCGTGCATAGTAAATGAGGATCATTATGTAATGTGCCCATACAAAGCAATAAAAGCTTGTCAAGGCAAGGGTTGGGGCACTCTTCTCTTGAGAGAGTGGCCGTGCTGTCCCTTTTCCTCCACAGGACTTGGTAGTCCATGTGAATTTGTCTTGTGTCTCATCCACAATGCAGCAGATACTGCTTGCCAGTGACTGCATCAGCTGGTACTCCAGAACAGGGACCCAGGGCTATGAGCCATCACTGTGAACAATACACCAACTTGGTGGGAGTGTGCACCCATCAGCCCAGGTAAAGGCTGATGACACTGAGTGCTTTTTGGTTAGGTTGTAGGGTGTGTTGGATTTCAGAGGAAAAGTGGTTGAACTGGTTACATTCATCCTTGGAAGGTTTAGCATGGATTGTAGGAAGTTACTTTAAAGATATGCAGTAAACATTTGCTGCCTCAATTCAGGGTGAGGGAGTTTTAGTAAAAAGCAAGTCTCAAAGCAGTCTAGGTACAATGCAGGCCTGATTCCCCATGGGAGAACCTATCCATGGGCGTGGGTCCTGTCTGGGCCCATGCCACACAGAACAGTCTCCTATACATAGGTTCTTTTGGATTGATGTTTCAGGGTTCTTAGGATATAATCCTAACAGTGGAATTGCCGGGTCAAAAGGCAGTTCCATTTTTAGTTTTCTGAGGAAGTTCCATAGTGGTTGTACCAGTCTGCAATCCACCAACAGTGGACTAGAATTCCCTTTTCTACACAACCTCTCCAACACTTGTCGTTTGTTAAAGAATTAACATAATCAAAATGTCCATACTACCAAAAGCAATTTATAGATTCAATGCAATCCCTACTAATGTATCAATGGCATATTTCACAGACATAGAAAAAACACTTCAAAAATTTATATGGATCCATAAATGACCCCGAATAGCTGCAGCAATTTTGAGAAACAAGAACAAAGTAGGAGGGATCACAATACCTGATATCAAACTGCATCACAAGTCCACTGTAATCAAAACAGCCTGGTTCTGGCATAAGAACAGACACATGGACCAATGGAACAGAATAGAGAGCCCAGAAATAAACTCAAGTCTCTATGGTCAATTAATATTTGACAAGGGGGTAAGAAGCATAAAATGGAGCAAAAATAGCCTCTTCAACAAATGGTGTTGGGAGAGCTGGACAGCTACATCCAAAAAATTGAAATTCAATCACCAACTTATGCTGTACACAAAAATAAATTCAAGGTGGATAAAAGACTTAAATATAAGTCATGACACCATAAAAGTCCTTCAGGAGAACATAGGCAGGAAAATCTCACATATTCCACACAACAATATTTTCACTGATATGTCCCCTAGAGCAAGGGACATAAAGGAAAGAATAAACAAATGGGATCTCATCAAATTAAAAAGCTTCTGCATGGCTAAAGAAAACAGCATTAAAATGAAAAGAGAGCCAACCATATGAGAAAACATATTTGCCAATGACACCTCAGACAAGGGTTTGATCTCCAAAATATATAAAGAACTTACATGACTCCACTCTAAGAAGACAAGCAACCCAATTAAAAAATGGGCAAAGGACTTGAACAGACACTTCTTCAAGGAGGACATACAGAGGGCCCAGAGACACATGAAAAGATGCTCAGTAACGTTAGCCATCAGAGAGATGCAAATTAAAACCACAATGAGATACCACTTCACACTGGTGAGAATGGCCATCATCAAGAAATCTTTGTTGCAGTCTTGAGGTAAAACTGCTTTTTCTTTTAATAACCTGTCTTTCTTCTTAAGGCCTTGAACTGATTAAATGAGGCCTATCCATATAATGGAGGAATGGAGGGTAATCTGCTCTACTCAAAGCCTACTGATTTAAATGTTGATTCCCATCTATAAATTCCTTCATGAACATCTAGAATAAAGCTTGACCAAACAACTGTGCACTGTAGCCTAGCCACATGACCTCATAAAATTAACCATTACACTTAATAAAGGTGGATTAAAGGGTCCAGTAATAGTTAGGGAAAAAAAAAACAGTTAGAAAATAGAGTGATAGCTAGAAAAAAAGACTCAGGTGGGACACGATAAAGTCTAGAAAGGTTTGCAGTAGTGGCATTACTTGTGCCAAGATGGCATTAAGTAGTAGAGTATAGAGTTTAGGGACATGGTCTTCAGTTTAGGAACATGATCTTTAGACAAAACCAAAAATAGTGAGCATGAGAACAGATTTTTCCACAGTTCACATAGCTATTTAGTGAGAGTGGGGATTTGGATTCAGATTTTGTGCTCTGTGAAAGTCAGGTAAGCAGTTCCTTTTTGTGGATGGTTTAAGGGCTGTAGTTCCTTCCCTTCTCCTTTTATTCAGGGGCAGACATTCTAAATTACTTGGAATGCTTGTATGGGAACATGAGAAATATGTTCTTTACAATCTGAAATAATTAACAGTGAAGGTGAGCCAGGAAACAGGATCCAGTCTAGAAGTTTGCTTAGAATCAACCCATTTAAGGTACAAAGGAAAAGGCTGGGGAGAAAATGATTCTGGTTAAACGAGAGCATTTTGTTATGATGGAACCTTTCCCCTGGACCTTGGAATTATGAATCAAGTTAAGCCCTCTCAAAATGGGACTCAGTACGTCCTTAGGAGGAAGATAAACAGTGACATTCCAACACTGCAAATACTGATTTCCATCACACATCTCCTGTTTCATATTCTTTCATGATTTGTTCAGAACAAAAGTCAGACTTAACATCTGCCTTATCCATAAAAACACAACTTAGAATATTGACACTTTGAATATTTCATTTATTTTGACAAAGTTTAATTAATACTATTTAAGATTAGACAAGATTGTGCATTAAAAATATAATGTATTTTATGTGGAGCAAAAAGAAAAGTAATAATATGCCAAGTTTCTATAAGACTTTTCATTTACCATAGTAATCTATAATTCTTACTCTGCTACTAGCTATTCAGTAGCTAATGACATTCTTCTACACTTTGCACTGATGGTGGTAAACATCAGAGATATACCCATGATTGTAAGCTATGACTGTGAGACCCTGGAGATTCAATTCTCTGATGAAGACAAGTTGCCCTGAGTCTGTGAAATGTTATATCAGACATTTGCTGAATCTGAAGGGAGTAGCAAGTGGTGACAGAATAACAAATGTTATCAGTGACCTGTATCAGTTGTGCAGATGCCAGGAAAATTACCTCAAGGTTATTTCACAGGTATTTGTAATAGATCATAAATCAAAAATGGTTGCTGGCTTGTAGTATCATCATTCTACTTTGAATATCTAGCAAAGAATGGACAGATCTAATTTGAACTCCCACAATTACCTCTTACTCCTTAAATCAGGGGTATCCAAACTTTTGGTGTCTCTGTGCCACACTAGAAGAAGAGTTGTCTTGGGCCACACATTAAATACAATGTGACATGTAATCACAAAAAAAATCTCATAACATTTTAAGTAAATTTACAGTTTCATGTTGGGCTCCATCCATAGCCAACCTGGGCTGTGTGCAGCCCATGGACTGCAGGTTGGACACCCCTGCTTTAAATGTTCTCTGAGGGAAATTCCTAATTAATTAAGAAATCAATTTTAAAATGTAGAAATGAAGTAAGGGATGAATTCTCCATATTTTATTAAGCATTTACAGTGGGAGGCTACACTACTACATTGTAGGATTCAGTAGACAGCAGAAATACTTGTGAAGTAGGAATACTTTCTAAGAATTTCATCCACAGCTTTTTTCTATAAAGAATATTTATTTATTTATTTATTTATTATTTTTATTCTATTTCAGGTGTCTAAATAATTCTGACATCATAATACATTACAGTCTACTTTCCATACCCACTCAGTTGGCTATGGAACCACAGACACTTCTTGCCATGTGGTGCAGACAAAACTCCCAGAGAAATATCTGTATCTGTGCTGACTGGTGTGGCTCAGTGGGTTGGGCATCACCCCGCAAACCAAAAGGTCACCAGTTAGATCCTGGTTAGGGCATGTGTGTGGGTTGCAGGTCAGGTCCCCGGTTGGAGGCAGGTGAGAGGCAACCAATTGATGTTCCCCTCCCTCCCTGTCTTGCTCCCTTCCCCTCTCTCTAAAAATAAATGAATCAGATCTTTTTAAAAATGAAGAGATCCATAACAGTCAGAATTCTCCAGAAACACAGAACCAATAGGAGATTCACACACACACACACACACACACACACACACACACACACACACAGATATAGATAACATATATGTCTGTGTGCATATATGTATGTATATGTCTTTACATATGTACAGTGTACATATAAACACACACATATATGAAGAGATTTATTTTAAGGAATCACCTCAGATGATTGTAGGGGCTGGTAAGTCTGAAATTTACAGAGCAGGCTGGCAGGCTGGCAGGCTGGCAATTCAACAGGATTTGATGTTGCAATCTTAAGGCAAAAAAATTTTTTCCCTTAAAAACCTGTTTTCCCTCTTAAGGCGTTCAGCTGATTGAAGGAGACCCACCCAAATCTCCTTTACTTAAAACCAACAGGATGTAAACATTAATTACAGCTACAAAATATCCTCACAGTATAGCCAGGTTAGTGTTTGACCAATCAGCAGGGCATCAGACTAGCTCGGTGGACACATAAATTTGAAACCTCAGGGTCATTGGCTGACAGTCCTCCACCACCTACCCTTACTGTACCAACTGCCTTTCCCTGAGGTAATACATGTCTGGTTCTTCTCGTCATTTAGGTATCAGCTCAAATGTTATCTTCACAGGGGCTTTCCCTGGCCACTATATCTATTCTTGCCCAGTAAGCCCTTTCCACCCATTTCTCTCTATCACAGTGCTCTGTGTGTGTGTGTGTGTGTGTTACATATATATATATATATATATATATATATGGCTTATTGTTTCTCTGACTCTTTAAAATATAAGTTCTATTATGGCTGATCCATGATTATTTCAGTCATTACCTATTCATGTCAAAAGCAATGCCTGACAGATAGTAGGCATTTAATACATATTTGTACAATTAATAGATCCAATAAGCCAGGTAGTTCATTCTATTTTTAAATAGTTCAAATCATGAGAAAGTTATGAAAATGTTACCTATGCTAAACTGAATCACCCCTGCATGAGAAGCCATCCATTTGTCCTAGATTTATCTTCTGGTCTACCTGAAATAATTCTGTTCCTCATTCTGTATGTGTAAACATATGATACAGTGTTCTTGTATCCTATTAATTTCTTATCCAGACTAAATGCCTTTAATGGTTTCCAGAGTCTTCCCAGCTTGCCTGTATCCAATTGAAAGATCTCTACCTTAAAATGGGCCTTGTAGAGTGGAACATGTTATACTGGGTGTGTTGTAACCAGCACAAGCAGCAAGACTGACACTTCCAAGACCTGAATACTATAAGCCTATTAATTTACCTGAACACTCTATGCCTATTAACTTGACCTAACAGATTATTATCACTTCTAGGAGTCATATCACACTCCTAAACACACAAAAATGTGCATGTTTGTAATGGCTAGTCATTTATTAAGCACCTGACTATGTTGAACAGAGACTTCATGGGATTAAAATTTTATGTCTCTGTCTCAAGAACTTTATAATCCAAGAAGTAAAAACTATTATACATAATGAGAATTTTCAGCTTTGGAAGAAACTTTAAAGGGCATCTAGCCTCATCTTTTCAGTTTACCTAAAGTGCAATGGGGTCTAGCGTAGCTAGAAATGAAATGATAACAAGACGAAATAAAATGTAATGGAGTGACCATCATGGGTGCAGACAGTAGAGCAGTATAAAATAAATTCAGAGGGGAAGAAAATCAGTGATACTTTGAGTTGCTGATGAGAACCTCGTAGAGGAAGTAGGCCTGAGTCCTGGGGTGTGGAGGGAATTTGGTATGTAGAGAACAGAGCTGGCATTTGGGAAAAAGTGAACCTGCTAAGAGGACACAAGACAGGATGCAGTATAGTATGTTCTGGAGACCAACTCACAAGAATAAATGGTATTTATATCAAATACCAATATGTTATGTAATACAGGTATATAGTTAATAAAATAATAATAAATAGACTTTTTTAATGTAAAGCTACAGTTTTACAGAAAGCCTACAGACCAATTCAAGCCTTAACACCAACTAATAACTACATTTTATGGATAATTCTTATGGAATTACCAAACATGTGCTGTGAGTAGTAATAACTAAAACCACATGTCAAAAAATGCATATGTCACAGTGCTGTTTATAAGCTATTTTTCTTCCAAAGCCTTATAATTACTTCCAAAGTACTAAAGCCTAGAAATAGTCCAATGAACATGAGAAAAAAAAAATCAGTGTTTATGAAAGAAGGAACTGATTCACAAAAAGGAATGTGAGTTCTCTAAGTTTTCTTCTGACCTGTTCTCTATATTTGTCACAGCATGATCTGAAGAAAACAGAAAAGAAGGAGAGGGAGAAAAGGAAAAGAGGAAGGACAGGTGGGAAGGAAGGAAGGAAGGAAGGAAGGAAGGAAGGAAGGAAGGAAGGAAGGAAGGAAGGAAGGAAAAAGAAAGGGAGGGAGGGAGGGAGCAAATCTATCATTAAAATTCTGGCCTTTTGAAGAAGATGGCACCCAAAGTGAAGAAGGAAGCCCCTGCCCCACCCAAAGCCGAAGCCAAGGCAAAGGCTTTGAAGGCAAAGAAAGCAATGCTAAAAAGCGTCCACAGCCACAGAAGAAGGAGGAGGAGGAGGAGGAGATCCACACGTCACTCACCTTCTGGAGGTCTAAGGCACTGTGACTCCCAAGGCAGCCTAAATATCCTCACACAGCACTCCCAGGAGAAATAATCTTGACCATAATGCCACCATCAGCTTCCCCCTGATTACTAAGTCAGCCATGAAGAAGAGAGAAGACAAGAATGCACTTGTGTTCATTGTTGATGTCAAGGCCAACAAGCACCAGATCAGACAGGCTGTGAGGAAGCTATGTGACATTGATGTGGCCAAGGTGTTCAACACCCTGATTAGATTGGGATCATCGAAACAGAGTCCAGTTGGCTAATTCTAAATATTAAAATTTTATATTAAAAAATAAAAATAAAAATTCTATATTACCTGAGGGGATGATTACACAACATTGTGAATGTATTAAAAGCCACTGAACTGTTCACTTCAGAATGATTAGATTTATATTATGTAAATCTTAACTCAATTAAAAATATATATTACTAGTTCAGAGAAGGTATTATAATAATATAGAAATGGCATCACCTGAAAATCCTCCTCTTCTTGGTTTATAAAAACATCTTCATTTACTCTTTGTGTTCATGTGATTCATAAGCTACACTGGTCTCGACTTTAAGGTGAAGCAGTGCAGTGCCTTGGAAATATTTCTGTAATTATAGAATCAGAAATCTTGTATATGATCATTGTCTTTGAAATTTATTACATGCTTTAAGTCTTGTAATCACCCTGGCTGTACTTTCCTCTATAGTAAAATGGAGATGGAATTGTTGTAAGTATCAGATATGAAAACATGCATGAAAGTACTTTGTATTATTCATTCAACAAATATGTTTGGAGTCTCTACTGTGTGTTTGACACTGTCTAGGCACTGGAGATAGAGCAGAGAACAGTCAGCTCAAATATCTGCCCTCATTGAGTTTACATTCTAGTTATGGAGATTAACAATACACAAGATCTCAATGGGGAAATATTAAATATGGCATATAGTGATACATGCTAAGGAAGAAAATGAAGGAGACAAAGGGAATTGGGAACATACATTGCAGGAAGCGATACAGATTTAGACAAGATTCCAGGGAATGTCTCACTAAGATTGAGACCTTAGTCTCAATTGTAACCTTCTTAAGATTGTAACCTTTGGGTAACAATCTGAAGAAAATGTGGGAACTGGCCACAGTGGTGACAAGGTGTAAGAGCATTCCACGCAGAGGGAACATCTAATGTTCAGCATGTTTGGAACCTCCAATTTGCTGTAGCTGGGTAAGTGAAGGGAGAGAAAGGGACAAAAGGTAGGGCCTTATAAGTTTTAATAAGAGCTGTGCCTTTTATTGGAGGGATGTAGGAAAGCATTGGAGGGTTTTGAACAAAGGGTTTTCATCTGATGTTTGTATATTCTAACAGGATCATTCTGGCCAATGTGTTGGAAATAGACTGTAGAAGGGTAAGTGTGGAAGCAGGGAGGCTGGTTAGAGGGTTATTACAATGATGCGCATGAGATAGGATGGCAGCTTGAACCAGAGCTGCAGGCAGCAGGTGTGGTGAGGAATGGTCAAGTTCAGAATATTATGAAGGCAAGTTTATGGGTTTTGTTAATGTAGAAAATAAGAGAGAGAAGAGTCAAGGATGGCACACCAAATACTTGATCTGACAGCTGAAATCATGGAGTTGCCATTGACCAAGATGGGGAAGACTGAAGGAGGAGCACTTTGGGAAAGTAGGGGAAGGAGAGAGTATTAGGAGCTCAGCTTTGAACATGTTAAGTTCAAACTATTAGATTTCTAAGGGAAGTGTTGAGTAGGCAGTTGGATATATTAATCTAGAGTTTAGATTAGAGGCATAGACTTGGAGATTCAAATTTTGGAATTATCAGCATACAATAATGCTTGGCATTTGTAGATAGTAAAATGCTATTCAGATATAAAGTATCTTACCTACCAGTTACTCATGAATAGACCACAACAGCAATCATTGGCCTACTAAGCCCTCTGAAGCACCAAAGACACTTTTTAAAAAGTATTTTTAATAGAACACAATTGTGTTTGGAAACTAGGACATATACAAGTGTTAATTTTTTCTTAGTCTATTTCTCAACTATTTTATTGCTGATCTTAAATCAGCAAGAAGTTTAGAGGTTCTTCATTGATATTAGACTTACAAAGTATTATCATGGAAGTTCTGAGAAGGCCCTGTGATGACATCTTCTTCAAGAATGCTTATCTTTCTAGAAACAGAAAAGCTTCCATGTGAAATGCCATCTAAAAGAAGCATGAAGCTGCTAGGTCAGCCATTGTCTTGATAACAATCATATACGGAAGGATATTTGGCCAAGTTTTGATAAGAAATATGCTGGTAGTTTAAAAATATACACTTTTGAACACTCCATCCTGTAAGGAGAATTTAAAGAAATCTCTATTAATATTAACCACTTAAAAATTGATTATTTGAGGTTGAAACAATTTGTGGAAAACACAAAGATAAGGTTGTATAGGGAGAAATTCCAAGAATGATTATATTAAACTACTGCAAATCTTGATATTATATTGAGAATCAGAACACATGTTTTGTCATTTTGCTGTTACACATCTACATGTCAATCCATAAAAAAATATTTGGGTCATAAAATACAATATCATTCTGAAATATTTGGGGTATCAATACTTAAAAGTAAATCCTCAAATTTCTCATTCTAGAAATGGTAAAGTGGCTCATATTTGACTAACTCTCCTTCAGGTAACAGTTATAAATTCTGGACAAACATAAAGTTTAACTACTTAAAGACTGTGGAAAAAATCACCAAGTTAGGTAGAAATTGGAAGGGACTGGAGCCTTGAGAGCAGGGATCCACAATGACTACAGTTCATGTTTATACGTCAGTCTCATGAGAGCACACCCCATCCAAATGGTGTGGAGCTGCTAGAACAGGAGCTTCCTGCTGCAGTGGTTTGGCTTGTCAGACGATGAAGTCTGGAGCTGTTGAAGCAGCTGGAAATTGAGGGGAGGAATCTTGGAATAGAGGGAGCTACAGAGAAAAAGTCCCCAAAGCTGTGTATAAATTCACTTTAAATTCTTGCCAGACCTGTGAATGCTGCTTGCATTGACAGGACTCCAAGGAGACCAGGGCAAAGCAGCAACTGGAAAGCTGTCAAAGTAGAGCATGCCTACCCAGCTCCCCACTGTGAGGGAGAAGACATTTGCAGTTTGTGTCTCACCCAGTTTGAAGGGTCTGGTAATGCCATAAGCTTTCCATCAAAGCCCTAAAATGGCCATAGCAGGTAAATGTTATATCTTAGGTCTAACAGAGTTTACCCTAAAACTAATAGCAAAACTAAAACAAACCCAACTTTAAAAGTGTAATACCGAGCAAGCATCCATAAGTTTCAGGTGATTAGCTGGTAAATGACTTCCTAAAACAAAGTCAACATTCATAAATTTACAAAAACAGATGAAAACCATCAACGGATTCAAAATGCTCAGTGCATCTCAAGAAGAGAAATATAAACGGAATCATACCTATGCTCATCACTTTCAGACAGCTGAAAAATAAAGAGAAAAAGTTTAAAATCTTCAGATAAAATGAAGGAAAATGATACGAATAACTTCTGGCTTTTCATTAGAAATAATGGAGAGCAGAATAGCATCTTCAAAGTTCTGGAAGAAAATAAAACATGTCAATTCAGAGTGCTATACCCAGCAGAAGTGTTTTTCATAAATAAAGGTACAACCCTGACCAGCTCAGTTGATTGGGACTCATCCCACAAAGCAAATGCTGCTGGTTTGGTTCCCAGTCAGGGCACATGCAGACACATACAAAAGGCCACTGATCGATGTTTCTCTCTTGCATAGATGTTTCTCTTCCTCTCTTCCCCTCTCTCTAAAAATAAGTAAATAAAAATTTTTTTTAAATAAATAAAGGTGCAATGAAAACATCCTACAGGCATCAGAAGGATAATAAAGAAATATTATGAATAACTGGAAGCCAATAAATTAGACAACTGAGATGAAATCAGAAAATTCCTTGAAAAAAAACTTACAACTGACATAAAATTTTAAAAATTATGAATAACTCTAAGATTATTAAAGAAAGTAAATTTATAATGAAAAACTGTTCTACAAAGAAAACTCTTGGCTTAGATTATTTCAAGTTTGAATGCTATCAAACATTTAAACAAGAAATAATATCAGTCTACCCAAATTATTTCAGGAAGTAAAAGAGGAGGGAACACTTTCTAACTGTTTTGATGAGTCTAGCACAGCCCTAATATGAGAATTTGACAAAGTACAGTAAGGAAAAACATTTCAGTTCAATGTCCTTCATGAACACAATTGAAAAATCCCTGCCAAAATATTATTAAATTGAATTCAAACAATACATTAAAAACAAGATATATCGCTTTCATGTGGAGTTTATCCCAGGTTAAGTTTGCTTTAACTATATATTCACCTGGGGGAAAATGAGCCTCAACCCTTACATCATACTACACACAAAAATTAATTTGTAATAGATCATAGACCTAAATCTAAAAGCTAAAACTATAAAGCTTCAAGAAGAAAATGGGAAAATATATTTGCAACCTTGTGGTAGGCAAAGATTTCTTAATGGGAGCACAAAAAGCACTAACTGTTAAAGAAAAAAATGATAAGTAAGACATTATCAGAATGTGAAACTTCTGCTCATCAAACAAGACCACTAAGAAAAAGCCACAAAGAGAAAATATTTGCAAAACATGTATCTGACAAAGAACTTCTATGCAGAATGTATAAAAAAACTCAGTCTAATAGTAAGAAGATGACAAACAACTCAGTAAAAAATTGCCCCCCCCCAAAAAAACTTGAACTGGTACTACTTCACAAAAGAAAGTGTAGGAATGTCTAATATATATGTACATTTAAAAATGCTCAATGTTATTAGTCATCAGGGAAATGTAAATTAAAACTAAATGAGATATTTTGCAAAAAGTAAAATGGCTAATTTTCTCTTTTAAAGGACAATACCAAATGTCCTTTATGGCAAGAGTGTGGAGCAAACATGAACTCTCATACATGGCTGGTGGAATGCATTAAGTGGTACAACTATTTTAGAAAACTATTTGGCAGTTTCTTTTAAAGTTTAACATACACCTCCCTTATGATACAGCAATTTCACTCTTAGGTATTTACCCCAAAGAAATGAAAACATATTTCCACAAAAAAATTTTGTACAAGAATTATTACAGCAGTTTTATTTGTATTAACCAAATGTCAGTGAATAGGAAGATGAAAAAACAAATTATGGTAAATTCATACAATGGAATGCTATTCTGTAATTGAACTACAGATAAAAACAACAATAGAGATGAATGTTAAAACATTATGTTCAGCATAAGCATCAGGGCACAAAAGAGCCCATCCTCTATGATGCTACAGGGTGGGGCAAAGCTGTGAGCATCAAAGCAGTTTATTCTTGTATTATGATTTATTAATTATTGTATTATTTTCCATATGAACAACTATTCATGGAAAACAACTTCATTTACATGAAGCTCAAGAACAGAAAAAACTAATCTATGATAATAGAAATCAATGAAGATTGCCCACAGGAAAGCGGAGTTGGGATTAGCTGGTCAGACATGAGGGATCTTTCTGGAGTGAAGTGAAGGTTCTATGTCTTAATCAGGGTTTTGATAACACAAGTATATATGTTTACAGAAACTCAATGTACACCTAAGATCTGGCATTTCAGAGTATGTAAATTTTACCTCAAATTTTTAAAAAGTGAATTCCTTGCATTTCCCAAATTAGAATAGAAACCTCTACATAAATATTCCTCTAGAAATGAAATAACTTCCGAGAGAGAATAGTCTAAAGAAGTCCTTTATTCCCACTGTCAGTGTTTTGGTATGTTCTTGAAGATGTGTATCCACTCTGATGTTACTCCAAGACACTTAAAACTTTTTTTAGGTTTATGGAAGGAGTATTAATTTGGATTACATACTGTGGATCACTCAGCATCCTACCGCATCTTGGTGAGGCAAAGAGCAGGGAAGTATGTCAAGATCTTGCACATGCTGATGCTGCAACTTTCTCCTAGAATAGTCAGTAAGGGAGTGCAACCCACTGATCAAATTCAGTGATATTCCTCCTCCAGTATTTGTCATTTGGCTTCAAGCATAAGTTAAATCCATACCTAAAAAGTGTGATGAAAATTATGACAATTCAGGTTGCTCCAAAATCTGAAATTGTCTTTGTTGAGGTGTGGAAATGGGGAGCTGTTAAATTTTCTAGTCTTTTCATTTCTAATAAAAAACGACAGCAACAAATTTCCAGAACTGCCACTTTTCATTAGCAATTGTTTGTAAACCATTTTTGCTCTACTGTATAATCATTCTTAGATAGCAGAAGCAGTTTAAGTTGCGAATATTTACCATACTCAAATTTTAAGCATATTTCAGCTGAGTCTAAGATGATCTCTGAAAAGCCAGACAACAGAAAAAATTTCTTAGAACCAGTATTTTGTCATAACAGAATCCTCATTGCAATGGGCAATACATACAACCAGAGAACATTACATGCTAATTTTAGTTTTTCTAAAACTACTTCTTACTTTGTGTTTCTATATAACACATACAAATAGTATTATAATGGGCTACCCTTCCTTATGTCTAATTCCCACTAGTCTGAGGAAACCATGTTCAGATCTTTTGAGCATTCTGCTGGTATTTATCTCCATATTTCTAAACCACAAGTTTAGACTGCTATTTCTTTCTACTACCATTACCTGGGATTATTTTCCCCCTCTCTCCTGCGTGAAATCATCTTTATCCAGAATCCTACATCTTCCTTCTAGTCTTATCTCTCCTTTTGGTGGATCACATTTTCTAGAAACATGCTGAGAAAGAATATATGGGAGTATTTATGGAAGGAGCATACATGCCTCAAATTAAAGGTGAAAATAATTTTTCTCAGACTTTGAAGGCATTGCTCTGCTTTTTGTTTGCTCAGTTATTTTCCCAGTTTCCAGCATCAGCTACAACCGAAATTCTTAATCATTTGTGTGTGACTCATTTTTTTCTTTTTGGAAGCTTTTAGAATCTTCTATTTATCACTAGCTTTTAAAATTTTCACTGTGATGTATCTTCATGTCCCACTCCCCCTATTCTTTAACCGGGCATTTGGTGGCCTCTTTTAATCTGAAAATAAGTATCCTTCAATTCTGTGTTTTTCGTGTATAATTTCTTTGACTTTTTTATCCTGTCTCCTCTGTTCTTTTTCCTGCACAATCATTAGTTAGACAAAAGACTTGATTCTCTCATTTTCTAGTAGTTTCTCTTCTGTTTATTTTTTAAAAAGCTCCATGTTGTTCGATTCAATTTCCAGGAGTTTTTCTTAAATTTATCTTTAGCTATTCTATTAATTTATTTTATATCTCTGCTATCCTGGTTTTATTTTTCTAAGAGTTCTTTATTGTTCCCTGAATATTGCTTCCTTTTATAATATCCTCCTTCTGTTTCATGGATACCATATTTTCTCTTTATGTCCTGAAGAACATTAATTATAATTTTGGGTTTGCTTTACTTTTATTATTTTTTTAATGTTCCCTGAATTGCTTTTGTTTCCTCCGAATCACAGAATTTCCTCCTGAGTCTCAGATTCTTTACTTGGGTGGGGCTTGTCAATTTTGGGACTCAACTGTTACTATATGCAGGATTTTTTCTTGTTTCAATCCACTTTCCCAGAGGATATTGTTCTGTTACCTATGGCATAATTCAGTTGTTGTCTTTCTGGAAAGCAGAGAAACTGGCCTAGGGTCTCACCATTCACAATGCAGCAGTTTTCTAAACCTACCTGATGTCAGCCTGCATTTTATCTGCTCTTCTGCTGAGCTGGGAGGGACAGCTGGCTGGTTGGGTGGACCAAAGGATAAGATATGAGGTCTGTTTCATTTACAGACTTTCAGCCAATCCTCCTTTCTTTGGCCCCACCCCAGCCACCCTCTGGGGTCCCTGAAAATACTCAACTGCTGAACTTCATCTGAGTTTGGTAGCATGAATCAGCTTCCGTCTCCTTTGCCACTTAGTTTTTACAGTTATGTTTTTATTTTGAAAGGGTGATCATTTACCTTCAGGAAAAAAAGTACTTTGCTTTTCTTAATTCCCCCAAGATTTAGACTTCATAAGCCTGTTCACAAGTAAATAAAAAATGAGCATGAGTGTTGTAAAAATATCTAACAGATTGTGCTAATTTTTAATTTACAACTCAACAAACAATAGAAAAACTCTTTTTATTAAAACAACTATATATCTTGACATGTAAACAAAATCATATCTAAATAAATACCTTTAAAATCTCTGTATGAAGCCAATTAAACACCACACCTACTAAAGACTTGTATGGTGTTTTAAAAATCTGAAGCTTACATATACCTCTTCTGCTTAAAGAGCTTCATTGATTTCCCAAGTTTTTTTAAAACATAACCTCTCCTAAATGTTCCATTGTGATCCCAATCAAGAAATATGTATGTTAAAAAATCAAAGAAGTTGGGAATAAATACTGGGATTTCCATAGTCATTTGTCTTTATGATGTCCCTGTAGTATTTTTAAAATTTTATTTCAGGTTTTGATTTAGGCAAGAACTTAATGATATATCATATTACAGTAAAATCTTCTATGTCAGTGAATAAAATATATAAACAAAGTGTCTGGACCTAAAAACATATTGATAAAGATCAGTTCCACAACTTCATTTGACAGAAGCAAACATACTTGAGGTGATATAATTTATTACTTCCTTCTAAGCAAGACAGGCTCCAGTCTTACTTGTGACAGGAGTGAAGTCAACTGAATAGTCTGTTTAAACATAATGCAGTGAAGTAGTTGCTTCTTGACAGATAAGCCAGATCTCAGGTTCCCATTCCTGTGGCTTCAAGATGATCACAGTCCTCCACAGGGAAGTTTTGTGCCTAAAGTTCCAATTGATTGTTTTGGGTTCAATGGCTTTTTATCTCTTAGGTGTGTGTACCTCCTGGTTTCTGCCTGCAACTTCCAGGGCATTTCTAAGGTAGGTGTAGAGGGTTTCAGTACTGGCGTGGCACTTAGTCAAGTTGCAGTTGTGTATCACTGAATGGCACCGACATCTTTGCTCTGGTAAAAAACTACAAGCTGAACCCTGGCCAGGTAGCTCAGTTGGTTGGAGCATCATCCTGATGCACCAAGGTTGCGATTTCAAACCCCAGTCAGGGAACATACAAATATCAACCAATGAATGCCTAAATGGGTAGAATAAAAAATTGATGTATTTCTATCTCTCTCCCATTCTCTCTCTCAAGTCAACAACAACAAAAAGCTATGAGCTGTGACTATTGTTAAAAAACCAACACATCCACACATATTCTATTTTAGTGGAAAACCTATTTACATGGTAATAAGTGGTTTCCATTGTTTAGTGTGAAAATTGTTTGTTTGTTTGTTTGTTTGTTTGTTTGTGTAGGGACCTGGTTTCTTCGGTTATACCAGCTTTTATGTTTAATAAAACTTTTGGTTTAAAAATAAAGTGGGGAGCAGTTCCAGCCAAGCTGGAGGCATAGGTAGAAACCCTTCGCTTCCTCACACAACCAAAACAAGGATAACAACCAATCTAAAAACAATAAACAATCAGAAGTGCAAGAATATCAGATTGCATGGAACTCTAACAATGAAAGAATCAAGGAAACATTCAACCAGACAATAGGAAGGAGACAGGCAGCCAGGTGGGTGAAGGAGACCTGTGGCCCAGAGGTGTACACCCTGGCGAGGCTGGCTGAGAGGACCTGAGGGTAGGCGGGGCTGGCTGAACAGGAAACTTAGACTCGGAGCTAGGGGTAAACTAGGGCAGGGTTGCCATAGCAGGAGAAACTCCCAGTCTCACACAAGAGAATTCCCTGGGAAGCGGGACTGCAGCTGAGCAGGTGAACTGCATTGTTCCCTCTCTGACCCCTCCCCCACAGACAGAGACACAACGCAGCAAAAAGGGTTGCCCTGCCCTGGCGAATACCTAAGGTCCCACCTCCTTACAACATAACAGGTGTGCTGAGACAAAGAAATATGGCCCAAATAAAAGAATAGTTCAGGACTTCTGGCGAGGAAGGAGGTGTAGGTAGATACACACTGTGCCTCCTCTCACAACCAAAATTAAGGACAACAAAAATTTAGAACCAAAAAAACATTCCGAACAGATAGAAAATTGAATTGTATGGAAGTCTGACAACGATTCACCCAGACTGGTAAGAGGGGCGGAGTTGGCAGTGGACAGAGAGGGATCGCGGCACGAAAAAGCAGTGGCTAGTGGTCCCAGATGCGCAGGGGGCGGTTGGCACACCCTAGGCACACAGGCGGAGGTTATCAGGTGCAGGGAGGCAACAAGCAGACCAAAACAAGCAGACCAAGCGAGGCGCACAAGGTGGCTGACTGTGGTCACACATTCCCATGCAGACAAACCAGGCAAAAATGGGCAGCAAGACAGACCGCACAACCCAGGGCCCCAGTGCCAGGAAATAAAGCCTAAAAGCACCGATTGAAAACACTTGTGGGGGTTGAAGTGCCGGGAAAGACTTCCAGCCTCAGAGGAGAGTTTGTTGGAGAGACCTACAGGGTCCTAGAATGTACACAAGCCCACCCACCAGGAAACCAGCACCAGAAGGGCCCAGTTTGCTTGGGGAAAGCAGAGGAAGGGACTGGAATCTGAGAGAGCACTGAGGAAGTGCCATTGTTCCCTCTGGGACCCTGCCCCCACATACAGTGTCACAACCCAGTGACTGGGCTGCCCTGCCCTGGTGAACACCTAAGGCTCTGCCCCTCACTACATAACAGCCACGACCAGACCTGCCCCCCTACCAAAAAAAAAACAATGGCTCAAACAGGAGAACAAATCAAAGCCCCAGAGCCAATTCATCTAAATGACAAAGAGATAGCCAACCTATTAGATACACAGTTCAAAGCACTGGTGATCAGGATGCTCACAGAATTGGTTGATTTTGCTCACAAATTAGATGAAAAAAATGCAGGCTACAATAAGTGAAATGAAGGAAAATGCACAGGGAACCAATAGAGATGGGAGGAAAACTGGAACTCAAATCAATGGAGTGGACCAGAAGGAAGAAACAAACAACCCAACAAAAAAACAAGGAAGAAACAAGAATTCAAAAAAATGAGGAGAGACTTAGGAACCTTCAGGACATCTTTAAACGTCCCAACATCCGCATTATAGGGGTACCAGAAGGAGAAGAAGAAGAGCAACAAGTGGAAAACTTATTTGAACAAATAATAAAGGAGAACTTCCCCAATCTGGCAAAGGAAATAGACTACCAGGAAGTCCAGGAAGCTCAGAGAGTCCCAAAGAAGTTGGACCCAAGGAGGAACACACCAAGGCACATCATAATTACATTAGCCAAGATGAAAATGAAGGAGAGAATTCTAGAAGCAGCAAGGGATAAGGAGAAAATCACCTACAAAGGAGTTCCCATCAGACTGTCAGCTGATTTCTCAAAAGAGACCTTCCAGGCAAGAAGGGGCTGGAAAGAAGTATTTGAAGTCATGAAAGTCAAGGACCTACATCCAAGATTGCTCTATCCAGTGAAGCTTTCACTTAGAATGGAAGGGAAGTTAAAGTGCTTCTCAGATAAGATCAAGTTAAAGGAGTTCATCATCACCAAGCCCTTATTATAGGAAATGCTAAAGGGACTTGTCTAAGAAAAAGAAGATTAAAAAATAGGACAGTGAAAAGACAGCAAACTCACAGCTATTAACAACCACACCTAAAACAAAAGCAAACTAAGCAAACAGCTAGAACAGGAGCAGAAACACAGAAATGGAGATCATATGGAGGGTTAGCAATAGGGGAGTGGGAGGAGGGGAGAAGGGGAAGGTACAGAGAACAAGTAGCAAAGACAGTGGGTATAAAATAGACAGGGGGAGGGCAAGAATAGTGTGGAAAATGTAGAAGCTAAAGAACTTATGACACATGGACATGAACTAAAGGGGGAGAATGTGGGTGGGAGGGGGTGTGCAGGGTAGAGGGGAATGATGGGGGAGAAATGGGACAACTGTAATAGCATAATCAATAAAATATATTAAAAAAATAAAAAAGAACGGATTAAAACTCCAGAGAAAGAGCTAAGTGATGAAGAGATAGCCAACCTATCTGATGGAGAGTTCAAAACCCTGCTAATCAAGATGCTCATAGAACTGATTGAGCTTGGTCTCAAAATGAAGGAACAAATGAAAGCTACCAAGAATGAATTAAGCAAAATATTCAGGGAACCAACAGTGACAGGAAGGAAACCAGGACTGAAATCAACCATTTGGAACAAAAGGAAGAAATAAACATCCAACCAGAACAGAATAAAGAAACAAGAACTCAAAAAATGAGGAGAGGCTTAGGAACCTCTGGGAGAGCTTTAAACATTCCAATATCTGAATCATAGGGGTGCCAGAAGCAAGAAGGAGCAAGAAGAGTAAGAATTTGAAAACTTCTTTGAACAAATCATGAAAACAAACTTCATGAAAAAAAACCCCTAATCTGGCAAAGGAAATAGACTTCCAGGAAGTCCAGGAAGCTCAGAGAGTCCCAAAGAAATTGGACCAAAGAGGAACACACCAAGGCACATCATCATTAAGTTACTCAAGACTAAAGATGAAGGGAGAATCTTAAAAGCAGCAACAGGAAAGGAGAGAGTTACCTACAAAGGAGTTCCCATAATACTATCAGCCGATTTCTCAAAAGAAACCTTGCAGGCAAGAAGGGGCTGGAAAGAAGTATTTGAAGTCATGAAAGGGAAGAACCCACATCCAAGATTACTCTATCCAGCAAAGCTATCATTTAAAATGGATGGACAGATGAAATGTGTCCCAGATAAGGTGAAGTTAAAGAAGTTCATCATCACCAAGCCCTTATTGTATGAAATGTTACAGGGATTTATCTAAGAAATAGAAGAACATCAAAAACTGTAAACAGTAAAATGACAACAAACTCACAACTATCAACAACTGAACCTAAAAGAAAAAAAAAGAAAAACAACTAATCAAACATCTAGAACAGGAAAAGAATCAGAGAAATGGATATCACATGGAGGGTTTTCAGTGGGAAAGGGGAGGGGAAGAGTAAGCGGGGTGGGGGGGGAGGTACAGGGAATAAGAAGCATAATCTGTAGGCATAAAATAGACAGCAAGAGGTTAAGAATGATATAGGAAACAGAGAAATCAAAGAACTTATATGGCCCTGATTGGTGTGGCTCAGTGGATTGGGTGCTGGCCTGTGAACCAAAGGGTTGACGGTTTGATTCCCAGTCAGGGCACATGCCTGGGTTGCACACCAGGTTGCCAATAGGGAGCACATGAGAGGCAATCACACATTGTTTCTCTCCCTCACTTTTTCCCTCCCTTCCCCTCTGTCTAAGAAATAATATCTTTTTTAAAAAAAGAACTTATATGTCCAACCCATGGACATGAACTAGGAGGGTGAGGAATGCAGGAGGGTAGGGATGCTGGGCAGAGAGGGGGATAAAGCAGGAAAAATTGGAAAAATGTAATAGCATAATCAATAAAATACTTTAAAAATAAATAAAATAAAATGTACTTTCAAAAACACACTAACAAATAAATAAATAGATAAATAAGTAAATAAAGTGGGGCCCTAGCCAGGTGGGTCAGTTGGTTGGAAAATCATCCTGTACATCAAAGTTTGCAGATTCCATTTCTGGTCAGAGCTCATGTGACAGGGGAACCCAAAAGACCATGAATTTATTTATAAAAAACTGTATATTTATTTTTATGTGTTTAAACTTTGGTCACCTTGAAAGTACTTCTCTATTAATTGCAATACACCTATCGAGACTTTTTTCCACTGCACAAAATAATTTTGATGGATTTTAGTGCTTCTGCCATTTTTTGGTTTTACCTCTTCCACATAGGCAAAATGTTTCCCTTCGAGGATTTTTCATCTGGGGAAACAAAACAGTCACTTGGGGAGATCGGGTGAATAGGTAAGGTGGAGCACAGGGGTCAGGCCATTTTTGGTCAAAAACTGCTGAACACTCAGTGGAGTGTGGTCAGTTGTGCCCATTAATCATCTGTCAAGAAATGGGCAAATGCATTGAGAGTCTTCAGAAAAAAATTCACTGAAGCTGAATGCAGCCTCTCATGACAACACCCACACAGCTGGTACACCAACACAGATACTCACATTAGCAGGGGGAGCCTGTGCCACAAGGGGCCTGCACTCTAGAAGATAATTCCAGGTTTTTTGGGGGGTTCCCCCTCATAGCTAGGTTGTGGGTTCCATCCCTGGACTGGGCACATGTACAGGAAGGAACTGATCAATGTTTCTCTTTCTCTCATTCTCTCTCTATATAATCAATAAACACAATCTTGGGCAAGGATTAATGAAGTGAAATAAAATAAAATAAATAAAATAAAATAGTGGGAAAATACAGCAAAATATTAAACAGTAAACAGGTGATAATATTTATTTTCTATTTTAAAATTTGCCTGTTTTTTTCAATTTTCTCAATTTACATTTGAAACAATGAAAATAAATTTTTCTCTTTTAAAATAAAAATTTTAATGCTTCTAATGCAAAGCAGTGGATCAGGAAAAAATCCAAGAAATAATTGAATATGAATATCTCTTTAAAAACAAAAGTGAATCAAACCTAAAAGACAGTTCCTACCAGACTGTAATCTGCAAATTCCTATTCTAGAACATGAACTGCTTGAGGGCAGAATCTCTATTGTTCATTCAACAAATGTTTATTAAGCCCCTACAATGTGTCAGGCACCCTTCTACGTAACATAGACAACAATGAACAAGTCACATAAAATCCCTGCCCTGTCAAGATTATAATATAGTGGAGATGGAGGGGAAAACAAACAATGAATAAAATGAATAATTAATTATATAGTATATTAAAAGGTGATAAGTGCTGTGAAGAAAAATAAAGCATTCTTAAAATTATGACCATGTAAAACTTGTTTAGAGTTAAGATTTGATCAGGATCTTATATAGTTGATATATTTCTTTAGGAAATAATTTAAATCCTAAGGAGGGGTAATAACCCACAAACACATCCTTTGAGGTGAGCTGGATCAAAGTTGGGAATTGAGAAAAAAGTAAAAGAAGACCACATAATAAAAAGAATGTATTGAACCAAGAATGTTCTGATCCCTTAATCATTCACCGAATGTCAAGGTCCCACACTTGGCATTGAGACTGAGGTAGGAATTCAGTGTGCAAGCTGGGCTGACTGGATGATCCTTCACCCTGCAATTCTGAGCTGCCGGGGGAAGGCACAAAGAGCTAGGACAGCTAAGTTCGAATACTGGAAGGAGTAACACGTGGGAGGAAAATGTATGTCTTTTTAATCGTCCTATATAAATCAGGAACACTTTCAATTGAAGTGGAAAGGAAAATCAAATGACTAAACAAGGGGAATTTCCTGGCTCTTGCAGATGAAAAGACCAAGAATAGATTCAGGCATGACTCAATGCAGGTGCTCAAATGCTGTGATCCAGAAGTGATATCATTCTCTCTCAGCTCTGCAGTCTTCTGTGTTCATACTCAGCAAAGATGTGCTGCAAAGATGGAACTCAGCTGCTCTGGGCCCTCATTTTACTAAGATTCCTTAACAAAAAGGGAATGTCTTTTTCTCAGTTTTTCAGAAGCATGTGGCCATCTATGTAAGCTAGCCACTGGTTCTCTGAGTAACTCACATGTCCATTCTTAAAGCTGAACCACAAAGACAAATGGGTCAGGAGGTTCTCCCCAAAGGAAAACTGGAGGGATACCTGCCGGGTGGAATAAATGCTGGAAAGGCAAAAACAAGAGGTCCACTGCAGATCATACAGGGTGAAATTCAGATTAATGGTCAGGAACTTCAAAATAACATGTTACCATCCAATAAAAGGGCAATTTAAACAATCAGAACCATCCCAAACTGAGATTAGAGGAGGTAGTGAGTTCTGTTGTAGGAGGTTCCATCCAAGAATCACATTTTGAAGGTTTCTAAGGTTTCAATCAATCAACTAAATCCACTTAAGAACTAACTTGTGATTGGACACCACAGCACTTCCCTCTGTCTCTGCTGCTGTTACACCTCTCCATTCCATCATATCAGAACTGTGCAGCTGCAAATGTCTCCTAACTAGTCTTCCTACTTCCCACTTGCCCCTCTACAATTCCTTCTCCAGACAGCAGCCAGAATAAACATTCATTCATTCATTCATTCATTCATTCAACAAATGTTTATTGAGTACCTAGTATGTTCCAGGTACTGATTAAGGGACAGATAACATTGATGACCAAACACATAAACCCCTGTCTTCAGACAGCCTCTGTTCCACTGGGAGAGGCAGAAAATAAACCACACATATTGGTAAAATATATGAGATGTTAAATTGTGGTAAGTGCTAAAAAGAAAAGAAATGAAGTATCAGGGTATGCACAAAGTGTTAACATGGTGGGTAGTTAGGGTGGTCAGGGAAGGAAGGCTTCACCGAAAAGTTGTTTTTCAATAAAGACCAAAAGGAAGTAAAGGACTGAGCCTCGCAGATATCTGAGGGATGAAAATTCCAAGCAGAAGGAAAGCCAGAGCATAGGTCCAAAGGCTTGAGTGTCTCAAGTGATGTTGAGCAGGTCAGTGTGGTTGAAGCAGTGGAACTATAAGGAATTAATAGGAGATGATGTTGCATAGATAAAAGGTGACCAGGTGACTTTCATAGTTTTGTAGGTCATGGTAAGGACCTTGGGAGGGAGATGAGAGCCTACTGTGGGATTTTAAACAAAGTGACAAAATCTGTCTTGTGTTTTTAACAGGATTGCTTGACTTCCAAGAGAATACACTGAAAGTGAACAAAGGCTAAAATTTCGCTTAAATTATTTTTACCCTCACTTGAGGACATATTTTTTCATTGCTTTCAGAGAGAGAGGGGAAGGGAGAGAGGGAGAAACACCAATGTACCAGAGAAACATTGATCCGTTGCCTTTCATAGGCTCCCTGACCAGGGATCAAATCCACAATCCAGGCATGTGCCCTGACTGGTGATCAAATCTGCAACCCTCCTTCCACTGTATGGTATGATGATCCACCTAACTGAGCCACACCTGCCAGGGCTAAAGTTTCCGTCTTAACAGTCCACTGAAGACTATGAGGATCTTATAATTCTTTAATTCTGATTAACCCTTCAATTTATATGCTAATGTCATCCAATATTTTGGTTCATATTTTTAACTCCATAAATTAGACTATCATTTTACAATGAGAATATGTATGCATTTAGACATTTATGAATTTATACATGCTCATCTTATCTTTTTGCACCTCTGACTTGCCTCCTGGGATTACATTCCTTCTTTCTAAGATCCAGTCTTTGAAAGTGCCTTTGAAGTAGGTCTGTTGTTTGTAAAATATCTATTCTGTTTTGTTTTTTAAATATGGAAATGCCTCTACTTGTCCTTGTTCTTACAACATAGTTTTCTTAGGCATAATTCTAGTGACAGTTATTTCTTCTCAGTTCTTTGAGGGAAAGTTTTTGTTATCTCTTGAGGGGAAATTTTCATTTCATCTCCTGGCTTCAAGTTTCACTATCGAAAAGTCCATTGTCAGTCTGATCGCTTCCTTTGTGAACCATATCTTTTCTCCCTGACTGCTTTTAAGTTTGCTTTTTCTTTGGTATTCTGAAGTTTTACTACTTTGTGTCTGGAAGTGAGTATTTTTTAAAATATATTTTATTGATTATGCTATTACAGTTGTCCCATTTACCCCCTGCACTCCCCTCCACCCTGAACACCCACTCCCACCTGTGTTCCCCTCCCTTTAGTTCATGTCCATGGGTCATACATATGAGTCCTCTGGCTTCTACATTTCCTATACTATTTTTAACCTCCCCCTGTCTATTTTCTACTTACTATTTATGCTACTTATTCTCTGTACCTTTTCCCCCTCTCTCCCTGACCCACTCCCCCACTGATAACCCTCCATGTGATCTCCATTTCTGTGATTCTGTTCCTGTTCTAGTTGTTTGTTTAGTTTGATTTTGCATTTTTTGGTTCAGTTGTTAATAGCTGAGTTTGTTGTCATTTTACTGTTCAGTTTTTTATCTTCTTTTTCTTAGATAAGTCCCTTTAACATTTCATAAAATAAGGGCTTGGTGATGATGAACTCCTTTAGCTAGACCTTTCCTAGAAAGCACTGTATCTGCCCTTCCATTTTAAATGACAGCTTTTCTGGGTAGAGCAATCTTGGATGTAGGTCCTTGACTTTCATGACTTGAAATACTTCTTTCCAGCCCCTTCTTGCTTGCAAGTTTTCTTTTGAGAAGTCAGCTGATAGTCTAACAGGAACTCCTTTGTAATTTACTGCCTCCTTTTCTCTTGCAGTTTTTAAGATTCTCTCCTTATCTTTAATCTTAGGTACTGTAATTATGATGTGCCTTGGTGTGTACTTCCTTGGGTCCAACTTTTTTGGGACTCTCTGAGCTTCCTAGAAGTGTATTTCCTTTTCCAGATTGAGGAAGTTCTCCTTCATTATTAGTTCAAATAAGTTTTCAATTTCTTGGTCTTCCTTTTCTCCTTCTGGCACCCCTATGATTCGGATGTTGGAATGCTTAAAGATATCCTGGAGGTTCCTCAGCCTTTCTTCATTTTTTTGAATTCTTGTTTTTTCATTCTGTTCTGGTTGAATGTTTCTTTCTTCCTTTTGTTCCAAACTGTTGATTTGAGTCCCAGTTTCCTTCCCTTCATTGTTGGTTCCCTGTACATTTTCCTTTACTTCACTTTTCTTAGCCTTCATTTTTTCCCTCTAATTTGCAACCAATTCTGTGAGCTTCCTGATTACCAGTGTTTTGAACTGTGTATCTGATAGGCTGGCTATCTCTTCATTGCATAATTGTGTTTTTTCTGGAGTTTTCTGGAGCTTTAATCTGTTCTTTCATTTGGGCCTTGTCTTGGAGTGCCTGTTATGTTTAGGGGGCAGAATGTTGTGAACCACCCTCCCTGGTTTCAGAAGCTATAATCCAACATGGCTAAGGCTGAGTGAGAGACCCTGGGACCATAAGCCACTAAGGAGACAAAGCTTATCTCCCTGGCAGAGGCACCACCTCTGCCCCCTTTTCCTTCACCCTGCTTGGCCTGAGTCTGACCAGTTAACCAATGACGGGTAAGATTCCTCAAGGAAGGGATGACCTAAGACAGGCATGGTCATGAAAAGACCCCTCAGGGAAGGACTTGGGGGACTATAGAAAAAGGGGGTGATAGATCCTTGCCCCTTGGCTTTGACATAGCCTGAGTCCTCATTCTGTCTGCAAGAAGTCTTCTAATCTCTTGGCTGCCTTACTTCCCCTTCCTGATTTAAGCCTGAAACAATGCCATAGGGTGGTGCAGCCTTGGGCAAGAAGAGGTGGTTCCCCAGGGCGATCAGGCCTAAAAAAGAATACATAAAATCCTGTGAAACCTGCTTTTGTAAGAATGCCCTCAATTTTCTGATAAGGGTCCAAGCAGAAATGAGTTTGTTTTCCAAAGTTTTATAGCCCTTTAGCTAACTGATCCTGATTCAGAATAAGCCCTCAGAGTTCTTTGTATATTATCTATTGTTTGATCCTTACTGCATAACAATGACTGATGAACTTTACCTGTATTCCTGTGCAAATTGAACCCAATAAAAGCCCATTGAGGAAAAGAGTCTTGTCCCTTCACCTTTGAGAGATCGGCCACCTTTCCTCCCCAAGCAGATCATGTCTTGGTAGACTTATTTTCATCCGTGGTGGATGAGGGTGGGGAGGTTCTGCAGGCAGAGCCCCTCCACAGCGGAGCCTTAGGTTTTCACCAAGGCACGGCAACCCATGTCACTGTACTATGACGCTGTATGCGGGGGAAGAGTCTGAGAGGGAACAATGCCACTGGCTCCACTCTCTGCCAGTTTTTGGTCATTTCCCCTGCTATCCACAAGCAAATTGGGCCCTTCTGGTGCTGATTCCTGGGTGGGTGGGCTTGTATACATTCTAGGATCCTGTGGGTCTCTCCAATGAACTCTCCTGTGAGGTTGGGAGTTTCTGCTACCTCAACCCCCACAGGTTTTTTTCAGTCAAAGGCTTTGAGGGTTTACTTCCCCACAATGGACCCCTGGGTTCCATGGTCTGTCTCACTCCCCAGTTGTTCCTCCTGGTTTATCTGCACTCGAATATGGTACTGCCCTGGCCATCATCCGCCACTTTGTCAGGAGTCTTCTCCACACTTCTTCACCTGGCTGCCCATCTCTGCCCCTCCTACCGGTCTGGATGAATGTTTCTTCTTTAACTCCTTGGTTGCCGGACTTCCATAGTTTAATTTTCTGTCAGTTCTGGATGTTTTTTAAATTTGTTGTTGTCCTTCTTTTGAATGTGTAAGGAGGTACGGTGTGTCTAACTATGCTCCATCTTGGCCAGAGTCTGAGTATGTTTTTACTTGCCCTGCTTGGTATTCTTTGTACATCCTTTATCTGTGGATCATATCTTCAGTTGCAGAAAATACTCAGCTCCAATTTTGCAAAACTTGCCTCTCTTCCAGTCTCTATTCTCTACTTCTTAGGCTCTATTTAGACATATATTAGACTTTTTTGTTCTACCATCATATCTTTTTTTCTCTCATTAATATCTTCTATCTTCATTTCTCTTATGCTACATTCTGGGTGATTTCTGCAGATTTTGTGCCAGTTCCCTAATTCTTTCTTCGGTTCTAATATGTTATTTAACTCATTCTTTTTTTTTTTTTTAAGATTTTTTTTTCCTTTTAGATTTTATTTATTTATCTTTAGAGGGGAAGGGAAGGAGAGAGGGAGAGAAACATCAATGTGCGGTTGCCTCTTGTATGTCCCCTGACGGGAACTGGCCTGGCAACCCAGGCATGTGCCCTGACTGGGAATCGAACCGTGATCCTTCGGTTCGCAGGCCCGCGCTCAATCCACTGAGCTACACCAGCCAGGGCCAACTCATTCTTTTAAGAAACATTAACAATTATGATGTTTACTTTTAACAGTTTATTTGATTTTTTTTAAATATTCTTGGTCAGCTTTGGTTCATTTGTGTGATTTTGTATGCTTTTCAAACATAGTTATTTTATATTCAAGTTAATATTTGTAATTTCAGAAATCCATGAAAGCCTGAACATATTGATGCTTTTTCTGCTAATTCTCACTTGAAGGGGTTCGCTTGTCATGTGGTTATGGGCTCATATGTTCTGGAGTACTAAATTGAGGATACTTCTTCAAAGATCACTTGAGTTTGTTTCTTCTAGGATTTAGATGGTTCTACTGGCCTAGGCCCCTTCCCAGGGTCCCTGGTTAATTTTTTAATCTCTGGTTGAGCTCAGCCCCACTGTCACTGGTGCAGAGCATAGTCTTCTTGCTTCTGTGTTCAAGTTGAATTTGCTTTTGGACAAGCTTTACCTTTCACATTTGTTTACTGCACATGCTGGAATATCAGTTACCTTTTAGGAGGAGTTGGGAGTGGTCAGAGATTTTCTGTTCTTCTTGTTGTGACAATGTGATGAAAGTTATGCTTTACACATGGTCCAGTTGTTGCAAAGCAGGAGGACTTCATCCTATCTAGTAGGTCATGCTGTCCTCTTTTTGTTTTCCTACTCATTTTTTATTTTTCTTATACCTACCTTTTCTCACTCTGAATTATTTTTTGAGCTCTCCTACTGCTTCTCTGAATTTTCTTTCACTTTCACTTTCATTCTTTAGAAGAGAGAATTTTCCAGAATCTCAGCCCCTTTCTTCTTAGTTTATCTTATACAAATCATAACGTTATCCATAGTGTTCCAATATATTGGTATTTTCAGCTCTGACATAACCCTAAGTTACAAATCTATATTTCACAGTGCTTTCTTGTGACCTCCAGTGGATTTTTCTCAAACTCAAAATTTTCAAAACTGGGTCTTCCCTCTCTCCTCAAATCTGCTCTTCTTCAAATATTTTCCAACTTAGTTGTGGATACCACTCATCTAAGCCATTTGGTCCTGTCAATTTTAACTCCTAAACATCCCTTGAAACCTGTCCCTCTCAGTCCTATCTCCATCATCACTGCTATAGTTGGATTCTCATTTCTTCATAATAAATCACAGTAGCCTCTTTTTCTTTTTCTTTCTCTTGCCTTCAGACTCACTTCTACTCTTGTGATCTTTCTAAAATGCGAATGTGAACATGTCACTTCTCTGTGGAAAATTCTTCAGTGGTCCACTTTTTCAGCATGGTAAGGATTAGGCTTCATAATGGTACATATAAGACCTTCATGATCTAACATAGGCTTTTTACTTTGCCTGCCTAGTTTACTTTAAGCTGTGTGAGGGCCATGAGCATGTCTGTCTTGTTACCTTGGCATTATTTTCAGTGCCAAGCCTGGAGCCTGACATCTAATTGATAATTACTAAGTGGATACATCACCACCTCGTGTATCATGCTTCTGATTTATATATCCTTTTTGCTAGCTAGTCTGAAGTGTTATTTATTTATTTATTTTTTTGCAGTAACATGTGTACCTTCCTCTTACAACTCTAGGCTAGTTACTATTTGTTCATTTGTTCACACATTCATTCATTTTTCTTGTAATTATTGGGTTGGCCAAAAAGCTTGTTTGTTTTCTTCCCATAAGATGGCTCTAGTAGGCCTTAGTTGTCTTTAACTTCATTAGAAACAATTTTGTTAGATTGTATTCTGACAGCTGTCATATCAGCACGCACTTAAAAAAAATCAAAATTGGTGAATTTTTGCACAGCTATTTTAATGTTGAAGATGTAAAAAAATACAAACATTATGGCATATTTTGCTTTATTATTTCAAGAAAGGTAAAAATGCAACTGAAACACACACAAAAAAAGAGATGTGTGGTGTATGGAGAAGGTCACAGTGCTGTGACTGAGGGAACATGTCAAAAGTGGTCTGCAAAGTTTCATTCTGGAGATTTCTCACTGGATGATGCTCCGTGGTCAGGTAGACCAGTTGAAATTGATAGTGACCAAATAAAGACATTAACTGAGAACAATCAATGTTACACCACATCGGAGATAGCCAACCCACTCAAAATATCCAAATCAATAAAGTTATTGGTGAAAATTTAAAAATGTGTCTTTTACAGAAAGAACCTAAATGAACTTTTTGGCCAATGCAATACCACCATCTAACACTGTGACTGCTAATGAGTAGGCTCTCTGAGTGAATAAATGAAAACAAATTTAGAAGTGTGGCCTAAGAGATAACAAGAATTGACCAATATAAGGAAGTGCAACACAAAAGTAGTTTTTCTCCAGGTGGTATATGCATAACAGAAGCACAAGGCAAGCATAATGCCTTTCTCTTCCCTTTCCCTAGCCTGGGAACCAGATTTAGTGAATCCAGCAAGACTTGGTAGAAAGAATTGGAGCAAAACCAAACAAAATAAACAGCAAACCAACCAACCAAATGGGCTCAATAGACACTCAGGTGTTCCAAGAAGCCAGGTCCCTCAAGGAGGCTCGGCAGGCAAGATGGGGCGGGGCTTGCCTATTAGACCACGCCCTTATGTGGGCGGGTGTAAATTAGCGGGCTGCGCATTCCCGCCGTTTCCTAGGAGATGAAACACACAGGGCGCCGGAGCTTCACACAGAGCAAAGAAGGTAAGCCGCCAGCGCGGGCAGGTAATCCCTAACCGGCTGTGAAGCCTCCAGTTTCCCACCTACCAGCCTGAACTTGTGCGAGGCTGGCTGAGCATGTCCCCTTGTCGCCCAGTCCTACCAGAGTCAACGTCCGAGGAGAGAAGGGTCCCGTACTCTGGTAGGGGAGGTGCTGGCGGGGAGGAGACCCGCAGAGGGGCGGTGCGGGCGGGAGGAGTCGGCCTGCGCCTTCTGCGACGCCGCTCTCGACGCTCCCTCGACCCTCCCTCGACCACTTTCGTGCACTCTCAGACGTTGGGCGTGGCACTGGTTCGTAGGTGACGGCGGGACATCCTTTATCAGAGGGACCCATGCCCCTAAACCTCTACCCTAGGATCCCGCCGCTCTCACGTCTCCGCCGCTCCCTCTACGGCTTGTGCTGGAGGAGAAACTACTTTTAGGAGTGAGGGGAGGGCGGGGTCGGGTCTGGAGAAAGCAGCGAAATGAGTTCGGAAGTGCTACAAAATAAAAATGGAGGGAGAAGTCTTTTAAAGGACCCTCTTTGCACAAAAAGGATAAGAGTACGAGTGTAAAGAAAACTTTCTTTACTGGAAATAAGACGGGTTGGAAGGTGAGGGTACCAGTAAAACTGTTTTTTAGTGGTTTGTAATCTCAATTATAAAAGGAAAGAGATTTATGTAATTGTGTTTAGATAATTCTTTGAAATGAGCAGACATTTGTTCTGATGATAACGGAATCCTCATGAAAGTCAAAGTTATCGGACTAATTTTAATCACACAAACAACCCATTGAGTCAAAATAGTCGTAGAGACAGTTACGTTTCAGCTTTTTGGCCTTCCTTTGTCTTCGCCATCCCTCAGTTTACCGCTGCGTGATAGGGAAAAGGAGGTAAAGTATTTTCTCTGAAGGCGACCACTTCGTGCAAGAGGCTGGTCTTAGGCAAGGATGTTTGGTCTCTGGTGGGGTTTTTGTTTTTAGTTTTAAAATGCTTTGTGACAATTAGCACATAGCACCAATGCTTTTATATTTTAACACGGAATCTTTGCTTTTCCATTGCGAAAGCTTCCCTTTTAATTTTTGTAAACATGATTTACTTTGAAATCTTCTGTTTTGCTTTTTAAACAACTTAGTGATTTTTAAGACATTACTTTTTAAAAAATAGTATCATACAGTAGGTTCTACAAACACAAGTTGAAGACATCCAATAGTATCTTTTCAGTGGCAGACACTGAATTTTGCCCTCTCTTTGCCCTCTATGTTAATCTTCCTTAATCCTGTCTAAATCCCTATTTAACTGGCTGAAGCTGTTGAGAATAAAGATCAACTTTACAGTAATTGCACACTTAGATAAGCAGGAATTGTGCATTTAGATAAAAATAAAACTGGAACAGGAGAGAAATTTTATGGGTATTTAATGTAGGTAAATAATTAAGCCTCTAAATGAATGTCTTTCTTTAAATCAGAATGTAAGGTTTGTTTAACCCATAGGAAAATAAATAAATAAATGTAGCTTGATTGTAGGGAATTCCAAGTTCTGTTAAGCTAAAGATCATAGTTATATTACATGTACTTGTGTTTTGCCTTGTTGCATGTATATATGGAAATAAATATATAGAAATATTCATGTACATAAGAAATCATGTTAACACGTGTCTATTTTGCAGAATTAGCTTTCCATAGGTCAACAGAGAAGAACATATGTAACTTGTAGAGAAATACTGTGTTTGAACTGGGAACCCATAGGCAGTCTATGTTTCATACGTTACGTATACTGCTTTTGATTAGTAATCAGTATAGGACCTTTCTATGTTACATTGATAAAAGTATTAATACTTGTTTGTGTGAGTAGGTACATGGGAATAATGATTTTTTAAAACCCTTTATATTTATGCATCTTCACATTAGGCCATGGTAAGGGGACAGCTGAAATGATTAGCATTTCAGCCTGGAGAGCTATTTATTTTTAATTAATATGACTCAAAAGAGACTTTCCAAAGCTTTTGTTTGGGAGCATGGTATGTAAATTTGTTTTACTAAAAGATCAGGTAGGGTCATATTCACAGTTTTCACAATTCAACCCTTCACATGAAAGAAGCTGGGAAATGACCATGTTCGTTGTTTATTCTTCCCTGAATATGATTATACCCTACCCTGTAGACACCCTCACTTGAAACAAACCTTGTATTTCCAGGGTATATTTGAAAGTCCGTCGGTTAGGCTTGGAATGAAGTTTCCAGAGCCATTCTAAAACTGGGTTTTGAGGCCAAATGCAGATAGGCATTAAGGACAGAATGATCTGTTGCACTAATAGTGCTTATGATAGTGGTGGTTCATTGTCTTAATAGTGAATGAGAAAAAGGTAATTAATTCCACTTTTACAGTCTAAGTCACTGCAGAGTAAAGTTTTGACTACTGTTCCCTCTTTAAATGATTACTGTTCCCTTCTCAAGCAATGTGTCCTTTTGCAGAATTGTGTACATTACTTTCTATCTCTTAGACCCTCAGTTAGGTATTAACATGAAAGTAATTGTTTCATATGCAACACATTTGCAAAGGAAAGCACTGCTACTATCCAATTAGATGTCTTAATTAAATAATTTTGGGGGTGAGGTAAAAAATAAAATTCTCCTCAGGGGAGCTTCGGGTAGCCTACCTTCTCCCTTACTCACATTTTCTTTCCCCTCACTGTTTCTGCCTTGTTATTTTTACAAGGTCCTTCAGGTACAGGATAAGCCAGGTGTAGTCCCAGGATTTTGTTAATTAGGGAAAACTATTTGCACTTTTCAATTTGTAGGATCTTGGTGTTTTAGGGTTAGGAATCTTAAGGTGAGAAGGGGGCAGCTTTTGTTGTAGGACAGATTCTGAATGGTTTGAGAGAAAAGGGGTGGTTTATTACAATCAGCTGTATTAGTGATTGTAAAAGCCAATAAGAATGAGTCATTTAGAAGTTAGGGACTACACTGAAAGAACACAGCTTCAGGCTAATACAAGTATCAGACTGACTCCATCTTTGATTATCTGATTGATCATTGACAGGTTATTTAATCCTTCTGTATTTTTATTGTATAATTTTACTGGTATGATGGACATTATAGCCTTTTGGACAGTTATATTCTCTGTATGGTTATTTATGCAGTAAACCTATAGAGAGCGCCATTTCCTTAAAAGAGAGAGGTGTATGTCATCTTAAATAGGGTAGCTAGAAAAGAATGTTAAGAAATGTAATATGTTGATTGTAAATTGCAAAATACTAATTCTATAAAATCCTAAATGATCAGAAAAAATACATTTCAGCCCATAGTTTAATCATAGCACATAGTACAAAACAACCCAAAAGATCTTTCAAAATTATATTTCCTTATACATATAAAGGAAAAATTAATAAAAGCAAATACATTGTTTTGGTCAAGTACCCTGCTGAGGGATGTTGCCTTTCTCCATATTAATACTTTAATATTTAGAATCTGTGTTTACGTATAATGTAAAGACCACTTGCAAAAAACTGCGTGAACAAAGGAACCATTTGCTCCCATTTGATACACCATTTGCTCAGATGCAAGCTAAGAGAAATGAGGAACCCCTAAATAGAACTGGAAGCTGCTATCGTCATCTCTTTTTCAAGATCTTGGCCACAGAGTTAACATAGCCTAGATTATTTCCCATGTAGCTTTGAAAGGGTTCTTATCTGTATGAAATAAAAACACTCCCTGTTATTGAAAAGCCCTACAGGATTTTTCTCAAGTTTCCTGTGGACAAATATATTCCTGAATATAAGAAACAATTTAGGAACTTCTGGCCAAGATGGAGGTGTAGGTAGACACACTGTGCCTCCTCACACAACCAAAATAAGGACAACAACAATTTAGAAACAAAATAACAATCAGAACTGACAGAAAATTGAACTGTATAGAAGTCCAACAACCAAGGAATTAAAATAGACACATTCATCTAGACTGGTAGAAGGGCTGGAGTTGGGCGGGTGGCCAGGCCGAGAGGAATCGAGGCAAAGAAAGTGGTGGCACCAGGCACGAAATGAGGCAGTTGACAAACCCCAGGCACACAGATGGCAACGGGCGGACCCTGGGCATGCAGGTGGCAGCTGGCAGACCCAGTGAGGCGGTGATTGTGAAGCAGGGCGTGGTGCTTGAGGTGTCTGGCAGATCAGATGGTCCCACATTCGTGCGCAGATAAACCAGGTGAAACTGGAGAGCAAGACAGACTGTGCAACCCAGGGTCCCAGAACAGGGAAATAAAGCCTCAAAACACCAATTGAAAACACATGTGGGGGTTGAGGTGCCGGGAGAGACTCCCAGCCTCACAGAGTTTGTTGGAGAGACCCACAGGGTCTTAGAACAACGCAAACCCACCCACACAGGAATCAGCACCAGAAAAGGCCCAGTTTGCTTGGGGGAAGCGGCAGAAGGAGCTGAAATCTGACAGAGAACAGAGCAAGTGCCATTGTTCCCTCTTGGACCCTGCCCCTACATATAGCATCACAACTCAGCAACTGGGTTGCCCCTCTCTGGTGAACATCTAAGGATCTGCCCCTCATACATAACAGGCGAGACAAGGAAAAAAAATGGCCCAAACAGAAGAACAAATCAAAGCTCCAAAGTAAATACAACTAAGTGACGAAGAGATAGCCAACCTATCAGATGCACAGTTCAAAGCCCTGGTGATCAGGATGCTCACAGAATTGGTTGAAATTGGTCGCAAATTAGATGAACAAATGAAGGCTACAATAAGTGAAATGAAGGAAAATGCACAGGGAACCAATAGATAGATGGGAGGAAAACTGGGGCTCAAATCAGTGGAGAGGGCCAGAAGAAAGAAACAAACAAACAAATAGAAAAGAATGAAGAAACAAGAATTCAAAAAACTGAGAGGCTTAGGAACCTCCAGGACATCTTTAAATGTTTCAACATCCGAATTATAGGGGTACCGGAAGGGGAAGAAGAAGAGCAACAAGTGGAAAACTTATTTGAACAAATAATAAAGGAGAACTTCCCCAATCTGGCAAAGGAAATAGACTACCAGGAAGTCCAGGAAGCTCAGAGAGTCCCAAAGAAGTTGGACCCAAGGAGGAACACACCAAGGCACATCATAATTACATTAGCCAAGATGAAAATGAAGGAGAGAATTCTAGAAGCAGCAAGAGATAAGGGGACAGTCACCTACAAAGGAGTTCCCATCAGATTGTCAGCTGATTTCTCAAGAGACCTTCCAGGCAAGAAGGGGCTGGAAAGAAATATTTGAAGTCTTGAAAGGCAAGGACCTCCATCCAAGATTGCTGTATCCAGCAAAGCTGTCACTTAGAATGGAAGGGCAGATAAAGCGCTTGTCAGATAAAGTCAAGTTAAAGGAGTTCATCATCACCAAGCCCTTATTACAGGAAATGTTAAAGGGACTTATCTAAGAAAAAGATAAAAAATACGCACAGTAAAATGACAGCAAACTCACATATTAACAACCACACCTAAAACAAAAGCCAACTAAGCAAACAGCTAGAACAGGAACAGAACCACAGAAATGGAGATCATATGGAGGGTTAGCAACAGGGGAGTGGGTGGAGAGTCGGGGGAAGGTACAGAGAATAAGTAGCTCAGACAGTGGGTAGAAAATAGGGGGAGGGCAAGAATAGTGTGGGAAATATAGAAGCTAAAGAACTTATGACACATGGACATGAACTAAAGGGGGGAATGTGGTTGGGAGAGGGTGTGTAGGGTGGAGGGGAATGAAGGGGGAAAGTGGGACAACTGTAATAGCATAATAAAATATATTAAAAAAAAGAAATAACAGTTTTACTGTACTTCTCTATACTTGTTTGTTCTTTCTCCAGAGAGCCTGTTGTTGGAAGTGCAGGTACATTGACAACTACATCACATCCTTCTCGGTCCTAAGTTTATGCATATAATACAGAAGCAATTTGATTTTGTAGAAATGAAACAGCTTTGCAATGAAAGGAAAATAATCTTTGAATGAAGTATCAAATTATAAAAGGCATTTTAAAACACTATTTTAATGATGCCAGACATCCTGCAATTAAGCATAACGCCTTATAACAGAATAATAGAGATTTTTAAAAGGAAAATAAGAATGAAAAATAGCTATGAACTGAGAAACAGTTCCTTAAATGTGGAACTAAGAACAATGGGAAGAAACAAATGTAATGAAATAGACACTAAGGCTAGTGCTTTGTTTTCCTGTAATCGTAATAATAAAATCAGAACCTGTTGAAACCTGTACCCTTCAAATTATATCCATAATTATTTATTTGTAGTTTTGAATTCCACAACTCTCTGAAAGATGAAATTTTAAAAATTGTGCAAACTCATGTGCAACAAAATATGACCTGAATGATGGGAGGGCATTCATAGTCTTTATTTATTTTACTTAGTATATTTTTCATATATTTTTCTGTAGGCACATTAAGAGGCTAATGAGAAGCATTGCATAACATACAGTATATGCACCATATTACATTTCCAAACATGAAAATTCCTGGATTCCAAACAGATCTGGCCTAGGAGTTTCATGCAGGGGATTATGCTCCAAATTAAATATGATGCAGAAATTGATTCAAAGTATTGATATAGATGTCTGATTTCCCAATATCTGATTTGGAATAATATAGATTACATTAAAAAAAAAGAAATCATAGCACATCATTAGGCTGATATTTATTGAACATTCCTGGGATAAAGAGCACAGTACCATGTAAATGAAGCAGTCTGTTAAATGTAAACTTCATTCCAAAAAGCATAAATGATTTACTGACAAATGTTTAACATATTAGTATTTAAATTATTAATAATTTTTCTCTGTGCTATATATTACCAGTAAATTTCTTGAAGAGATTCTTTAATGAAAATTCTTTTTATTCTTATTTTTTATAGGGTATTTATAAGAATGGATGCACTGTTTCCTTGCCAGATTCCTTATTGCTGTAACTCATGAACCTGCATAGTCTTGGGAATGAACCTATGTTCAATGATGACAAACCTGTCACCAGTGTAGCAACAACAGTCTAACAGCAGAACAAATAAAAATAAAGAAGCATTTAAATTTATATCCAACAACGAAGCCATCGTAATCAACAACTGCTGGTGCATTATTTTTCCAAGATGAACCGGTATACAACCATGCGACAGCTAGGAGATGGCACCTATGGGAGTGTGCTGATGGGCAAGAGTAATGAATCTGGTGAGCTGGTTGCCATCAAAAGGTACTGTATACAACACTGCAGAGTTTACCTTTTGAACTGATCTTTCTTTTCCTTTGTTTGCTTGAGAATACATGCAAACAGTGATGTCTTTCGTGTCTTATTGTAGATTATAGATTTAGGTACATCTAGTATTTATTGAGTGCTAGACAGTTTTAATAACTTTTTCTCATACTGTAGTTTCTACTTTAGAGCTAAGGAATTTGAGGCACAGAGAGGTCATTAAGTCATTCGTCCAAAGTCATATAATAAGGGAGCTGCGGAGTGAGTGTTTAAATCCACCGCTACATTCTTGACAACCATGGTGTGTTGCTAATTCTTTATGCTGCCTTTCCTTTACTTATTTCCTTACCCCTGTGTTTTACTCTCTCGTAGAGGCTCAGAATAATTCCTATAGGAATTAGTTTAATAAATATGGATAACTCTAAGCTTCCTGAGAATCTTCTAGAACATCTCAATAGCAAATTATAATGCTAAATGAAAGCAGTAGGGCATATAGGATTCTGATTTTTTATAATCCAGCCTTGTAATTTCTACACCTGAAGAAATATTTTTTAGAACATGAATCCTATTTTTCTTGTCTTCCATTTTGTGTGGTGACTAAAAATACATTCATATAAATAATACAATCTCTTTCTATGGCATATATATTGAAATTATTTTATTACCCTAGATTCACTTTTTCTGTGTTCATCTTTAATGGTAACCAACATGAGCAGGGAAGAGAGGCAGTAAAAGCAAAATTCAAGAAAGTTATTTCTAAAATTTGGTTACTTCTGAATTATTGCTGATTTAAATAAATCACTTGAATTTATGGGCCTCTTGTTTAAATCTGAGACAATGATATAAAAGTTGTCAGAGAAAACATTTTACTAAATTTGCTACCAAAATTTGTAATTTTCTTCTATTCCACCTAATTATAGTATTTCATATTTATCTTTTAAGTCCTATGAGAGCCTTCTGGAAGGAGCCCTTGTAGAAAGGCCCAGTAAAACTAATTAGAGAAATGTAAGAATTCATCCAAAAAGGAAGATTAATGGTAATTCTTTCACTTTTGTGTTAAAGCAGAATTTCAGATATGACATAGTCATGAACTTATACCAAATAGCCTTGAGATATGTGGAACGGAGGTGATTTACTTTTTAGGAGGAGGGAAGAGAGAGAATCATAGCTTGCCCAAAGTGAACTAATAACAGAGTAAGAAAGCCAGTGGTTTAATTTGTGCTTTCAAATCTTCAGTCCCCATACACTAAACTTAACTATTTTTAATTTCAGGATGAAGAGAAAGTTCTATTCTTGGGATGAATGTATGAACTTGAGAGAAGTTAAGGTAAAATCCTAGAAATGAAAAGAACTGGAGAAGGCCTTAACTCTACCTCATACCTATCTCATTTCTGAGGAAAGTAGCTAAGGAGATTATTCTATAATTAAAGATTTGGAATTAAAGATTAATCTTAGGAGATTAATCTTTTCTCTGTAGGAAGCAGCACAAAGATCATTATAGTTCCTAACATTTTCCTTTATCTTCCTAATTTCTCATTTCTCATCATAATTTCAATGGAGAACAGAAAATAACTATACCTTTCATATCTGGAAGTACACTCTCACTTTTAAAAGAGTAATTTATATTACAAAGAAGAGACAACTTTTTAAATTACTATATACCATTTCTTTATATTTTATGTTGTATGATTTAGATAAATTTTTGGAGACTTTTTCATAGTTAAGTCAGAAAAAAGTTAGACCTAGTTAATACACTGAGAAAAAAATGTTGGGTAGGTATTGTTGACTTCGTTTATTTTTGCGCTTATATTAATTACTTAAAACAATTCACTGCTTACTTCAAATAGGCATTCTAAGATGTTTTTAGAAATGTGAATTTTATAGATATTAAAACTTAATTCATTAATGAATTCAGAAGAAATGGGGTATTAAGATAATTATCATACCTACTAGCATTGGTGAGATTTTGCCAAAATCTATAATTTTGCTGTAAGAATTTTAATGCTTATTTGCTGTGTTGCAGTCTCTGAAGAAACTTAATCATGCCAATGTGATTAAACTAAAAGAAGTTATCAGAGAAAATGACCATCTTTATTTTATATTTGAATATATGAAAGAAAACCTCTATCAATTAATGAAAGACAGGTATGTCTGTGTTTTATGAAAATTGTACTTTTCTCCTATTATCTCCTCCATGAGTTCCTTGGATCCCTTCAGTATATCACATTTTACAATATACAGATTGTAAGAGGTGGATTTAAATTCCTTGGTCGTTATCTTCATGAAAGGATAATATCTAACATTGAAGAACTGGCTACAACATAGCTACTATTTTCCTTCTGTAATCTCTTAAAAATAAAAATAAATATATGCTGTAAACACACTATCTACCTATACTTTTGAAGCAAAATTTTTTTATAATTTAATGTTCAGTAATAAAGCTGGTCTTGGGCAAAATTGAGAAAATTCTTCATTGCCATCCTAAGCATCTTGTTAAAGGTTAATGAAAGAATGCAGGAAGGAATGAAGTAGCTTCCTAAAAAGGAGCTAATAAACTCATTAGAATCCTTAAGTGAATGATAGAACTTAGTTTGTTACCTATCCTAAGGAAATTCTTATTTTAATTTTTAAACCTGTGAACAAAACCTAAAGAGTAAGAGCTTCAGTCATTTGCCATGAGTTTCAGGAGGATAATATTTAGGAGGTAGATGCCAATCACATCTGGGAGGTTAATGTCCAAAATTTTGTCTGTTTTTAAAGTGAGAGTTGAACAAAATATCTTCAAATACTTTAGAAACACATTTCCCAGTAGACTGATGTTATTTCTCTCTGTATTTCTTTCACACACATACACACTCACCCAAGGGCTCAGCATGGTGAGTGAATTTTTCTTTAGTCATATTTTTTCTTCTTTCAGGCTGTGATGTTCCAGGCTGATATCATGACATTAATAGCAGATATCATAACATTAATTTCTGCCTCCTAAAGTAGTATTTATTTTCTAGAGTCCTTTCTGGCCCTTCTATACAGGCATACATACTTTTTGCATGGTTGTAATTTTAAAGATCATACATTATTTTCTTTCATTCATTCACTTATAGGCTTTTTTTAATGCTGATATATAATTTTCATAGTTACCATAGGATGTTCTGTTAAATGATTATACTAAGCTTCACTTAGCTCTGAATTATTTTAAAAGAAATAGCTATCAGTTGGAGAGTAGGTTGGTAATTATAATGCATAACATTTATAGAATTATTTTGTACCTATTAAAAGTAATAATTACAAAGATTATGGAAATGCTTATAAGTAGATAAAAAACAGAAAGCAAAATTGTATTTATGTAACATTGATACCTAATACAAGAATTATGCATGTGTATGGTTTAGTATTAGATTAGAATACTGAAAAACCAAAATAGTTTCTTAATCAGGTGGTGAGATTATGGATAATCTTAATTTTTTGGCTTCTAATAATAATTTATGCTGTTTAAAATATATAAGATGATAAACATGCATGATGTATTGAAATGTAGTTGTTGAAGAAGAAATTAAATACATATAAATATATGAAATATACTCTCATCTGATTAAAAATATATGTCAGTGGAAGTGGTTAATGTAATAGAAAATGAACACTAAAAAGAATCAGCTTTCGAAATTAAGTATTCGATTCTGAATTTTTAAATTAAATGGAAATAAAAGTGATATTATTTAGAAAATTATTTAATATCAAAGGTATAAATTAAACCATTAACAAGTGTATATGGTAAAGGGCTGTTTAACAAAGTGTTAAGTGGTAGTTTTACACTTTGTTTTTGGTACTTAACTTCCTGAAACATTGGTTTTGAGGATCTAGAAAAATTCAGAAGCCTTTTTATGCAAATAAACTTTTCTATTTCAATTGGAAACCAATATACATTAACCTTTGTCTGATACTTCAACATATAAACTTCAACATATCGCATTCTTTTTACAAATTTAAAATTGTTGACTAGGACAAAAATGTTTTTTTAAATATATTTTATTGATTATGCTATTACAGTTGTCCCATTTCTCCCCCATCATTCCCCTCCACACCTCCTCCCACCCACATTCCCCCTCTTTAGTTCCCTTGGATAATAGTCCATGTGTCATAAGTTCTTTAGCTTCTACATTTCCCACACTATTCTTGCCCTCCGCCTGTCTATTTACTACCCACCATCTATGCTACTTATTCTTTGTACCTTTTGCTCCTCTCTCCTTCTCCCACTCCCCTGTTGCTAACCCTCCATATGATCTCCATTTCTGTGGTTCTGTTCCTGTTCTAGCTGTTTGCTTAGTTTGCTTTTGTTTTAGGTGTGGTTGTTAATATCTGTGAATTTGCTGTCTTTTCACTGTCCTATTTTTTAATCTTCTTTTTCTTAGATAAGTCCCTTTAACATTTCATATAACAAGGGCTTGGTGAGGATGAACTCCTTTAACTTGACCTTATCTGAGAAGCACTTTATTTTCCCTTCCATTCTAAATGACAGCTTGGCTGGATAGAGCAATCTTGGATGTAGGTCCTTGACTTTCATGACTTGGAATACTTCTTTCCAGCCCCTTCTTGCCTGGAAGGTCTCTTTTGACAAATCAGCTGACAGTCTGATGGGAACTCCTTTGTAGGTGACTGTCCCCTTATCCCTTGCTGCTTCTAGAATTCCCTCCTTCATTTTCTTTTTTTTTTCTCTTTTTCCCCCCAATTTTTATTTTAATTGTTGATCTTGTACAGTTTTCTGTCTTTTATTCTCACCCCAACCCACCACCCCAGCCCTCCCCACCTCCCTCCCATTTCCACCCCCCATAGTTTTTGTCCATGTATCTTTTATACTTGTTCCTGTAGATCCTTCCCCTTTTCCCCTGAAATTCCCTCCCTTCTCCCCTCTGGTGACTTTCAGCCTATTCTCAATTTCAATGTCTTTGGTTATAGTATGCTTGTTTGTTTGTTTTGTTGATTAGCTTCCTGTTAAAGGTGAGATCATATGGTATTTGTCTTTCACTGCCTGGCTTGTTTCTCTTAGCATGATGCTCTCAAGTTCCATCCATGTTGTTGCACAGGGTATGAGCTTCTTCTTTCTTTCTGTTGCATAGAATTCCATTGTGTAAATGTACCACAGTTTTTTGATCCATTCATTTACTGATGGGCATCTAGGTTGCTTCCAACACTTGGCTATTGTAAATTGTGCTGCTATAAACATAGGGGTGCATAGGTTCTTTTGGATTGGTGTTTCAGGGTTTTTAGGATATAGTCCTAGTAGTGGAATTGCTGGGTCAAAAGGTGTCTCCATTTTTAGTTTTTTTAGAAACTTCCATACTGTTTTCCATAGTGGTTGTACCAGTCTGCACTCCCACCAGCAGTGCACTAGGGTCCCCTTTTCTCCACAACCTCTCCAGCACTTGCTGTTTGTTGCTTTGTTTATGAGGGCCATTCTGACTGGTGTCAAGTGGTATCTCATTGTGGTTTTAATTTGCATCTCTCCGATAGCTAGCGATATCGAGCATCTTTTCATATGTCTCTGGATCCTCTGTATGTCCTCCTTGGAAAAGTGTCTGCCCAAGTCCTTTGCCCATTTTTTAATTGGGTTGCTTGTCTTCTTAGAGTAGAGTCTTGTAAGTTCTTTATATATTTTGGAGATTAAACCCTTATCTGAGGTATCGTCAAATATGTTTTCCCACACAGTCGGTTCTCTTTTTATTTTAATACTGTTTTCCTTGGCCATACAGAAGCTTTTTATTTTGATGAGATCCCATTTGTTTATTCTTACCTTTATGTCCCTTGCTTTAGGGGACATATCCGTAAAAATGTTGCTGCGTGGAATAGCTGAGATTTTCCTGCCTATGTTCTCCTCTAGGACTTTAATGGTGTTACGGCTTATGTTTAAATCTTTTATCCACCTTGAATTTATTTTTGTGTATGGTGTAAGTTGGTGCTCAAGTTTCATTTTCTTGCACGTAGCTGTCCAGTTCTCCCAACACCACTTGTTGAAGAGGCTATTTTTACTCCATTTTATGTTGCTGCCCACTTTGTCGAATATTAATTGACTATAGAGACTTGGTTTTATTTCTGGGCTCTCTGTTCTATTCCACTGGTCCACGTGCCTGTTTTTATGCCAGTACCAGGCTGTTTTGATTACAGTGGCCTTGTAATACATTTTGGTATCAGGTATTGTGATCCCTCCTACTTTGTTCTTCTTTCTCAAAATTGCTGCCGCTATTCTGGGTTATTGTTCCATATAAATTTTTGAAATATTTGTTCTATATCTGAGAAATATGCCATTGGAACTTTAATAGGTATTGCATTGAATCTGTAGATTGCTTTGGGAAGTATGGACATTTTGATGATGATATAATTCTTCCCATCCATGAACATGGTATGTGTTTCCATTTATTTGTGTCTTCCTTGATTTCCTTCTTCAGTGTTGTGTAGTTTTCTGCATACAGGTCTTTTACCTCCTTGGTTAGGTTAATTCCTAGGTACTTTATTTTTCTTTTTGCTATATCAAATGGTATTTTTTTCTTGATTTCTGCTTCTGTTGTTTCATTGTTGGTATACAAAAATGCCTTTGATTTTTGGATATTGACTTTGTATCCGGCTGTTTGGCCAAATTCATTTATTAGGTCGAGCAGTTTTTTGGCCAAGTTTGTAGGATTTTCTATGTATACTATGTATTCTATGTCATCTGCAAACAATGATAGCTTTGTTTCCTTCTTTCCAATTTGGATGGCTTTTATTTCCTTTTCTTGTCTAATCGCTGTGGCTAAGACTTCCAATACTATATTGAATAGAAGTGGTGAAAGTGGACAGCCTTGTCTTGTTCCTGATTTTAGTGGAAAAGAATTTAGTTTTTGCCAATTGAGTATGATGCTGGCTGTAGGTTTCTCATATATGGCCATTATTATGTTGAGGAATGCTCCCTGTATTCCCACTGTGCTGAGTGTTTTTATCATAAATGGGTGCTGTACCTTATCAAATACTTTTTCCGCATCTATGGATATGATCATGTGATTTTTGTCTTTGCTTTTGTTTATGTGATGAATTACATTTACTGATTTGCGAATGTTGAACCATCCTTGCATCCCTGGGATGAATCCCACTTGGTCGTGGTGTATGATCTTTTTAATGTGTTGTTGGATGCGGTTTGCCAATATTTTGTTGAGGATTTTAGCATCTATGTTCATCAGCGATATTGGCCTGAAGTTCTACTTCTTTGTTGTGTCTTTATCTGGTTTTGGGATTAGGATGATGCTGGCTTCATAAAAAGAGTTTGGGAGTCTTCCATCATTTTGGATTTTTCTGAATAGTCTGTGAAGAATAGGGGTTAGCTCTTTGTTAAATGTTTTGTAGAATTCTCCTGTGAAACCATCTGGTCCAGGGCTTTTGTGTGTCGGGAGTTTTTTGATTGCTGCTTCAATTTCATCTGCTGTTATTGGTCTGTTCAGGCTTTCTGCTTCTTCTTCATTGAATTTTCGATGATTGTATTTTTCTAGAAACCTGTCCATTTCACCTGGATTTTCAAATCTCTTGGCATACAGTTCTTCATAGTAATTTCTTACAATCCTTTGTATTTCTGTGGTGTCGGTTGTAATCTCTCCTCTTTTATTTCTGATTGTGTTTATTTGAGTCCTCTCTCTTTTTTTCTTGATGAGCCTGCTTAAAGGCTTGTCGATTTTGTTGATCTTTTCGAAGAACCAACTCCTGGATTCATTGATCTTTAGGATTGTGCTTTTAGTCTCTATGTCATTTAATTCTGCTCTGATCTTGGTTATTTCCTTCCTTGTACTTGCTCTGGGCTGTCTTTGTTGTTGTTCCTTGAGTTCTTGTAGGCGTAGGGTTAGGTTGTTTGAGATGTTTCTATCTTTTTTAGGTAGGCCTGTATCAGTATAAGCTTCCCTCTGAGGACTGCCTTCTCTGTGTCCCATAAGTTTTGGGTTGATGTGAGTTCATTATCGTTTATTTTAAGAAACTTTTTGATTTCCTCCCTAATTTCATTCTTGACCCATTCATTGTTTAATAGCATACTATTCAATCTCCATGATTTTGAGGGTTTTGGGTTTTTCCTCTTGGGGTTGGTTTCTAGTTTCAGTCCCTTGTGGTCAGAGAAAATTCTTGGTATGATTTCAATTTTCTTGAATTTGTTGAGGCTTGTTTTGTGACCTATCATGTTGTCTATCCTTGAAAATGTTCCATGTGCATTTGAAAAGAATGTGTATTTAGCTTCTTTGGATGAAGGGCTCTATATATATCAGTTAAGTCCATTTCCTCTAGAGTGTTGTTCAATGCCACAATATCTTTGCTGATATTTTGTTTGGAAGATGTGTACATTTTTGACAGTGGGGTGTTAAAATCACCTACTATAATTGTGTTGATGTCGATATCTTTCTTGAAGTCCTCTAAAATTTTCTTGATGTATTTAGGTGCTCCTCCATTGGGTGCATATATATTTACAATATTTATATCTTCTTGGTGGATTCTTCCCTTGAGTATTATGAAGTAACCTTCTGGGTCTCTCTTTATGGCCCTTCTTTTGAAGTCTATTTTGTCTGATATGAGTATTGCTACCCCAGCTTTTTTTTTCCTGACCATTTGCTTGGAAAATGTGTTTCCAGCCCTTCACTTTGAGCCTGTGTATGTCTTTTGTCCTGAGGTGGGTTTTTTGTAGGCAGCATATGTGTGGGTCATGCTTTCTTATCCATTGAGCTATTCTATGTCTTTTGATTGGAGCATTTAATCCATTTACATTTAAGGTTATTATTGATAGGTATTTATTCATTGCCGTTTTCATACCTGTGTTCCTCTCTCTCTTTCTCTCTCTGTCTTTTTCTTTCTTCCCTTAAAGCAGTCCCTTTAGTATCTCTTGCAAAATTGGTTTGGTAGAGGTGTATTCTTTTAGACTTCTTTTGTTTGGGAAGCTCCTTATTTGGCCTTCTATCTTGATTGAAAGCCTTGCTGGGTAAAGTAGTCTGGGTTGCAGGCCTTTGGTTCTCATTGCTTGGAATATTTCTTGCCATTCTCTTCTGGCTTGGAGCGTTTCCATTGAGAAGTCACCTGCTAACGTTATCGGGGTTCCCTTGTATGTTACTTCCTTTTTCTCCCTTGCTGCCTTTAAGATTCTCTCTTTGTCTTGGAATTTTGCCATTTTAATTATGATGTGCCTTGAAATGGGCCTGTTTGGGTTCCTTTTGATTGGGACTCTCTGTGTTTCCTGGATTTGTGTGGCTTTTTCTCTCACCAAATTAGGGAAGTTTTCCATCATTACTTTTTCAAACAGGTTTTCTATCCCTTGTTCTTCTTCTTCTCTTTCTGGTATCCCTATTATACGGATATTATTCCGTTTCATGTTGTCTTTCATTTCTCTTAAACCCTCTTCATTCTTTCTGAGCCTTTTTTCCTTATCTTGCTCATTCTGGGCGTTTTTTTCTATTTTGTCCTCCAACTCGCTAATCCGACCTTCTGCTTCATCGATTCTGCTTTTCATTCCTTCTACTGTGTTCTTCAGTTCAGAAATTGTGTTCTTCATTTCCTCTTGTCCCTTGTTGATTATTTCTATTTCCTTTTTCATGTTGATATAGTTTGCGGTGAGTTCATCATAACTTCCCTGTAGTTTCTGGTAGCTCGTTGAGAGCTCATGGAGGTTCCTGACAACCATTGCTTTGAACTCAATATCTGATAGTTGAGTTGCCTCTGTTTCATTTAGGATTCTTTCTGGAGCTTCTTCCTTTCCTTTCATTTGGAGGTTGTTTCTTTGTCTTCCCATTGTTTGTAAGACTTGTTGTTAGCCTCAACTTCTTAAATTGATCTGTTCTGCCTCCGTAGGTTTGTGGTATGACCTTCTGTGGTAGAATACCTGTGAGATTCAGTGGTAGATTCTCCTTCGGATATCCTGTTGTTCACAGTTTCCACTGTCTCATCAGCTGGGACACCCTCTTTTTTGGGGCCAACTCTGTTTTTTTTCACAGTTCCAGGCTTGGTTTTTTGTTTGTTTGTTTTGTCTCACTCGTGGGTATTTAAAAAGAGAAGAGGAGGAAAAATGAAAAAAGAAGGAATAAGAAAAAAGAGGAAGGTAGAAGAGATAAAATTGGAAAGAAAGGAAGAGGGAATAAAACAAGAAAGAATTAAAGAGAGGCAAAAGGAGTTGGGGAGTAAAGAAGGGGATAAAAATAATAAAGAAGGAATAATTAAAAACATTTATATAGATAGGCACACAAACAAAAAAAACACAAACAAACTAGCGAAACAAAAAACAAGCACACACACAAAAATACAAATAACCAAAAAAAGGAACAAAGAAAGCGAAACAAAATAATAAAAACAAACAAACAACAACAACAAAAAAACCCTCTTGTTGTTTTCAAACTTGTCATGCCGGCTTTTCTGGTCTTGCTGGCTGCAATGGCCGAGGGGTGATCTTATTGCTTTTCTCTGTGTTCAGAACTCAGTCCTCATTGTGCTAAGTATCCGAGTGTTAGTAGGGGCCTCTCCCCACAGGGCTTCCAGTGTGTATTCTGAGCCTCCTGGTGTGCGCGCACTTCCCCGAGTTTATGGGTGTGTGTTCTGTTCTCCAGTCCTGCGCAGCCGCCTACCTTTGCCCCTGCGCGGGGCCTGTGCTCCAGCAGCTATCTCGCGTCTGGGCCTATGGACCTAAGCTGTCCTCGTTCGAGCGCCCGCCCGTGCACTGGCAACTATGGCTCCACAGGTGTCTCCAGTGGCCAGCGCCTATGTTTTGGCGAGTGCCCACGATCCTGCGACCATGTGTGCGTCCGTGTGGGTGCCTATCTTCATGCAGCTGTCTCACTTCAGACGCGCCTCTGTCTGCGGTTGGGGCGTCTATGCTTTCGAAGTCGCCCCGGGACCATGAAAACTCGGTTCAAAGTCGCACAGTGACCTGGTGCGGGGTCCCACTTTCACTCCGCTGCAGTCACTCGGTGGCCCCTGAGATCTCCCAGCCGGTTCAGCGGCTGACCCAGCTCCCTCCCTAGAGCTCTGGGGCAGGCTTGGTGGAGCGCTGGGCCAGGGCCTCAGCCACTCCGGTCTCTGCGCTGATCCCTGGGCTCCTATTGTTCTGAAGAGCTCTCCTTACCGCTGGTTTTTTAATGTCTGCTACAATTTTCATTCTCTTGTTCTCAAATATGCTGTGTTATTGTTCCTTGTCTGCTCTGTTCTTCCGTAGATGGGCCAGGTTTTTCTCCCGTGTGTAGGGGGGAATGGGATCTGCTCCCTCCTACCACGCCGCCATCTTCCCTCCTCTCTCTCCTTCATTTTCATCTTGGCTAATGTAATTATGATGTGCCTTGGTGTGTTCCTCCTTGGGTCCAACTTCTTTGGGACTCTCTGAGCTTCCTGGACTTCCTGGTAGTCTATTTCCTTTGCCAGATTGGGGAAGTTCTCCTTTATTATTTGTTCAAATAAGTTTTCCACTTGTTGCTCTTCTTCTTCCCCTTCTGGTACCCCTATAATTTGGATGTTGGGATGTTTAAAGATGTCCTGGAGTTTCCTAAGCCTCTCTGCATCTTTTCGAATTCTTGTTTCTTCCTTGTTTTCTGTTTGGCTGTTTGTTTCTTCCTTCTGGTCCACTCCACTGATTCGAGCCCCAGTTTTCCTCCCATCTTTATTGGTTCCCTGTGCATTTTCCTTCATTTCACTTATTGTAGCCTTCATTTGTTCATCTAATTTGTGAGCAAAATCAACCAATTCTGTGAGCATCCTGATCACCAGGGCTTTGAACTGTGCATCCAATAGGTTGGCTATCTCTTGGTCACTTAGATAAATTGGCTCTGGGGCTTTGATTTGTTCTCCCGTATGAGCCATTTGGTTTTTTTTGTTTGTTTGTTTGTTTGTTTTTTGTTTTTTGTTTTTTTGGTCTGGTCGAGTCTGTTACGTAGTGAGGGACAGAGCCTTAGGTGTTCCCTAAGGCAGGGCAGCCCAGTTGCTGGGTAGCGACCCTGTATGTGGGGGTGGGTTCCGAGAGGGAACAATGGCGCTTGCTCTGCTCTCTCTTGGATTCCAGCCCCTTCCTCCACTTCCCCTTTGCCTGGATTATCTGTGTGTGAATGTGGGACCACCTGGTCAGCCAGCCGCCGTGCGCGGCCTCCCTGGGTCTGCACAGTTGCCACTCTGTGCCTGGGGTCCGCTAGCCGCCGCCTGCACGCCTGGGAACTGCCAGCTGCTGCTGCCTGCGTGCCTGGGTCTACCAATCTCCACTTTTTCCTGCCATGACTCCACCCCTCTTACCAGCCTGGATGAATGGTTGTTGGACTTCCGTACAGTTCAATTTTCTATCAGTTCTGTTTGTTTTCGTGTTTCTAAATATTTGTTGTCCTTAATTTTGGTTGTGAGAGGAGGCACAGTGTGTCCACCTATGCCTCCATCTTGGCCGGCAAAATATTTTGTTTCTTTTAAAATTTATAGTTCATGAAAGGTTTTTTTATTTAATAATTTTTTTTTTGCTGTATATGTTTTCATTACCATTTAGTCCCTTTATACCCCTGACCCTGCAATCACCACACTGTTGTCCATGACTCCTTTTTCCTCAGTCCCTCCACTCTCCACTCACCCACTCCCTTTGCTGTCATCCTGCTATCTTTGAGGGTGATAGATAGTTTAGTCTGTTCATTAGATTCCACATATAAGTGAAATCATACAGTATTTGTTTTTGCCAGGCTTATTTCACTTAGCATCATCTATACTGTTGCAAAGGGTAAAACTTTATTCTTTTTTATAGCTGAGCAGTATTCCATTGTGTAAATGTCCCATAGTTGGTTTGTCTGCTCACCTACTGATGGGCACTTGGACTGCTTCCATATCTTGGTGATTGTAAATAACGCTGCAACAAACATAAGGGTCCTTATGTTCTTTTGAATTAATGTTTTGGATTCCTTCAGATATATTCACAGAAGTGGGATCTCTGGGTCAAAAGGCAGATTCATTTTTAATTATTTGGGGTATCTCCATACTCCTTTCTGCAGTGGCTGTACCAATCTGCATTCCCACCAACAGTGCAAAAAGTTTCTCCTTTCTCTACATCCTCACTAGCACTTGTTGCTTTGTTGATTTATTGGTGATAGCCATTCTGACAGGTGTAAGGATGTATCTCATTGTGATTTTTGTTTGTATTTCTCTGATGATTAGTGACATTGAACATCTTTTCCTGTGTCTATTGGCCATCTGTATGTCCTCTTTGGAGAAGTATCTATTCAGATCCTTTGCCTGTTTTTTAATGGAGTTGTCTGGGGGGGGGGGTTTTGGTGTTGAGTTTGTAAGTTTTTTATAAATTTTGGATATTAACCCCTTATCAGATGGGTTGGTGAATATGTTCTCCCATTCTGTGAGTTGTCTTTTTATTTTGTTGATAATTTCCTTTGCTGTGGAAAAACTTTTTAGTTTGATGTACTCTCATTTGTTTATTTTTGTTTCCCTTGCCTGGGGAGATATATCAGATAAAATATTGCTACAAGCTACGTCTGAGACTTTGCTGCCTATGTTTCTCTACAATTTTTATGATTGCAGGTCTAACATTTAATTCTTTGATCCATTTTGAATTTATTCTTGTGTTTGGTGTAAGAAAGTGGTCTAGTTTCATTTTTATGCATGTATCTGTTCAATTTTCCCAAACCATTTATTGAATTGACTGTATTTAGCCCATTGTATGTGCTTGCTTCCTCTGTTGAATATTAATTGAATATAAAGGTATGGGATTATTTATGAGCTCTCTATTCTGTTCCATTGATCTATGTGTCTGTTTTTATGCCAGTACCATGCTGTTTTGATTGCTGTGGCAATCAAACTATAGTATAGTTTGTTAATTAGGTAGCGTGATTCCTCCAATTTTCTTCTTCATTCTCAGGATCACTGTTGCTATGCAGGACCTTTTGTGGTTCCATATACATTTTTGAAAAATGTGTTCTATGACTGTGAAATACATCATTAAAATCTTGATAGGGATTGTGTTGAATCTATAGATTGCTTTGGGTAGTATGGACATTTTAATGATGTTTATTCTTCCTATCTATGAACACGGTATATGCTTCCACTTAGTTGTATCTTCTTCAGTTTCTTTCTTCAGTGTCATAATTTTTTGAGTACAGGTATTTTATATCTTTGATTAGATTTGAAGCAATTGTGAATGGGATTATTTTCTTAATCTCCCTTTCTGTTAGCTCATTATTGGCGTATAAAAATGCAACTAATTTCTGAATACTAGTTTTGTATTCTGCTACATTGTTGAATTCATTTATAAGTCATACTAGTTTCTTGGTGGAATCTTTAGGATTCTGTATGTACAGGATCATGTCATCTGCAAATAAAGACAGTTTTACTTCTTCCTTTCCAATTTGGATGCCTTTTATTTCTTCTTTTTGTCTGATTGCTGTGTCTAGGACTTCCAGTACTATGTTGAATAAGAAAGGTGAAGGTGGACATCCCTATCTCGTTCCTGATCTTAAGGGGAATATTTGTAGTTTTTGCCTGTTGAGTATGATGCTAGCTAGCAGTGGGTTTGTCATATATGGCCTTTATTATGTTGAGGTATATTCCCTCTATTCCCACTTTGCTGAGAGTTTTTATCATAAATGGGTGCTGGATTTTATCAAAAGTTTTTCCTGCATGTATTGATATGATCATGTGGTTTTTATCCTTCATTTTGTTTATGTAGTGAATCACATTTATTGATTTATGAATGTTATACCTACCTTGCATTCCTGGAGTAAATCCCACTTGATCATGTTGTATGATCTTTGTGATGCATTGCTGTATTTGGTTTGCTTATATTTTGTTGAGGATTTTAGCATCTATGTTCCTCAGGGATATTGGCCTATAATTTTCTTTTTTTGTAGTGTCTTTATTTGGTTTTGGCATTACAGTACTGCTGACCTTGTAAAATGAGCTTTGGAGCCTCCGTCCTCCTGAATTTTTTGAAATAGTTTGAGAAGAATAGATATTTGTTCTTCCAGGAATGTTTGGTACAATTCACCTATGAAGGCATCCAGTCCAGGGCTTTTGTTCATTGGGAGTTTTTTGATTACTGTTTCAATTTCACTAGGTGTAGTCGGTCTCGTTTTGGAAGAGTGTATGTTATTAGGAATTTATCCATTTCATCCAGGTTGTCCAGTTTGTTGACATATATAATTGTTCATAATATTTCTTAAAATCTTTGTATTTCTTGGGTGTTATTTCCCCTCTTTGATTTCTAATTTTATTTATTTGGTTTCTCTCTCTTTTTTTTCTTGATGTTCTGGTTAAAGGTTTGTCAATCTTGTTTATCTTTTCTAAGAATCAGTTCTTGGATTCATTGATATTTTGTATCATTTTTTAGACTCTTTTATTTATTTCTACTCTGATCTTTATTACTTCCTTCTATTCATTTTGGCTTTGTTTGTTGTTCTTTTTCAAGTTCCTTTAAGTGTGAGGTTAAATTGTTTATTTGAGCTTTTTCTTGTTTTTTGAGATAGTCACATAATGGTATGAATTTCCCTCTTAGGATTCCTTTTCCTGTGTCCCACAGATTTGGGGTAGTTGTGTTCTCATTTTTATATGTTTCAAGGCATCTTTTGATTTCTTCCTTGACCAATTCATTGTTCAATAATGTGTTATCTAGCTTCCATGTCTGTGTGTTTTTTAGTGTTCCTCTTTTGATTGATTTCTACTTTCATAGCATTGTGGTCAGATAAGATGCTTAATATGATTCCAGTATTCCTAAATTTATTGAGACTTGTGTCCTACACGTAGTCTATCCTAGAAAACATTCCATGTGTACTTGAAAAGTATGTATATTCTGCTGCTTTGGGGTGAAATGCTATGAAGATATCAGTTAAATCCATTGATCTGCTGTGTTTTTTATGGCCTCTGTCTCCTTTTGATTTTCTCTCTGAAAGATCTGTCCATTGAAGTCAACGGGGTGTTAAAATCACCAACTATGACTGTATTTCTGTTGATCTCTCCCTTTATATATGTCAACAATTGTTTCACATATTCGGTGCTCCTATGTTGGGTGCATAATTGTTTACTAGGATTATATTCTCTTGTTGGTTGTTCCCTTTATCATTATGTAGTATCCTTGTTTGTCTCTTACTATAGTGTTGGTTTTAAAGTCTATTTTGTTGGATATAAGAACTGCTACCTCAGTTCCTTTTTCCTTTCCATTAGCATGAAATATCATTTTCCATTCTTTTACTTTTAGTCTGTGTGTATCTTTTCATCTGAGATGAGTCTCTTGGAGGCAGCATATATATGGGTCTTGTTTTCTCATCCATTCAGGTACACTATGTCTTTGGTTGGAGCATTTAAGCCATTTACATTTAGGTGATTATTGATAAATACATATTTATTGCCATTTTATTGTTAGACTATTTTTTTCTGTTATTTTTCTTTCTCTTTTTCTTCTTCTTAAAGCAAGCCCTTTAACATTTGTTGCAGTATTGGTTTGGTGTTAACAAACTTGCTTTTTCTTGTCTGGAAAGCTCCTTGTTTCTCCCTCAATTTTAAATGATAGCCTTGCTGGGTAAAGTAGCTTTGGTTGTAGGTCCTTGCTTTTCATCACCTTGAATATTTCATGCCAGTCTCTTTAGGTGAAATGTTTTTGTTGAGAAATCCAATGACAGTCTAATTGGTGCTCCCTTGTAGGTAACTACCTGTTCTTGCAGCTTTTAGGATTCTCTCCTTTGTTTAAACCATGTCATTTTAATCATGATGTGTCTCAGTGTATGCCTCTTTGGGTCCAACTTTTTCAGGACTCTCTGAGCTGCATGGACTTATATGTTTTTTTCTCCTTCACCAGATTAGGGAAGTTTTGGACATTATTTCTTCTAATAGTTTCTCGGTACCTCCTGGTATTTCTGTGAAACGGGATGTTGTTATATTTCATGTTGTCCAAAATGTTTCCTAAGCTCTCCTTATTTTTGCTGCTCTGCCTGGGTGTTTTATTCTACCTTGTTTCCAAATCACTGATTCCATCCTCTGTGTCATCTAACCTATTGTTTATTCCTTCCAGTGCATTATTTATTTTATAAAGTGCATTGTTTATTTCTGACTGGTCCTTTTTTATGTTTTCTGTGTCTTTTTTCATGTTGTTGAGTATCCTTATAATCATTAGTCTAAACTCTCTATGTGATAACTTGCTTGCCTCCATTTCATCTAGTTCTTCTGGAGAATAGTTTTCTTTTTTCATTTGGGGTCTGTTTCTTTTCCCATTTTGGCTGTTTCTTTGTATTTGTTTCTATGTGTTAGGTAGGTCTGCAAGACTCTTGTACATGCCTGGGTCAAACCCTGCCTGTGACTAGCCCTGGGAAACCTGTTCGGTGGTACCAGCAAACCACAGCATGTGTGTGGTTCTCTCTGCTGGGACTGTTGGTGTGCAGAAAGAACCAGGCTGCATGCCAGGGCTGGCTCTAAGCAGCACCAGGTCCGGAGAGAGTCAGCTAAAGTCTTCAGAGCTCCCAGAAATCTGTCTCTTTCTGAAGGCTTTCTCAGTTAGGCTTAAAGAGTGAAAGTCTTCCAGCTGTACTCCTCAGCAGCAGGTCTTAAGCACTATAGTGTGGGGCAGAGCAACTCCTGTAGGCAGGGCTATTGCTTCCCCTCAGGCTGATGCCACTTGGAGAGGACTGCTCTGCCTGAGAAAGATGGCTCCTGCAATATGGGGAATGATTCAGCACAGGGATCCTGGTAGCTGCTCCTTCAGCTCTCTACTGAGAGCCACCAACCCCAGACTCTCCTCAAGTGTCTCTAGTCCACTCTGCCCTTCCTCTGCTAGAGCCCAGGGTGAGTGGCTGTAAACAAAATGTTATGTGTTGACCCTTTAAAAGGCTCTCTGAGTCTCCAGCCATCTCTCTCTGGCAGGCAGAAACCCTGCTGCTTTTCACAGCTGGATGTTACCTGGGTTCCTTTCTCATTTCTGGTGCTGTAGCTTGGGGAGCTCAGCTTGGGGTTTAGACCCTCTACTTTCTCAGGAGGAACACCTTGGCTGCTGAAATATTCCTCTGGGACTTTAGCTGCTGCCCATGACAGCCCAGCCAGCCCTGTTGTGCCTCCTTCACACTCCCTACCAGTCACATTGTGGTGATGTGGCTTCTCCTGCATGTCTGTCTGTGGTTATAAGGCTCCTCTTCAGCTAGTGTTCAGTTGATTATTTGGGGTGATTTTTCTATAATTTAGTTGTAATTCCAGTTTGGTTCTGAGAGGAGGTTAGTGTAGCTAACTTCCACTTACTCTTCTGCCATCTTGGGTCTCTGAAAATGCATTTTTCAAATATTTCAATAATATATGATCAGTACTATTTTCAGGCCCTGGCTGGGTAGCTCAGTTGGTTAGAGCATTGTCCCAATATGCCAAGGTCGTGGGTTCTCTCTTGCTCTCCCTCCCTCTCCTTCAAAAAAAATCAATCAATAAAAAACTTTTTAAAAATATTATTTTCAAATTTGAAATAAGGCCAGTGTTTATCTTTCTCTATGGTTTGCTTCTAGCCCATTTGGTGGGACATTTTGGACTATTATGTAAACATAATATAATTAACAATACAATGTTAAAAAAAGACCTTTTCCCATATGTTGAGAACACGTGAATAAACACTCCAAATATATCCAGTCAGTCATGCTGAAATAAAGATGTTAGAGAATGTTGAAATTACGAAAATGTTGAAATGATTACTTTCAAAACATAGAATGGCTTCAGAATCAAAGAAGAATTAACTCAGGGTCAAGGAATTAAATTCTATCACATTAATTTTTGGTATGCTATTGATTAATATTTGTCAGCCTTAATTTGGCCCTTATTTGGATCTTACTTTGTTAGGCCTTGTGTAAATACCATATAAAGCTGCACTGTCCAATGCAGTATCTAGGAGACACAGGTGGCAATTTTGAAGTGCGGCTAGTCTGGATTGAGCTATAAATGTAAAATAAATTACATGTCACATTTTGAAAACTTGATACAAAAAAGAAGAATGTAAATTCTTTACTAATTTTATAATTTTTTTAAAGATTTTTATTTATTTTCAGAGAGGGGGGAGAGAAGGAGCAAGAAAGAGAAAGAGAGAAACATCAATGTGTGGTTGCCTCTTGCATACCCCCTACTGGGGACCTGGCTTGCGAACTGAGGCATATGCCTTGACTAGGAATTTAACCTGCGACCCTTTGGTTCACAGTCCGGTGTTTAATCCACTGAGCTACACCATCCAGGGCTCATTAGTAATTTTAAAATACTGACTGCATGTTAAAATAATATTTGGTATATATTGAGTTAGACAAAACATTATTAAACACATAAGTGGTTCTCATTCGTGGCTCTTGTTGTATTTTTATTAGACAGTATCAATGCTTACTCTAGAACTGAAGCAGTTATGCCCTTAAAACTCTTAAACCCTACTTACACAGTACAGATTTTCACGCTTTGCTCATCTGATAGTTATTAGTTTTCCAATCTACTTCTCTCCTCGTGGGTCAGAGTAGAATTTAGCTATTTGAGTTTTTACCACCCAGCAAAACAAAAACAATTCTAAGTTTCACTTTTTAAATATATGACAGCACCATGAAACTATAAATCATACCTTTAGCCAGAATCATGAGGCCAGGAGGAACTCCAAGGGAGGAGGAACCTTATTTGTTTTGGTTGGTTGGTTAGTAGCTGTTACATGAGTATTTTTTTGTTCATTTCTTCACAGGAACAAGTTGTTTCCTGAGTCAGTCATCAGAAATATTATGTATCAAATATTGCAAGGGCTGGCATTTATCCATAAACATGGTAGGTTTCTTTGTTTTTATTGTCGTTCACGTACAGTTGTCTCCATTTTCCCCCTAATATATTCCGCCTTGCCCCACCCATCCCCACCTTCCAACCTCGATGCTCCCGCCTTTGGCTTTGTCTTTGTGTCCTTTATACATGTTCCTTGATGACCCTACCCCTTTTCTGTCCTCATAATCCCCCTCCTTTAAGTTTCATTTTCCTGCTTCAGATTATTGTCAAGATCACACACAGGAATTGAACATACACATAAATAATGTTATGTTTGGATAACTGCAAGTTTGCAGTATGTGACTAGACATACTTATATTTTTGTTTAAGAATTTAGAATTTTTATGATTTTATATAAAATATAATTTCTATAATCTGTAACTGTCTTCCCGTATGGCAGAATTTTTTAACAGTTTAATCATCAGCCTTTAGTCTTAGTCATCATAAACCTATCCTGCAACCTCATTCCCTCTAGTTTTACCATGGAAATAAGAACAATAAATATATAAGGCCCTTCTTTTGGAAATGATAAGAATACTTTGATCTACGAAGACTAGTTACTATTATTTAAATAGTTTAAATCAATCATATTATAATATTTCATATTTCCCTTGGTATTTACATTTAGTTGTTTCTATACTTTGAGTAAAATTAAAGCAAGTGATCTTATTTTTATGATTTTCTTATTTATGTAATCTTTATGTAGTTTTTGCATATCTATCAAACCAAAATAATTAGTCCTGTAAGTTAGTATGATTATTATAAAAACTTTTAGCAAACATTTCCTTAGACTCACTAGATATTAGCTATTAAATTAGAAAAGTTTCTACTGTACCTTGGTACATTCTGAACATAGGCATTCAAAAAACACCATCATTAGTGTCAGTTCATGTTTCATCTCATATTTTATATTTCTTTTTCTCCTTTAACTGCTACAGGAAATAATTTATTTTCTAAAAATACTATGCAGCTCTGGCTGCTGCAGTTCAGTTGGAGCATTGTACTGTAAACTGGAAGATCATGGGTTCAATTCCTGGTCAGGGTACCTTCCTAGATTGTGGGTTTGGTCCCTGGTCAGGAGGTATGAGAGGTGATTATTGTTTCTTTTTCACATCAATGTTTCTCTCTCTTCTCCCATCCTTCCCTTCTCTGTAAAATCAATAAGTAGGTCCTTGTGTGAGTATAAAAAAAAAAAAATGCTACGCAGAATTCCACAGAAGTCATTGAGAAAATTCCTAAATCCCCAGTTGTTTGTCTTACATAAACTAGTAAGGTCTTTAAAAGTCTAAAACCCATGGTGATATACTACAACCCATTGGTAAAAGTCATTTATTAATTACAGGGATATAAAAAATGTATGCTATTTTAATTGTTTGTGGTCAATGCCTGATCTTTGGCCCCAAGTGAATAGGGTGAATATATCATACCATTGAAACTCTGGTCAGCGTGGTACTCTTGATATTTGCAAGTTACTTTATGCTAATGAAGCAAGTATGATATGGAAAATCAAAAGTCTCAAATTGTTTGATTTTTTTTGGAAAGAGCTTTGTGTTTCATTGATAGTTTTCAGGTTAGTAATAAAGTTGTTTTAGTTTCTGTATATATGTATCAATTATCAGCAACTTCAGAGCACAGAGAATTCAAGGAAATTAGTATGGGATTTATAAATTTCTGCTGAAAGTAAATAACATGAGTAATCTAGAATTATATAATTGACCACACAGTGATTTGGGAAACTGGACTTTAACAACAATAGGCATTTTTACAAAACTTTATTTCTCTGTAGTTGATAAGCATCGCAGATGTAATATTTTGAGAAAATATTTTTTAAATAGTGGCTGTCAAAAAAACGGGACCAATATTTTAGTTAAGACAGGACCAAATCTCCAATATAGTTTATATTAGTGAAGGTAGGGAAAATCTCAACTTTACATATATGTAATTGGTTCAATTCTAAGATTTTATGGATTAATGTCACTTTACCATCATGTGTTCCCATTCCTGTCTTCTTATAAAAGTGTAATGTATTTCTCTTGGAGGTTAGTGAAGTGGCTCCTAACAGCTATTTTGAGTAAGAAGTACCATATAAACTGAGCTCAGAACTGTTATAGATGTCACAAATGTAGAACCCACACTGGCTTTGAAGGACTTAAGATTGAGTTTAGGATTAGACAGTCTTCCTAGCCCAAAGCTACATGAAAATCCTCTCATGATGAATATTACAGCCAATGACCTGGCTTGTTCTTTATCCTCCCACCTTGCAAGGTTATTAAAATACAAGCCATCTGTGTACAAGAGTGTGCTTTAGATCTCTCATAGAAATTTCCAAGGAGAGCTTCTGTGGTTTTTTTTATTCTTGGGTTTTCTGCCTCATTTTCACTGGGCTGCCTTTTAGATTCCATAACTAACCATTTATTTTATATATTGATTGGTAAATAAGCATTATAATTATTGGGTTTTTCAGTAAAGCAGCTACTAAAGGAAGAACTGAGCTGTTAAATAAAATAATTTTAAATGAAAAAATTGGTTAAAATGTGTGGAGATCTCTTTTTGCTTAATAGGTTTTTCAAATGAGTGACTATACTCAAGGAATCTCGTGTGAAATGTGATAGAGCCATAGAAAGACCAGCTGTGTTGACTTAAGCCTGGTTATGCAGCCCTCCTCAAGCTTTCATTGAGCTACTTCTCTCTGAGCCTCAACATCCTCATCTCTTATACAACAGTGATCATAATACCTCTTTTTTCTTTTCTTTTCCTTTTTTTTTTTTTTTTTTTGGCAGTGTGGCAGACTTTATTTGGACCTGCCCTGCCTACTGGCCCGAGCCCACACCCCATAGCAGACAGGGCTTGCTCGGGCCTTGATCATAATGCCTCTTTAAGGCTGTTTTGCAAATTAATGAGATTGTCATAATGTGGCAGTATCCAGCCCAGTGCCTGAACTTACTGGATTAAAAAATACAAATACATGTTGTTTTATGTATTTTTTTTATCCTCACCTGAGGATTTGTTTATTGATTTTAGGGAGAGAGGAAGGGAGGGAAAAAGACAGAGAGAGAGAGAGAGAGAGACAGACACATCGATGTGAGAGAGAAACATTGATCGATTGGTAGCCTCCTACACACACCCGGACCCAAGATCGAATGTCAGCCTTTTGGTGTATGGAACAATGCTCCAACCAATGAGCCTCACCAGCCAGGGTGAAGAAATACATGTTTTTAATGACCTTATATGCCTTGTGAACTTTCTTGCTAAATTATTATTTTTTTATTTTTTTTTAGATTATTTATTTATCTTTAGAGGGGAAGGGTAGGAGAGAGGGAGAGGGAGAGAAATATCAATGTATGGTTACCTCTCATGTGTCCCCTGCTGGGAACTGGCCTGCAACCCAGGCATGTGCCCTGACTGGGAATCGAACCTCGATCCTCTGGTTCGCAGGCCCGCGCTCATTCCACTGACCTACACCAGCCAGGGCTTTCTTGCTAAATTATTTTGAAAGGAGTATCTCCACCTCCCATTACTTTTTATACAATAAACGTAGTTTCTTTTTTCCCCTTAGTTCACATTCCTAGTTATAACAGAGAGGCTCAGTTCTATTTTGTTTATGTCACATATATTTAAACATGATAATTGCTGGTTGTTTTTCCTTTTTATATTCCCAGGTTTTTTTCATAGGGATATGAAACCAGAAAACTTGCTTTGTATGGGTCCAGAACTTGTGAAAATTGCTGATTTTGGTCTTGCAAGGGAATTAAGGTCACAGCCACCGTACACCGATTATGTGTCAACCCGATGGTGAGTGTTACGCACCTCTCCAGAGGCATGTGCCTATGCTGAAGTTTTCCTCCAATGAATTGTCAAATATCATTCTGGATGTTCCATATATAGTATTTAAAGCAAAGTGTAGAAGTAACTTTGTATTCTTCAGAGAGAAGGGATCCGTTGAGACTATACTAATTTTTGAATAAGAGGAAAAATATTTTATTTATTCATTCAACAAATATTTATTGAACACCTACTATGTGCCAGATATTATCTTAGGCACTGGCAACACAGAAGTGAACTAAACAAAAAAAGAAAACACTGCCTCATATACAAATAACCAAGTTGTAAATATCATGAATTACCAACAAAAGGACATCATACGTATTCATCAAAAAACATATAATAGGCCCACACTGCAAACTACCCAAATGTCCATCACCAAGTGGCATGATATATTCACCCAGGGAAATGCTTTACAGCAATGGAAACGAAAGGTCTGTAATTACATGCAACAATATGGATTACTCTTCCAGATACAATGTTGAGAGCAAGAGACCAAACAAAAAAGAATACATACTGTATGATCCCATTTATATTAAATGCAAAAATAGAGAAAACTAATCTATGTTGTTAAAAGTCAAAGTAGCAGTTACGTGGCAGAGAGGAGGAGTAGCAACTGGAAGAGTTCAGAAGAGGGAACTTCTGGGATGCCGGTAATAATGCAGTTCCTTAATCTGGGTGCTGGGTCCATGGGTGTGTTTTGTTTGTGAAAAGTCATCAGGCTAGGCTGCACTCTTACGACATGTACATGTTTCTGTATGTATATATACTCCAATAAAGATAAGAATATTTGTGTATCAGATGGAGAAAAATAAAATATGAAAAGGCATAGGGAATTAGGGGAGATAAGGGAAGAAAAAAGAATGTTGTTATTGTAAATAGAAGATTTCGCTGAGAAGAGCCTGGGAGGACATGCCAGGGCAAGCAGGAGCTTTTCTGGGAGAGAAAATGCTGAGGGTAAAGACGTTGACACGGGAGTGCCTCATTTGGACTCTGCAGAGCCCAGAATGAATAAGGAGGGCAGTAGTAGGAAATGAGGTCTGAATGTTTAGGGGTGGCCAGATCTCATAGCTCATTGAAGGACTATAATGGCTTTTTAATCTGAGTGACTGGGGAGCCCTTAGAGGATTTTCACGTGATCTGACATGTTTTAAAATTATCACTCTGGCTGATGTATTGAAAATAGATTTTAGAGGAGCAAGGGCAGAAGCAGGGAGACCAGGTAGGAGGCCATTGTAATAATTCAGGTGGGAAATGGTAGTAACTTGGATTTGGTGGCTGTGGAGATGGTGAAAGGTGTAGGATGCTGGGTATGTTTTTAAAGTAGAGCAAACATGAGTTCCTGGTAAATCGGATGTTGGTTTTAATATGTAAAAGACTCCACATTTTTTCCCTCAGCAACTGGAAGGATGGAGTGAGCACTAATTGAGATAGGGAGTGCTAGGGAGTTATTGCTGAGGAGATGGGGCAGGGGAAGCACAGTTTGGTTTGGGGTTGAGGTGAATGTCTATGTAAGGAGAGATGTCAAAGTAGACAGCTGGATTTATGATACAGAGTTCAGGGGAGAGGACTGGGCTGAAGATGTAAGGTTGAAGACATCGATGTTAAAAATCGTAAGATTAAGTGAGTCACTAAGTGAGCAAGTGTAGTTAGAGAACAGAAGAGATCTCAGGACTGAGCTAGATAACGTAATCATAGGCCCCCATTTGCCCAGAATGGTTTCAGCCAATGCCTGTATTTTTTTTTTCCATTAAATTCATTGGGGTGACATTGTTTTAATATGATTGCAAGCATACATTTCTTGGATATATGATCTATATATATATTATTGCACTGTGTGCCCACCACCAAAAGTCAAATCTTTTGTTACCATATGTTTGACCTCTCTTTATCCTTTTCAACCCACCCCCTCTTCCCTCTGTTGTCTGTGTCTATGAGTTTTTGTTGGTTTTTCTTGTTTGTATCCAACATATGAGTGAAAGCATATATTTTTAACTTTTCCTGTCTGACCTCTTTGACTTAGCATGATATTCTTAAGGTCCATCCATGTTGGCGCAAATGGCAGTATTTCATCTTTTCCTTATGGTCAAGTAATATTCCATTGCATGTATATACCACATCTTCTTTATTCAGTCATCTATGGAAGGACACTTGGGTTATTTTCATGTCTTGGCCACTGTGAATAATGCTGCAGTATACATAGGGGTGCACATCTCTTTGCGAATAAATGTTTTCAAATTTTTTAAGTAGATACTTAGACTAGGGGTTGCTGGATCATATGGTAGCTCTGTTCTTGATTTTTTGAGGAACCCCTGTCTTTTTTTTCCACAGTGGCTATAGCAGTTTACATTCCCACCAGCAGTGAATGAAGGTTCCTTTTTTTCTCCACAGCCTCTCCAACACTGTTATACTTGTCTTGTTGACAATAGCCACTCTATTTAATAGGTGTGAAGTGGTATCTTATTGTGGTATTGATTGGCATTTCCCTAATAGTCAGTGAAGTTGAGCATCTTTTTATATATCCATTGGCCATTTGTATGTTTTTTGTTTTTTGTTTTTTTTTTTTTAGAAGTGTCTGTTCAGGTCCTCTATTCATTTTTTAAATGGATTGTTTGTTCATTTGATGTTGAGCTGTATGAGTTCTCTCTGTATCTTGGGTATTAATCCCTTGACAGAGCTGTTGTCTGCAAATATCTCCTGCCATTCATTTGGTTGCATTTTTGTTTTGTTGGTTTCTTTTGCTGTGCAGAAGCTTTTTAGTTTGATATAGTCCCATTCACTTATTTTTGCTTTTACTTCCTTGCCTTTGGGGTCAAATTCTTTATATAGAAAATCCTAAAGACTCCACCAAAAAACTATTAGAAACAGTAAATACAGTAAAGTTGCAGGATACAAAATCAGTGTACAAAATCCACTGCATTCCTATGTACTAACAATAAAATTTCAGAAGAAGAAATGAAAAACACAATTCTTTTTGCAGTTGCAACCAAAAGAATAAAATATCTAGGAATAAACTTAATAAGGAATATAAAGGACCTATACCCTACAATGCCTCATTAAAAGAAATTTTAAGATAATACAGTTAAACAGAAAAATATTCTGTATTTGTGGATTGAATAGAATCAGCATAAAATGACCATATTACCCAAAGCAATATACAGATTTAATATAATCCCCATCAAAATCCCAGAGACGTTTTTTAAAGAAATAGAACAAAACAGGGGAGCATTGTTAGGAACATGTAAAAAGAACGCATGAACCAGAAAAAAAATAGAACAGAAGATCATAAGATTTGTATGGAACTACAAAAGACCCTGAGTAGCCAAAGCAATCCTGAGAAAAAAGAACGAAGCCAGAAGTATCACACTCTCTGACTTCAATAGTTATGATAATCAAAACAGCATGATATTGGCAGAAAAACATACATGCCAGTGGAACAGAATTGAGAGCCCAGAAATAAACCCATATGTATATGGGCAAATAATTTAACAAAGGATCCAAAAACATAAAATAGAGAAAAGAAAGCCTCTTTAATAAATAGTGCTAGGAAAAATGGAAAAGCTACATGCAAAAGAATGAAACGAGACTGCTGTTTGTGCCGATATATAAAAGTTAACTCAAAATGGATCTAAGACCTAAAAATAAGATCTGAAACAATAAATTACATACAAGAAAACAGGTACTAAACTTAGGGATCTTGGTCCTAAGAGCCAGTGCCTATTATCAGCAGTTTCATTTAAATGAGCTAGGACAGGTCTGAGAGACCTCCACTGGATGCTTCCTGCTTCCTCCATGGTCTTACATGGTAATGTGGGAGACCTGTGAAAGTGAATGATGAACCAAGTACACACCTTAACATGACTAATTTGGAGATTCCCTGTCTATTTAAACATTTCCTGAAGCAGTATAACCAAATATGCTTAGATAGAAGTGATCCTCAGCCAACTGGTTCACCAAGGGCGTGGACGGGTTTAGCATTGTTACTGTTTGCCCTTCCAGGCACGTGGCATACAAGCCTCTTGTGCCATGGTCTTTGCCATAACCTTTGAGGTGGCAGTGGGTAGGATTGTGGGAAAAATAGGAAGTTATAGGTTAGGTGTACAGGAAATATATGTGGGAAATTAACATGCAGCAGGGTACTTTAGTGCATAGAGAAAATGGCCTAAATATTTATTTTAAAGTGATTATTATTACATAGCATAAGTATACAACTATTTTGCTGTTTGGTGCTGTGGGTTGACTTATATCTCAAAAAAAGATAGGTTGAATACCTAGCCTTTGTTACCTGTGCCTGTGATTTGATTTGGAAACACCGTATTTTGCCATGTATAATGTGCAGCCATGTTTTTGTCCCAAACTTTAAGGGGGAAAAAAATCATTCATTTTAATTTCTTAAGTCAATTATTTATTTATATTTAGATATTTGTTTTTTATATTATAAAGGAATTTTAGCATTTATTTTTTAAAACTATATTTTACTGATATGCTATTACAGTTCCATTTTTTTTCTGTTTATTCCCCTCTGACCTGTACTCCCCTCCCACCCACACTCCCCTGACACCTTAGTTCATGTCCGGGGCTAGTACATATAAGTTCTTTGGCTTTTCTATTTCCTACACTATTCTTAATCTCCCCCTGTCTATTTTGTACCTACCATTTATGCTTCTTTTTTTTTTTTATGCTCTATTTATTTATTTATTATTTTTTTAAAATATATTTTATTGATTATGCTATTACAGTTGTCCCATTTCTCCCCCATCATTCCCCTCCACCCTACACACCCTCTCCCACCCACATTCCCCCGTTTAGTTCATGTCCATGTGTCATAAGTTCTTTAGCTTCTACATTTCCCATACTATTCTTGCCCTCCCCCTGTCTATTTTCTACCCACCATCTATGCTATTTATTCTCTGTACCTTTTCCCCCCTCTCTCCTCCTCCCACTCCCCTGTTGCTAACCCTCTATATGATCTCCATTTCTGTGGTTCTGTTCCTGTTCTAGCTGTTTTTTTAGTTTGCTTTTGTTTTAGGTATGGTTCTTAATAGCTGTGAGTTTGCTGTCTTTTCACTGTCTTATTTTTATCTTCTTTTTCTTAGATAAGTCCCTTTAACATTTCATATAATAAGGGCTTGGTGATGATGAACTCCTTGAACTTGACCTTATCTGAGAAGCACTTTATCTTCCCTTCCATTCTAAATGACAGCTTTGCTGGGTAGAGCAATCTTGGTTGTAGGTCCTTGACTTTCATGACTTGGAATACTTCTTTCCAGCCCCTTCTTACCCGTAAGGACTCTTTTGAGAAATCAGCCGACAGTCTGATGGGAACTCCTTTGTAGGTGACTGTCCCCTTATCCCTTGCTGCTTCTAGAATTCTCTCCTTCATTTTCATCTTGGCTAATGTAATTACGATGTGCCTTGGTGTGTTCCTCCTTGGGTCCAGCTTCTTTGGGACTCTCTGAGCTTCCTGGACGTCCTGGTAGTCTATTTCCTTCACCAGATTGGGGAAGTTCTCCTTTATTATTTGTTGAAATAAGTTTTCCACTTGTTGCTCTTCTTCTTCCCCTTCTGGGACCCCTATAATTCGGATGTTGGGACGTTTAATGATGTCCTGGAGGTTCCTAAGCCTCTCCTCATTTTTTTTGAATTCTTGTTTCTTCCTCGTTTTCTGTTTGGTTGTTAGTTTCTTCCTTCTGGTCCACTCCATTGATTTGAGTCCCAGTTTTCCTTCCATCTCTATCAGTTCCCCATGCATCTTCCTTCATTTCACGTATTGTAGCCTGCATTTTCTCATCTAATTTGTGAGCAAAATCAACCAATTCTGTGAGCATTTTGATGACCAGTGCTTTGAACTGTGCATCTGATAGGTTGGCTATCTCTTCACTGCTTAGAGGAATTGGCTCTGGGGCTTTGACTGGTTCTCCGGTTTGAGCCATTTTTGGTGTTTTTTTGGTTTTTGTTTTGTTTTGGTTTTAGTCTGGTCGCGGCTATTACGTAGTGAGGGGTGGAGCCTTAGGTGTTCCTCAGGGCGGGGCAGCCCAGTCGCTGGGTTGTGACGCTGTATGTGGGGGCGGGGTCCGAGAGGGAACAATGGCGCCTGTTCCGCTCTCTTCTGGACTCCGGTCCCTTCCGCTGCTTCCCCTTCGCCTGGATTATCTGCACACGCGCATGTGCTCTTATGTAGTGAGGGGTGGAGCCTCAGGCGCTCCCCAGGGTGGGGCAGCCCAGTCGCTGGGTTGTGACACTGTATGTGGGGGCAGGGTTTGAGAGGGAACAATGGTGCCTGCTCTGCTCTCTCCTGGATTCAGTCCCTTCCACCACTTCCTCTCTGCCTGGACTGTCTGCGCACATGAATGTGGGACCACCTGGTCAGCCAGCCACCTTGTGCGGCCTCACTGGGTCTGCACAGTTGCCCCCCCTGTGCCCGGGGTCCGCCAGCTGCTGCCTGTGCACTGGGGAACTGCCAGCTGCTGCTGCTTGCGCTCCCGCACCTTCACCTTCTCCCGCCATGACTCCGCCCCTCCTACCGGTCTGGATGAATGCTTGTTGGACTTCCATACAGTTCAATTTTCTATGAGTTCTGGTTGTTTTCTTGTTTCTAAATATTTGTCGTCCTTAATTTTGGTTGTGAGAGGAGGCACACTATGTCCGCCTATGCCTCCATCTTGGCCTGAAGTCCCATTTATGCTTGTTATTCCCTGTACCTTTTCTCTCATTCTCCCCCCTCTCCAGTCCCCTCTCCTCTGATAACCTTCCATGTGATCTCCATTTCTGTGATTCTGTTCCTGTTGTAGTTGTTTGCTGTTTGTTATTTGCTTCTTTGTAGGTTTCGTTGTTGATAGTTGTGAGTTTGTTGTCATTTTACTGTTCATATTTTTTATCTTCTTTCTCTTAGATAAGTCCCTTTAACATTTCATGTAATAAGGGCTTGGTGATGATGAACTCCTTTAACTTGAACTTGTCTGGGAAGCACTTTATCTGCCCTTCCATTCTAAATGATAGCTTTGCTGGATAGGGTAAAGGACCTACATCTTGGATGACAGTCTGACAGTAACTAGAGGGGAGGCGGGAGGGAATAATGGGGGGACAGGGGGAAGGGTTTTCAGGAACAACTATAAAAGACACATGGACAAAACCAAAAGAGGTTTAGTCAGGGGAGGGAGGTGGGGGTGACTGGGGTGGGGGAGAGTGATGTGGGCAAATGCAGACAACTGTACTTGAACAACAATAAAATAAAAAAATAAAAATAAAAAGTTTTTTTCTAACATGGTTCAATGTCTCTTTAAAATTAAAAATAAAATATATTTTTAAAGTATAGAAAAAAGAAGAAATGGAGGTCACATGGAGGGTTATTAGCAAGGAGGAGGAGGAAGAATTTGGGAAAAGGTACAGGGAATAAGAAGCATAAATGGTAGGTACAAAATAGGTGGAGGTTAAGAATAGTATAGGAAATGGAGAAGCTAAAGAAGTTATATGCATGACCCACGGAAATGCACTGACGGGGAGGGAATGCTGGTGGGGGGGGAGTGCATGGTGGAGGGGAATAAAGGGGAGAAAAAAATGGGACAAGTGTAATAGTATAAGCAATAAAATATACTTAAAAATAAATTTCTTTACATAAGAAAAAAATAAGTAAAATATAACCTTATCTGATGTATCATTGGCAAATATATTCTTCCATACAGTTGGTTCCCTTTTCAATTTGATGATGGTTTCTTTATTGTGCAGAAGGTTTTTAATATCAAGTAGTTCCCTTTTTTTATGTTTTCCTTTATTTTCCTTGCCATAGAAGATATATGGCAAAAATATTGCTGCAGGGGATATCTGACATTTTCCTGCCTATGTTTTCCTCTAGGACTTTCATGGTATCATGACTTATATTTAAGTCTTTTATCCATTTTGAATTTCATATGATGTAAATTGGTAGTCTAGTTTCATTTTTTTTTTTTTTTTTGCATGTACCGGTCCAGATCTCCCAAAACCATTTGTTGAAGAGGCTATTTTTACTCTATTTTGTGGTCTGGGCCCCTTTGTCAAATATTAAATTACCATATTGACATGGGTTTATTTCTGGGCTCTCTATTCTATTCCATTGTTCCATGTGTCTGTTCTTATGCCAGTACCAGATTGTTTTGATTACAGTGACCTTATAGTATAGTTTGATATGAGGTATTTTGATCCCTCCAACTTTGTTCTTCTTTCTCAAGATTGCTGAGGCTATTAGGGGTGTTTTTTGGTTCCATATAAATTATTGAAATATTTGTTCTATCTGTGAAATATGCTATTGGTATTTTAGTAGGGATTGCATACAATCTAGAGATTGCTTTGGATAGTGTGGATATTTTAATTAGCTAATTTTTCCAATCCATCAACACAGTATATGTTTCCATTTATTTGTATCTTCCTTTTTTTCCTAAGTGTTCTATAGTTTTCTGAGCAGAGGTCTTTTACCTCCTTGGTTAAATTTATTCCTAGGCACTTAATTTTTCTTGATGCTATAGTAAATGTTTTTATTCCTAGTTTCTCATTCTGATGTTTCATTGTTGGTGTACAAAAAATACTCAGCAAAGTGAAAGTAGAGGGAGCATACCTCAATATAATAAAGGCCATATACGAGAAACCTACTGCCAACATCGTACTCAACGTGCAAAAACTAACAGCTTTTCCCTTAAGATCAGGAACAAGACAAGAGTGTCGGCTTTCACCACCCTTATGCAACATCGTACTCAAAGTTCCAACCACAAGATCAGACAAGAAAAATAAATAAAAGGCATCCAAACGAAAGGGGGAAGTAAAGCTGTCATTATTTGCATGTATGATAGTGTACACAGAAAACCCTAGTGTCCCCACTGAAAAACTACTCAACCTAATAAGTTGAGTAGTTTTTTGCCCTCAATTTCTGAATATTGACTTTGTATCCTACTATTTTGCTAATGAGTAGTTTTTTGCCCTCAATTTCTGAATATTGACTTTGTATCCCACTATTTTGCTAAATTCACTTATTAGGTTGAGTAGTTTTTCAGTGGAGACTCTAGGGTTTTCTGTGTACATTATCATGCGTGCAAATAATGACAGCTTTACTTCCTCCTTTCCAGTTTGGATGCCTTTTATTTATTTTTCTTGTCTGATCTTGTGGTTGGAACTTTGAGTAAGATGTTGAATAAGGGTGGTGAAAGCAGACACCCTTATCTTGTTCCTGATCTTAGTGGTAAAGCTTTTAGGTTTTGCCCATTAAATATGATGTTGGCAGTTGGTTTCTTGTATATGGCCTTTATTATATTGAGGTATGCTCCCTCTATTTTCACTTCGCTGAGTATTTTTATCATAAATGGGTGATGCACCTTATCACATGCTTTTTCAGCATCTATTGATATGATCATGTGATTTTTGTCCTTCATTTTGTTTATGTGGTATATTTTATTTATTGATTTGTGAATTATTACACCATCTTTGCATTCCTAGGATGAATCTCACTTGATCATGGTGTAAGACCTTTTAAATGTGTTTGTTGCTGGATCCAGATTGCCAATATATTGTTGAGGATTTTAGCATCTGTGTTCATCAGCAGTATGAGCCTTTAATTTTTTTCTTTGTAGTATCTTTAACTCATTTTGGAATTATGATAATACTGGCTTCATCAAAAGATTTTGAGAGTCTTTCCTCTTCCTGAAATTTTTGGAGTAGTTTGAGAAGGACAGGAGTTAATTCTTCTTTGACTGTTTGATAAAATTCACCTCTGAAGCCACCTGAACCAGGGCTTTTGTGTGCCAGGAGTTTTTTTGATTACTGCTTTAATTTTCTAATTGTTTTCAGTCTACTCAGGCTTTCTACTTCTTAATTCAGTTTTGGGAGACTGTATGTTTCCAGAAATTTATTGATTTCACCCAGGTTGTCCACCTTTTTGGCTTATAGTTCATAGTAATTTCTTACAATCCTTTGTATTTCTGTGGTATCAGTTGTTTCTTCTCCTCTTTCATTTCTGATATTACTTATTCTTGAGTCTGGTTAAAGGTTTGTCCATCTTGTTTATCTTTTCAAGGAACTAGCTGCTGGTTGATGTTTTGAATTGTTTTTCTAGTTTCTTTGTCATTTTTCCTGCTCTGATATTATTTCCTTCCTTCTACTTGCTCTGGGCTTTGTTTGTTGTTGTTCCTCAGTTATTTTAGATGTAGGAAGGATTATTTATTTGAGATTTTTCTGTCTTCTTTATATACACTTGTATTTCTGTGAACTTCCCTCTCAAGACCTCCTTCACTATATCCCATAGGTTTTGGGTGTTTTGTGTTCATTTTCATATGTTTACAAATAGTTGCTTTTCCTTCTTTGATCTCTTTGTTAACCCATTCATTATTAATGACATGTTATTCAGCCTCCATGCATTTGAATGTTTTTGCATTTTTCCTTGAGGTGGTTTTCTAGTTTCGCCCATTGCAGTCTAAGAAGAATCTTGATATTTCAATTTTCTTGAATTTGTTGAGGCTTCTTTTGTGTTCTACCATGTAGTCTATCTTTGAAAATGATCCAGGTGTGATTTTTTAATTGGGAAAATTTTAATAAGCATTAAATGCAGTTTACATTAGTAACTGCAGTACTGAATCTGAGATTTGAAATTTTTTTTCAAAAAAGGTTAGTGATTTTCTTTTTCCTTGGAAACATGGATATCCAATTATGAGCATTAATATGATAAGTCTAGGATATTGTGGTTTAGATAATGATAATATCTAAAAGGTGTTCACATTTCATGTGTACAGTAAGGCAGGCTGTAAACTTCTATTTCGTTGAGTTTTAGCAAAAATTCTATGAGATAATTTAAAGGAATGTCAAATTTTTGAAGTGCAAATTCAAACTCTACATTGGGATCACTTTTTTACTTAATGTGCATCTGACTTGAGAATACAGGCAGTTTTTCTTTCCTAATTCCTTGGAAAAATAGTTTTGCAATAAATCTTGTGCCTTCTTTACTATGAGTTGTTTTTAAGAAAGATTATCAACTGTGGTTAGTTTTCCATAGTTGATAAAAACCTGTGTAAAAACATCATAATATAATTTAAGGAGAAAATTTGTTTTTCAAAGGCTATAGGAAAGAAAGAGCACTTATTATTTGTACAAGCACAGACACTTAAAGCTAATCATATTACAGGTAAATCCAATATAATATTCAAAAGTTCTATAAAAATGAACAAAAGATACATGTTTACTTCCATTGCTCCAATAGTGAAACATTAGATCTGCAAGAGAGTTGCACTGCAGCAGTTGGTGGTCCAATTTAAGAGTTTGAAGTCCTTTTGGTGTGTTTGGCCCAATGATGTCCATATCCCAGATAAATTCAGTTCAAAGAACAGAAATTAGGGCAAAGACTCCATGTAACAAAGCACAAGGATATTCTACTAGAATTTGCTGTCCTTCCATGGCTAATGCAGAAATAAAAATCTTGGATTTTTTGTAGAAAAACTACACCATCCAATAATTCAAGCAGTGAGAATAATTCCTGCTGTTCCTTGAAAAGAAAATTTTCTGCAAAGCTGGAAAGTAGGATCATGGGAAGAAGACATTATCCGAGGACACTTGCCACACAACCAAATGAGATATCTATCATACTCATTAAGTTTAATAAACAAAACATTCCTAGACATCCGATTGCACTGATCCCATGTACATAGCCAAACTGGATTTTGCCAGCTAGTAACAATGGCTTCAAAGGCAAGGCAAAAAACCATGGGTCCTACCAGATCAGTCTCATTCCTGATGCTGCCATCTGCTACTTTTAATGGATGTAATACTGTTAGTGTCTTTTTGCCAGATGTGGTCAAAATTGATACCTAATTTTGCTATAGGATCTTCCACTTCCTCCATAATCATAGGACTGCTGTGATTGGTCGTCAGTGCTGTAACTCATCTGATAAAAATCTGTGTTTAAGTTATCAAAGCCTGACATAGCAAATGACCAAACATAGAGGCAATGGCAGCATCTACCCCAGCGCCAGATAATCCCGAGAACTCAGTTTCATGCATATTTGAAAAGAATTTATATTTTGCTTCTTTGGGGTGAAATTCTCAACGTAAATATCAATTAAGTCCATTTGATCTGGAGTATCATTCAGTGCCACAATATCCTTGCTGATTTTTTGTTTGGACAGCCTATCCATTGATGACAGTGGGGTGTTAAAATCCCCTATGATGAGCATATTGCTGTTGATTTCTTTCTTAAAGTCTTCCAAGGTTTTCCTTATATATCTAGGTGCACCTATGTTTGGTGTATACATGTTTATAAGGATTATATTCCCTTAGATGTTAGATAATAACCTTCTTTGTATTGTGTTACAGCCTTTGTTTTTAAGTCTATTTTTGTCTGATACAAGTATTACCATCTCACCTTTTTTTCCTTGTCCATTTGCTTGGAACGTATTTTTTCATTCCTTTACTTTTACCCTGTGTAGATCTTTTGTTCTGAGGTGGGTCTCTTGTAGACAGCATATATGCGGGGTGTGTTTTCTTATCAATTCAGCTATCCTGTGTCTTGATTGGAACATTTAATCCATTTACATTTAAGGTTTTTATTGATAGGTATTAATACATTGCCATTTTTTACTTTTGTAAGTATGTTCTCCCTGTCGCCCCCTGCCCCTTTTTTCTTCATCTTCTTAAAGCAATTCCTTTAGCATCTCTTGCAATGCTGGTTTGGTGGAAATGTATTCTTTTAGACTTTTTTTTTTTGTGTGTCTGGGTAGCTCTTATTTCACCTTCCATCTTAAATGAGAATCATGTTGGGTAGAGTAGTCCTGGGTGCAGGTCTTTGCTTTTCTTACTTGGAATATTTTGTGCCATTCCCTTCTGGATTGCAGTGTATCTGTTGAGAATTCAACTGATAGCCTTAACGAAGCTCCCTTGTTTGGAGCTCCCTTGTATGTTCCTTGCTGTTTCTTCCTTGCTACATTTAAGATTCTTTGTTTGTTTCTAAATTTTAATTATGATGTGTCTTGGACCAGGCCTCTTTTGATTCATCTTGATTGGAACCCTCTGTACTTCCTGGACATGGTGTAACTTTTTCCCTCAGCGAGTTATGGAAGTTTTCTGTCATTTTTTTCAAAGAGGTTTTCTATCCCTTGGTCATTTTCTTCTCCTTCTGCTATCACTATGGTGCAAATATTGTTACATTTCATGTTGTGCTGCAGCTCCCTCAAACTATCTTGGTTCTTTTTTAGTATTTTTAAATTTTGTTTCTGTAACTGGGTATTTGTTTTCTACCTTGTCTTCCAACTTGCTGATTCAGTCCTCTGCTTCATCTAGCCTGTTTTTAATTCCTTCTAGTGTAATCTTCATTTCAGATATTGTATTATTCATTTCCTCCTGGTTCTTATTCATAGTTGGTATGTCCTTTTTCATGCTGGTGTAGTTCCCTCTTAGTTCCTTGTACCTCCCACAAAGTTCCTTGTATTTCTCACTGAGTTCCTTGAGCATCCTTATGACCATTACTTTGAGCTCTATGTCTGATAGATTGTTTGCATTGATTTCATTTAGTACTCTTTCAGGGTATTCCTCCTTTCTTTTCTATTGGGTGTTTTTCTTTGTGTCCCCATTTTAGGTGACTCTTTCTGTTTGTTTATGCATATTTGTTTCTGCTTTGATCCCTGTCTTTGTGGGGTAGTCTTCTATTGTAGAAGACCTCTGGGACTGAGTGGTGCAGTCTCCTTGATCTACTGAGCTGGATGTTCTAGGGATGTCCTTTACGCAGTGTATTTGGGCTCTCTTGTTGTAATTGAGTATTAGTTGTTGTTGGCTCATTCATTGATGGGTTTTCTCCTCTGGCTGGCTGGCTGAGTGTCACAACCCCTACCATGTCTTATATGCTGCTAATCAGATGCTGCCAGAACAAAACAAAACAACCCAGCAAACAAAGCCGACACCAGCAAAAATACCCCAACCACAACTACAATGTCAACAAAAATTTAGGAAAGTTTAATAAAGGTGGAAAAAAGAATAAGAATATTATAAGAAAGAGAAAAATAATATGAAGTGTCTGATGGAACAAAAAATTTTTCAAGAGGGTAGAAGGAGGAGAAATAATAGGAGTAGGAAATAGAAATAAGGTGGAAAATGGCAGAAAATAAATTTTACAATGTAAATAAAGATGGAAGGACTAGGTCAAGATAGAGTAAGAAAAGGGAAGAATATAATATGAGTTTTGAAATTTAAAGAAAATGGAAAAATAGGAACCAAATTGAAGAAAACAACCACTGCAGCAATATCCACAAGAAATGATCAAAGATTAATAAGGGTGGAAAGAGATTAAGAATATTATAAGAAAATAAGAAAAAAGATTATGAAATGTCTAAATAAAATTGATTTTGAGAGGGAAGAGAAGTAATACACATAAGGATTAGAAACCAGGATAAGAAAGGGACATAATAAAATTTAAAGCTAAAATGAGGAAGGCAAAATGGAATAGGACAGGGGAACAGTAAAATAATAAGATTTGAAATTAAAAAAATGAACATCTAGGAATAAAATTGAAGAAATAAAACAGCAATATCAATGACAATGAGCAAAGATTAATAGAGGTGGAAAGAATAAGGATATTATAAGAAAGGGAAAAAATGTGTGATAAGTAATGGAAAGAGAATGGTTTTGAGAGAATGGAGGGAGGAGAATAGTAGGAGTGAGCAATGGAAACAAGGTGTTGAAAGGGGGAAAATAAAATACAATTTAAAATGAAAATAAGAAAGGGAAGGAAGAAGGCAAAATGGAATAAGAGAAGGGAAGGGTAAAACATGAGATTTGATATAAAACTAAAATAAAAAATAGTGAAATAGAGGACTTCCAGCCAAGATGGAGGTGTAGGTGCCTCCTCGCACAACCAAAAGAGGAACAAGAACAAATTTAAAAACAAAAAAAAAACCCAACCAGAACTGACAGAAAATCGAACTGTATAAAAGTCCAACAACCAAGGAGTTAAAGAAGAAACATTCATGCAGACCAGTAGGAGGGAGAGACGTCAGCTGGGTGGAGAGGACAGCCAGGTGGAGAGGACAGCCAGATGAAGAGGACTTGTGGCAAGGCTGCAGCTGGTGGACCCAGCAAGGTGGCAGAGTGGGCGGTGCCACATTCGTGTGCAGATAAACCAGGAGGAACAACTGGGGAGTGAGACAGACTGCACAACCCAGGGCTCCAGCTCAACCCAAGGCTCCAGCACAGAGAAATAAAGCCTTAAACCTCTGACTGAAAACACCTGTGGGGGTTGAGGTGGCAGTGGGAGAAACTCCCAGCCTCACAGGAGAGTTCATTGGAGTGACCCACAGGGTACTAGAATGTATGCAAACCCACCTACTTGGGAATCAGCACCAGAAGGGCCCAACTGGATTGTGGGTAGTGGGGGAAGTGACTGAAATCTGGCAGAGAGCTGAGCAAGCAGCACTGTTCCTTCTTGGGACCCCTCCCCCACATACAGTGTCACAGCACAGCAATGTGAGTTGCCCCACCTGGTGAACACCTAAAGCTCCGCCCCTTACTAAGTAACTGAGAGGGGGGGAAAATGGCCCAAATGAAAGAACAGATCACAGCTCTAGAAGAAATACAACTAAGTGACAATGAGATAGCCAACCTATCAGATGCACAGTTCAAAACACTGGTAATCAGGATGCTCCCAGAAGTGGTTGAATATGGTCGCAAATTAGATGAAAAAGATGAAGACTATGCTAAGTAAAATAAAGGAAAATGTACAGGGAACCAACAGTGATGGGAAGAAAACTGGGACTCAAATCAATGGAGTGGGCCAGAAGGAAGAAAGAAACATTCAACCAGAACAGAATGAAGAAACAAGAATTCAAAAACATGAGGAGAGGCTTAGGAACCTCCAGGACATCTTTAAACGTTCCAACATCCGAATCATAGGGGTACCAGAAGGAGAAGAGAAAGAGCAACAAATTGAAATCTTATTTGAACTAATAATGAAAGAGAACTTCCCCAATCTGGCAAAGGAAATAGACTTCCAGGAAGTCCAGGAAGCTCAGAGAGTCCCAAAGAAGTTGGACCCAAGGAGGAACACACCAAGGCACGTCATAATTACACAACCCAAGATTAAATGATGAGGAGAGAATCTTAAAAGCAGCAAGAAAAAAGGAGACAGTTACCTATAGAGGAGTTCTCATAAGACTGTCAGCTGATTTCTCAAAAGAGACCTTACAGGCAAGAAGGGGCTGGAAAGAAGTATTCCAAGTCATGAAAGACAAGGAAGGACCTATATCCAAGGTGACTCTATCCAGCAAAGCTACCATTTAGAATGGAAGGGCAGATAAAGTGCTTCTCAGATAATTTCAAGTTCAAGGAGTTCATCATCACCCAGCCCTTACTATATGAAATGTTAAAGGGATTTATCTAAGAAAAAGGAAAAGATAAAAAAATATGAACAGTAAAATGACAACAAAGTCACAGTTATTAACAACCCAAACAAAAAACAAACAAAAAAACTAAGCAAACAACTAGAACTAGGAACAGAATCACAGAAATGTTGATCACATGGAGGGTTATCAGCAGGGAAGTGGGAGGGGGACAAAGGGGAAAAAGGTACAGAGAGTAAGTAGCATAAATGGTAAGTACAGAACAGACAGGGGGAGGTTAAGAATGGTATAGGAAACGTAAAAGCCAAAGAACTTACATGTCTGACCCATGGACATGAACTAGACAGGGGGAATGTGGGTGGGAGAGGGTGTGCAGGGCGGAGGGGAATAAAGGGGGGAAAATGGAACAAGTGTGATGGCATAATCAATAAAATATATTAAAAACAAACAAAAAATAGCAAAATAATAGGAAGAAAATTGAAGAAAAAGAAAAATACTTAAAGGCTATGCAGGAGAAAAAATAACACAAATAATGAAAAAGAGCGAGGTGGCATTTGCCTCAGCAGAGTCTAGCATTTGCCTGCCGTCTTCTTCTGGATTTGTCTCTGGTAATGTCAGATGGTGTCCCAATCTAGCTTTTGGAAGCATGTTCAAGGTTTCAAGTTCTCCACAGTCTGTGGCTGTTTCCTTTAGGCTTGGCTGGTCCTCCCTGATCTGCCATGTTGTCTTTTCATCAGCGCAAGGCCCAGGGATGGCTCATCTAATGTCTGACAACACCACATGTACCACCTCCGTCTGCCTCTAGAGGGAGCTTCTGCTGCAATTGGAAGGTGGCATCCCTGGTTCTACCTTAGGAGGCTCTGTTCAGTCTTCAGAGAAGATGGTGGGTAGGCCCCCCACCCCTGGGCTACCTGTCTTGGTCTGTCCCAGATTATCTCCAATAATGTATAGTTTCTGATGAATTAGCTGTCCATGTCCTGTGAGTGGCCAATCTATGTAAAAGGGTCAGCTCTTTCCTGCTTGGTGCTGATGGCAGCTTTCTATAAGAGCTGAGGCTGGGCGGTGCCCTTAGTATTGCTTGCTCTGCCAATTTCTAATCTCTCTGCTCTGCCATTTTTCAGTGGAATAGGGCTTGCGGAGGAATCAGTGTAGCTTGTCACATCTGATAAAACTTTGTAAAGGGCTCTTTAAGAGATTTTTCTTTCCCCTGTGGATCTATGCCCAGAAGGGGGTTCTTGAGCTTGACCCTACTGTTCTGAGGAGTTTGCCATCCTGCAGATGGGGATTGGGCACACCTTCCTCTTCCCAGAGGTTAGTACTCCATGGTGTGAGGGGACCTCCCTGACTGGAAAGAATCTTAGATGCTCAGCTCTTGCTTATCTAATTTTCAGCCCACTGCTCTCACAGGAAGCTCAGACCCGGACTCTCCATTCTGTTTGCAGTCCCTCCACGCCACCCCCGCTGCCACCCCCGCTGCCACCCCCTGCCCTCTGCTTGCCAGCTGCGCTAGATGGGGTCCTGCAATCCCCTTGCCATGCAGCTTTCTAATTTTCCTGCCTAGCTGGATTCTACAGGTATGACTGCACTTTCAGTCTGGTTTCTTTGCTGGCAGGGCAGCTGCATTCGTGTGACCTTTGCCCAGCCACACTTCTGTTCCATTTTTAAAAAGTCACTATGTGGCACCCAACTTCAGCATTGAGTCACTGCCCAGTTCTCCACTACTCCACCTCTCCAAAAAGCAACAAGTCTCTCTTGGTGAGGTCCGGCCAGAGCCAGCCAAGCCTCCAACAGTTTTAGGAGATAGAATTTCTCTCTGAAACTCTCCTGGTTGGGGCTACAGCAGTGGATATGCTGCTCACTGTGTGTGTGCAGCCTGAGATTCCTAGGATCCTTATATCCTCTCAAGTCTCTCCTGAATAGGGTTGGGGATTCCCTGTGTGGGACCAGGGCCCCCCACTCTGGGAGAAGAGGGAGCTACTAAGCTGCATTTTCTGTCTGGTCTCTCCTTTGCTGCAGGTTCCTTGAACAGGATATTTCCTCTTCAATTTTATAAAATCTCTTACCAGATGGTGCAAAGCATCCTCTGTACTCCTTGGCTTCCAAAATTCATATTAACTGAGTTTCTGTTGATTGTTAGATCATTTTAGGAGTATCAGCCAAAAATCCATGCTGGCAACACAAGCAACTGGGTTCAACTTCTACCTACTAGGCTGCATCCTTCCTCAGCTTGAATTTCACTCTCTTTTTAATTCCAGGGGTTTTTTCTTTTTAATTTTTATGGATTTATTGGGGTGACATTGGTTAATAAAATTATATAGGTTTCAGATATACAATTCTGCAATACATCATCTGTATATTGTATTGTATATTCACCACCCCAAGTCAAGGGTCTTTTCATCACATTTAACCCCCTCTTTATCCTCTTCTACTTCCCACTCCAGCCCCTTTCCCTCTGGTAATCACCACATTGTTGTCTGTGTCTATGATGTTTTTTGTTTGTTTGTTTGTTTGTTTTTGCTTAATCTCTTCACCTTTTTCACCCAGCCCACACCTTTCCTCTCAGACAGCCTTTAGACTATTCTCTGTATCTATGGGTCTGTTTTTATTGTGTTTGTTAGTTTATTTTGTTTATTAGACTCCATGTGTAAGTAAAATCAAATGGTACTTGTCTTTTCCTGACTGACTTATTTCACTTAGCACAATACTCTTTAGGTCCATTCTTGTTGTCACAAAAGGTAGGATTTCCTTCTTTTTATGGCCAAGTAGTATTCCATTGTGTAAATATACTACAGCTTTTTTAATCCACTGATGGGCACTTGGGCTGCTTCCAAATGTTGGCTATTGTGAATAACACTGCAATAAATGGTGTGTATATATTCTTTTAAATTAGTGTTTCATGTGTTTTCAGATATATTCCTGGAAGTGAAATCTCTGTGTCATAAGGCAGTTCCATTTTTAATTTTTTTACATTGTTATTCAATTACAGTTGTCCCTGTTTTTTTCCCCCCGTTGCCCTCCTGTGCCCCGGCCAATCCCCACTCCCAGAAGACAATCCCAAGCCTATTGTCCTTGTCCATGGGTCCTTCGTACATATTCCTTTACTTGACTCTTCCCCTTCTTCCCTTGTTAACCCCCCTCCCCATTTACCATCTGGTCACTATCAGTTTGTTCTTTATTTCTGTGCCTTTGGTTCTTTTTTGCTCATTTCCTTTTTTTGGTGTTCTACTTATAGGTGAGATCATATGGTATTTGTCTTTCACTGCCTTGCTTATTTCACTTAGTGTAATACTCTCTAGTTCTATACAAGGATAGGAGTTCTTTTTTTGGCTGTGTAGTATTCCATTGTGTAAATGTACCACAGTTCTTGATCCACTCATTTACTGATGGGTACTTAGGCTGTTTCTAGCACTTAGCTATTGTTAATTGTGCTGCTATGAACATGGGGGTGCATAGGTTCTTCTGAACTGATGTTTCAGTATTCTTAGGGTAAAATCCCAGCAGTGGAATTGTCAGGTCAAAACGCAGTTCCATTTTTAGTTTTCTGAGGAAATTCCACATTGTTTTCCACAGTGGCTGTATCAGTCTGCATTCCCACCAACAGTCTATCTACTAGGGTTCCTTTTTCTCTACAAGTTTGTCAGCACTTATTGTTTGTTGATTTGTTAATGATGGCCATTGTGACTGGTGCAAAGTGGTATCTCATTATGGCTTTAATTTGCATCTCTCTGATGGCTAGTGATGTTGAGCATCCATGCTTATGTCTGTGACTCTGTATGTTCTTCTTGGAGAGCTGTCAGGTCCTTTGCTCATTTTTTTTATGGGTAATTGTTTTTTATTTTTTTAATATATTTTATTGATTATGCTATTACAGTGGTCCCATTTCTCCCCCATCATTCCCCTCCAACCTGCACACCCTCTCCCACCCACATTCCCCCCCTTTAGTTCATGTCCATGTGTCATAAGTTCTTTAGCTTCTACATTTCCCACACTATTCTTGCCCTCCCCCTGTCTATTTTCTACCCACCGTCTATGCTACTTATTCTCTGTACCTTTTCCCCCTCTCTCCTCCTCCCACTCCCCTGTTGCTAACCCTCCATATGATCTCCATTTCTGTGGTTCTATTCCTGTTCTAGCTGTTTGCTTAGTTTGCTTTTGTTTTAGGTGTGGTTGTTAATAGCTGTGAGTTTGCTGTCTTTTCATTGTCATATTTTTATCTTCTTTTTCTTAGATAAGTCCCTTTAACATTTCATATAATAAGGGCTTGGTGATGATGAACTCCTTGAACTTGACCTTATCTGAGAAGCCCTTTATCTTCCCTTCCATTCTAAATGGAAGCTTTGCTGGATAGAGCAATTTTGGATGTAGGTCCCTGCCTTTCAAGACTTCAAATATTTCTTTCCAGCCCCTTCTTGCCTGGAGCGTCTTTTTTGAGAAATCAGCTGACAGTCTGAGGGGAACTCCTTTGTAGGTGACTGTCCCCTTATCCCTTGCTGCTTCTAGAATTCTCTCCTTCATTTTCATCTTGGCTAGTGTAATTATGATGTGCCTTGGTGTGTTCCTCCTTGGGTCCAACTTCTTTGGGACTCTCTGAGTTTCCTGGACTTCTTGGTAGTCTATTTCCTTTGCCAGATTGGGGAAGTTCTCCTTTATTATTTGTTCAACTAAGTTTTCCACTTGTTGCTTTTCTTTTTCGCCTTCTGGTACCCCTATAATGCAGATTTTGGGATGTTTAATGATGTCCTGGAGGTTCCTAAGCCTCTCCTCATTTTTTTTTTTGAATTCTTGTTTCTTTCTTGTTTTCTGTTTGGTTGTTTCTTTTTTCCTTCTGGTTCAGTCCATTGATTTGAGTCCCAGTTTTCCTCTCATCTCTATTGGTTCCCCATGCGTCTTCCTTCATTTCACGTATTGTAACCTGCATTTTTTCATCTAATTTGTGAGCAAAATCAACCAATTCTGTGAGTATCCTGATCACCAGTGCTTTGAACTGTGCATCTGATAGGTTGGCTATCTCTTCACGGCTTAGAGGAATTGGCTCTGGGGCTTTTATTTGTTCTCCAGTTTGAGCCACTTTTGGTGGTTTTTTTTTTGTTTTGTTTTGGTTTTGGTCTGGTCGCGGCTGTTACGTAGTGAGGGGTAGAGCCTTAGGTGTTCCCCTGTGCAGGGCAGCCCAGTTGCTGAGTTGTGACGATGTCTGTGGGGGCGGGGTCTGAGAGGGAACGATGGCGCCTGCTCCGTTCTCTTCTGCATTCCAGTCCCCTCCTCCACTTCCCCTTCACCTGGACTGTCTGTGCATGGGAATGTGGGACCAGCTGGTCAGCCAGCCGCCTTGTGTGGCCTCACTGGGTCTGCACAGTTGCCACCCCGTTCCCGGGGTCTGCTAGCTGCTGCCTGTGGGCCCAGAGTCTGCCAGCTGCTGCCTGTGCACCTGGGAACTGCCAGCCGCTGCTGCCTGCATGCCCAGGTCCGCACCTCCACTTTTTCCTGCCATGACTCCACCCCTCTTACCAGCCTGGATGAATGGTTGTTGGACTTCCGTACAGTTCAATTTTGTATCAGTTCTGGTTGTTTTCTTGTTTCTAAATATTTGTTGTCCTTAATTTTGGTTGTGAGAGGAGGCACAGTGTGTCCACCTACGCCTCCATCTTGGCCAGAAGTCCCTTTTGCTCATTTTTTAATTGGACTGTTTGTCTTCTTGGTGTGGAGTAGTGTGAGTTCTTTATATATTTTGATAAAAGGTTACAGATCAAACCTTTGTCAAGGTATCATTGGCAAATATATTTTCCCATAAGGTTCATTCTCTTTTAATTTTGCTAATATTTAAGCTTCTTTAGCTGTGCAGAAGCTTTTTAATTTGATGTAATCCCATTTGTTTATTATTTTCTTTATATCAGCAACCCTCTGGGACATATCAGTGAAAATATTGGTGTGTGAGATATCTGAAATTTTCCTACCTATGAGCTCCTCTGGGACTTTTATGGTATCATGATTTATATTTAAGTCTCCTATCCATCTTGAGTTTATTTTCCTGTATGGTGTAGGTTGGTAGTCCAATTTCACTTTTGCATGTAGCTGTCCAGATCTTTCAACACCATTTGTTGAAGAGGTTATTTTTACTCCATTTTATGCTTCTCCTCCCTTTGTGAGTATTAATTGACCACAGAGACTTGGCTTTATTTCTGTGCTCTCTATTCTGTGCCATTGATCTGTGTGTCTGTTTTTATGTCAGTACCAGACTGTTTTTATTACAGTGGCCTTGTAATATAGTTTGATATCAGATATTGTGCTCCCTCCTACTTTGTTTTTCTTTCTCAAAATCGCTGAGGTTTTTTGGGGTCGTTTATGCTTCCATATAAATTTTTTGAAATGTTCTATATCTGTGAAATATGCCATTGGTAGTTTAATAGGGATTGCATTGAATTTATAGATTGCTTTGGGTAGTATGGACATTTTAATGGTGTTAATTCTTCCAGTCCATGAACATAGTATATGCTTCCATTTATTTGTCTCTTCCTTAATTTCTTTCTTCAGTGTTCTGTACTTTCTAACTACTAACCAAGGAGATCTTTTACCTCCTTGGTTAAGTTTATTCCTAAGTACTTTATTTTTCTTTTTGTTATAGTAAATGGGATTTTTGCCCTTAATTTCTGTTTCTGATATGTCATTGTTGGTGTACAAAAATGCTTTCAATTTCTGAATTAACTCTGTATCCTGTTGTTTTGCCATATTCACTTACTAGGTCAAGAATTCTTTTGGTGGATTCTGTAGGATTTTCTATGCACCCTGTCATGTCATCTGCAAACAGTGACAGTTTTACTTCCTCTTTTTTAATTTAGATACCTTTTATTTCTTTTTCTTGTCTACTCACTGTGGCTATTCAATGCTGTGTTGAGTAGAAGTGCTGAAAGTAGACACCTTTGTCTTGTACCTGATTTTGGGGGTAAAGTTTTAGTTTTTGCCCATTGAGTATGATGTTGACAGTAGGTTTCTCGTATATAGCCTTTATTATGTTGAGGTATGCTCCCTCTATTTCATTTTGCTAAGTTTTTTATCATTAATAGGTGCTATACTTTCTCAAATGCTTTTTCAGTATCTATTGATATGATCATGTGATTTTATCCTTCATTTTGTTTATGTGATGTATTAAATTTATTGATTTGTGAATATCATACCATCCTTGCATCCCTGGTATGAATCCCACTCCATCATGGTGTGTGATCTTTTTAATGTATTATTTGTTCCGGTTTCCCAATATTTTCTTGAGGATTTTAGCATCTATGGTCATCAGTAGTTTTCTGGCTTGTAGTTTCCTTTCTTTGGTGTGTCTTTATCTGGTTTTGGATTTAGGATGTTGCAGGCCTTGTAAAAAGAGTTCAGGAGTCTTCCCTCTTCTTGGATTTTTTGTAATAGTTTGAGCAGGAGAGGGGTTAGCTCTTCCCTGAATGTTTGGTAAAATTCTCCTGTGAAGCCATACAGTCCAGGGCTTTTGTGTGTTGGGAGTTTTTTGATTATTGCTTCAGTTTCACTAGCTGTTATTGGTCTATTCAGGCTTTCTGCTTCTTTCTGATTCAGTTTTGGAAGATTAGTATATGTTTCTAGAAATTTATCCATTTTGCTCAGGTTTTCAGATTTCTTGGCTTATAGTTGTTCGTAGTAATTTCTTACAATTCTTTGTATTTCTGTGGTATCAGGTGTAATTTCTCCTCTTTTGTTTCTGATTTTATTTATTTGGGTCCTCTTTTTTTGGATGAGTCTGGTTAAAGGCATGTTGATTTTATTTATCTTTTCAAAGAACAAGCTTCTGGATTTATTTATCCTTTGAATTATTCATTTAGCCTCTATTTAATTCTGCTCTGATCTTGATTTTTTCCTTCTTTCTACTTACTCTGGGCTTTGTTTGTTGTTATTCCTCCAGTTCTTGTAGTTGTAGGTTAGGTTATTTTAAAATTTTCTCTCTTTTTTAGGTAGGCCTGCATTACTGTGAACTTCCCTCTCAGGACTGACTTCACTGTGTCGCATAAGTTTTGGGCTGCTGTGTGTTCATTTTCATTTGTTTCCAGAAACTTCTTGATTTCTGTCTTGATCTTGTTGTTAATCCATTCGTTGTTTAATAACATGTTATTCAGTCTCCATGAATTTGGCTGCTTTTGAGTTTTGCTTTTGGTTGGTTTCTAGTTTCAGGCCATTATGATCTGTGAAAGTGCTTGATATGATTTCAGTTTTCTTGAATTTCTTGGGGCTTGTTTTGTATTCTGCTACGTGGTCTGTCTCTGAGAGTGTTCCATGTACATTTGAAAAGAATGTGTATTTTCCTTCTTTGATGTGAAAGGTTCTGTACGTATCAGTTAAGTCCATTTGATCTAGGACATTGTTCAATGCCGTAATATCCTCATTGATATTTTGTTTGGAAGATCTATCCATTTTAGATAGTGGGGTGTTAAAATCCCCTAGTATAGGTGTGTTGCTGTCTATATCTTTCTTGAAGTCCTCCAAGATTTTCTTTATATATTTGGGTGCTGCTATGTTAGGTGCATATACGTTTACAATCTTTATGTCTTCTTGATGAATTCTTCCCTTCAGTATTGTGAAGTGACCTTTTCTGTGTCTTTTTATGGCCTTTGTTTTGAAGTCTATTTTGTCAAATATAAGTATTGCTGTACCAGCTTTTTTTTTCCTGTCCATTTGCTTGGAATATATTTTTCCAGCCCTTCACTTTCAGTCTGTGTAGATCTTTTCTTCTGAGGTGGGTCTCCTGTAGGCAGCATAGGTACATGTCATGTATTCTTATTCATTCAGCTATTCTATGTCTTTTGATTGGAGCATTTAATCCATTTACATTTAAGGTTATTATTGATAGGTACTTATTCATTGCCATTTTCCCCCTTTGTACCTGTGTTCCTCTCTCTCTCTCTCACTCTTTTTCATCTTCTTAAAGCATTCCCTTTAGCATGTCTTGCAATGCTGGGTTTATGGAGGTATATTCCTTTAGCTTTCTTTTGTCTGGGGAACTCCTTATTTCACCTTATATTTTAAATGTCAGCCTTGCTCAGTAGAGTATTCTTGGTTCAGACCTTTGCTTTTCATTACTTGAACTATTTTGTGCTTTTCCCTTCTGACTTGTAGTGTTTCTGTTGAGAAATCAACTTCTAGCTTTATTGGGGCTCCCTTGTATGTTACATTGTTTCTCTGCTGTCTTTAAGATTCTCTCTTTGTCTTTGAATTTTGCCATTTTAATTAACATGTGTCCTAAAGTGGGCCTCTTTGGGTTCATCTTGATTGGGACCCTCTGTGCTTCCTGTACTTGAGTGAGTTTTTCTTTCATCAAATTAGGGATGTTTTCTGTCATTACTTTTTCAAACAGGTTTTCTATCACTTGCTCCTCTTCTCCTTCTGGTATCCCTATTTTACAGATATTATGTTTCATGTTGTCCTGCAGCTCTCTTAATGCCTCTTGGATCTTTTTGAGTCTTATTTCATTGCTCTGTCTGGTAATTTTTTGTACCTTGTCCTCCAGCTCACTGATTTGATCCTCTGTTTCATGTAACCTGCTTTTAAATCTGCCTACTGAGTTCTTCATTTCAGATATTGTATTTTTCGTTTCCTCCTGTCTCTCATTGATAGTTTCTATGTCCTTTTTCATGCTAGTATAGTTCACAGTAAGTTCCCTGAAGCTTCCCTGGAGTTCTTTGAAGTTCTCACTGAGCTCCTTCAGCATCCTTATAACCATTATTTTGAACTCGATCTCTCTAATTTGGTTGCCTCAACTTCATTTAGCAGTCATTCTGGGGGTTCCTCCTTTTCTTTCTATTGTGGGTTGTTTCTTTGTCTCCCCATTTTAGTTGACTCTTCTTGTTTTTTTTTTCCTGTTTGTTAGATTTATCTGCTTTGACTCCTTGTCTTCGTGGTATGATCTTCTGTGTTAGGAGACCTGTGTGACTCAGTGGTACATTCTTCATGATCACCTGGGCTTGATGCTCTTGCACTGCCCTTATGCCTTTTATGTGGTTGTAACTGGGTTTTGGTTGTTGTTGGGTCATTCTTTGGTGAGTTCTTCCCTATGGCTGACTGAGAGTCTCTCCGCCTGCCATGCCTTGTATACTGTTGTACAGGTGCTGCCAGAACAAAAACCAAAGAGCCCAGGAAACAGATCCACACCTTCACAGATATCCCCCACCCACAAATACACTATCAACAATCAGTGTGTTCATGTTAATGAAGGTGTAAAGAGATTAAGACTATTTTAAGGGAAAAAAAACAAATATGAGATGATTAAATGAAGAAAGAAAGAAGGAGCTCATACCCTATGCAACAGCATGGATGGAACTTGAGAGCATCATGCTAAGCGAAGTAAGCCAGGCAGTGAAAGACAAATACCATATGATCTCACCTTTAACAGGAAGCTAATCAACAAAACAAACAAACAAGCATAATATAACCAAAGACATGGAAATTGGGAACAGGCTGAAAGTCACCAGAGAGGAGAGGGGAGGGAATTTCAGGGGAAAAGGGGAAGGATTTACAGGAACAAGTATAAAGGACACATGGACAAAAACTATGGGGGGGTGGAAATGGGAGGGAGGTGGGGAGGGCTGGGGTGGCAGGTACGGGTGAGAATAAGAGACAGAAAACTGTACAAGATCAACAATTAAAATAAAAATTTAAAAAAAACACTGATTAAAAATTTTAAAAAAATGAAAGAAAAGAGATTTTGTGATAGTAGAGAGGGGGCAATAATAAAAGTAGGATATAGAGACAAGGCAAAGCAGAAAATAAAATAAAATTTATTTGGTAATTAAAAAAGGGAGGAGGGAAGGTAGAATGGAGTAAGAGAAGGAAAATATGTAGTATTAGGTTAAAACCAAAATTTAAAGAAAATATATATATTTTTATATTTGTATATACCTAATGAAAAAAAACATACAACACAACAAATAAATATATATGATGGCCCTACTTGTAGAAAAATTTCCACCCCAGAGATATCAACAACCAATGAGCTAAGATGTATATAGGTGCAATGGGAATAAGAGAGCACAAGGAAAGAAAAAAAAGCTGAAGAGATGTCTAGAGGAAAGAGAAGTTATTTTGAAAGCATACAGGAAGAAGGAACACTAAGAGTGCAGGATGAAAACTTGGCTAAGAGAAGGAAATATTAACATTTAAAATGAAAAAGGAAGACAAGGAGAAAGGGAAAATGGAGTAAGAGGAGAGCACTGAAATTTGAGACTTGAAATACAAAGATAGTCTCTATCTAGAATAAGACTAAACTACTGTAACATCCACCACCATATCTACTATCTATGAGCAAAGATTGCTAAAAGTGGAGAAAGAATACGGGTATTTTTTTAAAATATATTTTATTGATTATGCTATCACACTTGTTCCATTTCCCCCCCTTTATTCCCCTCCGCCCTGCACACCCTCTCCCACCCACATTCCCCCTGTCTAGTTCATGTCCATGGGTCAGACATGTAAGTTCTTTGGCTTTTACGTTTCCTATACCATTCTTAACCTCCCCCTGTCTGTTCTGTACTTACCATTTATGCTACTTACTCTCTGTACCTTTTTCCCCTTTGTCCCCCTCCCACTTCCCTGCTGATAACCCTCCATGTGATCAACATTTCTGTGATTCTGTTCCTAGTTCTAGTTGTTTGCTTAGTTTTTTTGTTTGTTTTTTGTTTGGGTTGTTAATAACTGTGACTTTGTTGTCATTTTACTGTTCATATTTTTTTATCTTTTCCTTTTTCTTAGATAAATCCCTTTAACATTTCATATAGTAAGGGCTGGGTGATGATGAACTCCTTGAACTTGAAATTATCTGAGAAGCACTTTATCTGCCCTTCCATTCTAAATGGTAGCTTTGCTGGATAGAGTCACCTTGGATATAGGTCCTTCCTTGTCTTTCATGACTTGGAATACTTCTTTCCAGCCCCTTCTTGCCTGTAAGGTCTCTTTTGAGAAATCAGCTGACAGTCTTATGAGAACTCCTCTATAGGTAACTGTCTCCTTTTTTCTTGCTGCTTTTAAGATTCTCTCCTCATCATTTAATCTTGGGTTGTGTAATTATGACGTGCCTTGGTGTGTTCCTCCTTGGGTCCAACTTCTTTGGGACTCTCTGAGCTTCCTGGACTTCCTGGAAGTCTATTTCCTTTGCCAGATTGGGGAAGTTCTCTTTCATTATTAGTTCAAATAAGATTTCAATTTGTTGCTCTTTCTCTTCTCCTTCTGGTACCCCTATGATTCGGATGTTGGAACGTTTAAAGATGTCCTGGAGGTTCCTAAGCCTCTCCTCATGTTTTTGAATTCTTGTTTCTTCATTCTGTTCTGGTTGAATGTTTCTTTCTTCCTTCTGGCCCACTCCATTGATTTGAGTCCCAGTTTTCTTCCCATCACTGTTGGTTCCCTGTACATTTTCCTTTATTTCACTTAGCATAGTCTTCATCTTTTTCATCTAATTTGCGACCATATTCAACCACTTCTGGGAGCATCCTGATTACCAGTGTTTTGAACTGTGCATCTGATAGGTTGGCTATCTCATTGTCACTTAGTTGTATTTCTTCTAGAGCTGTGATCTGTTCTTTCATTTGGGCCATTTTCCCCCCCTCTCAGTTACTTAGTAAGGGGCGGAGCTTTAGGTGTTCACCAGGTGGGGCAACTCACATTGCTGTGCTGTGACACTGTATGTGGGGGAGGGGTCCCAAGAAGGAACAGTGCTGCTTGCTCAGCTCTCTGCCAGATTTCAGTCACTTCCCCCACTACCCACAATCCAGTTGGGCCCTTCTGGTGCTGATTCCCAAGTAGGTGGGTTTGCATACATTCTAGTACCCTGTGGGTCACTCCAATGAACTCCCCTGTGAGGCTGGGAGTTTCTCCCACTGCCACCTCAACCCCCACAGGTGTTTTCAGTCAGAGGTTTAAGGCTTTATTTCTCTGTGCTGGAGCCTTGGGTTGAGCTGGAGCCCTGGGTTGTGCAGTCTGTCTCACTCCCCAGTTGTTCCTCCTGGTTTATCTGCACACGAATGTGGCACCGCCCACTCTGCCACCTTGCTGGGTCCACCAGCTGCAGCCTTGCCACAAGTCCTCTTCATCTGGCTGTCCTCTCCACCTGACTGTCCTCTCCACCCAGCTGACGTCTCTGCCCCTCCTACCAGTCTGCATGAATGTTTCTTCTTTAACTCCTTGGTTGTTGGACTTTTATACAGTTCGATTTTCTGTCAGTTCTGGTTGGGTTTTTTTTTTTGTTTTTAAATTTGTTCTTGTCCTTCTTTTGGTTATTCAAGGAGGCACAATTTTTCTACCTGTATCTCCATCTTGGCCAGAAGTAAGAATAGGGTATTTTTAAAAACGTGAGAAGGAAAGTGAGATGACTAATGACAATCACAAATAATTTTGCAAGGCTGGAGATGGCAGCAGTAGTAATAGTGTGGAATAGAAAGAAGTCATAGCAAGAAAGAAAATAGAATTTAAAACAAATATATGAAGGGGGGGGAGAGGTAATATGGAATAGAGAAGGGAAGAGCAATATATGAGTTGAAATAAACCATGTTATAAAACCTGATGCCATATTATGCCCAAACTTGAAGGATATGATATGAATGTTGAACAGGTTTGCAAGAGAGAAGATAGTGTCTTGCTGTGCCTATCTCTAATTTCTCTACTTTGCTGGGTTAAGTAAACCAGGCCGGAAGAGCTGTGTAGCCCATAGTGTCTGGCAAAGGGCCTCTTTCTTCTTTCCCATGAGGAAATATACACAGCAAGGAACTCCTGGGCCTGACCTGCTACTCCACTGAGCCTGTAATTCCTCAAGTGGGTTGGGTGCGCCTGTCTGTGAAAGGCTCTGTCTGAGTGGAGCAAATCTCAGGCATTCAGCTCCTGTCTTCCAGACATAAGCTTGCTCCTCTCTCGCAGGAGGTTTGGACTGATTACTGTACTCTGCTCTGCCCTGCCCTCTTCTTGTGAGCTGTGTTGGGTCGGGTCCTCCTGTTCCTTCAGTGTATTCTGGTTAGCAAAACTGATGTGTGCTGCCCACATGCACAGGTCCCTGCCAAGCCTCGAGTACATCTCCTCTCCCCTTTTAAAGAGTTTCTCTATGGCCCCCATGCTGTACCGTGGATGACACAGCATCCTGTTCTCCATGCACTCTCGCTCCCAAAAATCACACAGTCTTTCACGGTCAGGGCTGGCCACCTTACATAGCTTCCAACAATTTCAGGTAAAGTTTGCCCTTGAATCTTTCCTGAGTGGTATTGGAAAGATCCCCTCATCTCTGCTATAACACAAGGTGCCATTGGAGTGCTATTCCTGTTCCGTTCAGAGGTCTTCAGTCTCGGGCCTGCCTATCCCCGCCTTGCTGTTCCTGGAGCCCACACTGACCTAGGCCTTCTCTTGCCACCCCAGTAAGTCTCAGGTCCTCAGCTGATTTACTGCCACCCCGACTCTGTACAGCCAGCAGTGCTGGCCTGGACAGTGGTGGCTGTCCTCCTAGAAAGCACAGACCATTGGCCCCCTGGGTTCCTCACAGGCGGGCTGGTGCCTGTGTACTCCTGCACACTCCTCACACTTTCCTCCAAGTATGCTCTCACTCATAGACACTTTCACTCAGTCTGCACTCTGTGTTCTGACTTAAAATCTAGTGTGTGTCTGATAGCAGATGAATGGAGCTGCTTGCTACTCTCCAGCCACTTAATCTCAAGTGCCCATCTTTAATTTTTTGAGGTATCTCCATACTGCTTTCCTGTACAGTGGCTGCAGCAGTCTGCATTCCCACCAACAGTGTGCTGAGAGTTCCCTTTTCTCCACATCCTGGCCAGCACTTGTTTTGTTGATTTATGACTGATAGCCATTCTCAAAGGTGTGAGGTGATATCTCATTGTGGTTTTAATTACCATTTCTCCGATGGCTACTGATGTTGAGCATCTTTTCATATGTCTATGGGCCATCTATATGTTCTACTTGTAGAGCTGTCTGTTCAGGTCCTTTGCCCATTCTAATTTGGATTTTTTGTTTTTTTGGTGTTGAATTTTATAAGTTCTTTATAAATTTTGCATATTAAATCCTTACCTGAAGTATCATTGGAGAATATATTTTCCCATTCAGTGGGTTGTCTTTTCATTTTGTGGATGGTTTCCTTTGATATGGAAAAAATTTTTAGTTCAATATAGTCCTACTTGTTATTTTTTCTTTTGATTCTCTTGTCCGAGGAACAATATCAGATAAAATATTGCTAAAAGAAATGTCCAAGTATTACTATTTTTTCTTCTAGGGTTTTTATGGTTTCAAGTCCAACATTTAGTCTTTAATCCACTTTGAGTTTATTCTTGTTTATGGGGTAAAAAGTTGGCCTGTTTTCATTTTTTTGCACATAACTGCCCAATTTTTCCAACACCATTTACTGAAGAAACTATCTTTATTCCACTGTATCTTCTTGCCTTTTTCATCAAATATGAATTCACCATAATGGTGTGGGTTTATTTCAGGACTCTATTCTGTATCTTTGATCTGTGTGTCTTTTTTTATGCCAGTGCCAGCCTGTTTTGATTACTATGGCCTTGTAGTATAATTTCATATCAGATAGCATGATTCCTCTAATGTTCTTCTTTTTCAAGATTGCTGAGGCTCTGTGGGGTCTTTTGTGGTTCCATATAAATTTTTGCAATATTTGTTCTAGTTCTGTGAAGTATGCCTTTGATATCTTCATAGGAATTGTATTGCATCCATAGAATGCTTTGGGTAGTATGGGCACTTTAATGATGTTAATTCTTCCTATCCATGAACAGGTGATATGCTTCCATTTATTTGTATCTTCAGTTTCTTTCTTCACTGTCTTATAATTTTCTGAGTATAGATCTTTTACATCCTTGGTTAAATTTATTTCTCAGTATTTTTTTATGTAATTATAAATAAGATTATCTCCTTAGTTTAGTTTCTGATAGTTCATTATTGGGGTGTAGAAAGGCAACTGTTTACTGGATATTCATTTTGTCTCCTGCTACTTTACTGAATTTATTTATCAGTTCTAATAATTTTTTTATGGTCATTAGGGTTCTCATTATAAAAGTATCACGTCACTTCTGGTCAAGATGGCAGTGTAGGGAGAAATGGCTCACCTCTTTACACAACCACATCAAAATTACAACTAAAATAGAGAACCACCATCACTCCAAACCAAACCATCAGAAACTGAGTTGAATGGAAGTCTGACAACTTACTGTGTAATTAAAGAAACCACATGCATCCAGACTGGTAGGAGGGGTGCTGACGTGGAATGGGCTGGTCCCTCACCCACGTGTGGTGGATAGAAGTTCAGGAAGGATATCTTGGGAGCAAGGAGTCCCAGCCCCACACCAGGTCCCCCAGTCCAGGGTTCCAGTGCCAGGAAGATAAGTCCCCCCAAATTCTAGCTGCAAAAACCAGTGGGGATTGAGTAGTGGAAGAAAACTGCTGGAACCCTAGGCAGTCCCTCTTAAAAAACCCACACATGGACTCATATACTCAGACTCACTATCTCTGAGCACCAGCACCAGGGTAACAGCTTGAAAGACATCAGTGGCATAAGGGGAGGAACTGAAGTGTCTGGCATCAAGGCAAGCAGAGGCTATTGTCCCTTTTCTAAACCCTCCTCCCACAAAGCTAGCAAGCTGGTTCCATATCTGAAACTCCATCAACCTGGCTAACATTGTTTGACCTACCTTGGCGATCCCCAGAGACTCTGCCCCACCCAATTTATGGACGCACCCAAGCTGCTTTTCCATATGATTGGCTGGTCTTGGCTCATGCTTCACAACTTCCTAATTCCTCTCAAACAAGCAACAGCAAGCCTCAGTGAGCCCCAGGTACAGCACTAGCAGCAGCCAGCCTGGATTCACAGCTTGACTTTGCCTTAGAATCTCCAAGCCCAGCACAAGTGTAGCACCCATCTGAGATTGTTTTATAGTTTAGGCAGGGTGGCCTCTGGCAAAACACTAGTAAAAACTGACTTTGGCTTGCACCACCTGGGAAACCCCAGGGCCAGTGCACCCAGTGGACATCTATAGACCACATAGGAGCACCACCACCTTGCACTACCATCCAGTTTGGATGCCTTTTTTTCCTTATTTATTGACTTTTTTTTTAAGAGAGAGACATCTATTTGTTGTTCTGCTTATATATGCATTCATTGGTTGCTTTTTGTATATGCTGTTACCGTGATCAAATCTTTAACCTTGGTGTATTGAAACGAATCTCTAACCCACTGAGTTACTCTTCCAGGGCTTTTATATTTCTTCTTCTTTTCTGATTGCTGTGGCTAGCACTTCCAGTACAATGTTGAATAAGAGTGGTTAAAACGGACATCCCTGTCTTGTTCCTGATCTTAAGAGAAACACTTGTATTTTGCTCATTGAATATTATGTTGGCTGTGGGTTTTCATATGTGGCCTTTATTATATTGAGGTATGTTCCCTCTATTCCCACTTCGTGAGAGTTTTTATCATAAATGGATGCAGGATTTTATCAAATGCTTTTTTTCTATATCTATTGATATGATCATGTGATTTGTTTTAAAGATTTTATTTATTTATTTAGAGAGAGGGGAAAGGAGGGAGAAAGAGAGGGGGAGAAACATCAATGTGTGGTTGCCTCTCACATGGCCCCACTGGGGACCTGGCCTGCAACCAAGGCATGTGCCCTGACTGGGAATCAAACTGGTGACCCTTTGGTTCACAGCCCGAGCTCAATCCACAGAGCTACACCAGCCAGGGCAATATGATCATGTGATTTTTATCATCATTTTGTTCAGGTGGTGAATCACATTTATTGTTTCGCAGATATCATACCAACCTTGCATTCCTGCAATACATCCCACTTGATCATGGTGTATCATCATTTTAATGCATTGCTGGATCCTGTTTGCTAATATTTTGTTGACTTTAGCTTCTGTGTTCATCAGGGATATTGGCATATAATTATCTTCCTTTGTAGTGTCTTTGCTTGGTTTTGGAATTAACATAATGCTGGCCTTGGAAAATGAGCTTCAGAGTCTGCCCACTTCTTGAATTGTTTGAGAAAAAGAGATGTTAGTTCTTCAGATGTTTAATAAAATTATCCTGTGAAGCCATATGATCCAGGACTTTTGTTTGTTGGAACTATTTGTATTACTGCTCAATTTCACTTGTAATTTGTCTATTCAAACTCTTTCATTCTTATGATTCAGTTTTTGGAAGATTTTATGTTTGTAGGAACTTACCATTTTGTCCAGGTTGTCCAATTTGTTGGCATGTAGTTGTCATGATATTTTCTTCCAATCCCTTGTATTTCTGTGGAGGTTGCTTCTCCTCTTTCATTTTTGATTTTGGGTCTTTTCTCTTTGTTTCTTGATGAGTCTTCTTAAAGGTTTGTCATCTTTTCAAAGAACCAGCCGTTGGTGTCATTGATCTTTTATTGTCATTTTTTAGTCTTTCGTGTATTTCTGCTCTGATCTTTGCTTTTTCTTCTTTGCTTTCTTTGGGCTTTGTCTGCTGTTCTTTTTCCAGATTTTCTTTTGTAAGTATAAAAAGTAAAGTGATTGACTATGAATGTGGATGCTTCTTTAGTTAAAGTAGAACTTCACAATTAGACAATGCTAGTTTTAAATGAGTGTTTTTGAATACTTCAAAGGAATAATCAGTCACCTTATTTCTAATAATGGTTTGATTTTTTTTCATTGCAATTCATAGAATCAACAGTAAAGTTTCTGGAAGTTCTTTCTGAGAAAGGTGAAATGCTACTGTAATTTCAATTAAAAAGTTAGCATTGAAGATAAATTAGTTTTTGCAGTGATGTTACAAATGTAAATTTAAGTGGAGCACACCATCATAAAACCAGTGTCCTTTATAAATTAAGAACGCTAGAATGATTATCTGTTTTATAACTGTATCTGAATAAGCTACCTTCCTTTTTATTAATACATCAGATAGCACTTATTTCCATAAGCAGTTAAATCTGTGTTTGACCAATTGAAATGCAAGTTGTAGTCCAAATTTACAATTATATATACACATGTATACAGAGAGTCATTGAATTACTGAATTTTTTTATGACATTGATGTTGACTACAAAAAAATACTTCAGTGCAGCATGTGCTTTATCTATTTGCTGTCGAATTTTAGAATTGTTTGAGCCTTTGAAGAATTACTTTTGTAAATCAATTAAAGTGATTTACAATGGTATCTAGCTTCTTTGTAAGCAAGTCCTTTATATTATGGCTGCATTTTATTCCAAATCACTCAGAAATCTTTCATCAGAATTTTTGATAAGTGGAGTACCAAAAACACAACATTTTTGAAGTTTGTAGAAAATTGTAATTATTGAAAATAAAGTTTGCATACAGGAAGACAATAATTTTTATCCCTACAAATGCAAAGGAGGAATTGAACAAATTTAAATGACTAGAGCGCAGTGTACTACTTTTATTTTTCTTAATGTATAATTAGATTTAGAAAATCACTTCTTGAAGGAAGAACTTTCTGTATTCAACTGGGTAAATGTAGGTTCTACACTGGAAAGGAATACAATTAAGACTTGTTTTCAGCACCTAAAGTGGCAAAACATTCAAAACAATTTTTGTCTCAGAAAACTTTGTCAAAGCAGATAATAACAAGTATTGGCAAGGATGTGATGAAATTGGAGCCCTCATGCATTACTGGTGGGAATGTAAAATTATATAACACAGTCTGGCAGTTCCTCGGTGGTTAAATGTCTAGTTACCATGTGATTGATCCAGCAATTCCACATCTAAGTATATATACCCAATAGAAGTTAAAACTTCCATCCACACAAAAACTTCTAAGTGAATGTTCATAACAGCAATATACATAATAGCCCAAAAGTGGAAACAACCTAAATGTCTATCAGCTGATGAACGTATAAACAAAATATGGTATGTCAATACAATGGACTACTTTCAGCATTTATTTTACTTTTTTGTAGAGTACAGATCTCATTAACTTTTTTTAATTGAATTTATTTGAGTGACATTGATTAACAAAATTAAGACAGGCTTTAGGTGAACAATTCAACAGCACATCATCTGTACACTATATTGTGTGTTCACTACCCCAAGTTATTATCTGGCATTTAAAAGGGTAAAGTACTGATACATGCTATAATATGGATGAACCCTGAACACATGTTAAGTGAAAGAAGCCAGTCACAAAGGACAAGGTAGTATATGGTTACATTGATATTAAATGTGCACAATAGGTAAATCTGTAGGCAGAGAAAATACATTAGTGCCAGCAGGATAGGGTATATTGGAGAGGTGTGGGGTTTCTTTTTGGAATAATAAAAATGTTCTAGAATTGATTGTGATGATGATGCACAAGTCTGTGACTATACTTAAAGCTATTGAATCATACTTTTTTAAAAAGATGAATCGTACATTATGTGAATTATATCTCAATAAAGCTGTCAAAGGAAGGTACTCTGAATGGAAGCAAAAGGCAATATTGTAAAACATTTGGGCTGAAATACTTACAGATTTCAATGCTAATCCTCTACCGGGTACATTTGCTCTTATAAACTATTTTTATCAAGTAAAAAATATCATCAATTGAGGAAATTGAATCAGTTGAAAAAATCAGCATTCTCAAACTGATAAGGAAGAAGAAAGAAAAAATTCCCCCAACTCAGGGATAATCTTTGTTAATCTTTTGTTTTCTATCCTTCATATGGATATATCATGGATATAATGTTTCATGAAATTATACACTCTTCCCATTCAAAATATACCAGCTTCCATTTAGAGCTCCTCCCTTTATCTTAATATATCAAATACCACATTTCCATATTTGCTCATTTAAGTTCCTATCGTAGGCTATTTGAACATTTCATTTATATTAGTCACCAGCCCTACTCATTGTTTGTGGTCTGAGAATGTGTGTGATGTCCAATTTAACCCCAATGCGTTGTACAAATGCCTGATGCACAGAAGGCACTTAATAGCTATTCCTGGACTAAAATGCTTGACCAAAAAGAACAGAATCCTACTGCCACTCCATTATTGAAAGCACAATGAAAATAGTATGCTTTATTTTGTTTTCCTTTCTATTTTCGTAGGTATCGTGCTCCTGAAGTTTTATTAAGATCCTCAGTTTACAGCTCTCCCATTGATATGTGGGCTGTTGGGAGTATAATGGCTGAACTATATACATTAAGACCACTTTTCCCAGGGACAAGTGAGGTTGATGAAATCTTTAAAATTTGCCAAGTTTTAGGGACTCCAAAAAAAGTAAGTACTCTTGTTCTTAAATTGTTATAACATTTTATTATAACTTTTGCCTAGCTATATAATATTTTTATTTTCAAATAGGTTTATGATTTAATGGTTAATTTTCTTTCAATTCTTAATTTTTAAAAAAAAAATTGGGGTGGGATGAGGCTTATAAGAAGCTGGATCCCAATAGACTGAATAAAAAAGATGCTTCCCTTTGTTTAAGAACCTAGGAAAAATGCTCCATATTTAGACTTCTATATATTTAACTTTGGGTTGTTGACTGACAACTACATAGACATCCTTATGTGGACTCTTACCTACTTTCTCTGTGAATGTCCATTGGCATCAACTCATTACCCCAGGTGTCCTAAATTACTTTCTCTTAACTTTGCCTTGTTGCCTTTTATATACCTCTGCCATGGACATATGACTTCTTGGACTGAATATTTTTCACTTAACTATTTCATTCGGCTAGATTTTTACATTCAGGGATGTGCTTAATAAGTTTAAGTATACATAACTATCTCAATTAATTAGTATGTGTCATATGGTTAACAGTAGCTATTAAAGCTTTAAGATAAATGTCATTACTCAGCTATGTGAAATTTTTATTTTTTAATTATATTTTATTCAGTATGCTATTACAGTAGTCCTGATTTTTACCCTTTTGTCCCTTTCCACCCAGCATTGCCACTCCCACAGGCAATCCTTCCATTGTTCATCTACATGGGTCATGCGTATAAGTTCACTGGCTACTCATTTCCTATAGCGTATTTTTACATCCCTCTGGCTATGCTGTTACTACCTATTTGTACTTTTTAATCGCCTCACCTCTTCTCCCATTCCCTCACACCAGGTTCCATAATGGCAGCCATCAAAACACTCTCTGTATCCATGATTCTATCTCTGTTCTTCTTGTTTGCTTAGTTTTTTAGATTCAATGGTTTGTAGATATGTATTTTTGCCAATTCATTGTTCAAAGTTCTGATCTTCTTTTTTTCAAATAAGTCCCATCAACACTTCATATAATAATTGTTTGGTGATGATGACCTCCTTTAGTTTTTTTCTTGTCTGGGAAGTTCTTTATCTGCCCTTCGATTCTAAGTGACAGCTTTGCTGGGTAGGGCAGTCTTGGCTGTAGGTACCTGCTTTTCATGACTTTGAATATTTCTTGCCAATCCCTTCTAGCCTGCAAAGTTTCTTTTGAGAAATCAGCTGACAGTCGTATGGGAACTCCACTGTTTTTCTCTTGTTGCTTTTAAGATTCTTTCTTTATCTTTAACCTTTGGCTTTTTAATTATGATGTGTTTTGGAGTAGGCCTCTTTGCATCCATATTGTTTGGGACTCTGCACTTCCAGGACTTCCATGTTTATTTCCTTCACCAAATTAGGGAAGTTTTCTTTCCTTACATTGTCAAACAGATTTCCAATTTCATGCTCTTTCTCCTCTTCTGGCATGCCTGTGATGCGAAAGTTGGACCTCTTGAAGTTGTCTGAGAGACTGCTTATACATATATCCTCATTTTTTCTTGGATTCTTTTCTTTTCTTCTTGTTCTGATTTGTTGTTTTTTTTCTACCTTATGCTGTAAACCATTGATTTGATTCTCACCTTCATCAATTCTACTGTTGTTTCCCTGTAAATTGTTCTTTATTTCAATTAGTGTATCCTTTGTTTCTGACTGGATCTTTTTTATGCTGAGGTCCTCACTAAGTTCTTTGAGCATCCTTATAAAGTGTTTAGAACTCTGCATCAGATAGATTGCTTATCTCCATGTTGTTTAGCTCTTTTTCTGGAGTTTTGATCTGTTCTTTCATTTGGGCTATGTTTCTTTGTCTCCTCATTTGGGTAGCCTTCCTGTGTTTGTTCCTATGGATTAGGTAGAGCTGCTTTTGACTCTGTGTTTTGGTAGTATGACCTACTGTAGTAGGTGTCCTGTAGGGTCCAGTGGCACAGCCTCCTCTATCACCAAAGCTATACTCTAGGTGTGCCCTTCATGTGGGCTGAGTACACTTTCCTCTTGTAGTTAAGCCTTGGTTGCTGTTGGCAGATCAACGGATGGGATTTACCAAGGCCAGTCCGCTGCAAGGATTGGCTGTGACCACTTACCACCAACATCTGCCCTCCATGGAGGATCAGCTGTGCAGAGGCAATGTGATAGTGTTCCTACGTGGTCTGTAGATGTCCACTGGGTGCACTGGCCCTGGGGTTTCCCAGGTGGTGCAAGCCAAAGTCAGTTTTTACTAGTGTTTTGCCAGAGGCCACCCTGCCTAAACTATAAAACAATCTCAGATGGGTGCTACACTTGTGCTGGGCTTGGAGATTCTAAGGCAAAGTCAAGCTGTGAATCCAGGCTGGCTGCTGCTAGTGCTGTACCTGGGGCTCACTGAGGCTTGCTGTTGCTTGTTTGAGAGGAATTAGGAAGTTGTGAAGCATGAGCCAAGACCAGCCAATCATATGGAAAAGCAGCTTGGGTGCGTCCATAAATTGGGTGGGGCAGAGTCTCTGGGGATCGCCAAGGTAGGTCAAACAATGTTAGCCAGGTTGATGGAGTTTCAGATATGGAACCAGCTTGCTAGCTTTGTGGGAGGAGGGTTTAGAAAAGGGACAATAGCCTCTGCTTGCCTTGATGCCAGACACTTCAGTTCCTCCCCTTATGCCACTGATGTCTTTCAAGCTGTTACCCTGGTGCTGGTGCTCAGAGATAGTGAGTCTGAGTATATGAGTCCATGTGTGGGTTTTTTAAGAGGGACTGCCTAGGGTTCCAGCAGTTTTCTTCCACTACTCAATCCCCACTGGTTTTTGCAGCTAGAATTTGGGGGGACTTATCTTCCTGGCACTGGAACCCTGGACTGGGGGACCTGGTGTGGGGCTGGGACTCCTTGCTCCCAAGATATCCTTCCTGAACTTCTATCCACCACACGTGGGTGAGGGACCAGCCCATTCCACGTCAGCACCCCTCCTACCAGTCTGGATGCATGTGGTTTCTTTAATTACACAGTAAGTTGTCAGACTTCCATTCAACTCAGTTTCTGATGGTTTGGAGTGATGGTGGTTCTCTATTTTAGTTGTAATTTTGATGTGGTTGTGTAAAGAGGTGAGCCATTTCTCCCTACACTGCCATCTTGAGTGGAAATGTGTAATTTTTAACATTGGTATAAAGTATAATGAGGATCTTTGTCATGATGAGACACATTGTAAAGCAGGTATCCTTACTTTTTCAAAGTCACTGTCATCGTCATGATGCATGTCGTTGTCATCATCATCATCATCCAAATACTAGACAAGAGTTTAATATTTTCAAATTTATAAAAATGCCTTCTCATTTTTTTCCAACTCTCAGTTCAGTATTATTTCTATACTGTTTGTAGCACTGAATTTTTAGTGGTCTAGTATTTTATTCTCACATTTATTTATATGAATCAACATTAAAATTTTCATATGTGAATGGCTTGTATATTATTACTGTGTTTTTAAATGTATTACTAATATTCTTTTTTCTGTCTCCCTACTTACAATATTTCTTAAACAGAGTGACTGGCCAGAAGGGTACCAGCTTGCATCAGCGATGAATTTCCGTTTTCCCCAGTGTGTTCCTATAAACTTAAAAACTCTTATTCCAAATGCCAGTAATGAAGCTATTCAGCTTATGACTGAAATGTTGAATTGGAATCCAAAGAAACGACCAACAGCAAGCCAGGTAAAATGAATCTTCCTGGTACACTTTTGTTAAGTTTTGAGGATGTAAAGTACAGGGATATTTTCATTTGTGAAGATAAGTCTTTTCTCAGCCAGATATAGCAAAAGAATTAAAGCCCTAAAATCGTAAGGCCCAGTATATATAATAAATTAATTTCTAGGCATGCAAGATACTTGGGAAAATTACAAAAATAGTCACACCAGTAATATTACATGTTTTATAGTTCACATGAGAAACACTATAAAGGTAAGGCTGAAAGGAATGCTGTATTTTGCCATATATAATGCATACTTTTTTTTTAGATTATTAGATTAGTTTTATTTTTGTTTCTATTTTTTAGCTTTATTCCATTTATTTATTTTTTCCACTTTTTTTATTGTTGCTCAAGTACAGTGGTCTTCATTTTCCTCCTACTAATCACCACATCCCAGCCATCCCTACTTCCCACCCTTGATTTTACCCCTCTTTGGTTTTGTCCCTGTGTCCTTTATACATGTTCCTATAAACCCTTCTTCTTTTCCCCCCATTATCTGCTCCCACCTACTCTCTGGTTATAGTCAGTTCTTAATTTCAATGTCTCTGGTTATATTTTGCTTCTTTGTTTTGTTGACTAGGAACCACTGACATGTGAGATCATATGATATTTGTCTTTCATCACCTGGATTATTTCACTTACCATAATGCTCTCCAGATCCATCCATTTGTCCTAAAGAGTAGAGCTCCTTTCTTTCTGCTGTGTAGTATTCCATCTGGTAAATGTACCATAGTTTTTTGATCCATTCCTTTACTTAAGAGCACTTAGGTTGTTCCCAACTGTTGGCTATTGTAAATTGTGCAGCTATGAACGTTGAAGTGTATAGGTTCTTTTGAATTGGTGTCTCAGGGCTTTTAGGGTATATCCCAGCAGTGGAATTGCCAGGTGAAAAAGCAGTTTCATTTTTAGTTTTCTGAGGAAATTCCATACTGTTTTCCACATTGGCTGCACCAGTTTGCATTCTCACCAACAGTGTACTAGGGTTCCCTTTTTTCTACATCCTCTCCAACACTTGTTTGTTGATTTATTTATGATGGCCATTCTGACTGGTGTGAAGTGGTATCTCATTGTGGTTTCAGTTTGCATCTCTCTGATGGCTAGTGATGCTGAGCATCTTTGCATAATTCTCTGGGCCCTTTGCATATCCTCCTTGGACATGTATCTGTTCAAGTCCTTTGCCCATTTTTTAATTGGTTGTTTGTCTTCCTGGAGTGGAGTCGTGTGAGTTCTTTATATATTTTGGAGATCAAACCCTTGTCCAAAGTGTCATTGGTAAGTATGTTTTCCCATACGGTTGGTTCTCTTTTCATTTTAATGCTGTTTTCTTTAGCCATGCAGAAGCTTTTTAATTTGATGAGATACCATTTGTTTATTCTTCCCTTTATGTCCCTTGCAGTATGGGGACATATTGGTGAAAATGTTGTGTGGAATATCTGAAATTTTCCTGCCTATGTTCTCCGCTAGGACTGTTATGGTGTCATGACTTATATTTAAGTCTTTTATCCACACTGAATTTATTTTTGTGTATGGTGTAAGTTAGTGATTGAGTTTCATTGTTTTGCATGTAGCTGTCTAGCTCTTCCAACACCTTTTGCTGAGAGGGTATTTTTGTTCCATTTTAGCTTCTTCCTCCTTTGTCAAATATTAATTGACCATAGAGACTTGGGTTTATTTCTGGGCTCTCTGTTCTATTCCACTGACACATGTGTATGTTTTTATGCCAGTACCATGCTTTTTTGATTACAGTGGCCTTGTAATACAGTTTGATATCAGGTATTGTGATCCCTCCTACTGTCCTACTGTGTTATTCTTTCTCAAAATTGCTACAGTTATTTGGGCTCATTTATGAGTCCATATAAATATCTGAAATGTTTGTTCTATATATGTGAAATTTGTCATTAGTAGTTTAATAGGGATTGCAATGAATCTATAAATTGCTTTGGATAGTATGGACATTTTTATGATGTTAGTTCTTCCAATCCATAAACATGGTACATGCTTCCATTTCTTTGTGTCTTCCTTAATTTCTTTCTTCAGCGTTGTGTAGTTTTCAGAGTACAAGTCTTTTACTTCCTTGGTTAGTTTTATTCCTAGGTACTTTATTTTTCTTGCTCCTATATGAAATGAGATTTTTTTTCCTGATTTCTATTTCTGCTATTTCATTTTTGAGATACAAAAACACCTTTGATTTCTGGATATTGACTTTGTATCCTGCTGTTTTTCCAAATTCACTTATTAGGTCAAGTACTTTTTTGGTGGACTCTATAGGATTTTCTATGTACACTACCATGTCATCTGCAAATAGTGACAGTTTTGCTTCTTCCTTTCCAATTTGGATGCCTTTTACTTCTTTTTCTTGTCTGATTGCTGTCGCTAGGAATTTCAATACTGTGTTGAACAGGAGTGGTGAAAGTGGACATCCTTGTCTTGTTCCTGATCTTAGTGGGAAAGCTTTTAGTTTTTGCCCATTGAGTATGATGTTGGCTGTAGGTCTCTCATATATGGCCTATATTATGTTGAGGTATGATCCCTCTACTCCCACTTTGCTGAGTGTTTTTATCCTAAATGGGCACTGCACCTTATCAGATGGTTTTTCTGCATCTATTAATATGATCATGTGAGTTTTGTCTTTTCTTTTGTTTATGTAATGCATTATGTTTATTGATTTGTGAATGTTGTGTCATCCTTGCGTCCCTGGGATGAATCTCACTTGATCATGATATATACTCATTTTAATGTATTGCTAGATGCGGTTTGCCAGTATTTTGTTGACAATTTTAGTGTCTATGTTCATCAGCAATGTTGGCCTGTTGTTTTCTTTCTTTGTTGTGTCTTTGTCTGGTTTTGTAATTAGGATGATGCTGGCTTCATAAAAAGAGTTTGGGAATCTTCTGTCTTCTTGGATTTTTTGGAATGGTGTGTGAAGGACAAGGGTTAGCTCTTCCTTAGATTTTTGTAAAATTCTCCTGTGAAACAAACTGTCTGGTCCAGGGCTTTTGTGTGTTGGGAGTTTTTGATTACTTCTTTGATTTAGTAAGTTGTGATTGGTCTATTCAGGCTTTCTGCTTCTTCATTGAGTTTTGAAATATTATATTTTTTAGAAATTTGTCCATTTCACTTAGGTTTTCAAATTTCTTGACATATAGTTCTTCTTGTAATTTCTTATAATCCTTTCTATTTCTGTGGTATCAGTTGTAATCTCTTCTCTTTCATTTCTGATTGCATTTATTTGGGTCCTCTCTCTTTTTTTCTTGATGAGCCTGGTTAAAGGCTTGTCGATTTTGTTTATCCTTTTCAAAGAACCAGCTCCTGGATTTATTGATCCTTGGAATTGTTCTTTTAGTCTCGATTCTGCTCTGATCTTGGTTATTTCCTTCCTTCTACTTGCTCTGGGCTGTGTTGTTGTTCCTCTAGTTCTTGTAGATGTAGAGTTAGGTTGTTTATTTGAAATGTTTCTATCTTTTTTTAGGTAGGCCTGTATTGCTATGAACTTCCCTCTCAAAACTGTCTTCGCTGTGCCTCATAAGTTTTGTATTGTTGTGAGTTCATTTTTATTTGTTCGCAGAAACTTTTTGATTTCTTCTTTGATCTCATACTTGACCCATTCATTGTTTAATAGCATGGTATTCAATCTCCATGAATTTGAGTGTTTTTGAGTTTTTTCTTTAAGGTTGGTTTCTAGTTTCAGTCCCTGTTGTCAGAGAAAATGCTTGATATGATTTCAATTTTCTTGAATTTGTTGAGGCTTACTTTGTGTCCTGTCATGTGTTTTGTCTTTCACAATGTTCCATGTGCATTTGAAAGAATGTGTGTTTTGCTTCTTTGAGATGAAAGGCTCTGTATATATCAGTTAAGTCCATTTGATCCAGGATATTGTTCAATGCTGCAATATCTTTGTTGATATTTTGTTTGGAAGTTCTATTCATTTCTGATAGTGGGGTGTTAAAATCCCGTAGTATAGGTGTGTTGCTTTCCATATCTTTCTGGAAGTCCTCCAAGTTTTTTCTTATGTATTTGGGTGCTCCTATGTTGGGTACATATATGTTTTTATCTTCTTGATTGATTCTTCCCTTGAGTAGTATGAAGTGTCCTTTTGGGTCTCTTTTTATGGCTCTTAGTTTGAAGGCTATTTTGTTTGATATGAGTATTGCTACCTCAGCTTTTTTTTCCCTGTCCCTTTGCTTGGAATATGTTTTTCCAGCCCTTCACTTTCAGTCTGTGTAGGTCTTTTGTTCTGAGGTGGGCCTCTTGTAGACAGTATATGTGTGGGTCATGATTTCTTATCCATTTGGCCACGCTATGTTTTTTTATTTGAATATTTAATCCATTTACATTTAAGGTAATTATTGATAGGTACTTATTCATTTTACTTCCTTTGTACCTTGTTCCTCTCTCTCACACTTTTTTCTTCCTTTTCTTTAAGTAATCCCTTTAGCATATCTTGCAGTGCTGGTTTGGTTGAAGTGTATTCTTTCAGCCTTCTTTTGTCTGGGAAACTCCTTATTTCATCTTCCATTTTAATTGAGAGCCTTGCTGCAGGAAAGCCTTTGTTGCAGGCCATTGTTTTTCATTACTTGGATTATTTCCTGTCATTCCCTTATCTGGGGCCTTATCGGGCCTCCCTTGTATTTTACATCCTGTTTCTCCCTAGCTGCCTTTAAGATTCTCTCTTTGTCTTTGAATTTTGCCATTTTAATTATGATGTGTCTTGGAGTGGGCCTCTTTGGGTTCCTCTTGATTGGGACCCTCTGTACTTCCTGAATTTGTATGATTTTTTTCTCTTATCAAATTAGGGAAAAATATGGAACACTTCACAAGTTTGCGTGTCATCCTTGCTTGGGGGCCATGCTAATCTTCTCTGTATAATTCCAATTTTAGTACATGTACTGATGAAGTGAGCACTAATGCACACTTTTTTGCCCAAATTTTTAAGGGAAAAATAATGATGTGCATTTTACATGATAATACTAATTCCATATCTATATAAATGTTTTTAATTCTTTTATCTATGCTTATATGTTAAAAGTGTAACTCTAGAAAACATTAACTTATTTATATGCAAAACAATACTCCGGAATACAATAATAGGTTTTGTTGAATTTACAACAAACTTGCAATGAAAGCAGTTTCGCCCAGTCATTCAATGAAATGAAACGAAAAGCGGCGTATTGTTGTCCACAGAGTAAGATAGATGATGCCGGTTGTTATGCACTTGGTAAGATAAGTGATGCCAACTTTATTACCATGCTGAACAGCATGACATTTTTCTTTGTACACTTTAGGCAGGAGAAATTATTGGAAAATCCCTTGGAAAACATTGAAACAATTTTTGTACGCTGTAAGCTTTAAGCTAAAATTTATTAAATATCTAAAAAGCATGGCAGTAGAGCTGCCAAGAGACACTTTGGACCTCTTCCCAGAGTGTCATCAGATTGTGGAGGCAACAGGCAGAAAAGCTTCTTCAGATGCCAAGACAGAAGGTGGCAACATGAGGGAGACCTCCAAAGTGGCCTGAGGTGGAGCAAAAAGTGAAGGCCTGGATTCTGGAGAAGCGACAAACTGGGATGTCTGTTTCGACCAAGATGATACAAGAAGAAGGTGAAAGGATAGCAGGAGAAATAAACATTGATGATTTCTCAGGGAAACCTAAATGGTACTTTAACTTTATGAAGAAAGAAGATTTAAGAATGAGGACATGAGTGAAACTTGCCCAGAGTCTTCCAGCAGCCTATGAGAATCAAGTTTTGGAATTTCATTCTAATGTTATCAGTCTTTGAAAGACTTACAACTTTGAGCTGTCTGAAATTGCCAATATGAATGAGGCCCCACTCACTTGATGCGCCATCCAACAAAACTGTGGATGTCACAGGAGCAAAGACCATGGCTGTTAGAACTAGTGGTCATGAGAAAACACATTTTACTGTTGTTCTAGCCTGTTGTGCAAAGCTACCACCCATGATCATCTTTAAAAGAAAAATGTTTCTGAAAGAAGATTCCAATGGAGTTACTGTGAACTTGCATGAATGAGAATGGATGAATGAAGAAGGCATGAAATCTGGTTTAACAAAGTCTGGTCACAAAAGTCTGGAGGATTACTTTAAAAACCAGCTTTGCTTGTTTTTGATCACTTGAAAACCTATGTTACACAAAGTGAAAAACAATCATAGCAGACTTGAAAACCCAACTTGCTGTAATAGCGAGTGGGCTAACCAGCCAACTGAAACCTCTTGATGTGTCAGTAAACAAGCCCATTAAGGCCCTAATGAAGAAAGAATGGACGTCATGGATGTAGTCAGCTTGTAATGATTTAACACCTATGGGCAGAATCAAGAAAGCATCCATCTCCCAGATTTGTGATTGGATCCTAGGATGGTGAAACGATGTCAAGAAGGAAGTGGTTGTGAAACTGTTTAAACAATGCAGTTTTGGGGAGTTCTGGCCAACATGGAGGCATAGGTAGCATCATTTCCTTGCACAACCAAAAGAAGGATAACAACCAATTTAAAAACAAAAACAGCCCTGGGTGGTGTGGCTCAGTGGATTGAGCACTGGCCTGCAAACCAAAGGGTTGCCAGTTCAATTCCCAGTCAGGGCAAATTCCTGGGTTGCAAGGCCAGGTCCCCAGTAGGGGCACATAAGGGGCAACCACACATTGCTGCCTCTTCCTCTCTTTCTCTTCCCCTTTTCCTCTCTCTAAAAAATAAATAAAATGTTTTTAAAAAACCCCAAAAACTGCCAGAATATCAAACTGTATGGAAATGTGACAACCAAGGATTTAAAGAAGAAATATCCAGACTGGTAGAAGGGGCAGAGGTGGGAAGCTGGGGCTGAGAGGGCGTACAACCAGGCGACAGCTGGCAGACAGGTGGGTGAGGCAGCAGCTGGTGGACTGGGCAGTTCCACATTTGTATGTGGATAAACTGGGAGGAATAACTGAGGGGTGAGACAGGCTATGCAACCCAGGGTTCCAGTGTGGGGAAATAAAGCCTCAAATTCTGTGGCTATAAAAATCTGTGGGGGTTGTGGTAGTGGATGAATGGCCCACAGGATCCTAGAATAAGACAAGCCTACCCACCTGGGAATCAGCACCTGAAAGGGCATAGTCCCTTTGTGAGAAGCGAGGGAAGTGATAGAAAGTGGGGCAAGAGCTAAGCAAGCTAGCAAGTGGCATTATTCCTTCTCTGACCCCTCCCTCACATTAGCACCACAACCCAGCCAACTAGCTTGCCCCATCATGGTGAATACCTAAAGCTCTGTCCCTTATAACATAACAGGTCACCAAGGAAAAGAAATGTGGCCCCAATGAAAGAACAGATTGAAACTTCAGAAAAACAACTAAGTGATGAGGAGACAGCCAACCTATCAGATGCACAGTTCAAAACACTGATAATCAGGTTGCTTACAGAAATGATTGAGTATGGTTGCAAAATAAAGGAAGAAGTGAAGGCTATGCAAAGTGAAATAAAGAAAAATATACAACCTAATCAACAAAACAAACAAGAAAGCAAAGTAACCAAAGACACTGAAATTGAGAACAGGCTGACAGTGACCAGAGGAGAGAGGGGAGGGGATAATGGAGGAAAAGGATGAAGGGTTTACAGGAACAATTATAAAGGACATATGGATACTAACAAGTAGGGGTAGAAACAGGGGACGGGGTTGGTGAGGGTTGGGGTAGTGGGAAGGACTGGGGGGAAAAGGCAGAAAACTGTACTTGAACAACAATAAAAAATTAAAAATAATAATAAAAAAGAAAAATATACAGGGAATCAACAGTGAAGGAAAGGAAACTGGTACTCAAATCAGTGATTTGAGACAAAAGGAAGAAATAAACATCCAACCAGAACAGAATGAAGAAACAAGAATTCGAAAAAATGAGGAGAGGCTTGGGTATCTCCAGGACAACTTTAAAGGTTACAACATTCAAATCATAGGGGTGCCAGAAGGAGAAGGGGAAGAGCAAGATATCAAAAACTTATTTGAACAAGTGATGAAGGAAAACTTCCTCAATCTGGCGAAGTAACTAGACATGCAAGTCCAAGATGCTCAGAGAGTCCCAAAGAATTTGGATCCAAGAAAAAACACACCAAGGCACATCATAATTACATTACCCGATAAGATAAGGAGGGAATCTTAAAAGCAGCAAGAGAAAATGAGAGAGTTACCTACAAAGGAGTTCCCATCAGACTATCAGCTGAAAAGAAACCTTACAGGCAAGAAGGGGGTGGAAAGAAGTATTCAGAATCATGAAAGGCAAGGCTCTATATCCAAGATTACTCTATCCAGGAAAGCTTTCATGTAGAATGGAAGGGCAGAAAAAGTACTTCCCAGGTAAGTTCAAGTTAAAGGAGCTCATCATCACCAAGTCCTTATTATATGAAATGTTAAAGGGACTTACCTAAGAAAAAGAAGATCAAAACTATGAACAGTAAAATGACAATAAACTTGCAACTATCAACAACTGAACCTAAAAAACAGAAAGAAAAACTAAGCAATAACTAGAACAGGAACAGAATCACAGAAATGTAGATCACATGGAAGGTTATCAGTAGGGAGGGAAGGGGTAGAATTGGGGGAAAAGGTACAGGGACTAAGAAGCATAATTGGTAGGCACAAAATAGATAAGGAGGTTAAGAATAGTATGGGAAATGGAGAAGTCAAAGAACTTATATTTATGACCCATGGACATGAGCTAAGGTGGGGGAATGATGGTGGAAGAGGGGGCAGGGTGGAAGGGAATAAAGGTCATAAAAAGGGGACAACTGTAATAGCATAATCAATAAAATATATATTTAGAAAAAGAGAAAATGAGGCATCAGCAATGCTGTGGATGGAACTGAGGATCATGATATTTAATGGGATGAGTAAAGTTACTCTTCAGAAGACACTAGTAATGTAGAAATTGAAGAAGACAGTACTTCTGATATTGACAGTGATGAAGAATTCTTGGCCTGCTATGATGAGTACATATCGTAAAATCTGTTACCAGTATATAAAATTTCTTATACCTTGTATTTGTTCTTGTGTTTTGTAATTATTTGTTACATAAAATTTCTTCCACTATAATATATTAAAAAATAAATGTTAAAATTATTTTATAGTACAAAAAACAAGCATCTTAATATTAATTAATTAAAATGAAAGATTTTTTTTTCCTGAAAGTTTAGGCCAAAATATGTGTGTGCATTATACAAGTGAGCACATTATACATGGCAAAATGTGGTAAATCTCTAAAGGTAAACATTCATGCATGCTAGTGCAGGCTAGTTCGGACGACACCTATTATGGTAGTAAAAAGGCCTCTCTCCAAATCATTTGATGTATTGACTTTCCAATGCTTACCTTTGAGTTAGATTCTTATTCACTCTCCCACAGGAGGACAGTACATGCCACTCAAAGCTTGGCACCTCTGTGACTACACCTTACATTGTACCTCAAGTCTTACAGTCTTTAAAGCACCAGGCTTTTAAATTAAAAATATGGGCTTAATTTAACAGGTTAAATTAAAATGTCATATTAAGATTATTGTTGCCTTCCTATTATTTAAATATAAATTCGGTGTTAAAATTACCAAAAAATTATTTGGCTTTTTAAAAATTTAACTTGAGAAAATGTTTTCTAAAGGTCATATGGAAGAACAAATGAGAAAGAATAGTCAAGACAGGATTGAACAATGATAAGTAATTGAAAGTTGGTGCTAGGGAGACAGCTTGCCTGTCAGATATGAAGTCTGTAAAGTGATAATGACAACAGTGAAGGTACTAGCATAAGAATTGACAAATAGCTCAGAGTTGCAAAGGCTGAAAGTCAGAATGAGGTAAACATGGCACCATGAATTGGAGGGAAGGGAACTATTCAATGAATGCTATTGGGACACTTAGTTAACTCTTAGGGGAAAAGTAAGTTTAGGTTTTACTTTTTACCATACCTTACAAGTAAATCACAGGTTTAAATAATGGTGGGCAGGGGTGTTAATAAACTATTGAGAGCTAAAGAAAGTATAGGTGAATATTTGATCTCAAGGTATGAACAAGATGGGTATAAAAGTAATAGAAGAAAATACAAATGGAAAACCCAGAAGATGTGATTATAAAAATTAAAATTTTTCTTACATAAAAATCTTTAAAAGAGCAACAATTATTTTTAACAAACAATACAGTGTATTTTCTAATCTTTCTAAATATTCATTACTTTTGTAACAAAAATATAATAAAAACCTTTAAAATTTACCTGAAAAAATGGGCATGAAATGTGAAAAAAATCACAGAAAAAGAAATTAGAATTACTAAAAACACTTTTTAAATGTCCAACTCTTGTTCATGGTCATGAAATGCAAATGAAAATAAAATACTATTTTTTTACCTATCAAATTAACAAAAAATAAAAGTAGTTTAAAAGCTATTTCTCTAAGTATTAATGGAAAACAATTTTGCAATATCTATAAAGAACCTTGAAAAACAATCAGAAAGTTGGGTAAAGATTTATGCCCAAAGATGTTCAAAGCTATATTTAAGAATTTTCCTAAATATTGCCAGGGGAACATTTAAAATATATACATCCTTAATATGGACTGTTATGCCACTATTACATTGAAATTTTTTGAATAATTGTTTCAGAGAATTCTTAAGCTCAAGTGCTAAGTGTAAAAAGTGAGCTATTTATATGTGTAATATGATTGTATTTTAAAAATGTGTTATATAACTAGAAAGATATATTCAGAAAAACATTCAAATGTGACCCATAGTTTTCTCTTGGTGTTGGCATTGGAGATTATTTTAATTTCTTCTTGACAACTTTCCAGACATTACTTATTCTATGGAATGAACAAATATTCCCTTAATAAATGGGAAAAAATAAATTACTTTTTTTTAATTTTTATTTTAATTGTTGATCTTGTACAGTTTTCTGTCTTTTATTCTTACCCGAACCCACCACCCTAGCCCTCCCCTCCTCCCTCCCATTTCCACCCCCCCATAGTTTTTGTCCATGTATCCTTTATACTTGTTCCTTCCCCTTTTCCCCTGAAATTTCCTCCCCTCTCCCCTCTGGTGACTTTCAGCCTTTTCTCAATTTCTGTGTCTTTGGTTATATTATGCTTGTTTGTTTGTTTTGTTGATTAGCTTCCTGTTAAAGGTGAGATCATATGGTATTTGTCTTTCACTGCCTGGCTTACTTCGCTTAACATGATGCTCTCAAGTTCCATCCATGCAGTTGCAAAGGGTATGAGCTCCTTCTTTCTTTCTGCTGCATAGAATTCCATTGTGTAAATGTACCACAGTTTTTTGATCCATTCATTTACTGATGGGCATCTAGGTTGCTTCCAACACTTGGCTATTGTAAATTGTGCTGCTATAAACATAGGGGTGCATTACTTTTTAAAAAGATTCTCTTAAAGGATGGTAGCTGGTATATTAAAGGCAAAAAATTGTTATAGATGAAGCTTTGAAATTGCAAAACACGTTTATAAAGGTTCTAGCTCCAAAATGTACACTATTATTGTAGGAGTATTGACATACTAATTTATGTGACTTAATTCAGAATTTGAGTGCCTTCTGTGTATCAGGTACTGATGTATTTAAATTGTGTGTATTTGTTGAGTTCCACTTAACAATGTCAGTGTAATTAACTCACAATCAGTTGTGGTAGGTAACATTTAATACCTTTTCACCTCTGCTGAAATGTACCTCCATACCTATAACCTTCTTCACTATAACCTTCTTTTGTAGCCCTGCTTCTTAGTGTAAGTAAGGAGACCAGGTTAGGGAAAGGTTAAGTTACAGGATTCAGGGCCAATGTACTGAGCTGCCTCCTTCCCTTACATACCTGAGAAGTTAGTTGGGGGTCATGGTTCTGCTCATATAGGGTAGAGGTGCAGAAAAATAAGCCTTGACTCTCTTAAAGAACTTCCCCTCCTCCCTTCCCAAACACAAACTCAGCAGAACTGGGAACTTCCATCCTCCATTCAGGTGCATGATCCTGAGGAAAGGATCAGTGGCCACAGCCCAGCTGCACAGAAGGCTTCATATATTTCTCTAGACCAAGTTTCATCAGCCTCAGCATTGACAATTCTGACCAGATAATGCTTTGGCTTGGGGACTGTTATGTTTACTGCAAGATGTTCAGAAGCATCCTTTGCAGCATACCTAGATGCCAGTTGCATTTCCTGCCCCCAAGTCATGACAAAAAATATCTCTAGACATTGCCAAATGTCGCCTTGCCTGAGACAAAATCTTTACCCCAGTTGAGAACCACTGCTCTAGACTGTCACCCAGACTGTCTTCAGGGCTCCCCACCTCCAACTTCATGCAGTAGTAGCAACTGAGTGACTGACCTTGAAACCTAAACAGTCATTTGTATTACTATTTTTATATTTTCTTCCTATGACTATCTTCTCTTTGCCAGTGTATTGATGAATGTGCTTTATTATGTATGCTTACAATTTTCTTTCTTAGAATTTTTATTGCTAGTAGATATGGTGTTATATTTAGCCTAAGAGTAGCCCTGAATTTTATTAACACATAGAGTTAACCATTTCTAAATAAACTACATAAAAGGTTTTTAAACTCATTTATTAATGCCTTTGGATGGACTCTAAACCATTATCAATGTCTAGCATTTTAGTTTAAATTGATCACATCAAATTTAGCCAAAGTTTATAAGCTAAACTTTGTTTTTATACAAAATCTTAAAATAAATAGAATAATTGCTTTGCCTAGATGTTAAAATGACAAGTGAATTTTACATTCTTCCTAATAACTTGTAATTTATTTCTCTTGAGAATGTTCTTTCTCAAATCATTTTTCCTGGTTATCTTTTTAAAGGTACCACATGGGGGAAAGTGGATACTCTCTAAATCTTTGAAATTTACCTAGGCTAGTGATATACACCTAGCCCAATGTCAGACAGTAGTTTATATGAAATAAATTTAGATGGAACCATTTTACATTTGTTATTTCCATGCTTTTTATAGGCATTGAAACACCCATATTTTCAAGTTGGTCAAGTATTAGGCTCTTCCTCACGTCATCTGGAAACAAAACAATCTGTAAATAAGCAGGTACAACCACTAGAATTGAAGCCATCTTTAATTGATCTAGAACCTAAGCCTCTGCCAGATGTAAATGATCAGACTTCCGGACAGCCCCAGCCAAAATTTGGCCACCAGCCACTGCAGTTCATCCAGCCTCCACAGAACATGAGTGTCCAGAAAGCGCCAAAGCAGCAGAGCCAACAGAAACAGTCTCAGACACTCTTTCCAAGTATCATCAAAAGTACGCCAGCTGTAAGTTACCCATGATGCTTTTAGATGTAATAGTATGACTAGCTCAAGTAGGATTTGGTTTCTAGGCATTCCTAAAAATGTTAGGGAAGATATAAAAGATTATTCTATGTCAAAGCCTCCGTTTCCTCTGTCAGAAGCTTGGAATGGGATAAAATTCTAAAAAGAAAAACTCAGAGTGAATGTAATAAAGGTTACATGCTGTGGACTTTCTTTAACAGTTATTTAGGTTCAAGAGAACTCAAAGAAAGAATTGAAAAGAATCTGGGACAAAAGAGAGCTGGTAAGGATTTTAACGGTAGTTTTTACTGTTTTTAAATGTTAATGAATGTGAACAGAATGTTTTTTTTTTTTCCCTTAAGTGTCAGGCATAATATACAACTTCCTCTTCCCATTTCTTCAAATGCATTTGCATTCTTGGCATTTTAGAACTGAAAGACATCTTAAAGAACCCTGTATCTAATTCCTTATCCAGTCCTGCCCCCAACAGCAGTAATCACAGTCTAACATATTACTGATTCCTTGTTTCTTATGTGTATTGTTTATTATCTGGCTGTTCCTACTAGAATGTAAGCTCCATGAGGTCAAGAATGTTTGTGTGTTTTATTTACAGACCCAAACTCAGAATGGGGCCTGGCACATAGTAAATTCTCAACAAATGAATGAATGAGCAATTGCCTACACTATCTTTGAATGACCTCCAGGATCTTGAGGAATCCACATATTCTGCCTATTAGAAAGTTCTTCCTTAAACTGAGCTAAAATCTAGTTTTCTTTGTCTTTTAACAAAAGTTAATCACTCTTCTAGAAAAGCAGCCTTTCAGATATTTGAAAATAGCCCTTATATCATCTGCCCTTTTCTCTGGGAGAAACATCCCCAGTTCCTTCATGTGCTCCACATATGATATCGTTCACCAATAACAATAACCCTTGGTTCCTGTGTATGAAGCTGCCTTTGAGTCCCCTCATTATCCTGCTCCATACTTAGAAAGAGGCTGCCAGAATTAGGAGCAGAGAGCAGGCAGGGAGTGAAAAGCTGGATGAATCACCCCCAACATTCCAGAACCACATGTCCACTAGTACCACTGAGGATTACATTTGTTTTTGTTTTTCTTTGAAAGGTACATCAAATGTAGACTCATACTGAGAGGGAAGGAAAAGAAGTTGATATTTGAGTAGCCACTAAGTGCTATGCACTCTGCTAGGCCCCCCAGTATGCTTTTGCTAAGTTAAAGTACCCAATAACTTAGCCCTAAATTTTTAGATAGCAAATAAGTTCCAGAGTTGGGATCGAGTATTTTGTAAACTAAAATTCCTAAGTCTATTTTTTTTGCAAGTGTTTCTGCTAAATCACATATTCTTACCTTTCTTTGTGTATTTGATCTCTAGGATTCAAAAATTGCAGGAACTTACTTTTACTTCTTTAATTTCTAATAAGTATTTTTAAACCCTTATTTTGTCTTCTCAGTTTAACCATTCTTCCCAGATTTTCACCAGCTATGGATTTGTTCAGTTGTTCATTTGTTTTTGTTTTCTCCTGTACCTTCATGATGAACAATGAGCCCTTGGGCAGGCCACTCAAACCTTCTTGTAGATTGACACTGATCATTAATCAGTACTCTTGGCCATAACAAAATATCATAGACCAGTGACTTAAACAACAGAAATTTACTTGCTCACAGTTCTGGAGGCTGGGAAGTCCAATATCAAGGTGCTAACCAATTTGATTCCTGGTGAGGGCTCTCTTCCTGGTTTGTAGACAAGACAAGACCTTCTTGCTTTGCCCTTACAGGGCAGAGAGAGAACGTAAGCTTTCTGAAGTCTCTTCTTATAAAGGCACTAATTCCCATCATGAGGGCCTCCCCCTCATGACCTCGTAAAATCCCCAATTACCTCCTAAAGGCCCCATCTCCCAATACCATCACAATGGAGTGTAAATGGATGGGGGGCAATAAACATTCAGTCTACAACAGTACTGATCCACCTTTGTTGTCCTTTCATTACTTCATTATAGCATGAAAGACCCTTTCACCTACTTTGTTGGAGTCCACATAGACTACATGTGTTCGTTGTTTGTCTTCCATGGGAAATGGTGGCCTATATGATCTACCACTTATTTTACTCAGTGCTCAAAAACTTGCCCTTTAATAACTAATTTTAGAATCTTTTTCCTCATCCTGCACCAAACTTATTAATATGGAATTTGTGAAAATTCACCTTCTACTTTATAAAAATTATATTTGACCCTTTCCAATTTTCTCAGACATACAGGACTACTTGGTATTATTGGCATTGTTTATAGCAGCAGCTCCCTAAAATACAATTCAACTGAAATAAGAGTCTTGAACTCAGCTAAGTATAACTTTTGATTAACTCTTCTCATCTGGGGCTTTACATCATCTTATTCTCCTTAGTCTGGAGCTCATGCTCCCTGACAGAGAAAATAGTGTAATAGAATTTGGCAAATAACACTTTTTGTCATCATCCATCACTATGATATCATCAGCTTCAAGCAACAGCATATTCATTTTTTAAGCATCTTGCTCCCAACATAGCTGTATTTGCTGACCTTGCTTCCAAATTACCTAAATTTCAGTTGCCTTTTGGATTTTTCAGCTTACATGTCCCCAGCCACCCCCATGTAAATTCGAGTAAAACTACTCATCATTTGCCCCAAGCCAAGTCTTCTTACTTGTTCTTTATTCCTTTTTTAATCCTTGCCTGGAGATCTGTGTATTGATTTTAGAGAGAGGGGAAGGGAAGGAGGGAGAGAGAGAGAAACACAACAATTTAAGAGAAATACATCAATTGGTTGTCTCCTTCATGTACCCTGACCAGGGATCAAACTAGGGTATGTGCAACCTAGAGTATGTGCCTAGGGTATGTACAGGGATCCTACCAGCAGCCTTTCGATGTACAGGACAGCACTCCAACCAATGGAGCCACCCAGTCAGGGCCCTCATTCCTTAATTCTGTTAAAAGAACCACCATTCTGAGATGATTGGACTCAAACTTTTAAAGTGTCATGACCTTTCCTCCTGTATCCACTAGGATTACATGTAGTGACTTATGACAGAAATCTGATCACTTTGACTTAAACAATAAGGGGTTGTTTTTCTTTCATAAAAAGAAGTTGGGCAGTGGGCAAGCCAGGGCTGGTGCCCCTTGTAAAAAGAACCAGATGCTTTTGTCTTCTTGTTCTACTACCCTTAGCAAGCAGCTTTTATTCCTATGAACATAAGATGATTGCTGCTCCTATGGGGTTGCACCTGCTGTCTGGAAGGAGGAAGAGTGAAATACACTGGCACAGGATAGCAGAGTCTAAAAATGCCCCTCCTGTAAGCCCCTTCCAACAGATTTGTACCTACAGCTCACCAGCTAGATCATGTCACATGGCTACCTATTGCTGCAAGGAAGGCTGGGGGTTTGGATATTTTAACAGGGCACGTTGCTGCACTGACTGAACAAAGTATTAGTAAGGAAGAAAGAGAGACTGGCTGCTGGGTGGGCAACTAGCAGTGTCTGCTACACTCTCCTTTGATCTCTACTCAGATAGACTGAAAGTCCAGACTTTTTATTTTTTGTTAAAACAAATGTATTTTTTCCTGAGCATTCCAGCCACTCTGAATCTGTTGCCCTTGTCACTGCCTGCCACTAAAATTTTAAAGGCCTCCTATATGAAGCCTGGTTTTTCTAGCATGTTGCGTTTATCACATTACTTTTTTTTTTTTAGCTCAAAAACATCCAGTGTTCTCCATTGCCCAGGCGATGACTGCATTTTCTTAGGCCCTTCATAATGTAACCTCAATCTGTTTTTGCAACCCTGACTTCTGCTACTTCAGCACAAACCATCTGCTTCTGTAAAATTAGTCTACCTTTTTTCTTGGAACAAACTGTGGCACTCTTCTATTAAAAAGCCATACGTTATACATTTCCTCTTCAATGTCTAGAATAATAAACAACAATAGCAATAATAATGTCTAACCTTTAATATGCTTATGTGCTAGGCCCTATTGTACAGACTTTCAATGTATTTTACTGTTAAATTCATAAACACCAATTTAGGTAAATACTGTATGTTCCCATTTAAGGAGGAGGAAACTGAGACTTTGAGAAGATAAGTCACTTGCGTAAAGAGACACAGCGACACGTGGCAGTTTACCAAATATATATATACACACATTCATGCATGCATATATATTTATATATGTGTGTGTGTGTATATATCTCCTTAACTATGGAAGACTCCTTGAGAATGGGGACTCTTAACATCAACTATAATAGCTTGTGCATATAAAAGGCATTCAGCAAATGATTAAAGATGATGATGACTGATTTTCCACCACAGAAGCCTAATGGCACGCTGGGGCATAAAAGCACTAGGAGGCGTTGGGGTCAGACTATATTCAAGTCTGGAGATAGTTGGGAAGAGTTCGAAGACTGTGATTTTGGAACCTCCCATTCCAAGAAGTCAAGCATGAATGTTTTCAAAGAAAAGAGGAGAAAAGATTCTCCATTTCGGTAAGATTTTTAAATTCCTATGGAAAGGATATTTTTATCATGCATCAACTTTATTTTACTCATTAAATACAAATGAATGTAGATATTAAAACTAACTTACCTTTGAAAAGGTAAGACTCTTGACACCTCACGGTAATGATTCTCAGTATTAATGTCTGAGTGTTGCAGGTGTGTGGAGTAAGAGGTTCTTGTTAAATCTTCAGTATGCCTGTTGAATTATGAACACCACTGTCCCCATTTGAAATTCAAATGCCTATTGGCAGAGCAAACTCTGATGGTGTCCACATTCAAGTATTTGTTTGCTTGCTATTCTGAACTTTTTTGATCATTTCCTGAACTTTTTCTGAATTTTATTTTTTTTAAAGATTTTAATTCATTTAGAGAGAGTGGAAGGGAGGGAGAAAGAGAGGGCAAAAAAACACCAGTGTGTGGTTGCCTCTCACATGGCCCCCCACTGGGGAACTGGCCTGCAACCCAGGCATGTGTCCTGACTGGGAATCTAACTGATGACCCTTTGGTTCACAGCCCAAGCTCAATCCACTGAGCTACACCAGCCAGGCTTTTTCTGAATTTTAATATCTCCACCAATCTCTTTTCTTTTCATAAGTTGAATCATCATAAATATGTTATTCAACTTTGAAGTGAGGGTAGGTTAAATTTTGGTGACTGTTTTGGGAAAATATTTTCCTTTTTTTTCCCCTCTTTGAAATAAAAGAGGAATAAGGAGAAAAGATGCAGCATGAGTCAGGGAAATTTATCCAATAGCTGTTTGGTATTATATAGTGGAGAAATCTTCATTTTGGGGTATACATACTTCTGAAGGTACATGAAAATTCTTCAAGGGGACATATGCTTGGATAATTCCTAGTCGATAAATTTCTAGATCCTTGAGTTCCACAGTATTCTTCCCTAAAACATATGAGCTGGAGAATAAGCTTGTTAACCCACCTTCCATTTTGCAGAGAGCCGCACCTCTCAGCCATTTCAAAGCTTGCATGCCATAAGGGTGTAACAACCTGTGTGGTGAAAACAAAGGGAGAAATTGGAAAACTGCTACCTTCATCTCAAAAAGCTTTCTGTCTTTCCTTGTCTTATGCTATTTATCTTAAGCAGAAAAGCCTGCCTTAGAAATAGGGCATTTTAGTGTGCGTTGGGAAGCATAGAGACTCAGAACCACTTCAGGGACCAGAGCCTAGTGATGCTTTATTTTTATGAAGGGTACTAGAAATGTTTTGTGAAACTATCAAAACCTATGGATATAAATTATACATAATTTTTGAAGATCCAGAGTATTTTATGTAATAAGGCAGTTAAAAACTTATTTTATCAAGTCATACCATGAAATATTCCAGTTACAGTCAATTCTCCTATTTCATCTTATAGAATATTTACTGTTTTTATCTGCTATTAATAACAAGAAATAAAATTGTTTAATTTATGATGAAAAATTATAGACTTCAACTTAAACATGTACAGGGAGCTGCATAATTGTTTTGTTTTGTTTTTTTACAATTATTTGCATCTAGGAACAAGAGTTTGAAGACCATTGGTATAAGCTGTAGATGACCTGAAAATTTTTCTTTTTAACCTATGTCATTCTAATTCCAGCTGAACTTCATCATATACAGGGATGGGCAAAAGCATGTTAATAATAACAAAAATAATACAATAATAAATAATAATACAAGAATAAATTTTGTGTGCTCACAAGGTAAACCTACTTTTGCCTACCCTGTATTTTTAGGGTAAAAGATGTTTGAAAGACAAATACCATATGATCTCACCTTTAATAGGAACCTAATCAACAAAACAAACAAACAAGCATAATATAAACAAAGACACTGAATTTGAGAACAGTCTGACAGTGACCAGAGGGGAGAGGGGAGGGAATGTCAGGGGAAAAGGGGAAGGGTTTAGAGCAACAAGTATAGAGGACACATGGACAAAAAGTAGGTGGGGGTGGAAATGGGAGGAAGGTGGGGAGGGGTGGGGCAGTGGGCTGGGGCGGGTAAAAGACAGAAAACTATACAAGATCAACAATTAAAAAAATACTGATAAAAAAATAATAAAAACATTAAAAAAAAAGAAAGATGTTTGAATCAAAACCTATAATTAAGATCAGGTTTGTAGTCTCTATACTTGATTCTGGCAAGGGGACAATTGGTAAAGTTTGTCAGCATTAACTTTTCCTTTGAAATTCTTTAGAAAAAGAGGAACTATATAACAATGAAATTTTAATGTAGGTATTTCTTCCATTTTAGTTTTTTTGGTATTTTTAAATGGCCTTATATACTTTAAGCATATAATAATTATTAATATACTACCATTTATTAAGCACCTACCAAAATTTTATTTATAATTTTCATATTTCAGTAAAAATATTTGCAGAAGAGGATGCTGAGCCTCAGACAGGTTAAATGAATAGGCTGCCCAAGGTTAGATGAGGCTTAATTCAAGTCCAGATCTCTGTCTTTTCTGCACCACACTATCTCTTAAGCAATAGGCACTCAAATGCTTGATGAGCTGAATGGACTCTGCTGTTCTCTACTCAGTTTCTCAGGCAGCCTGTCTTCCCCTTAAAGAATACAGAGTACCAAATACTAGAGTGTTAAACCTTTACTTAGTGATTATCTTCTTTTAAGATATATATACTAATATTTATACTTGGTATTCATACTCTGTAGACATTTACTAAGTACCTAGTTGGTATTAAGAAGAGGTATGAACATGATATTGTCTGTCTTCTATCCACCAAATGTATAGAAGCAGAAATAGGACCTTCAAATATCTATTAAGACAGAGTATTTATTAAGTACCACTAATGAGTGAGCTGCAGGGCGCTCTATGAGCTCTGTTGATTGGCAGACCACTTTGAGGAGGAGAGCAAAGTCCTTCTAGAGTAAGCAGTTTTGAGAATGAGTAGAATTTCAGCAATTGGTGTAACTACAATGGGCTTAGGGGAAGGGAAAGAAGTCAGAAATGGATGGGACTGCTTCTAATGAAGGGGGCCTACTTGTGTCTAGGGATATCCCAAAGTGGGCTGGGGTAGCCAGCAGTTCAAAGGGCCAGCCAAGTCCATGTCAGTTTCCAGAGGGGTCCCAAACAACCTTACTGATTATACATATACCGGTGACATTGGCTGTGATTGGCTTCCCTTTCCCTGTGCCCATCTTCTTACGTTATAAATCCACAACTGCACCAGTCGTAGGGAAGATAGAAATGTTTACACAGATAGCTTGCTGCTCAGTTCAGAAGCTTTCTGTCATGTAATGTCTAGCGTTAGATATGATTCTATGCCCTGGCTAATATTTATTGGGGGGAAAGGTCATCAGTTAGTATTCCTATCAACAAAAGAACTCTGATGGAAACCATTGGAGTGAGGCCACCTTGACTATTTTGAAAAGTTGTGCAGAGAGTAGGTGAGAACATAGTAGTGTCATCTTCTCATTTTGCATGCTGTAATGATACCTTATGTTGACTTTCAAGGCTTCCAGAGTCAGTACTGTCAGGCTCCAATCACTTACCAGGAGAAAACAAGAGCTTACCTACTGCTATTTCCCTAAAATCCGATTCTGAATTGTCAACAGCTTCAACAGCTAAACAATACTACTTAAAACAATCAAGATACCTTCCAGGTAAGTAGACAAAATAAAATGTTTACTCCTACCAACTATATAGATAAGTCACACTCAAGTGTCCCGAACCTTTGTGGAAAGGGCACCCTTGAAATAAAAAGTATAACAGTGCTCTCTGCTGGGTCAGTCTTGTCAGTGCTTGTTACCAAGTACTTTTCTGGGCCTCCTGCCTTTGTGAAGTCTGCTCAAGAAATGTCTAACAGCCAAAAATCAAGACAAAGAATATGACTCAAAATAATAGCCTCCTCCCCCCAACCAAAGCCGTGCCTTTAGTAAATGCTAAATTTTATTAAAACAATTTTGCACCCCTATTACAACTTTTTATAAAATGTAGAATTTTATACTGTTCCCTAAATGATGCAATACATATTTTTGAAAGATCATTTGAATTTCTGAGTAGAACATACTAGGGTCACAAGACGGGCAAGGAGGTTGGTCAAGAAACCATTGAATATGTCTCGGTAGAGAGGCTAATTTGCTTATTCCAGAATGGCAAAAGCAGATAGGGAAATGGGTAAAATCTAGATGTCTTTCAGTAGTGAAACTGACAGGACTGCTGATGGATTAGCATGGGTAATGATAAAGAACAGAAAGAATTAGTGTTGGCTTCTGGATTTTTGACTTGGCAACTAGGTGGATAGTGATGACTTTAACTGAGAAAGGGAGGATTAGGAGAGGACAAGAGTGTGGAAGTAGAGAATAAGGAATTGAGGTTGGGATGCCTATTTTTTTATTGTAATTCTATTACGGTTGTCCCAGTTTTCCCCCTTTGCCCTCCTCTACCCAGCCCACTCCCAGCTCCGACCATCAATCCCCACACTGTTGTCCATGTTCATGAATCATTCATACATGGTCTTGGGATGCCTTTAGAACAACTGAGTTGATGTATCTAACAGACAAGTGAATATATGAATCTGGAGTTTTAGGAAGAAGATCTAGACAGATGGTGAATTTACATTTTACCTGAAAGTAGTGTTTTCTTCTCATAATTCACTTTAAAAAAGTTTAAAATTCAAGTTAGTTTAAAGAGAATCAATATTAAATCACTGTGTATCTATACAGATACATCTTCAGTGCAGCAAGAGGAGGAAATGATCATTTGCCTCTGTGCTGTTGTGGACATGGTCATTTACAGGTTTATGAACATAGTTAGCAGGCCGGCCATTTGGTTCATATGAGGAAGATTTTCTTTTCACATTTAAGCCTCCAGAAGTAAGCTACAGTTTTCACTTCCTAGAAGTGTGTTTGGGAAGCAGGGGTAAGGAAGATGAGAGAAAAGGTTGAAACTGGACTGGTAGCAAGAGATTGATGTATAACATATAAATTTCAGTACTAGAAATCCAATAGGAATTCACTCCTGTTGTCAATAACTGAGGAGAGAAAAGAATGAAACTAAGTAAAGGGTTTAGAAATGAATGGGACAGAAAACAGAAGACACGTGGATATGTAACCCAAAGCAGGTCTGGCTGCCTGCTGCCATGAAAACCAATATTCAAGAGGCAGGTGCTGATGTAAAGGAAAGGGGTTTATTTTCAGGTGTCAGCCACCTGGAAGATGGGGGACTCATGTCTCAAAGCCCATCTCCACACCTCAGTGGAGGCAGAGATTTTTATAAGGAGGGAGAGAGAAAGCGGAACAAAGAGATCAAAGGGGAGGGTTGAGAAGTTCTCCACCTGCGCACTAGCACAGTCCGTTCCAAGTAAGGCAAGTGATGCCTTATTGCCAATGTGTATCATCCTGCTTTAGTCATCCTGGCTCCACGTCATCCTGGTTCCATGGTTGAAGGTCAGCAAATCTCCCAGAGTTGGGATGCCTGAAGGTCAAGGTCTACCTTTCTGGGCAGTTAGTTCCTAGGATTCTGAAACAAACATGCTGTTTATCTACAAGCTACACGTTAGTCAGAGTCAACACTTACAGAAACAATGTCTGAAGAATGGTGGGATGAGTTACAGTTTCTCACTGTTACAATATGTTACTGTTATGTGACATTGTTATAATATGTTATGTTTTCACTGTTACTGACATATAGTTAGGCACAGATGTTGCATAAGTTGAAATAAACCTATGGAGAACTAATCACAGTGTTTAGGATACACTTTTCTGCTGGTTAGTAAGGAGGGAGACATTTCCGGAGAGAAGTTGAAGAGATTGGCATGAAGTTATCAAGGTCAGACCTAAAAGGATAACTGGGTATTTGAAGATCTAAGTGGGATAAACACTTGTTTTATTTTAAATCCTTCTAGAGGAGGGGAGTCAGCTGGCAGGTAGTGGATCAGCAGCACTTTTCATGCAGAAGAAAGGGGAAAACATTCTAGGGCTTATAGGGAGCATGTGCATTCATTTCTTAATTCTGTTGATTTATTAATTTGTTTTTCTTCTTATTTTATTTTTAGTAGTTTATTTTTATGTATTTTTACTCACTTGTTTTGTTCATTCACTCAGTGATAAAATAATACGTACCAAGTATGTGCCAAGTATTTACTGTTCTAGGCATTGATATGCAGGGTGGGGCAAAAATAGATTTATAGTTAGTATGGAAAATAATACAATAATTAATAAACAATAATATAAGAATGAATTTTATGTTTTATATACTTACAACTGTAAACCTACTTTTCCCCACCCCGTATTTATATAGCATATACAATTGAACAAGAGAGACGTGGTCCCTGTTCTCCAGAAGCTTACATTCTAGTGGAGAAAGAAAAAGAAGATTAGCAGATAGTGGTAAATACTACTGTGAAAACAGGGAGATGAACTAGAGATGACTGCTCAGTCAAAGTGGGGTGGGGGCCAGGGTCCTTAATTATCTAACATTTGAGCTGATACCAGAAAGATGGGAAGGAAAAGTCACGTGAAGAACTGAGAAAAGATGTTTCAGGCAGAGGGAGGAAAGACTTGCTTATTTGAGAAATAAAACAAAAGACTTCACATTTGTACTTTAATGGGCTTAGGAGAGAGTGGTATGAGGGCAGGTGGGGAAATCTGGCAGAGTTCAGATGATATAGCACTTGGAAGGCAGGGAAAGGAACTTGGGTTTTATTTGGAGTCAGGCGGAGGCCTTTGAGAGGACTTCAGCAGGTGAGTGAAATGTGATTTGTATATTGAAGAGACTCTTTGTATGAAGAATGGATTATATGAACAAGACTAGAAGCTTGTGAGGCCACTTGGGAAGCTGCTTCAGTCCTCTGGGGAAAATATGATGATTTAGAGAGAGATGGGCTCAAGATATAATATGGAAATGGACTTGCTGATGGATGTTGGTAGAAAACAAGGGAAAAGTGAGTTTGGGTCATTGAATCTTGAGTGGATGGTGCTACTGTGTTCTGAGATGGAAAAGACTTAGGAGGAACAGGATTGGGGGGGCGGGGGAAGAAGCAGTCATTCTTATCTGAGGGCTGATACACTGAAGTTGCTTGTGAAACTCCAATGCAGAGAGGCTAAGCAAGCAGTTGGAGGGAAAGAGCCAGGACCCCGAAAAGGGACCTAGTTCCAAGATAACGGATTGGGAGTCCCTAGTGACTCCCAGACAGTATTTGAAGCCATGCAATGAATAGGATTGGCGATGAAGAAAGACCTTGTGAGCTGGAACAGTGGTAGTAATAGAGGAGGAGGAACTGAGAAAGGGAAAAGGAAGCAGCCACACAGATGAGAGGCAAACCCCCCATGGTGGTTTCCAGAGGCCAAGAGGGTGCATGTACCTGAAAGAGTTGCTTTCCCCTGAGCGGTTGGATAAGGAGGATGGAATTGTCTGATAAGATTTGACAGTAGAGAGGAGCCTGGTGACCTTGATGAGCAGTTTCGGTCTCAAATGGGGAGGGAGATGTAGATTGGAATACATTGAAAACTGATGAGAAATAAGAAACCAGTAACCAGAGACCTAAAATGGCTGAAGAGTAAGTTGAAGCAACACTAATCTCTTCCCAGGACCAAGGTAGCATTACAACTAAATTGTAGAGAAATCATCCTTAATAACTAATGGAACACTAGCTGGAGAGAAGCCTTATAACCAAAGACAGACAGAAGAAACCACTTCATCACAATTAGACTGGAGGGTAGTGCAGAGGAGGTGTGAGGGCTGGCTGGGCTCCCATGGGGAACAATTGAAGTTCCAGAGGGATATTTCAGCAGCCAGGGGTTCCCCTGGCAAGTGTCAGGTCTAAACCCCAAGCTGGGCTCCCCAGCCTAGAGCACCAGAGCCAGAAAGGAATCCAGATAAAATCCAGCAGTGAAAAGCAGTGGGGTTTCTGTCTACCAGAAAGAGATAGCTAAAAACACAGAGAGCCTCTTAAAGGGCTAATGCCAAAAATTTCATTTGCTGCCACTTGCTCTGGGCTCCACCAGAGGGAGGGATGAGTAGACCAGAGATACTTGAGGACAATATGGGGTAGGTGGCTCTGGGGAGAGAACTTGAGGAATAACCACCAGGATCCCTGTGCTAAGTCATTCCCCATACTACAGAAGCCATCTTTCTCAGGCAGGGCTCTCCCCTCCAAGTGGTATCAGCCTAAGGGGAATCAATAGCCCCATCCACAGGATTACTCTGCCCTACCCTGTGGAGCTTAAGCAGGGCTGCAGGCTACAGGTTGAGCCTATATCATTGATTAAGTTTAACACCTAAGGTAGATCTCTGGGGGCTCAGAGATTTAGCTGACCCTCTCCCAGGCTCAGTGCTGGTAAAAGCCAGCCTTAGTGTGCAGCCTGGTTGTTTCACACACAAACAGGCCCAGCAGAGGGGGCAACATGCTGTGAAACACTGATAGCTCCAAAAGGGTTGCCCAGGCTAGTCACATGCAGAGTCTGACAAAGGCCTGAACCATAGTCTTTGCAGATCGATCTACCTAATATATAGAAACAAATACAAAGAAACAGCCAGAATGGGAAGACAAAGTAACAGACACCAAATGAAAGAGCAAGAGAATTCTTCACAAGAGGAACTGGAAATGAAATGGAGGCAAGAAATTTATCAGAGAGTTTAGAGTAATGATTATAAGGATATTCAACAGCATGAAAAAAGACATAGAAACCATAAAAAAGGACCTGTCAGAAATAAAGAATGAAATTTCTGAAATAAATAATACACTGGAAGGAATAAACAGTAGGTTAATGAAGAAGGAGGATCAAACCAGTGATTTGGAAATCATGGTAGGGGAAAAAAAAAACAAGCAGAACAGCAAAAAGGAAAAACAATTTTAAAAAATGAAGAGAGCTTAAGAAACATTTAGACAGCATAAAATGTAACAACAACTGCATCATGGTAACATCAGATTTAGAAGAGAGCAAGCAAGAGATTGAGAACCTATTTGAAGAACTAATGATTGAAAATGTCCCTAATCTGGTGAAAGAAAAAGACATACAAGTCCAGGAATCTGAGTCCCAAACAAGTTGGGCTCAAAGAGGCCTACACCAAGACATAATTGCAGTGACAGGGTTAAAGACAAAGCAAGAATCCTAAAAGCTGCAAGAGAAAAAGCAGGTAGTTACCTACAAGATTGCATATATTAGACTCATCTGATTTCTCAAGAGAAATATTACAGGCCAGAAGGCATGAAATATTCAAGGCGCTGAAAAGCAAGGACCTACAACCAAGGATACTTTACCCAGCAAGGCTTTCATTTAAAGTTGGAGGAGAAAGAAACTTCCCAGAATAGAAAAAGCTAAAGGAGTTTGTTAACACTAAGCCAGTACTGCAACAAATGTTAAAAGGCTTGCTTTAAGAAGAAAAAGAGAAACAAAAAAAAAGAAGAAGAAAATAGTCTTAACAATAAAAAGACACTATATATATCAATCACCTTATATGTAGATGGCTTAACTGCTCCAGCCAAAAGACATTCGATAGCTGAATGGACAAGAAAACAAGACCCATGCCTCCAAGAGACCCACCTCAGATCGAAAGATACACAGACTAAAAGTAAAGGAATTGAAAAAGGTACTTCATGCTATTGGAAAGGAAAAAAGCTGTGGTAGCAATACATATATTCAACAAAATGGACTTTAAAACCAAGGCCATGGTAAGAGGCAAAGAAGAACACTACAAAATGATAAAGGAAACAATCCAAAAAGGATATAATCCTTGTAAACATTTATACACCCAACAGAGGAGCACCTGAATATGTAAAGCAAATCTTGATGAGCATAGAGGGAGAGTTCGACAGAAATACAGTTATAGCTGGAGATGTTAACATACCTTTCACTATAATGAATAGATCTTCCAGACAGAAAATCAACAAGGAGAGTGTCCTTAAAAGACACACAAGATCAAATGGATTTAATTGATATCTTTGGAGCATTTCACTACAGATCAGAAGAATATACACACTTTTCAAGCACACATGGAATGTTTTCTAGAGTAGACCACATGTTAGGAAACAGACCAAGTCTTAATAAATTCAAGAAGATTGAAATCACATCAAGGATCTTCTCTGACCACAAAGCTATGAACCTGGAAGTCAATCACAAGAACACTGAAAAACACACGAAGACATGGAGGCTAAGTAACATGTTATTAGACTATTAATAGGCCAACTATGAGGTCAAGGAAGAAATCACCTTGAAACAAATGAAAATAAAAGCACAACAATCCAAAATCTGTGGAAAACAGAGAAAGTACTCCCAAGAGGGACATTCATTACAGCATTACAGGCCCACTTCAAAAAACAAGGAAAATTTCAAATGAACCATCTAACTTCACACTTGAAGGAACTTGATAAAGAAAAACAAACAAAACCCAAAGTGACTAGAAGGAAGTAAATAATAAAGCTCAGAGCAGAGAAATGAGGTAGAGTCTAAAAAAATGATGCAAAAGATCGATATATCCAAGAGCTAGTTCTTTGAAAAGATAAACAAGATTGACAGATGTTTAACCAGACTCATGAAAAAAAGAGAGAGGACCCAAATAAATAAAATCAGAAATGAAAAGAGAAGTACCAACTGACATCAAAGAAATACAAAGGACTGTAAGAAAATATTATGAACAACTATATGCCATCAAACTGGACAACCTGGATGAAATAGATAAATTCCTAGAAACATAGTATCTTCCCAAACTAAATCAAGAAGAATCAGAGAATCTAAATAGATGGGTTACACATACTGAAATTGAAGCAGTAATTAAAAAAACTCCCAACAAACAAAAGCCCTGGACTTCACAGATGAATTTTACCAAACATTCCAGGAAGAACTAACACCTCTCCGTCTTGAACTGTTTCAAAAAAATTCAACAGGAGGGAAGACTCCCAAGCTCATTTTACAAGGGCAGCATTAGCCTAATTCCAAAACCAGATAAAGACACTACAAAGAAAGAAAATTATACGCCAGTATCCCTGATGAACATAGACACTAAAATCCTCAACAAATATTAGCAAATTGAATATACCAGTACATCAAAAAGATTACATACTGAGAGGGGGAAGATGGCTGCATGGTAGGAGGGAGCAGATTCCACTTCCCCCACACACGGGAGAAAAACCTAGCTGGTCTGTGGAGGAACAGAGAAAACAGCCAATGGTACCCCAGCATATATAAAAATAAGAGACCAAAAATTGTAACAGACACTGAAATACTAGATGGTAAGGAGACTGCTTCAGGACAATAAGGTCCCAGAGGCCGGTGTGGGGACCAGGGCTGCTGAAGCTCCAGGCCCCAGGGCCCACTGAGTCTGCCGCAGGGTCCTTGGGAAAGAGCCGGGTCAACTGCTCCCTCCCCTGCCACAAGGTTTGAGCAGCACCGGGAGAGACCTGGCTGCTTGAAGTCGCAGAGAGGGGAATAAGGGCTAAGTGGCAAACACACGGGCTGTGAGCACCCATGTAGTCTGTGGACACTGGTTGGGGAGAGTTGAGAGTCATGCAGTGACGGGCTCTGGCCCCAATAGTCACTGGTCTGGCTGGAGAATTGGGCTGTGCCAGAGGCCAAGCCATTGTACGGAGCATCAGGATTGAGTAGGAGGAATTTCTCAAAAAGTGAAAAGAGAGACACTGTTTGGGGAATTCTGTAGCAGCCACTCTGGCTAGCTCCCCACCCAGCCAGGCAGCAATCCCAAGGTTGAACGGAAGGCCTTGCGCACCCGCATAGCACTGGGAAGGAAGGGTGTGCTCCCAAGCCCATAGGACCAAGGCAGTCTGGCTGAGTGCACAACAGCACCCACCCCACAGCGGTAATGCCATCCCACACCCAAAGTGCCAGGGGTGGGAGGCGCCAAGGGAGAAAAACCATAACAATCGCTCCTCAGCTCACTGCAGCCAGCAAGACCAGAAAAACCAGTTTGGCCAGTTTGAAACCAACAAGAGGGTCTTGGGTGGTGGTGGTTGTTGTTGAAGTAATTTTTTATTTTTTATTATTTTATCTTTGAATTCCTTTTTCCTCTCTTTCCTTCTTTCTTGTTTTATTCCTTCTTCATTTCTTTCCAATTTCATCTCATCTTCCTTCCATCTTCTGCCTTTTGTGTTTTAAATACTCACAAATTAGACAAAAAATCTGGAACTGTGAAAAGACCAGAGTTGGACCAAAAGAGGGGGCATCCCAACAGCTGTGACAGTGAGACAAATTTCACTTTGCTATTACAGAGAACCTGCAAGTTACTGCATATTTGTATTATTATTTTTCCCATTATTCTTACATATTTTACTTTAATAGTATTTTTGTATTCCTCTTCTTTCTGTATAGTCTTCTTTGTTTGGCTGGTTATATTATATCATTTGACAGGTTTCCCCTATTCTCTCTTTCATAGTATATTGCTAATTTTACTGTCCTTCACTTCACTTGTGTTCCATTAGAACACTACTCAAGGTCTTATATTCCCTATTCTTGATATCTAGATCTCATAGATTCTGTCATATGATGGTTGCTCTAATATTATTGTAAATAATAGCTGTCCCATACAACTGTAAATACTTCACAACACGCCTCCCAGATCTTAGCCCACTTCACGGTTTCCTGAACTCTATTAATGTAATGCTTAACTCTATTCTCTCACACACTACACCTATTTACTATCCTTTACTCTCACCTTACCTCAAAATCTGACTTCCCACAACCTCACTCCTTTCTAGATCCAACTCACAATCCTTCCCTGTCCAACAAAAGCCTCATCATCTTTCCATCCTTTCCAAAAAGTGGCTACTTGGGTGGAAGATCACGGTTAACACTATACATAGTCAAAGGATCTCCTATCTCTTCCCTACCGGCTGCTACAGTAAATATCATAGAATACTCTCTTGCTGTCTTAAACCATTTTGCCTTCCCCTTCCAACTGATCACAAAAAAAGAGTAGGTGGAAGTGGTGAACACCAAGGTACCCACTGGAAGAGGAAACCCAACAACAAAGGAACCACCAACAGATAACAACAAAAGAAGCTGAAGGAGGGAGTGGAAACCACACAAATCTCAATCCAGGACCTATCTGGAAATACAACTAAATAGTGGAGAAACTATCTAGTGCAACTGAACAAGAGCAAGAAACAATCCTCAAAACTTTGTACACAACGAAGAACCAGCTTCAACACAACCTGCCCTCACCAGCAGAACACAATACAAGAAATGATGAACAGAGTGACCCTCAGTTAACCAGCTGGTGGGAAGGACCCACCAAAGAAAGACCCAAAACAATCAAAACCCAAAGACAAACACAGAGCCAACATAAATGACAGGTGAAGACCAGTGAGCTCGGGAGATCGAGGAGACTGCACTACTGAATCTCACAGGTATTCTACCACAGAAGTTCACACCATAAACCCAGGGAGCCAGAACAGATCAATTTCAGAAGCTGAGGCTAGCAAGAAGAGTCTCACAAACACTGGGAAGACAAAGAAACAATCCCCAAATGAAAGAAAAGGAGGAAGCCCCAGAAAGAATGCTAAATGAAATAGAGGCAACTCAACTATCAGATATTGAGTTCAAAGCTATGCTTATCAGGAAGTTCCATGAGCTCACATGAGCTACCAAAAACTACAGGGAAGCTATGATGAACTCACTGCAAACTATATCAACATGAAAAAGGATATAGAAACTATCAACAAGGGCCAAGAGGAAATGAAGAATACAATTTCCGAGCTGAAGAACACAGCAGAAGGAATTAAAAATAGGATTGATGAAGCAGAAGATCGGATTGGTGACTTGGAGGACAAAGTAGAATAAAACACTCAGAAAGAGCAAGAAAAGGAAAAGAGGCTCAGAAAGAATGAAGAGGGATTAAGAGAAATGCAAGATGATATGAAAGATGATATGAAATGTAATAATATCCATGTAATAGGGATACCAGCAGGAGAAGTAGAAGAGCAAGGGATAGAAAACCTATTGGAAAAAGTGATGGAAAACTTCCCTAATTTGATGAGAGAAAAAGTCACACAAATCCAGGAAACACAGAGAGTCCCAATCAAGAGGAACCCAAACAGGCCTACTTCAAGACACATCGCAATTAAAATGGCAAAATTCCAAGACAAAGAACGAATCTTAAAGGCAACAAGGGAGAAAAGGAAGTAACATACAAGGGAGCCCCGATAAGGTTAGCAGCTGACTTCTCAATGGAAATGCTCCAAGGCAGAAGAGAATGGCAAGCAATATTCCAAGTAATGAGAACCAGAGGCATGCAACCAAGACTACTTTACCCAGCAAGGCTTTCAATCAAGGTAGAAGGCCAAATAAGGAACTTCCTAGACAAAAGAAATGTGAAAGAATACACCTCCACCAAACCAGTTCTGCAAGAGATGCTAAATGGACTGCTTTAAGGAAAGGAAGGAAGGAAGAGAGAGAAGGGGGGAAGAAGAGGAACACAGATACGAAAATGGCAATGAATCAGTACCTATCAATAATACCCTTAAATGTAAATGGATTAAATGCTCCAATCAAAAGACATAGAATAGCCGAATGGATAAGAAAGCATGACTTACACATATGTTGCCTACAAGAGACCCACCTCAGGACAAAAGACCTACACAGACTGAAAGTGAAGGGCTGGAAACAAATTTTCCAAGCAAACGGACAGAAAAAAAAAAAAAGCCAGGATAGTATTACTCATATCAGACAAAATAGACTTCAAAAACAGGGCCAGAAAGAGAGACCCAGAAGGTTACTTCCTATTACTCAAGGGAAGAATCCACCAAGAAGACATAAACATTGTAAATATATATGCTCCCAACATAGGAGCACCCAAATACATAAAGAAAATATTAGAAGACTTCAAGAAAGATATTGACAGCAACACAATTATAGTAGGTGATTTTGACACCCCACTGTCAAAAATGGGTCATGAGTATAAGCTCTTTGGCTACTCATTTCCTGTACTGTATTTTACATCACCATGCTATTCTGTAACTATGTATTTGTATATTTTAATCCCCTCATCTCTTCACCCAGTCGCCCACAGCACCCTCCGGTTTGGCAACCATCAAAACACTCTCCGTATGCATAATTCTGTCTCTGTTCTTGTTTGTTTTTTAGATTCAGTTGTTGATAGATGTGTATTTTTTGCCATTTTATGGTTTATAGTTTTGAGCTTTTTCATAAATAAGTCCCTTCAACATTTCATATAATAATAGTTGGGTGATGATGAACTCCTTTGTTTTTTCTTAACTGGAAAGCTCTTTATCTGCCCTTTAATTCTAAATAATTGTTTTGCTGGATAGAGCAATCTTGGCTGTAGGTCTCTGTTGTTCATGACTTGGAATATTTCCTGCCAGTCCCTTTGCACTTGCAGTGTTTGAGAAATCAACTGAGAGTCTTACGGGAACTCCCCTGTAGGTAACCAACTTTCTTTTGTTGCTTTTAACATTCTTTCCTTATGGCATTTTAATTATGATGTGTCTTGGAGTGGGCCTCTTTGCATCCACCTTGTTTGGGATTCTGTGCTTCCTGAACTTGCATGTCTATTTCCTTCACCAACTTAGGGAAGTTTTCTTTCATTACTTTTTCAAATAGCTTTCCATTTTCTTGCTCTTTCTCTTCTTCTTCTGGCAACCCTATGCTGTGAATGTTGGAACACTTGAGTTTGTCCCAGAGGCTGCTTACACCATCATCATTTTTTGCATTTTGGATTTTTTTTAACCTTTTTTCTTCTTGGTTTCTTTTTTCTTCCTTATGTTCTAAATCCTTGATTTGATTCTCAGCTTCATTCACTCAATGTTGTTTCCCTGTAAGTTGTTCTTTATTTCAATTAGTGTATCTTGCATTTCTAACTGCATCTTTTTTATGCTGTTGAGGTCCACACTAAGTTCTTTGAGCACCCTCATAACCAGTGTTTTGAACTCTGCATCTAATAGATTAATTATCTCCATTTTGCTTCATTATTTTTCTGGAGTTTTGATCTTTTGGGGGGAGGGGCATGTTTCTTTGTCCTTATTTTGGCAACCTTCCTGTGTTCCTATGTATTGGGTAGAGCTGCTATAACTCCCTGGCTTGGTAGCATGGCCTAATGTGGTAGGTGTCCTGTATGGTCCAGTGGCACTGCCTCCGTTATCACCTAAGCTGTACTTGAGGTATACCCTTCATGTGGGCTGAATCACCCTCCTCTTGTAGTTGAGCACTGGTTGCTGTTGGCAGGTCAATGGGAAGGATTTACCCAGGCCATTCAGCTTCAAGGACTGGCTGTGACCACTGTCCATCCTCCATGGAGGATCAGCTGTGCAAGGGCAGGGTTGTGGTGCTCCGGTAGGGTCTTACCTGTACACTGGGTGCACTGGCTCTGGGGTTGCCTGGATGGTGCTGGCCAAGGTCATCGCCCATCTGTGTTTTGCCCAGGGCTACCCTGCCTGGGCTATAAAGCAATCTGAGATGATTGCTAATCATGCTGGCCTTGGAGATTCCCAGGCAATGCCAAGCTGTGAATCTAGGCTGGCTGCTTCTAGTGCTGGGTTTGGAACCACTTAGCAAGAGGTACAGAGGCTGGAGGCTTAGTAAGACCAACTATTTCTTGTTCGATAGGATTTATGAAGTTGTGAAGCATGAGCAAAAACCAGCCATTCATATGGAAAAGTCACAGTTAACAGTTTGGGTCAGCCTATAAGTTGGGTGGGTCAGATTCTTAGGGACTCTCCATGGCAGTACAAGCAGTTTTAGCCTTAGAGAAGGCACTCACCTGCTGCCTCTGTGGCTTAGAGTGGGGAGCTCAGAAAAGGGACAATGTTCTCTGCCATCTTTCTCTCTGGGAGAAAGCTGTCCACTTGCTCCCACCTTGATGCCAGACACTTCAGTTCCTCCTTGTATGCCACTGGTGCCTTTCAAGCTGCTACCCCTGTGCTGGAGCTCAGAGGGAGTGAGTTTGAGTAAGTCCTTGTGGGGGTTCTTTAAGAAGAACTGCTTTGGACTCCAGAAGTTTCTTCCACCAACTCAGCCCCCATTGGTTTTTGCAGTCAAAAGTTATAGAGATTAATCTTCCTGGTACTGGAACCCTTGGCTGCAGGACCTGGTGTGTGGCTGGGACTTCTCATTCTTGAGATATCCTTCCCAAATTTTTACCCACCCCACATGGATGCGGGACCAGCCTGTTCCATGTCTCTGCCTCTACTACCAGTCTGGATGGATGTGGTTTCTTTAATTTCATATCCATTCCACTCAATTTCTGACGGTTCTGAGTGATGGTTGTTGTATGTTTTAGTTGTAAGTTCAATGTGGTTGTGTAAGGAGGCTTGCCGTGTTTACCTATGCTGCCATCTTGACCAGAAATCTCCTATGGTGGTGGTGGTTTTTTGTGTTTGTTTGTTTGTTTGTTTGTTTTTAAGAAAGAAAGAAATCATCTTATATGTAGACAACTCTTTGGTGGCATTTGGCTGTGAAGAGGAGTTTAGAAATGGAGCCACACCAGAGTGAGGGTGGCAGGGGTGGTGCTTATGGAGCAGGCTTGCATGTGGATGGGAATGATCACTTCCAGAGGAAGGAACTGATCATGACAGAAAAGGAGGGGAATGAATGAGGGACTGTAAGGCTTAGGAAGGTGAGAAGAGTCGGATTAAAGACCATAAGAGATGGGGTGTGCTTTTAAAAGGAACAAAGATACTTGTGTTGTAATCGCTTAAGATATGAGTAGGTGTGTAAATTTTGGTGTTGAAACCATGAGGGAGTTGTGATCTGACTGCACAAGCAGGGGTGTAAGAAAGTTTACAGAACACAGATTCATGGGAGGCACTTTTTCCTGCCCTTCTTTTTGTTAAGCAAATCAGTATATTTCTTGTAGCTATAGAATTGAGTTCTCTGGTGGTGGGAAAGGCTACTGTAAATTTTTCTCAGAAGATAAATGGATCCAAAGCACCCCATTTTCATACCTTTGCCTGCTAATGTGCTTCAGGAACATACTTCAGGATATCAGACTTACCTGATTGTTTCCTTTTTAACCAGAAAGAGCTGACAAATTCTGAAAACTACTTTTGGTCAAAAGTATGGCTGTAATTGAGATTTAAGAATTAGACTCAAAATTAGAATTGTTTGAAATCTATACTTGAGCATTTCTGTTACCCTACTGGCATTTTTTTGTCTTGAAGATGGCCCTCTAGAGCTGGGTGAAATTTGGAAATAGAATTGAGCTCATTTCAGTCACTTGGACAAACATTTATTGAGCACCTAATGTGAGCCAGCAGCTTTAGAAGATAGAGACCCAAATGAGAAGTGATCCTTCTCATCTGTGATCCAAAGTTGTTTTTATAGTGGAATACCTTCAGGAATAAAAAATTAAAAATCTGTCTGGTGGCCTTCTTTTTGTACTATAAAGCCAAGTATAAAAGGTCATAGTAAGCATCAATCTCTAGGGTCATGGGAACTCTAGAAATGTATCATGTGATTTTAGGGCAGCATGACATGACACTACAAGGATTGACAGATCTGTGACACTAGCCTTCAGGGAAGGAGATGCAAGAGTCAGTTATTGGCCAGCTACTGACTGTATGGAGCAAGACTTTGAAATTCTGTTTTCTGTTACTTACAGTGGGACTGCAGTCATCAGCTCACCCTGTAAGCCTTAGGTGCTTTTTTTTTGCAAGGTAGTTGCAAATAGAGCATGCAGTGGAAGCACTAACATCTCTCAGTGATGCCCTGTGGTTGCACTCAGGCAGCTCCCACACCCAGGGCTCTCCAGCTTGATGCCATCACACTAACAGGAAGATCTGCACACTCCACAGCACTTTTGAACCTTCATCTGTAGATCCTTCCCAAGTCCCTTTGTCGCTTAATGCCCTTCCTTCCGCCCTGTGTACTCAATGTCCTGTATCATTTCTGTACCTATCACCACTACTCATTTAAAATTTCTTAACATGACACACAAATTCCTGTGACCTGACCCCTGAGCCCTCTCCAGCCTCATTTTGTGCCACACCCCATGCTCACTCCATGCACATTAAACCTCTCTGGGTCCTTGCCCATCTCAGGTCCACTGCAGCCTGTTGCCTCTCCCACGAACATACTCCTCACCCCTACCGGGTTCTAATCATGATTCACATTTCAGCTGAAAATTACTTTTTTTTTGAAGAAAGACAAGCTTAGTTGCTTCTATTATTCGTCCCTTCAGTACCAAATTCTTCTAAACAATCTGTACACTGCTAATTATTTACCTAATGATTTGTAACTACTACTGTCTCCCTTCTCATTGTAAGAGCGAAAAGGGAGAAACTGTTCTATTTTGTTCACCGCTTTTTCTCCTGTGCCACACACACTGCCTGACACATGGCATGTGCTCAGTAAATATTTGCTAACTGACTTTTGAATCTCCTTTGAGTTGAGGCATGATAGTGTATTTCTACTTCTCTCTAATACAGTGCTTGGCATATAGAAGGTGCCAAGTAAAAACTTATAAACTAATACATAAATTATTTAAAATTCCAGATTATATTTATTTTCAAAAAAGAATCTTAAGAAAGATATAAAATTAAAGCAATTATCTTCAGTAGTGTATATTAGTGTGTATAGTAGTATATTTACTTTAAAAAAGGTATATCGCAAGGCTAACTAGATTAACAAAATAATTTAAATATTCAGAGCCCTTTTTTTTGTTGTTGAACTGTTATTTATGAAAACTGTTCACTTAAAGAGATTTTTAGTTTTTCACCCTACCTTGTACTTTGCTTCTGTTATTTATGAAAACTGTTCACTTAAAGAGATTTTTAGTTTTTCACCCTACCTTGTACTTTGCTTTTGGATAAAGACTTTTTTTATTGTAAAAATGTTTTTAATATGAGTAATTGCTAGCTAGTACATTTTCTTTATCATCAGGTAATAGCCTATTATAATTCTATTTGTAGGTGTTCTATTAAAAACCAAAATCCATAAGGAACTTATATATCCTATAAGAAACAGAAATTATTTATCTCATGGAGTATTTCCTTAGAAAACTGATGGCAGATAATCTTGAAGTTCAGTACAGAAGCTTGTTTCTGGCTGTAAAACAAGAATATTAATGGGTATCTCTTAAATGTGAAACCCTGCTGAGGAATTCCCTCTTTGAAAAGCAGAAGTTCATACTACCTGGAGACAGCTGCTGACTCCCTACATTAATGGCAGCCAGAGAAACACAGCCTGTATTGCCCAGAGGCTTAGACTGGGATGTCTCTAGCACCTCATAAGTTGAATACAATTTAATCGTCAGTAAAAAGAAAGCAAGTCGGGAAATTTTCAAATCTTTTAAAAGTAGGTAAAAACACTACTTTGACCCCTAGCACCAAAGTCTGAAGTTGACTCCACATCTTAGATTTCAGAAAATCACAAATAAGCTTAACTGTTTAGATTTTCCTGTGTCTAATATACAAGCAGGCTTCCTAGATAGGTTCTTTATGCATCTGCTTCTGAACTTCTCAGGCTCCCTGAGTTCTTGGTCACAGGTCTGTCTCCCCAACCTGCACTTCAGTGTCCCTCAAGGGCCCAGCACGGAATACACACTCAAAATAAGTGGATGACTTGGAAATATCTTTTTGAAGAAAGTTTTGGTCCCACCTTAATTTTTACCACTTAGCAAGACATGTTTAATTATTACTTCTGTTAGAGAAAGTATCTTACGTGTATAAAATATATCAAGAGGATTTTAGGTTATTGTGCTTAGGACTTAGGAGCACTTTAGGGTTGATAAAAAAGGAAGTATTTGCTACACTGTAACCAAAAGTTTTTTCCATTCTCCTCCCTCAAGTTATTCATAATCTTTGTTTAAATATGTAATAAATATGTTTTTCCTTCAAGTTTATGATCACAAAGTTCAAGTAAACTTCGAAATGACTGTTTTGTTCTTCCAAGGTGTAAATCCTAAGAACGTGTCCTTGATAGCCAGTGGAAAGGATATGAGCCCGTATACTTGGAATAATCAGTTATTTCCTAAGTCATTGGGACCCATTGGTGCAGAACTTGCTTTCAAAAGGCATAATGCAGGTAAAGCAAGAGTACATTTAAAGTATAAATTTTCATTGTTTTTCTTCTGCAGATTTTTACTTTTAAATATATTGCAGCTGCCTCCTTGCAACCAAGATACCCCTGGGGGAACACAAAGGTTTTCCAACTGGTACTTGAGCACAGATAGTTTTAAGGTAATCATGTGCCAGATCACAACTTCCATGTGGATTGTTTCCTAAAATGAATCTGCCTGAACAAGAGTTTCTGTTCTCCTACCTTAGAAAAGAAAAGAAGACTTCTCACTGTTTACATGGTGTGTTTCCTATTTCCCCAAAGTGTAAAAATACCTGGGTTGCCTATGAAAGGGACAGTTTTATTATTTTGGTGTCAGTATTGAAAAAGTGATTGGGGAACAAATCCTTGTTAAGTGGTTACCAGTTCTTAACTTCCAAAAGATCGAAGGAGAACCTAATTGTGTTGTTACCTGACAGATAATTAAAAATCACTTTTTGTGAGCTCACTATGTGATTTTTGGTCTATAACTTCTCATAGAGTGCAAAGACTATAGTGATAAAGCTGTAACAAAACACTTTTCATTCCTAACTTCTTGTTGACATTGACAAAGTTCTCCAGTGCTTCCATCTTTAAAAATGGGGGGGAAAGCAATAGAATTGATGTTGAACACTGTCTGGTTTTAGCAATAAGTAATGTCATTTGTGGTTACATGAACTACTTGAAAAAGGTCCCATCTTTCTCATTAATAGACGAATTCCCCCCAAATAACTTTTCATGTGTAATCAAAATTTAGATACTCATTTTTTAATTAATTATATACAATGAATCATTATAATTATAACTGACTTAATCCAGAAGAGTATTTTAATATGCTTATGTTACAAGAAATTATTTAAGGTTTCAATTTATGCATTTTGAGTGATCAATTTAAAGACTTTTAAGCCTAAAATTATTATTTGGGAGTTAAGTTATGAATGAAAGTAAACTCTAGAGAGAAAAGGGATTATTTTGAAATTTCAAACTGTTAAAACCTATTCATGTGTTTCTTGGTAGACATAAAATCAGTATGGCCCTAGCCAGGTACTCAGTTGGTTAGAGCATCATTCTGATATGCCAAGGTTGCGGGTTTGATCTCCAGTCAGGGCATATAAGAAAACAATCAATGAATGCTTAAATAAGTGGAACAACTAATTGATGTTTCTCTCTCTCCCCCTTCCCCCTCTCTCTAAAATTAATAAATAAAAAGTTTAAATAAAAAATAGCTATGGTATTTAGACTCCATCGGTTATATTTAAAGAGATGTAATAGTTTTATTTTTAAATGTCTATAATTACAACATGCCAGAAATCTTTTGGAACTGTAAAACTTAAAATGAAAAATTTCAGGTATCAGCTTAAAGTATATGAAAAAGTAAAGAGTTTCTTTAAAAAAAATGTAGGTGATTTTCAATCAAAAACATTTGAGGATTACTCTCTAGCAATGGAGTCATTGTGAGGTGACTGACATCTACACACTTTGGGGCATTTCGCAAGTTGTACAGGCACGCTGAAGACTCAACTTACCTGTTTAGACTCAACTTGCCATTTATTAAAGTGCAGAGATACCAAACACTGCGACACTTGAATTTACTTACTTTTCCTCAGTTTTTTAAAAATAATGTTTACTGAACCAACTGATAAATAAGTTTAAATGATAGCACTACAACATTGAGTCTCGAGGAATGAAAGATTGGCACTGAATGAAAGCTGTGAGAACATGAGAAGTTTTGTTTCTTTCTGGATCTTTTCACTAATCATCTAATCCATTTTTCTTTGCTTTTCTTAAAATATTCTCCCTATTATTCTTTCTTTCCCATCTGCCTTCTATTTAGAAGAAAGTATAATTAAACCAGTTGAAAAACTATCATGCAATGAAAGTTTTCCTGAAAAATTAGAGGACCCACAAGGTAATTTCTGGTCATTATAGATGAGTACAACTTGTTCTTTGAAACACTTGTTCAATTTGCTTCTCAACATTTACCCCAAATCTTGTCATAAAAGCCCATTATGAAGGCCAAGGTCTCCTGCTTTTAGGAGTCAGATCAGGCCCAGGAGAAGGAGACACATTCCACATGAAGAACATCTTTCTTCAGTAGTTGGCATTCTAAGACTAATTTGCTCTCAAAAAGCTCTATACTTGTCTTCTTAAATTAATAATGACAATTATACAAATCAAGCAAATCTATTGAAAAGGATATTTTCTAATTTTGTAATAGATATTCCTGGAATTTTTTCAAGTTCTGAAACTTATTTCTTAAGCATTAACAATCATTTAAAAGAAAAAAATACCCAGGTTAATAGAAATGGTGGATTTCCTAGAGAGTTGGTCTTGGTACTTTAAACAGTGTGGACTGTTGGCTCCAACCAGAAAATTTGCAGCTCACAAGGTACTTCAAATGACAAGCCAAAGTAATTTAAGAAGACTTCGTTTTCTACACATTTTGCCTTAGCAGCTTCTTTCTCCAGTAGGAAGCAGCCTCCTTAGAACTGTTCAGTGCATGGCTTTTAGAGCCTGGCATGCCCCATTCTGCTACTCACTAGCCTTGCGATTTTGGACGAGTTACATAGTCTCCCTGAGTTAAGTCACTTTCCCCATCTGTAAAATGGAGGAAATCATATTTACCTAGGTAGTATATAACCATTCCTAGGTTTTTGTCAAACAGTAAGCATTGAATAAGTGTTTGCTCTGATGATGAGGATGAGAATGAGAGAGATGGTCTGAAGTTGCTATTGAATGTGGTACTGCCTTGAACTTCCTTTCAAAAAGTCTTGAGGAAAAGGACTGATTTTTTATTTAAATTGAGTACTGGAGGGAAAAGAAAGGTCAAAATAGACAGCTGCACTTATACAAATTCAGCAATGTTAAAAATTATATAAACTGATAACATATTTACTGTGCAAAATCCATTAAAGTCTGATAAGTAATATTGTTGTTTGACATTCGTTGGTTCAAGAGCAAACACTTATTGACAGCCTACTATGTGTAGCACCATGACAGACATCAGGGACACAGAAGGTCAGAGTCCGTATTTGGGAACAGACAACTTCGTGTAAAAATGCTTTGGTGGTAAGCTACCAAATGAACAGGTCTTTGAAGCCACCAAAGCTATCAGCACTGTATCACCTTTTCTGTGACAAGCTTGTCTCCTTTCTGGCAAAGCTAGGCTCCTTGAAAGAGCAGTTGTATTCATTTTTCCTCATATTTCCAGGTTGCTCAACTCACTGTGGTTTATCTCTAGATTACTGAAACAGCTCCTGCAAAGGCCTGAAGTTATCCTAGTGGCCAGAACAAATGGGCAGTGCCAGTCCCTTGGCCTCTGTTCCTCGCTTATTATTTCTTCTGTCCTCACACACTGTATTCTCTTGAATTTTCAGACCCCATTTTTCCTATCATCTACCTTTCTATTTTCTCTGCCCCACCTGGTCCATTCATTTCTCTTAATGCTGGTGTTCCCTGGAGTTCTATTCTTGGTCTTAGCTCATCTTGCAGTCCCTCTGAGATCACTCCGCCAAACCCACAGCTCCATGAGCACCATACTTGATCATTCCAAGGCTCCCAGCCTGCTCCACCTCTGTGACTTGAATGTCCCATAGGCACAATATCTTCCCCCAAACCCGAGTCTCCTCATATTGTTGTTGTTAATCGCCTAAAGGTCAAATATACAGGGTCCAGAAGAAGTGAGGCCTGCTTGTGTATGGTTGGTAGGGCAATAATGTGGGTGTAATAATTTATAGTTTTAATTTGAACATTTCACCTAAAATGTCATATGGTGTGCTTAAGTGTGATATTTTTATGTTACAGAATTACATGCTCATGATTTAGTGATAAAAGATTTTGTAGTAAAAAGGGGCATTACTTGTGCTGGACCCTGTATATCTTTTTCCCTGCCCCTCCTGTCCTGTGTACCCGCTCAGTTCCCCTCTTCTCCATCCCCTTTATGACTGTGTTCAGACCTTTATAATTTCTCATTTCAGCTCTAGCAGTGAGTGACCTGACTGGTCTCCTGCCTTAGATTTTCCCCTTTCATCCCACCCCTGGCTTGCCCCTAAATTGGTCATTCACTAACAGCGATGCAGATGATGACGAGGAAGATGACAGCTGACACTTGCAGATTCTGTGCCAATTACGTTGCATACATCTCGTTCAATCCCTACAACAACCCTATGAGAACAGGTGCACCTTACTGTGATTTTACAGAATGAAGATGAGCACAGAGAGCACTGCAGAGATGGGGGGCTTCCTGGCAGGAAATACCCCCATGTTAGGAACTGGAGCCATAAAAAACTGCTACATTCAGGGAGAACTCAGCCTTGCATTCAGATTCTAGCTCAGTCACTCACTGCGAGAACTTAGGGAAGTTCTAAGAGCCACAAGATGTGGATAATAACCTGCATCTGCGAGGACTTGTTGTATGGACCGAACAGGAATATCTGTTAAACCAGAGTGCTGTGCCTGAAATATAGTAGCTGCTCAAAAAGTAGAATTTAGAATTAGTAGGGGTAGAATTCAGTGTTATTGTCTGGTGCTTTAAAATATTCTCCTTCTGACAAGGAAACTTTATGTGATACATCACTAGGAAATCTTGGAAGTTATGCTACTTACAATCCGTCAGGATATATTCCTTCCTTTCTCAAAAAAGAAGTGGGGTCAGCTGGCCAGAGGATCCACCTAGCACCTCTCGGTGCAACAGCTTCAGGTAAGAACAATTTTAGATACAGTTTTTGGGAATTATGATCAAAAAGGAGCTTTTTAAGGTTTCTACAGTCACTTTTCCCCAGTGAACTTAAATTAGTCTCACATTATTGGCAGCAGTTTTAATTGGTTTTGGAAAAATGCCCTGATTTCCTTCCAGAGCTATGGTTTGAAAGTCCAATAATTGTAAGAGCTATGTCTAATTGTAAGTGGTGACTCTCTGCCAGATACACAGATTTAATCCTCATAACGGCCTGATACAGAGGTAGACCTCCTTTACGGAGGAGGGAACTGACATTAAGTAATTTACCTGAGGTCACACAGCTAGTAGATGGTGGAGCTGCGATAGAAACTCATGTCGGTCTAACTCCACAGTGTGCTGTGCTGCATACATCATGAGATGTGAGAAGGTGCATTTTTCAGAGCTTTCTGCCCACTAACTGGCACAGAGTGAAAGATTAAAAAAGTCAAAACTGTGTGATGTGTCAGTTAACAGGCCATTCCTCTACGGTTCCATTTTAGAGTATAGAACAACTGTGGCATAACTTGCCCTGGCTTTTGCTTTGCTGGTGGTGAAAGGTTTTATTCCTTCACTCTCCAGTGTTATGACTGACCAGGTCACCTGTTCTGCACTGGTGAGGCATATGACAGCCACATTCAGGGTACATTCTGGAAACTGAGGGTGATGGTTTTGTACTTGAGCTGACCAGATTTGACAATGAATGTCCTCTAAATTTTTGTAATCTAAAATAGATAACCTCATTAAAGCATCTAAAATAGCCATTAAGGCAAATAGTCAGAAGTTTGATAAGATAACTAGTTAACAGTTTGACTTAAAACTTGACTCCAAAGGTTTTCTCATAGCCTATCCTAGCCAGGGTCTTACATTAAAACTCCTAATTAGAGTTGCTAGCCTTTAAAGCTCACACTGTTGGAGCTGAAATTGTAAAAAGTGCTGAACTTTTGTAATTTTTTATCTCTTACTACAGTAGAACTGCATAAACAATACTGTTACCTTGTCTGTGAAAATAATTGCTTCATTATCTCTCTCCTAAAATACAATATATAAACATCTTATGTATAGAAATAATTTTTATGAAGCCTCAAGTATTTTAAGCCAGACTTATGAGTTATTAGCCATGTCTTAGTGGCACTTTTTAATGTAAAAGCAGAAAATCATGTTTTAAATTATTTTGTTACCTGAGCACCTGCTCTTAGAAGGTGAAATTGGGTATTTTTAAACATATTTTTATAAGATACTATGGCCTTTTTATATTAGTTATTGTCATATTATCATGCATATTCCTGTTTTCATTTTTTTAAAGTAAATGCTTTCTCATAACTTTTCATCTCTTCATTTATTCTGCTTATCAGATTTTCCTACAGATGGTGATAGGAGAAAAGGTAAAAAAAAAAAAGAAGTAAATACTAATCATTTGCAAGTGGTCAATGCAAATCCTTAGGAAAACACTGTTCTGTAAGAGATGTGTCATCCAGTCCTCCCACTTGTATGGCAGTTTCCCACAAGAAAATAAAACCAGGTCATTACCATGTTTACTCAACTATTTCCCTTTCTCTCATAGTCTCTCTTTCCACCGTTTCTCTTCCTTACTCTCAAATTTTGAGGGAAAAAGTCATTAACTTTTTCCTCCCTCCCCTTATAATCTCTCATCCCAAATTTCCTAATACCTCCTCATCCCCTGCTCTGATGGTAACAAGGACTTGAGGAATGACTTTTTTTTAAAGATTTTATTTACTTATTTTTAGAGAGGGAGAGAAAACCCAATGTGTGGTTGCTTCTCACATGGCCCCCACTGGGGACCTGGCCCACAACCCAGGCATGTGCCCTGACTGGGAATCAAACCAGTGACCCTTTGGTTCACAGCCCATGCTCAATCCACTGAGCTACACCAGCCAGGTAGAGGAGTGACTTTCATATACAGCCGCCCATTAGGACCCTGTTCCCAAGAGCTCTATAGACATTAACTCCTTTAATCCTCCCAATGACTCTATTACAGAACGTACTACAGGGCAGGCAAAAGTAGGTTTACAGTTACATGGGAAAGTTTGTTCTTATATCATTATTCATTATTTATTGTATTATTTTCCATGTGAAAAACTGTAAACCTACTTTCACCCCACCCTGTATTAAGATCTCCATGTTATGGAGGATTTTTTTTTCTTTTTTGTATCATGCTAAAAGTTACATAGTAGTGGCACCGATTAAATTCTTAATTAGAGGCAAACACTTTTTCTGTTAGCAAACATTTTCTACAAGAAGTTAAATGCCCTTGATAGGACACATGCAGTTTTTACAGTAAACACACAGCAAGGATTAGAGGCTGACTCTCTGGCTTCTGGGAGTGCTGAGGTGCAGGGCCTGGTCCAGCTAAGGCACAAAGAGCATTTCTCGCCCTGCTGTGGGGCCTGGGCTCCTTTGTCAGTGACTACATTTTTGGCCAAAGGGTGCTTGAATCCTAAAACTATTATTTTTCAGAAAAGACTCCTAAATGTCAACATTTTGCCTTCTTGGCAAAATGATTCCTTCTTTGAAAGTTTTACAAATCTTGGTCTGGACAGTTTCCTTCAAATACATTTAGGACCCAACTTAAGTTGCCATGACCTGAAAAAAAAAATGTATCTCTTTTTGTATTCTCCAAGCCCCTCGTTGCCCACCCAGTGTGAGCCTAAGACTGTGTCTCCTTTCTGCTACTCTGAGTCACCTGGGCTCATGACCTCTTTTTTTTCTCCTCCCTCCACTCCCAGCCCCTCACACGTGGTCTCCTCTGTCCATGGAACCATTTTGACATGCGGACCTTGGGTGAGCTCACTAACTGAACAGACCAGTGCTTGTTTGTGTTGCAGTTGGTTAGAACTAAAGAGCTTTCCCCGAGCACTTAACTGGCCCTTTTAAATACTTTGTCCCTGCCTTTGTTAGGTAGCTTTTTGCTAGCTTTACCTTTGAGAATTTTTAAACAAGTTAAGAGTAGGATGAAATGACCTGTCAAACCACCAAGGGGAGAGCTCTTGGCCTGTCTCAACTGAACTACACAGCAGGCAGTGATTATCACCAGGGTGGTTCCTCACTTAATGCTTTGTTCCCTTTAAGCCGAGGTTAGGAGCACACCAGGACCCACATGCTCCCATAACTTCCTCCTACATTCCCAATTTTACAGTGAAAGTACAAAGAAAAAACAGGTAAACCACACAGGTAGGGTATATGAAATAGTCAGACCCATCTCAAAATTCACTCAGAGTTTACTCCAAGAATGCCAGTGCCACACAGTGTGAAAAGATGTTTAAATCCCAAATAGAAAGCTCAAACAACCCTCTGTAGAATACCTGATACCTAGCTTGCAGTTTGAAGTGAGGAGGGGGTGATGGAGGAACTGAAGATATTAAAGTTCTCTGTAAAGTGATGTACTGCTTTACCATTTGAGATGCTCAGGCAGCTTGAACATAAATTGTTCAGATAATGAATGTTTAACAATTTAAAATTTTGCACAATTTTAGTAAGCCAGATGTATCAATAAAGCAAATCTCGTGATGGAAGGTTTGGGGTCCTAGGAATGGCTCACCTTTTAGAGGGATTCTGTTATCACCCATCTTTTTTCCCAATAAAAAATTAAATTTTTGACTCTAAAAACCACATTTTAATGTTTAAAAAGAAATCTAATGTAGTTCCATGAAGCCAGAGCTTTACAGGATTCACAATTCTGTAACCCTTCCGTAGTTATACTGTGTTTGAATATCATTTAGATGTTAACTACAGTGTAGTTTTATAAAGTCACAAACCCTGTGGGTATTGCCTATTGAACTTGAACTAGGTCATTGTAGCTGGGTGTTACCTGTCCAAATGATGAGCAGTTCATGAACCCAAATAAGAACAGAGTAGCAGTGTCAGGAGTATAAACCAGAAATAATGACTCTGAAGCTACTGAAAATTCTAACTGGTGTCAACAAAATACTACACTAGAATTTTCAGTTTTAATGTTTTAAAAAAACTCTTATTAGAGACTACTGAATTAATCTTTTAAAGATAAATTCAGAATCTCCCCATAAAATGAAAGGATGAATCACTGTGTTTTGAATTCAATTTTATCAAATAAAATTCTAGTTTCTGATCCTGATTTCTTTCAGAATATACCTGGAACACAAAAACTGGTCGGGGGAAATGTTCAGGACCTACTTACAATCCTACAGCCAAGAATCTAAATGTTGTGAACCGTGCACAGCCAGTTCCCTCAGTGCATGGGAGGACGGACTGGGTGGCCAAGTATGGAGGCCACCGGTAGGAGTCTGGTGCAGCGGCCCCTGGGAAACGTCTGCAGATGTCTACTGCTGAGTTCTGGAAGACAGATGTAATAGTGGGCACTTTGAAGAGCAAAAATCATTTCCTATTTTCTTTCCTAGAAATGAAATGCATTTTATTGGCTTCACTGCCCATATATGGGTAGGACCGACATTTAGTTAGGACTTTACAAAGTATTGAATAAACTATTTGCCAAAGTATCAAGTATTTGATGTACAAATTAATAGATACTAAGTACAAGAAGCTTTTGTTAAAAATGCTTCCAGAAGTGTTTAGTGTTTTAGTTTTCATGTGTTGTATATTTGCATAAACTACTTGATATTTCATCATTTGGCCTCAGAGGTTTTTTTATTTTTTTTTATAGCAATTAGGCTGTGGATGTTGTGGGCTGTCAGTTATAGTTCTTATTTGGCCAAGGCTCTGCTCTACCACTTTGACAATGGCAGAAAAATGGTAATTTATCATTTGTGTTTCTATTTTGAAATTACGGAAACAGTTATAATGCCAATCTTGAGCAGGATGTCTTTCTTAGAAATAAATTTATATTTAACATAGAGATTTCAAAATTATGCCATCTCATTTTAGTGGGAAAAGAACCTATGGTTTAATTTTGACCAGTACAGCTGCTACAAATTCATGCTAAACAAACTTAATGGCTTGATGACTCCCAAATGAACCAAGTCAAGGTTCTCCCATGTTCACATCAAGAAAGTTCTTAAAACTGTAACGTGTGTCCACCAAACCTGCAAAACACTTTTGTTCCCCTGCTCCTGCCAGACCTAAGGGTGAGGATGTCAGCTGGTTCTCCAGAGCACAATATTGCTGCTGACCGCTGCTGACTCAGCCCTGACCTTCACACTTGCTCTGAAGAGCAAATGTGTTTAGCTGCTGTGGAAGTGACTTCACTTAGCACATTTTCTGTCTTAGTTTTATTTCTAAATTGGTTTTTAAAATAGACATTTTGAACTTAGGACAACTCAAAACCTACCATTTTATGGACTGGACATTAGTACTCTATATTCTTTTTAAAGAACAATGTTATCAACTGATAATTTTATGTATTTTATGACTTTGTAGTAATTCTAATGTAATTGGTATCATCTTGTGAACATTATCCAAAGGCATATTATAGTAATAATATGGTATTTTCATATAGAAGACTCAGCTCTCCTTGTTGAAAAATGTTAAAATCTAAAGAATGATTTATGTTGTTGGTAATGGTTATATTTGTACAGTTTTAATTCCTGTGTCAAAGTTAAAATATTCTTTTATGTTGCTGGGACTGTTTAAACACTGGATAGATACTGAAATTAATATGCTTAACTAGTATCTCTTTTGTACACTTTTAAAGTTTATACTTACACTCTGAAGCCTATTTGTTATTTTAATTAGTCAGCTTTGGTTTGGGTTTTTTTAAAGCAGTTTTATGTTTATGGAAAAATTGCATGGTAGGTACAGAGTTTCCATATTTACTCCTTCATCGCCTCCTTCTCAAATTTCCCCTATTATTAACATCTTGCATTAGCGTGTGACATTTGTTATAACTAATGAACCAATATTGACACATCGTTAACTAAAACCCACAGTTTACATTCAGGTTCATGCTTTGTGTTGTACATTGTAGGGGTTTTGACAAAAATGTATGACATGTAACTACCTTTCCAGTACTATACAGAATAGTTTCACTGCCCTAAAAATCCCCTATGTTCTACCCATTTATCCTTCCTTCTTCTCAAACCTCTGGCAACCACTGATCATTTTATTTGCCTCCATTTTTCACAATATCATACAGTTGGCCTCTTTCACTTACTAATTTACATTTAAGTTTCCTCCTTGTCTTTTCTTGATATCTCATTTCTGTTTATCACTAAATAATACTTCATTGTCTCTTATTTATCAGTTTAGTTATCCATTCACGTACTAAAGGACATCTTGGTTGTTTCCAAGTTTTGGCAATTATGAGTAAAGGTGCTATAAACAGTCATGTGCATGTTCTTGTGTGGACATCAGTTTTCACCTCATTGGGGTAAATTCCAAGGAGCATAATTGATGGATCACTTGGTAGGAGTATGTTTAGTTTTGTAAGAAAGAGTCAACTATCTTTCAAAGTGACTACCATTTTTGCATTCCCACCAGTGATGAGAGTTCCTGTTGCTCCACAGTCTTGTCAGCATTTAGTGTTGTCAGTTTTAGATTTTGGCCATTTTAATAAGTATGTGGTGGTATTGCGTTATTTCAATTTGCAACTCCCTAAAGACATATGGTGTGGAGCATCTTTTCACATGCTTATTTGCTATTTGTTTATCACCTTTGGTAAACTTTTGCTCATTTTTAAGTTGTTTTCTTATTGTTGAGTTTTTACAGTTCTTTCTTTATTTTGGTAAATAGTTCTTTATCAGGTATGCCTTTTCCAAATGTTTCTCCCCTGTCTGTGACATATCTATTCATTCTCTTAACATTATACTTTTCAGAGTGTAAGTTTTTAATTGTAATGAAGTCTAACTTATCAATATTTTGTTTCATGAACCATGCTTTTATATATATATATGTATATATATTATTGATTATACTGTTACAGTTGTTCATTTGCCTCTCCCCTTTATTCCCATCTGCCCTGAACACCCCCCATCATTCTGTACCTACCATTTATGCTTCTTATTCCCTGTACCTTTTGCCCCATTATCCCCCTTGCATTCTAAATGATAGCTTTGCTGGATAGAGTAATCTTGGATGTAGGTCCTTGCCTTTCATGACTTGGAATACTTCTTTCCAGCCCCTTCTTACCTGCAAGTTTCTTTTGAGAAATCAGCTGAGAGTCTTATGGGAACTCCCTTGTAGGGAACTGTTTCTTTTTCTCTTGCTGCTTTTAAGATTCTCTCCCAAGATCTTTAATCTTGGTTAATGTAATTATGATGTGCCTTGGTGTGTTCCTCCAGGGGTCCAACTTCTTGGGGACTGTCTGAGCATCCTGGGCTTCCTGGAAGTCTATTTCCTCTTCCAGATTAGGGAAGTTCTCCCTCATTATTTTTTCAAGTAAGTTTTCCATTTCTTGCTCTTCCTCTTCTACTTCTGGTACCCCTATGATTTGGATGTTGGAACATTTAAAGTTGTCCCAGAGGTTCCTCAGCCTCTCCTAATCTTTTTGAATTCTTGTTCTTTCATTCTGTTCTAGTTGAATGTTTAGCTCTTTCTTCTGCTTCAAATTGTTGATTTGATTACTGGTTTCCTTCCCTTCACTGTTGGTTCCCTGTACATTTTCCTTTATTTCACTTTGCATAGTCTTCACTTTTTCCTCTATTTTGCAACCATACCCAACCATTTCTGTGAGCATCCTGATTATCAGTGCTTCAAACTCTGCATCAGACAGGTTGGCTATCTCTTCATTGCTTAATTGTGTTTTTTTCTGGGGCTTTGATCTGTTCTTTGGTTTGAGCCATATTTTTTTTGTCTTGGCGCACCTGTTATGTAGTAAGGGGTGGAGCCTTAGGTATTCACCAGGGCAGAGCAATCCACTTGCCTGCATTGTGGCACTGTATGTGGGGGAGGGGCCAGAGAGTGAACAGTGCTGCTTGCTCAGCTCTCCATCGACTTTCATTCACTTCTTCTGCTACCCACAAGCAGCTGGGCCCTTCTGGTGCTGGTTTCCAGGTGGATGGTTTTGTGTACATTCTAGGATCCTGTGGGTCTCTCCAACGAATTCTCCTGTGAGGCTTGGAGTTTCTCCTGCTGCCTAAACCCCCACAGATTTTTTCCATCAGAGGTTTTGAGGCTCTATTTCCCTGCACTGGAACACTGGGTTGCACTGTCTGTCTCACTCCCCAGTTGTTCCTCCCTGCTTATCCACATGTAAATGTCGGACCACCCAGTCCTCCAGCCACTGCCTTGCTGTGAGTCCTCTCAACCCCTCCTACTGGTCTGAATGAATGTGTTTTCTTTAACTCCTTGGCTGTCCAACTTCCATACAGTTCGATTTTTCTGGAAGTTCTGGTTATTTTCTGTTTTTAAATTTGTCGTTGTACTTCTTTTGGTTGTACAAGGGAGCAGAGTGTATCTACCCATGCCTCCATCTTGGCCAGAAATCTCATGGGTCATGCTTTCAGTGTGGTATGTAAAGAGTCATCACCAGCCCTGGCTGCTGTGGCTCCATTGCTTGGAGCATCATCCCGTGGACCAAAATGTTGTGGGTTCAGTTCCCAGTCAGGGCATGTCTAGGTTGCAGTTTGGGCACTGAGTGGGGTATGTACGAGAGGCAACCAATTGATGTTTCTCTTTGATGTGGATCCTGGCCTGCAGGATCCATGCGTTGTGGTTGCTATGAACAAATACACACAGACTACAGAAGTCCTGCAGAGAAAAAGGGATGGCATGGCCACTCTCTGAGAGAGAGAGAGACAGAGACAGGGATAGAGACAGAGACAGGGATAGAGACAGAGACAGGGCCACGGCCTCTGCCTGGACAGGCTTTTATTGCTTTTCTGAGTATATTACATGAAGGATGGTCCTCATTTACTATGCACAGGTTCACTGCAGGTGATTACCTTTTATAGATAACAAAAGAAAGAATGTTGCTAATTACTTCAAAGAGAAAGATGTTGCAGACCAAGGGGAAAAGTGGTTGAACCAGTTACACTCCATACTTGGGAGGTTTAGCACAGACTTTAGGAAGTTACAGTAAGCTGCCTCAATTCAAGGTGAGGGGGTTTTAGCAAAAGTAAGTCTCATAGTAGTCCAGGTACAATGCAGGCCTGATTCCCCACAGGAAAAGCTCTCTGTGGGTGTGGGTCCTGTGTGCCAACTTGCTTCCCTCTGGTTTTCCACATGGGAGCTGAGCCACATTTCCATGCCACTCGAAACGGCTCCCAACATATCTCCCTCCCTTCCTCTCTCTCTCATGCATCAATGAGCATGTCCTTGAGTGAGGATGGATAGATAAATAAGCTGTCACCAAACCCAGGGTCACCAATGATTTGTTCCCCTGTCTTCTAGTTTTATAGTTTTGTATTTTGCACTTAGATATATGACCCATTTGAGTTAATTTTTGAGAAAGATGTAAGTAATCTGTATGTCTGCATTCTTTTTTTTTTTCATGTTGATGTTGTTCCAGCATCATTTGTTAAAAAGACTCCCTATTGAACTGCCTTTACTACTTTGTCAAAGATCAGTTAACTACATATGTATGGTCTATTTCTGGGCTCTATTCTGTTCCATTAATTTATGTGTCTACTCTTTTGCTGGTATCATAGTCTTGATTACTATAGCTTTATATAAGTTTTGAAGTCAGGTAATGTCAGTCCTTCAACTTTGTTTCTCTGCTTCAATATTTTGTTGGCTATTTTGGGCCTTTACTGCTCCATATAAATTCTTGATTAGAATCAGTTTGTCAGTAACCCCAAAATAACGTACTGGGATTTTGACTGTGATTGCATTGAATCTAGATCATTGGGAAGACTGACGTCTTGACAATACTGAATCTCCCTGTTATGCACATGGACACTCAGATATCTTTCACTTACTTTATCAGCCTTTGTCATTTTCTTCATGTAATCTTATACATATATTAGATTGTTTTAGTGCTAATGTGAACAATATAGCTAATTTAAAATTTCAATTGTTCATTGCTTTTATATAAGCTAATGACTTTTCTGCATTAATTTTGTATCCTAATACCTGTTATAATCACATTAAATCCAGGAGTTTCTTTGAAATTTTCTACATAGACAGTCATGTCATCAGCAACCAAAAAGTTTTATTTCTTCCTTCCCAATCAGTGTACCTTGTCTTATTGCACTAGCTATGACCTCCAGTACAATTTGAGTACTGCCTTCCTTGCCTTCCTTGTTCCTGATCTTCACTGGAAATAACTAGTTTCTCCCCATTAAGTATGATGCTAGCTGTAGTTTTTTTGTAGATGTTCTATATTAAGTTGAGGAAGTTCCTCCTCTTAGTTTGCTGTTTTTATTATGAATGGGTGTTAGATTCTGTTGAATGTTTTTCTGCATCTATTGATATGATCATTGATCATGTGATTTTAGTTTCTACCCCACTGATGTGATAGATTACATTAACTGACTTTCAAATGCCAGACTAGTTTTGTATACTGATGCAAATCCCACTTAGTCATGTACTTAGTACATGACTAGTCATCCCACTTAGTATATAATTCTTTTTATACATTGTTGGATTTGATTTCCTAATATTTTGTTGAGGCATTTTTGCATCTATGTTCATATAGGTAAATAGAGTGCCTAGTGTTAACAATTGGTGAAGTGGTAAAACTAGGTAAAGGGTATATGGATGCTCATGGGTATAATTGAAACTTTTCTGTAATTTGAAAATTTTCAAAATAAAATGTTAAAATGAAACAACATAAATATGGCCCTGGCTGATGTGGTTCAATTGGTTAAAGCATCATCCTGTAACTAAAAGGTTGTGGGTTCCATTCCCATTCAGGGCACATGCCTAAGTTGCAGGGCACGTATGGGAGGCAACCAGCCGATGCTTCTTTCTCATATCAATGTTTCTCTCCCTTTCTTCCTTCCTCTCTCTAAAAGCAATGAAAAAAAAATGTCCTTGGGTGAGGTTAAAATAATTTTTTTAAAAAAACAACATAAATATGAAGAAATGATTTGTCATAAATATAAGAAATTGATATAACCAGAGTATGAAGGTTTTCTCAGAAAACAGATTTAGAGGCCTAATGTAAGTAAATGAGTATATGGATAACACAGTAAACAAAGTTCATCCAATGTACGTAATATACAGAATAAGGAAAAAGAGATTCTTCTCAAATACACATAACATGCACAAAAAATTAACTTTATATTAGGCCACAAAGAACATCTTAAATTATCAAGTGTAGAAATATGTAAATCACAATTTCATTTTATAGTGTAATAAAACTAAAAGAATAAAGGCCCCTCAAATATATCTACTTATTAACAGATTCAAAATTATTATTCTAGATACTTAAAAGTCAAAAGGAAAAATTAAAAAATGAAAGACACCCTTTAGAAATGAACAGTGATAGACCTCTGTATTAAAACTTGTAAAATTCAGCCAAAATAGAAAAAAAATAGGAAACACTAAAAATATGCTGAATTTGAGCAGTTAGGTTACAAAACTAGTAAAAAAAAAAAAAGAGAGAAACAACTTAAAACTTAAAAGGAATTAAAGATAAAAGTGTAGAATAATGAAATAAAAGATTTCAACCTGGCAGCAGCAAACATTATCTAGCACCCAGATCTTGGTTTCTGAGATCTTGGAAATGGCTGACTCCAGTACTGGGACATGAAATACACAAGGTGAACTTGGAGTCTCTGACAGGGCCAGAAAGTAAGAGTTCTGGGAAAAAAAGAAAGCAAGCAAAAAACATCTACATTGATGGGTTATGTCAAAGGAACACAGGAGCCAAGCTGAAGGAACTCCCAATGGCCAATACTGCAACAATATGAGCAAGAAATTAATAAAATATTGGATTATAACTCAGTAGAAAGTATGCATAAACCTATAGTGGTAAGTGAATGAATGAGTGAATGAATGAATGGCAGAGAAGAAATAAATGGCTCATGCAGCAGAATTCCAAGTAATTTATGTAGCTATTCTGCCCTCCAGGAGGTAGAGCACAACTTTCCATTCCTTAAGTGTGGTATGTGCAGAATGACTTCCTTTCAAAGAATACCATGTGGGAAGGGGAAAAAAAGAGTAACTCCCAAGTGGAGAAGCCTGAGGAACAGTATACCTCATCCAGATGATCAAGGTCAACATCAACACTAGTATGTTATATGCAGCCTTAACATGTGATGAAATGGCATTTACCTCTGTGGTCTTCCTTCTAAAAACTTAGAACCCCAGGCTTAACCATGAGAAAAACACTAGACAAAGTCCATAATAAATACATTCTACAAAATCAGTACTCCTCAAAACTGTCAGCCATCAAAAACAAATGTATAGTCACAGCCAAGAGGAGCTTAAGGAGACATGACAACTAAATGTAATGTGGTATCCTAGATGAGACCCTGGAATAGAATAAGATAGTCAAAAAGTAAGGAAATCTGAATGAAGTATGGACTTTAGTTGATGATTATCTATCAATATGGGTTAATTATGTTGTAATAAGGTATCATGCTACTGAAAAACGTTACTAATAGGGGAAACTGGGTGTAGGGTGTGTGGGAACTCTATCCTCAAAACTGTTCTAAAAATAGTTTATTTTCTAAAATTAGATTTGAATAATTTCTCTATTCAGCAAATATTTAAGTACATATTATGTACTAAATGTGGTATATATGGTAGTAACAAAATGGTCATTTTCCCTGACCTCACCGAACATACATTCTATAGGCAGACATTAAACAAACACACAGAAATTGTATAGTCATCCCTAGGTATCCATGGGGCGTTAGTTCCAGGACCCTCCACTGATACCAAAATCCATGAATTTTCAAGTCCCTTTCATAAAATGGCATGCAAGAATGCATTGCAGTTGGTCCTCTGCATAAGTGAACTTCCAACCCATGGATTGAAAATACGGCTTTCAATCCATGGTTGGCTGAATCTACAGATGCAAAACCCGGGATATGGAGAGCTACTAAAATTATTGGAAAAAAATCATGTACAAGTGGACTTGCGCAGTTCAAACCTGTATTGTTCAATCATCAGTTGTATTTGCAAATGATGATGAGTGCTACTGAGAGAAAGAATAGGGTGTTGGAGACTAAAGGAGGGATCTAAATGTAGTAAGAGATGACTGAATGATTCTACATCTAGGAATCTAGTTATACTTGAAATATGCCTGTGACTGCTGGGTAGAGAATGAATAATTGGGTTAAAGCATGAAAACAAGGAGTCCAATTAGAAGATTAAAAGATGGTGACACTTGGACTTGGGTATTAGAAATGGTATGGAAGAGAATGATTATGTCTGTTAATAGAAGGCTGTTTCTGGTATTGATCTTTCTTGCCGCTTTATAGAATTTTGTCATTAGTTCTAATAGGTTTTTAGTTGCTTTTCTTGGATTTCCTAGATACACAATTGTATTAACTACTTTGAATGTTTAATTTCTTTCCTTTGCACTATTAAATGATGCCTCATTTATTTCTTATTGTATTGCTTTGTCTATTATCTTTAGAACAGTGTTGAATCTTGTCAATAATAGCAGCAACTTATTTCTAATTTTAACACTAAGCCATAGGACTAGATAAAGGGCAGCTGACAAAAACCTATGGCAAGTAATATGCTTGAGTGAATCAATAGAAGCATTTACATAAATGACAAATTCATTTTGTTCAGACTGATACCTAATTTAAAATATATATGAAAAAGTTACCATTCATAATAACAAAACTACAAAATACCGTAAAATAATTTTAATAGGAATGCAAAGAACCACATGAATAAAACTCTAAAATAATGCTTTAAGGTATTAAAGAAAAAAACAATTAAATGATGGCACATGCAATTTTCCTGGATTGAAGAATAAATATTTTATAACTCTAAATTCCTTCCAAATTTATCTATAATCAAAATTCCATGTAAAATTTAAAATTAAAAGGCCTAATTTTAGATTTATCTAGAAAAGTATGTAAAGAAAAATCTGAAAAGTAACAATGACACACCTGCCCTACCAGATATAAAAATTCAGTTCTACTATACAGTCACCAGTACAATTTGGCACTGAGCCAGGAGGTAAGTAAATTTATGGAAGAAACTAGAAAATCAAGAATTAGTCCCAAATAATGGAAATTCAGTACATGGTTCAGGTGGCATTCCAAAGCAATGAATAAAGGATACACCATTCAACAAACAATACTAAGGGCAATGGCCTTTTTTTTTTTTTTTTTGGAGAAAATAATCCAGTCATACCCCTAATTTGCAGAATTCCCACAAAAATAAATTCTAAAGGCAATAAAAATAGAACGCTAAGAAATGAAACTGTAAAAGTATTGAAAGAAAATGAGAATTTTATTTTACACTCTTAAAATGCAGAATGCTTTCCCTAAGGATGACACAAAATCTGAAAGCCATAAAGAAAATGGGATAAATTTGATGCTATACAAAATTTAATTTCTGCATGACAAAAATTACCATAAATGAAGTTAACAGAAAATATTTTATTGTCAATATATAAAACAAAGTATAATATCTTTATTATACAGTCACAAACCAACATGAAAAAAACAAAAACAGATACATATATGAACAGGCAGCTCACACAAAAAATATATTATCAGTGGTTAATAAATGAAAAGATGCTCAATAACTTACAACAAAATAGTTAAAATGAGTAGACATTTTGGCTTGGGTCAAGGGTTGGCAAACTATGGTCAGTGAGCCAAATTCAGTCCATTGCCTATTTTTGTGTAGCTGGAAAACTAAGAAATTTTTTAAATTAAAACATGGATTTTAAAAAAATCAAAATGATTACTAATATGTGAAAATGATTTGAATTCAATTTTTTCGTGTACCACAGGACTTTAGTAATTAGTTTGTGTGCCATGAGATGAAAAATGTTGAAAAGTGCTGCCCTAAACAGAAACAACTACTCCTTTTTTGTGTGTCTTCCTGGTAATGTGTATCTGCCTCTGTTGTGCATTTACTTCTATGTTGTCTTTGTTTAGATATTAGTCTTCTCCACTAGATTCCATGAGGGCAAGCTATGGTTTGCTCTTTTTCTTCTAGGACCTGTCACAAACTTTGGACAGTGAATACTCAGGAAACTTTGCTGAGAAAGAAAGGAGGGACTTGGCTAGTGCACTGTCAGGGCTGCCTGGCAATGAAGACTCTGCCCACCCCATCTGTGAGCGGCCTTGGAACTGCCAGAGCTGACCACTGGTGCACAAGTGCACTGGAGATGCACTTTAGACCTAAACTAATTACCACCTGCAGAGAGCTTTGCCAGCTTTGTCTAATGTTGGAGCCCCTCGCCTAGAAATAAACGCCAAAATTGGTGCCCTTTGGAAACATTTCAGAGAGATGAAAAATCAGCACCACCATTGTGATTCAAAATCACATCTAAAGAAGCCCGGAAGGATGGTAGCTTTAGATGGTCTGTGGTTACACCATCATAAGTGCCTTCAATTGTCAGTGCCCAAGTATTTGTGTGTGCATGCACATGTATGTACATGTCACATATACATGCATGAGTTTGGAGGATGTAAAATATTGACAAGGATTATAAAATACATGTAACTATAATATTTTAATTAGCAACCTTGACAACTACCCAAGCACTAGCTTAAATCCCAAAATAAGTCTGATGAATGTAGAATGAGTATTATTTTATTTAGAAAAATCTTTTGCCATGCCTCAGCACTTACAATTCATGATTCAAACGTTTGGGGATAACAAGTCATAATGATGCTCACTTCTGCCTGGCCCTCACACAACACAGGGCTTTGGGAAGCAAGCATAATGGCAAAGGTTAGCTCTGCAAACATACACTGTACAGACAGCTCTTCCTTGTTCAGGACACGCCAGCTACCTGTGGGTGTTCCGACCTTTGTAATACTAACTACACCAGTTGGTTTTCTCACACATTTCCCTAAGAGTCAATTTTTTAAATACCAAAAAGATAATGAAATGTTTGTCTACTTGTTTCTCTTTGTCCATGGTCCTTAAGACTATACAGGACTAATGTCTAAAAGACCATAATGGAATTCATCAAGGCTTGAAATCAAACCACAGATCAACCGTTTGTAAACGTGTCTTTGTTATTTAAACCATGAATCTGGCATAATTCTATGATAAAAGTCAGTCACTGACTATGCCAGGAACTACAGAACAATTTTTTTAGTTATTTGCAAGTATGCGACATCAGACACTAACCCTTTCATGATCTATGCGTAGTTATTAATGGCAATATTTAAGAAAGACCCGCAGTCTCAGTAAAGAAAAAGCTCAGTGAGTCACTGCTGTAAGGAACAGTCCAAAAATCTTCCTTAGATCCTGGTTGCATTAACAGAAATGCATAGTTGAGAATATAGTGCTCTGGTCACAGCCTGTGTGCAGAGCTCTGGGCATCACACTCCAACAATGGGCCCTGGCAGACATGCCATGTAAAATGAGGATGAGAGAACTAGGGCTTGCTTTTTTTGCTTTTTTTTTTTTTTAAGTAGATTTACTGCTATGTTTGCATTATTTACAAGCGAAAACCCTAGCAGCATGGAGCTGTCTGCCACAGCCTTCTAACAAAGTTTAGAGTATCCTTTTAAATGTTGAAAATCAGCTTTTCTTTCCTTTTTAAACATAAAAATTTCTAATTGGCATTAACTCTAATCTACCCTAATCTGTTTTTAGATTTTTTTCTATAATCATGAGTTTCTATGGAGATACTCTCCATAGATGATATTCTACTGAAATGCCTAAACAAGTCGCAGGCTGGCTTCTGTTTTATTCACGGATTTTTAAGTTAATCAGAAAAGGGATACTGGAGGTTCTTCACATATGTAACAGCACAGTAAACTGGAGACAGTGATGAATCAGCTACAAAGGTGATAATATATTAAAATCATATTTAAGATATTTGCTTCTATGTATATTTTATAATGCAAGCTTTTGTAAAAACAATGCTGGGTGATAGTCTTAGAAAATGTTCATCTGTGCAGAGAATACATTTTCTTCTATTAATTATTATGGAAACAAATTCACAGGTTATACATGGTATTTTCCAAAAGGACTATTAATAGAACCTTTTGAGATGAATTAGTATGAGAACATTTTTAAAAGAGGATCACTGTCAAATTGAATGCAACTTTTTTTTTAAACAACACTGGAAAAAAGTGCTAAGTCATTTGGCACCTCTTTAGAAATATTTTATATGGTCACATTCATTAAATGTTACTATTATGTCTGAATTTTTGCAAAAATATAATAGAATGGCATTATTTTAAAGTTTGAAAAACTGACATAGTTGAGAAAATGAAGTCTGAATAAGATCATAGCATTTAAAACATATATACACACTTGACTGATGAAGGTGTGACTTTCATTGTTATAGGTCTTATAATTCATACATATCCTGTATATCTCAGAATAAAAATGTTATATATTTGAAGTTATGCATGGTGTGTCTAAATCGTTACAAACAGTAGCACATCATAAAAGACCATGCTGATCTTGTGTATATAAGTACTATAAACCAAATGGTTGCTATTTTGGTGTTGTACAGCTCGCATATTTACACTCAGTAACCTAATATCCCCTGAGGGAGTCACCTTTTAAGTGGTCCTTACAATGGTGTTTTAAGGTTACTTTATCACAGACTTCCTTGGTTTTCGGCTTCTGCTCTGAAAAATTTTTTTAATAACGTGGTAATGATGGTACATTTTTCTCTATTGTTTCTAGCGAAAGGCTTTTAGTCCACCAATAACTACAATCAAATGTTATTAAATGTTAATGTTGCCATTCTGTAAATACTGAATTTTCCCTGTCATTTAGCATAGTGCTGCTTCCATCTGTCTTAATCCTGGCATTAAGATCATGAGCCCTTTTTCTCCCATAGTACAGGTTTTGAAACTACTTTTAAGTTATTGATACAATTTGATATTTTCCCATAATTTATAAACAAAATTACATTGCATCATCTTTTCTAAATTCATCTCCATTAAAACTTGCCTTAACCTACCACATTGCTTTTGTCATCATTAGCCATAATGTGTCTGTATGTTTCATTTACTTTCACAATAAACTTCTGTTTAGTGGAAAAAATAAATAAATAAAATAAAAGTAGTGGGTTTTTTAAAAAAGATTTTATTTATTTTTTTAGAGAGAGGGGAAGGGAGAGAGAAAAAGGGAAAGAAACATTAATGTGTAGTTGCCTCTTGCACGCCCCAAACTGTGAATCTGGCCCACAACCCAGGCATGTGCCCTGACTGGGAATCAAACCAGTGACCCTTTGGTTCCCAGGCCGGAGCTCAATCCACTGAGCCACATCAGCCAGGGTTAGGACTCCTTTCTAAATCCAACCAATACTAGTTAAGTTGGAGGTAAGTAGCAAATATCCCCTTCCTTTTATTTTTTATTTTTTTTTTTAAAGTTTTTTTTTTTTTTTTTTTTTAATTTATTTATCTTTAGAGGGGAAGGGAAGGAGAGAGGGAGAGAAACATCAATGTGCGGTTGCCTCTTGTATGTCCCCTGCCGGGAACTGGCCTGGCAACCCAGGCATGTGCCCTGACTGGGAATCGAACCGCGATCCTTCGGTTCGCAGGCCCGCGCTCAATCCACTGAGCCACACCAGCCAGGGCTTCCCCTTCCTTTTAAAGAGAGGAAAACTAAAGAGTCCAGAATGAGTTAACTCTTAATGCTGATAAAAACAAAGTGAAGTGAAAAATGTTCCAGTGTCCATCCAGTGAACTGAAAATGTCAGTACACCATTAGTGTGTCTGAAGTAGAGACCCACATGGGTAAAGCAAGTCCCAGACAGGTCTTTCAGCTCACATTCACGGATTAACTAGTTAACCAAAATTTCCTTTTTTATTACACAGTCTTAATCTTAGAAATTCTCACTACAGGTCATTTCAAAGCAGCTTCGATGCAATATGCAACAAATAACTTCCCTTGGTCCTTAAATTTTTTGAAATGAGCAATCCCTAAATAAAATATTTTAGAAACTTTCATTTCCCTCTATTTTACTAATACTCACATTTCATTCTATGTTCCAGACAGCTCTGACAACAAAGACACCATAGAAAATATTACTTATACTAAACTTTATTTCCACTAATATTTCCTTTACATAATTTCAAAGTAGGTTTGTGCTCTAAGATGAGCAAAAGAACAGATATCCCAAATCTTGTAAGATTTTTTTTCCCACAATGTTTTTCTTAACAGGGCATAGGGAGTTTCAGGCCCCCAATGTTGACACCTAACATTTAACCCCTTGAGACTTTATGTAAAAGTACAGAAAGAAGAAATAACATCAACATACAAGAATCAAATTATATAAGGGTATTATAAAACTCTCATGTTATATGCTACCCATCTCTTTAGGGTTGTAATAATAATGGCTGATACTTTTCTCTGCAAAGTTCAATATTTTTTTTAAAGTAAAATATCTGCATATATGAAAATGCTGCACTTATTTCTCTCAATATACTAAAAGTAGTGGTAGTTTTAAAATTCTTCAAGAGTCCAAGCTGGAACACGACTATGACTGATGGGGTCTATTGAACAAACTAATTCCAAGTTTGGCAACCATCAGCAAGCTGTCGGGAAAAAAACACCACAAAAACATCAGGTAAAGAACAGAACTGGTACTTGACTATTTTCTTAAAGGATTAGGGCTCTGTGGGTCCTTCACTGCGCAGGTACTATGACAGAGGAAGCAGAGACAGAACTTCCATCCCTCAAGGCACCAAAGCAAAAAAATGCCAAGGGTCAGTCTTGTCCTGAGGCCTTAAAACAGTACACATGAGGTGGAGTTCCTAATCCTACTGCCAATAGTCCCGAGATGAGAAAACTGAAGGCTGGAAAGATCAAGGCCTCCCATGAAAGATCACGGTCACAGAGCTAGCTAATGGAAGATCTGCAGCCTCCCAGTTTATTGCTCTTGACCTCACTCCGTCTACATTATGAAACATTTTGCTTGACAGCATCATAACTATGACCAAAGTCATACTTGTAATTAATCATTTCTCAAGAGATTTTTAAAAATTCCCCTATCTTTAGGGTCTCTTTATTATGCTTAAGGACTACAGTTTTTAAAAAATCTGGTTTAAATTTTATAATCAGTTAATTAGAAATAAGAATCAATAGAAACTCCCTTCAAGTGACGCTTTCAATAATAAAGGGCACCCACACAGCTAAGAAACGTGGAACCCACACCAAATAGGCTGTGGTCATGCTTTGCACTAAAGCTTCTTCCTCTGTAGGGAAGAGCCAGGATGGGCCAGAGAGCAAATGTGAGAGGAAAATTGTTTCCAGAATGAATGAACATATTTATTTTACTTTTACATCAGCTACTGTTTTTGCAGCCTTTTCGACTTGTGTATACATTAAATCATTTTAGTTGAGGCTCAGCATCAAGTACATTGAAACAAATCTATGGGTGTACAAAGTATTATGGGCATTAAACTAAAATCTATACTGGTGAAGAACTGCAACAGAATAGAAAGTACCTGGCACCCGCAATTAAGCCCGCAGGCATAAATTTTCCAGAGTGGTAGAATCTCATTCCCATAATGCCAGCCAAGGTTCCAGATGTAGCTGATGGGAAAAAGAGGCAAAGTTCATTACATCTTATATTTGGAAGAACTAAAAGAAGTGACCAAAGTCTCACCCATCTTTCAAGGGCCATACCCCATCTCATGCCTCCCAAGTTCAGGAAGCTTCATGACCACCCACATCCTATGAGACTTAAGCACAAATATTAGAATCCAAGGCCCTCACAGCCTGGGTCCTGTCAGTCTCTCATACCTCTCCTTAGACATAAATTTCTTAATTTTCCCCAAACTGCTTTCAGGTTTTTTCCCCTCCTTTTCTTGACGATTCTATTGGGTTGGCCCAAAAGTTCATTTGGTTTTTTCTGTAAGATGGCTCTAGAGTGCTTAGTTGTCCTTTAACTTCATTCAAAACAATTGCTAGGTTGTATTGTGACCGCTGTCATATCAGTGTGCATTTATATATTAAAAAAAAACATCAAAATTAGTGAAATTTTGTGCAGCCATTTTAACACTGACAATTTTCATACACATTTTCAGCATATTATGCTTTATTACTTCAAGAAAGATAAAAATGCAACTGAAACACAAAAAATATTTGTGCAGTGTATGGAGAAGGTGCTGTCACTGACTGAACGTATCAAAAGTGGTTTGCAAAGTTTCACACTGGAGATTTCTCGCTGGATGAGGCTCCATGGTCAGGCAGACCAGTTGAAGTTGGTAGCAAGCAAATTGAGACATTAACTGAGAACAATCAATGTTATACCAACTTGGGAAATAGTCAACATACTTTTATTTTATGAAAAAAAACTGAACGGACTTTCTGGCCAACCCAGTATTTACCCTACATGCTCTTCCCACTCAACATCTGTTAAAATACCTACTATGTATGCCACGCACTGTACTGGGTGCTAGAGAACACATCAAAAAGGTCTCTGTCCTACAGTTCTTCAAGTTTGATGGAACAAATTTGTGAGAATCACACAAAAACTCAGTATACTTGTATAACAGGTACAATTAATGCAATTCAAATAACGGAGATAGTGAAAGGATTTGCTGAGGAAGTGAGGACTGAGTGGAGACCTGAAAGCAGCAGTTAATAAGCCAAAGGGGAAGGAAGCACATTCCAAGCAAAAGGAGTAATATATACAGGGACATGTGCTGAGAGGCCTTGTGTAGAAAAGGCCAGTGTGGTACAGAACTCAAGATATGACTAACGAGGAAGAGAGGCCAGATCATGCAGAGCCTTGAAAGCCATCTTATAGATTGTGGTGTTTATTTATCCTACGAGCAATGAGAAACCATTAAAGGACATTCAATTGAGTTGCATTCTGAAAACAGAATTCTACCTGTATCACAGAAAAGAAACTGCAGGGACACTGGAGCACGCACGGATACCGATTAAGAAACTTCCTCAGGAAAGCAGGGAAAGAGAAGGATGACTGGGATGAGGATAGTGGCCATGGAGATACGGGAGGAGACAATTTAGGATGTACTGGAAGCAGTGCTGACAGGACTTGCTGATGAGTTAGAAAGAGGGAGGGGAAGAGTGCAATCAAGACCTGAATAGATGGAGAACACCAGAAGACAACGTGTACGAGGACAGGAGTCGGGCTTTGGAACATCTCGATTTCAAGCAGATGACTGTATGTAAGAGTAAAGCTTAGAGGAGAGAAAAACTTGAGAGTCATTTGTATATTGGCGGTAATTTAAGGCCTGGGCTTCAATGACATTGTCAACTGAGAAAGTATAAAGATTTAAAAAGCCAGGCCTTAAGCACTTTAATACTTAATGACCCAAAAAAAAGGTCAACGAAAGAGAATGAGAAAAAAAACAAACCAGGAGAGTGAAAGAAATGGATTGGTGTACTGTGCTGAGAGCAAATAACAGGCCAAATAATATGAGGACTACACTAGATTTTGAAAAATACAGTTCACTGGCAGCTTCAGAGAATGCTACTTATTTCCATGAACAAAGGGGACAGAAATGGAGACTGAAGTGGGTCAAAAATGTACAAGAAGTGTGGAAGCAAAGACAGGAAGTACAATGAATTTATTTAGAGAAGTTTCTAAAGGGAAAGAACAGAAGGAACTGGAGAAGGAAGTAGGGTCACGAGATCCTTTTTTTTACGGGTGCGATAAGCACATCTGAACACCAGTAAGAGGAATCCATCTGAAATGTAGAATATAAGTAAGAGATCGCACTAGTGACAGTGTAAAGCTCCAAGACGGAATGGGAGAAGAGACCCAAAGCCAGAGTGAAGGGCCTGGCCTTGGCGAAGAGAAAGAGCACAAGGGAAGGCTTGGATGTCAATGGTATGAAGTTTGGGCCCCCATGTGATGGCTGCTGTTTTTTCTTTAGGTAGGCAATGAGGGTCATTTGCTAGAGCGAAGAAGTGGGATCACAAATGGGAACGTAAGTCTGAAAGTCATTCTGGAGCTTTAGTGAGGAAGGTGTTAGGCAGAGCTAAGAGCTGGGCTCCTCCTCCTTCACCAGCACACCCCAAATGAGCTATCATTGACTTCCCTTCCCAGCCCAGGCAGAACTGTACAAACCACTCTGTTAACATGCTTGTCCTCCCCACCATACTAGTAAGGACCAGAACTGCATGTTTTCTCATGCTGTGGGTTTGTGGAGACAGTGAGGAACACACATTCTTAGCAGACCGTCTGACACATGGGTGGAGCTCAATAAAAATGTACTAAAAGCAGCCCTGATAGTAACTAATCTTCCCTTCCCTGCACTTCTCACTGTCTGTGCTGCTCACAGGGCACTTCAGCAACCCCAGAGAGTCACTTTTTATGTTCCTAATTAAAGTACAGGCTCCCTGAAAGCAAGGCCTATGTCTTACACGTTTAGCTTACTGCTAAGGGGCTAATGATTTAAAAATGGGGAAAATGCAATATTGATGAAAACTTAACATAGACACATGATCCTTTAGTGATGCTCAAGCAGTTTTTAATGGGTAATCACAATGGTTAAGAGACATATATTTGCTTTATATAAGTTTAGTACTAATTTTACTGGGTAAATCTAAATTCATGAGGTATGAAAACCTTTTCATATTCTGTACATAAAAAATAAGCAGAAACCAGCACAACCTCCCAACCCCCCACTTAAAAACTTCCCTAGGACTTGGCGGAGCAACCTGACACATCCCACCAAACCTTTGGTAGTCTTCTGGGTAGAGAATTAACTGGGAAGACAATGAAGCTGACATACCTAGGAAAACCCAAATGTTCCTTGGATCCTGAGAGAGCTGATAAGCACCCAGGCCTGCTAAACCACCAAAGAGGAGCCCAGCAGCCAGGGATGGGACACTACCTGGAGGAAAGCAAACACATGCCTGTATTACAATGTCAGACATTTATTTCGTTAATAGAATCCACAAGGCTTCCCTTCCTGACAAAGGAAAACAGCAAAGGGAGCTCTCAACATAGTTTTAACAAACATAAAAATGTTTTGGGGAATTAGCTAAATAGCTCTGGTAAAATTACCAGAGAAATCAGGGTAATAACACACCATTTCTCTCTCCTCTAACGGAGGGGTGCTTCCACCTAAGAAGGGCAACTACTGCTTATAAAAGCATCTGTTTAAGAAGCAAGAAATTATGGCAATTGGAACTCCATTCATGTATTGCCTTTATATTGTTTTTTTAGAAGAAAAACTATGATGCCTTTGTATTTGCTGTCTGTGCCCCTGAAATCAATTCCATATCATGTTTGAATGCTACACGTTTTACACATGTACTATACATAGTCAATGCATACTGTATTTTTATATGTGTTCACACTTATCAGATATCTTATACATAGTGGCAGTATTATAGCAGATCAGAAAATGTGTGATATCTCAGCAATTTTGCGTTTATGAGTCTCATAAAAAAAGGGGGGGTAGGAAAGGAGGAGAACAGGAGGAAGAAAGAGGAGGAGAGCTCCTAAATAGGCCTGGTTAACTCACCAAGGACTGTAACTGTCCATGGACAAGGCCTCGGGCAAATCCCAAAAGAAGGGGGAAATAGGGTGAGTTAAAAGAAGATTTGGAGAATAAGAATATAAAAATTCTAGTGTGTGTGCGCGCACGTGTGTGTTGGGGTGGGGATGTAGGTAAGGGGTAGAAATGAGCAGGCTCTCTCACGTATCTCTGCCTAATTTAATGAGGAACTTCAAAAAATGAATATGTGGAGACTAGAGGTTTCCTGGTACTTAAAAAGAGCACAGAAATGGCAGGCACACTGGGGTCAAGGCTGATGTATGGCAGTTGCTGATAATAACAATCTACTACCACCCCTGCCCAGGATCTTTAGATAAAGAGGCAAAAACAAGTAATGCATAAGAAGCCTGGCTTAACTCAGCCAGATAACCCAAAGGCAAATGCAGGAGGAGCCACTGCAGGTGGAGCTTCCACAGGAACTGCCAGACTGACAATAAGCCCGCACTCAAGCTAGAGGGCCGAAAGCAAACTTGATTCAAAAAAGATTGCACTTTGGGGACCCTGGGGACTCACTCCTTACCAGGAACAATGTGAAGATCTTAATAGGTTAAGTTACTACAAACCATACCAGCTTTTGCATAACCAATGATCCCACCAGAAGCAACCAGTGCTGCATAGCCAAAGCCAATCCAATGTATAGGCACTCTGAAAAAAAGAGTTAAGAAATCACTGCCAGACATGTTTAAAAAAATGAAAACAAAACCCCCACAATCATAGAATGGGACTTAAAAGGTCATCATTATAGAACAATCCTGTCACTGTGGAAATGAAAATGAAGCCTAGATGTTAGATGACTTGCCTGAAGTCACACAACTAGTCAGTGGCAGAGCTGGGACTCAAACCCTAGCCTGCATGTTTAGTATCCTGTACTCAGTACTGCCCTGGCAGTCTACTTTTAGAGCCCTTTCCACAAGGGAAAAAAACTCTGATTCTGAGAAGCTCAGGGCTACTCCACTCCCATTCATTATGCACTTACAGTGGGCCGGAGTCCTTCTGCATTGTTCCCGCACACAGTCCAGACAAGAGACTACACCAGGTCTGCACCTGCAGGGGCTGGATCAGAGGGTGGTTAATAGCACACTAACAGTCAGAAAGAAGTGGGTCCAAGTTCCAGTTCCACCCCTTCGTAACTAAGAAGTAATGGGCAAGCTACCCAACCTCCCTAAGCCTCAGTTTCCTTCACTGTACCATGAGAATAACAATAGCACAAATATCCTAGGGCTGTTGTGGGCATTAGCTGGGATAATATATACAATAAAAGTGCTGAACCAATCATTTTTGTAAAAGTCTCAATTCTAATAACAGGACCACAGGAAACAGCAAAATTCACTAACCAGCTCTACAGAAACCTTTTCAACAGTTAACCAAATTATGTATTACAAAATCGGAAAGTGAATTATCATTTTTGCTCTTGATTTGACAATTTTAATTGTTCCTTTTAGGGGAGAAGGTGCTTTTTCCTTTTGCTCAAAAAATCAAGCAATTTCAATCCTTAACGTTTGTAAAACTTTCAAACGGTTATTTATTTTTGCATCCAACTCAGTAGTTGGAGGAGGAAGAAGGACAAGATGCAGGAAAACTCAGGTCATAATTACGACACTATATACACTCTTATTAAAGCAACTTCTAACCTCTTAAAGAAATGTATTTGACCTCCAGGGAGGCTAAGAATGAAAGCAACGCATACCTCTTTCGTTTCATTTAAACTATTAAATATATATAAAAAGAGGTGGCCAGTCATTAATTCAAAGTGGCACTGAATTACCGAGATTTTTAAGATGAAGCAATAAAACCTCCAGGAAACTAAACAGCACTATTTGCCTCGAGAACTCAAGATTTCCACAAGATTCACAACCTATTTTGGGAAAAGCAGAAAATGCGCGACTAGAAAGGCAACTATGATGCAACCTAAAGCTCCCGCCTGGACCCAGGGGACGAAGAGCATGCAGCAGCAAAGCCTCCTACGTAATTCCAGAAAGTCAAAACAATTATATAACAATAAATACCAAGTACCCGAACCGCTTTCCTACAGGTCTGCTCGGATTAACGAGGGAACACAGGCCATGGGGCGGGGAGTCAGGAGCCGGAAATGTGGCGATGCGCTGTGCCTCCCGGAAGCAGACCAGGCCGCGGGGAGGGGCGGGGGGTGGGGCTTTCGGCAGGGCGGGGCTTTCGGCGGGGAGGGGGCGGGGCTTGGGCTTTCGGCGGGGAGGGGTGGGCGGGCCCAGAGCCTCGCAGCCTGGAGCTGCCCCAGAGTCTGCGCCAGCGCCTGGCCAGCTGCAAGCCTGGTTGGCGAAATACCGAAAACCCAGAGTTTGAGTCGGGTCTTGCAAAAGGCTGAATGCGTTGGACCAGGCGAGAGGTAGAAGCCACTGAAGCGGGAGCAGGACGTCTGACACTGGATTCTGAAGGACCCCATTCACGGAGACACACGTTACTGCGTGTAAACTAGAGGCAGGCAGGCCATCTGGGGGGATTGTCACTGTAGCCCCATCACGTTGTTTGCCTACAACGGGAAGGGACACTTTCTGCCTGCACAGAATATTATGTCCAAAAGCTAGCAATTGGGTCTCTTCGGTGTTACAGAGTGAGGATACTTGGGAAGCACCTTAAGGGGGGGGGGGAGGGTAAGTTAAATACAGGGTCCGGAAGAAGTAAGGCCTGCTCGAGTGTGGTTCGTAGGGTAATAATATGGGTGTAATAATTTATAGTTTTATTTTGAACATTTCACCTGTGTGTTATGTTATAGGATTACATGCTTATATTTTGTAATAAAAAAGGCGTTATTTGTGCCGGACCCTGTATAATTTACAACTTCTTCAGCATGTCCCAGTGCCCACAAGACCTCTCTACTCCCACTTCAGATCTGCTTGTCTTCCGTGGCTTTCCCGAACCATTCACTCAGTTGCTGTACACAAAAATTTGGATGTCATCCTTGATGTCTCTTCTTCGTCCCCTGCAAGTATCAACATAGATAAATCTTATAAATACAATCTTCAGTGAAAGGGAAATTGAGGCACATACATACTCTAAAACTTTCCACTTGCAGCAGCTCCTCCCTCTAGATAGCAGTGTTTACCGTAGATGATTCTAAGGGCTAAGAACTTGGAACAATTCCTTCTGGAATGGCCAGACCTTCACCAACTTAATAGAAGACTCTTCTGAGAAAAGCTTATTACCCTCTTGGTCCATCCATGTTGGCAAACCAAAGATGGGACTTGTTTTAACCAGCTGAATGGATTTAGGGATTCGTTTCTCTCTATGCAGGTGCGGGCTTCAAACTTTACATTATATCCTGCATGATCATCCCCCTGCCCTTTAGACTTAAAGAAATTGAACCACAGAAAATTAAGTGAATTTCCTGCAGTCCTAGTCCTTGGTTGAGCTGTTATTGGAAATAAGGTCTATCATACACCCTTAACTCTACGTTATGCTGCCTCTTATAGTGTCGTTCCTCAACCAAAACGCACAGTTGTGTGTGCAGCCATCATAAAATATCAGAACATAGGGTCTCTGAATTGTGACCAGAACTGCGTAAAATATTTTCACAACTTTTTCACATTCTGACCAATTTGGCCTAATCACATTTATATTTGCCTTGCCATATAATTTATTCCATATCACACCCATCACAAAATTTTTTTAAATTATAAATGAAAGGAACTGGTCTCTATTTCGATTAATTCCACACATGATTTGTATTTAGTAATGTTTCTAATGATATGAACATACTTTGGGAGAAACTCAGCATTTTTTCTCTATCCATAATCCCCTCCCCTTTGGCAACCATCAACTTGTTCTCTATATCTATGGGTGTTTTTATTCATTTGTCATTTTTTTTTTTTTAAGATTCCACATATAAGTGAAATCATATTTGTCTTTCTCCGTCTGGCTTATTTCACTTGGCTTAATCTCCTCAATCTCCTTAATCTAGGTCCATCCATGCTATCACAAATCCCAAAATTTTATTATTACTAAGTAATATTCCATTGAATATATACCACATCTTCTTTATCCATTCATCTATCAATGGGCATCTCTATGTTGCTTTCATATCTCGGCTATTGTAAATAATACTGCAGTGAACATAGGGCTAATACATCTTTCCAAATTACTATTTGTTTTCTTCAAATAAATACCCAGAAGTGGTATTGTTGGGTCATATGGCAGCTCTATTTTTCATTTTTAAAGGAACTCTCCATACCATTTTCCATGGCAGCTACACCAATTTACAATCCACCAACGGTGCATGAGGGTTCCCTTTTGTCCAGCACTTGGTTTTTCAATGATAGCCATTCTGAAGGGTGTGAGGTGGTTTCTCATGTTTTGATTTGCATTTTTCTGATGATTAGTGACATTGAGCCTCTTTCCATGTCTGTGGTCATCTGTATGTCCTCTTTGAAGAAATGTCTCTTATTCAGGACCTCTGTCCATTTTTTAATTGGATTGGGGTTTGGGTTTTTTTCGAGGGGTGGTGGTAAGTTGTATGAATTCCTTACATAGTTTAGATTTTAACCACTTACTGAATATATCATTTGTATCTTCTCCCATTCAATAGTTGTCTTTCCATCTTGTTGATGCCTTCATTATGTAAAAACCTTTTAGTCTGATGTAGGCTCTTAATCAGGAGCCCACTGAATTACTACAGCACTGAACCACAAATGTGTAAATGGGGTGTGAGATGCGGACTCCAACCAGGGGGGTCTGCGGTGTTGTGGACACAACAAACAAAATTCACACAAACTGCAGAAGTCCTGTGGAGAAAAAGGGACAGCACAGCCCCTCTCTGAGTGAGAGAGCACCCTAACCCTTGCCTGGACAGGCTTTTATTGCTTTCTAACAGCATACATCAAAGAAGGTTCTCATTCATTATGCTCAGGCTTGCTTTAGGTGATTACTTTTTACAGATAACAAAGGAAAGGATGTTGCTGATTACTTCTTACAGATTAACGTGGAAAAATTGTTGCAAATGCAAGGGAACGATAAGAGTGATTGGTCTGGTTACACTCCATCCTTGAGAATTAGCACAGACTTTAGGAAGTTACTTTAAAGATATGCAGTAAACATTTGCTGCTTCAGTTCAGGGTGAGGAAGTTTTAGCAAAAGCAAGTCTCAAAGCAGCCTAGGTACAATGCAGGCCTGTATTGCATTTTCCTGGTTTCCCACAGGAAAGTCGATCTGTGGGTCTGGCTAGCCAATCTGTGCATCTGGTTCCTGTGTGCCATCTCACACCTGCCAGTTTTCCAACAGGGCTGGGCTACATTTTCCATTGCTAAGCGGATCAGTTCCCCATAGGTATGACCAAGTGTGTTTGAGGAAATGAGTTCCGTTTTTAATTTCTACGTTTTTAGTACTTTATAGCTTTGTTTAAAGAATATCACCCATTCAATAAATATTTCTCCAAGAAATTAGTGAGATTATGAAAAAATGCCTAGTGTTTTTCTATGCTGTATGCTACATGCTTCTAAGTCATGTTAGAGCTGTAATGTGAGCAAAAACATAGTGTGCTTATTATATGCCAGACACTGTTCAAAGTGCTTTACGTAGATGAACTCATTTAATCTTCATGCCAACCCTGTCAACAGAGACTATTATTATCTCCTGCTTTTACACATTGAGGAAGATAAGGAAGAAGGTTAACTGGTATAAGGTTAGTACATGGCAGAGCCGCCCTAACTCCTTTAGTCTCTTTTCAATACGGTGACCAGTACAGTCCTGTTACAAGCCCAACTGTGTCACTCCAGCTCAAAACCCTCCAGCGGGGCTCTCTTATCTCCTCTAGGGACTGCAAAGCCCTACACACCCGCCTCCTCGCCTTCAGCTGCTGTTCCTCTGCCCTTTGCTCATGCTGCTTCAGCCTCCTTGCTCCCACCTCCCAGCACTGAGTACTCACACATGCTGTTTCATCTTCCAGGAACCCTCTGCCCAGATGCCTAGTCCCTCAGGGCCTTTAAATCTTTATTCAAATATTACCTCAACCAGGCCTTCCTGAATCATCTATTTTTTCTCTCCTCTTAATGTCCCCTGCTTCCCTGCTTACTTTCTCCCCATCTTTCCTTTCTCTAATGTTTGGAATCAAGGCTGGTGGAATAAGAAGTGGAATGAAGACCTGTTCTTTAGGCTTTAACAGCCTCACTGAGCCTAGAACCCCTTCCTAGTTTTAGACCACTCTCATGTACTTTTATTACTAGCACCTGATTTCTAGCACGACCTTTGCCACCCTGGGTATAATGGTGGCTGAGAACACCAAGATTCTGGAACCCTGGACACAAAAGATCTAAGTAAACTGGAATCAGACAGAAGGTCCAACTAATTTCTCTGCACCAGGAAAGAGGCTGAGGCTCCAAACTGCAATTAAATCCCATATATGTTACCATCCTGAATTGCTACAAAAAATTTGACGAAAGCTACAAAAATCATGTGGTGTCAAAGGTATGTCCAGTTTACATACCTAAAAACCCAGAAGTTTTATATATGTATATTCCCTCTATTCCCTCTCAAAGTCAGACTCACCTTTCATAACCGTACCAAACTCACAAATCTCACCTTTTTATTTCTTCTGCCACCCCAGCCCACTTTGAAATCTCAGACATTAAGGTAGAAGACATCTGTTAATATCTGTTGTCCAAATGACAAAAAAATGTTCCTACTGCTAAGATGATAATGATAGTAACAGCTGGCCTTTACTGAGTACTAACAGAATGCCAAGCACTGTTCCAAAGGCTTTAAACATATTGACACATTTGATTTTCATAACGATTCTATGAGGCAGGGGAAGACTGTCATCTCCATAGATAGAAAAACTGAGGCATACAGAAGTAGGTAGAAGAGCCAAGGTTTGAACCCAAGCTACCTAGTTTCAGGGCCCTGGCCCTTAATCACTAGGCAGCTCTCCCTGTATCTCTTCTCCTGTATCAGAGATTAGACATGAGAATAGTCATTACGAAGCAACTCCCCAGTTCTCAAAGGAAATGTTTCCTAAATGAAAGAAAACAAACAAAAAAAACCCTCCACCCATAATATCCCCAAATCTTAATCTATTTTGCAACTGTCAAATTTTTAAAAGGTCAGCCATTGACAAAATAAATGACATTCTGAAGCTTAGGTTTGTAAATCAAGAAGCAAGCTAACTTCGGTTGTTTGGCTAAAAAATGACAGTACCTACACTGTATGGGAGTAGATATTTTAATAACATGGGTTGACAGATCAACATCAACCTAAAGGGAGATGATGTTGCACTGTCACTGATGTCTACTAGTTTCACTAACAACTTGTCAAATCGAATGACAAATTTATGGGTGGTGATGGGAAGTACAAATTGGAACAGGCTGATATGCCAGGATAATAGTGAGCTCTGAGGTCAGAAAGGGTAGAGGGCTCATGGTTGTGGAGAGTCTGGTGACGGAGTCAGGTCTAAAACACAGATCTCCCAACTCCCTTTCCTAGGCTTACTGAAAACACTCTGGGGAGCTAACAGTCACTCTTCTAGTTATATCCTCCTATCAATCATCTTCACTTCAGATGAGATGAATTAAATAAACTGGAATTATTCATAAGCAAACATGTCTAATGATGTCATGCAAATGCAAAGGGAACGGTAAGATATTTTGAAAAGACTTCAGGACTCCACACTTTTTAAGAATACAAACACACAATATACAATCTATTTAAGTTCTGACCCTAAGATTAATGAAAATGAGTTGAAGAGGCTAAAATGACAGTTTCATCATTTAAGTGCTCCCACCAATAATTAATTAAGCTGATAGGAATATTATCGTATGCATTATATTCAATCCTGTTGTAATATGCATTTTCTAGACACTGGAATTAAATATATGGATGCTTCATCAAGTAACTTCTTTATAAGCTGATCTCACATCATTATTCTAGAGAGAATGGCATAAGGGGTATCATTGGTACCAATTTTCAATCTAACAACTCTATTTAGGGAATGTCCATTTCTGGGAAGACAGAGTAGACATAATTTCCTGTTTTTCCTGAGGACACCCAGAAACCATGGATATCATATACAGATTACATAATATAAAATTCAGAAAGATGGAGAGAAGGCAAAGCAACTAAGGACCTCAGAACCAGAGGAACATCATGGTAGTAAATTCCCTCAACTGTTTCAGAGCTGAAGAAACTGGCAGCCCAGAAATGCCAACAATGCAAGGGGGAAATGGACAGCCCCAACAAAATCCAGCTCCTTCTAGCCAAAGGAGCACAAAAGGGGCAGCCTTGCAGGGCGTAAAATTTTCAGGCAACCACCACTCTACTCCAGCCAAACATCACAGGAAAAAAAAACTGTGGCCCCACCCCAACCCATGCCAGCAAAGGGCTAACTGGAGCCTCACCTTTCACCCTCAAGAGGCAGTAAGGTATCCAACCCTCCAGCTAGGTGATGTCAAAGACCAAGTAGGGAGCTCGCTCTTTCATCCCTACTAGCTGATAACAAGTCCCCTCTCCAGCACAATGTCAGTGGTGACCCTGCTGAGATGCAGAGCTCCCACCTGCTTCCGGCAGTAATAAGCTCTCCCAAACCTACACAGGAATATTTATAGGGGCCTTCGTCATAATTTCTAAAAAACTGGAAACAACTAGATGTCCTTCAACAGATGGTTAACATGTTATGTAACTGTAGTATAACCACATCATAACTTAGAATATGCAATAACCTGAATCAATCCCCCAGTTATGCTGAGTGGAAAAAATCATGCCCTCCAAATGTATAATCCATTTATTATAATTTCATCAAAATTAGAGATGAAGAACAGATAAGCAATTGCCAAGAGTTGAGGAGGTGGGTGTAGCTATAAAACTACAGGAGGGAAGCAGCTACGAAGGGCAACATGAGGGATCCCTGTGGTGATAGAAATATTCTGCATCTTGACTGTATCATTTCTATATCCCAGATATAATATTTCACTTTAATTTCCAAGATGTTACCATTGCAGGGAACTACGTAAAGGGTACATATTTCAATATATTATTTCTTATAACTGCATGTGAATTTACCATTATCTCAAAATAAAAAGTTGAATTTTAAGAAGAACCAAACCCACTATTCCTTTTAGAGTCCTTATTAATGCAAAAAGACAAGTTAATAAAAGGTATACAGATTGGGAAAGACAACATTGTCTTTGTTCACAGATGACATGATTGAAAGAATTAGGAAAAAAACAAAACAAAAACCCTAGCTTACAGGGGTGTCAAACTCATTTCACCAGGGGCCACATCAGCCTCCTGGTTGCTTTCAAAGGGCTGAATGTAATTTTAGGACTGTATAAATGTAACTACTCCCTAACAGTTAAGTGAACTGTTAACTGTTGCCAGGCTGGATAAAACAGGGTGGAGGGCCAGATTCAGCCTGTGGGCCTTATATTTACCACCTGTGCCCTAGTACTAAGTAATTACAGCAAGGTTGCAGGATACAAGGTTAACACACAAAAGTAATTGCTTTCCTATGTACCAATAATTAACAAGTGGAATTTGAAATTATAAACACAACACCATTTACATGAGCAAACCCCAAAATAAAACAGGTATCTAATAAAATTTGTTAAGATCTATATGAGAAAATCTACAAAACTCTGATGAATGAAATCAAAGAACTAAATAAATGGAGAGATACTCACATTCCACATTCCTGGATAGGAGAACTTACTTTGTCAGGATGTTAGTTCTTATTAAAATACTTTAAAAATTTTTTTAAAAGATGTCAGTTCTTAACAAATTAATCTACAGAGTCAATGCAATCCCAATAAAAATCCCAAGTTATTTTATGTATATCAACAATCTGATTGTAAAGATTACATGGAAGGGCAAAAGACCCCGAATAGCAAACAATATTGAAGAACAAAGTTGGAGAACTGATGCTACCTGAAATTAAGACTTACAATAAAGCTGTAATAATCAAGATAGTGTAGCACTGACAAAAGAATAGACAAATAGATTAATGGAGCTGAATAGAGTCCATAAACAGAACACCACAGAGCTGACTTTTGACAAAGGTAACACAATGAAGCAAAGAATCTGACAAATGATGCCAAAAACATGCAAAGAAAATCTATACACAAAAACCTTACACAAAAATTAACTCAGAATGAATTGTAGATCTCCATGTAAAATGCAAAACTATGAAACTCCTATAAGGTAACACAGGAAAAAACCTAGATGACCTTGGGTGTAGGGTTTTTAGATATGATCCACGAAAAAAATAACTGATAAGCTAGAGTTCATTAAAAACTTCTGCTCTACAAGATAGTACTATGAGAAGACAAGCCACAGATGGGGAGAAAATATTTGCAAGACACATCTGATAAAGGATTACTCTAAATATACAATTAACTTTTAAAACTCAGTGGGAAAACAATCAGATTGAAAAATGGGGCAAAGACCTCTAGACACCTCACCAAAGATACACAGATGGCAAGTAATATGAAAAGATGTGCCAAATCATATCACTGGGGAAATTCAAATTAAAACAAGGAGATGCCACTGCTACATGCCTACTAGATGGGCCAAATCTGGAACACTGTCAACACCTCACACCGGTGAGGATGTGGAACAGCAGCCACTTTCACTTTGCTGGGGGGAAAATGGTACAGCCACTTTGGAACAGTTTGGCAGTTTCTTACAAAAACTAAACATACTTACCATACAATCCAGCAATCGTGTTATGTTCCTGACTATTTAACCAAGTAAGTTGAAAACATGTCCACCCAAAAACTAGCATGTGAAGATAGCAACTTTATTCATACTGCCAAAATCTGGAAGCAAGATGTCCTCCAGCAGGTGAACAGTAAACTGTGGTGCTTATATAAGACAGAAGAATATCATTACATGAAAAAGAAATGATATTGCCATGGCTGGTGTGGGACTCTGTGAACTGAGCATCAGCCTGCAAAACAAAAGGTTGCTGGTTCGATTCCCAATCAGGGTACATGCCTGGGTTGTGGGCTAGGTCCCTGGTTGGGGGCATGTTAGAGGCAAATGATGAATGTTTCTTTCCCTCTCTTTTTCCCTCCCTCCCCTCTCTCTAAAAAGAAATAAAATCTTCAAAATGATTTTTTTTAAAGAAAAAAAAAGAAATGAGCTATCAAGCAGTAAAAGATATGAAGGAAACTTAAATGCGTAGTACTAAATGGAAGAGGCCAATCAAAAAAGGCTACAATACTGTATATGATTCTAATTATATCACATTATGGAAAAGGCAAAACTATGGAAACATAGAAAAAGACCAATGATTGTCAGATGTGGAAAAGAAATGAATGGGCAAAACAGCAGTAAAAACGCTCAGTAAGTATGTCATTAAATATCCGTCCAAACCTATAGCATATATACCAGAAGTAATCCCCTGCCCTGGTTGGTGTGGTTCAGTTGGCTGGAGCGTGGTACTGTAATCAAAACATTGCAGGTTGATTCCCAGTTGGAGCACATGCCTAAGTTGCAGGTTTGATCCTCAGCCTGGGTATGAAGGATATCTGGTCAGATCACAAACGGGAGGCAACCAATTAATGCTTCTCTCTTGCATCAATATCTCTTTTGTCCTTCCTCTCTCTAAAAGCAATTAAGAGGGCGTCCTCAGGTGAGAATTTTTTAAAAAAGCAATTCCCAAAGTTAAACTTGATGTGTCAATGTAGGTTCATCCTCAGTAAAAAATGTGCCATTCTTGTGAGTGATACTGATAATGGCAGGGGCTACAGGGACACTGGAAAGTCTCTGTATCTTCCTCTCAATTTTATAACCCCGGAACTACTCAAGAAAATAGTCTTAAAAACAAAACAAGAAACAAACCTACCTTCATCCTTGTTTACAGGCCTGAAATAAGCTAACGAAGAGGTGCACTGGAACGTCAGACACACGATTTGGTTCATTTCCTAAATGTTCCCTCCTCTGAAAAGTGGCATTTCCAGTGTCCAACTGTCAGATATCTGATTTTGCCAAATCAGGAGGGATTTAACATGGGCCCACCTAAGTAAAACCTATAAATCTTCTAGATCAAATCATCTTTTCAAAACATCCAGTAATCTATGAGGATAGAAGGTAAGAAATGATGACAGTATAATCAACAGGCTGATTTTAAAACTACCTGTTAGATTAGTTACATGAATTTTTCAATGGCTTGAAATGGACAAAAAAAGAAATATCATTTTCCCTGACCTTAAACCCTCTTACGTACCTCTGGTAAAAACTGCGTTCAAGATTTTTGTATTACTTTATATTACATTATTTTGAGAAAGACCTTTATTTGATTTACACAACAATAAAAATTCTACTACACATTAACATAATATATACCATGATATATATTGCCCACTAAAAAGTTTTGCTACTGTTTAAAAACAAACAAAAAACAAAAGTGACTTAGTGATTTTTTTTTTAAGCTATACATTTTTTCCAAAAGAGTAAATTCCTAGCTTTTACTTGGCAGAAAAAATTAGGTACGGTTGAAAAGAATGACTCCACCTAAAAGGTTTTTTTCTTAGGAGAAATTTGAATTCACTGCATTATTCGTATTTTCTTCTTTTTTCTCTTCTTTTCCAACGTTTCTACCATTTTCCTCTTCTTGGTTGACACCAGGCCACTTCCTTTTGTTGGCTTCTTACTGACACCAGTTAAACCACATTTCTTCATGCTAGGTTTTGACTGCCTTTCTTCTTCCTGCACTACATTGCCAGATTCCTTTTTGCTGCTTTTGGGCTGTTCTTCTTTACTTACTAAAACACAAGACAGTGTACATAAGATTGTTTCTCCCCATTGAAAAAGAATCATAGGTTGACAATATAAAGTGAAGTTATGTGGGTCTCCTTCACTTCAATAATTCAAGAGGTAACAGATTATTCAATTTTTTAAAATGACCAATTTCATTTACCTAGAGAAGGCTCTGCAGCTGGAGGAAGGCTTTCTTTCCGGTCTGTCACGCTGTCTAGCCACACTCCAAGACATGTCAGCCTGGCGTTAGTGTTCACTTCACAAAGTAAAGATGGGGGAACTTTCTAAAATAAGCAAGAAAAATTCGTAACAACATAGGGGAATTTTAAATAATTAATTTTCATTTTCTATAATCAACTCCTTAACTTAAAACACTGTATTTTCTTGAGAATAAGATACGCTGTTTAGAAGAAATCTATTATCTTGATTCCTGATTGATTTGGTTATGTCCCTCACAGAGCCAATTTCTGACTACTCAGAAACTGTAAATTCACTAAGGAAAGGGACCATGTCTTATTCATTTCTAGGTGTTAACAAAGTAAGCACTTAACACACCGTATTCACAGGATAAACAAGACTATCTAAGAGCGGGAGACTATTGAAGGGAATTTAATATTCCGATTATCTAGTTCAAAACCACTGATGGTTCCACAGTTAATTAGAATTTCCAATTTTTCTTTTTTTTAGTAATGGCAGTATTTTACCTAACGAAGTATTACAGAGAACATCAATATCCAAAAAGGAAGAAAGTAGAACCTCTCTGAAAAAACAGGAGTTCTGGGATCCCGCCAGCTCAAATTCACCAATGCCAACCCAAGGCAGCTCTGTGGAACCCTAATTTTAAAATCATAAATATCAATCGCACCTGAAAGACTTTTAAAGATCTTGTTTCAAGATCTCTGACTATGACCCTTAAGAAAGAATTCAATCTCACTTAACTCAAGGCAATACTGATAGTAAGACTGCATTACAGTGTACTGATACCATGCTAAGACACTGACCTTGTCCTGTTTAAGCTTCCACATTTTGATGAAACCATCACTTGATGCTGTAACAATAACATGATGCTCTGGAATTTCAAAACTGAACAGGTCTTTTACCCTAAAATAGAAATATTAACACTGTAAATGATCTTTTCTTCAAATAGCACGATACTGTAATAAGCTTCTATGCACACAGGCTGTTGATTTTTCAGTAATTATGCTTCACTTCCCATGAGTCAGGGAATCATTTTTCAGGGTCTAAATTCTAAGATAAAGCTACTAACTATATCTTTTAAAAAGCTGAAAAAATGATGATGATAATGATGATATTATAATCAAGTTATCACAAAGGAAATAAAGATACTTAAATAAAGTCCCTCACCTCAAAATACAAGTTTAGTATGGAAAGAAAAGTAAGACTAAAAGATGAATCAAGGCGTCCTTCGATACATTCATTCCTCTCATTCCAGTGCCACCAACCCTAGTCTAAACTATCATTTTTGTTCTGAATTATGAAGTAATATAATTGGTCTCTCTGCTTCCATTTTTGCCCCCTGACAATTTTTTAAATGTTAATCAAAACATGTTACTCCCAGGCTTAAAATTCTACAAAGCTAGGATTTGCATTAGAATAACACAGGAAAGAAGGAAGTGACTCGGAATATTTAAGAAGCAAGAATGACCATAAATTGACAACTGCTGTAGCTGGGTGGTGGGTCTATAGGGGCTGCTTCCTTAAACTGGTCTGCCTTTAAATTTTTCCATAAGAAATTAACACAACAGAATCTACAAAGGCATTTAATATAAAACCAAAACTTTTCACTATGGCCTACAAGGTAGTACACAATTTAGCTCACTTTAATCTATTAACACAGGTCTTCTGTTCCTGAAATGCACCCACCACTTTTCCCGCTCAGAGCCAGTGTGCCTAAAGTTCTTTCTTCTTTTTTAAGAACAGTTGCTGTTTTATCTCTGAGGTCCCACTCCCCCTTCCCTAGTAACATTAACTAGGTCTGTACAGTGACTGCAGTATTATGAGTGTTTACAAAGAGAAATTTCTTAAAACCTAACTATTTAGAAAATAATAACTAAAACTTACTTAAGATGTACAGCATGCAAATAAAACACATTCAAAGTATAACTCTTTACATTTTCACCTTTTTCAAAATTATAGTGGAAAAAGCAAGGGCAGAGTCTGACAGAACTGGATCTGAATCCCAGCTCTGTTGGCTAACAGTGGGGTCATCTTGGCAAAATCACTTAACTATGTACTGAGACTTAGGGTGTACCCCTAGAAACACAGTGAGCAGTAAGAGGTAACAGACTGGCACAAAACAGAAGTCTATAATGTCCTGTATTTCATCTGAAGGAAAAGCAAATGCGGTAATAAAGGGGGCAAAAAGCAGACAAGGAGAATAAAGTAAAAGGTAAGAGCAGTCAGAAGCAAAGCTGAAGACTTTAATTTTTCCCCCGTTCAAATATAGTTCACTTCAGGCCCCAAGACTAATGAAACTACTGGAACTGTATTTTGTGCACATGACTAGTCTTGACAACAGCTTGACCACTTTTGCGCTTACTAAGGCCAAGACCTTTTCACCATCCTCTTAGACTCCAGACATCATGTATATATGCAGGTGTCTATCTCTGCAACTGTTTAGAAAAACATATATCCTGCTGTATCAAACTACTGCACATGACATTTGAGACTGTACCCATATACACAATAAACTGGTAAAACAAAAAAATACCTATTTTCATGAGCTTTAAATTCGCAGAGACACATTAATGAATCAGTATCAAAAAATCTTACAACTTCTTCATCTCCACCCACTGCAAGGACAGACTCCTAAGAGAGAGAAAAAGAATGAGTAATCCAGAATGTCCAACAATTCCTACTGTCACATACACACTAAACTTACATCACTCATTCCTGATCACTTACAGAAAGAAATGTAACAGAAGACACTCTCTTTTCATTTGTGATAGTGCCAGTAACAGATGCTGTGTCAAGACGATAGACATCTATTTTATTTAGTACGACAACTATATATTTCTCTCCTTTTGGGGACCATTCCACTATGTGAGCATCTGTAAGTTAAACAAAATCTTTCATTTCACAAATAAAAAATAATCAGAATACTAAAAAAAAGCAAATATTCATACTGCACATTTTCACATCTATTATCCTACTGAATACTCAACAAACATAATACATATTTTGCAAGTTCAATTTTAGACAATAAACTGGATTCAAAGAATCACTAAAGATTATAGGGCTGGTTGGTGGTACAGCCATAAGAATACCAATGTAACATGAAAGAAGAAAATAACCCAAAGCATTTGCTCTCAGAGGTAACCACCATCATGCAGGCAGATAAACGTGTGCATGCACGCACATGAGTGTGTGTGTGCTTTCATATTCTACCAAGTTGTCTTAAAACACATTCCAATGAAAAATACTCACTTTGTTTTATATTTTTTATGAACGCTGATCTTCCTTCCACAAGATTCCATGTTCTATAAAACAAGAAGCTCACTTATAGCATCCTCACAAACTTTTAGAAGGCTTTAAGATAAGCATAAAGAAGACTCACTCAAATGTCAATTTACTAAATACATGGCTATTCAGAAGAACTGCCATCTTTCCTATAGCAACAGCTAAAATATTTATTCTCAAGATTAACTTGTTAAAGGGGTATTCCCATTTCCCTTTAATGTAGTTCATGTATTTGCAAAAGGTTTCACATCATAAAATACACTTTAAAGCTTACAATGACTGAAATCTAATGTGTATGTTTCCATACAAAACTTGTCATTTTTTCTCTACCATTACAAAAAGGTTCACTAGCTTTCAACCTTTCCTTGTATCACAGTACTCTGGTGAGTTCCTGTTGTACTCAAACAAAGATCACAACTAAAGTAAAGATGCTATTGAGCATTGCAACTTACCTTAATGTCTTATCTGTACCCACAGACAGGGCCAACTTGCCAGATGGGTGAATAGAAAGAAAGGTCACATGTCCTCTAAAAGGAAATCAACAGTTAGCCCCCAAATTGACTGGCACCTGTAGACGGCCAACAAGAAAGGGCCAAGACTCACTTGTGCGCCTTAATCGACTTCAGGCACTCCCATTTCTTTGCATCCCAGACACAAATGAGCCCATCTTCTGCTCCACTAATTAAGTGCCTGTTGCCATGGAATTTCAGGCAAGTTATTGTGCCTGTGGAAAAACAAAATAGGCAAAATTAATATTCAAAATTATTATTCCGGACACAAATACCATTTCTGGTTTGAATGCTATGCTGTGAAAACTAAAACATCAAATGTAAGTATTACCGAATTGAAACTTAACGCAAGTGGAAAAATTAACTTTTTAATATAGTACTTTTAAGCCTATTCAAGGATTTTCAGCAGTTTCTCTAGTTTCAGATATAGATTTGAACTGATCATTTTACTTTCCTGCTCTACATTCCCATAATCATATATTTAGGAGAGAGCTGGGAAGACTAAGAAGTCAAACAAAACTAACCAGCCAGCAGCTAACCTGGAATCTAATGTGGAATCTTAGCTTTACAGCTAAGCTTGTAAAACAAGCTGAAATGTACAGCCATACATTCTAAACAGTTAGCTATCCAATAATCCACATTCCAGAGCTGTTTTGTTTTGTTTTGTTTTTAAATCCTCACTGATAGTATGTTTATTGATTTTAGAATAGGAAGGGTAAGAGAGAAACATCAATGTGAGAGAAATATCGATTGGTTGCCTCCTACACATGACCTGACTGGGGATCAAACCCACAACCTTTTGGTGCATGGGACAATGCTCCAACCAACTGAGCCTCCAGGCCAGAGCCCAGGGCTATTTTTAATTCAACTTCTACACAATTCTCATCCACCATCCTAAGAACTTAACATGTTCAACTTTTCCACTATGCCCTCTCTCCTTCCCATGGTTCAAATATTAAAAGGCTGAAGGGAGGTGAGTTGGTGGAAGAACCCAGCATTCCTCTAGCTCCTAAAAGCAGTCCATGTCACTATACATTTACCTTCAAGTAAAATTCTCTGTCCTTTGAAGGTGTGTCAGCCAGCTTCAACTGCCCTGTAGCTCAGGGATCAGCAAAATACTGCTCGCAGGCCAAATGTGGCTGGTGCACTGTTTTTTTAAGTGCACTTTTATCTGAATACAGCCTTACTCATTCAGTTACAAGACACCCATGGCTGCTTTCACAATACAATGGGGGAGGTGAATAAATCCTAGCAGACTATGGTCACAAAACCTAAATATGTATTTACAATACTATTTTGTCATTTATGGAATAAGACTGTGAACCCCTCGGTTACTAGTGTTCATTTGCACGCCTCCTCGTCAATCCTTTACATTCGCCCTTTACATGGAAAGAGCTAAAGAGCTTTGATGAGTCTGTACCATCCCCCCATTCCCGTACTAAGATTATATGGGCTAACATACCAGCTTTCCTTCAAAGTGGGAAGCTTTAGCTATCTTTGCTCATGTTTCCCTGTTTCCCTACTATCCTATTCCTTACCCTGGATATTTTGCTTTCCCATATTTTCCACTCCTGCCCATGACTCCAACTGCTCCCTGGAAAAGAGCTTACCTAGACAACTGATGGAAAACCAGAATTTATATGAGGAATAAAGTAAATCAGGGGCTCTACTCCATTCATTCCCTGATCCAAACTCTTACTATAAGTCTTTTTCTTATTGTTGAACACCTGTATCAATGGTTTAGACCAGTTTTGTTTAAATTATTTCTTCCAAGCCTTAGAAAGACAGGTGATTTTCTCATACAAACTGGGATTGGAAGACACAGGAAAAGAAATGTATGTTGCAATGACTCAAAGCCTAGCTTCTGTCAAAACAAACAAACAAACCAAAAAAAAAACCCCCACACAACACAAGATACTTTTCAAAGCAGTAAAGGACCACATAATATAAGACAGAATTGATCACTTCTTTGTTTTAAATATATTTTATTGATTATGCTACTACAGTTGTCCCATTTCTCCCCCATCATTCCCCTCCCCACTGCACACCCCCTCCCACCCACATTCCCCTTTAGTTCATGTCCATGTGTCTTAAGTTCTTTAGCTTCTACATTTCCCACACTATTCTGGCCCTCCCCCTGTCTATTTTCTACCCACCGTCTATGCTACTTATTCTCTACCTTTTCCCCCCTCTCTCCTCCTCCCACTCCCCTGTTGCTAACCCTCCATATGATCTCCATTTCTGTGGTTCTGTTCCTGTTCTAGCTGTCTGCTTAGTTTGCTTTTGTTTTAGGTGTGGTTCTTAATATCTGTGAGTTTGCTGTCTTTTCACTGTCCTATTTTTGATCTTCTTTTTCTTAGATAAATCCCTTTAACATTTCATATAAGAAGGGCTTGGTGATGATGAACTCCTTGAACTTGATCTTATCTGAGAAGCACTTTATCTGCTCTTCCATTCTAAACGACAGCTTTGCTGGAGAAAGCAATTTTGGATGTAGGTCCCTGCTTTTCAAGATTTCAAATATTTCTTTCCAGCCCCTTATTGCCTGGAAGGTCTCTTTTGAGAAATCAGCTGACAGTCTGATGGGAACTCCTTTGTAGGACTGTCCCCTTATCCCTTGCTGCTTCTAGAATTCTCTCCTTCATTTTCATCTTGGCTAATGTAATTATGATGTGCCTTGGTGTGTTCCTCCTTGGGTCCAACTTCTTTGGGACTCTCTGAGCTTCCTGGACTTCCTGGTAGTCTATTTCCTTTGCCAGATTGGGGAAGTTCTACTTTATTATTTGTTCAAGTAAGTTTTCCACTTGTTGCTCTTTCTCTTCCCCTTCTGGGACCCCTATAATTCGGATGTTGGGACGTTTAACGATGTCCCGGAGGTTCCTCAGCCTCTCCTCATTTTTTTTGAATTCTTGTTTCTTCCTCGTTTTGTTTGGTTGTTTCTTTCTTCCTGCTGGTCCATTCCATTGATTTGAGTCCCAGTTTTCCTCCCATCTTTATTGGTTCCCCATGCACCTTCCTTCATTTCACGTATTGTAGCCTGCATTTTTTCATCTAATTTATGAGCAAAATCAACCAATTCTGTGAGCATCTTGATGACCAGTGCTTTGAACTGTGCATCTGATAGGTGGGCTATCTCTTCACAGCTTAGAGGAATTGGCTCTGGGGCTTTCATTTGTTCTCTGGTTTGAGCCATTTTTGGTGGTTTTTTTTTTTTGTTTGTTTGTTTTTGTTTTGTTTTGGTTTTAGTCTAGTCACAGCTATTACGTAGTAAGGGGTGGAGCCTTAGGTGTTCCTCAGGCCAGGGCAGCCCAGTCACTGGGTTGTGACGCTATAGGTGGAGGTGGGGTCTGAGAGGGAAGAATGGCGCCTGCTCTCCTCTCTCCTGGACTCCGGTCTCTTCCGCTGCTTCCCCTTCGCCTGGATTATCTGTGCGCACGTGTGTGCGTGCTGTTCTGTAGTGAGGAATGGAGCCTCAGGCGCTCCCCAGGGTGGGGCAGCCCAGTCGCTGGGTTGTGACGCTGTTTGTGGGGGCAGGGTCTGAGAGGAAACAATGGCACCCGCTCAGCTCTCTCCTGGATTCAGTCCCTTTCGCCACTTCCCCTTCGCCTGGACTGTCTGCATGCGCGAATATGGGACCACCTGGTCAGCCAGCTGCTTTGTGCGGTCTCACTGGGTCTGCACAGTTGTCCCACTGTGCCCAGGGTCCGCCAGCTGCCGCCTGTGCACCTGGGAACTGCCAGCCGCTGCTGCTTGCATTCCTGGGTCCGCACCTCCACTTTTTCCTGCCGCGACTCCGCCCCTCTTACCGGTCTGGATGAATGGTTGTTGGACTTCCCTACAGTTCAATTTTCCATAAGTTCTGGTTGTTTTCTTGTTTCTAAATATTTGTTGTCCTTAATTTTGGTTGTGTACCTGTCTTACCTGCTTTTAATTGCAGGCAAACAACTTCCATGGCTGTTTCCCTAAACTAAGTACATATCTAATTGATTCCACTAATTTGAGTTCTTCCTTTTCAATTTTCCCTTTTCTCGGATACATGTTAAACCCCTTATTCTTTGTCCCCTGGGAAAACGCAATGAAAATAGCATATAATGTTCAATACTGAGAAAAAAGACAAAACTACCTGTTCGGTCTATTTCTTGATCCTGCCACTATACTGGGCAATGTACCATCTGTGTGGAGAATCACTATTGACTTGAAAATCACTATTTTTTGGCTTCCTGAACTCTACTGACCTTTGCCTTCTCTGTATTTTAGTTCCTCACACCCACAGCCTAGATACTGTTACCGTCCAGAGCTGTTCCACATCAGAACTCTTGAACTCTAAGAATCTATTTTCTGACCCAACCTCACATCTTGCCAGCCCTTTCATGCCTACCATCAATCACACTCCACCTGCTTTCTTATTTCAGAGATCTACAGACCTTAACAACCCATTTTCTCTAGGTCGAGTACCTATTCTTTCACCAAAATCCTAATTCCCCTCTAATTTAATCCTTCTGCACAAACCAAATAATTTTCCTTACTCTACAGAAATGTTTATAGCTCACTGCAAACCATTATTACTAAATCCATAGCCTCCAAATTTGATTAGGCAGCTCTCATCAGTCCTTTTGCTTGTTAGTCAGTGTCTCTTTCATATCCTAACTGCCAGCACTGCCTTCAAACCTTGATCACTCTCTCCTTCCCATTCAATCCCTAATCTCCCTTTCTCAAGGACCGCCAGGATCTGGCCCCATCTACTTCTCCGGCCACCTCAACCTTCATTTTACCCTTCTCGTAACACTGACCTGCTTACAGTTCGCCATGCACACCAGTGATTAAAAACATGGGCTCTAGACCTAGGTTTAAGTTCTAGTTCCACTGTTTTGTAACCTGGGGCAAATCATATTGTTCGTTGAACTATGGTTTCTCTTCTATAAACTGAAAAAAGAAGTGTACCTTTTTGGCACTGCTGGTACATGATACTCCTTCAGTAAAGGCAGCTGTCAACATGATGTTGCTACTTGTACTCCTCATGCTGCCTGCTCTCCCTGGAATGCCCTCTCCCTCTTTGCAAACTTCACTTGGCTAACAGATGCTATTTCTTTTCCAACTCTTAAGATTTTATTTATTTATTTTTAGACAGAGGGGAAGGGAGGGAGAATGAGAGGGAGAGAAACATCAACATGTGGTTGCCTCTTGTGCACCTCCTACCAGGGACCTGGCCTGCAACCCAGGTCCATGCCATTGAGCGGGAATCGAACAGGTGACTCTTCGGTTTGCCTGCCAGCACTCAATCCATTGAGCCACACCACCCAGGGCTAGTATTTTTCTTTCAAGGTAATTCAGATGTCATTTTAAGAAAGTTTTCAGTGAAAATTCATTTCCTCCCCTTTCCCTCCAGACTGATTGTCTTCCAATACAGACTATGAACACCTTAAGAACAAAGAACAACATGTTTTTCTCGTTTCTGTATTTCCTAGCACAGAATCTGGTTACTGAATTGTGCAACTAAAGTCAAATTATAATGTAGTGATACCTCAACATTATTATCTGAAAGGATATCATTTCTTACCATTGTGATGCACCAGAGCTCCATGGTCTATCTTCTTTTTCATATCATAAATATGAATTGTTTCATCTTTGCTCCCAGTGACTACAAAACGACTGTTTATAGCCACCGCTGACAAGCAGGCCGTGTGGCCATGGTGAGTGAAGTCTGCCACAGGAGTCCATTTCTGCTGAAGAGTAAACCACATAATTTGTGTCACAACCATGTCATAGTTCTCCAGAAACAGATAAGTGGTTTCACGTCCCATGAAAACTATCAGTGGATCTTACAAACGGAGAAAAAACTATCCCGTGATATGTAGATTAAAACTAACAAGGAACAGGTAACTATATACAGATAACTATAATGACAAGTCCTCTAAAGGAAAATAAACAGGATTAGTAGTATGTTTCCAATAGTACCCATATAAGCCCAAGAGATTGACTAATGATGAAGTTTCAAGAACTCTACACTCACTGACATGTAGCTTTCAGATTGGAGAAGTGTCACTGGTTGAGTGCAAAGAATGGATGCACACACACCTCTCAATTTGAAGGACATGGATCAAAAAGTATTAGTAAAACAAACAAACCAAAGAAGAAAAAACCCACCTGATTTCTTTGAACATACTTATAACGTGTTATTGTAAATTAAAATTTTTAAGTAACTACAGCAAGAGATAGTGCTTCTGTCAATAAAAACCCAGGGAATCTCTTCTGAGTAAAGATACAACATTCCTTGGGGGGCTACTATGGCCCTGAATCAGTATCACAGAAGGAATCTTGGTTATCTGGGATACTGTCTGTCGAGGTGTAGAAGCAGTATTGGTTAATGGTTATGAGCTTCAAGTGTCAGAGACGCGGGGGATTTGAGTCCCAGGTCTACCAAATTTTAGCTGTATGGTCTTGAGCAGGTCACTTAACGTATCTCAATGTCAGGTTCCTCATCTCTAACATGAGTATAACTGTATCTGCCTCAGGGGACTGCTGTGAGTCTACATGTATCTGGAACATGGTAAACAACATTATTACTAAGAGAACACAATTAGTAGCATCATCTTTAAATATTCAAAACATGTCACCTTTCAACCAAAGGCAGATTAATAAACAGAAGAAAATAAACGAAAGTAATTAATCAAAACATACACTACTAATTTCCTGGTTAATTCAAGACTGACACCTTGATTTCTCCATTAAGAAACACTCAATGCACCCTGGCTGGTGTGGCTCAGTGGATTCAGTGCCAGCCTGTAAACCAAAGGGTCCCCAGCTCCATTCCCAGTCAGGGCACAAGCCCAGGTTGCAGGCCAGGTCCCCAGTAGAGGGTGTGAGAGGCAACCACACATTGATGTATGTCTCCATCTCTTTCTTTCTCCCTCCCTTCCCCTCTCTCTAAAAATAAATCTTAAAAAAAAAAAAAAAAAAAAGATTACTTTTCGAAAGAAAGAAACCTCAATGAAGTAGGTTTCTAAGAGATACCTAGAATTCCTAAGGTAAAAAAAAATAGTCCTGAACTAAAATATCTTATTTCTAGTCCTGGGAAAACTCTGTTTGACTACAGGCAATTTACTTTTTTACTCATACATCTCATAAAATACTTACATTTCGTTGTAATTTCTCTCCATACCGGGAAGATATCTAGTGCAAGATCCATACCCATGACTTCTTTCCACCTTCGTTGCTAGTAATGGCCCCACAGTAAGTATCCAATAATGAGCTGGTGTCATCTTGAACCATCTCTAATATTTTGTAAAACTCCAGGACAGAAATTTAGTGAAGGAGCAAACATCTAAACTGGCTGTTAATTTATGGGAGCAACCCTTAAATACATGATCTACAACTCATTTGCTCCTTCACAGAAATGCCATCTTCCTTTGTGCATAAATGTGCCCATAGTCATAACTATCTCGTTTCATGAATTGCCTACTCCATTTTCTTTGTTTAATTTTATTGATTTATTTTTGGAGGAGGAGGGAGAGAGGGAAACATCAATGTGTGGTTGTTTCTCGCGCGCCCCCTCCTGGGGACCTGGGCGGCAACCTAGGAATGTGCCCTAACTGCGAATCGAACCGGAGACTCTTTGGTTCGCAGACCGGCACCCAATCCATTGGGCCACACCAGCCAGGGCTGCCTGCTTCATGCATTAAAGATGCTAGCCTATACTTAAGTCGCCTAAGTTTGATTTGTCAATTAATCTCTAAGAAGTCACATGGTGTGTTCACTTCTGGTTTTACGTTTACCCTAGCCGTGCAAGAACCAGGCCTGACCTTCCCCCGTCCAAACCTCCGGCGGTCCCCCGAACCGGCTCTTACCTCGTGGCCGCCGCTTTCCTTGCGCTCCGGGTATACAGCGAACCCAAAAAGGACCTGCTCGTAGCAACCAGCGACCAACTCCATTCAGCAGCACACGTGCCTCTTTCAGCGAGCCGCGCTCAGCGTGAGGGGCGGAGAATAAAACGAACGCAAGCGGAAGAGGGTCCTTCCTCCAATGGCGCTTAAATAGACGTCATGCCGCAGAACTACCTTGTAAGAGCCTGAATCAGCGGAAACGGTTTCAGCGCTTGAAATCACGCATAGTTTTCAATCGGAGAATAAGGAAGGAGACCACACGAGGAGGTTGTCGTTGCTGAGGAAAAAAATGGGGATGAGCAGGCATATTCTTAGACGAGTTAGGCTTGTCTAAGGAGAGTGGGCGGGACTTCCTCGCTGAAGCCTGTCATTTCTGTGACATTTAAGGAGGGGGGCGATCCAGCTTCCGGCGGGGGCGGGGCCCGGGCTGCTTTCAGTTGTTGGTTTGTTTGGACCGTCCTCTGTTACGGCTTGTGACTCGCGGTGGAGTTGGGTTTCCTTTTTGTGCAGCAAACAGTGGAATGAACCTGTTTTTCTCACATTGTCTGGTGGCAGGGCATTGAGGGCGTGGGATTTGGCGTTCGCGGTTACCAGAGCAGGCGGCCCTGAAAGTTCGTTCGCTTCCCGTCTTCCGGCCTGCTCTGGCCAGGTAATCCCACGCTGCACATCTTTCCTTCCTGCTTGGTTCACTTTTCTAACGCTAGGGTCCAGTTGGCCAGCGGAGGAAGAAAGGCGCAACCGTACTTTATGAGCATTCCAGAAGGAAATCTCATTTTCACCACCTGCCCAGGTTAAGTGCAAGGTCAAACGTTAATAAAAAGCAAAATGGCTTTAATTGACATTTGAGATTTTTCATGAGGTTTGGAGATTCAGGGATGTGTTAAAATGACATCTTCGCACAAACTTCCCACAGAGTAAATCTTGGAATGTGTAATTCGCCACAGAAACGCCACAGCAGGTCGATTTTTCAAGCAGGAGGTAGATGCATTCATCAAGGTCGATTCTTCAAACCCCACTTAGTTCTGATTCTGTACCTCTTTGTTTCCGAGAACATTTGTTCTCTGGTGTTTTGTTGGTACATTATTTGTGCTTAACAAATACATTTTGTTTTATTTGATGCTGGGTGTTACACAAATGATTTCACTTTGATTGCTTTGGTGTCACAGCACAAGGAAGGCCTTTTTCTTCTGCTCACTTTGGCGATTCCACACGTAAACACTCCCCAGGCACTGAAATGTAGTTAATTCCCAGTCTCTGGAAAACCAGCGTAGTCATTCGCTGTTTTATAGTAACTCCTCTTTGCCTTGTGCTAATTATCTTACAATGTTACAAAAAGTCAAGTTACCTTACTATTTTAATTATTTCCTATTTACTGTTTCTTAACTGTTATCTCCAAAGAACCACTAAGGTCAGGAATGTGAATTGCTTGAGTGGGTGTCCCTTGGGCATGCAACAAAGAATGAGTAAGCAGGACATTTCTTTGAAGTCTCATATTTTATCTTTAAAAAAAGGACCTTTTTGCATTTTACTTTGTGATCCATCTGTTTAATGTGAAAGTGATTTTCTCTCATCCAAAAAGAAAACAAACAAACAAACTTTGAATAAAATTGTTTGAAAATCCATGCTTTGTATATTCTGTTGCTTCTGGAATGCTCCTGGTGCCCTGCCTCATTACCCCAGGGAAATCTCAGCTGCTGTTTGTGAAGAGTTAGTACTCATTTAACATTTTTAAAAATTAAAATTTTAACATATTACTATAACAGGATAATTACTATAATCAGCATGTATTACCAGATGGTCACACTTTTACCTGCTTAAGTATTGGACATTTTAGAGAAGAACCTTGTGGCTGGAAAAATTCTTTTGCTCCAGTCTTTTAGAGTGTAACTGTTCTAGAATGAAAACCATAGTGTAAGCAACATAAATATAACTCAAAGTGGTTTACTTTTTTCTTTTTGTTTTTCCTGTCAGAAATTACTGGAACCAATTACAGAGCTCAGATGACCTTAGCATGTAGTTCAAGTGTTTCTACTCCTAGGGAGTTAACGAATCCCCTAAAATTATATACACAATTGTGTATGCACATTTCTTTAAAAGATTTTTGTTTTTAGAGAGGGGAAGGGAGAAAGAGGGAGAGTAACATAAATGTGTGTTTGCCTCTCACGTGCTCCCTACTGGGGACCTGGCCCACAACTCAGGCACAGGCCCTGACTGGGAATCAAACCTGCAGCACTCAATCCATTGAGCCACACCAACCAGGGCATGTATGTACATTTTTGCAGAAGAGCATTTATAAAATTTTGTTATATTTTCAAAAAGATTATGGCCTCATTAAAGTTAAAATACACTAATGGAGCCTGTTATAAATGCTGAAATAGGTCCAGAAAAGGAACTCTTTGAAAACCACACAAGTAACAGTAGACCTAGTGCTGCTGCTTTTTCTATTTTCTTCGGTACATTCTCTTTAACAGAACAGTGGTTTTTCGTTGTCTAAAGAAAAACAATACAAAATTATATACCTGTTCAACTGGATTCAAACTGAACATACTTCCTGCTCCCTTTTCCAAACAGAATATAAGAAGCTATTTAATCTCACTCTTGTAAAAACTGCAGTTGCCAAGAAACAACCACTGTTCAGAGTTCATTAACACTAAAATACAACAGGGTTTTTAGCTTTGCTTTTAAATTACTGATAGAAAGCTTTTTATGTTTAAGTCATGCATTTATTTATTAATTCTTTCAACATATTTATTGAGTGCCTGGCTTTTGTTTGCTAAAGAAAAAACAGCCAGCTTATCTTTTTTTGCGGTGGGGGGGGTGGGCAGTGGGTAGGGGAGGTGGCGAAGTGGATATACTGGGCTAAAAGCAAAATACAGTGGAGAAATATTAGCCTTATTAGAAGTAGCACATGAATCTAATATTCCTGCCCAATTATTCTTTCTCAATGTAACAGGTATCAAGTCTGTTAAATTTTAGGACTACAGAGGTTGCATGTTGCTTATATTCCCAGAGGACTTTGGCTTCCTTTACACATAGAACTGAGGGAAGCAGAGATAGTGGGCTACTTCCCCTGGACACTGACCAGTGACCTACCATGATACAAATTTGTTTCGCCTCCTTCGTGGGACTAATCCAGGTGAAATAAGAGGTTTGAATTTGAAGCTTGTAGAAAGCAAAACAATATTTGTTAATGCTTCCTTGTCTACAAAACCCTTGAATGTTTATCTTCATCTCTGGAGCCTTGTTCCTGGTCCTCTGTGCCTCAGCTCCTGCCATCTTTCTAGGTGGTCTACCCGCCCTGCCCCCCAGGTAGTTTTAACATGCTACATTGGCCTTTCCCTTCCTCAGACTCCTTATGTAACATTATCAATGACCAACTCCCACAATCCTTTCTAACTACAACTTCATCTCTCACCCATTCATAGCTCAAATTCTGATTGTTTTTACAAAAAAAGTCCACAAATAAGAGAAGGGGAAAAACTACAATATTAAAGTTTTTACAAAAAAGAAAATCCTTAAGCTATGTTTTATTTGATGTCTAAGTTGTTATAGTAGTTAAGAATTATGTTTAACTTCATATAACTTAAAACAATAGGGCTTTAAACAGGACATTTATTTCTTAAAAGAAATCTGGAGGTAAGCCCGTCTGGGTCTAGTCCATAGTCATTGAGACACAGGCCTGTTCTCTCTGTCCAAGCCTGTATTTGCGTGCATGACATATTCCTTGATATTATCTCATAGGCCAAGACAGGTGCAGAGTTGTTATGCCTCCAGCCATCATATCTGTAATCTCAGCACTAGGTTTGGGGAAAGGGTGGAGAACAAAAAGGCCTTCCAGATAAGCAAACTCCTTACACAGTTTTACTCAATCTCCTTATAATAGTTCTTATTTACATCTTATTAGCCAGATTTTGGCCACGGGGCCACATCCCCCTGGGAGCGGAAAGCTAGGAAATGTAGTCTTTTAAAGAGGCCTGTTACTGCCCCTGAATTAATTCAGGGTTCTATTATTAAGGAAGAAAAGGAAACAAAATCCGGGGTGGGGTGGGGGGGCAACCCAGCAATGTGTGTCACAGCTGCTAATCAATGACATCTCCCTTGAAGACATGGAGAAATCCACTAGTATATAAGCTCCACTATATTACCAGTGCCAATTACCCTGCTTTGTGTCTAGTAGGGGCTCAGTAAATAATGGGTAAATGATTCAAACTCATCATGATTATTGTTTTTCTTATTGCAGGTACATACAGAATACATCAAACACTTGAATAGTGGAATAATTCATTAACAGTGGAGTAGTTGTTAACAAGCTTTAGCAAAATTGCCAAACCCTAACTGTTCCTTTTGAGCCTCAAAAGTTATCTTCAATTTTGACACTTTATGTAGCCTTCCTACTTAAAGTGCATGGGAACTTCCTAGAAAGGATGAATTGGAGGCTCCTCTCCAGATCTATTGAATCAGAACCTGCATTTTAAACAACATGCGCAGGCAATGCGAATGTGCATTGAAGTTTGGGAAGCTTATTGTGCTCGTTAAAAAAAATACTGAACCACATATATTTTTTTTCTTTTTCCTGTACTCAAATTAAGTTGTGTGTATATGAGTGAGATGTACCAGTTTTTCCCACCAGCAGGATGAGATGATTTCAACCTGTAGGAGATACTAAAAAAAAAAAAAAGTCCACTACGTGCCAGTTCTATTTACAGATAGCTGAACTGAGAAGGGAAGCATCAAACTGTGATATTTGTCTTACATTAAAAGTGACTCTCTTACATAGGTGGGGTAGGAAATGACAATTCTCAGTTGCCCAACACAAATTCCCCTTCCATCCCCGTGGGTTCTGGCCGGCTTCCCTAAGCCTGACAACTCAAAGCCAGGTGGTTTGCTGAATCATTTGCTGAAGTTCCCCCAGGTGACTCTGCACTCCTGCCCCCACCCAGGCCTTAACCCCATTAACCTGAAAGTCAAGCAGTTAATTGCCAAGCAGGAATTGCTGCTCTCTGAGGCAGTTGTGAGAGTTATTGGTCAGGTTGAGAGGTGTTAGCCCTGGAGCTGGAAATTCTGACTCAGGAGTAAAAACCGTGGATTCCTCATCTCATTTTATCGAGTTTCTGGTTAAATGGCGGGACAGGAGAGCTTTGCAGGTTTTGACATAGCTCAACAAAATCATTATTACTGGTACTGGCAAAGGTGAGGTGTTTTTCCTACTCCAAATTAAAATGAAGGCTGTTTGTGTTCTATTTCTTATATAATTTTTAGCAATTTACAAACTGTTGCTTTAAAAATTGGTGTTCTTAAACAGTTAAAGCAGACATCATACTTACTTTTAACTTCTAGGGAAGGAGAAAGAGCCCTGTGGTTTTGAATGATTCTGCTGCCTGGGTTGGTGATGTCATTCTTATTGTCTCCTTCCTCTCTGCTTAGAGTGAAGCAGGAATTCCAGCCGCACCAGGATTACCTCTTTGACAACTGGTATGAGGAACAACGGCATAACTGTTGTCCTCTTTCAGGCTACAGCTGTGGTTTTGCAGTGAATGTAAATGAACACAACCTTTCTGCATGTGGGACCTCTGGACACCCAACTGAAACTTCAGTAATGCCTGAGGTATCACCCTATGAAATGAGTCCTGTATTGTTAGCGTGCTCAACACAGAAACATCTTTTTCCTATCTTCACAACCTCCACATACTGCCATTCAGATTCCCACAGCAGTGGCTTTTGCTCCCTGTTTTAATACCAAAAAGTAACAACTGATGATCTAAGAAATTTTGATTTGCAAACGACCCTAAGTCCTCACTCTCTTCCAAAAACAAAGTAGGCTGATGAAGTCTTGTGCCTAAATTCTTGTTACTAAATTTTAGATTATCATCTTTCAGTAGATTTTACTCTTAAACACTTAAAATAAGGCAGAAGTTTGTTTTGGTTTTTGTATTGTTTTGATACAGCAATGAATATTAACACACTTTTTAAAAGATACTTTACTATTTTGATCACTAAAGTAACCTATTTCTGAAACTACACAAAGATGTATTGGACTGAGGGAAAGCCTCCCCGGCTCACTACTCCACTTCCCCATCTCCTCCCCACTTAGAAGAAAACGCTGTTTAAGTTGATCTTCTAGTTGAAAATCTAGAAAATCCTCTAGATTTTCCCCTTTGTACTCTTGTTGTATTAGCATGATTGGGCTTTATTTGTTTGGGGGAGTTGGGAGTGCCTTGGACAGGAATGGACTGTGTGGCATATATCCTTGTTTGCTTCTTGCTTCTGCATGTAGGTTGCATCAGGAGAGCTTTCTTTAAAAGCTGCCCATTTGGATATGCTGTGATTTTAGCTCATCCCTATTGACTGACATTTTAAGTGTTCTCAGTGCCTTAACTTCAGGCACTTATCTTCTTCAGGCACTTAACTTCTTGCCTTACCTCCAGGCATTTGAGTGTTTTGTTTGTTTGTTTGTTTGTTTTGGGTAAGAAAACTTTCTGAAAGTGAGAGATCTGAATTAAAGGATATATAACATTTGAAATTTTAAAAAGCAGCTTACCAAAAAGCCTGCCTGGGTTTACACTTTCCACTGCTCTTGCAGGGGTGGTTGCTTCTCCGTTTTGTTTTGTTTGTTGTTCTGTGTGATTAGCCAATTGGACAGGTGTGGAAGGCATTTGCCTATTATTGAGGGCAAATATATTTTGCACACAATACCTTTTGACTTAGTTGCTGTTTTTGTCCACCTTCTGTTGTGTTGTGCCCTTTTTTTACATATTAGGGAAATTAGCACTTTACAGTCAAAGTGTTACAGAGTTTTCTCCACAGTTTGTTTCCTAATGTGCATAGTGACATTCTTTGTGATGGCTTTGGCTTTTACATAAGAGTTGAATTTAACAGTTAATCGCTGTTTTAAAACTTTCATTTCCTTAATTTTTCCCCCCAACTTTTTTGTTTTTTTAAGTTCGTTTTAGGTGTGTTTCATAGAGAAAATATATTATTAGACTTCTCAGCTTTTTTCTTTTAAATTTAATTTGGGTTTTACCCTTTCAGCAGGTGCTTGTTGCATCTTCTAAAAAAAAAAAAATTGCTACCTTGCCTGTGGTTTTAGCACTTTTTTTTTTGTTTTATCCCTTTTTTGAGAAAAGGGAAGTGGTCTATCTGACATCTAGTGGATACCTTTATATCTTTAAATAGAGAAGTATAGGTTTGAGTGTTTTAACCACTCCAGAAATGAAAGTATTTCTTTCTCCGCTTTCTGTCTACTACCTTTTCCCTCCTCTTATCTCCCCATTTTCATTGACACATTTTGTTTATTATTTCACCCTCTAGTCAAATTATTACTATAATAAGCAGTTTTTCATTCAAGAATTATAAATACATTCTCTTTGGTTACCACACTTGTGCCACCTGCCTGCTCTCTTGGTGAGAGTTCCTGGTTATGAAGCTGGTCACAAAATTCAAGATGATAAAGCTCTTTGTTGGGTCTTTTGTCTCACACATCCTTACTTGAGTCTTCCCTAATAAAGTGCACCCTCTATGAGATGTGATAGTTTCATTGCCCACTTCCCCACAGTAGCACACCCGTGTCCCTAGCCCTTGTCTCCCCAAGTTAAGGGGTTAGACTCTCCACTTTGACATTATGTCTTGCTTAAGTTTGTAAGAAGTGGATATCTTCAAAATGATTCTCAGGTCTTTGGGAATTCACCAGCACCACCTGCCCAAACTACTTCTAACAGAGGAAAACCATTTATAGTGGTCCCCTTCTTTAAGGACAAACAACAGCATACACTGCCCAGGTGAACCTCAGACTAGAGAGAATGCTCTGCCTCCAGACAGGTTCTGCTCCACACACCCTTGTAATTTAGGATCCACATTTACCAGATCACACATTGAAAAGGAGGAAATGTGAGGTTACTTGAACATAGTATTAAAGAAATGTCTCATTTAAGCACAGACTCTGGCATCTTAGCCATTTCTAAATAGAAAAAAATATATATCAATGTCGTGATTAAGTTTATGGTAGCCATATAATTTATTTTCCAAACCAGGACCTATTTCAGAGTGAAAGGGGGACATACTTTTAGATGGATTGAAGAGAGGAGATAATGGATCTTAGGCTTTCAATATAATCTCATTCTTATCAGCAAGGAAAGCATAATTAAGGTCATTGGTGTTATGAACTAACTCAGCCCTTTCTGAATTGGGTGGTTCCTTGAAACAGCTGTACAATCTTAACAAAGACAGGTTTCCAATAGGTGCCTATAAAGAGAAGTCTTAAAAACTTACACCCTAGTAGAGCCAACAGAGTCTGGATTAACCAAGCAAGATTTATTTTGGCAGTGCTTCTGGAATTTAGTTCTCATTATGTCAGAAGATGGTTAATTGGTTTGCTTTTCTGTAGCCTCTGCATTTCCTTAAGCACTTCCTATTCTGGTCCTTAACTGAGCCATAGAGTTGGGATGTGATTAGAAGGCCATGAGGGAATGTGCTCATGGAGCCATTTCAGATTGTCATCTAGGAGGAAGGGCAGAGCTTCAGGTAGAAAGTTGAGCACCTAGTACATGGACTACAGAGCCTGCATGCAGGGTTCCTGGGGTCTGGTTCTTATCCCAGGCTCTAGGATGCCAGTTAGCTCTCAGAAGCTTCAGAGAGCCCAGAGTTGTTTTTTTTTTTCTTTTCTTTTTAACCTTTTTTTTAAAAAAAAAAAAATTGTATTGATTATGCTATTACAGTTGTCCCATTTGCCCCCTTCATTCCCCTTCCACCCACATTCTCCCCCTTTAGTTCATGTCCATGTGTCATAAGTTCTTTAGTATCTATATTTCCTACACTACTCTTGCCCTCCCCCTGTCTATTTTATACCCACCATCTATGCTACTTATTCTCTGTACCTATTCCCCTCTCTCCTCCTCCAACTCCCCTGTTGCTAACCCTCCATATGGTCTCCATTTCTGTGGTTCTGTTCCTGTTCTAGTTGTTTGCTTAGTTGACTTTTGCTTTTGTTTTACGTGTGGTTGTTAATATTTATGAGTTTGCTGTCTTTTTACTGTCATATTTTTTATCTTCTTTTTCTTAGGTAATTCCCTTTAACATTTCATATCATAAGGGCTTGGTGATGATGAACTCCTTGAACTTGACTTTATCTGAGAAGCACTTTATCTGCCCTTCCATTCTAAATGAAAGCTTTGCTGGATACAGCAATCTTGGATGGAGGTCCTTGCCTTTCATGGCTTGGAATACTTCTTTCCAGCCCCTTCTTGCCTATAAGGTCTCTTTTGAGAAATCAGCTGACAGTCTGATGGGAACTCCTTTGTAGGTGACTGTCCCCTTATTTCTTGCTGCTTCTAGGATGCTCTCCTTCATTTTAATCTTGGGTAATGTAATTACGATGTGCCTTGGTGTGTTCCTCCTTGGGTCCAACTTCTTTGGGACTCTCTGAGCTTCCTGGTAGTCTATTTCCTTTGCCAGATTGGGGAAGTTCTCCTTTATTATTTGTTCAAATAAGTTTTCCACTTGTTGCTCTTCTTCTTCCCCTTCTGGTACCCCTATAATTCAGATGTTGGGACGTTTAAAGATGTCCTGGAGGTTCCTAAGCCTCTTCTCATTCTTTTTAATTCTTGTTTCTTCCTTCTTTTCTGTTTTGTTGTTAGTTTCTTCCTTCTGGTCCACTCCATTGATTTGAGTCCCAGTTTTCCTTCCATCACTATTGGTTCCCTGTGCATTTTCCTTCATTTCACATATTGTAGCCCTCATTTTTTCACATAATTTGTGACCAAATTCAACCAATTCTGTGAGCATCCTGATCACCAGTGCTTTGAACTGTACATCTGATGAGCCCAGAGTTCTTTGTCAGGCCTGCTGCTCCTTTTGAGTTTTCTTCTGTTGACCCAGTTCACTCATTTAATAATTGTAAAATTATATCATTTGAAGATTCTTCTAATCCAAGTTCAAAAATAAATTTGATCTAAAGGGAGTTTAGTGTTCCAGGTATTACTTTGGAGAGCTAGGTTTTTCTAAGAAAGTATGTGTGATAGTAAACCTTTAAATAAAATCATTTTTTTTTCTTAAAATACTGGTTTTCATTGTAGGAAATGACAGCTGTGGTGGAAAACCAACATGAAGACCTACTAGAAGGTAACATAAAATTTGTATTGCTAAAGCACAAGTAGTTAAAAACAAACCTAACCCAATTTCTAGGTGCCTCATTCACATAACTGGCTAGAAACTGAGAGATCCTACTGGGAAATACCAACATAGTTGCCTAAGCCTTTCTCTTTAGTAATTCATCTAGTTTTTGCAAATTGCTTCTGTGAGAACAGGTCTTTCTGAAGGACTGCAAAAAGGGAGCATTTCCAAAATCAATAATAAGTTGATTTTTTAAAGATCCGTTTCCTCCATAAGTTTAGACTTTGGGATTAATTATGCTTCAATTTTGATTTTTAAGGAGAAAAGCATGAGGCAATCGTTGTGGCCTTGACTTCCTAGCTTCCCTTAGGGTTATTGGTTCCTGGAGGACCCAACAGTTCCCCTCTGTGGTGCCAGGTGTTTCTTCATGTAGCTCTTGATCTGTTTTGAAAAGACCAAAATGTACCTGCCCAAAGAAGAGCCCTGGTTCTGAATATGTCTTATTCAGGGAGGAGAAGAAAACATTTGTTTTCTTTTATTTATTTTAAGTTATGGGAAAGAGAAATAAAAGTGAAATGCAGAGAATACTTTTGTCTGTTTCTTATCAACTGTCTTATCACATGCCCTTCTGGTCTCTTCTTCTACACTCTCTCCACCCCCACAAGACAAACCAACCCACTGCTTTTGTGATTTTATACAAGATGGGAGCATCCATTTTGTAGTCCCAGGAGCCAATACCAAGTCTCCATGTTAGTTGGTCTCCAATGTTTAAATAGAATGAAATTGATGTTTAAAAGAAATCTTCAAATGCTATGGGGAGGTTCTAGTTTTTAGTACTTTGATTGCAATGTGAATAGTGTGTGGTCATTCTAGCTCTCAGGGGGATTTCATTCTGGTTAATGAGTGAGTCTGTCCTCCAGCTTTTACCAGTTCTTTAGATAGCCTATAAAAATGACAGAGGAAGGCATACCATAAGATTGTGCTGTCTGGATCCAGACTGCCAGGGTGCAGATCTCGTTTACCAGCTCTGTAGTGCCACACAAATTAACCTCCAGTGCACTGGCATCCACCCCCACCTGTCAAATGGGGTTTAAAACCTACCTCAAACAGAGTGTGAGGACAATACCTCTAATGTGATTTTGAGAGTTCTAACAGAGTCTGGCACAGAATAACCTCTCAAGTGTTAGCTATTCATTGATCTGGGCAGCTCTGTCCAGTAGAAATGTAATATAAAACACAAATCCACTCACATAAGTGTTTTTAAATTTTTTAGTAGCCAAATTAAAAAAAAGAGACAGGAAAAAGTCATTTAAATATTTAAACTTAATCTAGTATATTCAGAATATTATATCAACATGTAAGCAATATAAAATTTAATGAGATTACAAACTTTTTAATGCCAAGTTTTCAAAATGCAATGTATATTTATATCACATCTCAACTAGGCCTAGCCACACTTCAAGTGCTCAAAAGCCACATGTCACTAGTGGCTACTGTATTGGACAGCATATATCAAGAGAGCCCACAGGTTTAGGAAAGATGTGATTCATCTGTCTTTTATAGGCTACTATTACCCCAATGGCCAATATCACTAGAAGGGCCTAGATCATTAATCTGTGGTTCCTACCACCAGTTTTTTGTTTGTTCCAAACAAAAGCTGATGTTTGTTTTCTAGGCCACAGGTTATAGGAAAGAGATGCTTATAAGCATGTGGTCCTGATATCTATCCCCCAACCAGAAACATGCAGAGTCAGAAGTTTTTTAGCAAACAACTGCCAATGACAATGATAGAAAGGACTCTGGAGCATGACTTTAGGAAAGAAAATTTCAGAAAGTTTAGGGGGAAACTAGAAATATCTAATTTTATGATACCTTGCTTTCAAAGGAAAGATACTTCAAAAGGGATGAGAACCTCTAAAGAACATGAATCAGATGAAAGAGTCACACATGACTCTAGTGAAGACAAATAAGAAGTAGCTCATGAAATGTAGGGGCAGGGGCTATTCCATGATCTTGGTTCTAAAATGATAAATATAGAAGGATATCATACTAGTAAGTTTTGGCTGGCATAACAAAATACCGCAGATCAGGCATCTTGAATAAGAGAAATTTATTTCTCATAGTTCTGGACAGTGGAAAGTCCAATATTAAGTGCCAGCTGATTCGGTTTCTGGTGAGGGCTCACTTCCTGGCTTATAGATGGCCACCTTTCATATCTTTGTGTAGTGAGGGAAGAGAGATCGTGAGCTCTGGTGTCCTTTTCATAAGGGCACTAATCCCATGGAGCTAGGGCCCTCCCCTCATGATCTCATCTCACCCTAATTATCTCCCAAAGACCCCATCTCCAAATACCACCAAATCTGAAGTTAGGATTTCAACATATGAATTTTTTTAGGGGGGGGCACAAACTATTTATAACAGGCATATAAATAAATACAAATGAATAGCATGAACACATGTGAGTATTAGGAAGCAAATTACGGCCCTAAATGAGCTAAGGTTTGCAAAACTTATAGAGGAAAACAGAAAGGACTTCTTCAGTTACATTCAATACAAAGAGAAAAAGTAGAATATATGTAAAAAGTCAATGATGTTGGAAGCCTGTTTGAATATCTACGTCTGATGCTTTCATGATAACATAATACTACCTTCTCATCACAGGGTTCCAGGTTTCAGAGAAGGAAGGCCAAATTCCTCTCTTTTTCTACATTACTGGTAGTTGCTGTATATAATTCATTCATATATCAATCTGTTAACTAAGCAGATAAAATGGCATAGTTATTTTTTCAAAGTTCTGTCAGGCACTTGGTCCTGGCTCACTGCTTGGCTCCATATCCACCCAAGTGCTCATGGCAGAAACTCAGGAACCATCTTTGGCCACTCCCCACCTTTCTCCTTTACCCCAAATTGACTCCATCTCCAAATAGTGTCTGTTGATTCAATCCATTTTCTCCTCAGTCACTATCTAGGTGCTCATTAAGTCTGGTAGTACTATTTTTTTTTTAGGTTCAATTTCTGTTTTCAAGTCTTATTGAAAGGAAGCACAATTTAAAAATGTTAACATTGTCTGCAATATTTCCTGCTAATTTTTTTTGAAAAACTGTAAGCCATTTCTAATATATATCCTGTCAAATTCTATTTTTTCATATGCATTATTGGCTTCTACAGATCCCAATCTTCATTTGAATATTGAGGAATTAAACAAAGAGTTTATGGTGAAAAGTGAAGAACTCTACGACTCTCTCATGAATTGCCACTGGCAGCCCCTGGATACAGTTCACTCTAAAATCCCAGATGAGACCTCACAGAAGCCAGATGTTCATTAAGCTACCCAATTACCATATTAATTGTATCCTGTTTTGGTTTTGTTTTTCAAAAAATTTCTCCCAGGAATATACTGGGTTCTGTATGTAAACACAAATATCCAGAACTTAAATATGATTGGAATAATAGAACATAATGTAAATAAACTTTATAAGCACACCCATTTCCAGAAGTGTGTTATCTTAGATAAGTGCCAGAAGAGGTTATGGTAGAACAAGCTGCACTGTAAGACATTTGAAAATAGAATTAATATGAGATGGGACTGACCTGAACTGATCGTGGCCTTACCTACTGATGTGATTTGCTACTTTCCTCTAATGTTAAATGTTCATGGAGAGAAATCCTACGCACAGAGATGCAAGGTTTCTTGCCTGCACCCTGTATAGGAAATATAGATTAGAACTTGATGTACAGATGCGTGCACCGGCCCGCAGTGTCCGTGGCATTATGGATGAGATACGAGACAAGTTCACATGGACTACCGAGTCCTGTGGAGGAAAAGAGATGGCACGGCCACTCTCTCAAGAGGAGAGTGCCCCGACCCTTGCCTTGACAGGTTTTTATTGGGTTTCAATTTGCACAGGAATACAGGTAAAGTTCATTAATCATTGTCAGGCAGTAAGGATCAAACAATAGATAGCATACAAAGAACTACGAGGGCCTATTCTGAGTAGGATCTGTTACCTAAAGGGCTATAAAGCTTTGGGAAACAAACTCATTTCCTCCTCAGACCCTTATCATTTAATTGAGAGCATTCTTAGCAAAGCAGGTTTCACAGGATTTTATATATGCTTTCTTAGTCCTGATCACCCCGGGAACCTGCCCTTTTCAGCACAGGGCTGTACCACCCTTTGTCATTGTTTCAGACTTAAGTCAGGCAGGGGAAGTAAGGTAGCCAAGAGATTAGGAGACTTCTTGCAGACAGAATGAGGACTCAGGCTATGTCAAAGCTGAGCGTCCATCACCCCCTTTTGATATAGCCCCCCAAGTCCTTCTCTGGGGCCTCCCTGTGATTGTGCCTGTCTTAGGTTGTTCCCCCCTTGGGCGATCTTACCCATCATTGGCTAACCAATCAAGCATTGGGGGCCAGTTATGGAATTAAAAGGAGCAGAAGTGGTGCTCCTTCCAGGGAGATAAGCTTTGTCTCCTTAGTGGCTTATGGTCCCAAGGTGGCTCACTCAGCCTTAGCCATGGGGGTGTTACAGCTCCTGACACCAGGCAGGGCAGTTCCCAACAATGTATGATCTCTATCTCCTGACCCACAAGCTCTCTCATGGAAGAACTGGATAGTAGAAAACAGTGGAGACTCGCTTATCTCATTTGAACAGAAAAATTCCTAAGCATGGAAAAAGTTTGCCTATCTGCCTTCTTAGAAAGGAATTAGGCCCCCATAAAAGCCAGTTCTGAAATGTCAATGCATGTATTAACTGTGTCCCTTATAAAATATGGTCTTTTTTTTTTTTTTTTTTTTTAGTTCTGAAGATAAACATGGTCCTGTTTATTACTTTGTCAGAGATAGATACTTGAGTAATAGCCCTGGGGCTCATCTGAGTGACTTGAAGCCCTGAAGACTTGTTGCTTAAAGAGTTAATCAAACTCTCTCCTGCTCTGTGAGTGGTTAAGACATAATCCTTGTTCCAACTAGGTTCAAAGAGCCAAATCCAATATCAAGAGCCAGGTGGCTGCTGCCCCTCTAAAGGAGTTTACTGTGCCTCATAGCATAGGACAGAGTTTCTCAACCTTGGCATCACTGAAATTTTGGGCCAGACACTTCTTTTTTGTGGGGCTGTCTATGCATTGTCCCAACCTCTATGACTATGTGCCAGTAGCACTCCATACTCCAGTTGTGACAACCAAAATGCTTCTAGACATTACCAAATGTCCCCTGGTGATAAATTGCCTCTGATTGAGAATCAGTATAGGACACTGGCTCTCATCAGAATTGCCTGGAAGGCGTGTTAAAGCACATTTTTATGGCTACTACCACCAAAGTTTGACTCAATATGTCTGGGTGCAACCTGAAGACTTTCTTTTCTAAAAAGTTTCTAGGTAATGCTGATGCTGCTGGTGCAAGTACTACACTTTGAGAACCACTGGTACTCGGACATTCTCAACTGGTTCAGTTTAGCTCTATGTAATAAAGAGGTTGATGTTCTCCTTTCATGTTCTCCACTCCAACCCAAGATGTACAGATCTCCAACTTCCTGTAGAGCCTTCATCTGTTTAGGTATCCAGTTGCCTCCTAGAGCTATGTGTTTTGGGAACCAGGAACATGTCTGACCCCAGGGAATGACTCTTATATGATCTGAGCTATGTGTAGTAGTCCCATTTCTCTTGCTAGTGATTTGTTTACATAGAGACATGACAAAATTCTGGCTCATGAGATGTGGGGAGTTTTCCTCACTTTTAAATGGAGAAACAAAAGACAACTGCCTTCTCTTTCTCTGAACATTAGGTTTAGGTGTGATGCCTGGCACAGTTGCAGCCATGATGTGACCATTAGGAAACAACCTGAAGACAGTACCTGAAGGATCCACTGGGAATGACAGTGAAGAAAGATGCAAAGAACCTAGATCCATGATATTTGGCATTCAAATGGCATTGAGTCTTTGAATTAGCCAATCCTGGAATCTCTCTACATCTGGATTTATTATATGATACAATAATATATTTTCTTACTCTTTAACCCACTCTGAATTTTTGCTATTGTAGAAAAGCATCCTAACATGTGCCAAAACTTTGTGTCTTTGAATCAAAAGGAGACCAGTTATTATGTCTAAAGTTGTGCTGTCTAATATGGTAGCCCCATGTGGCTATTGAAATTTAAATTTTAATTAGTGAAAACTAAAAATTCAGTTCCTCTGTTTCAGTAGCTACATTTCAAGTGTTCAGGGGTTACTGTATTAGGCAGTGTAGATTACAGATCATTTCTATCACTGTACAAAGATTTATTGTATAACACTGGTCTGGTAGATAAGGGGTAGAGGCCTGATATGAAATTACAGCAGTGTTTTCTCAACCATTTTTTATTACAGCCCCCTTCAGGAGCCCTTTTAGACATTTTCCTCCTAATCATCTGTCCCGTGAAATTTTAATTCCATAGATATTATTTGAGGTCTGCCCAGAATGTATCCAGCCATGTGATATGAAAAATAGAGATATTTATTGAAGACGATACAAGAAGCATTGTACATAGGGCAATGATACCTCCATTCCCTTCAAATAGCCACCTTGGGACCTCATACAGTTCTCCTAATCACCATCAGCTGCCCCATCGTATTTTCCTGAATTTCATCAACATTCTGAAATCTCTTCCCTTTCAAAGGCGATTTTAGCTTTGGGAAAAGCCAGGAGTTGCAGGGTGCTATATCTGGGCTTTAGGGGGGCTGAGTTGCTTGGGTGATTTGATGTTTCACCAAAAAACTCTGCACAAGACATGTGCATGAGTGGGGGTATGTTGTTGTGATGAAACTGCCAATCCCCAGTTGCCATAGCTCTGGCCTCTGAAGCATCCAAATAGTTTCCATAGAGGAATGTACAAGCTTAAGGCGAAATCTGATGCAGATTCATTGTTGTACTTGCTCAGTCATTTTGAATGCGATGTCCACACAGTACAAATGCTCACTCAATGGCATCCAATACAGTGAAGATGTCATTGTTCACCCATGTACATTGTAGTCTACACTCCTTGCCTGCTAGGTTACATTGATGTCATACAAACGTTTCTCATTATATTAGCAATGGCTGGACTTTTTCTGGACAGAACTTGTGTATACTTTATGTCTGTGCTTTATACATTGAAAAGAGTAAGATGATTTTTTTATTCTCCTCCTCTACTTTCAAGAACAAATTTTTACCTTTTTGGGGTGATACTGTCCCCTATTGAGAATGCATGGGTTACCATGTTAGTCATTAGTAAGGTCAGGCAGAGATTTGAAGTCACCATAAGAAATCTGGATTTTATTAAAATTGTACTGGGAAACAAAGATTTTTAAGGAGAGGACTCCTGAGGACTGTTTTATGTCTTTAGAATATTTCTTGGGCCCTGACCAGTATGGCTCAATTGGTTGGTCATCATCCCACAGGGTGAAAGGCCACCAGTTCAGTTCCCAGACAGGGCATGTGCCTGGGTTGCAGGTTTTGTCCCTGGTTGGGGAGCATAAATGAGAGGCAAGCAATTGATGTTTCTTGCTCACATCAACATTTCTCTCCCTGTCTTTTTCCCTCCCTTCTCTCTCTAAAACTAAATAAAATCTTATAAAAATAATATCACTTGGGCTGCTTTATGGGCCATAGCTTGGAGGGAGATAGGAGCAGAGGTGGGATCACAGTCAGGAAACTTGCAGCTGTCCTGTAAGAGAGACTGGAGTTTTATCCTAGGGTAGTAGGTGTGTATTTGGAGAGAAATGGAGAAATTTGAGGTACTTTCTGGAGATGAAATGGCAGCTCTTTTTGATAGTAGTGAGGGAGAAGGGATGAGTCAAGAGTCACTCTTCAGATTTTGGCTTGAGTGTTTGCATGGAACGTTGTTCCATTTATTACAATGGAGAAAACTGGGAGAACAGCAGGGTAGGGGAGGGTGGTCATTTTCAAAACTTCGATTATGAATATTTTAGAATTGAGATGCCTGTTAAACATTAGGCAGGAACTGCCTGAAACTTTTGAAATGGATCTATGTACCAGTATCCTTTTTTTAAACTTTCGACACTATTACAGATATCCCCCATTTCCCCCCCGCTTTTCCCCCCTCCACCCTCAGCCTTCACTACATTGTTGTCTGTGTCCATTGGCCAAACCAACTGAGCCACACTGGTCAGGGCCCAGGTGATATTCTAAAGACATAAAAAAGACCTTGTGGGGGAGGGGTCCCTCCTTAAAATCCTTTAGTTGCTTTCCAATACAATTTTAATAAAATTTGTGGTAACTTAAAATCCCTGCCTTCACCACATTTTTGTCTGTGTCCATGGGCTATACATATAAGCATATATGTTCTCTGGCTGATCTCCTCCAGTCCTCCCCATGCCCCTCCCCTCTGAGATCTGTCAGTCTGTCCCATGTGTCCATGCATCTGGTCATATTTTGTTTGTCAGTTTATTTCATTAATTCAATCCCACATATAAGTGAGATGATTTGTTTTTCTCTGACTGACTTATTTCACTTGCATAATAATCTCCAGGTCTGTCCATGCTATCACAAAGAGTAAGAGTTCTTTCTTTTCTATGGCTGTGTCATATTCCATTGTATAAATGTACCATCTCTGCTTGAAGCTTGCAGAAGTAGGGAATCCATTCCTTTCTGCCTGCTCAGCCAAATGTGGGCCAATACTGAAATAACTGTATTGGTGAATAAGCCCACTAAAGCCTAAAGGATGAGAAGCCATGTGGAGGAGAACTGAGGTGCCCCTGCAGAGAGCCAGCACCAGCTGACAGATGTGAGAGTGAGGCCCTGTTGGAACTGTCCATGACTATGACCCCATGAGTGATCCCAGGTGAGACCTGCAGAGAAGCCTCCCAGTGGGTCCCAGCTTGATTTGGCAGTGAAAGGAACAGGGTGCAGACACATATTAGCAGAACAAAAAATTGAATTTAGTGAAGCAAATATTTGTTGGAGAAATGGCCAGAAATATATGTATTTTTGCATACTATAAACAAGCAATTTATTTCATATACATCAATCTTGTGCATAAATAAAAATATGATTTTAAAATGTATCTAGAATTTAGACTCTAAATGAAACTAGAACAGAGGTGGGTTGGATAATAACTATTTTTGGCTTTTTAAGCCATACTGTCTTTGTCCTACCTACTCATCTCTGCCATTGCCATGTGAAAGCAGTCACAGACTATAAGTAAATGAATGGGTTAGGCTGTCTTCCAGTCAAACTTTACTTGTAAGAATAGGGGCAGGCCAGATTTGGCTCAGAGGTCATAGTTTGTCTACCCCTGTTCTAGAAGAACTTCTTCGAAAAGTTTTAAGTAAAAATTTTAAGTGGTATGAAAGTATTGCCATAGTTTAATTGGTGAGGTTTGTATTTCTCAATGATATAAAAAATATGGGTCTTATAATCAGTGGTATTTGGATTCAGTAAAATACAGTGTATTGATATATACATGTTTAAGGGATAAGGTGTGACATAATCGGACTTGATAGGAATGAAAAGCCAGAATTTAGCAGGTGAACATCCTTTGAAGTTTTGGGCAGCATTGTAATTAAAACTCAGTTTGGTGGGGCATTATATAACATGCCATGCAAAACTTGATGAAACTTGATTAAAAAGGTCTAGATTTTATTATTTTTTTAATATATTTTATTGATTATGCTATTACAGTTGTCCCATTTCTCCCCCATCATTCCCCCCACCCTGCACACCCTCTCCCACCCACATTCCCCCCTTTAGTTCATGTCCTTGTGTCATAAGTTCTTTAGCCTCTACATTTCCCATACTATTCTTACCCTGCCCCTGTCTATTTTCTACCCACTATCTATGCTACTCATTCTCTGTACCTTCCCCCCCCCTCCTCCCACACCCCTGTTGCTAACCCTCCATATGATCTCCATTTCTGTGGTTCTGTTCCTGTTCTAGCTGTTTGCTTAGTTTGCTTTTGTTTTAGGTGTGGTTCTTAATAGCTATGAGTTTGCTGTCTTTTCATTGTCATATTTTTTATCTTCTTTTTCTTAGATAAGTCCCTTTAACATTTCATATAATAAGAGCTTGGTGATGATGAACTCCTTGAACTTGACCTTATCTGAGAAGCGCTTTATCTGTCCTTCCATTCTAAATGACAGCTTTGCTGGATAGAGCAATTTTGGATGTAGGTCCCTGCTTTTCAAGATTTCAAATATTTCTTTCCAGCCCCTTCTTGCCTGTAAGGTCTCTTTTGAGAAATCAGCTGACAGTCTGATGGGAACTCCTTTGTAGATGACTGTCCCCTTATCCCTTGCTGCTTCTAGAATTCTCTGCTTCATTTTAATCTTGGCTAATGTAATTACAATGTGCTTTGATGTGTTCCTCCTTGGGTCCAACTTCTTTGGGACTCTCTGAGCTTCCTGGACATCCTGGTAGTCTATTTCCTTTGCCATATTGGGGAAGTTCTCCTTTATTATTTGTTCAAATAAGTTTTCCACTTGTTGCTCTTCTTCCCCTTCTGGGACCCCTATAATTCGGATGTTGGGACATTTAATGATGTCCCGGAAGTTCCTAAGCCTCTCCTCCTTTTTTTGAATTCTTGTTTCTTCCTCGTTTTCTGTTTGGTTGTTAATTTCTTCCTTCTGGTCCACTCCATTGATTTGAGTCCCAGTTTTCCTTCCATCTCTATCAGTTCCCCATGCATCTTCCTTCATTTCACGTATTGTAGCCTGCATTTTCTCATCTAATTTGTGAGCAAAATCAACCAATTCTGTGAGCATTTTGATGACCAGTGCTTTGAACTGTACATCTGATAGGTTGGCTATCTCTTTGTTGCTTAGAGGAATTGACTCCGGGGTTTTCATTTTTTCTCCAGTTTGAGCCATTTTTGGTGGGGTTTTTTTGTTTTGTTTTGTTTTGGTTTTAGTCTGGTCGCAGCTATTACGTATGAGGGGTGGAGCCTGAATTGTTCCTCAGGGCGGGGGCAGCCCAGTCACTGGGTTGTGATGCTGTTGGTGGGGGCGGGGTCCGAGAGGGAAGAATGGCGCCTGCTCCGCTCTCTCCTGGACTCCGGTCCCTTCCGCTGCTTCCCCTTCGCCTGGATTATCTGCACACGCAGGCGTGCTGTTACGTAGTGAGGGGTGGAGCCTCAGGCGCTCCCCAGTGTGGGGCAGCCCAGTCGCTGGGTTGTGACGCTGTATGTGGGGGCGGGGGTCTGAGAGGGAACAATGGCGCCTGCTCCGCTCTCTCCTGGATTCAGTCCCTTCTGCCACTTCCCCTCTGCCTGGACCGTCTGCGTGCGAGAATGTGGAACCCCCTGGTCAACCAGCCGCCTTGTGCGTCCTCACTGGGTCTGTGCAGTTGCCCCCCTGTGCCCGGGGACCGCCAGCTGCCGCCTGTGCGCCCGGGGACCACCAGCCACCGCCTGTGCACCTGGGAACTGCGAGCCGCTGCTACTTGCGTTCCTGGGTCCGCACCTCCACTTTTTCCTACCGCGACTCCGCCCCTCTTACCGGTCTGGATGAATGGTTGTTGGACTTCCGTACAGTTCAATTTTCTATAAGTTCTGGTTGTTTTCTTGTTTCTAAATATTTGTTGTCCTTAATTTTGGTTGTGAGAGGAGGCACAGTGTGTCCGCCTATGCCTCCATCTTGGCCGGAAGTCCAAAAAGGTCTAGATTTTAGAAGAAGATAATTCAGTGAAGGATAAAATGAAAGCATCAGCATAAATTCATGTTTAAAAGGTTCCTGCTCTGTGGCTGGAATAGCCCACACTGCCTGTGATGTCATTCTGCTTATCACTATTAGTCCTACGAAATGGTAAACAACCAGCTCAGGTATGAATGCTGTCTTTATAATTTTTCATTACCTAGTGGGATGTGGTAACTTGGAAGAAAATGCTGGATTGTGGGGCAGAGGAAGCAAGAATATCTGATATCTCTGACTGGTGGAGAGTGATGATTCTTTCAGAGGTTTCTGGGTTAGCAACGATGGGGACAAACAATCTAGTGTGAGCAGAGAATCTCCCTCTCATGGCAGTGACCAGACAGTGGCAAAACCATGGTTATAGGAACAAATTACAGCTGCAAAAAGGGCAAGGTGCTCTAAGCTTCTGAATAAAGAAATTAAGAAATAAGCACAGATGCTTACATAATGTTAACCTTGTTTATAAGTATCACGGTTGGTATAGATAGGGAGAGGCCTCTACTAGAGTTCTGGGTAATTATCAGCAATAGTATCAGTCACTGATGTGGCCCTAAAAAGCCCTCAGGCTGTTCAAGTTCTTCTGTTGAGAGTTAATGGTAAGTGACCTAGTTGACTGATAAACCCCCATTGGGCCCATTTGTGAGCAGTGGGCTTTGTAGTTCTGTTTGTGGTTATCTTGTCCAGGGAGATGAGCATCCAAGATTTAAAGAGGTAAGAAAGCAAAAAGCCTTGTACTCATCACTGATTGATGACCATGGCTTGGGAAAATGTCTTAATTTCTGGTGCTGCTACAGTTTGCTATATAAAGAAAGAGAAAACCACTGGGCCAATGGAATGGAATTCCCAGCATCTGATGTGGCAACTTTAGGATTTTGTGGACCAAAAGTCAATAGATCCTTTCTTCGGATTGATTGACCCATAAGGGCATGGGAACTGAAGGATCAGGCTCTTCCTTGTGAGGAAAGAGGGAGGAAATGATGAGGGCTAACCCCCCTCCTTGGGTCTGTGGTAGTGTACACTGTTGTAGGATGCTTTGAGGCTTAATGGTATGCTTCAGCTTCACCTGAATGAACTGCAATTGGGGTGTCAGCAGCAGAATCCAGAAGCCATCAGGAGTCCTACAGTTATTGTGATGTGATGTGTCTTGGAATCCAGGAGGGGGAAGTAGAGGAAGAAATGATATGTGGCCAGCATCATTACTTCCTTTATCTTCTGTACCTTCAATAAACAGGCTTCTGCCTCCAGAGTCTGGGTATTTTATAGAGGGCACTTGGTTTTGTCTGCCCAGTCTACCTTTTCTAGACAATGTGTTTCTGAGTCTTATCTTGAGCTTTCTAATGAGGCCTTTTCTATCCTTTCTGGTCACAGTTGATGGCTAGTCTAGGAGCAGGCTCCAACCCAGCCTAAGCCATAGTATCTGCCTCAGCTGATTGTTAGGAATGATCTCATGACCTAAGTTGAACCTATCAATTCTTTCCTGAAGTTTCCTGAAGAAACACAGTCCTTCTTTGGTGGTGAAGCTGGGAGGGATGGGGCCTAGGAGCAGCTGTAGCAATGTCTCCTGCTGTGGGGTAAAGTAATTAATGAGAGAAGCAGATAGAAATGCTAGAGGAAGAAAGTCATGGGATATTTTATTCTCTAGTATTTCATTTTCTGAACCCCTGTTCTTTTCAGGAATTATAAAGCTTCTGATACAATTCCCTCAATGGAACTCAAAGTGTCCTAATTTAATCAAGCTGTTTATTTGGCCATCCCATATAGACAAGGTAGAAGTGATGTTCTACATTTTCATTCCTCTAGTTAACTCCTCCTAGGCTGCATGTTCTTCTCAGAGCTAGTTCATCCATTCCCATCCCATTCTACTCTATGTATCCTGTGAAAGTAGCCCACATTCATTTTTGCAGCACAGGTCTTTCTTTTGTGCTCTGCATTGTGTATATTACTGTTTACTTGATTACTCATCTTGGCTATCAAATAGGCATGCCAAAATTACCATGTTTATAATGGATCATTCTCAGTTTTTTTATCTATGTCATATTCTATCAACCAATTATAAGTACTTGAGTATCCCCCTGCCCTTAATATGGAGGGACTTGGGCCTCAGAAAGGGGCAATGAATAACTTTAGGGATTTATTGCTATTGTTGGAGGATTAATTTTGCTTTTGACTATGTGGACAGGTGGAGATTGGGGCTGCAGGATGGCAGAAGCAGATTCCTCTCCTGTGGACACCTTCACAGATGCTAGAGCAGAACACTTTTACAGCAGAGTTTTGAAAAAATAGTGTGTGCTAAAATACACATAACATAACATTTTCCAGCTTAACCATTTCAAGAGTACAGTTTAGTGACCTTAAGTGCATTCATATTGTTGTGCAGTTATTACTACCATCCATCCACAGAACTTTTTCATCTTGCAAAACTTATACTTCATGCCCATTAAACAATAACTCCCCCTTTTCTTTTCCTAGCCTCTGGCAATCACCATTCTACTTCCTGTCTCTATGGATTTGCCTATCCTGGTATTTCATATCAATGGAATTATATAAATCATACTATATGTGACCTTTTGTCTACCTCAGATTTCTCTACCTGTATCCAAATACACAGCTACCACTCCAGGATAAACCTCCAGCCTCTCTTCCAGGGTAGCTGCAATTTTTCTTACTGCATTTCCCACCTCAGCTCCTATCTCACTTCAAGCTACGCTGACCAAATAGTTGTCTTAGAGCTGGTTAGAGGGCTGGGTAATCAGTGAGTGGCCAGCAACCCCAATGACTTCATAGGTCTGGGTGGGACCTGAAGTTTTCAATTCTAAAAAGCTCCTAGGTCCACTCCATTGATTTGAGTCCCAGTTTTCCTTCCATCTCTATCAGTTCCCCATGCATCTTCCTTCATTTCACGTATTGTAGCCTGCATTTTTTCATCTAATTTGTGAGCAAAATCAACCAATTCTGTGAGCATTTTGATGACCAGTGCTTTGAACTGTGCATCTGATAGGTTGGCTATCTCTTCACTGCTTAGAGGAGTTGGCTCTGGAGCTTTTATTTGTTCTCCAGTTTGAGCCATTTTTGGTGGGGGTTTTTTGTTTTGTTTTGGTTTTAGTCTGGTCGCGACAGCAAACTCACAGCTATTAAGAACCACACCTAAAACAAAAGCAAACTAAGCAAACAGCTAGAACAGGAACAGAACCACAGAAATGGAGATCATATGGAGGGTTAGCAACAGGGGAGTGGGAGGAGGAGAGAGGGGGAAAAGGTACAGAGAACGAGTAGCATAGTGGGTAGAAAACAGACAGGGGGAGGGCAAGAATAGTATGGGAAATGTAGAAGCTAAAGAACTTATGACACATGGACATGAACTAAAGGGGGGAATGTGGGTGGGAGAGGGTATGTAGGGTGGAGGGGAATGATGGGGGAGAAATGGGACAACTGTAATAGCATAATCAATAAAATATATTTAAAAAAATAAAAATTAAAAAAATTAAAAAAAAAAAAGCTCCTAGGTAATGCTGCCATTAGTGGTGGTCCTGACACCTCTCCTCTAACCAGGAACATGCAGAGTCAGGAGCCTTTTAGCAATCAACTGCCCATAATAGTTCAGGAGAAAATATAAACATCTAATTTTATGACCAGAAGCTCTCAAAGGAAAGATGGTTCAAAGGGATGGGAAGCTCTAAAGAAGAACAACCAGACAATACAGTCACAAATGACTCCAGAGAAGAAAAGTGGGAAGTAGCTCTTGAAACTTACATAATGCAAAAGAGCTATTTGATAATCTTGGTTCTAAAATGGTAGCTATAGAAGGGCATATAAAGGTTTATTTATAAATAAAAACAAATATGGCAATATAAAGTATAGCATAGAGAATATAGCCAATAATATTGTACTAACTATGTATAGGGTCAGGTGGGTACTAAATTTATTGGGGTGTTCACTTCATAAGTTATATAAATGTCTAATCAGTATGTTGTAACTGAAACTAATACAATGTTGTATATCAACTATAACTGAAAAATGAGAGTTAAAATGAATAGTGTAAACCCACGTGAGTATTAGGAAGGAAAGTGTGGTCCTGAATTAGCTTATGCCTGCAGAAATTTGAGGGAAACAGAAAGGGCTTCTTCAATTATGTTCAGTACAAAGACAGAAGGAAAGGAATAGATTAAGTTTTAAAAGCTAATTACTCCAGAAAAGCAAAAGCAGTCTTTAAAAAGAAGAACCACATTGGAGGACTCAACATTTCATGGTTTCAAGATTAACTACAAAGCAACAGTAATGAAGATTTTTGGTACTAGTACAGGGATAGACATGGATCAATAGAAAAAATTACCAGTTTATCAAGTTACAGTTATGGTGAACTGATTTTTCAATGTGGTTGCCATGACAATTTGATGGGGAAAAGAATAATTTTTTCAATAAGTGATACTAGAATAATTGAATATCTACATGGAAAAGAATGAATTCAAACCCCTCCTTCACATCAATGAAGAAATTAAATCATGTTCTGATGAAATTTTGTATCTTCCAAGTCAAACATAAAATCCTAAAAAAATGTTTTAGAGATTTTATTTATTTATTTTAGAGAGAGGGGAAGGTAGGGAAAAAGAGAGGGAAAGAAATATTGACGTGTGAGACAAACATCGATCAGTTGCCTCTTGCATGTGCCCCAACTAGGGACCAGGCCCACAACCGAGGCATGTGCCCTGACCAGGAATCAGAACCGGCAACCCTTGGCTTTACAGGATGACACTCAACCAACTAATCCATGCCAGCCAGGTCTCTAAAAAATTTTATATAGAGCAAAGAGAGCTTAGATTACCTATAAAGGGAAAAGATCTTGGTAATGATTACTTACTAGTGACATTATACTAAAAGTGATCAAAGCAAAGTTCTAAGAGAAATTATTTTAAATTCAGAATTATCTTTCTAATTATTCAAGGTGAAATCAAATGCAAGAAAACAAATAGTTTATATCACTTTCAGAACATGTATTAAATAATTACTCAAAAATGTACTCCAACTCAATAAAATATTAATCTAACAGAGAAGTGGGATACAAGGAGAAAATAGCCAACAGAATTAAGTTAAACTCATAGTTAATTCTTAAGTACTTGTCAATTCCATTTCTTTAAGCCTCATGATAATGTGAAGAAAATTTCTCTTAAAAATAGAAGTAGTGGCCCTGGCCTGATAGCTCAGTTGGTTAGAGCATCATCCAGACTTGCCAATGGTGCAGGTTTGATATCCATCAGGGCACATACAAGAATCAAACAATGAATGCATAAACAACTGGAACAACAAATCAGTGTTTCTCTCTCTCTCTGTCTGTCTGTCTCTCTCTCAAAATCATTAAAAAAATAGAGGTAGAGATATTCTATTCTCTCTTTTGCCCTAATTTCTACCTATGACTGAACGGATATCTCTTAGAAAAGATGTATTTTTAGACATAATTTACAACACTGGAAAACAAAGAGTAATATCAGAAGCTCCTTTGGAAGACAGAGAGCATATGGGACAGCATTAAGAATAAATCAAAGTCCAAAGCTTATGAAAGGGATGTGTTCTGGTTAGAGTAGAAAGGGTCCTGGGATTGTATTAAGCTCAGAAGCAGAAGGAAGGCTTGGAAGAAAGAAGATGGAGCCCTTGGGCAAATGTCAGAGTAATTGGTTGGAAAACCGAATTATGAAAAACCTGCTAAGTCATTCCTCTCTTTCATCCTTCATTTACGTTAAGCAACAGGAAGGACAGGCACTTGTCCCCAGATGGAGCAATGAGTGTAGAATCAGAGCAAGGGTCAGCAATCATGGTCCACAGGCTGAGTCAGCCTGTGATCTATTTTGTATTGCTTGCAAGGTAACTATGGTTTTTGCATTTTCCTTTGTTTTACACTTTACACCTACACTTTTACATTTACAGCATTAAACAAGAAAAAAAGGAATATATAACAGAAACCCTATGTGGCCTGCAAAACCTAAAATATTTACTGTTGGACCCTTTATAAAAAAGTCCATGGGCCCTTAGTGTAAATAGCTGGGAACAAGAAGTTGTGCAATATGAGTGGCTGGCTAGTGACACTCAGGAGGAATGACAGCAAAGATATAAATGAAAAGGCACAACGGCCTCTAGATGAAAACATAGTCTGCCCTTTCCCCTGAATCTCATACTATGATCAATATAACTAGTGTCCACAGAAAGGAGGAGATGGGATCTTGAACATAAAGAAGCAGACATGCCAACAAGTATCAACAATGACTGAAGAAAATTAAATCATGAAAGAAACCCCAAATTCAATAAACAGAAGCACTAACACCTAAGAAAACAATTAATAAACAAAGGCAACTTTGTTTCTCTAAAATAGAATTATAGAGACATCCAGTTTTTGGTACTTATACTTGAAAATTAGTACTAGGATCAGCTTCAAAAGTTCTGTTAAGAATCCTGTTGTGGTTTTTGTTGGAACTGCATGGAATTTATAAATTAATTTGGGATAATTGCCATCCTTAAAATATAGAGTCTTTTGATCCATTGAAATGGGACAGCATTCCATTTTAAAGTCTTTTATAGAATTTGTAAATTTATCTGTGAGGGTCTCATACATCATTTGTTAAATTTAGCCTTAGTTACTTATGACTTTTTATCAGTGCTGTAACTGTACTTTGCTGCTATATATGAACACCATTCACTTCTATGTAACAATCTTGTTTATTGATTCTAGAATCTTTCCTATGGACTCTTAGCTTATTTTTAATCTAGACAAACACATTGTCTGAAATAATGACAAATTAATTACTTCCTCAATACCTTTTTTCTTGCCTTATTTATCTGGCTACAATTTTCTTTAAAATAACAGTGATAGTGGACATCTTTATTAAAGAAAATGCTTCTGAGATTCTACATTCCACTAATGTGTTTGCAGTAGGTTTTGGATGGGTAGTTATAAATTCAGCTTATTTGTGAGTTTTCTCAGCTAGCCTAACTCCTTTGCTTCTTTGGAACAAAACCAGGTCCATAGACATTCCTACTGCCAGTCCAGGCATCTTGATCTCATTGGTATACAAAAAGAGAGAACTTTTGGTTTCGAGAGTGGCCCTCACTTAGAAAAATATACCTTGCTGTCTCTTTTTGAGATTTGTAGAAATACATGCATGCCCTGTGTGCTTCCTTCCACATGCACCACTGTTTGATTTTCACTGCTTTGAAAGCCCTTCCACATGCTTTGTGGATTAGTTTCCATTCCTTTTAGTTTGTTGAAGTTAGAGTTTATAGTTCTCATTCTCCTGGCTTTTGGATATTATCACCAAAAGGGGACTACTAACATTTTATTGACATATTCCAATAAAAATCACAGTAGGATTCTAGTACTAATTTGCAGGTGTAAAGACTAAAAATAGTCAAGAAAATTTTGACCTTAATAAGAAAAGTCATGGTGTTACTATTAGAAAAATATACCAATGGAAAATAATACTTTAGAAACTGACCCAAGGAACTTAGAATGGGAAGAAAATAGCACTGAAAATCAGCACTATGTAATAAATGGTATTGGAAATATTGGCTACCCAAATAGGTAAAGATAATATTAGATTTATTACTTATACCTCGCAAATAGTGTCCAGATATATTAAAGAAGCAAAAGTGAAAATCAAAAACAGCAAAATTGTTCATAGAAAATATGGGAGAATATTTGTATGGTCTTAGGGTAGGTAAGGATTTCTGAAAGAAAGGTTAAAATGTACAGACCAGTTCAGTATCAGTTTGATTAGAGTAAGGGAAGGGGGTGGGGTAAGAGGCACAGGTGAGGAGGGAGGAACAACTATTGGGCAGATCAAGCAGCAACCACCAGGCTTTAACCTGAGAGATTTTTGGCAAAGTGACAAAAGTGCTTGAAGCAGGAAAGTATTCTTATGAGATTAGTGTTTTCAAATATCACTCTAGCTGTAAAATGGACTATAGGGGGACAGGAGAAGATATTAGGAGACCATTTAGGAAGCAATTGCAGGAGGGCAAATGAAGAAGGTGCTTGGATTAGAATGATTGCAGATTTAATGATGAAAAGATAATGGTTTCAAGAAATAAGTAGGATATATAATCAACAAGACTTTGTGTTTGATAAATTTGTACTATGAAGAGGAATCAGGGTCATCTTGGGATGTGTTAATTTTAAGGTACCACTGAGACATCCAAGAGGAAATGTAACAAGTTGCATATATATGTTTTGAACTTTAAAAATATGTTTTGGTTGAAGATTTAAATTTGGGATTTTCTGTATAAAAATGGTAATTAAAGCAACAAGGTAGAGGAGATCACCAAGTGCAAGGCACAGGTGATGGCCCTGGTTGTCCATATGTTTTTGTATAGTCTACCAGCTAAGAATTATTTTTACATTTAAATGATTGGAGAAAAAATTCAAAAGAAGAATATTGTTCATATATGAAGATTATATGAAATTCAAGTTACACATCTGTAAATAAGATTTTATTAAAACACAGCCACACCTATTTGTTGGCCACTTTCAAGCTATGATGGCAAAGTTTAGCAGTTGTGATGGAAACCCAGAGATTTCGTGGTATACAATGCTTAAATTATTCGCTCTATGGCCATTTACAGAAACTTTTCTGATCTCTGACTTAGACAAAGACAATAGAATAAGAAGTGAAGAGGACCTCAGGCCACTTTCTATTAAACGTCCATATCAGTGGTTTATTAGAAAATAATGAACTGACAAAAGAAACTAAGTAATTGTCAGAGCATAGGACAAATGGTGTGATTGCACTTGATTGAAGGGTGACCACTTGATTTATCATTGGTGTCCTTGGGAGATCACTTTGAAAGAGAGAGTGAAGGGAGCAGTGGCAGAATCCAGATGGGGCAGGCTGATGGGACAGTGGACTGAGAGCAGCTGGAGATGGTGACTGCTTACAGCTCTTCCAGGAACTTTGGCTATCTGCAGGGAGAGGCACCACTGGGCTTGGAAGAACACGCAGGCTAAAGCAAGCCCTTATTTTCCATTTTACTTACTTTTATTTTTCTTAAAGTGGAAGAACTTGAGTGTATTAAATGCAGAATGAAAGAAGCCATCAAAATGTGAGAGTTTGAAGACTTAGAAGAAAATCATCATTAGTGCAAGTTTCCTGAAAAAGAAGTTTCCTCTTTGTCTGACTCAAATGTACACCTCCAGTTTATTTGCTTTCAGCCTACAATTTTTTAACCCCTCCCTCACCCTTGTTTCTTCTAGTCCAACATCACATTTGTCCTTCAGATTTCCTTTTTGTTCTTGCCTTAATAAGGCCTTTTTTTTTTTTACTCATTCTACCCCCACTCAATCTAAATTAGACCCCAACTGCCTGAATGAATGACAAGATCCTGAGCACACAGAGAGGAAAGGATCTTGGATGGAAAAGATTCGTCTCCACTGCTGCGGGGGCGGGGTGGGGGAAGAATGTGTGTAAACTCAGGTAGGGAGCTGAAAGAATTTCCAACTGATTGCTCTTATTTATTCTATTAATTTGGAAGCAAGACTATCTGTAAAAAAGTGAGGTTGTCCAGGGAGCTTGGAGTTTTGAGAAGAGTGGAGAAAGTTTGAAATAGTCATTGCAGGTAGTGGAAATGTGTTGACTGTTAAAACATCACAGTAAGAGGCTGGATGGTTTTGAAGCCCCAGCAGAGTTCATAGAAATAGGCTGTAAACATACTGTGATAGGGTTCTGCAATTTCTACAGTAATATTCAGCAGCCTAAGTGTAGGAATAAAGATGATAGATATCTGAATCCATTCCTGATCTAGGGGTTTCTAGATAGGTGTAACCAAAAGGCAAGGGGTCCAAAAATTTAAAATGTTGGCAAAAGAGAGGTTGAAATGAGGTAGCAGGGTGGCAAGGGAGACAAAGGTAAAAAATGGATGGAGAAGGGGAAATTGGATGGAGTGAAAAAGAATGTGTAAAACAAGTGCAGTAGTAGTAGTCAGCTAGACAAGCTGCCAAGAGATGAAGAGAGGTTGCATTGCGTTATTGTTCTTTTAAGGTCCTGGGAGAATGGGAAGAATTCTAAGACAGTTGTAAAAGTTTCCTTTCACATGATAGCAGCCTTACAATAGAAAAGAAATGTCAGATTGTCTTCAAAATGGAAAATTTTACTATGAGCTGCACATGTTAAAAGGGTGCAAACAGGCCTCTCTAAGATGTGCCACTTTGGCATGTGAATTATTTTGAGCTGAAGGCAATAGTAGGGGTTCAGAATGACTCACCCCAAGATGTTCCTCTGTGGTATGCAAATTGTTTTGAGCTAAAGGGAACCAAGACCCTGTGGGCTCAAGATAAATGTCTGACCCCTCACCTTTAACTACCTAGAAGACTTTGAATTAGGGGCCTTGCACATAATAACAGATTATGAAAGATTATCTACCTATATGGCAGGGCAAACTACTGATTACTGAGCATGGGCTCTCCCCGCAATTACCTTCTGAAGCCCTGAGGTGCCTTACCTTACCCCTAGCTCAGAATGTCTTATGTGAATATAACTCATTTTCCCTTTCCGTCTCTAAACCTCTCATGTAAGAGGGGTCTCTGACTCATGTATGCAGAGTTCCCATACATATGTATGCAATTAAATTTGGTCATTTTCTTTCATTAATCTGTCTCATGTCTGTTTGATTATTAGACTAGCCAGAAGAAACTTGATGATAAAGTTTCTTTCTCACACAAAAGACCCTGAAAGCTCAAGAGAAACTTTTACCTCTCCCTAAAAGAATTTACATAAGCTGCCTTGCCCAGTAGGTCATGACAAACATCTAATTCCTGAATATCTTTTTTTCTCATCCTGTGAATGATCTTCCTCCCCTCAGAAGCACCTCATCTTTAGCTCAGAATGTCATATATTCCCCATTTTTCCTTCTTGTCTCTGAAACTTTGATGTATGTGGGATCTCCGACATCTGTACATATTTAATTAAATTTGGTTTATTTCTCTTCTTAATATGTCTCATGTTGATTTAATTACTGGACCAGCTGGAAGAACCTAGAAGAGTAGAAGAAATTTTCTTCTTCCTCCACGATGCCAAATGACCTGCTTTTTTCCTTCATGCCCATCGCACATTATCTGTGTGACAATGCCTGCATCTGTCAAAGAAAAATCATACTTGGCCCTATTGGATGGCTACTTAGCACTGTGCCTGGCACACAGTAGGAATTCAATAAGTGTTCATTATTGATGTTTTTGCTGATGTTATTACCTAGATTGAAATCATTATCTCAAGTTCCTTTAATTTAGCAACAATCTTGAGCCTTACAAATGACTCTTCTGTATATATCCAAAATCTAATTTTGAGCAACTCTAGTTTCTTTCTAAATAATGACTATGAACTCTATGGAATCATATGGACCTTGTAATTAATCGTAGTACAAGAGTCTGACATGTAACTTTTTAATTGTAGTATAAGTGCCTGACATTAAGCTTTTGATTGACAAAGCATCCATTTCAAAAGACATTCATCTTTTTTTCTAAATCCTCACCTGAGGATATGTTTATTTATTTTGGAGCGAGGAAGGAAGAAAAGAGAAACATCAATGTGGAAATGAAACATCAATTGGTTGCCTCCAATATGTACCCTGACCAAGGATTGAACCTGCAACCTAAGCATGTACCCTGACTGGGGATGGAACCCACAACCTTTTGTCATATGGACTATGCCCCAACCAACCAAGCCACCTGGTCAGGGCAGAAGACATTCATCTTGAATGAACATATGGCCAACTGAATGACACAGCTACTAGCAAAACAACCATGTAAGAAATCAGGTCACCCCCATCCATGAGGTTCCCACTTTCAGAAAGCCCTGTGTATTAAATGTTACATTCAAGATACTTGCTTCAACTTGGAATGGTTGAAGTATTCATTATACAGATGATGTATTATAGAATTTTACACCTGAAACCCATATAATTTTAATAATCAGTGTCACTCCAATAAATTCAATAAAAAATAAAATAGAAGATACTCACTTCAGATGAAAAGACACATACAGACTGAAAGTAAAGGGATAGAAAAGGATATTTCATGAAAAAAGCTGGGGTAGCAATACTTATGACAGACAAAGGCTATAACAAGAGACAACAAGGCAACCAAAAATTCCACTTCTGTCCTTGGATATTATTGTTTATTTGCAGTTTATTCAGATACCTTCATTATGGAACCTTCTCTGGCTGAGGGTGTGGTGTGAATGGAGATGTGGGATCTCAAACCAGAAATGTCCCTTGCTTAAAAACTAACTTGAGTGTGGCAATCAATGAAAAAGGAAAGAATGCAGGATGTCTCAGAACATGCTGCTCTGAACAAAGACAGATGAATAAAGGAGGAAGAACATTTTAGGAGTGTGTGGGTGGATTCTTCTGGGGATATGACCAGGGGCTATAAAAAGAAGCATATCTGTCTGAAGTCACTTATGAATGTTAGTATCACTGAAAGGGAAACAACCAGTCTTTGTACGTATCCTGATTTCATGAAAGAGGGTCTTCTTTGCCCTCCTGACCCATCAGACTTAATTTAATCAAACTTTTAGATCTAATTTCCAATCTACAAGGAAATGTGTGGGATAGTAAAATAAGGTGGAAAAAAAAAAGTCAGTCAACTAAATCTAGGATGTGGGATTTTTCTACCAGACAAAAGAGTGGTTCTAGAAGAAAAGAAACTAAACAGAGATTTTAGAAACATCATAAACAAATTCAAATTGTTCAGATCTTTATTTCAACACCAACGAACTGTATAAAGTTTTTTAGATGAGTAGATGGTTTGAATTTGAATTGGATATTCAATTATATCACAGGACTATTGCTAATTTTGTTACATGTGGTAACACATTATGTTGAGTGAGAAAATTATGTATTTTTTCTTTTGAAATGCATACTGACATTTCTAGGGGTGAAAAGTCAAAATGGGTCAGAATTTGCTTTAAAATATTGAAATTGAAAGCAATGCAGAAGGCAAATTGAATCAAGTATAGCATTTTATGCATGATTACTAAAGCTGATTAATAGGATTGTGGGGGTTCATCATACTTTATTTTTTTAAAGTATGTTCAGAAGTTTTTATATTAAAACACGAAAAATAATTGCACCAAAAAAAGAAGAAAAGAGAAAAAAAACAAAAAAAAAGGGAAAAAAAGAAAAAGAATTGCACTAGAAAAATAACTAGACATGGAGCTGAGAAGAGAGTTGGACTAGTGATAGAAATACAAATTTGAATGATGTCTCAGGGTTAGAATTCTTGGTGTACACAGTATGCTCATACTACTTAAAGTGAACAGCTGCAGTTTTACACACCAATCATGGGTGACCCTGAAGGAGAATGGTGAAGGAAAATCCTCCAATAGCCAGAATTTGGAGTATACTTTGAGTTCACTTTGTTTGGAAGAAGAGATGGCCAGAAGTATGGATCTACATTCATTATGTGAACAGTTGTACAGTTGGGCTAGATATTAGGTACTTGGAAGAAATATGTTTGGAAGATTGGTGACAAAGAAGTCCTTGTGGAAGGAGAGGTATGTGGAAGGATCTCTTAAGATGGACAAAGACTTTCCAGATAATTGTGCTGCATGTAAAACCTTGCCAAACGGCATGTACTACAGAGGGTGCTCTTAATTACCAGGTGAAGCAAATGGCACATTCTGTGTATATCAGCCAGCTGCTTTCCACCATCACCCCAGTGCTTCCTTGATGGGCCCATGAACAAAGTGACTGTGGTTGCAGGGATTGAAGCTATGAATGGACTCAACAATAAGGACTTTCTATTGTCAAGGCTGACCTGGCCAAAGTTACTGTTGAATGCCTAATCTGCTAAAAGCAGAGAATAGCACAGAGCCCTGAAATGGTACTATTCTCCAAGGGGACCAACCATCCATCCAATGTCAGACTGATTACATTGGAACTCTTTCATCATTGAAGTAGAGATTTGCCCTCACTGGAAATAGATACACATTTTGAATATGAAATAGGGATCTGCCTTCTCTGTCCATAATGCTTGTGCTAACATCACGATCTAAGGACTCACAAGAGGACTTATCTATCATTATGCCATTTTGTACCAAGATTGGTAACTTATTTTGATCCTTCTGATTAAAGAATGCATTTCTTAGCAAAGAAAGTTCAGCAATTGGCTAATTGTCCTTAGAAGTAATTAGTCTCACCACATAGCTTATGAAGTAGAAGTAGCTGGCATAATTGCAATTTATCATAGCTTTTTAAACTCAGTTCCCACTGCGGCTGAGAGATGAAACCCTGAAAGAGTGGAGTTCTCTAGTACAGGGTGCCTTATATACTTTGAATCAGAGACCATTATGTGGTGCTGTCTTCTCCATGGCCAAATTATGTGGGTCTGAGAATCAAGGACTGATTCCCACAGAATTTTTACTTTCTATGCCAACAACTTTGAATTCTGCTGATTTGGAGGTCTAGGTTTCCAAAGGAAAATGTTCCCTCCAGGAGACAAAACAATTGTTTCATTGAATTCAAAGATGAGATTTCCACATCACCATTCAGGTCTTCCTATGCCACTGAACCAATGGGGAGAAAAAATGTCACCCTAATAAAAAGTGTCACTTTAATAGCTGGAATCATTGCAGTTTTAAGGGGGAGATTTCATAGGATTACCCAGATGGAGCAAAGTGGACTCTCTCTGAAATCCAGGAATTCTGGGAGCTCTTTTTAGTATTTCCATGCCCAATAGTAAAGGTTAATGGAAAACTACAGCTACCAGAAAGAGGTGAGAGTTTTAAGGACTTATATCATTCGAAAATGAAGGTTTGGATCACCCTACCAGGTAAAGAATCTTGACCAGCTAAAGTTCTGCCTGAGAGCAAAGGAAATAGGGAATGGGCAGTAGAAGAAGAAAGGCATAAATATAATGTACAACCTTATAACCAATTATAAAACCAAGAACTGTATTTGGAGATGTAAAATGATGTAACTACTGTGGAAAACAATATGGTGTTTCCTCAAAAAAATTAAAAGCAGAATTGTCACAATATTCAGCAATTCTGTTTATATTTATATATACAAAATAATTGAAAACAGGATCTCAAAGAGATATTTTCACACTCATATTCATTGCAGAATTATTCATAATAGCCAAGAGGTATAAGCAACCCCAAATAAGATAATTCATATGTATATGTAATGAAATATTATTTAATCTTAAATATATATGTATACATAATGAAATATTATTCCATCTTAAAAAAAGGAGATCCTATTGCATGCTACAACATGGATGAAACTTGAGGACATTAAGTGAAATAAGGTAGATGCAAATGGACAATTTCAACTTCTCAAAGTAGAGATAATACAGATAACATTATGTGAGCAAATGGAGTAAATAGTAAAATTAAATATTAATGTTAAACACATACACAAAGCTGGAACTCTAAAAAAACTTTTTATTACACAACTTTTCAAGGAGAAAAGCAAAATTATAATTGCAAAATATCCAGAAAGTAATAATAAGGAAAGTCCTACTTACCGGAAACTATGGATATAGCCAAAGCAGTAACCAAAAGAAATTATAATTTTAAAAAATAAACGAAAAAAGTAACCAATTCAAGAAATCAGAGAAAAAACATCAAAACAAATTTCTTAGAGCAAAATACAAGATTAATAATGATAACTTTTACTTAATTGGAAAAGAAAAGAATGACAGAACCTCTAAGTAAATCCAAGAGAAAAAGAAAAAAGAGAAGAGCACAGATATACAAAACATGAATTAAGTAGGAAACCATGGATACATAGGGAATTTCAAAGACTTTTAAGAAATAAATGCTTTTGTTAAATTTTTAGCAAATGAACTTGAAAATTTGGATGGAATTGAAAATTTTTCAGGACAACATAATCTATCAAAACTAACAAAAAATCTAAATAGACATTACTGTGGACAAAAAAGAGTAAGAAAAACTTCCTCCTTCACTAATAAACAAGTACAAAATCACCAAACACATACCTAGGACATTTCTGAATAAAGTTAGGAACAAGATAAGCATTCCTATTATCAATAATATTATTTTATATTATTCTGGAGGTAGTTGTTCACAAATTAGATAAGGAAATTAACATTATAATTGAAAATTTGGTCAATTTGTTATTTATTTACAGATTATGATTGAATAAATGGAAAATTCCAAAAGGATCAACTAAAAACTGTTAAAAATAAATAAGGAAATTTAGTAATGTGGCTGGATTAAAAAATAAAATACAATAATTAACAGGCTTCATAAGTAAAATAAACAATAGAACTGTAGAAATGAACTCATTTACAATAACTGCAAAAACAGTAGAATATCTGGGATTAAAGTTTAAAATCTTTTTACTTTAGAAAATTTCAAACACATAAAATACACATAAAATATAGAAACCTCATATACCCATCAACCAGGGTCAACAATGATAAAAAGAGAGTCAATCATGATTCACTTCCCCACTTACTCCAAGATTATCTTGAAGCAAACATGTGATGTGATATTATTTAATATTTAACTATTTCAGGAATTGCCTCTAAAAGGTAAGAACATGGAGTCTATGGAATATAGGATCTAACAGAGGAGCGGGGAGAGAATTCCTAGGATAAGAGCTTGACGACAGGCTTAAGGGGAGAAATATCTAGATAGGGAGGAAAAAGGAGCTGGTAAGAGTTCAACACTTGAAAAACAATGATATTTATTTGACAGATTAGTTTAAGTTGTATATATAATATTTTCAAAACGCTTAAAAATATGTATTTTATATAATAAATATATTTACTAGATATTATATATTAGTGAGATATATATATACATATATATGTATATATATAATACACACACGAGGAGGAACCTCCCAAAAAACCCAAAGTTTATTCATAAGAATTGCGTATTTTTTCTTCCATGTTCAAACTTCAGTCACCTTCAAATTATTCTCCATTTGATGCAAGACACTTATCACGACATTTTTTTCCACTGCACAAAACAGTTTTTGGACTTGTCGATTTTGATGCCTTTTAGCACTTCTGCCATTTCTTATTTCACCTCTTTCACATCAGCAGGTTTCCTTATGACTCTTTTCATCTGGGGACACAAAAAAAGTCTGTCCCTTGGGGCAAAACTGGGTGAATAGCAGGGTTGGGCATGGGGGTCGGGCTGTTTTTTGGTCAAAAACTGCTAAACATTCTGTGAGGTGTGGTGTGGGCAGGTGCACTCGTAAATCACCCATCATGAATTGGGCAAACACATTGAAAGAGTCTTCCAAAAAAATTCTCTGAAGCCATACACAGTCTCTTACAACAATGCCAGCTGGTGCACTGATAGAGATGGATTCCTAGAACACTCACCTAACGGGGGAAGCCTGTATTATAAGGGACCTGCCCTCCAGAAGATAATTCCAGTTTTGGGGGATTTATATATATATATATATATATTCAGAACATATAGGCAATTACCATAGTAGAATACTTGTTACCTGTAAATTTAGCTTCATAGTTATAATAATATAAATGTTGACTTTTGCTTTAAAACCATGGCATTAAAAGATGAGTGAAGTGTGTGGTTAAAGGATGAAAACCTAATTCTCAACAATTATAATGGGATATTGATATTTAATGTCAAAATTTGACATGTCAAGAAATGGTAGTATGGACATAAACATTATTTACATAGAGGTAAACAAAAGAGAAACAACTAAAAATATGAAAATAGTTGCCTTTGGTAACTGGGACCACCTGTGGGAAAAGGCCTGACCCTCAATTCTTCATTTTAATAAGCCTTTTAATAATATTAATAATATTTGACTTTGAAACCATAATGAAGCCTTGATTTAAAAATAAAACAATAATAAAAGAAATAATAGAGGAAATCTACTGACCTGGAATCTTAAATGTAATCCGAAAAAGTTTGACAGGACTGTACATATCTTGGGACCACTGAAATAACTCAATAGCTATTTTATTTAAAAAGAGCAAAGTGGACAAATTCTCTTGTAAGGGCAACATAAGCTGAAATAAAGTGGATTTTGAATTTGTTTGGTGGTGGGCTTTTTTTTTTACATCTTTTTAGGACAGAAGTTGTGTTTTGCTTCTCCATTGTCTATGGGCGTATTTGCTCCTTTCAGCAAATTTTAAGGTGGACATTAAGGAAGAAGTAATATTTTCCCCATCCAATGTTTTCAAATACTGCACTATCTCATTTTCATGGGGAAATCATGACCACACATGTTAATGACGTATTTCCACTTTCCAGAAAATCTCTCATGCAGGCCAGGCTGGCCAGAGTCCAGATATTCCCCCATGAGTAGTACACTGAGACTCTGAGGATATAAAAGTATTTGGGATACAGTTCAGTAATTGCCCCACAGTTGGTGTCAGATGGGTACTAGACTTATTGGCATGATCACTTCATAAGGTATATAAATGTCTAATTACTATGTTGTACACCTGAAACTAATATAATGTTGCATGTCAACTGTAACTGAAAAATAAATTTTTAAAAATTGTCCCAGGACAATTTTAAGCTTACTTGTGGCTATCTTATGTGAATACAGTAGACATTTTGAGGCATGTAAATACCTTGGAAGAGCCATTCGCACACATTAAAATTATGATCAATGGTCATTACATATACCACAGTAAAAGCAGCTTCTTTTCTAGACAAATGAATTGTGATTTAGTGGCCCTCCATCACTGAGTGAGGGCAGGGATATACTCCAAATGTTGTGGCTAATGCATTTAGCAACATCTTAGCACTGTCTTCTTATTAGAGGCTGCATTACAGGCTTGTTTTAGGGACAGAGCTTGATCTTCACCATCTACATCCTCCCTTTGACCACTGTTTGGTTGATACACTAGCATGTTTTACAGTTACACTGTGACTATACTTTGAGCAGTAATGATAAAAGATAACATATCCAAAACTTGTTTTGACACCTTGGGGTGGAGGTAGAGTGTTAGAATCTTTTTTCTGAAGTTAAAAAAAATTAACTTCTAAAACATTTCACTTCTCTAGAAGTCTCTAAATTTGGCCCCTCTATCAGTAGCACTCACTTTATTAGTTCCAATTTGCCTATTTCTCTCCTGTAGTTTGATTCTAGGTCATTCTTTGGTTGACTGTCACTTTGTGATATTTCCAACTTCTTGCTCTGTGCATTTCTGATCTCTTTGGTCAACATATCCTTATACAGGCTGAGTTACCAAGGTCACACAGTGTCACACACCTTCCTTTCTATCTCAGTCTGCCTCTAACTGGAGGAGGTAGAGTAGAGGGTTCATTTTCATTTTCTGTTTCTATTGCTGAATAAGCCAGTATGTCATAACTGTGTTCAGTTACATACTTTCCTAAATCCTCCCCTCCTTCTTGACTAACTTCTCCCTGAGTATGCCAATCTAGATACATTCTAGAAATTTTCCATCTACTTAATCACTACCTACCATCTAAGTGATTGGATCCTTTCATGTTTCTGTCCTTTCAAGTCAGAGTAGCCATGAGGCAGGGCCTGGTCTTAAGGATTTTTATCTAAAACACTGAGCATAACACCAGGCACATAGGAGGTACACAGCAGGTTCTTCTAAAGAAAAACTGAATAGGTTGACTCATTCTCCTCATTCATTTAGCTTTGAAGGGTCCTTGGCAACTTTGGAGGACAAAATTTCCCTATAACCTGCTATGGATTTTGGAGGATTGAGGACTAAGGTGGGCTTTTATTGTTTTTGTTTTTTGAGTTTGTTTTTTTTTTTTCAGTTTGTTTTTAGATTTTATTTACAGCACTTATTCTTAGAGAAAGAGGAATAGAGGGAGAAAGAGAGAGAAAGAGCCCTGGCTGGTGTGGCTCAGTGGATTGAGAGCTGGCCTGGGAACCAAGTGTCAGCAGTTTGATTCCCAGTCAGGGCACATGCCTGGATTGCAGGCCAGATCCCCAGTTGGGGGCATGTGAGAGGCAACCACACACTGATGTTTCTCTCCCTCTCTTTCTCCCCCCCTTCCCCTCTGTCTAAAAAGAAATAAATAAAGTCTTTTAAAAAGAGAGAGAGAGAGGGAGGAAACATCTATGTGAGAGAGAAACATCGATTGGTTGTCTTTCGCTGTTCCCAGACCAGGGACCAGGCCCTCAACTCAGCAACCCAGGCATGAGCCCTGACTGGAAATCAAACCAGCAAACTTTCCCTTTGCAGGATAACAGCCAACCATCGAGCCACATCTTTCAGAGTGAGGAGGGCTAAGTTTTAACATTATGATTCATTGCTCATATGTATTAGTGAATATCCATACACTGAGGTAGATTTATATATCTTCATTTATTATACATTAGTGAATTTTGTAGATAATTGAAGCACATTTCCAACTCTTTTATTAAAACTTTTTCTAAAAACTAGCATATTCTTTCTGCCTCCTTTAGTAAACTACATTTAATATAATATATGCTTTTTGATGACCCCCTAGAATCACACAAAAATATTATTTTTATCATATTATTAGAAGATGTACTCTCTACTTATTCTTTGAATTTGCAGCCATTTTTATCTCCTTTGCTTCCTGATCCTTCCATGATATTGATTATGGAAATGACAACAACATCAAATTCACTGAGTTATTTCTAGGAGCTAGAAACTGTACGTATGAGCCAGACACTGTACATGGGCAAACAAGGTCATGGTTGAGCTTGGGTCACTTCAGGGCTTCCATACCAGTTGCTTTGGACTCTGACTTTTGTCCCTCAGCTGAGGATTTAGCAAACTGGCTCCGAGGCTGACTGCCGATTTTGTACAAAAATTTAATTGAAACAATTCAATTAAATATTTTATTCATTACTTTTTAAGTTATATTTTATTGATTATGCTATTACAATTGCCCAAATATTTATCCCTTTATCTCCCTCAAACCAGCACTCCCCACTCCCTCAGGCAGTCCTCACACCATTGTTCATGTCTATGGGTCAATGAGTTCATTGGCTACTCATTTCCTATACTGTACTTTATATCACCATAGCTATTCTATAAGTACCTATGTGTACTTTGCCATCCCATCACCTCTTCACCCACTCCTCTACACCCCCTCCCATCTGGGAACCATCAAAACACTCTCCATATCCATGATTCTGTCCCTGTTCTTTTTGTTTGCTTAGTTTGTTTTTAGATTCAATTGTTGATAGATATGTATTGATTGACATTTTATTGTTCATAGTTCTGATCTTTTCCTCAGATAAGTTACTTTAACATTTCATATAATAATGGCTTGGTGATAATGAAGTTTATTTTAGTTTTTTTTTAATTTTATTTTAATTGTTGTTCATGTACAGTTTTCTGTCTTTTACCCCCATCCCAGCCCACACCCCCAGCCCTCTTCACCTCCCTTCCCATTTCCATCCCCCCTACTTTTTGTCCATGTGCCCTTTATACTTGTTCCTGTAAACCCTTCCCCTTTTCCCCTGAAATTCCCTCCCCTCTCCCCTCTGGTCACTGTCAGCCTGTTCTCAATTTCTGTGTCTTTGGTTATATTTTGCTTGTTTGTTTGTTTTGTCTGGGGAGCTCTTTATTTGCCCTTCAACTCTAAATGATATCTTTTCTGGGTAGAGCAATCTCACCTATAGTTGCCTGATTTTCATGACTTTGAATATTGCTTGCCAATCCCTTCTAGCTAGCAAAGTTTCTTTCGAGAAATCAGATGACAGTCTAATGGGACTTCCTTGTAAGTAACTGCTTTTCTCTTGCCACTTTTCTCTGTCTTTAACCATTGATAATTATAACATGATATGTCTTAGAGTGCCTCTAAGTGCCTCTTCCCATCCATCTCATTTGGGACTCTGTGCTTCCTGGACTTGCATGTCTATTTCCTTCACCAAATTAGAGAAGTTTTCTCTCATTATTTCTTCAAATAGATTTCCAATTTCTTGCTCTTTATCTACTTCTGGCAACCCTATGATGTGAATGTTGTTGGACCTATTCAAGTTGTCCCAGAGGCTGCTTACACTATCTCATCTTTTTGGATTCTTTTCTCTTCTTGTTCTGATTGCTTGTTTTTTGCTTCCTTATGTTCTAAATCATTGATTTAATTCTCTTTTCATCTACTCTATTATTGTTTCCCTGTAAATTGTTCTTTATTTCAATTAGTGAATCCTTCGTTTCTGCCTGAATCTTTTTTTAAGTAGATTTCATTGATTATGCTATTATAATCAATGAATGTCCCATTGTTTTCTCCCCTCTATTCCTCTCCACCCTCCACCCCACCTCCCACCAGCATTCCCACACCTTTCTTCATGCCCATGGGTCATACATAGAAATTCTTTGGCTTCTCCATTTCCTATAGTATTCTTAACCTTGCCCCTGTCTATTTTGTATCAACCATTTATGCTTCTTATTCCCTACACCTTTTTCCCCACTCTCCCTCCACCCCCTCTCTGCTGATAACCATCCATGTGATCTCCATTTCTGTGATTCTGTTTCTGTCTAGTTGTTTGCTTTTGTTTTTAGGTTCAGTTGTTGATAGTGGTGAACAGCTGTTCATATTTTTTATCATTTTCTTTTTCTTAGGTAAGTCCCTTTAACATTTCATATAAAGGCTTGGTGGTGGTAGACTCCTTTAACTTGACCTTATCTAGGAAGCACTTTATCTGCCCTTCCATTCTAAATGGTAACTTTGCCGGATAAAGTAATCTTAGATGTAGGTCTTTGCCTTTCATAACTTTGAATATTTCTTTCCAGTCTACAGCCATACCACCCTGAATGCACCTGATCTTGTCTGAATACTTCCTTCTAGCCCCCTTTTTCCTGCAAGGTTTCTTTTGAGAAATCAGCTGATAGTCTTATGGGAACTCCTTTGTAGGTAACTGTCTCCTTTTCTCTTGCTGATTTTAAGATTCTCTTCTTATCTTTAATCCTGGGTATGTAATTATGATGTGCAATGGTGTGTGCTTCCTTGGGTTCAACTTCTTTAGGACTCTCTGGGCTTCCTGGGCTTCCTGGAAGTCTATTTCCTTCAACAGATTGGGGAAATTCTCCACTATTTTTTCCAATAAGTCTTCAATTTCTTGCTCTTCTTCTCCTTCTGGCATCCCTATGATTTACATGCTAGAACCTTTAAAGTTGTCCCAGAGGTACCTGAGCCTCTCCTCACTTTTTTCAAATTCTTGTTTCTTCATTCTGTTCTGGTTGAATGTTTATTTCTTCCTTCTGCTCCATACCATTGATTTAAGACCCAGGTTCCTTCCCCTCACTGTTCGTTCCTTGTATATTTTTCTTTATTTCACTTTACATAGCCTTCATTTTTTGCTTTTCTCTGACCATGCTCAACCATTTCTGTGAGCATCTTGATTGCCAGTGTTTTGAATTCTGCATCAGACAGGCTGGCTATGTCTTCATTGCTTAATTGTATTTTTTTCTGGAGCTTTGATCTGTTCTTTGGTTTAGGACATATTTCTTTGTCTTGGTGCACCTGTTGCATTCTTAGGGGAAGATCCTTAGGTATTCACCAGGGAAGGGCAACACACTGTTGCTGTGCTGTGGTGGTGTATGTAGGGGAGAGGCCAGAGAGGGAACAATGCTGCTTGCTTGGCCCTTGGCCAGCTTTCACTCACTTTCTTTGCTACCCGCAAGCAATTTGGGCCCCTCTGGTGCTGATTCCTGGGTGAATGGGTGTGTACACATTCTAAGACCTTGTAGATCTCTCCAACAAACTCTCCTGTGTAGTTGAAAATTTCCCCTGCCACTGCAACCCTCACAGGTTTTTATAGCTAGAGGTTTTGAGGCTTTCTTTTCCTGCAATGGAACCATGGGTTGTCCAGTCTGTCTCACTCCCCAGTTCTCCCCAGTTTATCTGCTTGCAAAAGTGGGACCACCCAGTCTTCTAGCTACCACCTTTCCTGCCCTGGTCTGCCAGCCCCTGCCTTGCCTGCCCAGTCCTCCACCTGCTGCCTTGCCATGTGTCCTCTCCATCCTGGCTCCCCATCTCATCCCCTCCTACCAGTCTGAATGAACATTTCTTCTTTAACTCCTCGATTGTTGGACTTCTATACAGTTTGATTTTCTAGAAATTCCAGTTGTTTTATGTTTTTAAATTTGTTGTCCTTCTTTTGGTTGTGCAAGGAGGCCAAGTGTATCAACCTATACCTCCATCTTGGCAAGGAGTCTACAATACTATTTTAAATGGTAACAGTAAAAGCAGCTATCTGTGAGTTATTCCCAACATTAAGGGAATGTTTGACTCTTGTGCATGGTGTGGAAGTTTGATGTAGGTTTCTGGTAGGAAACTTTTATTGAATTAAGAATCAGAAGATCATAAAATAAATATTATGTACATATATATCTCTGTTGTGGTCTCTTTTTTGTTGTGGCAAGGAATTATGGGTGATTTGAGTTTTTAATCTTTTCCTTTTTCACATGTTACTTCAAAGGGGAGAAGAAAAACTCACTGGTAATCTTTTTAAACAGTAAGAATATAGTGTATCAGTCTATGTCAAGTGGGAAACTGGAGTAAGTATCCATTTGAGCACACTAGATAAACAGTTGGGAGTTTTGAAGACTAATGCCTGAGCTGGAATATTCCTATTGTAACTACTCTCTCTTCTGGTAAGGATGACTTAGGGATTTTGTAGTGAAGCCAATGGGAAAGACACTGGAGGTCAACCTTTTCTCAGGGCTAAGTTCATGGGAAAAGGACTAACAGTGATGTATTGGATATAAAGGGAGTAAAAGGTGAAAGTGACCATGCTTACTTCTCCATGAGGAACACCAACAAGCTTTGAAAGTGGTGGGGATCCATGGTAGCTGTCTGGAATATAAACTTTGCCTAGTTCTGCTGTGGGCCTGGAAACCCTAACCTACATGTTGGGAAGGATCCTGGTGGCTATATTAGATGGGAAGACTGAATAAGGTAAAACTAAGGAGTTCTTAATAAAAAAGACAAAGTTAGAAACAGATGGTCAACATCAAATGTCAAACTGTAGAGATGAATCTGGAGCACTATGTAATCAGGAACTGAGGATATTAGGAGGAATCGCTGAAAAGGTTAGTGCAAGATTAAAATGAATTATTTATGAACTTCAGGCTGTTTATTTCAGTTAAATTGAATTATTAGTGAAACTCAGGCCATCAATTATATACAAGGCAAAAATACAGAGTTCTAGAGAGTTTGTAATAGAATTTTATTTTGAAATAACTTTCAACTTAGAGAAAAACTACAAAAACAGTACAGAGAGTTCTTGTAGATGTTTCACCCAGCTACTCCTAATGTTAATATCTTAGACAATCAAAGTTCAATGATCAAGACAAGTTTTGTTTTGTTTTGAATTCTGGGCTGGTTATATGTTGAGGGTTGGGGCCAGCTCTCTCTGAGCTTTGCACAGGGCAGACCAGATGGGTAAGGAGAGTCCCAATAACATGTGCCATCATATCAAACTGAATGACAGAAAGGGAGTGGTCTCAAGTGATACTTCCTGATGAAAACTGTGCTATGGAAAGGAAAATTCTGTACATTCTCAATTCCAGTTTATGGAAATGAGATAAAAGAAAGGGATGAGAAAGGAAAAACAGATTCATCGTCATATCCCTAAGGAAATTGTGAAAGAAAAAGCAGGTGTGCTGCAATTAAAATGTGTTTTGCACCTTATGGATCACTGGTTGGAAAAACTAATTAAGATTCATTTTCTCACACTTACCTGGCAGGGGAGATACCATGATCACAAAGGTTGTTTCCCCAAGGCAAGGTTTATCCATTGCATTCCAGATGCGCTGACTCCTGCAATTTCCCCAAATTGGGAAGCTCGACTGCGTAATTTGCAATAGGAGGGCTCTGGGTTCATGCTCTGCCCTGGGCGGGGAGGAGGGGGGGCGGTGAGGAAAAAAAGAGATTCATTTTCTCAGAACTTTACTAAATAGATTTAATGAGTCATGAAGGAAGAAAAGCACTGTTTACTGCCATGTCTACACATTCAAACTCTACTGCTTAACACTTTTGGGGATTCTCTTCCACATACCTCTGAGCAGGTGAGGCATGGTAACTCCGTGATTAGCATTCACATCATGGCTTTCACAGATGACTGAGATGGAAGTGCTTGAATTAGGTTTTCCAATTGCACCATGGTATCAGAGATGGCCCAGTGAAAGAAGAATAGTTTAAAGAGTAACCACAGTAATAGCTAGATACTCTTTTGGGATAACAGTTACAAAAAGCAACAGAGTGACTTCAATCCACTATAGGCTGGTAGAGAAATATTTGAAAATGTAAAACACTTACTAAAACACTGATGTAGTCATTACCATACACAGAAATTTCCTATCTGGATATGGGAATCAAGAAACTTTTCTAAGGAATGGTGCGAATCTGGGCAGATACCATTTGAAAATCTTCCACAAATATAAAATGGTGTAAACAAATGTTGTATTTTCAAAGGACTTTTGAGCAGAAAAATTCCATTCAGTCATTCATTTATATATTTAACAAATAAACTGGACCAGGTTCATATTCTGGTTATACAGCTATGAATTAGGACTGGTAGACCTTTTATATTCTAGTTGAGGAAGTAGAAAAATTACAAAAATATACCAACAAACAAGACAATCTTAGATAGTGATTTACGCTGTGAAGAGAAGAACACAGGGTTAAGTGATAGAAGTCAACAGGTGTGGAGACAGAGGGGCTCCTTCAGATCATGCTGCTGCCGGCACAGCCTCTCTGCAGAGGGGACAGTGTGAGACTGCAGTTTTCGTTCTGCTGCTGATCAGAAAGGCAGTAGTTAGACATTAGGACTCGCCTTTACCAGTGTATTCCTGGACTTTGTTAAAAATTCAGCCAGTCAAGGGCTCCATAAAGACAAGACTGATCCCAGAGCTCGGGAAGGGAGAGTATAAGATGAATAATGCATACATATATGGAGGAGAAGAAAAAGTTCTTATTGTGAAAGATCAACTGAAATACAGAAAGAATGATGGAGTTAGGGAATCATTAATGTTTGCTAAAACCAATGGGTAAACAGGGTTTTGACATAGTTTCAAAACATTTTTCCATCAATGACATATTAATTACAAACATAAAGTTGTAACTTTACAGTGAAAAAAAAACATGGTGATATTTCCTAATCAAGTGATCAAAGTTACATCACTATCACTGGGACAAACTGACTCACATGCCTCCTGATGAGAAGCACTAAGAAGATAACATCATTTTAGTGGTGGTGTTGCTATCAAAACTGCATAAACTGAATTTGTAGTCATGAGAAACCATAAAAGCAAAATTGATCAACAAAATAACTGGCCTGAACTCTTCAAAGATACCAAAATCTAGACAACCTGCACATTTGTTCTAGATTAAAGGAGATTAATGAAAATCAATGCGTACATGACCCTGGATTAGATTCTAAACTAGAGGTATAAAGAAAAACTATAAAGGACATTACTGGAACAAGAGGGGAAAAACAGTCTATATACTGTGGATTAGATAACAGTATTATGTCAATGTTAAATTTCCTGATTATATGAAAAAAATTATTTGTACTTAGGAAGTACCAAAGTGTTTAGTGATGTCTGCAACATACTCTCGAATGGTTCAAAAAAGGTGTACATACAGAATGATGAAGCAAAAGAGATTTTGCAAACAATTAATGTATCTGGGTAAATGGTATAAAGGAGTTCCTAGTAATATTGTTTCAATTTTTCTATAAGTATGATAGTACATCAAAATGAAAAGTTACCAAAAAACCAATCAGCTAATCAAATAAACACACATACCTCAAACCTCAGTTGCTTAATCTTCAACTGGTAGTATGACGAAGTCATGATTCCTGAAGGAACTCCCACTTCCATGGCACAGCAGTGTAAGGTGGAACCAAGCTCTTATTAACCTGTAACCCTGGATAAGGTAGTAGCAGATGCCAAGTTCCAGCCATACTCCTCTCTGCCCTCTGAGTGCAGACAAACCTAATTCATCCTTCATATGAAGTACTTATCAGTCTAGCCAAAATCATGATCTTTCTGTTCAATGGTTTTCCCAGAAACACAAAACATCCAAAATATCTGGGTATTTTCTTAGTGGAATAATTTTCTTCCACTGTATTGCAATAATAATCTTCAAGTAGAAAAAATTATTATGCAAGCTTCTTAGCAGCAATCAACAGAAACTGATTCTGGCTGATTAAAATAAAAAAGAAATTTCTTAAAAGATACTATACCTGATTTTTATTTTTGACAATTCAGAACAAATTTCATGATGGGAACAACCAGGAAAGCTGAATGAAACATAAAATGTCCTTCCTAACAGTGTCAAAGATCTAGCCAGACTGTAAGGAATTACTAAACCAAGATAATAGAGAAACAGAAATCCAGGTATTTCCATCCTGGGAAAAACAGCTGAGAGGCTGATCAGTACCTTTGATAGTCTCATTGGGCTAGGGTAGAGTTCTGAAAACTTTTCCTTAAAAGTCCAGATAAATATTTTAGGGTTGAAGGACATAAAGTCTCTGGATCTTCTGACATAACTCATCACCTCTGTTACTGTAATGCAAAAGCATAGCAGCATTATTCATAATAGCCAAACACATGGAAGCAATCTAAATGTCCACTGGTGGATAAATGGATAAACAAAATAACACACACACACACACACACACACACACACACACACACACGGTAGACTATTATATAGACTTAAAAAGGAAGAAAATTCAATCACTTTCTACAACACAGATGAAACTTGAGGGCATTACGATAAATAAATCAGTAACAAAAACCACAAATACTATATAATTCCACATTCATGAGGCATTAACAGTAGGCAAATTCATAGAGATAGAAAGTAGAATTGTGGCTACCAGGGGCTGGAGGAGGGAAAAGAAGTTAGTTGTTATGTAATGGGTACAGAGTTTCAGACTCGTAGGATGAAAAAAGTTCTGGGTATATATTTTACGACAATGTGAATATACTTAACACTACTGAACTACACATTTGAAAAAGGTTAAGATGTTAATTTTCAGTTACGTGCTTTTTTTAAACACAATAAAAATGTGCAACGATAAAGGATATCAATCAGGGTGTTAAAGTAGTTAGTGATCAGGATTTTATGGTTGAAACAAACAAAAAAAGCTTTAAGAATCAACAAGGAAACTTCTGGCCAAGATGGGGGTGGAGGTAGATACACTTTGCCTCCTTACACAACCAAAATGAGGTGAACAACAAATTTAAAACAGAAAAAAAAAACAAGCAGAACTTCCAGAAAATCAAACTGTATGGAAGTCCCACAACCAAGGAGTTAAAGAAGAAATCTTCATCCAGATAGGTAGGAGGAACAGAAAGGCAGTCAGGGCAAAGAGGATGCACAGCAAAGGGGCAGCTGGAGAACCACATGGGCAAGGAGGCAGCTGGCATTCTCACATTTGTGTGTGGGTAAACAGGAGGAATAACTGGGGACTGAGGCAGACTGTGCAACCCAGGGTTCCATTTCAGGAAAAGAAAGGCTCAAATCATCAGGTTGTAAAAACCTGTGGGGGTTGCAGCAGCAGGAGACACTCCCAGCCTCACAGGAGAGTTCATTGGAGAGACCCACAAGGTCTTAGAGTGTACACAAACCTACCCACCCAGGAATCAGCACTAGAAGGGCCCAATTTGCTTGTGGGTAGCAGGGGAAGTGAGTGAAAGCCGACCAAGGGCTGAGCAAACAGCATTGTTCCCTCTCTGACCTCTCTCCCACATATACCACCATAGCACAGCAACAGTGTGTTGCCTTGCCCTGGTGAATACCTAAGGATCTGCCCCTTAGAATGTAACAGGTGCACCAAGACAAAGAAATATGGCACAAACCAAAGAACAGATCAAACTCCAAAGGTAGAACTAAGCAATGAGGACATAGCCAACCTGTCTGATGCAGAGTTCAAAACATGGTAATCAGGATGCTCACAGAAATGGTTGAGTATGCTCAGAGAAGAGCAAAAAGTGAAGGCTATGCAAAGTGAAATAAAGAAAAATATACAAGGAACCAACAGTGATGGGAAGGAAACTGGGACTTAAATCAACAGTATGGAGGAATAGGAAGAAATAAACATTCAACCAGAACAGAATGAAAAAAAAAGAATTCAAAAAAATGAGGAGAGGCTTAGGAACCTCTGAGACAACTTTAAATGTTCCAGCATCCAAATAATAGGGGTGCCATAGAGGAGACCATTCTGTGTGGTGTGGGCCCAGACAGGTTCCACACCCATGGATAGGTTCTCCTGTGGGGAATCAGGCCTGCATTTTACCTAGACTGCTATGAGACTTGCTTTTGCTAAAACTCCCTCACTCTGAATTTAGGCAGCAAGTGCTTACTGTAACTTCCTAAAGTCTGTGCTAAACCTTCCAATGATGAGTGTAACCAATTCAACCACTTTTCCCCTTTGCATTTGCAAATATCCTTCTGTAATGTGATTAGGGGCATCCTCTCCTTTGTTTTCTGTAAAAGGTAACCACCTAAAGAGAATCTCTGCATAGTAAATGAGGACCATCATGTAATGTGCCCAGAAAAGCAATAAAAGCTTGTCAAGGCAAGGGCTGAGACTTTTTCTCCTCTTGATAGAGAAGCCATGCTGCCCCTTTTCCTCCACAGGACTCGGTAGTCAATGTGAATTTCTCATATCTCATCCACAATGTTGAGGACCCCATGAGCTGGGGTCTGCATCAGTGCCAGAAGGAGAAGAGTAAGAAATTGAAAACTTATTTGAAAAAATGATGAAGGAGATCTAATAGTGAAGGAGCAGCTAAAATGTGGGGGGGGGGGGGGTGCAGAAGAATCGGACCACAAATGAAAAAACAACAGAATTCTCCAGAGGAAGAACTAGATGGAATGGAGGCAAGCAACGTATCAGATAGAAAGTTTAGAGTAATGATTACAAACCATAAAAATGACTAGTCAGAAATAAAGAACATATATCTGTAGTAAATAATACACTGGAAGGAATAAAGAGCAGGTTAGATGAAGAAAAGGATTGAATCAGTGATTTCAAAGAGAAGATAGAAAAAAACACCCAACAGAGCAGCCAAAAAAAAAAACAAAAAAAAAGAATTAAAAAAAAAGAGGAGTGATTAAGAGACCTTTGGAACAACATGGAGCTTAACAAACTCTGCATCATGGGAATACCAGAAGGAGAAAAGAGTGACCAAAGGATCAAGAACCTATTTGAAGAAATAATGTCAGGAAACTTTCTCAATATGATCAAGGAAAAAGACACACAAGTCCAGGAAGCTCAGAGAGTCCTGAACAAGTTGGACCCAAAGAGGTCTACACCAAGACACGCTGTAATGAAAATGGCAAGGCCTAAAGACACTGAGTAATCCTAAAAGCTGCAAGAGAAAATCAGGTAGTTACATACAAGGGAGCACCAATTAGACTGTCATTGATTTCTGAACAGAAACATTTCAGGCCAGAAGTGGTGTGAAATATTCAAGGTGCTGAAAAATAAGGACTTATCACCAAGGACACTTTACCCAGCAAGACTATCATTTAAAATGAAGAAGAAATAGGAGCTTCCCAGACAAGAAAAAGCTAAAGTAGTTTGTTAACACTAAACCAGTACTGCAACAAATGTTAAAAGACTTCCTTTAAGAAGAAGAAAAAGAGAAAAAAAGAGGGAAAAAGTCTAACAATGAAAAATTAGTAAATAGGTATCTATCAACAATCACCTAAAATGTAAATGGCTTAAATACTCTGCCAAAAGACATAAGGTAGCTGAATGGATAAGATAACAAGACCCATGTATATGCTGCTTCCAAGAGATCCACTTCCGACTGAAAGATACTCAAAGACTAAAAGTAAAGGGATGGAAAAGATACTTTGTGCAAATGGAAAGGAAAAAGAAACTAATGTAGCAATACTTATATAGAAAAAATAGACGTTAAAACAAAGTCTATTGTAAAAGACAAAGAAGGACACTATATAATGGAAAAAGGAACAATCCAACAAGAGGACATAACCCTAGTAAACATTTATACATCCACCATAGGAGTACCTAAATATGTAAAGCAAATCTTTACGGACTAAAGGGAGAGATCAACAGAAATGTAGTCGTAATTGGGGATTTTATTGCCCGCTGATTTCAATGAATAGGTCTTCCAGGCAGAAAATCAACAGAGACTATGCCTTGAATGACACACTACATCAAATGTATTTAATTGATATCTTTGGAGCATTTTGCCCCAAATCAGTGAATATACGTACTTTTCAAGTGTACAAGGAATGGACTTCCGACCAAGATGGAGGCGTAGGCGGACACACTGTGCCTCCTCTCACAACCAAAATTAAGGACAACAAATATTTAGAAACAAGAAAACAACCAGAACTTATAGAAAATTGAACTCTACGGAAGTATAGCAACCATTCATCCAGACCGGTAAGAGGGGCGGAGTCGTGGTAGGAAAAAGTGGAGGTGCGGACCCAGGAATGCAAGTAGCAGCGGCTGGCAGTTCCCAGGTGCACAGGCGGTGGCTGGTGGTCCTCGGGCCCACAGGCAGCAGCTGGTGGACCCCGGACACAGGGGGGCAACTGTGCAGACCCAGTGAGGCCGCACAAGGTGGCTGGCTGACCAGGTGGTCCCACATTTGAGCGCGCAGACGATCCAGGCAGAGGGGACGTGGCAGAAGGGACTGAATCCAGGAGAGAGCAGAGGAGGCGCCATTGTTCCCTCTCAGACCCCGCCCCCACATACAGCATCACAACCCAGCGACTGGGCTGCCCTGCCCTGAGGAACACCTAAGGCTCCACCCCTCCTACGTAATAGCCGCAACCAGACTAAAACCAAAACAAAACAAAACAAAAAAGCCCCACCAAAAATGGCTCAAACCGGAGAACAAATGAAAACCCCAGAGTCAATTCCTCTAAGCTGTGAAGAGATAGCCAACCTATCAGATGCACAGTTCAAAGCACTGGTCATCAAGATGCTCACAGAATTGGTTGATTTTGCTCACAAACTAGATGAAAAAATGCAGGCTACAATACGTGAAATGAAGACACATGGGGAACCAATAGAGATGGAAGGAAAACTGGGACTCAAATCAATGGAGTGGATTAGCAGGAAGAAAGAAACAACCAAACGGAAAACAAGGAAGAAACGAGAATTCAAAAAAATGAGGAGAGGCTGAGGAACCTCCAGGACATCGTTAAACGTCCCAACATCCGAATTATAGGGGTCCCAGAAGGGGAAGAAGAAGAGCAACAAGTGGAAAACTTATTGGAACAAATAATAAAGGAGAACTTCTCCGATCTGGCAAAGGAAATAGACTACCAGGAAGTCCAGGAAACTCAGAGAGTTCCAAAGAAGTTGGACCCAAGGAGGAACACACCAAGACACATCATAACTACATTAGCCAAGATTAAAATGAAAGAGAGCATTCTAGAAGCAGCAAGGGATAAAGAGGTAGTTACCTACAAAGGAGTGCCCATCAGACTGTCAGCTGATTTCTCAAAAGAGACCTTACAGACAAGAAGGGGCTGGAAAGAGGTATTCCAAGTCATGAAAGTGAAGGACCTACGTCCAAAATTGCTCTATCCAGCAAAGCTGTCATTTAGAATGGATGGACAGATAAAGCGCTTCTCAGATAAGGTCAACTTCAAGGAGTTCATCATCACCAAGCTCTTATTATATGAAATGTTAAAGGGACTTATCTAAGAAAAAGAAGATCAAAAATATGACAGTGAAAAGACAGCAAACTCACAGCTATTAAGAACCACACCTAAAACAAAAGTAAACTAAGCAAACAGCTAGAACAGGAACAGAACCACAGAAATGGAGATCACATGGAGGGTTAGCAACAGGGGAGTGGGAGGAGGAGAGAGGGGGAAAAGGTACAGAGAACGAGTAGCATAGTGGGTAGAAAACAGACAGGGGGAGGGGAAGAATAGTATGGGAAATGTAGAAGCTAAAGAACTCATGACACATGGACATGAACTAAAGGGGGGAATGTGGGTGGGAGAGGGTGTGCAGGGTGGGGGGGATGATGGGGGAGAAATGGGACAACTGTAATAGCATAATCAATAAAATATATTAAAAAAACAAAAAACAAAAAACAAATAAAGACAAAAGTACCTAAAAAAAAAGTGTACAAGGAATGTTTTCTAGGATAGACCACATGTTAGGATACAAAACAAGTCTTAATAACTTCAAGAAGATTGAAATATTTCAAACATCTTCTCTGACCACAATGCTATGAAACTAGAAATCAACCGCAAGAGGAACATCAAAAATTACTCAAAGACATAGAAGCTAAATAACATGGTATTAAACAATGAGTGGGTCATCTATGAGGTCAAGGAAGAAATCAAAAGATACCTTGAAACAAATGAAAATGAGAACACAACTATCCAAAATCTGTGGGACACTGGGAAAGCAATCCCAAGAGGAAATCCATAGCATTACAGGCCTATCTCAAAAAGCAAGAAAAAGCTCAAATAAACAATTTAACTTTACACTTAAAGGAACTTGAAAAATAAAACCAAACAAAGCCCAAATTGAGTAGGAGAAAGTAAATAACAAATAACAAAGATCAGAGCTGAAATAAATGAAATAGAGTCTAAGAAGAATGATAAAAAAGATCAATGTATCCAAGAGCTAGTTCTTTGAAAAGACAAACATGATTGACAAATGTTTAACCAGACAAAAGACAGGTGACCCAAATACAATCACAAAGAAAGAGGTGAAATAACAACTGACACCCAAGAAATACAAAAGATTTTAATAATATTATAAACAATTACATGCCAACAAACTGGACAACCTGGATGAAATTGGATACATACCTAGAAGCATATAGTCTTCCAAAACTAAAGAAGGAAGAATCAGAATATGAATGGACAGATTACACCCAGTGAAACTGAAGCAGTAATAAAAAAACTCCAATAAGCAAAAGCCCTGGACTGGATGCCTTCACATGTGAATTTTACCAAACATTCCAGGAAGAGCTAGTACCTTTCCTTCTCAAACTATTTTATGACATTCAAGAGGAGGAAAGATTCCCAAACTCATTTTATGAGGCCAACCTTGTCCTCCAAAACCAGATAAATGACACTGCAAAGACAGAAAATTATAGGCCAATATCCCTGATGAATATAGACACTAAAATCCTCAATAAAATATTAGCAAACTGACTATAGCAATGCATCAAAAAGATCATACAACATGATCAAGTGGGATTTATTCTGGGAATACAAGGTTGTACAACATTTGCAAATCAATAAATGTGATTCACCACATAAACAAAAGGATGGATAAAAACCACCTGATCATATCAATACATGTAGAAAAAGAATTTGATAAAGTCCAGCGCCCATTAATGATAAAAACTCTCAGCAAAGTGGGAATAGAGGGAATATATCTCTGCATAATAAAGGCCACATAGGGCAAATCCACTGCTAGCATCGTACTCAACAGGCAAAACCAACAACCATTCCTCTTAAGATCAGGAAACAAGACATGGATGTCACTTTCACCTCTCTTATTCAACTGGAAGTTCTAGCCAGAGCAATCACACAAGAAGAAGAAATAAAAGACATCCAAATTGGAAAGGAAGAAGTTAAACTGTTTTTATTTGCAGATGACATGATACTTCACATAGAGAACACCAAAGATTCCACCAAGAAACTACTAGACCTGATAAATGAGCTCATCAAAGTAGCAGGATACAAAATTAATATCCAGAAATCAGCTGCATTTTTATATGCCAATAATGAACTCACAGAAAGAGAAATTAAGAAAACAATCCCATTTACAATAGATTCAACAAGAATAAAATACCTAGGAATAAACCTAACCAAGGATGTAAAGGACTTGCACTTGGAAAATTATAAGACACTGAAGAAAGAACTTGAAGAAGATACAAATAAGTGAAAGCACATACCATGTTCATGGATAGGAAGAATTAACATCATTAAAATGTCCATGCTACCCAAAGCAATATATAGACTCAATGCAATTCCTATCAAGATTCCAACGATATATTTCATAGAACTAGAAAAAATATTTCAAAACTTTAGATGGAACTTCAAAAAAAAAAAAAAAACCCCACATAACAACAGCAATCCTGAGAAAGAAAAAAGTTGGAGGAATCATGATACCTAATATGAAACTATACTAAAAAGCCATAGTAATCAAAGCAGCCTGGTACTGGCATAAAAACAGACACATAGATCAATGGAGCAGAATAAAGAGCCCAGAAATAAACCCACGCATTTATTGTCAATATTTGACAGAGGAAGCCAACACATACAATGGGCTAAAGATAGTTTATTCAATAAATACTGTTGGGAAAATTGGACAGTTACATGCAGAAAAATGAAACTAGACCACTTCTTACACCACACACGAGAATAAATTCAAAATGGATCAAAGACTTAAATGTTAGATCTGAAACCATAAAAATAGCAAAGGAAAACAAAGACAGCAAAATTTTGGACATAGTTCATAGCACTATTTCGTCAGATATATCTCCCCAGGCAAGGGAAACAAAAGACAAAATAAACAAATGGAACTCCATCAAACTAAAAAGTTTAGATTTTCCTTTGCACAGCAAAGGAAATCATCAACAAAATAATAAGACAACCCACAGAATGGGAGAACACTTGCCAATAGATCTGATAAGGGCTTAATTTCCAAAATTCATAAAAAACTTAACTCAACACAAAAAAACCCCCCAAAAAAACAAAACACCAACCCAAATAAATAATGGGCAAAGGATCTGAATAGACATTTCACTAAGGAGGACTGATGGCCGATAGACATATTAAAAGATGCTTAACATCACTAATCATTGGAGAAATGCAAATTAAAACCACAATGGGATAACAACTCACACCTGTCAGAATGGTTTTCAATAAATCAACAAACAATAAGTTCTTGTGAGGTTGTGGAGAAAGGGGGACAATTTTGCACTATTGCTGAGAATGCAGATTGGTGCAGCCACTGTGGAAAGCAGTATGGAGATGCCTCAAAAAATTTAAAATGGATCTGCCCTTCAACATAGCAATCCCCCTTCTGGGAATATATCTGAAGGAATCCAAAACACTAATTCAAAAGAATATAAGCACCCCTATGTTCATTCCAGCATTATTTACAATTGCCCCAAGATATGAAAGCAGCCCCAGTGCCCATCAGTAGGTAAGTGGATAAAACAGCTATGGGACATGTACACAATGGAATACTGCATGGACATAAAAAAGAAATAAATTTTAACCTTTGCGACAATATGGATGGACCTGGAGAACATTGTTAAGTGAAATAAGGCAGTCAGAGAAAGACAAATACCATATGATTTCATTTATGTGTGGAATCTAATGAACAAAGTAAACTAACATGCAAAATAGAGAAAGACTTGTAGACAGAGAGCAGATGACAGCTAAGATTGGTGTGGTGGGGGAGGGGTGGAAGAATTGAGCAAAAAGGAAAAAGGACTCGTGGACATGGACAACAGTGTGGTGATTGTGGGGGCAAGAGGGGTATAAGGAACCTGAATGGTAATGGAAAAACCTACAATAAAAATAAAATGAAATGAAAGTAACAAATATACTAAAATAGTATTGCAAATTTATGTCAATATAAGAATGTTACAGAACAGACTCAGGGGTGGTGGTTAATGATATCCTTAGTGCTCCAGGGGCCCCCCATCCCATACTAGGTTCGCCTTGCCTGCCACCAGGGAAAGATGTCTCTCAATGCCAGAGATTGGTGAAAAGGAAAGAGATTATTTACTTGAAGAGTTATATAAACTTAAGAGTAAAAACTTAATGTCTTCATCGAGATCCCAAAGTCCTTTAGAATACCCACAAATGCACAGTCCTTCCTTCCCCCTTTGCTTAGTCCAGGGTACCATATCTCAGAAAAAGAAATAGAAATCTGTGGTTCTTCTCTGCCAAAGCCGAGTTGTCCCAAAAGGACCCCGCTTGACTGCTGCGCTAGGGTTTAAATCCCAGCGCCAATTTTCTTCTGCCACACCATTTCCAACTCCTCCCACAAATGGCTACAGCTGCCAGCATTCCCTTATTTTTCAAGCTTTACTTGGCTGCCATAGTAAGTCCGGGCAGGTGCGGCCCTGTGGTGTGGAGCCAATCATCTCCAAACTCTTACACAGGCTCTGTAACCAGGGGGAGTTGCCTCCCAGTTACATCATGGGTTGAAGTCACTCCCATCCCCCTGGCTCAAAGCATGGCTACAGATGTTTAACATATCTATGAAACCACTTAAAGGTTATAGATATGTTAAACTACAGTTCTAGAGGTTAGCTGCAAAAAAGGTGTTCAAAAACAATTCTCAATGGCCTTGTTCCATGTGTCCCATCCCCCAGCTCAGACTTGTGGAGGTGAAAACAGCCTATATACATATATTTTTTCTAATATTTTCTGGACACCAAGTCCTGGACCCCATTACAAATCCTTATTTGGGGCCCTCCCCTTGGCTGCACCCTGTTATAAGAAGAGAAGAAAAAAATAAGATAACTTAATATTGAGAACAAAAAGTCAGAGAACTGTTCTTCATAGGTAAGTCCCAGAAATGGTGAGATATTAAACACTGAGGAACATTTAGAAATTGTGAGAAAGTTTAATGAATTCCACATACAGGATCAAAATAAATTTTTTTCATTATACTATGAATAGCAAAACAGAAAAAGTCTTAAAAAAAAAACAAACCCATTCCCGAACTTCCAGCAAAGATGGAGGCATAGGTGGACACACTGTGTCTCCTCTCACAACCAAAATTAAGGACAACAAATATTCAGAAACAAAAAAAAAACAACTAGAACTGATAGAAAATTGAACTGTACGGAAGTCCAACAACCATTTATCCAGACCGGTAAGAGGGAGAGAATCGTGGCAGGAAAAAGTGCAGGTGCAGACCGGGAATGCAGGCAGCAGTGGCTGGCGATTCCCAGGCCCATAGGCGGTGGTTGGTGGACCTTGGGCACGGGGCAGCTGTGCAGACCCAGTGAGGCCGCACAAGGTGGCTGGCTGACCAGGTGGTCCCACATATGTGCGCGCAGATAATCCAGGCAAAGGGGAAGCGGCGGAAGGGACTGGAATCCAGGAGAGAGCAGAGCAAGTCCCATTGTTCCCTCTCAGACCCCGCCCCCACATACAGCGTCACAACTCAGCAACTGGGCTGCCCCGCACTGGGGAACACCTAAGGCTCCATCCCTCACTACGTAACAGCTGCAACCAGACCAAAAACAAAACAAAACAAAAAAACACCAAAAATGGCTCAAACGGGAGAACAAATGAAAGCTCCAGAGCCAATTATCTAAGCGACAACGAGATAGCCAACCTATCAGATGCACAGTTCAAAGCCCTGGTGATCAGGATGCTCACAGAATTGGTTGATTTTGCTCACAAATTAGATGAGAAAATGCAGGCTACAATACGTGAAATGAAGGAAGACACATGGGGAACCAATAGAGATGGGAGGAAAACGGACTCAAATCAATGGACTGGACCAGAAGGAAGAAAGAAACAACCAAACAAAAAACAAGGAAGAAATAAGAATTCAAAAAAATGATGAGAGGCTTAGGAACTTCCGGGAGGGACATCTTTAAACATCCTAACATCCGAATTATAGAAGTCCCAGAAGGGAAAGAAGAAGAGCAACAAGTGGAAAATTTAGTTGAACAAATAATAAAGGAGAACTCCCCCAATCTGGCAAAGGAAATAGACTTCCAGGAAGTCCAGGAAGCTCAGAGAGTCCCAAAGAAGTTGGACCCAAGGAGGAACACACCAAGACACATCGTAATTACATTAGCCAAGATTCAAATGAAGGAGAGAATTCTAGAAGCAGCAAGGGATAAGGGGACAGTCACCTACAAAGGAGTTCCCATCAGACTGTCAGCTGATTTCTCAAAAGAGACCTTGCAGGCAAGAAGGGTCTGGAAAGAGGTATTCCAAGTCTTGAAAGGCAAGGACCTACATCCAAGATTGCTCTATCCAGCAAAGCTTTCATTCAGAATGGAAGGGCAGATAAAGCACTTCTCAGATAAAGTCAAGTTCAAGGAGTTCATAATCACCAAGCCCTTATTATATGAAATGTTAAAGGGATTTATCTAAGAAAAAGATAAAATAATTTGAACAGTAAAATGACAGCAAACTCACAATTATTAACAACCACACCTAAAACAAAAGCAAAAGCAAACTAAGCAAACAACTAGAACAGGAACAGGACCACAGAAATGGAGATCATATGGAGGGTTAGCAACAGGGGAGTGGGAGGAGGAGAGAGGGGGAAAAGGTACAGAGAATAGGTAGCATAGATGGTAGGTAGAAAATAGACAGGGAGGGCAAGAATAGTGTGGGAAATGTAGAAGCTAAAGAACTTATGACACATGAACATGAACTAAAGGAGGGGAATGTGGGTGGGAGGGGGTGTGCAGGGTGGGGGGGAATGATGGGAGAGAAATTAGACAACTGTAATAGCATAATCAATAAAATATATTTAAAAAAACCAAAAAACCCATTCCCAATAAGTAAAAAGAACTCTATAAAATAGATGACAATAAACATAACATGACATGTGAAAGACTTACATAGGAAAAACTGCATTAATGAAGGACATAAAAAAGGACCTGAATATATATATTGACAGCTCACTGTTGCTAAGGTTTAATTACCACAAAATTAATCGGTATGAATTCTGTGCAAATTCCATCAACATCCCAGCATGATTTTTCAAAGAATTTAATAAGCTATTTCTAATATTTGTCTGAAATTAGATGAGCAAAACATAGCCAAGAAAATACTGAAAAAAAAAAAACAACCCAGTAAGAGATTCTTCATCTTGTCATGTGTCAGAGATCTATAGTAATCTTTAAAATATGGTTTTGTTACATGAACAGATCAAAAGATCAATTGTATAGAATACTCCAGAAATGACTGATAAGTTTATGTGAATTTATAACATGATTGTGTTGGCATTTAAAATCAGTAAGGCAAAAATGGTATTGGGATAATTGCCTTTCCTTAATAGAGTTAAACATTTAAATCTCTACCTGAAATCATATGACAAAATGAGTTCTACATGGTGTGAATGCTAAAAACTATGAAAACCAAAGAAGAAAATGCAAGGGGAGACCTTAAAACCGGAATTTATTTATAAAAAATTGTGTATTTATTCTTAAATGTTTAAACTTCAGTCACCTACAAAGTACTCTTCATTTGATGCAATACACATATCGAGATGTGTTTTCCATAGCTCAAAATAGTTTCTGAACTTGTTGATTTTGAAACTCTTTAGTTCTTTTGTAGTTTTTTGTTTCACCAGTTCCACATCAGGAAAACACTTCCCTTTGAGATTTTTTTCATCCGGGATTCCCTTGGATGAAATATAAAAATATCCCTTGGAGTGATATTGCATGAATAGGGAGGGCGGTGCACAGGGGTCATGTCATTTTTGGTGAAAAACTGCTGAATACTCAGTGTGGTGTGGGCAGGCACACTCGTAAATCACCCATCACGAAATGGACAAACACGTTGAGTCTTCAAAAAAAATTGACTAAAGTTGAACGCAGCCTTTCACAACAATGCCAGCCAGCTGGTGCACTGATACAGATGGGCTCCTAGAATATTCACCTAGCCAGGGAAGCCTGTACTACCAGGACCCACGCCTCCAGGAACCCATTCAGGACACTACATTACATTTAGTTATTATATCTCTAGAGGCTTTTGTGGAGTGTTTCTTGTGCTTTCCTTGTTTTTGATGACCTGGACAATATTGAGAATACTAGTTGGGTATTTTGTAAAATGCCCTCTAATTGGTTTTATATAATGTTTTCCTTGAGATTAGTTTGGATTTGGGGTTTGGAGAAGGAAAACCATAGTGGTAAAATGCCATTTTCATCACATCATATCAAGAGTACACACTATACTGTCAATATGATTTACCACAATTGATGATGACCTTGATCACCTGTTAAGTATAATTGACATATAATATTATATTTGCTTCAGGTGTACAACCCTGTGATTAGATATTATATAACTTACTAAGAGATCACATTGATAAATCTAGTACCCACCTGGTACCATATATGGTTATGTAATATTACTGACTACAATCTCTATGCTTTACATCCCCATAACCATTCTGTAACTACCAATTCGTACTTCTTAATCCCTTCCTTTTTCACCCCTTCCCCCAACCCACTCCCATTTAGACACTGTCAAAATGTTCTCTGTATCTATGAGTCTGTTTCTGTTCTGCTTGTTCTTTTATTTTGTTTTTTAGATTCCACATATAAGTGAAATCATATGACATTTGCTTTCCTCTGCTTAACTTATTTCACTCAGCACAATACCCTGTATGTCCATCCATGTTGTTGCTAATGGCAAGATTTCATCCTTTTTCTTGCTTGAGTCATATTCCATTGTGAATATGAACTGCTTCTCTTTTTTTTTTAATTTTTATTTTAATTGTTGATCTTGTACAGTTTTCTGTCTTTTATTCTCACCCGAACCCGCCACCCCAGCCCTCCCCACCTCCCTCCCATTTCCACCGCCCCCCCATAGTTTTTGTCCATGTGTCCTTTATACTTGTTCCTGTAAATCCTTCCCTTTTCCCCTGAAATTCCCTCCCTCTCCCCTCTGGTGACTTTCAGCATGTTCCCAATTTCCATGTCTTTGGTTATATTATGCTTGTTTGTTTGTTTTGTTGATTAGGTTCCTGTTAAAGGTGAGATCATATGGTATTTATCTTTCACTGCCTGGCTTACTTCGCTTAGCATGATGCTCTCAAGTTCCATCCATGCTGTTGCATAGGGTATGAGCTTCTTCTTTCTTTCTGCTGCATAGAATTCCATTGTATAAATGTACCACAGTTTTTTGATCCATTCATTTACTGATGGGCATCTAGGTTGCTTCCAACACTTGGCTATTGTAAATTGTGCTGCTATAAACATAGGGATGCATAGTTTCTTTTGGATTGGTGTTTCAGGGTTCTTAGAATATAGTCCTAGCAATGGAATTGCTGGGTCAAAAGGTATATCCATTTTTAGTTTTTTTAGAAAATTCCATACTGTTTTCCATAGTGGTTGTACCAGTCTGCACTCCCACCAGCAGGGCACTAGTGTCCCCTTTTCTCCACAACCTCTCTAACACTTGCTGTTTGTTGCTTTGTTTATGAGGGCCATTCTGACTGGTGTCAAGTGGTATCTCATTGTGGTTTTAATTTGCATCTCTCTGATAGCTAGCGATATCGAGCATCTTTTCATGTGTCTCTGGATCCTCTGTATGTCCTCCTTGGAGAGGTGTCTGCCCAAGTCCTTTGCCCATTTTTTAATTGGGTTGCTTGTCTTCTTAGAGTGGAGTCATGTAAGTTCTTTGTATATTTTGGTGATTAAACCCTTATCTGAGATATCATTGGCAAATATGTTTTCCCACACAGTCGGTTCTCTTTTTATTTTAATACTGTTTTCCTTGGCCATGCAGAAGCTTTTTATTTTGATGAGATCCCATTTGTTTATTCTTTCCTTTATGTCCCTTGCTTTAGGGGACATATCAGTAAGAATGTTGCTGCGTGTAATATCTGAGATTTTCCTGCCTATGTTCTCTTCTAGGACTTTAATGGTGTTACGGCTTATGTTTAAATCTTTTATCCACCTTGAATTTATTTTTGTGTATGGTGTAAGTTGGTGCTCGAGTTTCATTTTCTTGCACGAAGCTGTCCAGTTCTCCCAACACCACTTGTTGAAGAGGCTATTTTTACTCCATGTTATGTTGCTGCCCCCTTTGTCGAATATTAATTGACTATAGAGACTAGGGTTTATTTCTGGGCTCTCTATTCTATTCCACTGGTCCACGTGCCTGTTTTTATGCCAGTACCAGGCTGTTTTGATTACAGTGGCCTTGTAATACAGTTTGGTATCAGGTATTGTGATCCCTCCTGTTTTGCTCTTCTTTCTCAAGATTGCTGCCGCTATTCTGGGTCGTTTATGGTTCCATATAAATTTTTGAAGAGTTTGTTCTATATCTGTGAAATATGCCACTGGTACTTTAATAGGTATTGCATTGAATCTGTAGATTGCTTTGGGAAGTATGGACATTTTGATGATGTTAATTCTTCCGATCCATGAATATGGTATGTGTTTCCATTTATTTGTGTCTTCCTTGATTTCCTTCTTCAGTGTTGTGTAGTTTTCCGCATACAGGTCTTTTACCTCCTTGGTTAGGTTAATTCCTAGGTACTTTATTTTTCTTTTTGCTATATCAAATGGTATTTTTTTCTTGATTTCTGCTTCTGTTGTTTCATTGTTGGTATACAAAAATGCCTTTGATTTCTGGATATTGACTTTGTATCCGGCTGTTTGGCTAAATTCATTAATTAGGTTGAGCAGTTTTTTGGCCGAGACTATAGGATTTTCTATGTATACTAACATGTCATCTGCAAACAATGATAGTTTTGTTTCCTCCTTTCCAAGTTGGATGCCTTTTATTTCCTTTTCTTGTCTAATCGCTGTGGCTAAGACTTCCAATACTATGTTGAATAGAAGTGGAGAGAGTGGACAGCCTTGTCTTGTTCTTGATTTTAGTGGAAAAGAATTTAGTCTTTGCCCGTTGAGTATGATGCTGGCTGTAGGTTTCTCATATATAGCCTTTATTATGTTGAGGAATGCTCCCTCTATTCCTACTTTGCTGAGTGTTTTAATCATAAATGGGTGCTGTACCTTATCAAATGCTTTTTCCGCATCTATTGATATGATCATGTGATTTTTGTCTTTGCTTTTGTTTATGTGATGAATTACATTTACTGATTTGCGAATGTTGAACCATCCTTGCATCCCTGGGATGAATCCCACTTGGTCGTGGTGTATGATCTTTTTAATGTGTTGTTGGATGCGGTTTGCCAATATTTTGTTGAGGATTTTAGCATCTATGTTCATCAGCGATATTGGCCTGAAGTTCTCCTTCTTTGTTGTGTCTTTATCTGGTTTTGGGATTAGGATGATGCTGGCTTCATAAAAAGAGTTTGGGAGTCTTCCACCTTTTTGGATTTTTTGGAATAGTCTGTGGAGAATAGGGGTTAGCTCTTCCTTAAATGTTTTGTAGAATTCTCCTGTGAAGCCATCTGGTCCAGGGCTTTTGTGCGTCGGGAGTGTTTTGATTACTGATTCAATTTCACCAGCTGTTATCGGTCTGTTCAGGCTTTCTGTTTCTTTTTCATTGAGTTTTGGAAGGTTATATTTTTCTAGAAACCTGTCCATTTCACCTAGGTTTTCAAATTTCTTGGCATACAGTTCTTCATAGTAATTTCTTACAATCCTTTGTATTTCTGCGGTGTCAGTTGTAATATCTCCTCTTTCATTTCTGATTGTGTTTATTTGAGTCCTCTCTCTTTTTTTCTTGATGAGGCTGCTTAAAGGCTTGTCGATTTTGTTGATCTTTTCAAAGAACCAACTCCTGGATCATTGATCTTTAGGATTGTGCTTTTAGTCTCTATGTCATTTAATTCTGCTCTTATCTTGGTTATTTCTTTCCTTCTACTTGCTCTGGGCTGTCTTTGTTGTTGTTCCTCGAGTTCTTGTAGGCGAAGGGTTAGGTTGTTTGTTTGAGATGTTTCTGTCTTTTTTAGATAGGCCTGTATCGCTATAAGCTTCCCTCTGAGGACTGCCTTTGCTGTGTCCCATAAGTTTTGGGTCGATGTGAGTTCATTATCGTTTGTTTCCAGAAACTTTTGGATTTCCTCCCTAATTTCATTCTTGACCCATTCATTGTTTAATAGCATGCTATTCAATCTCCATGATTTTGAGGGTTTTGGGTTTTTCTCCTTGGGGTTGGTTTCTAGTTTCAGTCCCTTGTGGTCAGAGAAAATGCTTGGTATGATTTCAATTTTCTTGAATTTGTTGAGGCTTGATTTGTGTCCTATCATGTGGTCTATCTTTGAAAATGTTCCATGTGCATTTGAAAAGAAAGTGTATTTAGCTTCTTTGGGATGAAGGGCTCTATATATATCAGTTAAGTCCATTTCCTCTAGAGTGTTGTTCAATGCCACAATATCTTTGTTGATATTTTGTTTGGAAGATCTGTCCATTTTTGACAGTGGGGTGTTAAAATCATGTACTATAATTGTGTTGCTGTCTATATCTTTCCTGAAGTCCTCTAAAATTTTCTTGATGTATTTAGGTGCTCCTCCGTTGGGTGCATATATATTTACAATATTTATGTCTTCTTGGTGGATTCTTCCCTTGAGTATTATGAAGTGACCTTCTGGGTCTCTCTTTATGGCCCTTCTTTTGAAGTCTATTTTGTCTGATATGAGTATTGCTACCCCAGCTTTTTTTTCCTGACCATTTGCTTGGAAAATTTGTTTCCAGCCCTTCACTTTGAGCCTGTGTATGTCTTTTGTCCTGAGGTGGGTTTCTTGTAGGCAGCATATGTGTGGGTCATGCTTTCTTATCCATTCAGCTATTCTATGTCTTTTGATTGGAGCATTTAATCCATTTACATTTAAGGTTATTATTGATAGGTATTTATTCATTGCCATTTTCGTACCTGTGTTCCTCTTTCTCTTTCTCTCTCTGTCTTTTCCTTTCTTCCCTTAAAGCAGTCCCTTTAGTATCTCTTGCAGCATTGGTTTGGTAGAGGTGTATTCTTTTAGACTTCTTTTGTTTGGGAAGCTCTTTATTTAGCCTTCTATCTTGATTGAAAGCCTTGCTGGGTAAAGTAGTCTGGGTTGCAGGCCTTTGGTCTCATTGCTTGGAATATTTCTTGCCATTCTCTTCTGGCTTGGAGCGTTTCCATTGAGAAGTCAGATGCTAACCTAATTGGGGCCCCCTTGTATGTTACTTCCTTTTTCTCCCTTGCTGCTTTTAAGATTCTCTCTTTGTCTTGGAATTTTGCCATTTTAATTATGATGTGCCTTGAAGTGGGCCTGTTTGGGTTCCTTTTGATTGAGACTCTCTGTGTTTCCTGGATTTGTGTGGCTTTTTCTCTCACCAAATGAGGGAAGTTTTCCATCATTACTTTTTCAAATAGGTTTTCTATCCCTTGTTCTTGTTCTTGTCCTTCTGGTATCCCTATTATACGAATATTATTCCGTTTCATGTTGTCTTGCATTTCTCTTAAACCCTCTTCATTCTTTCTAAGCCTCTTTTCCTTATCTTGCTCATTCTGAGTGTTTTTTTCTATTTTGTCCTCCAACTCGCTGATCCGATCTTCTGCTTCATCGATTCTGCTTTTCATTCCTTCTACTGTGTTCTTCAGTTCAGAGATTGTATTCTTCATTTCCTCTTGGCCCTTGTTGATAGTTTCTATTTCCTTTTTCATGTTGATATAGTTTGCGGTGAGTTCATCATAGCTTCCCTGTAGTTTATGGTAGCTCATTGAGAGCTCATTGAGCTTCCTGACAACCATTGCTTTGAACTCGATATCTGATAGTTGAGTTGCCTCTGTTTTATTTAGCATTCTTTCTTGAGCTTCCTCCTTTCCTTTCGTTTGGGGATTGTTCTTTTGTCTTCCCATTGTTTGTAAGACTCTTGTTGTTAGCCTCAGCTTCTTAAATTGATCTGTTCTGGCTCCCTGGGTTTGTGGTATGACCTTCTGTGGTAGAATATCTGTGAGATTCAGTGGTGGATTCTCCTTCGGATATCCTGTTGTTCACCGCTTTCACTGTCTCATCAGCTGGAATACCCTCTTTTGGGGGCCAACTCTGGTTTTTGTTTTTGTTTTTTTTTCCCCCACAGTTTCAGGCTTGCTTGTTTGTTTGTTTTGTCTCACTCGTGGGTATTTACAAAAAGAAGAGGGGGGAAAATGAAAAAAAGAAGAAAGAGGAAACAAGAGGAAGGTAGAAGAGATAAAATTGAAAAGAAAGGAAGAGGGGATAAGAGAAGATGGAATTCAAGGGAGGCAAAAGGAGTTGGGGAGTAAAGAAGAAGATATAAACAATGAAGAAGGAGTAGTTAAAAACTCATATAGATAGACAGGCTTACAAACAAAAAGACACTAACAAACTGGCAAAACAAAAAAGAGACACGCACACAGACACCCCCACACAAATATAAGCAGCCAAAGGGGGGGAAAAAAGAACAAGCAAAGCACAACAAAATATTAAAAAAAATAAAAATATATAAAAAAATGAAAAAAATGAAAAAACAAAACAAAACAAAACAAACAAACAAAAAACACCCTCTTGTTGTTTTCAAACTTGCCAGCCGGTTTTTCAGGTCTTGCTGGCTGCAATGGCTGAGGGGTGATCTTATTGCTTTTCTCTGTGTTCAGAACTCAGTCCTCATTGTGCTATGTATCCCAGCGTTAGTGGGCACCTCTCCCCACAGGGTTTTCAGCGTGTGATCTGAGCCTCCTGGTGTGTGCGCACTTCTCCGAGTTTATGGGTGTGTGCTAGGTTCTCCAGACGTGCACAGCCGCCTGCCTTTGTCCCTGGGAGGCTTTCAGTGTTCGGGCACAGCTGCCTGCATTTGCTTCTGAGAGGGGCCTGCGTTCCAGCTGCTGTCCGGCGCCTGCACCTTGGGCCTGAGCTGTCCGAGTTTGTGCACCCGCCCGTGAACTGGCACCTCTGGCTCCACAGCTGTCTCCAGCGGCCTGCGCCTATGTTTTCACGAGTGTCCACTAGCCCGCGACCGTGTGCGGTCCCCTGAGGGTGTCTATTTTCATGCAGTTGTCTCACTTCACCCGCGCCTCTGTCTCTGTTGCGGCGCCTGTGCTTTCGTAGTCGCCCGGCGACCACGAAAACTGGGTTCAAAGTCGAGCAGTGACCTGGTGCGGGGCACCCACTTTTGCTCGGGCCGCAGTCGCGTGGTCGCCCCTGAGATCTCCCAGCCGGTTCAGTGGCTGACCCAGCTCCCTCCCCAGGGCCCTGGGGCAGGCTTGGCGGAGCGCCAGGCCGGGGCCTCAGCCGCCCCGCTCTCCGTGCGCTGGAACCCTGGGCTCTTATTGTTCCGAAGAGCTCTCCTTACCGCTTGTTTTTCAGTGTCCGCTACAATTTCCGACCTCTTATTCTCCAATATGCTGTGTTACTGTTCCTTGTCTGTTCTGGTCTTTCATAGATTGGCCCAGTTTTTCTCCCATGTGTAGAGGGGGAATAGGGTCTGCTCCCTCCTACCACGCCGCCATCTGAACTGCTTCTTTATCCATTCACCTATTGATGGACACTTAAGTTACTTCTGTATCTTAGCTATTGTAAATAATGCTGCAATGATTATATGGATGTACATGTCTTTTCAATTTAGTGTTTTGAGTTTCTTCAGATAAATATCCAGAAGCGGAATTGCTGGATTCTTTGTTTTCTCTCGTTTCAGCCTTTGTTTTAAAGTCTATTTTGTCTGGTATAAGTATTGCTACTCCAGGATTTCCTTTGTTTTTTTTTGTTTTTGTTTTTGTTTTCATGAAATAGCTTTACTTTCAGTTTGTGTGTATCTTTTGATCTCAAGTGAATCTCTTGAAGACAGTCTATGTAAGGGTCTTGTTTTGTCATCCATTCAGACATTGTATGATTTTTGATTGGAGCATTTAATCCATTTCATATTTAAAGTATTTTTGATAGATATGCATTTATTTCCAATTTATTATTTGTATTTTTATTTTTTTATTTCTTCATCTTAAAGAAGATCCTGTAACATATTTTTGTAATACTGGTTTGGTGGTGATGAACTGCTTTAGCTTTCTACTGTCTAAGGAAGCTCTTCATCTTTCCTTTGATTTTAAATGATAGACTTGCTGAATAGATTAATCTAGGTTGTAGGAACTTGCTTTTCATCACTTTGAATATTTCTTGCCAATCTCTTCTGGCCTGCAAAGTTGCTGTTGAGAAACCAACTGACAGTTTTATGGGAGCTCCCATGTAGATAAGTTACTGCTTTTGTCTTGCTGCTTTTAAGATTCTTCGTTTGTAACCATTGTATTTCAATTACAGTGTATCTTGATGTGGGCCTCTTTGGGTTCATCTTGTTTAGGACTCTTTGAGCTTCCTGGACTTGTATGTCTATTTCCTTTACCGGGTTAGGGACGTTTTCTAAATTTTTCAAATAGGTTTTCAATTCCTCGCTCTCTCTTCTCCCTCTGGCACCCCCATGATGCAAATGTTGGTGGGTTTGAAGTTGTTACAGAGGCTCCTTATACTATCCTCATTTTTAGATTCTTTTTTGCTATTCTAATTGGGTGTTTTCTGCTTCCATATCTTCCAAATCTCTGATTCAATCCTCTGCTTCATCTACTCTACTAGTGATTTCTTATAATCTTCATTTTTTATTGTTTTTTACCTCAGTTTTTATGTTTTTTGTCACTTTGTTGAATTTCTCACTAAGTTCATCTATTCTTTCCTTAAGTTCATTGAGCATCCCTGAACTCTGCATCTGGTAGATTGTTTGTCTACATTTTGTTTAGTTCTTTTTTTTTTTTTTTTTTTTGGAGTTATGTTCTATTCTTTCATTTGGGCCATGTTTCTTTATCTCCTCATACTTCCCTCTGTTAGTTTCTATGATTTAGGTAGAGCTGTTATGTCTCCAGAGCTTGGTAGAGTGTCCTTGTGTAGTAGGTGTCCTGTAGGGCCCAGTGGTACAGCCTATCTAGTCACCTGAGCCAGGTGCGCCAGGTGCACACCCTGTGTGGGCTGTGTACACCCTCCTTTTGTAATTGAGCCTTGATTGCTGTTTGGACCTCAGTGGGAGGAATATACCCCGAAGCCCATAGGCTATAAGGACTGGCTGCAACAGCCATGGAGGATCAGCTGTGCAGGGGCTGACCGTACAGAGCAGGACTGACATCAGCAAGTCTCTGGTCCTTGCTGAGTCTGCCCATTGAGTGTGTTGCTTATGAAATTGGTTGGATGGTGCTCTGATGTGTTTTAAAGCTGTCCACTTGGTGCACTGACTCTGGGGCCTCCTGGGAGATGCAGACCAAGGTCAGCCACTGTGCCCTGCCCAGCATGAACTAAAAAGTGATCTGAAGATGGTTGATACTTATTCTGGGCTTGGAGGTTCCCAGGAGAGGCCAAGCTGTGAACCAAGACTACCTGCCACTAATGCAGAGCCTGGGGCTATTTATCAAGAGGTATGAGGCACACTGAGGCCAGATGCTTCTTGCTTGAGAGATTTTTAGGAAAGTCTGAAGCATGAACCAAAAGGGCATTTGTATGGATACAAATGGCTTGGGTAGGTTCAAAAGTAGGGTGAGCAGGGTCTCAGAGAATTATCAAGGTGAGGTGAACAGTGTTAGCCAGGTTTATGGAGACTTAGATATGGTGGCCACTTTCTAGCTCTGTGTGAGGAGGGCTCAGAAAAGGAAGAATGGCTTCAGTCAGCACTTTCACCTGGAGAAAGGCACTTCCCTCAAGCTCCCACTCTAATTTCAGACAATTCAGTTCCTCCCCACTTATCTCTTGTGCCCTTTGAGCTAATGCCTCAGTGTGCAGCTCAGAGAGAGTGAGTATGAGTAAGTCTGTGTTGTGGGCCCTTTAAGAAGGATGCCTGGGCCCTGGCCAGTGTGGCTCAGTTGGTTGGAGCATCCTCCAGTAATCAAAAGGTTACAGGTTTAATTTGATTCCAGGTCAGGGCACATATCTAGGTTGCAGTTTCAGTCCCCAGCCTGGGTGCATGCAATCACTGCTCCAGATATGTAAATGAGGCAACCAATCAATATTTCTCTCACATTGATATTTGTCCTCTCCCTTCCTCACTCTCTTTCTAAAATAAAGACAATGAAAAAATGTCCTTGAATGAGAAAAAAAAAAGAAAGAAAGAAAAATGCCTGGGACTTCAGAAGCTCTCCATCTCACACAACCACAATCCTCACTGGCTTTCATAGAAGTTATGAGGACTTCTTCTGGCACTGGAATTCTGGGCTACAGGACCTGGTATGGGACTTGGATGCCTTCCTCCTCAGGTGAGACCTCCACAGCTGAGATATCCCTCCTGATTTTTATTTGCCACAGGTAGGTGTGGGACAAGCCTTTTCCACTTGTCTACTATTCCTACCAGTCTCGATGTGGGTTATTCTTTAAATCCCTAGTATTGTAGTAGTACTTCCATTCAACTAGATTTTAGGTGATTCTGAATGATGGTTGTTCTGTACTTCAGTTATAATTTTGATGTGATTTGATGTGAGAGGATTTGAGTACTGCATTTACCTATACTGCCATGTTGACCAGAACCCCTAAAAGTTTATTTCTAAAGGGCCCAAAAAAGCAAGTTGCAAAAAGATATAATTTCTACTATATACCTACACAATCAATTCATTTTTTAAAAGCCAGTACCTTGTATGTTTTTCCACTGTGTACCCAAGCACCTATGGGTACATAACTTATATATGACGTCTTTCTAAAAGGTATCCAGCCATGTAATATGAAAAACAGAGATATTTATTAAAGAAGATACAAGAAACATTGAACACAGGACAATGATACTTTGGTCCCCTTCAAAGTGGGCACCTTGGGACCTCACACAGTCCTCCCAATTGCCATCAGCTGCCTCATTGTATTTTTCTGAATCTCATACATGGTCTGAAATCTCTTCCATTTCAAAGGTGATTTTAGTTTCAGGAAAAGTCAGAAGTAGCATGGCACCAAATCTGGGCTGTGGCAGTGCTGAATCATCTGAGTGATTTGATGTTTCGCCAAAAAGCTCTGCAGGAGACATGATGCATGAGCAGGCATGTCATCGTGATGAAGCTGCCAATCACCAGTTGCCCATAGCTGCGGCCTCTGAATCATCCGAATAGTTTCCGAGGAGGAATGTTCAAACTTAACACAAAATTTGATGCAGATTTGGTGCTCTACTCACTCAGTCATTTTGAATGCAATGGCCACACAGTACACATGCTCACTCAATGGCGTCCACTGCCCCCACTGACTAGTACAGTGAAGTCATCATTGTGTACACATACGCATTTCAGTACACTCTCCTTGGCTGCCAGGGTACACTGATGTTGCATAAACTGTTCTTGTTATATTAACAATGGCTGTCCTTTTTCCATACAGACTTCATATATCTATAGCACTGCACTGTACAATAGCCACTCACGTGTGGCTATTTAAATTTAATTCATTAGCGTTATCAGTAAATAAAATTTATTGATAAAAATGAGTGACATTTTTAAAAAATGAATAAAGCAGGTATATGTAGAAAGATAACTTATTCCTGCCTCAAATTTTAAAATGGTTGTACCCAATTTAAATGAAATTAATTTTCCATTATACTCTCTTCCCTAATAGTCTTGTCCATATTTTTAAAAGATTTTATTTTTAGAGAGAGGGGAAGGGAAAGAGAAAGTGAGGAAGAAAAACACTGATGTGAGAAAGAAACATTGGTCAGTTGCCTCTTATACACACCCAGACCGGGGACTGAGCCTGCAACCCAGACATGTGCCCTGATCAGGAATTGAACCAGTGACCTTTTACTTTATGGAACAACACCCAAGCAACTGAGTCACACCAGTCAGGTCTTTCCTATAATTCTCAAAACTCTCCCCAACACTCGAAAAAGGGAAAGTTTAATTATTTTTCAGTGGATGGACATTTTTTAGACATGTATTTGTGTATGTGTAAATATGCTTATTCATGTATTTTTAAATGCTAGGAGAATTATCTTGTAAAACATGCTATGTGGTGGATATTAACCAACCATCAAATAAAAATACACAACAGCCCCAAAGGTGGAAAACAATATATTAATTTATTTCCGAGAAAACAATGTGGAACATTATTGAAATCACACACAGATTCAGTAGTTTTGGGGCATCTCCATGGGGAGGAGAAACCCACTAGCCCAACACTGCACTCTTCCAATGTTAAAGTATTAATGACACAGGAGGGGTGACCAGCAAAGAACATGTAAACATCTATTCCAAAAGATTTCTCATTCTATGTGAGAAAGATCCAGTGTAAAACATTCCTTCTTTTCAGGTGGTGTCATTTGAATAAGTTGAAAAATTACTCTGTCATTAGTTCTCCCTGAGTTTCCTCCACTCAGCCCTTCACCTCCTGATACAGTTCCATCTCTTTAAGCAGCAGGAGCAAAGTAAGCTTTATTTCAAAGTCACTCCCTTTAAATATGATTAACTTTCAACAGGTACAATTACAGAATAAAGAGAAAAAATGCATTAATTAAATGCATCATTAGTTGTAGTAAATGTTTTTCATTAGAATAAATATTGAGGAACTCAATAGATCAGTGGAATACAAACACAGACTTCACATTGTTCTGAGGACCTTTTCTCAATTTTAACACTGAGATCATTCTTAAAACCTACCTTCTCTGGTACAGCAAATATGGCTACATTTCGCCTTCTCTAATATTCTACCTCAGGAAATGAACTAAGACCAGTAGGAGAATCCCAACTGTCAAACAAGAACTTGTTTCTTGGTGCTTAGAAACAGGCTCTCTAACTAAGCCTTACTGACCTCATCTGCAACACGGGGATAAATAATGAGGACCTCACAAGAGAGTTGTGAGGTTTGAATGGTGAGCTAGCAGAATGCCTTGAACACAATAGGCTTTTTAGCTTCTGTCTCCTCCTTCCCTTCTTTCAAATAATCTCTGATTCAAACCTCAATTTGTAATTACTGATATCACAATCTACAATCCTTCATATGAGTGCATTAAAATACAACCATTATTTAAGGTTCTCTACAGCAGTCTTTCCAATGTTAACATTATTACCAAGACTTTTAGAGTGAAAAAGCTTCCATCTTAATTTTCCTGCTTTGTTTCAGCACATGTATAGTGTATAAAAGACACTCAAGAAATATTTATTAACTGAATGCTGAATGAATTGGATGAGTGAGTGGACAACGGATAAATGAGACAGATACTCAACCACAAATGAAAGCTCTTAAACATCTAGGCATTCTTATCAGCACCAGGCATTGTAAAGCCACTCAGAAAATGCTATGGATAGAATTTAGTCTACATTTTGCAAGTAAGAGAACTTTGATGGGGGTGGAGGGGGTGGTGACGAAGAGGAAAGTGATTCATTTTGAGGTGTCAGGGCACATTTTGACAAAATCAAGAAATATTCTATTCCCCTAAGTCCTTTTACTGAAGCACCTGGAAGGAACTGCTGTCTTAAAACACATCCTGTCTCCTAATAACTGTATATTCTATACAGAACTGCAGACAAGTAAACTGAAAATGCTAGTTTTAAAGTCCAGAACAGGATCTAGTTCTCAGTTCTAGTAGCTCAAGTTTTAGAGACGATAGGTGAGTTACCCCAAAAGCTGCTTATATGTCTGTGTGCAGTTGAGCAAAGAGCAGTGTCCATTAATATGTGACTACAGATCCGTTATAAAAGATTGCCTCTTCAAAGAAACCCAGTTCTTATTTTCCTAAGTTACATTACTTACAATCCTCCTTTTGATTAGAACATTTATATATGATGATTATCTGATGCAAAGATATGAGGACACTCACATTGATCCTTGATCAGAACAACAAACGGACATAGAGGTGAGCATCTAGAAACAGCCAGCATGGCCAAAGTGCCAGGATTGCTCCATGCAGCCTTCCTGTTGATGTATTTCACAGTGTCCAGTGGATGTTGTAACATGTAATAGGGTAGCCAGGTCCTGAAGCCATAACTTCAGTCCTTAAAATGTTAACCAAGGCAAAGTCTTCTCACAAAGGCTCTTCCTCCCAGTTGCGATTTACCTTCAATCATGAGTTGCAGTAGATCAAAAATACCAGCTGGGTTGTATTGCAGTTTCACTCTGATTTAGGGTTCTTTCTCGAAGTCTCAGTTCTAGGCATTCTATAGTAAGGGGGTACGTAGTGAGCTCAAACTTGTTAGCAAAAAGGCTTGGTGAATTAATCAGCCACTTTAAATCTCCATTTCCATAGATACAAATGCCATGGACATAGTGGCCTGCGAAGGAGAAAAACAAGACACAGTCAAAACATGCTTGCTTTCAAAGGTCAGGGGTAGTGAACTTGCATAGTGGAAGAGTTAGTGCCTGACTACTGAGTACCTAAAACTGGGCCAAGTGCTGTGAGTTTCTAATGAAACATGATTGTGTTGGTCCAGCCTACAAAGAAGTTCAATTCTTTATAGGAAAACAAAGGGTACAAATACATATTTGAAGAAAATGAGAGTTAAACAACACAAAGCAATAACATACTAGGCATCACGAGGCACTTCATGTATTATCAAATTAAGACTTAGGGATGAGAAGTTCCAGAAGTGTATAGATGTCTTTATGGGATGCACTGGTCAGGCTGCTTCCTGGAGCTCCGGCCTCATCTCTCTAAGTGCCTAGATGAGTAATAAACCCAACCAATACAACATGTCAGGACCACACTCCTTAATCCTGTCCAAGTCTTCCCCATTGAGATCCACAGCAATCCACAGCAATTGTTTGGTGCTTTGAGCACTTCTCCCCTCTCTCATATCCCACATTCAATCTGTCAGCAATTCTGTCAGCTTGACTTTCAAACTACTAATAGAATTTGACTACATTTCTATTACTCCCATCCTGTTCTAAGCCATCTCCATCTTCCTGTCTTGAGTTGTTGCAATAATAACTGGTTTCCATTGCCTCCACCTCTGCCAGTTTGTATATTCTCAGCATATCAACCATGTCTCCTCTGCTTCAATGGCTTCTCATCTCATGTGGAATAAAAGCCAAAATCCTAGCAATGGCATTTAAGACTTCTTAGAGTCTAGCCCCTTGTCACCTGGACTTACCTCCACCACTTTCTCCATAACTTATAACCCTTAATAACCACTGCTCATCCCTTATGGACACAATGGCCTCCTTACTGGTCCCAAGCACACCAGGCATGCTCTACTTGAGAATCCCTGTTTGCTCTTCCTACCCTGCACTGCCCCCTTTCCCCAGACATCCTCAAGGCTCCCTCTTACACCACCCGAGATCTCTGCTTCTAGGCCATCTTCTCAGCGAGGGTGTCTTTGATCTCTTTTCCTCCTTCTCTGATTAATTTTTATTTTCTCACTTTATGTATAAGCAGTACCATGAAGAAAAATACTACTTTTTTATTATCTTCCTTAACAGAGAACTGTTAAGATTGTCTTTCTCCTCAGATGAGAATATGAGCTCCAGAAGAGCTGGAATTTCAGGTTGTTCACTTTTATGTCCCCTGCACCTGGAACAGAGCCTGGTAAATATTAGGTGTTAAATTCATAGTTTTTGAATAAAAGGATGGAGAAGGATGAGTGGAGAATTAGTGGATGGGTAGAAGTAGCAAGCATCAGGTGGTTTCAGTTCGAGAAAAATGCCTCCGAAAAAAATGTCAAGGCAGGAATTTTCTGCTAGAATAGGGAGTTTTATTGGGGAATGGGTTAGAAACAAGAATGGTAGGAAGTTGGAATTTTTTTTCAGAGGTTTCTTGGCATATAATAGAACTACTATGGATGACTGACATAAAACAGTGTAAAGGCTTGGGCCTTTTTTATCCTATAATTGTGAAGAGTCAAAAGATTTTTGAATAGAAGAACCAAATGAAATTCATTTTAGTAAGATTAATTTTGCAGACCTTGGCAGGGTACATTAGAAATTGATCAAGAGACTACAAACTTAATGGAAACCAGAAAGGTCATTCAAAGTTGATGGTTGCCATGAATGGGAAAAAAGAATACTAGAGACAGAACACAGAAGGACTGTCAGGTCTTGATGATTAATTCAGTGTGGCAGGGAGGAAGTACAATAGAGAGTGAAGTCACTGGGGAAAGGAGCCAGAGTGGTGAGAAGTTAAAGAATAACTGGGTAAGAAGTTTAAGAATAATTTGGTGGTGAGAGGAACTGAATGCATAAGCAGCATATCCATGCTTAAGAAAATGCAAGTGAACAGGAAAGAATACTTGTTTGTATCAAGCAGAGGGTATACAGACAACTCGGTCTTCAGGATAGAGGTGATACTTGCAGGATACATAATACCAGAGAGAAGGAAAAGAATCAGCAGAGGGGAAGACACTGAGAATGCAAGAGAGCAAGAAGATAATTTAAGGGAACCCACACAAACCTGAGACCACAGATGGTGACCTTGGTTGGGTTGAGGATGGGTAACTTTTCCTCTTGAACCAGGAGAGAACAATAAGAGAATGTACCCAAAATACTCTAAGATGGAGTAAAAGGATGATATGGAAAAGTAATTGATAAGGACATTTTGATAAAATGTCTTAAAAGTTCTTCCTAGAGCTGAAATGTTCATTTGTTTTGATAGTGGAAAGGCTGGTTTAGCATGAGATTGAGAGCTTAAAGGTGAGTGAGAAAGCTAAAATGGTATATGCGGGAAGGGCACCAGGAAAATAATGAGGTAAATAAAAAAATAAGTAGGCAACCAGGAGCACCTAGGTGGTTAGATGGCAGGTCCCTTAACCATTCTCCAGCAATGTTCTGTTTAGGGAAACACAAGTGGCAAAAAGTGGGTAATGGTAATGATTAAGGACAGGAATCAGCCTTGTGGGGTCAAATGGCAAGGGAACCTAAAATGTTAGTGAAAACAGCATGGGATGGCTTGCAGAGTACACAAACTGGACAAAGAGTCCTTGGAAGGAAACTAGTAAAAGGAAGAAGCTGGAAAAGTTGAATCTCTGGAAATCCTAATTTTAAAAAAGCAAATACATTTAAAACAACAATAAAAACAACATATTTTACATAGGGATATAGCAATGAACACTTTGGTCAAAAGTGCTAGCCTTCTTGGAGCTTCTATTCTGCTCTTGGGAAAAAGTAAATGCATATGGTATGTAAATTGGTGAAGGAAATTAGTAGGGTAACAAAGTGATCACAATCAGAGATGAGAGCTCTAAGTTCAAGACCATAGAGCTAAAATGGTGCTCTGTGATTCTAAGTGCTAAGAGGGCTTATAAAGTATGTATGCACACGGGTTTGGAATAAATTCTATTACTCGGTGCCAAGGGGGAAAGGTCCAGATTGTATTATTGACTTGCTGATTTGGCATGCAATATTCTACTTCCTTTGGGTTATGCTCTTTTCTTTTTCCTCTATGGAGGTTTGGAGGACAAATAATTTTTACACTCTGAACCTGATAAAACTTTCAGGTGTTCATTGGCATAACAGGTACCAAGAGAAGAAAACAAGACATTTGTCTGAGAGGGGCTTGGGCTACCCAAGCTTTGTACCCAATGTAGGTTCCTGGCCAGGGGTTACCTATGCTCATGGCCACACCTGCCACATGATCAGTAAACATTCCTTCAAAAATGCAAATGTGACTAGCCTATACCTTCTCTGCTGGGATAGGACCTGGATGAAGGTGATGACAAGGAGATTGAGGTAAGGCTCAACTTGGGGGGTGGGCATGGCTGCTGTGCCATGGGAATGGGAGCTTCTGTGGTAGGGGAGGGCCAGAGCTGCAAAGGAATGCGAAGTGGGTTCCCATTGTGGATGCAGAAGTCCTCAAGTGTTGCAACTGGAGAGAAGGTGGAAAAGCAGATCAGAGGATGACTGCAGTGGTTCTAGAGGGAAGATAATGGGGCTTATAGAAGGATGTGGAGAAGACAACATATCCCAGATATTGGGACTCTGACTGATGGTGATGGTCCATTTTCTAAGTGCAAAGCAATCTCCTCCCCATTCTCCTCCTTCCAGTAGACAGGCAGGCCATGATGAGAATGAAGGCAGGCAGCAAGAACTACCCCTTGGAGAAAATGTAGGGTAATTAAGGTAAAGGTATGAACGTGCTACAGAATGGATTGAAATTTCTGTACAGCGATGTGAGGACATTGCCATCCACAGTGGGAGGGGACTCATAAGAATGAAGTTGAGTAATGGAGAGGTGTAGAAAAGCAGCAGTCTACAATTAGGTGTAGATAAGATGGACCAGTCAGTGAAGCCATGGATTGAATAGAAGGGTGGAGGAAGAAAAGCCTCATTTTTGCCGGGAAAAATGTCAAACTTCCATATTCTCTCATCCATTCATTCACTTAATCACTTGCTCACTGAATACATATTAATTGTGTGCTATTATGGGCTGAATTGGGTCCCCTCCCACAAATTCATATGTTGAAGTCCTAACCCCCAATACCTCAGACTGTGACTATATTGAAAGAGGTAATTAAGTTAAAATGAGGTCATATGAGTAAGCCCTAGTCCGGTATGACTGGTGTCCTTACTAGAAGAGATTGGGACACAGACACACACAGAGGGATGACCATGTGAAGAAACAGGGAGAAGATGGCCATCTATCTATCAGCCAAGGAGAAAGGCCTCCAAAGAAACCAAACCTGAGCAAACCACACCTTGCTCTTGAATTTCTAGCTTCCAGGAGAGTGAGGAAATTAATTTCCTTTGCGTAAGCCACCTGGTCTGTGGTTATGTATAAAATGAATTTGTTTTGTTATCCCTATCAGACAAATACACATGCCTACCACGTACCAGGCAATAGTTAGAATGAAATGTGTGCAAGACTGATAATAACCCTTCTTCATAAGATTCTACAGAAATAAAACTACTTAAAATTTCGAGTTCTTATCCATTGGAAGAGAAGTCTCTCATTGGTGTCACCTGCCGTCATGCTGGAGCTGCAGCAAACACCTCCCAACCGGAAGCCTGCCTGTGGAGGGAGCAGAGGCTGACATAATGGGCGGGGGTCCAGCCTGCTCTGTGGTGACGGCATGCCATCACTATGCACCCTGACCACTTTCCTCTCCTGACTGCTGCACTCTCAAAAAGAACAAAAAGAGAAATAAACGATAATAAGAGAGCAGAAACTAGCAAGAAGAAAGTACCATTATAATTTGGACCTACCTGGACAAGGTCTGTGAAATGCTTAAATTTACTTTTCAAGGACTGTGTCTTAAAGCCTCTAGCTACTCTTCTAATAACCCACTGATAGGTCTAAAGATACCAGCAGTTTTCTCAGCGAGAACCCTGTATTCCACAACTGCCTTCATGCCAGCACCAACAAGCGGTATGGTCTCAAAGTGTGAAACAAATGCCTCACCATGGCAACCTCCGTGTTTATCTTCCATGTCAATCCACTTGACGGCTCTGAGGTTACCAGTCCATGATGCATTTGGCATGGAGCCAGGGACACCTGCAATGTTGATAAAAAAGAAAAACGTAAACAAGAACCAAGAGAGAAGGGTGTCAATTTCATCAGTTAACTCCACAAGTCATTTTCTTTCAGTGTTATCTTTCACATCAGATTTTTCATTATTGTTGCAAGACCCCAAAGGCTTATGACATGAATGGTTGGTGGTTATGAGCCTGGCCTTGCCACCAGTAAAAACAATCTACTGATTTTTCATAGTGTGTGATCAAGCCTGAAAAGCAGAACCTAAGAAATATTGTAGTGTAAAATCAAAATGCAGAAGAGAAAGTTGGAGAGTTTTGGTGTCTCAATGGCCTTTAACTAAACTTACTTTACATGCTAACGTTAATTTTTGGGGGGACTTTCTAGATTGGTTCTATCTTATAGTGAAGGCCCAGGAAGCAGGCTACTCTAGGTTCTTAGTGCTGACAAGAGAGCAATTCCATGGTTGATCTTATGCGAAGTTGCATTATTAGGCATACAGAAGGAAGACATCTTGTTCACTACATTTATAACTCATAAACAAATCTTTTAATACATTATAGTTTCTTTTTAAGTACTTCTTGAGCATTTGGTACTGACAAGCACTGTGCTGTGAAGTGGGGACAGAGAGAAACCAAACATGATTCCTGACCACCCAATAAAGATAATGAATTGTCAAAACCCAAACAATGGGTTTTGAGCTTTGAGTTTTTCCTATAAGATTGGTGTACACTGATCCACTCATCTTCTCTATTTCTTTCAGTTGGTCTTTGGCCAAATGCTGTTGCTGGCTTGTTTTGAAACATAGACAATTACCCTTAAAAAGGGGAAGGGAGTTTTAAGTTGTCATCTTGCTAAGCGAAGGTTTCTCTAACTTGGCATTACTGATTGACACTTTGGGCTGGATAATTCATTGTTGTACGTCCTTTCCTGTGTATTGCATGATGTTTAGCAGCACTCCTGACCTCCACCCACTAGAGGCCAGTAATTGTGATAATCAAAAATGTTCAGATATTGCCCAATATCTCCTGGGGGAGCAAAATTGCCCTGTTTAAGAAACACTGTGCTGAGCTACCTCAAATAACCCTCTTCATCTCATTAAATTTTGGATAGTTCCCAGAAATCTAAGGGTCCATTTAATCACATGGGGTAATTATACCCCAAGATTTTCATTACTGGAAAAGGAGTATACGGGAATCAATGCAAATGCAACTAGAGGAGGCATATTTTACTTCAAAAGAGCCACAGCAATTTCACCAATGAGAAATTTGATCTGAACATAATTTTGATGTAATGGCATTTTGCAAGTGATATCTGTATGCAACAGTCCTTTCTTTTTAGACCTTAAATATTTATTGATAAGACATACTGCAGTAGGCAGAATAATGGCTCCCCTCCCCAAACATACTCATACACTTAAAGAAGTCTGTATCCTCACTCCTGGAACTTGAGAATATGTTGTGTTTTGTGTGGCAAAGGAGAATTAAGGTTGCTACTCAGCTGACCTTAAGCTGGGAAATAGGGAGAGTAGCCTGATTTATCCAGGTGGGTCCAATGTAATCACAGGGTCTTTAACAATAAAAGAGGAAAGCAGGAGAATTGATTGCACTGGTATGATATGAGGACTCAACTTGTCTTTGCCATTTAAAAATGAAGGAAGGAGCTAAGGAATGCAGGGGTCTCTAGAAGATGGAAAACATAGGAAACAGATCCTGCCCAGACCCCACAGAAAGAAACAGCCATGTCAACACCTTGATCTTAGCCTGGTGAGACCCATCTTGGACCTGTGACCTACCGAACTGTATACATTTATGTTCATTAAGCTGATAAATTTGTGGGAAATTGTTATGGTGGCAAATAGAAAACTAAATACATGCTCATGAGAAAAAGTGACCCAAGACGATGGATATTTTTTAACAAGGAAAAAAATTAGACATGACTAATATTTTTTAAAGAAGTTTAATTGGATAGACGTATGAAAGTATTTCCTCTTTAAGAATATAAACAAAAACGCGTATTTTCAGATGAAAAAAAGCCTCTGTTCTTTTGTCCTGATGCCACATGATAATTATATGATGATATAAATGCAGAATTGTACGGAAGTTTCCCAACTAAAATTAAATTCTGCACAACACTCCTGTAAAATAGCATGAGTCTTTACCCCTAAGGACTTTGTACAAGTCAGTATTGTTTTCTGGCTGCTAAACTTGGAAACTTTGCTCATGCATGTTGAATATTTAGGAAAAAATGTTATTTATTAAGCAATATTTCTTCCCACTGTTCTGATTTACATTCAATACTTAAAAAATTCATTTACGTGTGTGCCTATTCCCAAAGTAGCTTCTTTGTTTTGTTCTCAGCACACATTAAAAAAAATTTTGGAATAAAACTTGCCATGGTTAAGATAGGGTGGGGAGAGGGCAGTCTGGAAAACAAAGAGGTAATTTAGTATATTTATTCATGTCAGCAAGATTGGATTAATATTTTGATTAAATAACTACAGCGGAAAAGTGAATAAAACAGTGCCACGGCGAAAAGTTCCTTACACTCTTTTCACTGATTACACATTTAAAAGAACAAGATATTTTTCTTCCTCTGTCATTCTCACTGACATTGATCAACACAAACTGACTCTTCCTCAGAATCACATTCCATTATTCTGGAGATAAAATAGTGACATTCATAATTAATGACTTGTGTCTTTAAAATAAACACATAACACCTATTAACCTCCTGCTAATAAAATTTCAAACTTCAACTTCTATACTTTCTTTTGGATGACAAATCTCAAATTTATCTGTTTAAATATTATTCATGTTTGTGCATAAAAAATGACATTTTTCGAAGCAGAAGCAAGAAGGTCAAACACAGATTAAATTGAATTCCAGTTTGTCTCTTTTTACAAATAATATTGAGACAGAGAAATGTTTCCAGAAAAGGACATGAAGCCTTGCTTTTTCAGTGTGGTTCTTGGCTAGGATACATCATCTGGGAACCCATTAGAAATGCAGAATCTGAGGCCCCATCCAGACCTCCTGCACCAGAATGAACATCTCCACAAGCTCCCCAGAGGATTCCTAGGCATTACTATGTCTCAAAAGTTCTGGGCAATCATCAATGCTGTGAAGAGGACACAGATCCTTTTCCTTCTCTCCTCGAAGTCCTTCTCTCAGCCTTCATCAAGTTTCTGGGTTAGACTCACTCTCTTATTCTCCATCAAATTTTACTGATATGAAGAAATCTGGTGCTACATGTCTTTACATCCCTTGATTAATGTAACAAACTTGACCAACTGCAGGAATATATCAAATATGTGCATTTTAATGTACCTCTCAAATCAGCTCTTTGAAGACAATCGGCCCTGCTGTTATGGGGGGAAGCCTTGTTGAGCAGAAGTTCAGTCCTCACAGTGCCCTTCATGTCACAGTGTTTGGCCCTGAGGAAACACTGGATCAACGTTAAAGGAGTGAGTAAACGAGTATGGCACAAAGGATTGTGCCATCAACTCAGTCTTTATTGCTGATGGTGAGGACCAGTCAGCTCCTGTGTGGATCAGACAGGCCTGGTTGCTGCCTTGGTTTCCCAACAGGCCACCATAATTTATGGTGAAATAATGTTCTACTTCTCAGTATCTAAATGTATTTCTTCCACCCTTTCCGCAAGGGCCAACCTGTCAGCTTGCCCTCTGGCAATAGCCTAGGTGGCTGTCAGTCATCTTATTCCCCACATCTGTCCTGCTTGGTACAATGAGCTCAGTGGGGAGAAAAACACTGAAGATTTCTGGTGACAACTCAATTCAAATAATGTGTGAGCCTCACTTAGTTGTCATTTTGAAGATAATGGCAAGCAAAAGATTGAATAGCCTAAATGCATAGTGTACACTATACATTCAGTAAGTAATTTAATTTGGCTTGAATGAAAAGATACACGGAGACCCAAAGCTATTGATCCCACCACCTGTGCCAACATCCAATTGTTCCTTCTATTCCATACCAGCATCTACTAAGCCTAACTCTGTTTCTTGTTTTTCTTCAAGAGACTTGCCTTCAGCAAACCACATGATGGGATAGACACTGGCCGTGGAATTGAGGAACTTAGTTCTCATCCCAGCTTTGTCATTAACCAGCTCTGTATCCTTGTACATCATTTAATGTCACTCAGGCTCACCTTTCAAATGAAGTAGGTAGATTACATCAGTGATTTTTCAACCTTTCAGACTGCAAACCACCATCACATACTCAAAGTGCAAACAAACATTTTACAAAATAGGTCTATTTATGCAATGCACTTGCTTATTTTACATTATTTTCTGGTCTAGACTCATGTTAAAAACTACACAAAACCTATTAAAGTGATTTCTGGATCCACTAATGGGATGCAACTACTACTTTAAAAATACTGGACTAGATGACTATATTATTGTTGTAGCTAATATGACTATAATTGTTGACCGTCAAGATTCTAGGAAGGTAGTTGTGAGGTTTATGGGTAATAGTCTATCCTCAATTCACAGGTATCCCAGGAAGGATCTATTTTTTATTCTTTCTGAAATGTAGCAAAAAGGACACACCAATATTTTAAACTATAAAGTCCAATTCTATTTCCTCTTCATAGGCTTATTTAAACAAAAGATTGGAGATAAAGTTTACAGAGTAACCAGAAATGTTTTTCTTGGGGCTCAGCCTTTATTAGTCAAATAACTGCATTTGTTGAATAAATGAAGATGATTCTTTGAAATATAAGCTTTATTTATATTGACTTGACTTTCCTATTGTTCCTACACAGCGTGGTCCTCATTTGGGGAGATCTATATCCGGTAACAAATTCTAGCAACTGCTAATTAGTTAGGCTCAGATATGTACTTTTTGACTTATTAAATGAACACAGAATTTTGTTTTTAAATGTCAAAAGTCAATGCTGATGTCAGTTTATTGAAAGAGATTTTCTCACAATTAAATGGTGGTGCTGTGAATTGGTACAACTCTGGAGAGTTAATTTGAAAACAAGGTAGGAAAACCCACCATAATTGCCAATTCCCTTTAACCTTTTAAACCAATAGTTTTGTTAAAGCTAAGGAAATAATTCATTTTTTTCTCCTTTTTATTGCATTTACTGGGGTGATTCTGGTTTACAGAGTTATACAGGTTGCATGTGTACAATTCTATAACACATCATTTGTACACTGTTGGTGGGAATGCAGGTTGGTGCAGCCACTGTGGAAAACAGCATGGAGTAACCTCAAAAAAATTAAAAATGGAACTGCCTACGACCCAGTGATTCCACTTCTTGAAGTTTATCTGAAGAAACCCAAAACACTAACTTGAAAGAATATATGACACAGCCCAACCCTGACAGCTGTCATCCTGCGCTCAATCTGTGAGTCTGTCTCTATTTTTGGTTGTTCAGTTTATTCATTAGATTCCACACATGAGTGATATCATATGGTACTTGTCTTTCTCTGACTGGCTTATTTCACTTACCATGGTGCTCTACAGGTGTATCCATGCTGTCACAAAAGATAAGATTTCCTTCTGTTTTAGAGTCAAGTAGTATTCCCTTGTGTAAATGTAGCACAGCTTTTTTATCCACTCATCTACTGATGGGCACTTGAGCTGCTTCCAGATCTTGGTGATTGTAAATAATACTTCCATGAACAGAGGGGTGCATATATTCCATCCTTATGCATTTTTTGGAATAGTTTGAGAAGAATTGGTGTTAGTTCTTTGAATGTTTGATAAAGTTTACCTGTAAGCCATTGATCCAGGACTTTTGTTTGTTGGGAATTTGTAAATTACTGCTTCAATTTCAGTAGTTGTCATCTGTCAATTCAGATTCTCTGAGTCTCTCTGATTCAGTTTTGGAAGATTGTATGTTTCTAGGTATTATTCATTTTGTCCAGGTCCAATTTGTTGGCATACAGTTGTTTGTAAAATTTTCTTACAATTCTTTGTATTTTTTTGGTGTCAGTTGTTATTTCTCTTTCATTCCTGATTTTATTTATTTAGGTCTTCTCTCTTATTTTTCTTGATGAGTGTGGTTAAAGGTTTGTCAATCTCATTTATCTTTTCAAAGAACAAGCTCTTGGTTTCATTCATCTTTTGTATTTTTTTCAGACTCTGTATCAGTTATTTCTGCTCTGATCTTTGTGATTTCCTTCCTTCTACTCCCTTTGAGCTTTTCTTGTTGTTCTCTTTCAAGTGTAAATTTTGATTATTTATATGAGTTTTTTTTTATTGTTTCTTGAGATAGGCCTGTAATGTTATGAGTTTCCCTATTAGGCTTGCTTTCACTATGTCTCATAGATTTGGAGTTGTTATGTTATAGTTTTCATTTTTTTCAAGGTATCTTTTTAGTTCTTCCTTGATCACATTGTTACCCATTCATTGTTTTGTAACATGTTGTTTAGCCTCCATGTCTTTGGGTGTTTTCCAGTTTTTTTTCTTCGATTGATAACTAGTTTCATACCATCTGGTCAGAGAAGATGCTTGATATGATTTCAATCATCTTAAATATATTGAGACTTGTTTTGTGTCCTAACATATGATCTACCCTAGAAAATATTCCATGAACACTTGAAAAGAATGTATATTCTGCTGATTTGGGATGAAATGCTCCGAAGATATCAATTAAATCCATTTGATCAAGTGTGTCTTTTAAGGCCATTGTCTCTGTTGATTTTCTGTCTGGAAGATCTATCCATCAAAATCAGTGGGTGTTAAAATCCCCAGCTACAACTATATTTCTGTTGATCTCTCCCTTTAGTCCATCAAGATTTGCTTTACATATTTAGGTGCTCCTATGTTGGGTGTGTAAATGTTTACTAGGGTTATATCCTCTTGTTGGATTGTTCCCTTTATCATTATGTAGTGTCCTTCTTTGTCTCTTACCATAGCCTTCTGGAAATCCTTGGTTATAAGACTTCTTTTCAGCTAGTCTTCAGATGGTTATTCAAGATGATTTTTCTGGCCCTGGCTCGTGTGGCTCAGTGAATTGAGCACCAGCCTGTGAACCAAAGGGTCCCCAGTTCAATTCTCAGTCACTGCACATGCCTGAGTTGCAGGCTAGGTCCCCAGTGGGGAGCACACAAGAGGCAACCACACATTGATGTTTCTCTCCTTTTTTCCCCTACCTTCCCCTCTCTCTAAAAATAATTTTTTTTAAAATGATTGTTCTATAATTTAATAATTCCAAATTTGTCCTGGGAGGAAGTGAATGTAGTGTCCATCCACTCTGCCGCCATCATGGGCATTGGAAAACCTGTTGGAAGTTCTGACTGTAATCCTGCAGAGAAGTCCACAGTGAAGATTTAGTATGCCTCAACAACTGCTCCATAGTGAGCCCTACCAAGATCCCAACACCTCTGCTGGATTCACAGTATGTCTCTACTGACCAGCAAAAACAGCTTTTAAATTAAACCGTTTTCAATTTATTAAAAAGAAAACACCTCAACTTCTAAATATAAGTGGTCCACACCACCCTAAGCTTTTATCTTACATTGTTTAAAACATTTACTTAAAATAGGCAGGAAGCATCACTGCCCCACATTAAATGAAGGAAAATCAGGAAATAATTCTTAAGGTGTTAAAATCTGTATATGAAAATGTTCATTATGACATTATTTATACATGCTCACAGCACAGGCTTTTAAGTCAAACAGAAGGCATTTCAAATCACTACCTGCTATTACTGGCTGTGTGACCTTCAACGGTTGTGTAATTTTTCTTAAACATCATGTATTAATCTTCAAAACCTCGTAGGACTTCGTCAGTGTTAAATAAGATAATGTGCATGTTGTGCTTAGCATACAGCCTAGCATACGTAGCTACTCAATAAATGGTTGAAAACATAAACCCTCTATTAAAATCATGGGGACATATAGCTGTAAAAGACATTTTTTTTTTTTTTTACAATAAAGCAAGTTTTTTACCCTTGACATTACTGACGGTTGGGCTGGGTAATTTTTTGCAGATAATTCTTTGCTGTGGGGGTTGTTCCGTGTACTGTAGATGTTTGGCAGCAGCATCCCTGGCCTTTACCTACTAAATATCAATATCACTGCCTCCCACCCCCATAGCCCATCCCCAGGTGTGACCATCAAAAATGTTTTCAGATATTGCCAAATGTCCCCAGGGAGGTAAAATCACCCATGGTTAAAACATGAAATCTTACATCATTAATAAAACTGTGTATAAATATTTGCATGTGAAATGAAAAATGTTTTAAATTCGTAAAACTTTCTTTAATGTTATTATTGTATTACTCTTATATTTTTACTTTTAAAAAATTTTAATCCTCACCTGAGGATATGTTTTTTATTGCTTTTTGAGAGAGAGGAAGAGGGGGAGAGAGAGAGAGAGAGACATCAACATGAGAGAGAAACAATGATTGGTTGCTTCCTGTACATGCCTTGATCGGGGATCGAACCCATAACCTAGGTATGTGCTCTAACCAGGGACCAAGCCTGCAACCTTTAGTATATGGGACAATGCTTCAATCAACTGAGCCACTGGACCAGAGTGCTTTTATATCTTTTTTTTTAAAGATTTTATTTATTTATCTTAGAGAGGGGAAGAGAGGGAGAAAGAGAGGGAGAGAAACACCAATGTGTGGTTGCCTCTCATGTGCCCCTTTTTGGGGACCTGGCCTGCAACCCAGGCATCTGCCCTAACTGGGAATCGAACCAGTGACCCTTTGGTTTGCAGGCTGGCGTTCAATCCACTGAGCCACACTAGCCAGGGCTGCTTTTATATCTGTACAAGTTTTTTTAGATACATCTGAATATTACTTGCTTCAGTGATTTGGTAATTGTGCTTGTGATAGTGTAAGAATAATTCAACACAATATAAAAACACACAATATTGATTGTTATTAGCTTGCACAATAAAAATGGAAATTAGCTGATGACTGAGAAATGCAGTGTTAAATAAGATATAGACTCTTTTTCTCATTGTTAATATTTAGAAATGAAAAGATACAGTGCTGTTTTCACCTACCAAAAGTTCATTGATCACTTGGGATTGTTAGAACATGAAACATGAGATTGTACTTTGTTTCATGTGGGTATTTTCTAGAGTTCTGCAGTCCATAAGATAATAAACAGCCTAACATCCTTAAAATGACAGTTCTTCACATTCACCTCTGATAATTACCGACAAATTGACTCTTCCTTGGTTGTAAAAGGAAAAGATGGAATGGAGAAAGGAAGGAAAATCCAGAGTTTTGAACTCGAAGGGATTTTAGAAGTTTCAATGTTTTAGTATTTTAATCTTTCCCCCCTCATTTCCAAGCTGTGTACACTAGAGCCTAGGAAACTTAAGTGAATTGCTCAGGAGTGTGGACATGCTAAATAACTTCTTGGTTCTATTTCAAGATAATTTGTTCACTTATTCAATAGTTTCTTTTTTGGCCCTAAATATTTTTTTTTAATCTATTGATGTGACATTGGTTAATAAAATTATACAGGTATCAGGTGTACAATTCTGTATCATCTGTATATTGTGTTGTGTGTTCATCGCCCCAAGTCTCCGATCACCATTTACCCTCCCCTTGCCCTCTCCTACTTCCCCCACCACCTTAATGGTTTTTTGCGTGCCTTCCATGTTCTAAAATAGATGGTGGGGTAAAGCCATGAACGAGATGTTCTTAGAACTTTCAGCCTACTGCATCCACTGGGTTTGTATTCATTAATATTTTTACTAGCAGCCCAGACACCTCTACTCAAGAGTCTTTTCTGGACAGTCTTCTGGTGAAGAACAGGAAAGGTCAGTGGAGCATTTGGAAAACTGGGCAATGCTTGTCCCAGAGCAGCTCACATTTCATTACAATCCTGACCTTGATCCATTGGTCCTCTGCCTACATTTCTTTTTGGCTTTTAATCATCTTTAGCACTCAAACACCCCTTAAATCATGGCAAATTTTTCTGAAGTAGTTTAGGTCTTGTTTCACTGCTTCCAGACGTGTACCCTGACAACCTTCCCTTGTTTATTCCACCACACCATGACATTCTTCAAAATCCTTCTCTTTCATAATTAATCCAAATTTAGTTAATCCCTTCCAGCTATGACTATTAAAATTTTGTGCTGTACAGGAGCCCCCAACTGATTTCCAATCTCCTGGCAGCTTTTCAAGTCTTCCCTGGCTTATTAAAAAACAAACAAACAATTGTTCTAGCATGTGAGAGGAGAACCCCAAATTTGACCCATCCAGGGCTGCATCAAAATTATGCTAACAAGTAGAGAAAAGAATAAAAACAGTCAACCTTTAAGATCTATTTGCCTCCCCGAAAATGTGGCACAGTGCAAGTTTCTGAACTCCAGCACTCTGAGGATAAACTTGGATAAATAATTTGTCTTTCAGCATCTTCCCTCTATGCATTCTTTAGAAGACTGACCTGTGTGAGTATATGTTGTACTTTTTGTTTTTAATATGTCAAAGCAAAATTATGATAATTCAATGCAGAAAAGATATTAAAATGAAGAACAATTGGTTTATAATTATATGCACTATTCTGTTATTATTTCTCACTCTTTCCTCCCACTAGTTCTGTTTAAGGGGTCCTCTCTTTGGCATCACACACCTCTAGCAGCCAGAAAATTGTCATTAGTTTCCCTTTGTAACTTTCCTTAAGTTACCCTGCTTACCTGAGAGTGAAGTTTTGTGAGTAAAGCATGAAGTGATTAGCAAATTCATTATGATCATGTTGTTTCATGAAAGTTTGAGATCCAGTAGCCTTTCAAACAAAAGAAGTGAGCCTTTTATTTAAAGATTAATAAAAGCATTTAGCAGCAAAAATGCACATTATAGTCCCTGCCCAAACCATTCACCGAGAGTGGCAGAGGACCCTTTGAGGGAGCTGTATCAGGCAAGGCTGATTCCTGGGACAAATAGGAGGGAAGTCCTCTCACATCAGACTGTTATCAAGTGTTTCAGGAATGCCATAATGTCTCAACAAACATCAGAACACTGTCCATGATATATAAACAGAGTCATCCTCAGACATGTGGCCAAATAACTAGCAAATATGCTGCAAATTGTTGAACAAAAAGGAGGGAAGGAAGGATAAAAGGAACGAAGGAAGGCAGGCACTTGAAGCACTGTTTTCAAACTTAAGAATATATCAAAACTTCTTAGAGAGCTTGTTAAAATAAAAATTACTGGGTCCTTATACCCAGATTTTTTCTTTTCTTTTCTTTTTTAAATTGAGATACAATTGACATTTAACATTAGTTTCAGCTGCAGAACATAATGATTTGATGTCTGTATATATTGTGAAATTATCACCACAGTGAGTCCAGTAAACATCCAACTGATTTTCTTTTGAGCTTCAACTGACTTCCAGTTGACTGACAGCTCAGTTCTTCAGGCCTTCCCTGGCTGCTAACAGAGCTGCGTTCCCTTGCGCGCACTGCCCTAGCTCAGGTGCTCCACATCTTTCACCAAGACTGTTTTAATAGGCTACAAAGCAGTCTCCGCTCCAGACTGCCCACTTCATTGGCGGTACCACCAGATAGTCCTTTCCATAATCAGTGTTGACCCTATTGCTCTTCTATGTGGGGGATGTAGGATTACTTCGAACCATCCATCTAATGTCTGTTCCTTCAAGCCATTTTAAGATGTCCACCAGCCACTCACCCTATACCATACAAAAGACTTGCATCATCCCAGACCTTTCCTGCTGATACCATTCCACCTCTTACTCAAATTCAGACTCCTCACCCCCACTTTCATTTTACATTGCTGCCTTTGCACCTCTGGACCCAGCTTCACATTTATGTCCTTCCATAAAAAGCTCAACTGGCATTTTTTTTTCTTTTGCTTAAAATTGTCACTAATCACCCTGGCTGGTGTGGCTCAGTGGATTGAGTGTCAGTCTGTGAACTGAAAAGTCACCAGTTCGATTCCCAGTCAGGGCACATACCTGGGTTGCAGGCCAGGTCCCCAGTGGGTGTGAGCAAGAAGCAACTGATTGATGTATCTCTCACACATTGATGATTCGTTCCCTCATTTTCTCCCTCCCTCCCCCTCTCTGTGAAAATAAATAAGTAAAAAAACATTTAAAAAAAGATTGTCACTAATCAAGACCTAGCCATCTTCTCAGAACTGTAAGCCTGGCTGGGTCCATCGGTTTGCTGCTATAGATCACATTCCACCCAGGAAGACACCAAAATACTCACGAAGCACATAAAAACATTTTGCAATCTTGTCCCCAGACTACAAACAGCCCAGAAACCACACCCGAGGGGTGTGTTTGGTTTGACCACCAAAGAAGGGTGAGTGGAACACAGTAGTAAACAGATTTCCCATGCAAGTCTGAATTGCTAGTGTCTGTCAGCAACAATTCCCTGGGGCTTGAGGGAGCCAGAAGCTCTGCTGCTGCCCTGTTGTCTGTCTGGCCCTGTTGACTTACAGTTTGCAACACTGTTTCCAGGCCTCATCTTTCATCACTGTCCACACACATCCAGCTGTCCTGGCACCCTCTTGGGAATTTCTTGAATAGGTCTTTTTTTCACCTAGTTCTCCATACCTTGGCATATACAAACATCTAATATAAGAAAACAAGCTCAAAATAAATCCTGGGGATATAATGTACGGCATGGTGACTACAGTTAATATCAGTGTATTGTATATTTGGAAGTTGCTAAGAGTAAATCTTAAAAAGTTCTCATCACAAGGAAAAGATATTGGTAACCATGTATGGTGATGGATGTTAACTAGACTTACTGTGGTGATCATTTTGCGATATATACAAATATCCAATCATTATGCTGTATACTTGAAACTAGTATTATATATGTCAATTATACCTCAATTAAGAAAAAGAAAACCGGCCTCAGTCCACACCGCACCCCGCTCCTTTTTCCCTTCACTTTCCCAGGACCCCACCCCCATGCTGGCTCGGATACGCCTGAACACCAAATCAAAGGTAGGAGCTGACTGCAGTCTCTAAGGCACGCTCACCAACGAGGAGGGGTGGGGAGCCGCTGGCACCAGCGCCCCACAGAGGGGCAAGCCTGTGCCTACCCCCCACCCATTCACCACCCCAGCCTCCTCTGGATTGCGGGAAGAGTTTTCCGGGCCTGGTGCAGCTTGACAGAGAGTTGGAGTTGACCACCCCAGGGTGACAGGTGCCAGTGGTGAGGCTGCCAAGAAGGGGTTAGGGGATCCTGAGGGGCGGAGCATCCTTCTCCTCTCCCCCTCCAGGTCCTACTCCTCACCCTCCACCCTGCCCCCGCACAGCGGTGACCCCTGCCACCTCAGGAGCCCTCTGCACTTAGACACTATCATCCTGCCACACTATGGAACCATGTTCATCAGGTGAAATTTTCCAGGCTCTTAATCATGCTGAGCAAACACTTAAAAATAAGGAGAGAATGAAAACTACTTGAGACATAAACAGTTATGTGGTGCAATTCTAGTTGCTGGTGGTGGCAGAATTTCAGCTCATAGATTGGTGCTCTCCTCTGTCTCAGATTATCTTGCTGCCATGTTTACCAATGATGTCATGGAAGCAAGAAAAGAATAAAACCAGAAGGTGTAGAACCGAATTCACCATGGTCCTTGATTCAGTATGCATATACAGGCCGCTCTGAATAAAAAAATAATAATATTGAGTCCCTATTGTCTGCAGTTTGCCTTCTTCAGCTTTCACAGGTTGTAGAAGCTTGCTGGAAGTTTTTAATGAAACAGCTTCATCCACCGACCTGTCTTGGAATCTGTACTTTTGCTGATGACCAAGGTTGTACAGGTTTGCATAAAGTGACCCACAATTATACTATGGAACATTTCATGGAGTAATTCAAAACCAGGAATTTGTGTTATTACCAGCCAGTGAAATGGCAGGGCTTGGTCAGTGATGACATGAACATTCCTAATGAGGAGAAGTGAATGCACTTCTTACTTGAGTCCCCTATGATTTGGAACAGAGATAGAAAGAGCTCAGTAAACTTTTGGCTTACAGGCTACCTCTTCTTATGCCACAGTTCCTGGTAAACATGGAAAATAATGCACTTTTCCGGGATGGTCTAGAATGTCAGAAACTCCTTGTGGAAGTAATGAAGTGTCATTTATTACCAGAGAGACGACCCATGTTGCAAAGTCCTTGGACAAAACCTAGGAAATCAACTGTTGGTACACTATTTGCCATTGGAGGAATGTATTCAACAAAAGGAGCAACAAACATTGAAAAGATTGATCTCTACAAATACTCGGACTTCTGTGGCAGATATGAATGGGAGGAGGCTGCAATGTAGTGTTGCAGTGCTAGATGACACACTGTGAGTGTTTGGAGGAAGAGATGGACTGAAGGTTTCGAATACTGTAGAATGCTACAAACCCAAATAAAAACTTGGAGTGTGAAGCCTCCCTATGTCCACACATAGGCATGGCCTGGGTGTGGCAGCATTGGAAGATCCCGTGTATGCAGTTGGAAGGCATGATGACTGGAGCTATCGGAATACAAAGTACAAAGATGCAACCCTCAGGCTCGCCAGTGGAATTTTGTTGCCACTATGTCCTCCCCCAGGAGCACAGAGGTGTGGCAGTACTAAGTGGATAGCTTTATGTAATTGGTGGTCATGACAGAAGTGCTTGTCTCAAGTGAGTAGAATGTTTTGATACTCATACTAATAAATGGACATGCTGTGCACAAATGTCAAAAAGGAGAGGTAGAGTAGGAGTAACTACCTGGTATGGATTGTTGTGTGCTATGGAAGGACACCAACCTGCTCCTGCACCCACCTTGACTTCCGTCTGGAGAAGATATGAGACTTCCGTCTCAGACCGTAAGGAGAGATATGATCCCAAAACAGTATGTGGACTGCAGTGGCACCTGTGAGCATCAGCAGAGATGCAGTGGGATCTGTTTACTTGGAGATAAATTATATGCCATCGGAGGGTATGAGGGACACACTTATCTTAACACAGTGGACTCCAGCTGCGCTGCTGTGCCTAGGAAGAGCTGGGGCTTATATTGTGACTATAATTATAATTTATTGCTTTAATTTCTAAATGAAGAAATCCTCTTCTTTTATGAATTTAGTACATTTTCAGTAAAATTGCAATGCCATATTCCTGGACACAAAGTGCCTGGTCTTAAAGTGAAGATTTTAATACAAGGGAGGATGAACAAGAATTATAAATTTCATTTCTTAGTAAATCAAAACCACAGCTGGTACATTATGAACATATGTTCCTGATATAAAATAGAACAAATACACCACTCCTAAAGAGCTCAATGCTAGTTGGGAATTTCATTTCTTCATAATCAAGCACACTTCACTCACATTATCCACATTTTAATACAAATACACCACATAAAACTCATAACATTGTCCTTTGTAACTTTCTCATACATGAGTTGCAATCATTTTATTCATTTGTTTGCTTAGTTGTTTAACCACAACAACTCTTTTAATAACACACTCATGACCATGCTATTCAGTTTTCTCAGAAATATCTGCACTATATATGCCTTGGTTGTGGATTTTATTTCTAAACTTTGGTTAGTCCAGTGAAAAAAGAAAAACATTAAAGAATTAAAACAGTAATGACCAAATACAAACTTGACATGATCATTAAAATCTATTTAAATATTCATCCCATTGCATCTAGATTCCTCAAGAAGTACATATTATGATATTCTCAAATTGGAATTGAAACATGATATTCTGCATTAAATTTAAGGTATGAAAATTTATGTAAGAAAATGTTATATACCCTATAATGTTCTTTTACCTATTAAGTATTTAATTGTATGAATTTGTTTTCTTTTATAAAAGATTCTTAATTTTGTCTTGTGATATTGACAAAAAGGTTGGATATTCTTATGTTGTCTAATCTGTACTTGCCTCCCCTGACTTGCCTCTTATGTTTTGCCAAAGTTAGTAACCTTTTGTACTTCATTGTAATCACTTTGGGGATAATGGGCTGACTGAACATTTGAAAAATAAGTTTAAAGTGTTTATTACCCAAAGTTTTGTACCTTTGTAAACTCTAATTACATATGTGAATGTTAAAAAAAGAAAAGAGAAAACAAGCTCAAACTTCTTAAGGATTACAGTTATTAAAGTTTAAATTTTAAAATAGCCTCCCCTCTTTTTAAAAAAGTTTTAAAATAGACTTCATAATATTTTTGTTTAGAGCTGTTATAGGTTTACAGAAAAAATTGAGGAGGTACAGAGATTTCCCGTATAGTCCCTGCCCCACTCCCCTTTTTATACCTATCAGTGGGCAAAGGCTTAGAAAATGCTAGTACCCAGTGGTGGAGAAGGGAGAAGAAAGTGCGGGTCTCAGCCTGACAGTTCAAGTATAGACAGGTGCAATTTTCAGAAGAACAATATGACACTCTGCATCAAAACCTTTACGTATGTGCGTATTATTTGACTCAACAGTTCCAGGTATTAGAATTTGTCTCAAAGAAGCTATTTGTAAATTACTATTTAAGAGGCAGTGTAGTAGAGCAGTTAGGAGGAGAAACTCTGATACTCAATTACCTGGTTCAAGTGCCTGCAATTTTAAATATTCATCCCATTGCATCTAGATTCCCCAAGAAGTACATATTATGATATTCTCAAATTGGAATTGAAACATGATATTCTGCATTAAATTTAAGGTATGAAAATTTATGTAAGAAAATGTTATATACCCTATAATGTTCTTTTACCTATTAAGTATTTAATTGTATGAATTTGTTTTCTTTTATAAAAGATTCTTAATTTTGTCTTGTGATATTGACAAAAAGGTTGGATATTCTTATGTTGTCTAATCTGTACTTGCCTCCCCTGACTTGCCTCTTATGTTTTGCCAAAGTTAGTAACCTTTTGTACTTCATTGTAATCACTTTGGGGATAATGGGCTGACTGAACATTTGAAAAATAAGTTTAAAGTGTTTATTACCCAAAGTTTTGTACCTTTGTAAACTCTAATTACATATGTGAATGTTAAAAAAAGAAAAGAGAAAACAAGCTCAAACTTCTTAAGGATTACAGTTATTAAAGTTTAAATTTTAAAATAGCCTCCCCTCTTTTTAAAAAAGTTTTAAAATAGACTTCATAATATTTTTGTTTAGAGCTGTTATAGGTTTACAGAAAAAATTGAGGAGGTACAGAGATTTCCCGTATAGTCCCTGCCCCACTCCCCTTTTTATACCTATCAGTGGGCAAAGGCTTAGAAAATGCTAGTACCCAGTGGTGGAGAAGGGAGAAGAAAGTGCGGGTCTCAGCCTGACAGTTCAAGTATAGACAGGTGCAATTTTCAGAAGAACAATATGACACTCTGCATCAAAACCTTTACGTATGTGCGTATTATTTGACTCAACAGTTCCAGGTATTAGAATTTGTCTCAAAGAAGCTATTTGTAAATTACTATTTAAGAGGCAGTGTAGTAGAGCAGTTAGGAGGAGAAACTCTGATACTCAATTACCTGGTTCAAGTGCCTGCAATTTTAAATATTCATCCCATTGCATCTAGATTCCCCAAGAAGTACATATTATGATATTCTCAAATTGGAATTGAAACATGGTATTCTGTATTAAATTTAAGATATGAAAATTTATGTAAAGAAAATGTTATATACCCTATAATGTTCTTTCACCTATTAAGTATTTAATTGTATGAATTTGTTTTCTTTTATAAAAGATTTTTAATTTTGCCTTGTAATAGTTTTGTCTAGTATTACTAGCAGCAAGACCATTGATAGATAATCTAATTTCCCTGTTCCGCAGTTTCCCTGTCTGTAAATGAGGGTAACAACAGTACCTCATGGAGTTGTGAAATGCACAATGTACTTAAAACACTCTGAATGGTGCTTGGGTACATAGCCAGTGCTTTAAAAGTATCAGTTATCATTAAGTACTAGTTTTATTCATAAAACAATGAACTATTATTACTGGTAAGATGTTGTAAATGCCCATAATTTGAGGCCTTGCTAAGTAAATCACAGCACATTCAAATAATGGCATGCTACAGAGCTATTATGAATTATGGTGAAAAATTCTTCATGATGACTTCCAGCCAAGATGGAGGCGTAGGTAGACACACTGCACCTCCTTGCACAACCAAAATAAGGACAACAACAATTTAGAAACAAAAAACAACCCATCTGACAGAAAATTGAACTGTATGGAAGTCCAACAACCAAGGAGTTAAAGCAGACACATTTATCCAGACCTAGGAGAGGTGGAGTTGGGCAGCTGGGCAGAGAAGGGTTGCGGCAAAGTGGTGGCTGGCGGACCCAGTGAGGCAGAGGATTGTGGAATGGGGTGCAGTGCACAAGGTGGCTGGTGGACCAGGCAGTCCCAGATTTGTGCACAGATAAACCAGGCAAAACTGGGGAGCAAGACAGACCACACAAACCAGGGTCCCAGCGCAGGGAAATAAATCCTCTAAACACCTGTGGGGGTTGAGACGGCAGCAGGAGAAACTCCCAGTCTCACAGGAGAGTTCATTGGAGGGACCCACAGGGTCCTAGAACATACACAAACCCACCCACCTGGGAATCAGCGCCAGAAGGGCCCAGTTTGCTTGTGGGAAGTGGGTGAAGTGACTGAAATCCAGCAGAAAGCAGAGCAAGCGCCATTGTTCCCTCTGGATCCCTGCTCCACATACAGCGTCACAACCCAGCAACGTGGGTTACCCCATCCAGGTGAACACCTAAGGCTCAGCCCCTTACTACATAACAGGTATGTCAAGACAAAAAAAAAAAAAAAAAAAAAAAAATGGCCCAAATAAAAGAACAGATCAAAGCTCCAGAAAAAATACAACTAAGTGACAAAGAGATAGCCAACCTATCAGATGCACAGTTCAAAACACTGGTAATCAGGATGCTCACAGAATTGGTTGAATTTGGTCACAAATTAGGTGAAAAAAATGAAGGCTATGCTAAGTGAAATAAAGGAAAATGCACAGGGAACCAATAGTGATGGGAAGGAAACTGGGACTCAAGTCAATGGAGTGGACCAGAAGGAAGAAAGATACATCCAATTAGAAAAGAATGAAGAAACAAGAATTCAAAAAAATGGGGAGAGGCTTAGGAACCTCCAGGACATCTTTAAATGTTCCAACATTCTAATTATAGGGGTACCAGAAGGAAAAGAGGAAGAGCAACAAGTAGATAACTTATTTGAACAAATAATAAAGGAGAACTTACCCATTCTGGCTAAGGAAATAGACTTCCAGGAAGTCCAGGAAGCTCAGAGAGTCCCAAAGAAGTTGGACCCAAGGAGGAACACACCAAGGCACATCGTAATTACATTAGCCAAGATTCAAATGAAGGAGAGAATTCTAGAAGCAGCAAGGGATAAGGGGACAGTCACCTACAAAGGAGTTCCCATCAGACTGTCAGCTGATTTCTCTAAAGAGACCTTCCAGGCAAGAAGGGGCTGTAAAGAAGTATTCCAAGTCATGAAAGGCAAGGACCTACATCCAAGATTGCTCTATCCTGCAGAGCTGTCATTTAGAATGGAAGGACAGATGAAGTGCTTCTCAGATAAGGTCAAGTTCAAGGAGTTCATCATCACCAAACCCTTATTATATGAAATGTTAAAGGGACTTATCTAAGAAAAATAAAATAAACATGTACAGTAAAATGACAGCAAACTCACAGCTATTAACAATCACACCTAAAACAAAAACAAATAAGCAAACAACTGGAACAGAAACAGAACCAGAGAAATGGAGATCACATGGAGGGTTAGCAACAGGGGAGTGGGAGGAGGAGAGTTGGGGGGGAAGGTACAGAGAATAAGTAGCATAGGTGGTAGGTAGCAAATAGGAGGAGGGTAAGAATAGTATGGGAAATGTAGAAGCTAAAGAATTTATAAGTAAAACACATGGACATGAACTAAGGGGGGGAATGTGGGTGGGAGGGGTGTGCAGGGTGGAGGGGAATGAAGGGGGGAAATGGGATAACTGTAATAGCATAATCAATAAAATATATTTAAAAAATTAAAAAAAGAATTCTTCATGACATGGAAAAACAATGGCATACTGTTACATAAAGAGAGTCAATCATAAAAGCAGTAAAAGCACATAAAAATATATGCTTTTAGATGAAAACAGAGAGGGAAAGAAATATACTAAAATATCTGAGTGTTGAGTTTACTAATGACTTTTTATTTTAGCCTTTGTCATTTTCTGTATTTTCCTCATTTTTTAAATGTTGCTTCTGTGACCATTGTGGGTAAGTAGCTATTTTAGAATGGCTTAACTACTGTTAAATATCTTTTCTAGTGAAAGTTAAATATGCATTCCCAAAATTAACTAAAAAAAATTTTTAAGTCCCAGTAACTATCTGATTGTATCAAATGTCTTCGCTAAAAAAAGAATGTAGTTTTATATGTTGCAAAAAAATGCTCATGAATTTATCCTGTTGCCATATGCACACCTTCATTCAATATGACTTTGCAGCTTTCCCATCAAGAGGTAAAGAAAGTTTCTCTACTCCTTGAGTCTTGCTTTGCCTATGTGACTGCTGGCTTACGGGACATAATAGGGCTTGTCCTCCACAGAGTCTGCCAAGAGAAGCAGCCCTGGAGGGTCACTAGGAAATGTGTCTGTGTTGGAGGGTGGGGCATTTGGGGAGAAGCCTGGGTCTGGCAACTGATGCCATCAAGCCCACCCAGCCCTAGTGGAGCTGGTGGTCCTGGTTAGAAGAACTCACAGAATCAGAAGTCACTAAGTTTTGCAAGTTCTTTTCCTCCCAGCAAAACCTTAATTGATTTTTTTTCTGATGCAAATGGTAGGGAATATGTGAAGGCCAAGTCAATGAGATAATTCCATTCTTCAGTTTTTATCTTCAGCTCAAGCCTTCATCTGTATCAGTGTTCCCCACTCTGGCTACATCTCAGAAACAGCTGTGGAATTTATTACCAATGACTGCGGCTCATCATCTTCCAGATATTCTGAATTTAGTGGGTCAGTGGTGAGGCCCACACATTGGTATTTTTTTAAATGCCCTACATGAGTAGCTCAGTTGGTTCTAGCATCATCCAGAAGCATCAAGGTTGCAGGTTCCATCCCCCATCAGGACACATACAAGATTATCACAATGTACGCACAAATATGTGGCACAACAAAAATCAATGTCTCTCTGTCTCTCTCTGTGTCTCCTTCTGTCTCTCTCAACTTGCTTAAAAAAAAAAAAAAAAAAAAAAAAAAAAAAAAAAAAAAGCCCTGGATAATGGTAACATGTAGCTAGGGTTGAGAATGCCTGTTCTTCACAGAATATTCTATTGGACATCCCTTCATGGGGATAATACTTTTAAGCCTCTAAAAGAAGTGCTGTGCCTCAGTAAGGGCAGATTTTATTTTTCACTGAATAAAGCAACATTATCTCTAAGCTTTGGGGGTTTTTTGTTTGTTTGTTTGTTTTTTGTTTTTTTTCCTTTTCTTACTATTTTTTTAATCAGTATTTTTTAAATATTTTATTTATTTATTTTTATTATTTATTTATTTATTTATCTTTAGAGGGGAAGGGAAGGAGAGAGGGAGAGAAACATCAATGTGCGGTTGCCTCTTGTATGTCCCCTGCCGGGAACTGGCCTGGCAACCCAGGCATATGCCCTGACTGGGAATCGAACCGCGATCCTTCGGTTCGCAGGCCCGCGCTCAATCCACTGAGCTACACCAGCCAGGGCTAATCAGTATTTTTTAATTGTTGATATTGTACAGTTTTCTGTCTTTTACCCTGCCCCCAGCCCACCACCCCAGCCCTCCCCACCTTCCTCCCATTTCCACCCCCCATAGTTTTTGTCCATGTGTCCTTTATACTTGTTGCTCTAAACTGTTCCCCTTTCCCCCTGAAATTCCCTCCCCTCCCCCTCTGGTCACTGTCAGACAGTTTTTAAAAGATTTTATTATTTATTTTTAGAGAGAGGGGAAGGGAGGGAGAAAGAAAGGGAGAGAAACATTAATATGTGGTTGCCTCTCACATGCCAACTGGGTCCAGGCCTTCAACCAGGTATGTGCCCTGACTGGGAATCAAACTGCTGACCCTTTGGTTCACAGGCCAGCACTCAATCCATAGCAGCCAGGGCATAAGCTTTGGAGGTTTTAAAAGTACAAAAGTTAAAGAAGAAACTAGTTACTTTTCAATTCCCTCACATTACCTAGTTTTAAGCATCTTAGCACATTTACCTTGTGAATCTTTAGTCTTTTATCTTAAAAATATTATTCTATAATTTGTGAAAAATTGAACAATGTTATTAGAATGGATTAAAATAACACATAAAAGTACAAAGAACAAAATGAAAGTTAAAAAAGCCAAAACACTACAAAATCTCGTAACAATCATTAAGAAAACATTACTTCACAAAGCATCTTTTTGTACAAATAAATACTTCTATGTTACCACTAGACCACAACATAGCTATTAACTAGTTGAACTAACCTGTATTATTTCTTAATTTAATCTTTATTATATTTTTCCATTAACATTTAGTCTCCTTATATCTCCCTCCCCCTAGCCACTACCACCCTGTTGTCCATGTTCATGAGTCCTTCCTTTTTGTTCAATCCCTCCACCCCCTAAACTCTCCCCCCCACACTAGCCATCATCTGCTCTCCATCTACAAGTCTGTCTCTGTTTTGCTTGTTAGTTCAGTTTGTTCATTAGATTCCACATGTGAGTGAGATCATATGGTATTTGTCTTTCTCTGACTGGCTTATTTCACTTAGCATAATGTTCTCCAGGTCCATCCATACTGACTAACCTATATTAAATATAGATTGCAGTAAACTTTCACAAGTAGCCTTTATCATTTACATACAATTGATATACATGGGTTGGGTTTTCTTAAATTAAGAGTTTGGACTTAATTTATGAACATGTTTACCACTTTGATGGGTTTATCAATTCAAAACTCTATTTCCTTATGACTTAAGTTTTATTACATCACAGAAACTTGGGAGACTCTGAACTTGCAGCACATGAACAGCAAGTAGCAAGTTTTCTCTGTGATCTGCTTGTTCAGATGTGTTTTTCATAGTCTGAATTAGGTATTTACATTTCAAGTGGCATTTCCCAGATTTGATGTGACTGTTTCAAATAAAAGTACTTGCAGTATTGATTTGCCTTCTCAATTACAATGTGAAGGTCACACCGGGTCATTCCTTATTGGCACCCATAGAACATAGCATGCCCTGTACTGCTTCGTCTGTTGTCTGGAGAAAGGTCCTTAATGAGTCCATTATACAAATTTTCATCTTGCTCTGCACACAGTGCCTTCTTCATCTTCAAAACAAGGTGCCAGGCAACACCCAGTTGAATATGAATCAAGAATTCACTTGCAAGTTGTAAAACATTCTGTCCAATTCCATATAAAAACAACCAAATAAAAATCATGTTTTCTTAGAACTCAACTAATTTCAACCCCTATTTATAACCCAAAACAGGCCCTGAGGAGTTGAAGGTCAGTGGTAAATTCCATTTGTTGCTGCATGTTCTGGGGTATATATAGATTGCTAATTCTAGGAACTAAACGATTATTTATAGCAAGCCCAATCTTTTATACAGAACTGCAGACACAGTTCTGCAAATATGATAAACTCTAAATAAACTTTAAAATAAAGAAGAGACATGGGAGAAAAAGCCTTGTGCTGTGCATGAAACATGTGCATATCTCCCCTCCCCATCCTTCCACCCCTGACCTCATGGCTTTTACAGTATTTTTTAGAAATATAGGAAGCCACAGGGTAGGCCTAGCACTTCTTCCTGAAATATCTATTTAACCTGAACATCAAGAGGAAAAGCACTGACTGGGGTGTAATTAGAAGTTACCTCACGAAAGCCATCAACAAACCAGAAAGACAACCTACTGAATGGAAGAAGATAATTGCCAATAATATATCTGATAAGGGGTTAATATCCGAAATATATAAGGAACATGGACAACTTACACACACATACACACACACACACAATCTGATTTAAAAAATGGGCAGAGGACCTGAATAGACACTTCTCCAAAGAGGTCATACAGATGGCCACAGACATATGAAAAGATGCTCAATATTCTTAATCATCAGGGAAATGCAAATTAAAATCACAAAGAGATATCATCTCATGCCTGTCAGAATGGTTATCATCAGTAAATCAACAAGTATTAGCTAGGATGTGGAGAAAAGGGAACCCTTATGTACTACTGGTGGGAGTACAGACTAGTACAGCCACTGTGTAAAACAATATGGAGGTACCTTAAAAAATTAAAAATAAAACTACTATAGGACTCAGCAACTCTACTTCTGGGTATTTTTCAAAAGAATACAAAAACACCAATTTGAAAAGATATATGCACCCTTATGTTCAATGCAGCATTGTGGAAACAACTTAAGTGTCCATGAACAGACAATCAGATAAAGAAGGTGTGGTATATGTATACTCAGTGGAATATTACTTGGCCATAAAAAATGAAATACTGCCATTTCTGACAATATGGATGCACCTAGAGGTTATTATGCTAAGTGACATTAAGTCAGACAGAGAAACACAAGTACCATATGATTTCATTTATACGCAGAATCTAAAAAACAAAATAAAGCAGAAACAAACTCTTAGATACAAAAAGAAATTGATGATTGCCAGATGGGAGGAGGGTTGCAGGGCTGGGTGGAAAAAGTGAAGGGATTAAGAAGTACAAACTGGCAGTTGCAGAATAGTCATGGGGATGTAATCAATAGGGAATACAATCACAGATATTGTAATAACTGTGTGGTATCAGGTGGGTGCTAGACTTATCCTAGTGATCACTTCAAAAGTTACATAAATGTCTAATCACTATGCTGTGCACCTGAAACTAATATGATATTGTATGTCAACTGTAACTGAAAAGTATAAAATTTTTTTAAGTTACATAACTACATGAAAAGAGGCAAAACTAATTTATGGGGTGGGATGGTTGTCATTTTGGGAGTAACTGAACAGGCGCACAGGGGGTTCCTGCAGTACCAGTGGTAACATGTTTTCTTGTGCTGGTTACTTAGGTAAGGATCAGTCTGAAAATTCAGTGATCCCTTCAGTTCTGATACATGCAGTGTTCTGGATGTATGTTATATTTCAACAAAAAGTTTAAGGAAGTTACAGAGTGCACAGGACTGTGATATTTACACAAATTTATAAAATAACAGATGAGACTTCAAAAAATGTTGGCCTCCTCAGTTCCTTGCCCTGGCCCCCTTTCCCTTTGCTCAGGGTCATGTTAGGGAATCACAGTGTCACTTTTGAGTAACCAGTTTTCTGACTTTGTGGGCTTGACTTTTAAGCACTTGAATACTGGTGTTTTCATTTGTGCAATAGTTATTTCAATATTTCATAAACTCCGCATTATGGACATCTTTCAATCCAGAACCAATGAGTAATATATTAAGTTTATAGAAAAAGAAAAAGCCTTGAGCCATCTACAAATGTAGATAGATCCTCTTCTGATAAGAAATCCTACTGAGGTATTGTGGCATGCTCATCATGATGCTCTCACACAATATGATTGATTGAAAGGACTCACTCATTATGGGAAGTTTTGCGAGTCTGTCATGTGTGTTCTACAGTAAAAGTGGAACACAGTTTTGGTTATTCTTATTCTTCCAGTTAAGTTCACAGTGTTCCTACTATTTATTCTGAATCATGGATATTGTCAAATTCAAAGTAACAAAAGCATACCATATCAAGGTTAATTATGATATGATTATAGAGTATTGACTTTTAGTTCATTACCCCAATGAATATTGCTAAAGTGACCCTACTTTTTAAAAAATAATAAGGGGTCCAGCTGATTTATTATTTATAGAGAATAATAAATAAATAACATGGGAAAAGAAAAGTGAGCTGCCCTGATCTGGTAGCTCAGTTGTTAGAGCATCGTCCTAATACACCAAGGTTGTGGGTTTGATCCTTGGTCAAGGCACATAAAAGAATGAACCAATGAATGCATAAATATGCAGAAGAATAAATTGATGTTTCTCTCTCTCTTTCTATCCCCCTTCTTCTCTCTCTCTAAAAAAATCAATAAAATAAAAGAAAAGTGAGCCAAATATAACCAATACTCCACAGATATAAAATCTGCCAGAGGATCTATACGAAACTATTATAGACAGCTTGGGAAACACAAATGCATTCCTTAAGAGAAAAGCAGAATAGGAAGCTCATTTTCCAAGCCCCAAAGGCTACATATTCTATGAATTCATGTTATGACATTCTAGAAAAGGCAAAACCAGAGGAATGAGAACAGGTCAGAATTTTCCAAGGGTTTGGACTGGGTTAGGAAGAGAGGATTTTTGGAGGAGATAGATTGTTTTTTATTGTGGTGGTGGATGCATGACTCTGCAGTTGTCAAAACACATGGGACTGGATACCAAAGAGAATAAATTCTACTTCAAATAAATTTAAAAATAAAGTAGAAAGCTACTTCAAATTTAACAACAATGTGCAACAGAATGGATCACCTTCATGATAAATAGATGTTTTAACTCTATTTTGTTATATACTTACAGAATTTTCATTTGAGAAATACTATTCTGAACACTTTTTATAGAAGCCTGTCATTAAAACCCATTTTTCAGTGTTAGGCAACATACAGATCAAAATGCTGTTGTTGCCCTTTTGCTCCAATATCTAGGGTATTTCAGAGAGAAATTATGAGAAGCCCTGAATGTACAAAGATGGCTGTACTATGACTTAGAAGTCCCGTCTTTGTGACCCAGTTCATCTACAAAATCATTCAACTTGATTTGTTTTGTTTAATCTTAAATGATGAGAATAGCCCTTCCAAGTCCAGTATGAAATTGCCCATTTCACTTCACAAAATCATTTTGTTATTCTTCAGGTAGCCATTCTAAGTTTCTAATCCTTCCAGTAACTTCCACGTAAAAAAAAAAAAAAAAAAAAAAAACACACACACACACACACACACACACAAAGAAAAACAACCACAAAAACCATTACTACATTCAGTGGGCACCTTCTGTATGTATGGAGTGGTACTACAGGCTTCAGAATTATGGTTTTAGAGTTTCTGGTTATAGCATCATTACAGAGTTATTACTTCATTCACTTCTCACAACATGTGCTCCCTATCACCAGCACAAGAGATTATCAATCCTTGGCTGAGGAAACTAAGTTTGAAGAGTTGAAGGAACTGCCCATGATCACAAGCCAGAAGAAGCCATGATCTGAACCGCTCCCCCACCCCGCTTTGAGGGAGGGGTACCCACACTCTTTTTTTAATTTATCTTTTTATTTATTTTTGTTTTTTATTGTTGTTCTATTACAGTTGTCCCAATTTTCCCCCATTTGCTCTCCCCTGCCCCACCTCCCCACACTCCTACAGTCAATGACCACCATGTTGTCCATGTCCGTGGGTCATTTATACTTACTCTTTAACCAAGCCCTTCCCCTTCTTTCCTCCCTTGTCCCCCTTCTCCCTCCCCTCTGGGAACCCACACTCTTCATTCTATAACAACTCTACATTCCATGTGGACTCTGGGGAACTCTGAAGATAAATGAGGCCATTTCTATTTCACTTGGCACACCCCTCACTGTGCACATCCCTACTGGACCACAATGAATGGAAGCTGAGAGGGAGACGAGCAAGATGCCCCTTACTGAGACACCTTGTTTCAACATCGTTCAGGTGCCTCCTCATTCTAGTGGGAACAACACTGCATTTTTTTAAAACTGGGGCAGAGAAAGGAGATTCAAGGTATTCGGAAAATGCAGGTATCCTCAAGAGTCAAGCTCTCAATACTGACGTAAGATTGTTGTTGGCCATCTGTGTTTCCTACTATTTAAGTACATGAGTTCATGCACATGGGACAGTCTATCCCACTAACCAGTGTCATATGCTCAGTTACTCCACTCCTCTCATTTCTCCAAGCAGGGTGACCCCTAGTAGTATTATTAAGTTGGGGATAAAATCAAGCTGATTTTGTCTGAGTTCTAGGAAAATCTTTCAGACCCTTTGGAGTAATCTCAGAGGCCTCTGCATCTTGGGAGATTGCATTTCCAAGCCCCTATTGTCCCGTAATGAGGGCAAGAAGGAGGAATAAAAACAACTAACAGTTATTGGCATATACTAGGCACTTGATACAAATTAATATAAAATTGGCTTACAATTGTAGGAACTATTACCATCTCCACTTTATAAATGCAGAAACTGATATTCAGAGAGATTACATGGTTTTCTTTAAATCATATATACTAGGAATCTGCAAAGCTGGGTTTGAAGCTGAGTGGTCTGACTCCAGTGGGCCCTCTTCCCGCCCCCACAGTACATGAGCCTTGGTCCATATAGCTCAGCACTTATAGGCACACCCAGAAAATACTCTACAGAAACAAGGGCAAATGTGCTATATTAAAGCAAGCAGACAAATGGGGATAGTGTATAAATTCTCAGAACCCAATTTACTCATTTGGCCAGAATTTCAGAGCACAAAAATCACCTCCATATAGTGCTGAGGGTGACAGCCTGAGTTCTAATTCATGGCAGCAGAGGCAGCAGGCATCCAGACATGTACATAGCAATCATGACAGAGAAAGAAATTCATTGTCCAGAGGCTACAGTTCCATTAATCCTACAGGTCACAGTGAAATATAAATAGGAAAGTCATGACATTAATATACCATAGAAAGGGAGCAGGGATGGAGTGGTAATAGAATTAACAATGGCTGAGGTGGGAGGTATGTATTCATTATCTTACAACACCCAAAACAATCTCATGAAGTTAATATTCTCTCCACTTGATAGATGAGTAGACTGAAGCCCATGTAGGAGAACTGCTCAAGGGCACACAGCACGTAGATGAAACCTAAATCTGTCTGTCTCTAAAATTTTTGCTCCTTCCATTTCATGCTCCAGAGTTAAAGCAAAATAAAGCAGGAACCTCTTGATCACCTCACCCAATTTCCTCATTTTCAAGGGGAGGGAACTGAAGCCCAGAGAGATTTAACTGCCATGCCCAAGGTGAAACAACTAGTTAAAAACAGGGGCTAGAACCTAGAAAATAGTTTTGCATTGCGCACATCTAGGTCAGTGACCCCTTTTCTAGGATCTAGTTTGAAGCATGTATAAAAAGGAAAATAAAACATTCACACAGGCCTCATAATATTTACTGCCTGTTTGCTCAATATTCTACTGTTCTTAGCTGTGTGCCATGAAGCATCTAAACTATCCAAGTCCATAAACTACTGTTCCAATCCATGAGAGCCTTTTGGGATAATTTGAAACTCACACCCTTAGAGCCACCCAGAGATCCTTCTGACCCTTCTACAAATGTCTTTGAAAAGAAATATTAGCAAGTCATAGTCACTGCTATAACACACATTATTCTCCAGATATATATTTCTAGTGGGGAGGGGAGTGAAGTTGAACCAAAACTGCCTAGAATACAATTCTTACTTTTTAATAAATTCTTAGAAACCTTCCAAACTTTCTGTTGTGTTCTAAAACCAAAATTAACTGAGGCTCAGCTTGGTTAAGCAATTTGTCCAGAGTTAGATGAGCTGTCAAGTGACAAGGCTGGAATGCCCACATCCACATTCTTCCATATGCCCTGAAAGGTCAGAAAAATCTCATGCGAAGCTACAGAGCTTGATGCCCAGGCAATCTCAGATTAAATTACATACGTGAAAAATTAACAAGATAATTGAACCCAGCAAGGAAGGCTCTATGAGAACATGTAGTAATGGAAAATACATTAAGATTTGGCTGAAGGCAAAATTTCTTCATCTCAATTACAAAGTCAGACTCAGAGGGGACTCATAAAATAGTAAGACTGCCAATTGGTCCCTTTTTTTTAAATAGAGGAAGCAGAATATTCAGTAGCAAGAAGAGGTTTTAATAAGTACCTCTAAACACTGCACATGGAACAGTGTATCCCACTAATCAATTTACTCCCATTCTCTTCCTCCTGAAGGAGGAAGGCAAAGAGAAAGGGAGATACTAAGAAGCAGCATTCTGACTTTTGCTTATAATGCCTAAAAAGCAAGTGCTTGTAGATTCAGCTCTGTCCATTAAAAAGAAAAAAAGGAACAAGAAATCTCACTCTGGTTGATATATCCTAAAGTTGAGGCTGAGTGAAGGGACCTTCACTTTTCAGGAAATCGTTATCCCATGATATACAGAAACCTTAGTCTGCAATACTGTATTTTTATACTTCTTTTGAAAAGAGGAAGCTACTCATTTCTGAAAATTAGAGTCAGCTCAATGATTTGTTATAAATTTTAAGTTTTCTTGCTTTGAGTTTGTTTAGTATATTGATGGTTGTTGAAATTGACTAATGGGCACAAGAGATTACTATTCTCAGTGCTGTTGTATATTTGTGAATTCATAGTACAGTTTAAAAATTGCCTCTGTGGGGACTTCTGGCCAAGATGTAGGCATAGTTAGATACACTTTGCCTCCTCTCACAACCAAAAGAAGGACAACAACAAATTTAAAAATAAAAAGACCAGAACTTCCAGAAAAATCAAACCATATGATAGACTGACAACCAATAAGTTAAAGAAGAAACATTCATCCACACTGGTAGGATAGGTGGAGACAGGCAGCTGGGGCAGAGAGGACTCACAGCAAGGCGGCAGCTGGTGGAGTGGGCGGTCCCACATTAGCATGCGGCTAAACCAGAAGGAACAACTGAGGAATGAGATACACTGCAGAAACCCAGGGTTCCAGTGCAGGGAAATAAAGCCTCAAAAACCTCTGACTGAAAACACCTGTGGGGGTTGAGGCAGCAGCAGGAGAAACTCCAAGCCTCACAGGAGAGTTCACTGGAGAGACTCACAGGGTCCTAGAGTGTACACAAACCTACCCATCAGAGAATCAGCACCAGAAGGGCCCAATTTGATTGTGGGTAGTGGGAGAAGTGACTGAAAGCTGGCAGAGAGCTGAGCAAGAGGCATTGTTCCCTCTCAGACTCCTCCCCAACATACAACACCACAAGACAACTAAGTTGGTTGCCCCGCCCTGGCAAATACCTAAGGCTCCACCCCTTACTACGTTAAAAAAAAAGGTGAGGGGCAGCCCAAATTAAATAACAGATCAAAACTCCAGAAAAAATAGAACTAAGCAATAAAGAGATAGCCAACCTATTGGATACACAGTTCAAAACACTGGTAATCAGGATGCTCACAGAAATGGTTGAGTATAGTCACAAAATAGAGGGAAAAGTGAAGGCTATGCAAAGTGAAATAAAGGAAAATGTACAGGGAACCAACAGTGAAGGGAAGGAAACCAGGACTCAAATCAATGATATGGAGCAGAAGAAGAAATAAACATTCAATCAGAACAGAATGAAGAAACAAGAATTCAAAAATGAGGAGAAGCTTAGGAACCTCTGGGACAACTTTAAATGTTCCAACATCCAAATCATAGGGATACCAGAAGGGGAAGAGGAAGGGCAACAAGTGGAATACTTATTTGAACAAATAATAGAGGAGAACTTTCCCATTCCGGCAAAGGAAATAGACTTCCAGGAAGTCCAGGAAGCTCAGAGTCCCAAAGAAGTTGGAGCCAAAGAAGCACACACCAAGGCGCATCATAATTACATTACCCAAGATTAAAGATAGGGAGAGAATCTTAAAAGCAGCAAGAAAAAAGGAAACAGTTACCTACAAAGGAGTTCCCATAAGACTATCGAGTGATTTCTCAAAAGAAACCTTGCAGGCAAGAAGGGGCTGGAAAGAAGTATTCAGTCATGAAAGGCAAGGACCTACATCCAAGATGACTCTACCCAGCAAAGAAAGCTATCATTTAGAATGGAAGGGCAGATAAAGTGCTTCCCAGGTAAGGTCCAGTTAAAGGAGTTCATCATCATCAAGCCCTTATTATATGAAATGTTAAAGGGATTTATCTAAGAGATAGAATAAGATCAAAAGCTATGAACAGTAAAATGACAACAAACTCACAACTATTAACAACTGAACCTAAAAAAAAAGAACAAAAATGAACTAAGCAAACACCTAGAACAGGAACAGATTCACAGAAATGGAGATCACAAGGAGGGTTATCAGTAGGGAGGAGGAGGGGGATAATGGGGGAAAAGATACAGGGAATATGAAGCATAAATGGTAGGTACAAAATAGACAGGGGGAGGTTAAGAATAATATTGGAAATGGAGTAGCCAAAGAACTTATATGTATGACCCATGGACATGAACTAAGGTGGAGGAATGATGGTGGGAGAAGGGATACAGGGCAGAGGGGAATAAAAGGGAGAAAAAAATGGGACAACTGTAATAGCATAATCAATAAAATACATTTAAAAAATTACCTCTGTGTCAGTAACTAGAAGAGACATTTGTTTTAATATTGAGGAAGTTGAACACGTGAAATGGGAACAACTGGCGGTACCAGCAAAAGCCTCTATAGAATGACAGCACAAAACCTCTCACTCTCTTTCCAGTCTTAACTATGTTGATTTCCTTTTCCAAGAAGTTATAAAGTTATATTATGTTCTGAGCAGACATCTTTAGTCCTTTCTATTACACTGTAGGGTTTGAGAAAATGAAACAATCAATTAATCCCACCTCCTTTTCCTTTCACACCATGTGACCCCAAAGGAAACACTCTTCTAATAGAATATGTACTTCACAGTATTACTGTCAGGACTTAGTGAGGCTTTTTAGTAGTTACAAAAATACACCAATAACATTATGGAAAATAAAAATTATAAAGAATAAATACCTGTCCCAACATGTTAAACTGCTTGAACATTCTTATATTTCTTCCTATTCCTCTTTGGGTATATCTACCTCTAGTTTTACATGGTTGGGAAGCCATGATGTAGACATCCTCCTTTTGTAGTGAAAAGATATTTAAAATAATTTGATTTAACACCTTGAGGATCTTAGGACAAATTAGGACTACTATTGTACATTTAGGTTTTCTTAACATATATTCATATTAATAAGTGAATTAACACTTAACCTGTCACTCTACAACCTTCCCCCCACCCCATTTAATTCTCAAAACAACCTTACTAAGTAGCCATCCTTATTGTGACTCTACAGATGAGGAGTCCGAGATTCAGGGGTAGTGAAAGTCGCAAAGCTAAAATTCATCATCAGGCCTGTCTCACTCCAAAGCCCAGGATATTTCCTCAATAGGAGTACTTCTGAAATGTCAGTCATTTGTATACCACTTTTATAATGTCCACTTTATACAATCAACACCAAAAAGCTTTTCCTTATACAAAGTCACCTTCATTTTCACTGGTGGCTGCCTATTTTCTTAGTCAAGGAGAGCCTCTGATGGAAAGGAACAGAACCAATATTTGCTGCACATCTATAAATATGCCAGTCTCCGTAAAAGAGTCTATGTCAGCAGTTCTCAAAGTGTGCTTTCTAAACAGAAGCACTAGTGTCATCTGGGAACTTGTTAGAAATATAGATTCTGGGTTGTGCCCCAGTCCTGCTGCATTGGAAACTATGGGGTTAGGGCCCAGCAATCTATGTTAATAGGCCCTACAGCAGATTCTGAGTCACACTCTGTCTGAGAACTACCACACTAGATACGTTATCTTGTTTAATACTCATAAGTTCTCTGGGAACTAAGTACTATTTATTATTCCCATCATCACAGATAGGTAAATGGAAGTGCAGCATAGACAAAGGCCAGGATCACATAGTTAGAGAATGAGGGGACCCGGGACTTAAAAAGTATGCTTGTCTGGTCCCTTTTCCTAGAAGCAAGTGGACTAAAAATGGGGTGAACAGAGAAGCTGTTGTAGTGGCGCAGAGAAACAAAGTAGAGATATTTACGTTAACATGATTACTTAGACGTTGATTATAGATTTGTTAAGGCTTTGATATATAACTAATATCTTATTTTCTTGTTTTGAGAGTCATTGAAATGAAATTTATGTTTTTGTTAAAAAAATGCTGCTTCTAGAAAAGATTTATCTTGTGCAATTGGGAGAGAATGATGAAAGGCTGAATGAAAATCCTAGAAATGGTCTTGCCAGTTCTGAAGTGGCAGCTACATTAATCCTTTCTGCTCGAGTTAAATTCACATGAATTTGGCTTCGTGGATGTTTACCAATCATAATTGTATGTATACTTAATTAAATATACATATATACTTTATCCCATTTTTAAACCTTGTATAATGTTGTTCTAGAGATTAGAAATTAAAAGCTAGTGAAGAGCAGGGTTTCCTGATTACTTCCTTTAATAGAGCTGGAAGCAAAAAAAACTGATTGGGCACAGATTCCCCAATAAAGATGATGATCCAAATATTACATCACAGCGAATAGCTAGAGGCATCATAAATGATTCCTCATCTGCGTATATCTTCAATATAGTTTAATTATGTCTAAGCTTTCTCTATCAAGAGCTCAGTTTTTTTACGACTGAGGCTCCTCAGTCTAGTACTCAAGAGTCAGGACAAATTGCACATTAGAAATCTTCCTCAAATTACTGGCCCTAAAAGAGCCTAGAGCCTCCTTTACTAACAAGGCAAAACACGTCACACAGGCCCAGATCACTAAGACTATGTTTTGAAAATCATGTCCAAATTTTCTACATGTATTTAATATTACTAGGCTACACAAAATGATATAATTTTTAAAACTGTTAAATTGGTAGAACTCATGAATATGTTTGTTTTGTATAATTTTTCTTTCAACTGTAATTTATTTTCATGTTGATAAAAAACAAGTATCAGTGTGACTGTCATATGGCCACAAAAAAAAAAAAAAAGCATTATTGTAGACCTGAATGTTCTAATGACATTTATTGAGACCTGATTCTACAGCCCATCAATGTTTATCATTCTAGGTTGTTGGTATAATCAGTATGATTAAATGCATCTTTTGTGGTCTTACAAACTAAATTCTAAATTTGGGCCAATGTATAGAGAACACAATGCATGAAGTCATGTGCCCATAACAATGTTTTGGTCAATGATACCTAGTGACATTGTAGCTCTCCTGATGTCATAGTGCAAAGGTTGCAAAACATTAAGAAGGCTGTGCCTGAGATGGCAAACCATGTTAATTTGGGTGTGGATGAGGATGTCATTGAGGAGCTCCTAGGTGTGGTTTCTGAAGAATTGACTAATACAGTGATTTTCAACTGGTGCACCACAAGAATATTTAAATCATGCAGTACCTGGCTATTTAGTCAAAGGCATTGCCTCTTTTCCCTTAAACTGTCAAATTAAAAAATGACAACAGTTAACACAACAATAGCCATCCGGTGTGAATGAATCAAAATTATACCTATTTTTTTGTCAGATTGGCAAAATACTCATAATATATTTTTTGGTGTGCCACAGAATTTCAATAATTATTTTATGTGTGCTGAGATGAAAAAAGTTGAAAATTGCTGGGCTAATGAATAGTTAGTGTTAGAACTGAAACAGGAGGCAACAGAAAGGAAAGTGCAGGAAAAAAAAAAAGAACCTCCAAGAAAATTCACTGTGAAGGGTTTAGCAGAAGATTTTGCAGGCCTCAGAAAGCTCCTTAAAAAGTCTAGGGGGAGGAGGGTATAAGGAGACTAAATGGTAATGGAAAAAATATATAATAAAGATTAAAAAATAAACAAAAAATAATAAACATACACTTTTATTTACTTGTCCAAAAAAAGAAGGTCTGAAAACACAGACCCTCCAGCGCTGAAAGGTTTTCATTAATAGAGAAGAAAGTTGATGGTATATCATCTTCTTACAAGCAAATCTATGATGACAAAAAGGAACAAATTAAGCAAACTACCATGGACATATTTCTAAAAAGAATGATTCGTCCTTAAGAAGGCCTCAGGCAGGTCCTTGAGGAGGTCTTCCAGAAGAAGGCATTGTCATCACAGGAGATGACAGCTCCATGGGTGTTACTGTCCCTGAAGACCTTCCAGTGGCACAAGATGCGGAGGTGGAAGATGGGGACAGTGCTGATCCTGACCCTGTGTGGGCCTAGGCTAATGTGTGTGTCTGTGTCTTAGTTTTTAACAAAAAGTTTTAAAAATATTTAAAAAATAGAATGGAGCTTACAGAGGATACAAAGAAAAAAATTGAAAAGCTGTACAATATGCTTGTGTTTTAAATAAATGTTATTTAAATGTTACTCTTACAAAAGAGTAAAAAGTTAAAAATAATTTTAAAGTTTATAAAGCTAAAAAGTTACAGTAAGCTAAGGTTAATTTATTATTGAAGAAAAATATTTTTATAAATTTAGTGTAGCTTAAGACTACAGTGTTTATAAAGTCTACCACAGTGCACAGTAATGGCTTAGACCTTCACATTCACTCACCACTCCCTCACTGAGTCACCCAGAGCGACTGCCAGGCCTGCCAGCTCCATTCATGGTAAGTGCCCTATATAGGCCTACCATTTTCTATCTTTTGTATCGTATTCTTACCACATCTTTTCTGCTCAGATATGTTTAAATACACAAATACCTACCATTGTGTCACAATTGCCTTTGGTATTCAGTACAATAACATGTAGTACAGGCTTTTAGGCTCAGAGCAATAGACTATACCGCAGAGCCTAGGTATGTGGTGGGCTATACCATCTAGGTTTGTGTTACACTCTGTGGTGTTCACAAAACTATGAAATCACCTAATGACATTTTTTTCCAGAATGTATTCCAGTAGTTAATGACTATCCCTTTAAAAAGACTGGGATTGGCCTTGGCCAGGTAGCCCAGTTTGTTATCGCATCATCGCAATACACCGAGGTTGTGGGTTCAGCCCCCAGTCAGGGTACGTACAAGAATCAACCAATGAATGTATGGACAAGTGGACGAACAAACTGATGTTTTTCCCTCTCTCTCTCTTTAAAATCAATTAAAACCATTTTTTTAAAGGACTGGGACTGATTCAGCCACACCTAGATTTAAGTCCCTAGTAACCTTTCTGCAGAGAACACATACAATACATTCTAAATAGCTCAGTGTTTATGTTTCCTGACAGCTACACCTGGAGAATGTTTCAAGTTTCTTTTTATTGTATTATCTTAACCTTTCATTTCCTTATACTCATGTTTCTTTCTAAGCCAGTAGTAGTTGAGGAATAGATCAAATTAAGACAGAAGAAGCCTACTGCACAAACTGGGAGTAGGCTCTGAATAGTACTGACAAGCAGGGCTGGAAGGGTGCCAAGTTGTGGGAGAAACACAAACCAGGTGCAAGAAGGTGGCAGGCAATTGGAGACATCCACGTAGAATGCCAGCACTTTCCCTTGGCATCAGATGCAACTGCATGATGGGCCCAGGTTGGCTGACTGGGAACCAGATTTTCTAAGGAAGGACTGCTCTATTAACATTCGAACTGGAACTCCAGAGCTTACTAACTCTACAAGATCTTTCTGGTATCTTTCTCTTTACTGATATTATTTGTTGGCCTAGCTATTGTGGAATTATACCTCCAAGCGGTATCTTACTCACTGTTTCTCTAATCATTTCTATAAAAAATTCCCCCCACCCCACCCACCCAGGTATAGAATGCTTTTATCCATCCCTCCAATCTTCTAACAGCTATCCATTCCCACCCACAGATCCAACCCACAACCATCTGGCACTCTGCATATCCTCAAATCAGGCACAATGATAGGTGGTAGTGTGGTGAGTGATGGGGAAGACAAAAGTGGATGTCACATTTCTTACCCTTAAGAAACCCCAAAACTGAAGAAGTAGGGAGGAGGAGAGTATTCACTTAGCAGTTATTATAATTCAATGCTGGCAGCAGTGGCATTGAGTGTAAGAGAACCCAGAGTTGGAGTACCAACCATCTGAGAGGTGGGTTATCTGAGGTGGCTTCTGGAGGAGGTGACATCCTGGGTGGTTTATAAAGGATGGATGGGAATTAGATAGAGATGCTAGGAAGGGTATTCCAAAGAGGACATCATAAAAAGCCACCAATAAAAAAATCAGGTAAAAGTTGAAGAAGTGTGTAGAGCCAAGGGGTTGGTGGAACATAAAATATGAGGCATCAAGTAAAAGGAAATAAGGGTAGAGAGGTGGGTGGGGAAGTGAGAGGGTGTTGGGTCATGGAGGTCCTGCCACATTAAGAGCTTCACCCTGACCCTTAAGATAATGAGGAGCCATAATACAGCTTTAAACAAGGGAACAACACCAGCCTTTCTGGGGATTCCCACACAGGAACTCTGGGGAACAAAGGTTCCTGGTGCCTTCTTCCCACAAAATTCCTAGGACCTAGATTGGGAAATCCTTCAAAATAAGAAGAAAGTTGAGTTTTAAATTAGCTCCCTAAATGTCTGCATATGATCTAGTTAAATAAAAAACATATCTCATGGTATTTTGTTTCTCACTTATAGACAACAGAGCATTTAAAATAAGGACAATTTTTCTTTTTTCTGTGCATTTTTGTGGTGAACTTTAAAAAAGTATAGGTACTATTTTCCATACATGTTTAATTAGTTTTATTATCTATAAACTTAATAAAATATCTCTGCGAGGTTATATAAGAAAACAATACTACTAATCGCTGATGGAAGGAAAAATTTAAAAATTTTAAACCTTGTAAATAGATTTCCTTTTTTTAAAAAAAAATTTTATTTATTATTTTTAGATAGAGCAGGAGGGAGGGAAACACCAATGTGCAAGAGAAACATCCATTGGTTGCCCTTCCCACCACCTGGCCCTTAACCCAGGCATGTGCCCTGACCGAGAAATGAACCAGAGACCTTCCAGTTCACAGGCTGGCACCCAGTCCACTGAGCTGCACCAGCAGAGCTATGTCCTCTTTTTTTAAGAAAAGCTAACTTTAAAAATTGTTTTAAAAATAGGGATAAATATTTTGGGGCCAGGGAACATTTTATGAGAAGTTGGAGTGGGGAAAACTAGCCTAATATTCTAAAATTATACTGAAATTAGCCCAATATACTAAATGGTCACTAAATTTAATGCTCAACCATCCAAATCCTGAAACTTAAATTCCATGAATCATGTCCGCCTGCTTACAGAGGTACCCTCAGTACACAGAATGGTGCTTGCTACCATGAAAGGTTAAATAAATATATGTTGACTGCCAAAAATATGTCAAAATTTTTTTTAAGACTTCTTTTCTGTACTGTGTTAAGACAGAATCCTCAACACATTCCATGAGCCAGACCAAAGCCTGGTTCAGATGAGGCTCAGGAGGCTAGCACAGATGCCTGTGTGGGGTGTGGTGACCAGTTCCAGCAAGGACAACAACCCTCCCATGACTAAGAGCTAGCGCAGCAGCCCACGAAGCTTCAGCACAGTCTTCCAACACTCACATACACACACCCTGCTAACCTTATTTCCAGCTTAAAGTGGTTGAAGTGGAGCTTCCTTCCACCGCCCTCATCATTCTTCCCCACCCTCATCTTTTCTCCTGTCTGTGATTCTGTGGCGACTTTGCTTTAACATACAGGAAAGAAAAAGTAATCATTCCTTCTTTTCCTGGTGCAAGAGAAACAGTTCAAACTTCAGGCCACACAAGTCCAGGATCAGATTTCACTTTGCCTTAAACAAGCTCTGTGGAGATGAGGACAACATTTCAGTCTCTCTAACCTCTTTTTCTTCATCTATATAGGGGTATAACAATGATTATTTCTTATAATTAAAAGAAATGATGTAGAACACCACATATTTGGCACAAACTGTATCAATAAAAGCCATATTAAATTCCACATATATAATATTTACATGTGTTTTAAATAGTTACTTATAAATAATGATGAACACTTACTACACTATGGTAAATGTTGGTTCACTCCCCCTCCTACAAGTCTTCATGATCTGACAATTTAATATATCTGAAAATAAATTTCTTAGGGGATAGCATATATCTCTGTGCCCAGTTACCTTGCTGAACCTCTTTCTGCCTCTTTAGGTAGATTTCTGTGACCACCACTCCAGTTTAGCTCTTAGGAATGCTGCATTTATTGGGCACTTATGAGTGTGCTTTCAGATATGAGGGTAGTTTCAAACAGCACTCAAATGCCTCAACAATAATGATAGTACTTGTAAGAACAGGGAGTTATTTCAAGCACAGCAGGCACAGGGCCACCCTTGCACAGGGCTGACACCCACAGGTAATCTCTGATAATATATGGGAAACAGAATTTTGAAAAGAAACGCAGTCCTGAATCAAAGAGGGAGTGTGGTGCTGTCTTATGCCTTCAGTTGCCTGGCATACATCAGACCCCTTTCCCCATTATCAATAACAACGGAGAAGACTTCACAGCATATAAACACAAGAAGTTGCAAACTGGAATTTCTAATAAAAATCTGTGCCTTAAAAATTAGGCATTTACTTTGGCTCAACTCCAGCTAGAATGTCTCCCTGTATGTTTCATCTCATTCTTCTGGGCAATAAACTATCGAACTAGATTTATTGAACCAAGTCAGTTGAGACCTGGGTATTTGTCCAGGTCTTAGACTAGAGACATTTAAGCCATAGTGATAATTTGTGAATTATACAAAGAGAATTCAAAGATTCTGAAAAGAGCCCCGTGAACTTTGAACAATGGCTTTGTGCATCAGTGCAGTGCTCTGTAACATCTCCTGAAAGAAATACTACATACTTCAATTCCTAAGCTCTAGAATGATTATGAAATTATCAGTCTCGTTATGCTACAGCTGTGCTTATGGAGGAGTACAAAAATCACGCATTCCAAAAGCTGAGCTAAAATGGACAACTATGTGATACATGGTCAAAGGTGGCTTTACCAGAGCTCCTATAGCTCAACAGATTTCTTGGATTACCATATTACACATAGTTATAAGACAACAGAGCTGGCACTAAACTGTCACTAAAAAGCAACCAGACTAATAGTTTCCTAAGCATTTCAATTTTTTAAAAACAACTTCAAATGAGTCAGATCTCTAGAGGAACTGAATGGTGGTAGCAAACTCAATCTATGAATAAGAAAAAAATGGTAATGGAAATTAGTACCTACTTGGAATCCTATTAAGTGTCACCCAGAAATGTTCATCAGGACTATAGGTATCTTTTGACCAGTGCAGTAGATCAATGGCTCTTTTGTCATGAAAGACGAAATTGACAAAGTCTCTGGTAAGGGCCACATAGGCAGTGCCAAAGTAGATGGTCAGCTGATGTGGAGGTGAGGTTTTCAAAATGTTAGTATTTTTCACAAAAGAGCCATCTTCACCTATGTGCTCTCGGTGGACATATTTAGTCCGGCCAATTGCATGAGCTGGAGGCAGCACCCCAGGGGTAATGTTTTTCCCTTTAAATCCTTTTAGATACTGAACTATTTCCTTGTTGGTTTTCAGGGGGAAATCTTGTCCACAGGTGTTGATGACGTACTTCCATGGGACCTTGGAGGCTACCAGGTCTTTAAGGCAGTTCAGGTCAGCCTGGAGCCTGGAAATGCCGGCATAGACCACAGGCTCAATCTTTGAAGCAATAAAAGCATTTTGGAAGCAACTCAGTAACTGCCACACAGTTTTCTTAAACTCTGCTGTGGCTTTCTCATCCACGTGAACACAGTAAACATTTTGGGGCATGTAGATAGCCCTGAAAAGCCTTTCAAAAGTATCAAAGTCTTTATGGATGACCAGGACATAGGCCAAAGGGAACGCCACTTCTTCTTCCGACAGGGGACTAGTGATGTAGTGATTCTGGATCAGATAGTCCTTGCAAGGAACACTTCCCAAAGGTGATGTCAATGTCTTCTCCCAGAAAAAAGTTGACTTATCTTCTAAGGCATCCTTACAGGCATTTATTACAGAATACCTCTCACTGGAGCTATTCAACCTTCTTTTTGGCAGGATTAATTGGCTATTGTAAAGTATCACAAAAATAACTACAGTGAGCACAGTGAAAGCAAAAAGGTAATACTTCCAAAAGTTCATTATTTTCGCTATTTTGAGGAAGGAATCTCTCTCCAGGGATTGGGAAATGATCGATCAGTCACTGAAATCACAGGTGTGAAGACGCTGAATGGACTTCCTTTGCCAGTCTTGAATGTCGACAGCTTCTCAAACAGCCTTCCTTTCCGGAGTCCTTTAATCCCCATTTATTCTCTACGTTAGTATCGCGTCCATCCTCTTAGGCAGTGGTGGGAGAGGACTGCTTCTCCAACACGCATTGGGTCTCAGGCCCCAGGCGCTGGGACCCGAGAGCGAGCAGACAGCAAACAGCAAGACGCAGACAGCAGAGCGTAGACAGCAGAGAGCAGAGTGGAGGCTCAGCTCGCTCAGCCTTCGGGAAGCCCTCTCATTTGCATATGAAATGCAAGTGGTGGATCACAGCAAATTACATTCTGGAAAGGAATGACCGATCCTTTTCACTGGGGTTGAGCTTCTCTTGCTTCACCCCACCCCTTTCCATCCAATCTATTCTGATTTTATCTCCCTTCTCTTTTCACACTTTCCTCTGGCGTTTTAGAATAAGTGGTTCTCCTTTTTCGGGTCAGCCCTGTGGCCTGCTAGCAAGCCTTGGAAACCACTGCATTTCAGACTAATGCTACTCTGCTTTATATCTCTCTGCTAAGCTTTATCTCTTTCTGCCTGTCTTTTCATTTCAGCGTTATCTCTACCTCTGAGCACATACCAACACAGATAAGGAAAAATGCGCTTGCAACAGCAAGTTATCAGCAGCTAAAAATTCTAATGGGGAGGTAGGTGTTTGCTGGATTAAATGAGACAGTTTCTAATGGTGTTACATAGCATATACATATATGGGAAGAGGGAAATAAGAATTACACTGTTGTGGGCATAGGGTAAAGGCAGAAGGAACCTAGGAGTGACTTGAAACGTTAAAGTGTTGCTGTGGATGACATGAATGAAATAAACACACCTTAGTTTGCCCGCCAGAGAGAAAGGTGATAGTCATTGTTCTCGGAGAGCAAAAGCTGGTTCCCATTTCACAAAGAGCTTCAGATAACTCATGTTGATGACATGGTATTAGCTACAATATGTAGAATGACCAGCCACTGGGTCTCTTTATAAGCCTGACATCTTGAAATTTGAGGGCATTTCACAAAAATCAAAGGATTTTACCTCCCACCCAATGCCCTCTCCCACTTCCTTATTCTGAAGAAAGAACTAAGACTTCCCGGACTGCAGCAAAATTCCTGGAAGTATCAGTTGGTGACATTCAGAGAAGCCAGAAAGAGAAGCCCAGCAGGTCTGGTCACATTACAGGGGGTTCTCAAAGCTCATGTGTATGCCAGGTGCCTCCAGCACTCAGCAAATGTGGAGTGAGCAGCTGCAGACTGAGGCAGGTTGTAAGGATGCTTCTGGGGGAAAGTAACGAGTCCTACTAAAAGATCAGCTGTGGCAATCACAGTGGGTGTGCTCTCATCTGGCTCCCACAGTCACCCAGCTATCCTACCCACCTGGGCATGCTGTAACAACTGAAGTAACTGCCCCTGTTAAGAAAACAGCTAGTGTACAATGCAACAATCACCCTACTCTCTCCTATCCCACACCACCCCTTAACTTCCTGTAATACCCTGGACAAATGAATGGCCACAATAGCATGGATGTGACAGATAATGATTTGGATGGAGATAAAGCCAAAGTGTTGGCAAGATCTTAAAAATCACCTAACCCAACCTTTATTTTACAGATGAGGAAACTAAGGCCAATACAAATATTTTTTTTTCTAAATTCATTCCGCTGGATAGAAGCCAGTACCTTAATTCTGCAGATCCCTAGGCCAGATGCTGGAGCCCATCTAATTGACTTCAGAGCCCAAGTGGTCACTGACCAGCTAGCTATGTGATCAGGTTCAAGTTACTTAGCCTCTCTAAGCACCATGTTCTTCGTCTGTGAGATGGAAAATAACAGCAGTTGCTATTTCACATGGTTAGAACATTAAATGACATAACTCTTGTTCAAAGTTTATGTATATATTCACATATGTTCAGTCAGCATTAGCAATTTTTGTTGTTGTTATTTTTATTTTGAAAAATATATAATATTTCTGGCCCTGTTAATGAAAGGACTTTTTTTTTTTTAATGCAACTCAGTAATTTGTATTGCAGCTGGAAGACAATACAGCACAGAAGCTTTATGGTAGGTAAGTCTGGGAAAAAGTGTTATTTACAATAAAGGATGAAAATTTGTCTTTGGCAATATGAGTATATATGAAGAATGCAAAATGCAGGTATGGATCAGCTATCCGCTTTGATGGCCTCAACATACATACTAAGGAAAAGCTGGATGTTTAAGAACTGAAATGGTGCTAAGTTTCATCTAAAAAAGCGGGGGGAGGGGAGGGACTCAGGCCACAGTAATGAAAGGATGAAATACAATTTCTAGGTTAGACAGATTCAAGATATCGAAGTCTTCAAGAATCCAATATGGAATATTAATTATTTGCAAAAGCAGGGAAGATTATTCTCCACTTTTGCAAATGAAACACAGTAGAAATCACTATTGTATGTATCCCAAGATTATTATAAATAATCTTGGTTTCAATACTAACAAAATGAGCAGAAAGGGTACTTGTGAGCACATCACAGTTAAGCCAGAAGTGATCTTTCACCTGGGTAGATTTCAAAAGTACAACAGACAGCAGGATACAGCACCATAGACGCATCGTTTTTGGCTGTTAAAAGATGGATTCTTTTTAAAAATCACATTTTCCTTCCTTAATTTTTGGTCAGTGAAGCTGGCAGTTCTTTGGGGAACTGTGAAAGAATGGCAAGGTCACACTCATTTTTCATGATAAAGCCACTGAGCCAATGAGTCTGTGCTTAACTTAAGAATGACCAGTGGGAGAGAGAAAACAGGGAGTTCCCTGCCAGCAGGAGTGCTCCCTCAGAGGAAGAAGGGTTAACAGATGAATTCACAAAGGTAGGCAAGTCTATACAGAACCCTGAATGCCATGCCTAAATCCTCCTGAAACTCCAGAAACAGGAACACCACACCATGCACATTCTTTGATTTACACACTCCATTACAAAGAGAAAAAAGGACACCAATACAACTTTGTAACTGTGTTAACTGTGATATAAACTGAAGTCCTGAGTTTGACAGGTAACTAAGAAAGGGTTATCCACTTAGGTTACATAACAAAAGTGTTGGTGTGTATTATATATATAGTAGTATAAATAATAAAAAGGTATTATTTAAATTAGATCATAGTGCTGCATTATGTGCAGAACAGTGTTTGAGACAGTATTGGCGGGCCGGGACCTATGACACTAAGGATTTAACTGTCTACACTGGTAAGTCACAATCAAGAGGGGACTCAGAGTTTAAATGTGCTCTTTTGGTGGCAAAAATCCTGAAGATGAAAGAAAAAATACTTCTCTACAGAAACATAAAAACAAATTGCAACATCCAGGCAACTGGGGTCCACCAGAAAGAAGACTCCCAACCTGAATCAAGTGAGTCAATTGCAGAATAAGGTTGTCTGTGTCCTCACCAAGTCAAGGGGCAGGAGGCACCCTGTCTCACTTCCTACTCCAAGAGAAGGAGAGCATTTAAGCAAAGCCTATTTGTGAGAGAATATTTTGCTCAAGTGTAAATCACTTAGGCTTGGAATTCCTTCCCAAATATCAGGTGTTCTTTCAGCTTCCAAAGTAGCAAATGTATTTGTTAGTCTGACAGGTTGCCTGAGCACCATTCGGGGGTGTTGGTGGTTTTGCTTTCATTTCTCTTGCAGGAGAGGTGGTGTCTGGTGTGTCATTGCAGTACCTCACATACTCACATGGGAAGAGGGTAGGGCGACCAGGGAACTATAGCAATATTTAAAAATGCTTTGGAAAACAGCCATGAGCACCTCAGCACCATGACATCTAGAGTTACTTGCTGTTGGCTCTTGGACACATTTAAGAGAAAGATACTGTAGCTCCTTTTCCTTAAATGACATACACGTAGACAATCATTTTTATACTACTACAATTGCCTTTAATCTTTATTTAGTGCTACGTGGAAAGGGTTTGTTTGCATGATAGATTTTTCCCAGCCTTATAATATACCATAACTTCCTACTTTCCCTCCTCCTCTCTAATCATCCTTTCAAGAAAAAGTTTTTTGGTAAAGCTATCTAAACCAAAAATGAACCAAACCCACATTTGGAGGGTGGTTGGAGACAGCTGTGGCCAACACAGTTGCGGCAGGTTTCAGTCTTGGGAGGGCTGAGTTTTTAAGAAGGGATGTGTTCAAGGCATTTCCCAGGAACTGATTTTTCTTATAGTCGTACTCAGCGTGGGTCCAGCAGTCACCACCATGGGGTGTTCTGGAAGAGGTCATTTCCTTGAAAGGTGTTCCTGCCTAAGCGACAGTGTCAGGCTGTGGGTCTCTGTAGAGTGAATATCACCTGGACAGCTTCTGTGCCCAGCTCCTTCCTGGGACACACCAGGACTGCTGGGCGCCAAGTGCTACATCCACATCACAAGTGTGGGCCCTTAGCCTCTCATCGAAGGGCTCTTGGGGAAGGAATCAGTTATGTTCAAGTGACCTGCATGAGAGGGTTTTCCATATGGGACTGGATTCAATTCAATGTGACTTCTGAAACCTTTAAACTTGAAAGGATATTTTGATTTCTGTTCTTACTAATGGAAAACACTTATTCTCTTAAGGTTCTTTCCCTTTAAACTTGAAAGAGTATTTTGATTTCTGTTCTTACTAATGGAAAAGAAAACACTTATTCTCTTAAGGCTCTTTCCCTTTAAGCTTGAAAGGATATTTTCATTTCTGTTCTTACTAATGGAAAAGAAAACACTTATTCTCTTAAGGCTTTCAAATGGGTTGAAATAGGTATTCCCACTCAAAAAGAATGAAGGTTAAATTTCATTCTTCCTCACCACTCTCCCCCTTCACACATCACCCCCCACACCAGGGAAGGGAGAAAGGGAGATAATAGGAATGTGGCTAGATAAAAGGGAACACTGAATAATCCATTTTGATGTCTTCACTTTGCTTCATTCTTATTAGAGCCACACACTTTCCTGCAAAATACATCTGGACTTGTGGAGAGCATGAGGTGGCGGGGGAAGGGAGTAATGCAGGGGGGAAGTGAGGTAAAGAGCTTGCAATGCAAGCTAGCTGTTTTTCACCCTCTTTGCCTTGAGCCTTGATCCTACAATAGAGAGCTCTGGTGAAATGCCAATGCAAAGCAAACTCAACAGATCTTTAATCATGATTTAGTCAAAGTAGATTGCTAGTAGGAATGTAACACACCTTATAGTTCAAAACAGTGGTATCCTCCCTCCCCCACAAAAAATGTATAGTTTGTCCTGCCTTATTTACAATGGTTTAGGTGAACAGCCTGAGGTTAGAATGTGATGCCTTTCTAGCAGCTGGCCTGGCAAGAGGTTTGTTTTGCCTGGTGTCTGTGATGACTGAACAGGCATTGTCTCCCAGCAAATAATTGGGTGGGTTCAGCCATTAACTTCCAGCCAGGTCGTTATTTCTGACCCTTTCACTTTAGTTGCTTAACGTATTAAAACTGTCATCAAGTGCACATTTTGTATCATTCTCTGCCTCACTCTGACTCAGGATAACCTTTATTGTCACAAACGAGGACAAGGACAGCAACAACACGTAGTCAGCTCAGCTCAACATTAAAACAAAAGGCTAGGCTATCCAGGGGTTTTCTGGGACCCCAGTGGGATCTTTTTCCCCCTCACAGTCACTTAGCTCTCATTAACCTTACATAACCTGTGCATCTACCCCTGCTGGACTACCATAGGCAAACGCCAGTGCTGGTATTGTGGGGACAGGGTTGGTATTCAGGCTTGACTTGTTCCCAAGTCCTCATAGTTCTTTACCTCAGGTTGCTTCTCTCCGCATAATTATTGGCTACTGAATAAAGGCAATGCTTTTGATTGGTCCACTCGTTTCCATCAACTTGACACTACCATTCTGCTCCCCATCTAAGGCTCTGGTTGCATCAGTCTGGCAATCTCATACATTTTGGCGATAAGCAAGACACAGAAAATAAATAAGAAAAGACCTCCCAACAACCAAAACAATGATCACATGTTGTAGGCTGGATTCACACATTCAAATGTGTACAGGTAGGTAAGAGTCTTTAAAAAGTGAAGCTGGTTGGAGGGAAGGAAAAAGAGCTAGTGAGTGCACAAGTGGCTGCTAACACTTGGCCCTGGTGTGATAGACATGAGGGGAAGGTGGGGATATTGGTGATGAGATGTGCCCCACCTAAAGCAAGCAGTTCCTCTCAGTGCTAGCAATTAATCCATGCTGGATTATGGGGCCAGAGCTGCCAGCTCTTTGGATATTTTAAGTGAAGTGAAAAATCTGAATTTTATTTAAAAAAAATAAAAAATTCTTTAAATGTTATCAAGTAATTAATAAAATTTTAAAACACAAGTGCATGCATACGTATGTACCATTTCACCCTCAGGATGTCAGTTTATCATCTTTGGTTTAAGCACCAAAGGCTTACCTTTTTGAGGTTTAGCCTATTAATTCTTAGTTTAGACACAACCTTAAAATTTCTCAGACCTAAGCAGGTAAGAAGTAACAGATTAGAAGAGGGATGTAGAACTGGAGGATTTGGGCACCCTAATGTCAACAATAGGTGATGAAGTAAAAATGAAGTAGGCTCAAGAAAAGCTCCACAAGCAGATCAGTGCAAGATCATTCAAAGACAGGATGACTGAACATTACTTGTACAGTTAATTGACCATTTTATTACTGTTAATCAATACCTCTAGGATTTATAAGTATTAAATAAGTTAATACCTGGCAAGGGCTTTGAAGACTCTGACAATCAGTGCTAACAGTGGGCCAACCAGACTTTCTATGAAAAGAAACAGAGTCCTAACATTTACTGAAATATAAATATAAATATATTCATCAATATCTTCTTCTTCTGGACAAGATAGAGACATAAGCAGACATGCTTCGCTTCTTTGCACAACCAAAGAAGGATAACAACCAATTTAAAAACAAAAAGCAGCCAGAACTTCCAGAAAATCCAACTGTATGAGTTAAAGAAGAAACATTCATTCGGACTGGTAGGAGAGGTGAAGATGGGCAGATGGAGCAAAGAGCATGTGTGACAAGGTGGAGGCTGGCATACAGAGTGGTCCCACATTCACTAGTGGATAAACCAGGAGGAACAACTGGGGAGCAAGATAGAATGTGCAGCCTACGCTTCCAGCTCTGGGAAAACGGAAGTCTCAAAACCTTTGGCTATAAAAACCTATGGGGTTGCAGCTGCAAGAGAAACTGCCAGTGTTACACGAGAGTCCATTGGAGAGACCCACAGGGCCTAGAATGTATACAAGCCCACCCACCTGGGAATCAGCACCAAAAGGGCACAATTTGCTTGTGGGCAGCAGGGGAAGTATCTGAGAGTGGAGTGAGAGCTGAGAAAATGGCATTTTTCCCTCTCTGACCCCTCCCCCACATATGGCACCACAACCCAGCCAAGTGGGTTGCCCCATCCTTGAGAATACTTAAGTCTCTACCCCTTACAACGTAACAGGTGCCCCAAGACAAAGAAAAATGGCTCAAATGAAAGAACAAAACTCCAGAGAAAGAACTAAGTGACGAGGAGATAGTTAACCTATCAGGTGCAGAGTTCAAAACACTGATAATCAGGATGCTCACAGAAATGACTGAGTATGGCTGAAAAATAAAGGAAGAAGTGAAGGCTATACAAAGAGAAATAAAGGAAAATATACAGGGAACCAACAGTCAAGTGAAGGAAACTGGTACTCAGATCAATAATTTGGAATGAAAGGAAGAAATAAACATTCAACAGGAACAGAATGAAGAAACAAGAATTTTAAAAAATGAGGAGATGCTTAGGAACACCCAGGACCACTTTAAACATTCCAGCATCTGAATCATAGGGATGCCAGAAGGAGAAAAGAAAAAGCAAGAAATTGAAAACTTATTTGAAAAAAAATAATAGAAGGAAACTTTCCCAATCTGGTGAAGGAAATAGACATATAAGCCCAGGAAGCTCAGAGAGTTCCAAACAAGTTGGTTCCAAGGAGGAACACACCATGGTACATCATAATTCCATTACCAAAGATTAAAGATAAAGAGAGCATCTTAAAAGCAGCAAGAGAAAAGGGAGACAGTTATCTACAAAGGAGTTCCCATAAGGCTCTCAGCTGATTTCTAAAAAAAAAAAAAAAAAAAAAAAAACCCAAAAAACAAACAACAACAACAACAACAACAACAAACCCTTGCAGGAAAGAAGGGGCTGGAAAGAAGTATTCAAAGTCATGGAAGGCAAGGACCTACATCCAAGATTGCTCTATCCAGCAAAGCTTTCATTTAGAATGGAAGGGCAGATAAAGTGCTTCCCAGATAAGGTCAGGTTAAAGGAGTTCATCATCACCAAGCCCTTATTATATGAAATGTTAAAGGGACTTATCTAAGAAAAAGGAGATCAAAGCTATGAACAGTAAAATGACAGCAAACCCACAACTATCAATAACTGAACCTAAAACAAACAAACAAAAAACAAACAAAGGAAACAACTAGAACAGGAACAGAATCACAGAAATGGAGATCACATGGAGGGTTATCAGCAGGGAGGCAATGGGGGGAAAATGGGGGAAAAGGGACAGGGAATAATAAACATAATTGGTGGGCACAAAATAGACGGGGGGAAGTTAAGAATATATAAGAAATGGAGAAGACAAAGAACTTATATATACAACCCATGGACATGAACTAAGGTGGGGGAATGCGGGTGGGAGGGACAATGAAAGGCAGAGGGGAATAACAAATGGGACAACTGTAATAACATAATCAATAAAATATACTTAAAAATGTGAATGCCAAGAAAATAAACAAAGTGGAGATGTGAATTACGTTTACAATTAAATTATATATTCATATATAAATTTGAACATTACAACAAAATTAAAATCTTGGAAGAATTTCTAAACAACAACAACAACAAACTAGATACCTTCTACATATATTCTGCACATTTTATTTTAAAAGGCATTTCTGAAATAATTATTCAAAATAGTTTTTCTTTAATTAACTATTTTGCACACAAAATAGTGGGCTTTCGATTACATAGAAAATTACAATTATGACAAAAATTTTTCCTAAAAAAGTTAGATAAATATGTGTGCTACATGATTCCCTCAGGCATCAGCACTTCTGCTGTAAAGGATTAGATAATGAAAGCTTTAGGCTGGTGGACCATTTGTTTTCTGAGGAAACCACTCATCTGCTCCTGTAGCATGAAAGGAGCCATGACAATAAATGAAACTGTTTATGGACACCAGTGTCTTGATGTCTTGTCATTTTCATGCCATGAAATAGTCTTCTTTTTATTTTTCCCAACCATTTAAAAATGTAAAATCATTCTTAGCTGTGGACAGTATAAAAACAGGCCAGACTGAGCCCACGGGCTACATGGTTTTTGCTGATCCCTGTTCTAGATTATAATCATGTTCTTCCAGGCCTAAATTTTGCAGTATTAGAGACTTTCCAATCACCTATCGTTTCCGTTTCTTTTCTGATGAAGAAATGAGAGGAAATAATAAATATCCCTATATAACTGTCTATTTTGTAGTGCAGAGCACTGGACTGTAAGCCTGGATTTCTTTTTCTTTTTTTTTTTAAAGATTTTATTTATTTATTTATTTATTTATTTATTTATTTTTAGAGGGAGGGGAAGGGAGGGAGAAAGAGAAGGAGAAAAATCAATGTGCAAGACATATATCAGTTCATTGCCTCTCACAGGCCCCCAGTTGGGGACCTGACCCACAACCCAGGCATGTGCCCTGACCGGGAATTGGACCAGAGATCCTTTTGGTTTGTAGGCCAATGCTCAAACCACTGAGCCACACCAGCCAGGGCTGTGTTTCTTTTCTTCTGTAAAGTGCAGATGTTCAGAACAGGGACCTCACAGTTTTCTTATAGATTAGTACATTAAAAAAGCTTAGAACAATGTTTGCACATAAAAAAAATACTCAACAAATCTTCAGGCATCTCTCTCTAAACCTTCGGGCCTCTCTGTGTTGCCCAACTCAGCTTATCCTGTGATTCCAAACACCTGGTCCGCCCTCCTAAGTACATTTAGTGAAGAAAAGCTGTGCTTGAGGTCTGCTTCTGCCCCCAGTGCACCCCACCCCCAGCCTGGAGGGAACTGCCCTTCATTCCCATCTGCAGACTCTGGAGCCTATTCTTTCAAACTGCACTGTTTGGTTCCTTGTTTGGAAAACCAGCCTGCCAGTGCACCCTGCAGAAAGCTGACGGTATACACAAGTTTGCAACATGGTGGTGAAAACCAAGGCTTTGATGCAAGATATAAAATCTGGTTCTGCTGTTCACTATCTGACCCTGAGAACATTTCTTGGGATCACCATGTCTTAATTCCCCACTTTTAAAAAGGAGTAGTTTCATCAATATGATTTATAAATTTAAAAATACTCACGCACACACATGCATACACACACACACACACACACACACACACACAGAAAAGTAGTTACTTTTAGTCTACCCAGGTGGAGGAAAGTAAATCCAGCAAAGAAGCCTTCTGAGTCTTCTCCCCCTCCTATTCCACATGCTACTACCAGCTTATCTTATTCTTCCAGGGCCACACTGCTTTTTCTACTTCCCTGGCAGCCTCCTTGGGGTAGCACATTTCTTTTCCTCCTGGGGTTAATTGCCCAGATTTAACTCTAATTGTTCAAAACAATACAAGAAAGCCCCACAAACAAAAATTTTACTTTTGCCCATACCCTGTTAAATTTCCAGGAAAAGAACAGGTGACTCTGTCTTTGTGTGCAACTTTCTGTTTCTAAATGTCTGCGCTGAGAAAAAAAGACCACAAAGTCATGAGAACACCTTGCATGCCTGAGGTCTCTCCATATTCTTCTGGTATACTTCTCATACCAAATAGCTCCATACTCCTCCACCCCCATATCTTTGAATATTGAATTAAAGTTGCAAGGGGATGGTATAATATTTCTAGTAGGAGATAGTATTTTATAATTCAACTGCTGCCAGAGATGTACATCTTGAAGATACTCTTTATCTTCTGAACATTTTCAAATAAATGAAAACAAAACAGTCTTAAAATAGAGATAGGCAGTGGTTTCCTCAAACTTCTAATTTTAATAGCTCTATTTCATTCTTGATTCATTTTCAGTTTATTCAATCCACTGTCTTACTAGCTTCTTTCCCACAGAACTTGTCATTTACTTGAATTTACACAGTTTGTTAGGGCAGAACACCTGGATTAATCTCCCAAAACAAATGTTTCTTCTGCTTTCCTAGAAATTAAAGCTAGAACAAGATGCGCCCTATGTTTATACTTAGTTGAAGAAAATCTTTACCTTTGATTTTCCCAGTGCTTAGAGTGACTTTAGACTCAAATTTAATGTTTACCAATCCATCCTTTTAGATGACATCCTTAAACTATTTCCTTTCTCTGCAAAAATAATGGAAACATTGTTGTAAATAGAGTAGGCTCAGTCCTGGTCTGCTTTGGTTAGGGCCCTCATGGCTGATTGTGTAATTTGGTTCACTACCCTTTTATGCACCCTCAATGTGTTTTAACCTACATAGCTGAGTGGCTTTGATTATAATTATTCCAGTTTATTGATTGGTGCTATTCTGTGGAACATAAATATCTAGAACATTAATTCTCGATCCCGAGGTGCCCAGGGCATTGGAAAGGTGAGCAGCAATGGGTGGCAGCCGCAGGATGCAGGGTGACCAACTGTTCCAGCTTACCCAGGACTGAGGGATTCCCCAGGCCATGGGAGTTTCAGTGCTAAACCATTGAAAGTCCTGGGCAAACCAGGGTGCATTGGTCACCCTAGATGCCATCAGTGCTACTGAAAGATGTACCCACTAGAGGGAATTCAATAACTGATCAGTGTGGAAGGAAAAGAAATGTTTAAATTGTTCATCTGTGCAGGAGGAGCATACAGATCACCAAAAGTCTGCAAATTGTAGTGCATGGAAACTCTTCATGATGCTTCCCCTGAGCAAACCACTGAGGCATGGGGACAAAATGATTAACACTTGTGGGGTAGCTCTACAGTAAATGCACTTAAGCCATTTTAACTACACAGATGTTCCGTAGTGGATATGAGAGTGCCTTAGTAACAACCTATCTAATCATGGGAAAACCTAAAAGAAAAATAACTGTTTTTACAATGTTAACTGTATCTGAAATCCACTCCCTTCACATTACATGTGACCTGAGAGATCTTCTTTCTGTAAACTGGAGGCTAATAGAAAAATATGGGCTTCTATGAATGGAAGTGCTTGCTTTAACATCTATAATAAATGGGCAATGAAGCCAGAAAAATGTTAACTTTTTCTACTGAACATCATAATCAACCAGCTGTTTGATCTCTTTGACTCTCCATTTCCCAAATTTATAAAACTTTAGGATTGGAACTAGATGCTCCCTAGGGCTCCTTTCAGCTCTAAATACGGTGATCACTATAGCTTCTGCACAGAGTAAAGAAGAGGCTGATTTTTTACAGGAAAACTGTCCTGGGGAGTTATGTTTAGATGAAATAAGTGCAGGGAAAAGTCCAAAATGTTGCAGGATAATTGACCCAGAGATCAATCAAGAAGGCTTGGAGGTGAAGTGGAGGGCAGTTAGCTTGGACAGACAGAAGTCTTAGGAGAGTAGAAACCAGACAGGAGGTGTTCTACCTCTCCAGCAAGCACCCAACACCTAGCCAGGACTTCAGGGGCTGGGGCGGGCAGTTTTCCCATGGGACAACATGGAAGGGCATTTGGTGCCCTAGGTAGGAAGGCCTTCATTCTGTGGAACCATAAGAAGCTCAAAGAAGGAGCTCTGACTTGAACTGAGGAAAAACTTATGGAATTTCAATAAACGAGAAATTGTTCCAGGATTGGGGCTAAGGAAGGGGTGGCTAAAGAAGAAATAACTAGAAGAGGGGACTGATCATGGCAGGAAGCTAGCTGCATTAGGGTGATCTGAGTATCTTCAGCTTGCTGTAAAGATGACAGATTTATCCTTGGATACGCCCACAGTTAAGTTTTGATGTTTTAAATTTGACTGACAAGAAAGATTGTGGGGAATGGCTATCATCTATCCATTTTCTGAAAATGTAGCCCTCAAATGGATAGAGGGTAAATATTTTGGAGGAAAAGTGTCTACCACTCATGGTTTTGTTCAAAAGCATCTCTGAAAGGAATACCACATACTGTGTGGGTCAGAAGATGAGAAAAAGATTGGCTTGTAAGTATCTCTAGCATTGAGAAACCATTTTAAGAAATGGTTAGTGAGGAGAGTAATTAATATTACTTGCTACTTTATATTTAGCTTTCTAAGATTGCAAATGCTCCACTCTGAGACTCAGGAAAAAAAATATCACCCAAAATCATGAAGCAGGGGCATTTGCTTCACCAAATGATAGGTTAATTCCATCAAAGAAGCAGCCTTTAAAAAGCCCAGATTGGCCTTTAAAACAAGGGCTTCTGCTGTTGCACTGTTCTTTTTAGTCTTTGGTGCAGAGTAAAACACCAATTTGAGAAATGCACAGAGGATGGGCCTCAGAGTGAAGCACAGTCCAGCTTGAGCCAACGCTGCCCCCCAAATAAGCTTGGCTTTGGGAAGTATTCCCGAGATGAGCCAGATGCTCTGGAAAAACAGAGGGAGAGAGAACAGAAGCAGAAAGGACTTCAGGAAATGTCCCAGAAAAATTGAACATGACTAGCAGACACTATCTGATGCTGACACCTCAGGATTTGACAGGGTAATCTAGTCTCTCTCTCTCTCTCTGGTGATGGGGGTGGTACCGGAGTGGATGGTGATTTGCAGCTGACTGGGCAGCAGTGCTGAAAGACATATTAAAAATAATTTTCACCTCTGGTCAAGATGGAGGCATAAATAAACATGGCTCACCTCCTCACACAACTACATCAAAATTACAACTAAATTATAGACTAGCCATCACTCAGAACCATCAGAAATCAAGTTGAATGGAAGTCTGACAACTATGGAATTAAAGAAACCACATCCAACCAGACCGGTAGAAGGGATAGAAACGTGGAACAGGATGATTCTACACCCATGTGTGGTGGATAAAAATTTGGGAAGGATACCTTGGGAGTGAGGAGCCCCAGCCCCATACCAGGCTCCCCAGCCCAGGGTTCCAGTGCCAGGAAGGTAACTCCTCACAACTTCTGGCTACAGAAACCTGTGGTGATTTAGTGGGACTATAGAATTTTATGGAAGAAAATTCTATAGTCCCAAGCAGTTCCTCTTAAAGAACCAACACGCAGACTTAATCAGATTCACTTCCTCTGATCTCCAGCAATGGAGTAGTAGCTTGAAAGGCACCAGTGGCATACAAAAGGAGGAACTGAAGTGTCTGGCATCAAGGCGAGAGCCAGGGGACAGCTTTCTCCTAGACAGAAAGGCAGGCAGATGCCATTGTCCTTTTTCTGAACCCTCCCCTCAAAGAGCCACAGAGCTAGTTAGTGGATTCTATACCTAAGAATCAATCAACCTGGCTAATACTGTTTACCCTGCCCTGGAGATACCCTGAACTCTGTCCCACCCAGCTTATGGACTCACCCAAACTGTTAACTATGACTTTTCTATGTGAATGGCTGGTCTTGGATCATGCTTTACAACTTCCTAAATCCTATCAAACAAGCAACAGCCAGCCTCAGTGAGCCCTCAGCCCCCATTATCTGTGGCTAAGTGCTCCTAAGCCTGGCACTAGCAGCAGCTAGCCTACATCCACAGCTTGGCTTTGTGTGAGAGTCTCCAAGCCCAGCACAAAGAGCAGCCATCTCAGACTGCTTTATAGCTCAGGAAGGGTGGCCCTGGGCAAAACACAGATGGGGGCTGACCTTGGTCTGCATCGCATAGGAAACCCCAGGGCCTGCATACCCAGTGGACAGCTACAAACCACATTGGTGCACCAGCACCCTGTCCCTGCATAGCTGGTCCTACATGGAGGGCAGATGGTGGTGGTCAGTGGTCACAGCAAATCCTTGCGGTTGACTGACCTGGGTAAATCCCTCCCACTGACCTGCCAACAGCAACCAAGGCTCAACTATAAGAGGAGGGTGTACTCAGCCCACACAAAGGGCATACCTGGAGTACTTGAGCTTGGGTGATAGCAGAGTCTGTGCCACTGGACCCTACAGGACACCTACTATATTAGGCCATGCTACCAAGAAAGGGAGTCACAGCTCTACCTAATACATAGACACAAACACAGGGAGCCTGCCAAAATGAGTAGATAAGGAAACCTGGCCTAAATGAAAGAACAGATCAAAACTCCAGAAAAAGAACTACACAAAAGGGAGATAAACAATCTATCCAATGCAGAGTTCAAAACACTGTTTATAAGGATGCTCAAGGAACTCAGTGAGGACCTCAAGGCATAAAAAAAGATACAAGCAGAATGATACATTAGTTGAAATAAAGAACAATTTACAGGGAAACAACAGGAGAGTGGATGAAGCCAAGAATCAAATCAATGATACAGAACATAAGAAAGTAAAACACAAACAATCAGAACAACAAGAAGAAAAAAGAATCCAAAAAGATGAGGATAGGACTTTCAGCCAAGATGGAGGCATAGGTAGACACACTGTGTCTTCTCACACAACCAAAATTAAGGACAACAAAGATTTAGAAACAAGAAAACACCGGAACCGATAAAAAATTGAACTGTACGGAAGTCTGACAACCATTCATCCAGACCGGTAAGAAGGATGGAGTCACAGCAGGAAAAAGTGGAGGTTGGATGATCTCAGCATGCAGGCAGCAGTGGCTGGCGGTTCCCAGGCCCACAGGCGGCGGCTGGCGGACCCCGGGCATGGGTAGCAACTGTGCAGACCCAGTGAGGCTGAACAAGGCGGCTGGCTGACCAGGTGGTCCCACATTCGCCTGCGCAGAAAATCCAGATGAAGGGGAAGTGGCAGAAGGGACTGGAATCCAGGAGAGGGTGAAGCAGGCACCATTGTTCCCTCTCGGACCCAGCCCCCACATACAGCATCAGAACCCTTCGACTGGGCTGCCCTGTCCTGGGGAACACCTAAGGCTCTGCCTCTCAATATGTGACAGCCACAACCAGACCCTACCTCCAAAAAAAAAAAAAAATGGTTCAAAAGGGAGGACAAATGAAAGCCCCAGACCCAATTCATCTAAGTGACCAAGAGATAGCCAATCTATCAGATGCACAGTTCAAAGCCCTGGTGATCAGGATGCTCACAGAATTGGTTGATTTTGCTCACAAATTAGATGAACAAATGAAGACTACAATAAGTGAAATGAAGGAAAATGCACAGGGAACCAATAGAGATGGGATGAAAAGTGGGATTCAAATCAATGGAGTGGACCAGAAGGAAGAAAGAAAACAATCAAACAGAAAACAAGGAAGAAACAAGAATTCAGAAAAATGAGGAGTGGCTTAGGAACTTCCAGGACATCTTTAAACGTCCCAACATCCAAATTATAGGGGTACCAGAAGGGGAAGAGGAAGAGCAACAAGTGTAAAACTTAGCTGAATAAATAATAAAGGAGAACTTCCCTAATTGGGCAAAGGAAATAGACTTTCAGGAAGTCCAGGAAGCTCAGAGAGTCCCAAAGAAGTTGGACCCAAGGAGGAACACACCAAGGCACATCGTAATTACATTAGCCAAGATTCAAATGAAGGAGAGAATTCTAGAAGCAGCAAGGGACAAGGGGACAGTCACCTACAAGGGAGTTCCCATCAGACTGTCAGCTAATTTCTCCAAAGAGACCTTACAGGCAAGAAGGGGCTGGAAAGAAGTATTCCAAGTCATGAAAGTCAAGGACCTCCATCCAAGATTGCTCTATCCAGCGAAGCTGTCATTTAGAATGGAAGGGCAGATAAAGTGCTTCTCAGATAAGGTCAAGTTCAAGGAGTTCATCATCACCAAGCCCTTATTACATGAAATGTTAAAGGGACTTATCTAAGAGAAGAAGATAAAAAGTATGACAGTAAAAAGACAGCAAACTCACAGATATTAAGAACCACACCTAAAACAAAAGCAAACTAAGCAAACAACTAGAAAAGGAACAGAACCACAGAAATGGAGATCACATGGAAGGTTAGCAACAGGGGAGTGGGAGGAGGAGAGAGGGGGAAAAGGTACAGAGAATAAGTAGCATAGACGGTGGGTAGAAAATAGACAGGGGGAGGGCAAGAATAGTGTAGGAAATGTAGAAGCTAAAGAACTTATGACACACGAACATGAACTAAAGGAGGGGAATGTGGGTGGGAGGGGTTGTGCAGGGTGGAGGGGAATAAAGAGAGGAAACTGGGACCATTATAATAGCATAATCAATAAAATATATTAAAAAGAAGAAAAAAGAAGCTGTTGAAACTCACTGAAGCTTTTGCGATTGAGAACTTATTCTTAGAGCAATGCCTTAAGAAGAAAAATATGTCAAGAGTGTTAGAAGGGTCTGAAAAGGGAGACCTGGGCCAGAGAGAATACTTGGAAGGGTCGAACAACCCACTTGAGAAGCACCATGGGCCAGGGTTAGAGTGACAGTGATGGGAATAGGGAGGGTGATACTCACTAGAAAATTATTACAGAGAGAATGTGCAGAATGTGCTGATTCGATATGGGAGCCTGCGAGAGGAGGGCTGGCTGACTTGGAGAATGCCGGTGCCGGTCACGGGGATTCTGGAGAAGAGTGTTAGGGGGGAGTAGGATGGAGGAGCCAGGGACCCATTGGCAGGTTTCAAAGGGAGCTGCAGGGAGAGAGGTCCAAATACAGGGAGAAATAGCCAGTGGGGGGTGGGGGGAGGTGGCCTGGGAGCATGAGAAAAAAATTATCCATTTAAATACAACTTTCTCAAAGAGGGATTATAAAAGCTATGCCCTTTAGCACATTTGGCAACATACTAACCTTCTAAAAATGCTGGAAGTCTAGCCAGAAGTTCCATGAGAAAATCAAAATTCTGACAAATTGTTCAAAGACTTCAGTCTTCTATAATTTTCTCTTCATAGCACTTGGCCCCATCTGCTGGCTAGTAAAAATGACTTTTAGAAAACAGCAATTCTATATATTGCTTTGTGGATCAGGGACAGAATACAGGAATAGAAGTAAAACTATCTGAACTTGTGCACTGACTTTGCTAATCACTACCTGTTCTAGAAACTCAACACATATTGAGAGATTAGGTTGCAAAGTCAATGTGTAAAGGAAAACAACATACAGTCAAAATTCCTCTGGAGGAAACCCTTGGGAATGTGTCACATTAAAATGACAGAGTCCCCAATTTCCAACACGGCCAATTTCCTCTTTAATCTTGGTCCAGAGTGGTTTCTTACAATGAGCACCAGATGAAGCAGTTAGCTCAGGCTGAGGAGCTATGAGATGTATACTGAATCGTCACATTAGTCAGTCATGGCAGCCAAGACTCAGCATGCAAATGAGCAGAAACTGCTTCACGCTCACGCTGGACCCCAGACTCATTGGATGGAATGGAGGGTAGAGTGGGATGGCTGAAACCATTTAAACTTACATACAGTGTGTGCGCATATGCACACATGCGTATGCGTGTGTGTGAGAATACAGTTGAATTTGTTCAAGGTAAATGAATACAAGCTGAGACTCCATTGTACTGCACATTGCTCATGTGCCAGGAACTGTGTGGGTGCTGCCCTTGAAGCCCAGTCTGGAAGTCCACAGGAACACAAACAGCATTGTGAGACTAAGAATAGTACAGTATGATACAGGAGGAGCAAGTCCACAGGAGCAAGAATTAGGAAAGGCTTTTTAGAGAATGTGAGTCTAAGCTGAACTGCAAAAGAAAAGCACATCAGTCAGATGAAGGAGGAGGGTGGCAGAGCATTCGGAGCATACTGGCAGAAGGACTAGCATGGTCAAGGCAGAAGGTAGAGGTGGCCATTTGGGACCCACAAGCCGTCTAGTAGAGCTGGAGTGCAGTATGGGGTGGGGCACATAGTGAGAGAAGGCACTGGAAGGCCAAGGGCCAGATTGTAATGAGCACCATGTGCCCAGTGAAGGAGCTACAATGTCACACTGGAGGTGACAAGGATCCACAGAAAGCTTCTAAGAAGGAGAAAGATGTGATCACGTTATCAAGGTGCATTTTTATGAAGGTCATCCTGCAGAGAATGGGTTTAAGCAGGGTGAGGACGGATTCAGGGCAAGTACTTAGAAAGAAATTAGACAACTGTACAAGAGAGATGGATAGAGATGGGTGGCAGCACCGGAAATGGAGGGGAGGCGGATAGCAGATCCAGCTTATTGACTGTGGACTCTGTAGCAGGCACCACGCCAAACACTTGCACACATTGTCTAGCTGCTTCTGCCAATAACCGTATGAATGGTGTACTGCTGGGCCATATCATCTCGGTGGTCTTGCCAACCTCACGCCTGGTGCAGCCCTCACCTTTGCTCACTCAGCCTCAGTCACAGCCACAGGGCTGCTTTTCCACTGCTGAACACAGGGAGCTCTTGCTCCCCCCAGGACCTCTGCAACCCCTCCACCCTCTGCCTGGAGCCTCTTTCCCAAGTGCATGGCTGGCTCATCCTCATATAGAAGTGCAGTTCATATGCTACTTTCACCAAGAAGCCTTTCCTGACCTACCCCATTTAAAGTAGGTCCCTTCCTGTATCAGCCTCCATTTTCTTTATAGTACTTACCATAATTTCTAATTATCTTATCTGTCTACTTTTTAGTATCCGCTTCCCCCTTCTAAATATATACTCCATGAGAGTAGGGACCGTATTTGTCTTATTCATGGCCATATCCCAGTACCTAGTGCAGCCTAGTGCTCAATAATAACAACAATTATAAAAACGAACATATAAAACACATTCCAGGCACTGGTCCAACTCATTTAGGCCTCACATATTTGATATAAATATTAATTCCTCTATTTTATAGATGGGAAACTGAGTTCCCCAAATTTACGTAACTTATCTAAGGTCCACAGCTTGTAAATGGCTAAGCAGGATTCAGGCAGACTGGCTCCAGGGTATGTGCTTTCAACATCTCCACTACACTGCCACTCGCAGACGGATTTCCAAATGTCAGGTCACATGGTGGTGATGGAGGAGCTCGGATCCCAACCCGGTTTTCTCTGTCTCTGGCACCCAAACTCCAGGGAAAAGCAAATCTACAGGGATAGAGGTGATGAGAACTAGAGAGACAGAAGCCAGCTAGTAGGTCTGAGCTAACAGACGATGGTGCTGAATTCAGGGGCACACAAGAGTGAGTGTAAGAGCTGAGTTCTCAGCCTGGTGAATTTGATGTGTGCTTCCTGTTTTTGCAGCAGGGCACATACTCAAGCCCCCTGAGCCCTTCTTCACATTTGTAAAATATGGCTTTAATTACCGACCAGACAAAATTCTTGGGAAGATTAAACTGAGGTAATTCAGGTCCATGGGCAGATGTTCAGTAAACATTAGTTCCCTCATCTTTCCATACCTTCTGCTCATGAAAAAAGCTAAAGTTCTGGGGAAATGGGCTAAACACCAAGAAGACATGAAGAACAAGAGGGTATTCTTGGGTGGGTCCAATTATATAATTATTCCATAAACTAAATAAGACTTACAATTAGCCAAGTTTCATCTTCTGAATGCTTGTATTGCAATAATTAAATGAAGAATTTGTAAAACTAGGTTTAATTTAATGTAAATGTATATCATTAGTGTTACTTCTCCTTCCCCTAGATGTTTTCTTTTATTCTCATTCTTGCTAGGTATATGTAATATTTGTCTTTGACCAAGTTATGTATTTTAATCTTAAATTTTCTCATCTGCAAAATGGAAACAGTAGTTCTCTTACAAAATTCTTATAAAAATTAAAGGAGTTAATGTACAAGAAATACTTTTGCAAACTATTCAAATATAATAAAGGAACATTATTAAAAATGTGTTTATACCCCAGGTGGTGTAGCTCCATGGATTGAGTGCAGGCCTGCAAATCAAAGGTCGCGGGTTCAATTCCCAGTCAGGGCATATGTCTGGGTTGCCAGCCAGGTCCCCAGTAGGGGGCGCACAACAGGCAACTGCACATCAATATTTCTCTCCCTCTCTTTCTCCCTCCTTTTCCCTCTCTCTAAAAATAAATAAATAAAAAAATTTTTAAATGTGTTTATGAGGGAAAAGTAGTATGATTAATGAGCTCATGCCACTTGCACAAAAGCAATAAAATTAGTATTCTCCAAGTTAAATAGCTCAACTGCTGACAGATTTGATTAAATCAGTGATTTTCAAATGATGCACCACAAGAATTTTTAAAACATGCCGTACCTGACTATTTAATCAGAGGCACTGACCTCTTTACCCTTAGATTATCAAATAAAAAATGACAACAACCAACACAACAATTGCCACCAGAGTGAATGAATCAAAATTACACCTATTTTTTGTCAGATCAGCAAAAAATATAACAGATTTTTTGGTGTGCTGCAGAACTTTAGTAATTACTCTACGTGTGCCATGAGATGAAAAAGGTTGAAAATCACTACATTAAATCTTGCCCCTCTGATACATGCAGGTGGTCAAAACAACACTGTCTCTAGGACAAGGAACCATCCTGCAGTGTGGCCTGTGCTTCCACCTGCCCAGCATCATGCTAAGTAATTGTCCTCCACCAGAGCCTGCCCCTAACCTCTAGCTCTGGTGTGAGGGAGCCAAGAAAGGTTGGCCAGCATTCCTCATGCAGCTGATTTATTTAGGGATATAGGGATTTGGAACAAGCGGAACCAGTCAGAGGACTCCCCTGACTGTTGTTGGAACTATCAGGCAAACAACTTTCTTTTCCCCCAGAAGTGCCAGCTGTCAGAACCAAACACCTGGAGCTACATCTGACCATCTGACACCATGGAGGGAGGACCTGCCTCAGTGAGACCTAAAGGGACAGAGGCAGAGGGGTAGGGTGAACAACCCATCCTAGTTTGTCTGGGATGTTCCTGGTTTTAGCACTGAAAGACTCGTTCCCACGACCCAGCCTCAGACTTGGGAAAACAGAGAAGAAACGCTACCTGGCAAGAAAGAGTCCTGAATACATTGTTTGAATTTTGGATCGAGTTTTGTTTGGGCATCTTAATTCTGTGACTCAGTAAGTTCTGATGTCTGTTTAAGCAACATTAAGTTGCATTTCTGTCACTTGTAACTCAAAAAGTCATACCACATTCCCAAAGAATGTGCACATATAAATAAAACTCAAAGTTTAAAAGGCAAAGTGAATCAAAGTAGGAAATATGTTATTTTTAGAATTGAAAAATGAGGAAATGTGATCATGTGGCCACTTCTGAGGTTGAGATAATTTATTTGACAAAGGAGCTCTGAAAAAAATATACACAAAGTAGAAAAAGGAAGAGAAGCAAATGAAAACATTCTTATGGAAGAAAAACATCATGGCATGAGAAAGGTCAGAGTAATGCATGAGCAAAATTTCACAAGAACAAGCTTATACAGTGAGAGAAAAAAGTGGCTGAAGCCAAATCCTATAGCAGCTTTGCCTTTTCAGTAGAAATGGACCCTCTGAAGTGGACAGGAGGACAATTTAGCCATAGGAATGCAACAAAAAACTAGACTACTACAAGCTTCTGTTGGTACCGAAAAAATTTGACAAGACTTGAGTCAAAAATCTAGGTGGGGATGGGAGGGGCAGGGGAGGGGGTGAAAATGGAGACTATTGTACTTGAACAATAATAAAAAAATGACACACACAAAAAATCTAAATGGCTTTGACACTTTGCCCTGGGGCAAGTAGGCAAAAAAACTTGTTAGAGCACAGATGACAAACACAAGGCCCATGGGCCAAATCCAGCCCTCCACCTTGTTTTATCCGGCCCAGCACCTTGTTTCTACCAGGCAAGAGCTCTGAGCTCCTTGCCCCTAGTTAAGGAGTAGTTACATATATACAGTCCTAAAATTACATTCAGCCCTTTCAAGGCAACTGCAAGGCTGATGTGGCCCCCCATGAAAATGAGTGTGACACCCCTGTGTCTAACCTCTGGTTAGAGGAATAACCAGAAAAGGTAGGGAAAAGAGGCTTGTCTTAAGGTGACACAGTAGCAATGATTACAAAGATCTGAGAAGTTAGAAAATATAAGTGTGCGAATATAAGAATTTGGGGTTAGGTACTGCTAGCAGAGCTGGATGTTTTGTAGTGTGAGTCAAAGAAATGTGTGCCCCTGGGAGATTTCCTGTGAGAAGATGGCCAGAGGGAGAGGTGTAGGCCATCTGTCTGACCACAAGCCACAGAGGATGGCATGGCAGCCACTCTGTCTGTCCTCCCCTGAAGAAGGATGTGAGACTTTGGCTCTCAAGGACTCTCTCTGGCCCCACCATTTCTTTTTCTAATGCACTATGGGAAGAGCCTAAGGGTTAAAAACTAAGAGGGAAGTCATTTTCTCAATAGAGAGACAACATAAAAAAGAGCAGTGTGAAGATATGCAATTTAGTGCTATCTCTATAAATCACCTTTTTATTGAGGCCCACCAATTTTAAACTATTTTCACTTTGTCTTCTGATCTCTCACCGTGGAGTACTAATCATTTTCTTAGGAATAGTATTCTAGTGGGTGTTTGGGGGAACCTGATGTGCCTGTACAGGGTCTTTCTAACACAAACGCTTTAATTTAGGGTATTTAGGAAAAAAAGAGAAGGAAATGTTGAAGTAGGGAGGAACAGCACTCTCTGACTTGCACATTTGCAGAAGGGATGCTTATGCTGTATTTACTGAAGAACTTGCCCTTTAAAACATGACATTGAAAATAGAAAGAAGAGCTGATATGGTTAAAGCTTGTCTAATAATAAAGAAGCAGATTCATACAGGAAATCTTAAATCACAAGGAATGCTCAAGCATGAAAACGAACAGGAATACTGGAGCATGACACCGAATTGTACATTGCTTTTGAAGATGAGATAGCAGCACAGGGGCTAGAGTGTCTGAGATTTTTTTTTTCTTTAATCACTTGTACTTTGGGAAGGCTCCACCTACAAGCAGGATATTCTTTTGCTGTGTCCCTGAACCAAGATGCCATCCAAACTCTAAGAAAGGAAGGAGGAAAAGCCCCAGTAAATGTCACATTATCCTGAACAGCTTGCCTTGCAGGATCAGACCTGACTGCCCACTGACTGGCCTGTGCTTACCTGCCTCCTGGAAGAGATGGTCTCTTGGCAGAGCTCTCACCCCCAATTTCCTGCAAGGGAAATGGAATGCACTTGCCAGAGCTAATGGGCAATTTGGAGTCCAGACTTCCCAGCATTTTCACTTTCTTAAAAAATTCCCGATAGTCATTATGCTGGGTGTTTAGGTGGTTCTGGGCATTGTGTCTTTTGGGAAAAAAAATATATATATAGGTGCAGGAACAAAAAGGGGTCTCCCTACCTGTGCCCTAATTTTGTAGCTGGGAGATTTGAAGTTCCAAGATGTTATGTGATTTACATGGGCTCATATTGTCACTGTGACAGGGCAGAAGCCAGCGTTCCACATCAAAGACCTATAGCAAACACGGTTTTCTCTCCCACATCTTTCTAGGTATCATTCTTGGTTTTCCACTTTGTCTATTTGATTAGGGCTGGGACTAGAAGGGGAGTTTCTTTTTTCCTGGATTTTTGCACGCTGATTTTACATTGATAAAACTGACCATCCTTCTGTCAAAGTAACTACAGAAAACACTAATCAAAGCCCATGTTTTTCTTTTCTTAAAAGGCAACAGTTCAGGCTTTTGCTAAGTTACGAAATGCCTTCATCTCAGTATGATATCTAAGGAACCACATGGTTAGAACCAAGCCTCTGTAAATCTTCATGGGAAAGTGAAAATAGAAAGGGAATAAATATTTAACCATGAAAATCATCTTCTAAGTACCTAACTGTCTCAAATTGTATGCCAGCAAAGGAAATAACAGATAAAAGGTGAAGGGATGGTGGCTACAGGGAGAGGGAGGTCAGGAAAGAGGGAATGCACAGGATGAGAGCCAGCCCTGCTCCCCAGGCCAGTCACCCTGGGATTCAGAGCCCAAACACAGTATTTTCCAGAGAATGCTGGTGTGTTTATCGCCCAGCAGGCCCTGCCCTGCAGCCTGAGAGCACCTACCAGAGTTTCCAACTTGGCAGCCCCCCAAGAACAAGAACAATGATTGCTTTTCTCTTGCTATAATAATGCTGTCGAGTTCATCAGAGATCCATTTTGTATTTTTCATTGAGTCCAAAGCATGCTGTTTCCTTCAGAAGAAATCCTATCGTGTTTGTATATAGTTTTTAAAATAGTTGATCTGCTCCATTAGTAAGGGTAGAAATATTTTGATGAAAAGAGCTTCTCCTAGAATCTCATTATTTATCCCAAGAAAAAAAATTGTATATGTATATTATTTTTTAAGCCTACACCTATAATATGGTACATGCATGGGTCCACATATTTCAGTTTACTGAGTCTTAGGGGGACAGCTGTGGTGTCATAGTACAGCCACATACTTTGCAATTCATTCATTCGCTCATCTAATACATACTTATTGAGCATTTACTACATGTTCTAAGCATTGAGGATATAGCAGTTAACAAGATAAAAAATGGCCCAACTTCATGGAGTTAATGCAGAAGAGGCCAAGAATAAACCCACGTAAACAAGTTAATGTGATAATTCCAGATGGTGATAAACTCTTTGAAGGAAAACAGGGTGAGGTGATCAGCTCAGATGACATCTGGATGATAAGAAAGAGCCTGTGCCACTAGAGGGGTAGGCAGGAGAATGGCCCAGGCAAAGGCCCTGGGGTAAGAACAAGTTTGACAAATTTGGGAGAAAGAAAGAACTCCAATGAGGACTGAGAACAATAATATCTATTGTGGTAAAGACCCAGTAAGATGATAAATGCAAAAGAACATGATGAACTGCAAAGCCAACCACTGAAAAGTATTATTTGGCCACACTAGAATATTGTATTATCACATTAAAACCATCCTGCCCTGACCGGTGTGGCTCAGTTGAGCATCATCCTGCAAAGTGGAAGGTCACTAGTTCAATTCCAGATCAGGGCACATGCCTGGGTTGCAGGTCTGGTCCCAGGTCAGTGCACGTGTACGAGAGACAACTGATTGATATTTCTCTCTCACATCACTGTTTCTCTCCCTTTCTCCCTTCTTCCCCTTTTCTGTAAAAATAAATAAATAAAATCTTTTAAAACAAACAAACAAAAAATACCACCCTGCATTTAGAAAGGATTGGGATGAGGACTGTATGTTTCAGTTTTCATCTTCTACTCAAGTAAAAGGAAGCAGGCTCTTCAAAAACCCTTTCAAGTGTGGCACACTGCTGTCATGTGAAATAGGGACTCTCACATACCTGGAATCCTGTTGAGCGTCACCCAGAAATGTTCATCAGGACTGAAAGTGTCTTTGGACCACTGGAGCAAATCAACAGCCCGTGGATCATGGAGAACAAAGTTGGAAAATTCTCTTGACAGAGCAACATAGGCAGAGCCAAAGTAAATGGTGAGGTTATGGGGAGGAGGTGGTTTCAGAGCTGTGGTTCTTATCACATAGGACAGCTCTTTGCCCAGGTGCTCTCGGTGGACATATTTAGTCCGGCCAATTGCGTGAGCTGGAGGCAGCACCCCAGGGGTAATGTTTTTCCCTTTAAGTCCTTTCAGATACTGAATTATTTCCTTGTTGGTTTTCAGGGGGAAATCTTGCCCACAGGTGTTGATGGCGTACTTCCATGGGATCTCCGAGGCCACAAGATCTTTGATGCAGTTCAGGTCAGCCTGGAGCCTGGAAATTCCACCATAGACAACTGGCTCCATCTTGGAAGCCAGAAAAGCATTTGGGAAGCAGCTCAGTAATTGCTCCACTGCATCTTTAAATTCGACTGTCGCCTTTTCATCCACATGAACGCAGTAGACATTCTGAGGCATGTAAATAGCTCTGAAGAGCCTTGCAAAGGTATTGAAATTGTGATGGATGACCATTATATATGCCAAAGGAAACTCAGCCTCATCTTTGGATAAAGGGGCTGTGATATAGTGGCTCTGGGTCAGGTATTCTTCGCAAGAAGACTTCTCATATATCATTAGTTTGTTTCTCCACAGGAAAGGGGTTTTGCCTTTGAAAAAGGATGTGCAAACTTGAGTCAGCAGTAGAGTGTCCGAATTATTCAGCCTCTGGAAGCTCTGCTCTCCCCCAAAACTGAACACATGTAGCACAATAAAAATGATCACACAAGAGACAGAGACTATGAAGAGGTAACGCATTGAAGAAGACATGCCTCAAAGATGAGAGAGATTTCAAAGATGGTGAAAATTTGTAAGTCCTTTCCCAAACTTACTTTTTTCTCTGAGTTCTTGTTTTGGTACATACTCCAGCAATTTCTACCCTGAAGGAGACGCTGTGAATTTATTCGGTTTCACGCCGGGAGTCCAGCTGCTGGCTCTGTCCCCATGCTGATATTAGCAACTGATCCCTCCTCATTCTCTCTGCCTCTCTCAAACCGCCTTTGTCTAAATCCCAGTAGCAGGTTGTTAAGCCCAGCCTTGTTCCCTCCCTCTGCCTCCCAGCTTACATCTGCGAGCTGTTTCAGAAAACTCTGGTTAGTAACTGCTCTCTCCTGCAGATTCAGTTCCTTAGATCTCTTTTATTTCCCATTCCTCCTGCCCCACCTCCACCCCTTGTTATTGCCATTCAGGGAATTAGCACAGTGAAAGCCAAAATTGAAATGATGTGTTCTGGCAGGCACGCATTTCCTGCTAGTCATCCGACAGGCTGCGGCACTCAACCCCTCTCATTCAATGGCAATGATCCATACACCCAGTATGATTCATGGGATAGAACGTAGTCCCCACTCTTAAAAATGCTGCTTTAGTGAAAAAAATGACTGAGGTGACAAGTAAAATAAACCTTATCATTCCTGGCTCTTTCGTAAAGCTTTCCTGCCCTCCCCTACTGTGTTCTAAAACAAGGGATTGCAGAGGTCCAGTCCTAAGGGATCTGAAATAGCAGGGATCCTGGTCCTGTGACTTTGAGATAAGGTGATAGCCCCTCTCATCCCACTTCCAGCATCCACTGTGGGGCCTGTCATAGAAAGATGGGGTCAAAGGAACAAGTTTCAAGCTACATCCCCTGATTTAGATGAGTCCTTAAAGCTTCACTGCAAAGAACTTGAATCTGGCCACAGTGATGTTCAAATTACCGGACCTAGGGAATATTAGGTTTTAACCACCCAAAGTACATCATCTAATACTAGGGAAGTGCTTTATACCTGCCCAGCTAAGTTTATCAACTACCTAGGAAATGAAGGTTGTTTTCCCTATTTGTAAATAATAGTGTTTTGGTTAAGGAATATCAAGCTCTTCCACTCAAAAGTTTCTCCAACCTTTCACTTTTCTACAAGTTATTTTAAAATATAGATTAGTATATTTTATTTAAAATAACTCTGAAACACCAGTTTAATGACTGAATGCCTTCCTAATTTCTCCTCACTATTTATCTGAACTTATTACTTCTCTCTACTGACAGTGTCACAGTGGAGACTGAGCCCCACTCCACCCCACAAAGAAATAATGTCCTTCAATGCACTTTCTCTCCTTCCTTTTGAGAAATTTCTACCCTGCTATTAAAGGAATAGAACAATACAGGTCTGTTGATTCCTTGCTTTCAGTATGGGCAGGAAGAGCAATGCTGTCCCCCAGATGCAAGGCACTCCACTCGCCCTGAATGACACATGACTTCCTGAGCACACTGTAGTTTTTCATTCTTCTCATTTTTGTTGTTCACATTGCTCATTCTTCCAGCCTGGACATTATTTTCCTCTCTGCCTTACTAAATTCTCCTCATGGTTTAAGATCCATCAGAAATAAACTCCACATAGAATTGCCCTTTGGATTTGCAGGCAAAGTAGAAAAACAAAACGCAGCCATCATGTGGGTGAGGCAGATCAATCACATTCTTAGTGTTTCTCTGGAGTAAAGCAACTAACTGAAAGTTTGTGATAATGGAAAACTCGATTCCAAGCTTCTCTTTTTCTAAATAATACCTTTAAATATTAAGTTTTTGCGTATTCCATTTCAAAACAACAGAGAGTAATTTCAGTATCTAGTTTAGCAAAGCCTGTTGACTTAGAATGTATGTTAAAATATTTGGGGATTGGCCACCTGGTCAGTATACAGATACTGTTTACATTATTATTTCCTACTGGCTTAGGGGATAGGCAATAATAATGTTTCTATATTAAGAAATATAGACAACTAGCCAAATTAAGAACTTTCATGATGCTTCTGTACTCAATCCATTGTTTCAAGTGGCATTGTTTATGTGCTGAAAATATAGCTGTTTCTTCTCTCTCCCCTTTTGGTCATCCTTAAGTGAACTTTCCCACCCTCAGGTTTTGTCTTTAAGAAATCCCTATGGGAGGACTTTAAAAAAAAAAAAAAACGGCCTTCTTATTGTAATAGTGTAAGGCTGTTTACTGTTCCATCCTCGTAGGCATCCGGCCTGCTTATCCAGAGCAGATACCATGCATTTTTTTTTTCCTTTTTCTTTTTTTGCTACTGAGACTGAACAGCTCAGCCTTCCCAACCTGCCTTTGACTACAGGCAAGGACAAGGTTGACTCTCGTAGCCGTAGCAACCGTGCCTGTCTTTCTCTTTGTAAGCAATTATTCCCGAACAAGGTAATTATTCTGGCTAGACATATTTATTCTCCACCTTAAAAGCTTACTCTTCATTCCATTTAGAAGTCTTTGCTTTTTTTACATTTTAAGAAATTTTTCCAGTTGTGATACTACCTAGAACACAGCTCCAAAATGAAGAGGGTATCCTTTCTTTGAAATGAGGGGAGACTCGGAGTTTCAGTGAAATAAGGAGATAATCAAAGGGGAGAACGAATAATATCCTCCAACACCTTTGCACCTCCAGACTTTGCATGTGAAGGAGTACAGGGAGCACTTGCTGAGGCTGCAAGACCCAGAGAAGAAAGAGCTGAGGGGAGCTGCACCACAAGGGTTTGCTCCTTGCCAGGCTAAGTCAGACCTCTGAGGGACATGGCAGGCAGTTGTAAAAGACCTTGCCTGTTGTGTTGAAAAACTCAAACTTCATCCTGCTGCCAAAGGAGCACCACCAAAGACTTTAGGTGGAGGGATGCTCCCAGGCAGCCTGTGGAGAAAGAACAGGAACAAAATAAATCATGGCGTGAAAGTACACATCAGCCCACATGTGCATACTGCACACATTAAAGATAATGAAAGTATTAGATGTGAATAAAGCCTCTTAAACTATGAGGTAAAGGTGCTAACTACTCCTTAATTAATAATGTGTCCTAGAAACTATTCCAAGGCTCTAAGGAGACTTTAAGCTTGTAGATTTTCACAGAACATCACATCCTACATATTGTTTGAGGTTTTTCTTAAATAAGGAAATGAAGATAAGGGAAGGATTTAATGTCTAGGGTCACTAAGAAATCACTATTGGGAATTAGAGGAAAGTCTAGAGTTATTTTTCCATCCCTTCCATTTTGTAATGTAGAAGTATGTACACTACCTTATTCATACTAATTTTTTTTTTACCCATATATATGTGTTGAATGAGTAAATGCAGTCCACATTCCCCATGGTTTCAGGTGCCCATGGGTACATGAATTCTTAATTAGAATTGGCAACAGAGCAACTGGTATCTTTTTTTAATATATTTTATTGATTATGCTATTACAGTTGTTCCATTTCTCCTCCACCCTGCATACCCCCTCCCACCCACATTTCCCCCCTTAGTTCATGTCCATGTGTCATAAGTTCTTTAGCTTCTACATTTCCCACACTATTCTTGCCCTCCTCCTGTCTATTTTCTACCCACTGTCTATGCTACTTATTCTCTGTACCTTTTCCCCCCTCTCCTCCTCCCACTCCCCTGTTGCTAACTCTCCATGTGATCTCCATTTCTGTGTTTCTGTTCTAGTTGTTTGCTTAGTTTGCTTTTAAAACTAAGTGTGGTTGTTAATATCTGAGTTTGCTGTCTTTTCACTGTCATATTTTTATCTTCTTTTTCTTAGATAAGTCCCTTTACCATTTCATATAAGGGCTTGGTGATGATGAACTCCTTGAACTTGACCTTATCTGAGAAGCACTTTATCTGCCCTTCCATTCTAAATGACAGCTTCGCTGGATAGAGCAATCTTGGATGGAGGTCCTTGACTTTCATGACTTGGAATACTTCTTTCCAGCTCCTTCTTGCCTGCAAGGTCTCTTTTGAGAAATCAGCTGACAGTCTGATGGGAACTCCCTTGTAGGTGACTGTCCCCTTATCCCTTGCTGCTTCTAGAATTCTCTCCTTCATTTGAATCTTGGCTAATGTAATGATGATGTGCCTTGGTGTGTTTCTCCTTGGGTCCAACTTCTTTGGGACTCTCTGAGCTTCCTGGACTTCCTGGAAGTCTATTTCCTTTGCCTGATTAGGGAAGTTCTCCTTTAGTATTTGTTCAAATAAGTTTTTCACTTGTTGCTCTTCTTCTTCCCCTTCTGATACCCCTATAATTTGGATGTTGGGATGTTTAAAGATATCCTGGAAGTTCCTAAGCCTCTCCTCATTCTTTTGAATTCTTGTTTCTTCCTTGTTTTCTGTTTGGTTGTTTCTTTCTTCCTTCTAGTCCACTCCATTGATTTGAATCCCAGTTTTCCTCCCATCTCTATTGGTTCCCTGTGCATTTTCCTTCATTTCACTTATTGTAGTCTTCATTTGTTCATCTAATTTGTGAGCAAAATCAACCAATTCTGTGAGCATCCTGATGACCAGTGCTTTGAACTGTGCATCTGATAGGTTGGCTATCTCTTGGTCGCTTAGATGAATTGGCTCTGGGGCTTTCATTTGTTCTCCCATTTGAGCCATTTTTGGGTTTTTGGGGTTTTTTTTTTTTTTTTGGTCTTGTTGCAGCTATTACGGAGTGAGGGGCAGAGCCCTAGGTGTTCCCCAGGGTGGGGCAGCCCAGTTGCTGGGTAGTGACACTGTATGTGGGGGCAGGGTCCAAGAGGGAACAATGGCACTTGCTCTGCTCTCTATGGGATTCCAGTCTCTTCTGCCGCTTCCCATTTGCCTGGATTATCTGCACACAAATGTGGAACCACCTGGTCAGCCAGCCGCCTTATGCGGCCTCACTGGGTCTGTACCATTGCCACCTCGTGCCCGGGCTCCACTAGCTGCTGCCTGTGTGCTTGGGGTCTGCTAGCCACTGCCTGCACACCTGGGATCTGCTAGCTGCTGCTGCCTGTGCGCCTGAGTCTGCCAACCTCCACTTTTTCCTGCCATGACTGTGCCCCTCTTACCGGTCTGGATGAATGATCCTTGGACTTCAGTACAGTTCAATTTTCTATCAGTTCAGGTTGTTTTCTTTTTTTTTTTAATTTAAATTTTTTTTTAATTTTTTTTAATTTTCAATTTTTATTTTAATTTTGATCTTGTACAGTTTTCTGTCTTTTACTCCCACCCCAGCCCACCACCCCAGCCCTCCCCACTCCCCTCCCATTTCCACCCCTCATAGTTTTTGTCCATGAGTCCTTTATACTTGTTCCTATAAACCCTACCCCTTTTCCCCTTTTCCCCTGAAATTGGTTGTTTTCTTTTTCTAAATCTTTGTTGTCCTTACTTTTGGTTGTGCAAGGAGGTACAGTATGTCATCTTGGCTGGAAGTCCCCTGGTATCTTTTATTTTGACAAACAAAAACTCAGACCAGACTAACCAGATAGATTGAATGATTAAAAAACAATTTTCAATCACATTTTAGGGGGAAACCATGAAAAATGTGTTTCGTCTTGTGTGTCAAGGAAGGGCTGTCCACTAAGTCCCACAACATCACTCATAGGGTGTAGTGCACATCACCCTCCCACCTTTCACTGAGCATCTGATCTTAGATCCCCACTTATTTCTTCTTTAAATAGGATGTTCCCTATGGTCCCTTTCAGCTTAAATGAGCTATAATACAGTATGTGTGAGGCGAATCTGCCCAGCAGTGACTGAATTCAAGTGTGACTATGACCCCTGTACTGTAGGAAATTATTTCTTCTCTAGGATTCAAAACACATACAACTGAAAATATAATCAACAAAACAGGAAAGATTATGTATAAGTTCCATACAAGAGGTTTTCTACTAGATGTCATGGAAGTTCAGAGGATGAAAGTTTCCCTTGAAGCTTGAATGGTTAGAAAGGGCTTCCAATGGTTAGATTCGACACTCAGAACATGGAAGAGGCACTCTAGCTGGAGAAATTATAAGAGAGAGCAAGAACACAAAACCAGGGAAACCAGTGTAGAGAACTTTCCTGGGAAGAATTGTGAATCTAGAACTTCTCTGGCATAGCAGCAAAGATAAACATTCAACTCAGTAAACCATTATCTCAAAGTACCCATCAGGGGACCAGGTGAACTCCAGGAGTGTCAGGACTTTTGCCTTCTGTTGCTATGATAGGCCAGCAACTGGATGAGGGCCTGGCACACACGGCATTCAGTACTGTTGAATGGGTCCAGAATCATCTGGGCATCTGAAAAGTGCAATTTTCAACTATGAATCAATGGAGTGTTGAAACCCATGTTTATACAATGTTTTAATTTATGTATTAGAATAGCATGGACTAGAACAGCCCTCCATGATTTTTTTCTTTAAACTGATTCCTACTTACCTGGAGGTATGGTTTGACTGTACAAGTAGTGCTTTTCCCTCTCTTTTTTCAGCACAGGGTTACAGAGACCTAACTATAAACGCATATCAGCAGTGAACTCTATTCTCAACATCTCATGCATCTTATCTTTGTTTAATTGCATGTACTGGTTCAAACTTCATTATACCTTCATAATTGTTCTGGGACTTGTTTTTCCATCCTCAATTAACTGCTATTCTTCAGTTGGGAATAAAATTGAGGGGACAGAGGCTTCAGCAGAAACACTAGCTTTATAATGTTAAATAATAGCAAAAAAGGCACTTGAAGAACTGGTGCTGATAAAGTTTGTTGAAGTAGCATTGAGAGAGTAGGTTATATTTGCAAAAAGTTTAGGTAAATGAGGTGAGATTTCATCATTCCTTGGGCTCACAGATAGCTATTCCTTGAGAGGTCATTTCTGTGTGTTTGTTTTGTTATTAAAGCATGTCAAGTGACTCAGGGAATCATTCTTAATTGTAAAATATGAAAATTAATTTCCCTTTCCCCTTTAACTAAGAATAATTCACTAGAAGAAAGAGAATGGTGACAATCCAATTCACTTTGGATAGCCAAGTAAGTAATTCTGTTCTGGGTGACCAGACAGCTTATAAATGGAGTCTTTTTTTAAAAAATGATGATGATAATGATGCTAAAGAGAAGAAGAAAGGAGACACTTTCAAGCACATCTTTAACTAAAATGACAATTCTCTCATAACTGAGAGTCCCCTGGTGCAGTTCACTGGGGAAAATCCACTTTCTCCTGGGATCCAACCATTTCACTTTCTACACCATTCATCCAATTAGCAACAGAAGAAGCTGCTGTCTAAATCATGAAACCAAAAGCATTATTTCAAACTCTCATCTTAGAGAAGGAGAAGAAATTTAATGTACAGAATTTTAAAGGCTAAGGTGGCAGGACCAGAAGGAGGTCGTGCTCCCTCATATCATGGTAGTGTGAGTTGAAGCAATCTGCATCCAATTTTGATGCAGCAAAGGTATCATGGAAACACTTCCTGAAAGCTAAAAGATGCTAAACAAATATTTGCAAAAGACAGTATACACAGATTCAAATAGGCAAATTCAAAGCATGCACTGATAGGCAGCAATCATCTGGTAGCACAAACATAGCAATTAGAAATATGAAAAGTCTGAAATTTAGGGGCTTAGAAAATGAAAAGTAAATTACCCAAAATAAGTCACAGCCAATTAACATTTCAAGATGAAATTTACCACTAAATTTACATGTGGAAGTTAATTATTTAACCCTAGAAGAATAATGGACTCAATTGTTTTACTGAAACCTTTGTTTTCAAAAGTATTCAGTCAAACTAGCAGTGTCTAGAGATACTTTAGATCCACACTTTGCAAACTTTTTTTAACATCTCATCACCAGAAGGGGTTACTAAAAATATGGGATACAGGGCCCTGACCCCAAGAGATCAGTAAGTTTCAGATAGAACTTAATAATTTGCTTTCCTAACAAGGTATTGGGGCCAACGATTGAGAACTAATGGATCAGAGACCAAAATTCTTTATTTTTTTTCCTCAGTGACCATATCTGATCTATTTGGCAAAGACTGGGCAATTTACTCTGAAATACAGCAAAACAGATGGAAGGCTATCAGTGGGGAGGGGAAAGGGGAGAGAGAGGGAGAGAATGGGGGAGAAGGTACAGGGAATAAGAAGCATAAATGGTAGGTACAAATAGACAGTGGGAGGTTAAGAATAGTATAGGAAATGTAGAAGCCAAAGAACTTATATGTATGACCCATGGACATGAACTAAGTGGGGAATGCTGGTGAGGGGTGTGCAGGGTGGGGGGGAATAAAGGGGAGAGAAAAATGGGACAACTGTAATAGCATAATCAATAAAATACACTTAAAAACAAAACAACCAATGTTTTAGGATAAACAATACTGTACAATTTGGAAATGCTTAATAAACATGAACTCAAATGGTGGATTATTTGATCCCTTGTAAAATTTACTATGGAAAGCAATCGGAACTCCTAGAAAGAATGAAAGGAAATCAATATACAGAAAGGGGCTATTGCTTTTATTTAAATGAGAGAAACCCTAGGTACAAGACATCCTGACTCAAATGCAGTCTCTAATTTACTATACACAGCAAGCATACCTGTGCATAATCCCAGTCTTTCACAAAACATGGATAGGATTATTTACTGACAAACACTGATGTTCTGAGTATATAGTGTGCCATATGCTAAATGAGGGGTAGATGTAGATGAATAAAAATAAATAAATAAATAAATAAATAAATGAATGAATGAAAAAAAGGCAGAAAATACCAAATATTGGTGCAGGTGGGGAACAACCTAAATGCTCATGTACTGCTGGTGGAAGTGTGAACTGGTACAACTGTAAAAAACTGGCAATCTCTATGAAGGCTGAGCATAGGCATATCCTGTGACCCAGAAATTCCATTCCTAGGTGTTTATTCAACAGAAATGTGTATGTGTTTATAAAAGGACATATAGCTCAATGTTCACTGCAGCCATACTCATAACAGACCCAAACACTCACAAACAGTTGTACATCAGGGTGTCTCAACCTTGGCACTACCGGCATTTGAGGCAAAACAAGCTTGTTCTATGTGCTTTTTTGGTGCATTTTAGGAGGTTTAGTGGAAGCCCTGGGTAAATGCCAGTAGCACCCCTTGCCACTCCAGCCCAAGTTGTGACAAGCAAAAATGTCTGCAGATATTGCCAATGTTCCCTGGAAGGCAAACTCCTCCCTCCCCACCTCACCCACCTTCTTCTAACTGCAATGATAATGAATAAATTTATCAATGCCTACAATAACAACAAAAAGTAAATCTCACAAACATAACATGGAGCAAAAAGTGCCAGACAGAAAAAGAGTACAGGCTGTATATTTCTATGTATATAAAGGACAACAGTAGGTCGAAGTAACCTAAGCCAGGGGTGTCAAACTCATTTTCACCAGGGCCACATCAGCCTTGTGGTTGCCTTCAAAGGGCCGACTGTATAAATGTAACCATTCCTTAAGTTAAGTGAGAGCTCAGTGCTGCCACCAGGTAGAAATAAGGTGCTGGGCTGGATAGATCAAGGTGGGGTCCGGATTAGGCCTGTGGGCCTTGTGATCGCCACCTATGACCTATGCTGTTTGACATCAGTGTTGTGCCTGGGATGCTGGTCATGTTCTGTGTCTTGATGTGAGTTACATGGGTGTGTTTATTTATGACAATGTGTCAAGCTGAATATTAATGATAGATATGTGCACTTTTCTATGTTATACAGTGTTTCACCAAATATGAATGAATGACTGAGTCATGGGCCTCCTAGGAAAACTCTTGCAAGGGACTCTTCAAGGTGAGTGGGAATCAGGAATCATTCTTAAATAACTGATATTTATGGGTATTACTTATGACCAGATACTCTGCTGTACCATACAATAGAACCTACATCACCTCTTTTTTTTTTTTTTTTTAGATTTTATTTATTTATTTTTAGAGAGAGGGGAAGGGTGGGAGAAAGAGAGGAAGAGAAACACCGATGTAAGGGACAAACATCTACCAGTTGTCTCTCATATGCACCCTGATTGGGCACTGAACCACAACCCAGGCATGTGTCCTGACTAGGAATTGAACCAGCAATCTTTTGCTTTGCAGTTTGACACCCAACCAACTGAGCCACACTGGCCTGGACAGCCCACATCATGTCTTCTTTAAGCAGACTGACTGGTAAAGGTGTTTCTACTCTGGTTCCTGACACTTGCTACCCTTAGCCATGACCAAACAACCACTGCTTCCTACTAGTAAGTAATGTCCAGAAGAAAAGGAGCCAAAAGAAAACAGAACAGAGCATTGAAATTTAATTCAAAAACCCCTTGTGTTCATCAACACTGAACTGAGTGCCAGCCCTTAAGGGACTTGTCATCTAGATCAAATAAGGACAGAGGAGGCACCTGCACTGAAAACAGAATAACAAGGTACCAAGAAATATGAATGACAAAGCTGATAGCTGGCATTAGGCAATATCACCTCCACTTGTCCAGTGAGGAAACTGAGATTCGGAAGCTCACTGTTCTCCCAGGGAACCTCCCAGTCCAGAGTCACTCAGCTGGGAGGGGCTGGCATGGACTTGAATGTGAGCAGCTTTACTACAGAGCTGTTGCCACCCATCCCCTTTCAGGAGGCCCAGAAAGGTCTTGGCCTCCCCACCCAGATCCACTTCATGGAGAAATCATGAGGAATAATGAGAGCTGTGTTCACTTCCAGTAAGATCCGTGGATTCTTTTTTCCAACACTCCTTTTCTTTCTTTCACATTCAGTCAATCAGCATGTATTGAGAAGACACCTAAGCCTGAAATATTGGGACATTTCTCATTTCTTTTCCTTTTCTCCCAACATCTTTTTTTTATTGTTCAGAAAACCATCTGGACAAATCTTTTCCTTCTGGCTCATATTATGATTGACTTCCAAATTCCATCTCTCCAGCCAACTCTTCAGGTGATCACATTTCTGCATGGTTTGACCAGTCTCAAGCAGAAGGCATGATCCAGGGAATATCTGGCCCATGAAGAACTGGGTTTCAGATAGCCTGGCCTTGGAACTAATTAACCAGACATGGTAATAATCTCCAGAACAGAGCTACTGTGAATCATGCTTATCTCTTTCTGCCTGCAGAGAACAATTCACTGAATCCAAAATGCCTCCTCTGTCCTGACTTGGACTCCAGGTGCTCAGATCCTGCTCTCTTGCTTCCTAGATTCCCAGCCTTCTGTAATTCTCAGAACACCCACTCTCCAGATCACTTTTGCCAAGTTTGTTTTTAAGCTTTGCCTTCTGAGAGGGCTAGGTCTGAAACTACCCAGATGACTGTATTGACAGGGGTCTGATACACTACCACAAGAATTCCATCGGAATCAGTTACCAGCTTTACAAAAACACACCACCAAAAAAGTTAAATAATTAAGCTCATGGTTTCTATTTGGCCCTTTATGTCCCTCCCCGACCTCTCCCCCTGCAGGAGAGCTGACCTGTATAAAATGTGTCAATGGGCTCTGGCTCCGGTGGGTTTTCCAGTGACAGGGAGATGATCAAGGCATTTACACCCCAGATCCTATCTTGCCACTTATAGCAGGATAGCTGTCTCCTTTGACTGCAGTTATTTGCAGAGGGCTCCTATCCACAGTACTTTTTCTAAGCCTTTCTTGACTAGCCTAATTTGAGCATGCTATCTGTTTTCTTACTAGGGCCCTGACTGATACAATAATAAAAGATAACATTGAGCTAATACTTATCAGGTGCCAGATATTTGGCCAATGTTTCTTGTAGATTACCATTTAATGCTAACAACAACCCTGTAAAAGTAATAAGCACATTATTATCCCCATTTTACAGATAAGCAAGTGAGACTTCATTACCCAAGGTCATGAATTCAGGTAGCATTAAAGCAGGAATTTGAATTTATTATTTATATGCTTATCTGCCTCCTAATACAAATAGACTTATAAAGGTATCAAAATCCATTCAGAGCTCCTTATTTCTTCCCAGGGACCAAGGTTACAGCTGGTAAGAGGTAGAGTTGTATGTCCTGGGTCCAGGACTTCAACTAAGTACCATGAAAGGGCTGGTTGGTCATAGAGTGGGACTAAGAAAATGAGCGAATGTACTGAGGTTAACAGGAGCCAGGTTTCTCACCACTGCAGAAGGAAGTGGAGAGAATAAACCCCGTGTTGTTGGATTACAATTAGAGATACTGTGAAATTGTGTTTTTAATATATATTTAAAAAATTAAAATATAGATAAGTATGCATGAGTGAGATGAAACCATGTATAAATTGGAGTATATGTTTGAGAATGCACCTGTGGAAGTTTCATCCAAGGTGGTGATATACATAGAAATGCTTTGTTTTCTTGCACAACCAAAAGAAGGGTAACAAGCAATCTAAAAACAATAAACAACCAGAAGTTCCAGAAAATCAAACTGCATGGATTCTGACAACCAAGGAGCTAAAAACAATATTCACTGAGACTAGTAGGTAGGCAGCAGAGTGGAAAGGATGTGAGAGGCAATTCGGGCCAAGCGAGGCTGGCTGAACAGGAAACTAAAGACTCAAAGATAGCTGTGAACTATTGCGAGGGTTGCCATGGTGGGAGAAACTCCCAGTCTCACATGAGAGACAGAGAGTTCCAAGAAAGTGGGGCTAGAGTGGAGCTAGCGATCAGAATTCTTCCATCCCTGACCCCTCCCCCATTGACAGCACCACAATGCAGCAAAGAGAGTTGCCCCACCCTGGCAAATACCTATGGCCCCACCCCCTTACACCTCGACATGTTTATCAGGTGCACTGAGACAGAGAAATATGGCCCGAATGAAAGAACAAATCAAAACACCAGAAAAAGAGCTAAGTGACAAGGAGATAGACAACCTAGCGGATGCACAGTTCAAAACACTGATTATCAGGATGCTCATAGAACTGATTAGGTCGGTTGCAAAATAAAGGAACAAATGAAGGCTACTCAAAGTGAAATAAAGGAAAATATACAGGGAACCAACAGTGAAGAGAAGGAAACCAGGACTCAGATAAACAATTTGGAACAAAAGGAAGGGATAAACATCCAACTGGAACAGAATAAAGAAATAAGAATTCAAAAAAAAAAATGAGGAGAGGCTTAGGAAACACTGGGACAACTTTAAACACTCTAACATCAGAATCATGGGGGTGCCAGAAGGAAAAGAACAAGAGCAAGATGTTGAAAACTCATTTGAACAAAAAATGAAGGAAAACTTCCCCAATCTGGCAATGGAAATACACTTCCAGGAAGTCCAGGAAATCCAGAGAGTCCCAAAAAAGTTGGAGTCAAAGAGGAAGACACTAAGACACATCATAATTACATTACCCAAGATTAAAGATAAGGAGAGAATCTTAAAAGCAGCAAGAGGAAAGGAGACAGTTACCTACAAAGGAGTTTCCATAAGGCTATCAGCTGATTTCTCAAAAGAAACCTTGCAGGAAAGAAGGGGCTGGAAAGAAGTATTCCAAGTCCTGAAAGGCAAGGACCTACATCCAAGATGACTCTACCCAGCAAAGCTATTATCATTTAGAATGGAAGGGCAGATAAAGTGCTTCCCAGATAAGGTCAAGTTAAAGGAGTCCACCATCACCAAGCCCTTATTATATGAAATGCTAAAGGGACTTATCTAATAAATAGAAGAAGATCAAAAACTATGAACAGTAAAATGACAACAAACTCACAACTATCAACAACTGAACCTAAAAAAATGAAAACAAAGACTAAGCAAAACAACTAGAAAAGTAACAGAATCACAGATACGGAGATCACATGGAGGGTTTTCAGTGGAAAGGGGGAGAGGAGAATGGGGCAAAGGTACAAGGAATAAGAAGCATAATTAGTAGGCATAAAATAAATGAGGAGGGATTAAGAATGGTATAACAAACAGAGAAGTCAAAGAACTTATATGTACAACCCACAGATACGAACTAAGGTGAAGGGCGCAGAATGCTGGAGGGTTGGGGTATACAGGGCAGAAGGGAGATAAAGGGGGAAAATTGGGAAAACTATAATAAAATAATTGAGAAAATATACTTAAAAAATAAAAATAAATAAATATTAAAAAAGACAGAGTTTACGTGTCATCGTGTATACAGACATTATGTGTACAATACATATTTTTTCTAGCTCTGATCCCTGAAAAGTCATAGTTGTAATAATGCCTTTGAGTACTCAAATCTTGGTTTCTAAATATTATTCTTTACTAAATGCAATGAAAATTCCTTAAAGAAAATGGCTGACTCCAAGACCTGGGTAGGTTAAGTATAATGCAAAATTAATGGAATGTCTCATGCTGGAAAGTAAGGAAGTACTAAAAAAATAAGGGAACAGCCCTGGCTGGTGTAGCTCAGTGGATTGAGCGCGGGCCTGCGAACCAGAGGATCGCGGTTCGATTCCCAGTCAGGGCACATGCCTGGGTTGCAGGCCAGTTCCCGGCAGGGGACACACGAGAGGCAACCATACATTGATGTTTCTCTCCCTCTCCCTCTCTCCTACCCTTCCCCTCTAAAAGATAAATAAATAAATTCTAAAAATAAAAAAATAAAAAAAATAAGGGAACATATTGAAAAGACATAGGAATCAGCTTGAAGGGGCACCCACTAGCTAAGTCTGGAATATTTGAACAGCAAAATAAGTATAAATAGTAATGGGTTGTAATCCATTGAGTAAAATGGGAACCCACATCCATAAACAAACAAACAAAAAGCCAAGTGAGCACATAGGAAGAAGAGAAGGCTCTACCTTACAGGTGAATGTCAACTAATGAACACAGAAGGATGGAGTCAGAAAAAAATCACAGTTTGGCAACCACACAGTAATCATTGGGTCAGGCAAGAACCATCAGTGGACTGCAGAACTGGAGAGTGAATATTTGATGAACAGGATATCTAAATAGTCTCAAACTGTCTCCCCATAAAATATTTAGTAATTAGTAGTAAATATGAAATACAAATCTGTTGGGTAGGTCTTAACCAAGTAACAAAAGTTAACATTGCCACTATCAGAACAAGTCAACATGGCATGCTCCCAAACCATTACTTCTCTGGTATCTTTGTCCAAAAGGCATAACTTGAATCTGATCATGAAGAAACATGAGATTCCATTCTTCAAAAATGATGAGACCTTGAAAAGCACAAATAGACTAAGAAATTGTTCCAAATTAGAGGAGACTAAAAAGATATGGCATCTAAATGTAGCTTGAAATCCTTAATAAGATCCTAATTTTATGAAAGACATTATTAGTAAGTACAACCAGTGACACTGGAATAGGGTATGTGGATTGAAGAGAAATGCTGTACTACTTGATGATTGTACTATCGTTATGTAAGAAAGTATCTCTGTTGCTGGTGTTAGAAATATACTGTGAAATAGTAAGGAGCAACTGGCAAATGGTTTAGGAAAAATGTATAAGAGAAAGAGCGAGACAGAGAGAGAGGAATAAGATAACACAAATGTGATAAATTATTAAAGTGTTATGGGTTGGGAAATGTGGGTGAAGGGTATAGGAGAGCTCTTTATACTCTTATAAGCATAGTACATTTGAAATTAGTTTAAAATAAAAGGTTGAAAACTCATTAAGATCTTTAAACATTTTCTAGATATTCAAAGAGTAGTATTTTTTATTAAATACATTGCTTCAGCCACCGGAACTTCTGAAAGGCATTAATACCTGATCATAAACTAGGGGTCAAGCAAACACAGATTAAGCCATTCTACTTTCTAAAGCCCCAGTTTACTTATCTGCAAATTGGAGGTGATAATATCTACCTCTCTCAAGGATTTCTGTGAAGTTCAAATAACTTAAATGAAGCACAACATTAAGTTTTTCTGCTTTCTCCTTGAGAAAATACTTGTGCTGTAGGATTTCTTTAACAGTGCCAGGATTGGAGTCTTCTAGGATGTGGAAATAGCCCCATTCTATAGAATTAATATAGGCCATTCATTAAAATATGATTCTACCTAAAGATAGATGCTTTGCTAATTACCAGATTCAGCTCTTCTCTACCTTTCATGGCCAAATGGAAACTCTGCCCGCCTCCCCGAGATTTGAAATCTATTTTCAATTTGGGAAGGTATATTAAAGAAATACTTTTCAACAGTTTTTTCACCAAGGCGCATATTGAAAACAATGATTTGTCTGTCACCTATAAAAAAATGGACAGTGCTGGCTAATGTGGCTAAGTGGACTGAGTGCTGGCCTGCGAGCTGAAAGGTTGCCAGTTTGATACCCAGTCAGGGCAGGAGCCAGGGCTGTGGGCCAGGTCCCCAATTGGGGACACTCAAGAGGCAATCTGTATCTCTTGCACATTAGTGTTTCTGTCCCTCTCTACGCCCCTCCCTTTCCCTCTCTTTAAAAATAAATAAATAAAATCTTTTAAACAATATAAGAAAATACCTATTTTTTAAAAATTGACGAAGTTCTGTCAGCCAGAGGTGTTCGTGCAAGGGGTTCCAACTGTCCTGGCCTTCTATGCCACACATACTTCCGGGGTCAAACAGGCAGCCATTCTACAAACACTTGCCAGTATAGCACATAGCGTGCACAGCCAGAAGGACAGCAATGAGCACACAGTGTAACAAAGAAATAGGCTGCCATTATAGGACACAGATGCAGAATAAGCTAAAGCACATCACACACTTTGGCAAAGATAGAGCTATTTCTAGTTGCACTATGAATGAGAATGTGCTGAGACGTACAACCTTCCAAACAAGCTCAGGTTTGTATTCTCAGGCTCCACATCTTATCAATAGTAACATACCATTGCAATTAACTTCACTCTCAATCCTGCTTTGTTCTTTTTTTTAAAAAAAAAGATTTTATTTATTTACTTTTAGAGAGAGGGGAAGGAAGGGAGAGAGAAGGTGAGCAATACTGATGTTAGAAAGAAACATCGATCTGTTGTCTCTTGCATGTGCCCCAACCAGGCACATGCAAGAGACCACAACCCAGGCCAGAACTGAACCAGTAACCTTTCACTTTGCAGGACAATATTCAACTAACTGAGCCAGACCAGTCAGGGCCTGACTTGTCCTTGATTTCATTTCCCTTCCTATCTTAACCTTCCCTTTTATGGCTTCGAATCTGGAAAGCAAGAAGATCCTTAAACCCTGTCCCTTGCCTAACTTTTGCCTGGCTCATGAGATGGAAGATGCTGGAGGCTCAGAGCAGAACTGAGGTCTGCAAAGTCTCAAAAGCAGCTAAAAACAGTTGCACATGCCTCAGAATTTGAATGGAAAATTCTACAAGGGTGGTTGATTTACCTTTCATAAAAATGTCATGGTTTTTCACTAAAGCTAGACAGAGGTTAATTGGAATTGCAAAAATGATAGAAATTTGTGCACTTCATTTCTAATAAGGAGAAAAATAGACACATTTATGAATCTTCTGAGGAAAACAAATGATTGTGAAACCCTGTCAGACACTGCCTAAATCTGTCAAGCTCAGTAACACAGGAAATAGTATTTGAAGCAACAAACTGATGTGGATTTAAACAAGCTTCTCCTAAGTTTCTAGGTGGTCACATGTATGTAGCACAGATCAATCAATGCACACATCTAAATGGTGACCATGGCCAAGGAGCAAATCTCATGAAATGAAAGAAACAAAAAGTAAAAGCCACAAAAATACTAACTAGGACTCCAGCGCAAACCCTTCATCTTACTGCTAAAGAGCTGGGAGAGTGAGACCAGTGGACAAAAAAAGCACGGGGTGGGGAGGCTCTGTAATAAATTTCACCAAAAGTAACCTCTCAGGGTGATCCGATAACAAATTCCTAACTGGGCCAGTCTATGTGGCCAGAAGGCACATAACTTCTTTAGTAAAAGTTTGCTTTTGCTTTAAGCAAGTCTTGTGCATTGTTTCTGTGTCTCTAGGTTAACACACCTTTAAAATGCCTCTTTACTAGACACCTTGACCACCCTGAGAGATCATATAATCTTATTGATTATCCTGTAATCCAGTCCCTGCCTTGATTTCTCCCACCTTTCTGTAATCTTCTTTCCATTCCTACCTTAACTCCACATCCGTAAAAGATGCACACACACTATCTGTTTGTTCTCTGTTCCATTTTTTCAAGAAACACGATTCTCATTGCTGCTCAGATTTTGAAATCTACTATAAGTGTCAGTTTAAAAAAAAAAAAAGAAATTGCAAATCATCATTCTCAAGAGCATTTGAGATTTTGCTTCCCAGCAATTGTCATCAGTTTGCTCAAATAAACTCATAAAAATCCTGTACAGGTTTAGACGTTTCTTATGTTGATGGGATATAAGCCAAAGATAGTCAATGTGGTTTTATTGGAAAAGAGGGAATTGCAACCATTTGAATCTTAAAAGGAGGATGACTTACAGTTTGCATGAAACAACAGAAAAGGGGTCAAAATATGGTAAACATTTTAGGACAGTATCTCAGTTAAATGGGTTGCTTTATTTTAAAAAAGATTTTATATATTCATTTCTAGAGAGAGGCAAAGGGAGGGAGAGAAACATCAGTGTGTGAGAGAGACATCCATTGGTTGCCTCTCCCACGCTCCCACAGCCTATAACCCAGGCATGTGCTCTTACTGGGAATTGAACCAGTGACCTTTTGGTTGGCAGGCCAGCACTCAACCCACTGAGTCACAGCAGCCAGGGTGGGTTGCTTTATTTATCTTTTGGAATGAGTCTTAGCTAATGGTTTAGAAGATTTGGAAGGTAGAAACCTAAATGAACGTTTTGGCCATGTAGTGTGTCCTTAATTCAATGTTGGACGATTTCATCTCTTAATCCTCTAAAAGGCACTTAGTCTTCTCCTAAGAAGATATACCAAAAACCAACAAGCACATGAAAAGGTATTCAACATCATTGTTCTTTAGTGAAATGCAAATCAAAATCACAGTGATATACTATTTCACACCCCCTAGAATGGCTTAAGTAAAAAGACAGGCAATATCAAGTGTTGGTGAGGGTAAGGAGTCATTGGAATGCTCATAGACTGCTGAAGAAAATGTAAAATGGTGCATTCACTTTGGAAACTGGCTTGGCACTTCCTTAAAATGTTAAACATGGAGAAACCATATGAAGCAGCAATTTCACTCTTGGGATCTATCCAGAGGAAATGAAAATGTGTCTTTGCAAAGATTTGTTCAGGAATGTTCATTGCAGCATTATTCATAATGGCCAAAAAGTAGAAACAACCCAAGTATCTATCAACAAATGAATGGATAAAGAAAATGTTTATCCACATAACAGAATAGTAGTCATCCACATAAAGGAGTGATATACTGATTCATGCTACAATGCTGGTGAACCTCAAAAATATTATACTAATTGGAAGGAGCCAAATGTGAAAAAACATATATGATTTAATTTATGTGAAATGTCCAAAAAGGGCAAATCCATACAGAAAAGCAAGGTTTGGATGTAGAAATGTAAAGTAGCTATAAATGAACATGAGGTTTCTTTCAGAGGTGATAAAAATATTCTAGATTGGGATCTTAGTTCCATGACTGTAAATATAATAAAAATCGTTGAATTGTACACTTGAAATGGGAAAATTTGGTGAATTTTAGAATGTGTGAATGATATACCTGAATTACATACCTTGTTTTTTTGTTATGTAAATAATAAATCTATTAACTTGGTGGGGGGGAGGTAATTCATCCAGTGTTGGACACTGTTAAGGATTCATGATGATGATGGCTTACATGCCTTCTAGAAAGGCTCTGTAGTGCCTACACTGGGGGCTCAAAAAACAGCTGGTAATTTTCTGTTGTATGTTATCAGTGACTTGGACAGTAGAAAACTTCTGGATTTGTGTGAAAGCAACACCCTAGTTTTTTTTATACCAGCAACATAAGTTGGATCAAATTCAATCTGAAACCAAACACAGTGCTGGTTGTGGCTTGAGAAGTTATAAAGCTTATGGGACCATCCAGGCCTCTGCATTCTATCAGTCACCACAAATACCCTAACAAGAAGATAAGGACTATCTATGAGGTAAAAACAGAGCCCTTGGGGCATGGAGAACAAAAGACAACTCTGCCTGGGCAAGGGGGGCTGATCCAACAACGTGGTGAGGGGGTTCTCAAATATAATCAGTATTTCTCCAGGCAAAGAAGGGCCTAGGGGGAAACTAGCATAAAGAGGTCTGTTTGGAGTTTAGCAATTATGCAGGGAATTCAAGTTGTAGCTAAATAAACCACTTTAACTACATTTTTTGGAAATCATCAATCAAAGCCTCCTATGGCTAAAGTGACTCTGGCAAATTTCAATAACCATTGACTAGTTTTTTAGACCTGAACTAAAACATATAATTTCAATAAAGAGGTTATACAGACCTTATAGCAATCATATAACTAATAACTCTTACAGGCCAAGACCAAAGTATTTTCTAATGCATTCAGCACAGGTGGCAAAGGATGTCTGTCCTTTAGAAAAGTAGGGAGAGGGGCCCTGTAGACAGTGTAAAAGCTGAACCAGAATTAAGAAGGAAGAAAATAAATTCTCAGGAAAGTTGCAGGAGAATTTTCTTCACTTATAGAAAATATTGTATTAAATAAGCAGAGTAATACTCCTTTCTCTCCCATTCATTTGTTCCTCATTCGACATTATACTAGAACCCCAGAGAATAATGAGGCTAGGCAAATGTCTAGTTCACCTTCTCACCATTGGAGAGTACATGCAGTGGGGGAGGGGCAGAGATGCAGGGTAGAAGGGTAGAAGGGACTAAAATCCACACAAACAGTTAAGATGCAATGGAGGAGAGATTAACAACTGAAGGAGACAGTCACAGACAGTAGATCCCTGGAAATCTCATACTGGCTGCCTAAGGTCAAACTGGATCAACATCTGGCATCACCAGAAGCAAATCCAGAAAGAAAAAAACAGTGCACCTGTACAACAGCACACAAGACATGGTGGGCAGATTGACCTTCAATCAACCAACTAAAGGGAATGACCCACCAAAGAACGAGCCAACAGCGATCAAAACCCAATTACATCCAGAGAACCAACATAAACAGCATAAAGGGAATCCCAAGAGCATCAAGTTCAGTAGGTGAAGAGGACTGCACCACAGAATCTCACAGGTCTCCTACCATAGAAGTTCAGCACCAAACTCAGGGACCCAAATAGATAAATTGAAGAAGCAGAAGCAAAGAAGAAGAGTCTCACAAATAATGGAAAAACAAAGAAATAATGCCCAATTGAAAGGAAAGGAGGAGTCCTCAGAGAGAGTGCTAAATGAAATAGAGGCAAGACAACTATCAGATACTGAGTTCAAAACTATGGTTACAAGGAAGCTCAATGAGATCAGTGAGAATTACCAAAAACTACAATGAACTACAAGGGAAGCTACAATGAATTCACTGCAAAATATATCATCATGAAAAAGGACATAGAAACTATCAACAGCATTCAAGAGGAAATGAAAAATATAATTTCTGAATTGAAGAACACAGTGGAGGAAATCAAAAGCAGACTAGATGAAACATAGGATCAAATCAGTGAGCTAGAGGACAAGGTAGAAAAAAACTCCCAAAAAGGTAAGAAAAGGAAAACAGATTAAAAACTAATGAAGAGGGCTTAAGGGAACTGAAGGACATGAAATGTAATAATATCTGTATAATAGGGACACCAGAAGGAGAAGAGAACCAAGAGATAAAAAACCTGTTTGAAAAAGTAATGATGGAAAATTTCCCTAATTTGATGAGAGAAAAAGTCACACAAGTCCAGGAAGCACAGAGGGTCCCTATCAAGAGAAATCCAAAGAGGCCCACTCCAAGACACATCATAATTAACATGGCAGAATTCAAAGACAAAGAATTTTAAAGACAGAAAAGGAGAAACAGAAAATAACATACAAGGAGCCCTGATAAGGCTAGCAGCTGACTTCTCAACCAAAATGCTACAAGCCAGAAGGAAATGGCAACATATTCCAAGTAATGAAAAGCAAAGGCTTACAACCAAGTCTACTTTACCCTGCAAGGCTCTCAATTAAAATGGAAGTTGAAATAAAGGATCCCAGACCAAAGAAGGCTAAAAGGACACACCTCTACCAAACCAGCACTGCAAGATATGCTAAAGGGACTACTTTAAGAAGATAAAGTATGTGAGAGAGAGGGATACAGGTAAAAAGGGAATAAAATGGCAATGAATAAGTACCTATCAATAATAAACTTAAATGTAAAAGGATTAAATGTTCCAATCAAAAGACATAGGGTAGCTGAATGGAGAAGAAAACATGACCCACACATATGCTTCCTACAAAAGACCTACCTCAGAACAAAAGACTTATGTAGACTGAAGGAGAATGGTTGGAAACAAATATTCCAAGCAAATGGACAGGAAAGAAAAGCTGGGGTAGCAATACTTATATCTGACAAGCTAGACTTCAAAGAAAGGACATTAAAAAGAGACCCAAATGGACATTTCATAATACTCAAGAGAAAAATCCATCAAGAAACATATATGCACCCAACATATGAGCACCCATGTATATAAGGAAATTCTAGGAGGACTTCAAAAAAGATATAAACAGCAAAACAATTACAGTAGGGGATTTTAACACCCCACTGTCAACAATGGATAGATCTTCCAAACAAAATATCAACAAGGATATTGTGGAACTGAATGATGAATTAGACCAAAAGTACTTAACTGATATATATAGAACCTTTCATCCCAAAGGAGCAAAATACACATTCTTTTGAAATGAACATGGAACATTTTCAAAGATAGACCACATGATAGGACACAAAACAAGCCTCAACAAATTCAAGAAAATGGAAATCATATCAAACATTTTCTCAGACCACAAGGGCTTAAAACTAGAAATGAACCTCAAGGAAACTCAAAAACATTAAAACTCATGGAGATTCAATACCATGCTATTAAATAATGAATGGGTTAATGATAAGATCAAAGAAGTAATCAAAAAGTTTCTGGGAACAAATGAAGATTAACACACAATAGTCCAAAACCTGTAGGACACGGTAAAGGTAGTCCTGAAAGGGAAGTTCATAATGATACAGGTCTACCTAAAAAAGATAGAAACATTTCAAATAAACAACCTAACCCTTCATCTACAAGAACTGGAGAAACAACAACAAACAAAGCCCAGAACAAGTAATAGGAAGGACATAACCAAAATCAGAGCAAAATTAAATGACATAGAAACTAAAAGAACAATTCAAAGGATTGATAAATTCAGGAGCTGGTTCCTTGAAAAGATAAAAAAAATCAACAAGCTTTTAACCAGATTCATCAAGAAAAAAATGGGAAAGGACCCAAATAAATAAATTCAGAAATTAAAGAGGAAAGATTCCAACTGATACCACAGAAATACAAAGGATGGTAAGAAATTACTATGAACAACTATATGCCAAAAATGTGAAAACCTGGGTGAAATGGACAAATTTCTAGAAAAATATAATCTTTCAGAACTGAATGAAGAAGAATCAAAAAGCCTGGACACACCATTAACAGCTGGTAACATCGAAGCAGTAATAATAATAATAATAAAAAAAGTCCTAGCACACAAAGGCTCTAGACAGGATGGTTTCACAGAGAATTTTACAAAACATTCAAGAAAGAGCTAACCCCTATCCTTCACAGACTGTTCCAAAAACTTCAAGAAGAGGAAAGACTCCCAAACTCTTTTTATGAGGCAAGCATCATCCCAATCACAAAATCAGATAAAGACATAACAAAGAAAGAAAACTACAGGCCAATATAACTGATGAACTTAGATGCTAAAATCCCCAACAAAATATTGGCAAACCGCATCCAGCAGTACATTAAAAATATCATACACCATGATCAAGTGGAATTCATCCCAGGGATGCAAGGATAGTACAATATTCTCAAATCAATAAATGTAATACATTGCATAAATAAAAGGAAAGACCAAAATCACAAGATCATATCAATAGATGCAGAAAATACATTTGATAAGGTACAGCACCCATTTATGATAAAAAAAAAGCTCAGAGAAGTGGGAGTAGAGGGAGCAAACCTCAACATACTAAAGGCCATATACAAAAAACCTACAACCAATATCACACTCAATGGGCAAAAACTAAAATCTATGCCACTAAGACAAGGAACAAGACAAGGATGTCTGCTTTCATCACTTCTTTTCAACATATTATTGGAAGTCCTAGCCACAGCCATCAGACAAGAAAAAGAAATAATAAAAGGCATCCAAATTGGAAAGGAGGAAGCAAAACTGTCGATGTTTGCAGATGACATGATCATGTCCATAGAAAACCCCATACACTCCACCAAGGAACTACTTGACCTAATAAGTGAATTTGGCAAAATGGTGGTATACAAAGTCAATATTCAGAAATTGAAGGCTTTTTTGTATACCAACAATGAAATATCAGAAACAGAAATCAGGGGAAAAATCCTATCTGCTGTAACAACAAGAAAAATAAAGTACCTAAGAATAAACCTAACCAAGGAAGTAAAAGACCTGTACTCAGAAAACTACACAACACTGAAGAAAGAAATTAGGGAAGACACAAACAATGGAAGCATGTACCATGCTCATGGATTAGAAGAATTAACATCATCAAAATGGCCATACTACCCAAAGTAATTTATAGATTCAATGTAATCCCTATTAAAGTGCCCATGACATATTTCACAGATATAGAACAAACATTTCAGAAACTTATATGGAACCATAAATGACCCTGAATCACTGCAGCAATTTTGAGAAAAAAGAACAAAGCAGGAGGGATCACAATACCTGATATCAAACTGTATTACAAAGCCACTGTAATCATCGAAACACCCTGGTACTGACATAAGAACAGGCACATGAACCAATGGAACAGAACAGAGAGACTGGAAATAAACCCAAGCCTCTGCAGTAAATTAATATTTGACAAAGGGGAAAGAATCATAAAATGGAGTAAAAATAGCCTCTTCAACAAATGATGTTGGGAGATTTGGACAGCTACATACAAAAAAATGAAACTCAATCACCAACTTACACCATACACAAAAATAAATTCAAGGTGGATAAAAGACTTAAATATAAGTCATAACACCATAAATGTCCTAGAGGAAAACATTGGCCGGAAAATCTCAGACATTCCACCCAGCAACATCTTCACTGCTATGTCCCCTAAAGCAAGGGACATAAAGGAAAGAATAAACAAATGGGACCTCATCAAATTAAAAATCTACTGCATGGCTAAAGAAAACAGCATTAAAATGAAAAAAGAGCCAACCATATGGGAAAACATATTTGCCAATGATACCTCACACAAGGGTTTGATCTCCAAAATATATAAAGAACTCATACGACTCCACTCCAGGAAGACAAAAAACCCAGTTATAAAATGGGCAAAGGACTTGAACAGACACTTGAATGAAGACTGGTGCAGCCACTGTGGAAAACAGTATGGAAATTCCTCAGAAAAATAAAAATGGATCTGCCTTTTGACCCAGCAATTCCACTCCTGGGATTATACCCTAAGAACTCTGAAACAGCAATTCAAAAGAACCTATGTACCCTCAATGTTCAGCAGCACAATTTACAATACCCAAGTACTGGAAGCAACATAGGTGCCCATCAGTAAATGAGTGGATCAGAAAACTATGGTACATTTACACAATGGAATTCTATGCAGCAGAAAGGAAGAAGGAGCTCCTACTCTTCTCAACAGCATAGATGGAACTACAGAGCATTATGCTAAGTGAAATAAGCCAGGGGGTGAAAGAAATACCACCTGATCTCACCTATAAGTGGAACCTAATTAACAAAACAAACATGCAAACAATATGTAACCAGAGACATTAAAATAAAGAACAAACTGACAGTAACCAGAAGGGAGGAGGGAGGGCAATAACGAAAAGAAGGGAAAGAGTCATCAAGGAACATGTAAAAGGGCACATGGACAAAGTCAAAGGGGAGAAGGATTGAAGGTAGGAGGTGGGGGGAAGGTGGGGGTGGGTGGGGTGGCAGAAAGTGATGGCAGGAAAATGAAGACAACTGTACTTAAACAACAATTTTAAAAAAGATGCAATGGAGGAGGTGCTGTTACCCAACTAGGAGCTAGGTATGGATGAGAGTGGCTGCTGCTCTGGGAAGGAAAAGGGACAGGGAAGGCTTCTCTGAGGAACTGACATTTCCAGTGGATCTCAAGAAATGACTAGAATGAGCAGCAAGAGTAAAGAGCATTTCATAACAAGGGGACAACATGAGCAAGGATGGGAGACGATTTGTTTTCAGACCAGTCTACAAGTGACAGAGTGAGGCTTTCAACCAGTCTGAAGATACTGCTTTTTAATAAGAGGAAAGAGAAACCAACTACTTAAAACTCTACATGTGTCACATTGCTAAGTAAAGCTACAGCTCAGGGATATCCTGTGTGGGCCAAGTACCTTATTCTAGCAAACAAATTATCTTTGCAACTTCAAAGTCTCATGTTCAAGGGTTTTTGTTTTGTTTTGTTTCATTTTTGTATTTTGGTTTAACAAACAAGTTTCAAAATAGTAACATTAAAACCTCAAAACTCATATAAGAAATTAATCAGTTCCTCCTCTGAATATTTAAGGAGCGCCTGCAATGCACCAGGTATGATTTGTATACTGTAACCCTTCTAACAGTCTGACAGGGAGATAGTTTATCCTCAAGATATATATATGAAGAATCTGGCTCAGAGACATTTGGCATCTTGCTCAAAGTTACACAGACTGTATGTAGCAGAGCCAGGACTGTTTGATTTTAAATCCCATCAGCAACTGGGAGCAGCCATCTACTCTACAGTGTAATCACATCTTTAGATCATTTGTTCAACATATTCTACAGTCTGCAAAAGTCTGAAATGCACTTTGCTTGATGACCACTGACTTCAGTTCAGTTGGTCCTAACCCTTATTTTTATATCCCATGGCAACTCTGCAACTGCCAGACTGTACCTCCCTACCCCTCCACCTCTCCCGCTCAGCCCCCATTCCCCACATCCAGCAACCACCAATCTGCTGTCTGTATCCATGATTCTGTTTCTGTTTTGTTTGTTTATTTATTTTGTATTTCAGATTCCACACATAAATGAAATCACATGGTATTTGTCTTTCTCTGCCTGACTTATTTCACTCAGCACAATACCGTCTAGGTTCATCCATGTTGTTGCAAATGGTAATTTTTAATTCTTTTTATGGCCAAGTAATATTCTATTCTATTCTATATATGTATCATCTCTTCTTTGGCCAATAAACTGTTGATGGGTACAATAGCTTCCATTCTGGGCTATTGTAAATAATACTGCAATGAACATAGAGATGCACATTATCTTTTCAAATTAGAGCTTCACAATTTTTTTAGTAAATACCCAGAAGCCAAATTACTGGGTCATAGGTAGTTCTATTTTTAATTTTTTGAGGAACTTGTTTTCCACAGTGGCTGCACCATTTTGCAATCCCACCAACAGTGCATGAGGGTTCCCTTTTATCCACATCCTTGTCAACAAGAAATATTGTTCTTGAATAGCATTAATAATACTTTCATTAAATTAATTAAATGGTTAATTATTTGTATATTAATTTATTTAGCTTCATATTAATATTAAAACAGGGTCACTGCTCTGATTATTCCTCAGAAATCCCAGGAGATGGTATAATTAACAAAGTGAACATGTCCATGTTCATCATCATTATTATGCAAACCATTTTTGATGATGATATATGTAGATATTTAAGAAGCATATAAATCAATTAAACTACATTTTAGGGCAGTTTCTGATTTGCAGAAATTGTAGTCTTTTTTAAAACTCAAAAAAAATATTGAAATCTCCAATGGTCTTCTTTTCTGCTGAGTCATCTTATTACTAAGAAATTAAGCTCATTATTCCATCGAAGATACTGAATGTCTAGGTTCCCTGCATCCTATCTAGGTTTAAGTTCCAAGACAATACAGGTAGGAATTATCCTCTTGAGAGAAAAGAAACCAGGAAAAAATAGTCTAACTTAGCTGAGGAAGGAAAAAGAGGAAAGTAAAGATATGTATGAGCCTTAGAATGTTCAAAGAACAAAGCCAGTAACCAGTGAAGGAGGGCTGTCAAAGGTATAGCAAAGATGAGATCATCCATGAGTTAATCCCAAGCCATTTCTTTTGGACAAGCTAGAAAACTAATGCCCCTGTTGCCTAGATAATGTACCGGTATAAAAGGTGATGTTTGTCATGCCATATATCACCTTCTCAAGAGACTATATTTCCTTGGTAAGAACTCACAGGTATTCCAACTCACCAATTACTTTTCCTATGAGGTAATGAAAATCAGTATTTCTAGTAGATATAAAAATGGAAATTGTTCAAGCTAATAGTACATCTTATCCTTAAATTTTTTCTCCCCTGCAAGTCTACCTTCATACCTAGTGATCTTGGAAGCTTTGTGAGCAGGGGTTTGAGGAGCATAAATCCCCTCTACATATTAAGAACCCAGTCAAATCACTGGGGCCCTGAGTATGAGTTCTCAGGACCATATTGATTCAGATCTGTCTTCCCTGCCTCCTGCAGTCACTTGTCTCAAGATTTTAGCACTCGGCACCTCAGTTTGTATTTTTATAGATATAGGGACTACAGCCTGTCTCAAATAATGACAAAAGGTCAGGCCAGTTATGGACTCTATAGCAAATGGAAATTCAATAAGTTTCTCCTACCAGGGGCACAAGAATACTAGCAGTTTGTCCAGAGGCTGGCTCCTAGGGAAGAAAATGAGAAGCAGACCCATGATCTCCACTACTCATTTTTTCTTTAATCCTTCCCCTTCAGGCACCTTGGAATTCCTCTTTCCTCCTATCTGCAACCAAACCTGCTCTCAGAAAAGAAGGTTGTTTTCACAACTATTCACATTTTAATAAGAATTTGAAACAAACTCCTGCAGAATCATATTAAAAATATTCCTTTATAGCAAGTGAGGCAGAAATCATTGGTCATTTTTTATTTATTTTATTTTATTTTGAGAGAGAAAAGAAGGAGGGGGTGGGAGAGAGAAACACTGATTTGCTGTTCCACTTATCTATGCATTTATTGGTTGATCTTGTACATGCCCTGACCAGGGATCAAACCAGCAATCTTGGTGCACTGGGACGATGCCCCAACCAACTGAGCTACCTGGCCAAGGCTATTGGTCAGTTTTTATTATTTATTTATTTACTTTTTAACATATTTTAAGAGAGTGAGCGAGAGAGAAAAACATCAATTTGGTGTTCCACTTAATTTACATACTCATTGGTTGCTTCTTGTCTGTACCCTGACTGGAGATCAAACCCAATACCTTGGTGTATTGGGACAACTCTCCAACCAGTTGATCTACCAGGCCAGGGCCATTGGTCAATTTTTAAATCTTTAAATCCAAGAAATACAGAGAAATTAAACAAAGCCACTGTAAGTCCCTATCACAGGCAGAACCCAGAAAAGCACATGATCAATAACTCAGGAGGAAAGTAGCAGTGGCACCTCAGGCCTGCAGGTCGATCTTCTCTCTAACTGGACATCATCCAGGGCTGAGTCAGAGGGTAAACTAAAAGGTTGTCACCTTGCTTCAGACTAGATTAGGGAAAAGAAGTGGGAGAAGTTGGGAGGGCAATGGGGAAAAGATGGGTGGGTGGAAGAAAGGAGGACAGCTAGTGAAGTTCACTGGCTGTCCATTTTAAAGCCATACATGAAGTCCCTTTCTGTAACATGTTTGTCCTTATAGGAAACTTTGCTGGAGTATACCACACAGGAATTCTTATCCTCTGAAAGGCTTCCTGAGGACCCGCCACTTCTTAACAGACTTACTGTGTGTAGGTGGACATATTTTGCTTTGCACTTTATTTATTTTTTTTTAAGATTTTACTTATTTACTCTTAGAGACAGGGGAAGGGAGGGAGAAAGAGAAGGAGAAAACATCAATGTCTAAAAAAAATATCAATTGGTTGCCTCTCATACACACCCCTACAGGGGACCAGGACTGCAACCCAGGCATGTGCCCTGACCAGGAATCCAACCAGTGACCTTTCACTTTGCAGGATGCTGCCCAACCAACTGAGCTACACTGGCTGTTTTGCACTTTAAAGCACATGATTCTGCCACCCTGGCCACAGCTGACAGGGACAACATGGAGCTTAAATGAAAGACAATTATCTACAGAGAGGTCAGCAGCAGCCTATGAAATGTGTGAAATGACAGGGATACTCATTGCACAGTGGCTACATGACCCAGAGAAGATTGTCTGAAGGGTGTACAGAGAGGAATGGCTGTGAGCAGAGCAGCACAAAATCTGGCAACACAAGGGGAAAATGTAGAAAGTAGAAGCCACAGAACTCTGGGCCGATATGTACATGGAAGCCCTGAAGCAGGAGTAGAGATTTCAAAGAAGAAAAAATCAGCAGATATGAAGATGCTGAGCCATGAGCCTGTCTGGCTTCTCAGGCTGCTAGGATAGCACGTCTGCTGCCTGAACTTTCTGACCAGAGCAGGGAAGATGCATGGCCCACCTGCCCTGTCCATTACAGTAGTCACCAGCCACAAGTACAAATGTGATTTTATATTGAGTTAAATAAAATACATTATTTAAATTAATTTTGCCTACTTACCTTTGTTTCTTTTAACGTGGCAACTAAAAAATCTAAAATTACATTATGTGGCTCATATTATATTTATACTGGGTGGTACTGTTCTAGGTCTCCATGAGGCCATTTCATTTATGAGGTGCTTTTTCCCCCTGACCTGTTGCTGCTTTGAGAATCCTAATTAGCCCGTAATCATTGTAGTTGATTAGAACAATCTTTAAAATGGCCAAAAGCAAACGACTCAAACATCAACTAGAAGGGCCCTCAAAACAGAAATGACCCAGATTCCACACAGCAGGATAACAGTTAAATAAGATGGCCACCTACACTCTGACCACCCCAGGTCCTGCAAGAGTCGGTTGCACCGGTGATGGGCCACAACCTCCAGCAAGTACCCTTCATATACATTTTGAAATAGAGCAGTGCATTTATTTTCCATTGTTCTGCTGAACTGTAACTGCTAAGCAGAGGTATAAAAATCCAGTTCCAACACATAAATAATGTTGATAAGTCGGGTGTTACTCTTAAGTTTCTGTTCAGTAAACTAGTTTCATTCAGGGTCATGGACACTCAGAGTCAAAGAGACTCACAATCCATTTTGTCCAACACTAGGGAGATGAGTTTCTTTCACAGCTTTTCTCCAGTTTCTTCTTCCACATATTCCTTGGGCTTGTTCAGCACTGAGCAAGTTCTCCCTTCTAATTCTAGGTGGATGGGTTCTTTCCTCTCCTATCACTGACCCTGGACTATTCTTCTTTCAAAACTACAGAGTTGATTTAATTTCTTGCTCACCAACAAATCTTTATGTGAAAGCAGTGATATCACTTCAAATCTTTTTCAGATTAAATATCCTTTTTGTTTGTCATTGATAACTTAAAAAAAAATAGGGTTTGGCCTTTTATCCTTCTTGGCTGCTCTCTTTGGAACCTGCTTTGCCAATGTCTCCCCTTAAAGTATGGCACCCAGACCTGTATCTATCAGATGTGGTCCAAGCAGCAGAGGAGGGAGAACTGAGGCTTTTACTTCCCTTATTCTGAATGCTACTATTCCACATGAACAGCTGTATGGTTAAACCTCCCCCACCTCACTTTCTGAGCTCTGATTTCTTTTATCACTGTGGCTTTACCCCTTCCAGACTTAAAAGAAAATGAAAACACTAACTCAAAAAGGTATCTGCACCCCATGTTCACTGCAGCATTATTTAAAACAGCCAATATAGGGAAACTACCTATATGCCCATTGCTGGATGAATACATAAAAACTTTGGTGTCTATATATACTGGAATATTATTCAGCCATAAAAAAGAAATCTTGCCTTTACAATAACATGGATTGACATTGAGGGTATTATGTTACATGATGTAAGTTAGAGAAAGACAAACACCATATGATCACATTTATATGTGGAATCTGGGAGGGAATAAAAAGAAGCAAAACTACACTCAGATACAGAGGACATATTAGTGGTTGCCAGAGTGGGGGTGAAGAGGTGGGGTGTTATATAGCAAGGGTGGGTGGGAGAAATGGGTGAAGATGGTCAAAAGATACAAACTCCAGTTTTAAATACATAAATCCTGGGGATGTAAGGTACAGCCATGGTGACTAGTTAATAATACTATCTTGTATATCTAAAAGTTGCTAAGAGAATAGTTCTTAAAAGTTCTATTTTTAAATTTACTGATTTTAAAGAGAGAGGAATGGAGAGAGAAACATCAATTTGTCATCCACTTATTCACGCAATGGTTGGTTGATTCTTGTATGTGCCCTGACCAGGGATCAAATGTATAACCTTGGGGGCTGACACTCCAACCAACTGAGCTACCTAGCCAGGGCAGTTCTTTTTTTTTTTTTTTTAAGATTTTTATTTATTTTAGGTAAATGGAGGGAGAAAGAGAAGGAAACATGAATGTGAGAGAGACACATCGATCAGTGTACTGTCCAGGGATGGAAACAGCAACCCAGGCATTTACCTGGAGCAGGAATTGAACCAGCAACCTTTCACTTTGCAGGATGACACCCACCAACTGAGCCACACTGGTCAGGGCAGCCAAGGCAGTTCTTAAAATTCTTATCACAAGACAAAAAATTCTAAACCTGTGTGGTGATGCATGTTAACTAGATTTACTGTGGTGATCATTCTGTAATGTGTACAAATATCAAATCATTATGTTGTACACTTAAAATTAATATGTTATGTTGAAAGAAGGAAAAGAAAGAAAAGAAAGGAAGAGAAAGAAAGAAAGAAAGAAAGAAAGAAAGAAAGAAAGAAAGAAAGAAAGAAAATAGAAAGAAAGAAAGAAAGAAAGAGAAAGAAAGAAAGAAAGAAAGAAAGAAAGAAAGAAAGAAAGGAAGGAAGGAAGGAAGAAAGGAAGGAAGGAAGGAAGAAAGGAAGAAAGGAAGGAAGGAAAGAAGGAAGAAAGGAAGAAAGGAAGGAAGGAAGGAAGGAAGGAAGGAAGGAAGAAAGAAAGAAAGAGAGAGAGAAAGAGGAAGGAAGGAAGGAAGGAAGGAAGGAAGGAAGGAAGGAAGGAAGGAAGGAAGGAAGGAAAAAGAGTCTTGCTTTCTGATAGTTGGGGGAAAAAGCATTGTGAGGCTAAAGTTTTGTATACTAATATCTAAAACTAACAGCTATAACGAATGGTTCATAGTCCTGGCTGTTCCTGAGAGTCTCCTGGAGACTAATCAAATACAGAAGGCTAATTCATCTAGGAAGTCAGGCCCCCTGGGAAATGGGGCCTGGCCTCGTACATTTTTAAAAGCTCCACTTGATTGTAGCGTGCATCCAGGGTTAAACCGTTAATCTAAAGAAACCATAAACCTGATCCTCATATTGATTCAAGCTACTTTTCCCTTGAATTGTGACTGAATTTTTATTTTGAACAGAAGTAGCCAAACTGAACTGGTTCACTGTGAACAACTTGAGATCATTCAAATCAGTTGGAACTTGGGCCAAAGGGGAAAAAAAGAGTTAATTTAGTAACAACTGAGACCTAGTTGAAAATCAAGTTAAAAAGAACATGAGGCTTAGGAAACCTGGTTTATAATTGGCATGTCCACTAACTAGCTGGGTAATTTGAGCACATCATGTAACCACACTGAAGTTCTTCCTCTATAAAATGAGGGTACTGGTCTAGAAATCTTTAAGATGCTCTGAATTCTGTTTTAATTTCAGGAAAGAACTTGCAAAAGAACAATTTAAAGTTGTGCACTCTTCTGTTTTGAAAGGATCTGAATTTAGCCATAGGAGCTTCAGTGGGGGCAAAAATATAATTTAAATGTTCAAATTGCCATTCAAACTTAATTTATAATATTTATTACTGATTATGAATGCCATCACACTTAAAGGAGACCTGGGTTTAATCTCGTTTGCATAGCCAGTGTTCCCTCAGTCCCCTGCCATGTCTCAAGGCTGCAGCACACATTTGAAGTGGGTATCTGGGTGCAGAAAGGCAGCATGGGATATCAGCAAAATGAAGCCAACAGTAGAGCTCTTCCACTGCCCTGCTAATCACTATGCCTTGTTTCCTCATCTGTAAAATGGGCGTGTTATCTCAACATGCTCTGTGAGCAGAGCTGCTATCAAATTTTTTTTAACTTTAAAGATCTTTGAAATATTAAATCTTTCTATATTTTAAGCATTTTATTCAATATTGAACATGCAATGTGTGTTCATAAAAACAAAAGTTAAGAGATGTACTTACCAGGAATCCTATTCAGCGTCACCCAGAAATGTTCATCAGGACTGTATGTGTCCTTGGACCAGGACAGTAAGTCAAGTGCTTGCTGGTCTTGGAGGACAAAGTTAGCAAATTCCCTTGTGAGGGCCACGTAGGCAGTGCCAAAGTAGATGGTCATGTTGTGAGGAGGAGAAGTTTTCAATTTTGTTGTTTTAAGCACATAGGAATTTTTTGTGTGTAATATTTCTTGGTGGACATATTTAGTCCGTCCAATAGCATGATTGGGAGGCAGCACCCCAGGGGTAATATTTTTCCCTTTAAATCCTTTCAGATACTGAACTATTTCCTTGTTGGTTTTCAGGGGGAAATCTTGCCCACAGGTGTTGATGGCGTACTTCCATGGGATCTCCGAGGCCACAAGATCTTTGATGCAGTTCAGGTCAGCCTGGAGCCTGGAAATCCCACCATAGACAACTGGCTCCATCTTGGAAGCCAGAAAAGCATTTGGGAAGCAGCTCAGTAATTGCTCCACTGCATCTTTAAATTCGACTGTCGCCTTTTCATCCACATGAACGCAGTAGACATTCTGAGGCATGTAAATAGCTCTGAAGAGTCTCTCAAATGTGCCAAAGTCTTTGTGGATAGTCACTGTGTAAGCCAAAGGGAAGCCAGCCTCTTCTTTGGAGAGTGTTTCTGTTATATAATGACTTTGAGTCATGTATTCAAAACAGGCAGATTCACCAAGGGTAGTTTTCAATGCATTCTCTGTTGAGTAAAAAACCTTCCCCTTAAAAATCTGATGACAGGTTTCTGTTAAGAGCAAAGCACTGGAAAGTGATGCCCTCAGAAAACGTTTCTTATCCCATAATTTGTTATTGTAAACAACTACGAAAATCAGGGCAGTGATAAGAGACACACTAAAAAGACAGTGCTTCCAGGAGCCCATTATCCAAAACCAGGAAATGAGTAAAATGTCTCTTGAGATCTGATCAGAGTGGAGATATATTTCACTTACATTTTCTCCAGAATCCATAATCATCCTTTTGGTACATGCAAAAGACTGTTTCCATGCCTTTCCAGTGGACCATTTTTGCCTTTTTTCTTCTTTCCTTTCCTCTTCATTTATTGCTGTGTTGCATTTCCAACTTTCTTTGACACATTTCTGAAGTAATTAATTCCTTTGGAGTTGCTTTGCTCAGTCTCCCACTAATCTGCAACCTGTTACTACACAAAAGTAAGTTGTGTCAGGGAGGTTGTGATTCTAATGAGTCCACCTATCCCCACAGTAAAATCATTAAGGGGTGAGGTGAGCAAATCATGACTGTGAGACTTCAGATCTAGCCTTTTCTCTTGGCCAAAGGTTGTCAACTCTACCAGCTCCCCAACTTCCTGTTAATCATTGTGCTCAGCTGACTGAGTTTGTTTGCTTAAACAGCACTGCCAAGTTAAAAGCGTCAGTTCTAAGCATGTGAACACCGCCTGGAGAGATATTCTGTCAATAAATATTTAGTACTTAAAAATAAAACGTTTAACCCTGTCTTTTTCCACACAACCCCCACCCCTGCCCTGCCCCCGTCTCCATATTGGCTGGGTATGCTATAAAGCGAGGCATATGAATGGATGTTGAGCCAAATTCTTTCCAGGACTTAATTTTCTCTGCTGTTAGATAAGGTCTTTTACAACACATACCTAACGTACTCCACAAAGTGACTGGGGCACTTTGATGAATAAAGACTATTTTTTTAAAAAGCCAAAAAAATTAACAGCCTGTTTTCATCCAAAAATTGTGTAGAGGTTAAAGCTGAATGTCAAGTTTATTTCAGCTTAGCCCAAAGAGGACATGGGGGAAACAGCCTCATGCCTGCAGAGGTAGGAGAGAGCATCCATCTTAGTTTGGCACCATTCAGAATTTAAGGAGAGAGGGTCCTTAGATTCAGATTTATAAACCCTTTTGAAAGGGTTTTTTTTTCCCTTTGGAAAAAAAATTAGAATATGCCATTTTACCACCTTCATAGGTCAGTCAGTCATGGCAATACAAATGTGATCACATGTATAAAGAGTTCATAGCCATGCCCAGCAATCAATGGGGAAGCCGGAGAAGAGTAAACAAGAGCCTTTTCCCCACACTTGCATGTCAAGAAAATTACGCAATTACCCCTTCTTTGAAATCTTATCATCCCTTACTTCTTCCTCTGTGAGTCCCTGCCAATGAGATCGTACATCTAAAACAGCACGGACCAGTTTGTTCGTTTGGTAGTTACCTGCAAAGTGGTGTGAAAGTGAGCTGTGCATCCCTAAAGAATGGATGTGTTAGCTTTTCACTCACTATTCTTTATTTATTTCTTGCTCCCACAATTGACTGTACATACTAGGCAATTAAATATTTATTGGTCAAGTGTTCATGTTTTCATTTCTGTTTCCCTGCTCACATTTAGTGTGAGTTTCCAAGCATTAACAATTTGTAATCTATATTTATATCTGTGGATATGGGTGCATTCAACTACCTATTTTCCCCAATACACCTTAATTATAAAGACAACATAACATTACAGAGAGTCTTAAACACAATGTTTTCATGTCCTGTACTCTCATTTACTTCCTGCCCAGATACATACACATTTTGTTTTACTGAGAAGACAGGGGACATGTAAGTTTCCATCACTCATTTTGCAAGTCATATCCCAGCATAACTTTTTCATAATGTTACTCAGTCTTCACTGGGCATTGTCTTCACAATCATTACTTTAGAACATATGACTATTATTTGTTGTTTTTCCCCACCTCAGCTGTAAGCTAATGCATTGATGAAACGGTTGCCAACTCTGTTTCATAATTATCAGTGTTAGACAAGACAAGAGTCTCAAAGTCTGGGCTGTTCTAAATGATCTTTCTTGCTAAATGTTAAAATACAGCACAGTATTTTTGTTGATGCAGCAGTAAACAGGATGAGCTGCCAGGAATTCAACCTGATGAGTATAGAGAACTGCAAAAAAGAAATCAACGTGTAATTGACCAAAGAGTGTGTATTAGCAATGATAAGCCTCCCTTCAGAAAGACAGAGCTCTGGAGATGAATACCCTGTCTCCTCTACTTGCAGCATATAAGTAAAATTGCCTTGCCATAATCACCTTGCGTTTTTGAATAGAGCACTCCAAGCCGTGAACGCCTGGCATTCAGTAACATCTGGAGCAGAGGAAATGGTGATAAGAAAGGACCCCAGGAAATCATTCCAAAGTAGGTTAGTCAGTCTTTACTTGTTTTAGGAAATACATCCACATCATGATTCAGGTGCATAGTCTGATCTATGTGACCCAAATGTAATTCAGTCAACCCCAATACTTATTTACTTAGCTATCTTTCATGTATCTATCTAGAATTCTTTTGAACAAATCATTTCTCCAATACTATAGTCACATAAGAACAATCTTTTCAGAAATGATGACTATTAAAACATTAATTTGAAAAGTTATCTGCATCCCTCTGCTCATTGCAGCATTATTTACCATAGCTAAAACAGAGAAGCAACCTAAGTGTCCATCAATAGACAATTAGATAAAGAATATGTGTAGCATATACATAATACGATGTTACTCGGCCACCAAAAAAGAATGAAATAATGAAATCTTACCAATTTCAACAACATGGATGGATCTAGAGGGTATCATACTATGTGAAATAAATCGGAGAAAGACAAATATCATATGATTTCAATTATATGTAGAGTCTAAAAATATAAATAAATAAATGAAAAATGAAACAGACAATCTCACAGATACAGAGAACAAACTGAGGCTTGCCAGCTGGGAGGGGGTTTTGGAGATGGTTGAAAAGGTTGAAGAGATTAAGAATTACAAATTAGCATTAACAAAAGGGTCATGAGGATATAAAGAACATCACTGGAAATATAGTTCAGAATATTGTAAAAAATAATGTATGGTGCCTAGTAGATACTAGACTTACCAGGATGATTGCTTCATAAGTTATATAAATGTCTAACCACTATGTTATACACCTAAAACTAATATAATATGGAATGTCAAATCATAATTGACTTTTTTAATAATAAAAACAAATGACTAAATTTTAATTTTTATTTGTAATATCCCTCTAGGTGTTCACTGCCCATGTCAAATGAAATTTACTTGAGATGATTAAATAAAGGTATCAACACTTAATTATGTTGTCTAAACTAGTCAAATGGTTTGTATAGCTTTTAGAGGTCTCTGAATTTAGTTACAGTATAAAGGACATTTGTATTATAGTACTTTGGTACAGTGGAATTAACTGTACCTCACCTGAAATGTTATGAAGGTCCCTTGCTTTTGAACTCTAGAAACATTCACAATTATTTAAAATGGTGTCTTTCACATTGCTAGACAGTTATAAAAGAATTAGTACCAACCTTTGTTTCTCCATCACCCCATGCTTGCCCTGTGGTCATCACGTAGAAAACATGGGAAACTAGTATTCCTGACCCTTCTGGCTTTCCTGAGACCCTTCTGCAATATACCACTAATCATTCTTCTAAGTTTTGGGCTGTATGCTCTTGCATTTTTCCAAAATAACAGAAGGTGATGGTAATGAGCGACCAGAAAGAACAGCATAATTCTTCATCCCAACTTGAACATTAAATCAAAATAAATAACTTAAATACTAAGTTTGTTACCGAACAGAAAGTTGGGGTCCAGCCACCTGCCACCACCCTCTAGGCAAAATTCCAGAGGCAAAGCTTTGGTGATAAAGGAGAGGAGTCTTTTTTCAAAAGCTTCACAATTTTGGAATAACAACTTTCCACAAGAACTAGTTACTTAGGCCTATCAATTGAGGTTAAATTCTTAACACTGGGGTTCTCCTGTTATTCCTCCTGTTAGTTTTTAGTTATTCCTATGGGGTTAGTTTACAAATTAAAAATAACATAAGATACAAAAGTTACAAAATTTTGGAAGAATGGCAGGTTTCTGCCTCAAAGGTTGTCTCCTCTAGAACACCCAAAGAATAAACCTGCTGCACTCTACCAACCCGACCCAATCCTAGGCTGTGCTAAGAGTTCTTCCCATACAAAATACTATCCACTGGGAAATGCAGGGCACTGCAGCATGATCATCCAGGCATCCCAGTGGAAGAAGAGAGCCTGAGAGCCAGAGAGAGCCAGTCAGGAGCCTGAGAGCCTGTGAGCCAGAAAGCCAGCTTTCTTTTTATTTCCATGCACTCTGGAGGCATTCAGCTTCTCAGCCAATCCCATCCTAGACTGCTTACCATTGCCACGGCAAACTCCTCCTACAGCCCTTCTTTACTTCTCCCCAGTGATCTAATCAGATCTCTCTGTATCAATTCCCCCCTTTAACACTTCTGGACCTTGAGAAGAGTGAGAAGAGTGAGAAGCCACAATCAAAACCATAACCACTAAATGACAAATGTAGGGACCAATTCTACAATGTATCTGATTAAGAAAAAGTAGCTTTCTTGGTGGAAGGTGTACAGTGTGCCACACCTGTCTGAAGCCTTTTGCCCACTATACTTAGCTCAGGGTGAGGGGAAATATTCTAGGATTCTCTCCCTTTAACATGTCTGGGCCCTTTCTGTACAAGCTATTAGGGCAGATAAGGAAACCAGTTTTAATTCATACAACAAATCATAAACCAGTCTCTGAGTCTGAGAGACTGTCTTGAGAAGACATTCAGATGCAAGGCTTTTGCTAGAATGACATAAAACAATGACAATTTTGACAAACGCTTCTTGTCCATAAATTGAACATCTCTGATGATGTCACAAATCCAGTTTAACTTCCAAGTGCCAACAAAACTTTGAAGACTGGGAGTTCTGGCCAAGATGGAGGCAAAGGTAGAAACACTTTGCTTCCTTGCACAACCCAAAGAAGGATAACAAGCAATTTAAAAACAAAGAACATCCAGAATTGACGGAAAATCATTTGCATGGAAGTCCAACAACCAAGGAGTAAAAGAAACATTCATCCAGGCTGGTAGGAGAGGTGGAGATGGATAGCTGAGGCAGAGAGAATGCGTGGCAAGGCAAGGGGGTGAACCATGCAGGTGGTCCCACATTCACATGCAGACAAGCCAGGAGGGGCAATGGGGGAGTGAGACAGGCCATTAAATCCAGGGTTTCAGTGCAGGGAAACTAAAGACAAAACCCCTGACTGTGAAAAATCTGTGGGGGTTGTGTCAGAGGGAGAAACTCCCAGCCTCACATGACAGTTTGCAATCTGTTTGTGGAAAACAAGGGAAGTAATGGGAAGTGGGATAAGAGCAGAGCAAGTGAGTGGCATTGTTCCTTCTCTGATGCTTCTCTCACAGACAGCACCACAACGCAGCAAAGAGGGTTTCCCCACATTGGCAAATGTACCTAAGGCTCCACCCCTTACCACATATGAGGTGCACCAAGACAAAGAAATACGGCCCAAATGAAAGAACAAATCAGAACATTAGAAAAAGAACTAAGTGACAAGGAGATAGACAACCTATCAGATGCAGAGTTCTAAACACTGATTATCAGAATGCTCACAGAACTGATTGAGCTCAGTCACAAAATTAAGGAAGAAATGAAGGCTACACAAAGTGAAATAAGGAAAATAAACAGGGAACCAACAGTGAAAGGAAGGAAACTGGGACTCAAATCAACGATTTGAAACAAAAGGAAGAAATAAGCACCAACAAGAACAGAATGAAGAAACAAGAACTCAAAAAAATCAGAAGAGGTTTAGAAACCTCTGGGACAACTTTAAATGTTCCAATATCCAAATCATTGGGGTGTTGGAAGGAGAAGAGGAAGAATAAGATATTGAAAACTTATTTAAACAAGTAATGAAGGAAAACTTCCCCAATCTGGTGAAGGAAATAGACTTCCAGGAAGTCCAGGAAGCCCAGAGTTCCAAAGAAATTGGACCCAAGGAAGCACACACCAAGGCACATCATAATTACATTACCTAAGATTAAAGATAAGGAGAGAATCTTAAAAGCAGCAAGACAAAAGGAAATAGTTACCCACAAAAAAATTCTCATAAGACTGTCAGCTGATTTCTCAAAAGAGACCTTGTAGGCAAGAAGGACCTAAAAAGAAGTATTCCAAGTCATGAAAGGCAAGGATCTACATCCAAGATTATTCTATCCAGCAAAGCTTTCATTTAGAATGGAAGGGCAGATAAAGTACTTCCCAGATAAGGTCAAGTTAAAGGAGTTCATCATCACCAAGCACTTCTTACATGAAATGTTAAAGGGACTTATCTAAGAAAAAGAAGATAAAAAATATGAACAGTAAAATGACAACAAACTCACAACTATTAAAAACTGAACCTAAAAAAAACAAGAACAAAAATGAACTAAGCAAACAAGTAGAACAGGAACAGATTCACAGAAATAGAGATCACATAGAGGGTTATTAGTGGGAAGCAGGAGGAGGAGAATGGGGGAAAAGAGGTAGAGGGTGTAAGCAGCACAAAAGGTAGGCAAAAAATAGATAGGGGGAGGTTAAGAATAGCATAGGAAATGGAGAAGTCAAAGAACTTATATGTACAATCCATGGACAGGAACTAAGGAGTGGGGGAATGTTGAAGGGTTGGGGGTGCTGCAGAGAGGAGGGGCATCAAGGGGAAAAATATTGGGATGACTGTAATAGCATAACCAGTAATATATACTTAAAAAAAATTTTTTTTAAACTTTGAAAACAGCTGCACTAGACCAATGTCCACCACTGAGCATTGTGATTTTCCTTGAACCACCACTTTTCTCCTTAAGGTCACCTTCATTGTCCTCAAAGCAAGTGCATTAAGTTCAGTTTTAATTTTTGCCTGTTCACTTGCATAAACACAAGAGCAATAATCAGTTACATAAGATCCCTTATGTCTGCTTTGCTGGAACTCACACAAGGAAACTTTAGATTGAGCCTTAGTGAACTCTTCATTCCTGCCATTGACTATTCCTGCAGTACGTATCTTCCTCAAGTCCATGAGGTTCCGGTCATGTCTTAATATTCCTCCTGGCCATCTTTCAGGAAAGCAGTCTTCGTTCCTTCTCTGGAATGACTGCCATGAACCAAACAACCAACCAATGTCCCAGGCCTTTTCTCCAGTGGGTTTTTATTATCCTTGAAAGTCCATCTCTGTTCCTCAAGGCTTTCTGGTAACAGAGTCCAGTCATGCATCCTACAGGCATGACATTCCAGTCGAAATCTTCATTAATAAAACCACTGATGGCAACTGGTCTTACTGGTTTAATACAAAGAAACCTTATGTCATCACTTACTCCTTCAGAATGCCAAATTCTGGAGGGGTCAGGTAGGGAGAAAAATACAAAGCATGAAGGACTCTTTGTCCTAATATCTCCTAAAATTGTGTTTCCATGCCTTATACCTGCCTATTTTTTCCTTTCCTACTTGATGTAGTTTTAACTCTTCCTGGAAAACCTCATTTTTTTCCCAAAACTGAAGTAAAGCAAAGTCCAAAGTAAAGACAGAGTTGTTAAAGAAGAAGGGGGACTAGGACTAGCCTTACAATCTTGTCTTGTTTCCCACTGGTCTCACCAACTGGTTGCACAGGTGACCTTTCCTAGGTCCCACATAGCTCAATGGCAGAGGCACTCTCTCATCTACCAACTCCTCCACTGGTCTCCTGTCAGACACATTACCTCTTACCACCTGGTCTTAAAGCAGAGACATGCTCTCTTGCCCCAGGCCAATTCCACTGGCACCAAATGACCCTTCTTAGGTCCCAAATGGCCAAGACATTCTCTCCAACCAGTTTGACAGGTGACCTCTCCTAGATCTCACTGGCCAAAAAGCAGAGACAGAGGATTCCAGAGGTACCTAAAACAGCAAAGTTCAAACCACATTCCCATAAAGCAAACAAAGAATAACCACTCCCAGGAGCTCAGGTTTCCTTTCCTCCAGGTTTAAAGCTTTTACAACCTTTTATATATCTCCACTCATTCAGATTTAACCACAATCCATTTCAGTCCTTGTTCTTTTCTACAGTGGGAAGGACCATACTCAAAATCAGTATCTGGCAGATAATAGTCCCTAGATGTACAAGCACGTGAATAAAGTAAAAGAAACATTGTCAGCTGCATTTGCACATGAAAAGATACCTGACAATCGAGGCTTTATATGTTAATGGATAAAGGAGGAGTCTGAGCCCAAGGACCCCAGATGTTTTAAGTCTAACCTCTCTCTGCTCAGAAAGTCCTCAAGTTAAACTTTTGGCTGGATTTCAGAAGGTGGTTGTCACAGGAAGAAGGTAGGCTGGGGTCCAACCCCAGTGCTAGTGTGGCTTTTTACCTCTCTAGATTTCTACACTTTCCTTCCTCAAAAAAGTCTGTGGATAAAAAGGGGGCCACATACTAAATCTGACAAGCTCAGGGGAGGCCTATATGGTGGCCTTACAAACTCAGAGACCTAAAGTAAATACATTGGATGGTCTTAAGGCAGGACAGTAAGAAGCTAGGAAAATTCCTTGGCAAGTAGAATGGGATACTGACAGACAGCTGAACAAGCTGGTTGAGGAATTTATAGCCAGGTACAGAAAGTTATCTCCCTAAAGATAACATCTAGGCCTCAGTTGTATTTCAGCTTCAGGCCCAGGAAAGCAGCAAAACCAGGTGAGCAATGCCAGGACCAGTTGCAACGACCAACGACCCCCCTGCCCTCACACTGACCAATCAGTGGAGACCACGACCCTGAAAGAACGCATTTGGAAGACTGATGAATATTCTGCTAAAAACCCTCCCCTGATACCTCCCCTAAAATGCCCTCCTGTAAGAGAGATAAAAGCCTCAAGACAAAGGTCCCAGCATGTGCTCTCCCTCTGAGGAGCACACCTGCACCTTTTCCTTTCCCCTCTCTTTCCCCCACAGGCACACATCACCTGAACTCTAAGGGACCCCATGAGACTCGCAACTAGGGGAGTGATGGGCAGAGGAAGCTTGACCCAGGCTTACCCCCTGAACCTGTCTCCAAGGCTCCATTTTCTCCGACTTTCTAGTGAGCTAATAAAGCAGCCCAGCCTTGACTCATTTCTGTCCTGTGACATTTCTAGAGAACCAAAGCAGCCCCGCCTAAGCTCTTTCCAGTTGCTTCTACTATCCTAAACCCTTTCTTGTTTCACTGTCCCCAGCTTTAATAAACATACTCTCAAAATCAGCTGGACTCCTGTTGTGACATTTTTTCTGCATGAAGTCAAGAAACCACACACTACTGGCTGGCCCTAGGCAGACCCACTCAGAGCAAGGTCCCTGTTGCATTCACCGACTTAAGAAACAGATGTTCGGAAACTTTCAGGATTCAAAGGTGTTACTTTATTGGCCAAAAGTTTTAACCTGCACAGGGGCAAACTCTCAGAGTGTCCAGAGACACGATGCTCAGAAGAGCTGCAGTACGAGAGTCGCACCTAACGCTACAGCTAGGCCTTTTTATAAACACAAGCAAGCAAGCATTTCACAGAAACAGAAGTGGCTGTTAGCTATTAGCTATCTTTTGGCGCGTGGGATCTATACATTGCAGGGTTTGGGGAATGGGAAATTTAAACCTAAACATCTCCTTAAATGGTAATCTGCCTCCAGTTCTTTGTTCTCTGTTCCTGGACAGCCAAATCTCACAGGGACAGTCCTTTAGCTATTTTCCTGGTTCCAACAGTCCCCATCCAGTAATCGCCTGAAATGAAAAGTTTCCAACTAAAAGTGGTTCACAGCAGGCAGTCATGTGCTAGGCCGGTATTTTTCCCGAATAAAGGTCAATCTTTACCTTAACCATCCTGTCTGTCCTGTTTTTGCATCTAAGATAACATACCTCTGAAATGCCAGAGTAATCTTCTCCACACCCCTCAGGGTAAAATCTCCCACCAGAGCAGGAGACCAGGAACTCCTTGTTATTTTGTTTCCCTCATACCATCTCTACGCGTGGTAAATGTTCATTGTCAACTACCCTGTACCCACCTATGTAAAAGAAGCATGTGTCCTTCCATTTTACTTTTTATTTTTATGTTTTTGAGATCCATTTTACTTTTTATCTAATCCCTGAGATTTCCCCGTTTTGCTTTCCCCTGCCTCCCTAATTTATCAGCAATGAATTTTATGCAGCCCCCTTACGTCCTCTCCTTTGATTCTGATGTATAAAGCAAGTACTAAAACTGCCATTTTCCAGAGCATTTTCTCAATCCATTGAGATTTTGCTTCCTGGAAATTGTTGTCAGTTTGGCTCAAATAAATTCATAAAAATTCTCTACAGGTTTGAATGTTTCTTATATTGACAAGTTCTTGGTCTCCCTCGCAGGGTGGACACTCACTGCATCAGTGACCTTAAGTTCCTTTAACTTCAAGACACCGATGCAGTGAGTGTCCACCCTGCAAGGGAGACCTGGAGCTTCTGATTGCTGAGAATAATGTGCTGAGTGAATGTAGTCTTCCTTCTTTCATCTGCATTGTGCTGTACAATCAGAGCAGAGTGCAAAAAAATAGGTCCCCAGGCCCTGGAATTGCCATGTCTCCATTTCTTCCGGAAGCTCACAATCTACAAGGAGCTCACCAATACCTCTTCTCTGCTTGGCCAAGCCACCAGTGGATGGGGAAAGACCTTTACCAGAGACATGATCAAGGGCCCAAAATGAAAAAATAGGAATAATAGAAAAGTAGCTTCATGTCTGGCAAAACCTGAATTTACTTAGTAAAGCTGTCTTTAATTGTGGAAGATGGGTTTTACTGGAATTGCAAAACTACTTCATTTTTTATTTTAAAGATAGTCCAGGACTTTATTTTCAATTTTATCTATTATCAAAGGAAATTCATACTTCACAGGAGTGTTGTGGGGAGTGACTAATTAAATGGAGTATGTTTTAAACACCAGACAGGGCCAAGTACTTCATTACATTCTGGAAACATTTCCCCATGCCCAAAGGGAATGGAGGAATGTAACGCAAACCAGTAAGTTAGAAATGAACATGGTCCTTCAATAAAATGTAAAAGTTGGGACTAAGATTTATATGGATACTAATGATTTAACATGAGAAATAAAAAGTCATAGTCCCCAGTAGGTACATCATAAAATGAAACACTATACTAACATGCACTGTTTTTTTCTAAAAACCTTGGAAATAAAATCTCATGTACCACAGTCAAATTATTCATTCAACAAACATTTTTTCTGCATATTTACTGTATGCCAGGCTAGATTCTGGAAATATGATGCAACCCAAATGAGTTCCAGCCTATGGAATATTAAACTGCTGTGGGGGGTTAAATGGAGGTAATGTTTCAGGAAAACCCTCTCCCTCAGATCTCCTTCCTGTAATTTTCCAGCTAGCTGGCTCCTCCCTACCTTCTCAAGGGGTTCCCAGGAGGATATAGTTGCCAGGAAGCATCCTACAGTGAGTGCTTCCTGTTCTTTAAGGTAAAGGCAGGTTGACCAAGTTAACTGTGGTGTTTAGAAGTGGAATAACAAAAGCTGGAATGTGGAAATGCAAAGTTCTGTGGCCTTTAGTTCCACCCCCAAAGGCCTAGCCTTTGGAGGCTTGAGAACCTTATCTTGATGTCTCAAATCACTAAAGCCTAAAGTTACTAAGGCCTAGGTGCCACCACTTCTCCCTCCCTATAGAATCCTGCAGGGCTTTGAACCTAATATTTCCAAACCCCTAAATGTTATAAGAACTAGCACAAGGAAATCACTGCCATTGATGTAACTGGATTTCTCACTAGGACTTTCGAATATAGGGCTCATGATCATTATTCTCTGCTATTTCCCTGACAATACCCTCCAATTTACCCACTCAGAGTCTGCTCTTCCCAGAGAAAGAACCCTCGGATTCCCTTCACAAACCCTTTCTGTTTCAGGTTCACCCTTAAATTTAGTTCCAAGTGGGAAATCCTATAACTCCAGATCCGAAGTGACCTTTAACAAATTTAGGTCTGCCAAGGAGGGAAGGGAAATGCCAGGGCCTGCAAGTTAGAAGACTAGATTCTAGTCTACATAATGCATGTTCTATATCTTGAGCAAGTCACTTTTCCCAGAACCTCAGGTTCCTCCTAGGCCAGGCAAACAGGAGGCCTATGTGTTCTTCACATACTCTTCCAAAAATAAATTATGATTCATGTTCCAGGGAACAGCCTAAGTGCAAGTATGTATTTGTGGGGTTTCAGAGCTAGTCATGTCAAGAAATCAGCCATAATCTCTTCCTGACCCACCTATATGTGGCAGGGCAAACTTCTATTTACTAAACATCTGCTTTTCTTACCAACCTGCAGTCATCTTTGGAAGCCCCCAGGCCACCTTACCTCATTGCTATCTCAGGAGGTCATGTATACCATGTTCCCTTTCTGTCTCTGAACCTCTCCTGTATGTGGTGTCTCTGACTCTCATATATGTGGGGTTTCCATACATATGTGTATATTAACTTTGGTTATTGTATTTCGCTAATCTGTCTCACATCTATTTGATTATTAGACCAGCCAGACAAGCCTCGAGGGCAGAGGGAAGTTTCCTCCTCCCTCACACATTTATCCAGATTCCACATTCCCATAAATGGTTTGAAGCAACTTATAAAATTTGATGGAGTTAAAAAGCTTTTTTTTGTAGGAGTAGAGCTAAGAAAAAGCAAAGGAACAGTAAATCAACAATTCTCAATACTACCAATTGCTGGAAACACTAAAAGAAGCCCAATTGTTTTAACAGTGTTATTAAACACTAAAGGCCACTGATTAAACAGTAAGAATGTCCAAACCTGTAGAAAAATTTTATGAGCTTATTAGAGTTTATTTGAGCCAAACAGAGGATAGGTCTGAAAGCAAGATCTCAACAAACTGAGAAAAATGCTTCATAGATTGAAAGTTTTCGGTGTCTTTTATGCATTTGAAATTAAGGGAAGATTAAATAAAAGTGGGAAAAAACGAGGTGGGGGTTGGATTAGGATAGTTAAAAGGATTACTTGCTTTCTTGAGGGTAGTAGCTTCAGGGGTCTGAAATAGAGGATTACTCTGGCATTTCAAAGATGTGTTAACCTAGATGTATAAGAACAATGGACAAGCATGCTTACTAAAAACTTATATGCCAGGGGCATGACTACCCACCATAACCTGCCCACTTAGGAATTTAATTCCCAAAACAGGACTTGCCAGTTTTATCGCAGAACCCCTTTTTTTTTTCCACAAGAGTTTTCTTTTGAGTGTTGAGATTATGGGAAATTACTGTCTTTTATACACTTTTCCCTGTTTTCTATATTTTCTAAAATGCTCCTGAATTATTTTTCTAATTGGAAAGACAAATTTTAATGGCCTTAACTGGTTACCTTTTCCCTTAGATAAGGGAAAAGTGCTCTGTGCTCTGTTGCTTGTTTTAGGCTTAGATCTACACTTCAGTTTTCTTGATCCGTAATCAAACCAGCAACACTTCGGTTTGTAGGCCGGCATTCAATCTACTAAGCCACACCAGCCAGGGCTCCATATCCTTTATCTCCGATTTAGTGTAACAGCCTCTCACCATGTAGAGAACATAGCTCTAGATAGAGAACATTAGAGTCAGGAAAAGGAAGAGCTCATGCAGGCAGAAGCATCCTTTCTGGCTATACAATGATGGGAAATAGACGTGAAAGGAGGTGAGCAAAGCAGATAGGCAGGAGTCCCAGACTTCCCCCCTCTTGCCTTGGGCCTGGAGGGTGAGAGGACACGATGAGTAATAATACAATAAGCAGAGATAACCAAAGGCCAAAGGAACTCTTGCCCCTGATCCCATTTGCAATTCTAGGAAGATATGCAATTGGCTGCTCCTACCAACCTCCCTCACCTACCAGACGTCTCTGCAAACTGTCTCTGTCATAAGATACACCCATCCAAATCTTCCCTGTCACCAGATATTCTCCATCAGTACTTATGTCACAAAGATATCCCCTCCTCCAAAACATCCTTCCACCTCGACACACGACACAACTTTCCAGTGTCACAAGAAACTCCTGACCACTGACTGAAACAGAGAAGGAAGCTCTTGGAAACAGAGATAGCTGATTCGAGAAAGACAGTTATCATAAGAGCCTGCTCCAGTGACTGGGCTAGTTCTCATGAAGCTGAACAAATGAATATTTGTAACATCAAGATACTAAGAGGGCTGGGGGATGAGCAACTTCTGACTAATTCTGCACATAGACATGCTAATCACTTAAGGAGTATAACCTGTTGCCTAAAAATTACTGAAACGACCGCCCTGCTCAAAACTACCTCCCCAAGGAGATAAGGAAGGCATTCACAAAAATAGTAATTTTCTTGTCAAAAGATTTGTAAGAACTTTTCATCTGAGACCATGGCAATCAGAGTTTGAAGTTCCATGACCCGCCTTGGTCCTTTGCTGATGTCCAGATGTCTGCTGTCATCAATCACCTCCTGACCTCAAACCCGTCTTGTTCTCCTCTTTCCCTGACGTAAAACAAACCTGAATTCTGTACTTTCTCAAGATGGTTCTTTAGAACATTAGTCTGCCAACTTCTCAGCTTGCTGGTTCTCCGAATAAAGTCATTTTCTTTCCCCTAAATTGCTTGTCACTTGTCTTACTGGCTGTCACGTGGTGAGCAGTTTGAGCTTTTGCTTCATTGCAGCAAAAACATCTACTTTTTTAAAGGAAGGTACATATCAGATAGTGTAAGTAATCAACTAAAAATCAACTCAAATGTTTTGAGAATCATTGACTGTGGTCTTTTTTCATCAAGTTTATGAAAGCCAGGTGGATATTGACTCACAGTGGTCAGGGCAGTATTTTAAAAATGAAGAAAAACAAAGGGAAACAGTGAAAAGGCAGTAATATGCCACCATCTGCAGGTTGATCTGTGAATTACAACAATTTGTTTGAACTGAATGAAATTGCTGTTTTTGTTTTCTGTTGGAGTCATTTCAGATCACATCAAAAGCTAACAAATTGGAAATATTAGAGGAAAACCCTAACCCATTGTTTCTGCTTTAATATACTTGAAACACTTTGCAGCCATAGAAACCAAAATAGCCCCTGCAGGATGTCATCCTAAGCTGGAGTCCTAGCGGTACCCCAGAAATCCATCTCAATCTTAGGTCAGGACAGTATATTCTGGGTGGGCATACGGACCAGCACATCCCACAGTTGTGTTCACCTCATTCATTATTGAATGGATTACTTGGTCCAGGGTGCTGTTACTCTGGATCCTAAGACTAACTCAGACACTCAGTGATTCCTAGGGAAGGTTAATGATGTAGTGGATCAATGGGATATTCTGCATGATGTCCTTCAGTATTTAAATGTCCTCACATGTAGTTAACACAGTCTTGGGGCAAAATGTGAATGTGTATTGTGAATTGCAAAGGAATGTATAATGCAAATGCAAACTGTTTCTAGTCTTTTCTGACAGATATAGAAGAGGACACATTTGCCAGACCAATGGCTACATCCCAAGTACCTGAGGCTATGTGATTATGCTCTAAGAAATACACCACATCTGGCCCAGTGTAGGTCTCCTATTTGCTTGAATTGCAATAGTCTACTCTTCTCCTCTTGGACCCAACTGGATTCTGCAGGAGCCAAACAGGTTAGTTTAATGAAGATAGAATTTGAAACACCCATTTGCCATTTTTTAGTTCCTTAAGGGTAGCACTAACTTCAACCATCTCTTTCCATCTCCTCTTATGCATCACATAATCCTCTCTCCTCACTGTCCCCATATTTTCCTCCTCCCCCAAGAAAAAAACATGCAGTACATATTCTTCATTTGCTATCTTGACTACGTGAATGGGGGCAGTTTCAGAAAATTCCACTTGGCTTTCTTCCATTGATCTCTCTCATCCCACAGGCCAAAGACCAAAAATGAGGGTTGTGTCAAGTTCTGACATTATCTATCCCAGTTATACACTTGGAGACTGGGAAAATGACCTGCGGTGAGCTGCAAGACCATGGGTAGGACTCCATTTACCACTTGGCTGCCATCTGCCCACATCAAAAGTGTGAGAGGGCAAAGACAATGCTCCAGGTCTCCATGTACTCTATGCCACTTCCAGCAGCTCTCCAGTTCCCTGAGTTCTTGGGTCCGTTTGTGGAAGGACTCAGGGCATCATGGCTGGGCCTATTTTTCCAGGTTTTGCAAGGTCCTCCGTCTTGGAGACCCAGCCCTCCTCCCAGTCAGCGGTCCAGGTTTTAAAACCCTGGCTCATATTTGGAAACTGGGCAAGTGATCCTAACTTTTATTGGGGTATCCACCATCAGCCTCCTGATTTTTATCCATCCTTGATTTCTTCTGATGGTATAAGTTGCGTGGTGACCTTGCTGACATGTATTTTGCCCCTGAGCATGTGATGTTCTATCAACCATCTCCATAGCTTTCTGTGGTCCAGCCTTCCTTAGCTGTCACTCTGAGTTTCTCGCTGATTGTGATCATCACATTCCCTGACTTCTGAGGTCTAAGTGTCACAGCCTAGCCACTCTTGTCCCAGGGTCCCATTATCCCTGTTTTTATCAGTGAGCCCAGCTCTGTAAAAACCTCTTCTACTGTTTGCAGAAGAGAGCCTCTATGGGGCTTCCTGGTGATCCAGTGCTCGTGGCTTGGAGAATGGGATTTTCTGAGTACTCCTGTAGAACACAAAGATATGGTTAGTTTTCTGGCCTCACATAATACGTACAGTCTCTCCAGGATGCACACCTCTCTATCTGCCATGGCACTGATGGCATTTTGACATTAGTTGGCATGAGCACCCTTTCTCCATGGTCTGGAAGCCATCAGCAGTAGTTTTCTGTGGCTTCCGTAACCAACTGCCACAAACCAGGTAGCTTTAAAAGGCAGAAATTGTTCTCACATTCTGGAGGTGAGAATTCTGAAATCAAGGAGTCAGCAGGGTCACACTCTCTCCAGGAGCTCGAGGGGGAGAATCCTTGCCTCTTCCACCTGTTGGTGGCCCCAGGCATTTTTCCGGCTTATGGTTGCATTATTCTACATCTGCCTCCGTCTTCGTACGATCTTCCCCTCTTCTCTATGTGCCTCTTATAAAGACATTTGTCATTAAGTTTATGGCCCATCCAGATAATCCAGGATGACCTCATCTTGAAGTCTTTACCATATTGCTGTGTATAATGGGGAGCATCCAAGTTTTGGGCCAAATTTTTCAGGAAAAAAATTTTCATTTTAATTTTTAATTCAATTTTTATTTATATTGAGAAACAAAACTGGCTATCATATTCCAGGGTGTTATTTTGCATAGGAGTATCATTATTGCTTTTGAGAGTTACACTTTTAACTCATAAGCATAAATAAAAAATTAAAGGTGGATCTGTATTTTGACCCAGTGTTGGGAACTGCCCTGCCTGGTTTCAGGAGCTGTAACACTTCCATGACTAAGGCTGAGTGAGGAACCTTCGGACCATAAGCCACTAAGGAGACAAAGCTTATCTCCTTGGCACAGGCACCTCCTCTGCTCCTTTTACTTCACCCTGCCTGGCCCCCAATGCTTGATCGGTTAGCCAATGATGGGTAAGATTCCTCAAGGGTGGGACGACCTAAGACAGGCATGATCATGGGGAGCCCAAGGGAAGGACTTGGGGGGCTATAGCAAAAGTAGGTGATGGATCCTAGCCCCTCAGCTTCGACATAGCCTGAGTCCTCAGTCTGTCTGCAAGAAGTCTCCTAATCTCTTGGCTGCCTTACTTCCCCTACCTGACTTAAGCCTGAAACAATGACAGAGGGTGGTGCAGCCCTGTGCTGGAAAGGGCGGGTTCCCCAGGGCGATCAGACCTAAGAAAGAATACATAAAATCCTGTGAAACCTGCTTTGTTTAGAATGCTCTCAATGAAATGATAAGGGTGACCAGGAAATGAGTTTGTTTCCCAAAGTTTTGTAGCCCTTTAGCTAACAGACCCTGACTCAGAATAAGCCCTCCTGGTTCTTTGTATGTTATCTATTGTTTGATGCTTACTGCTCGACAATGACTGATGAGCTTTACCTGTATTCCTGTGCAAATTGAACCCAATAAAAGCCTGTCAAGGCAAGGGTGGAGGTTTTTTCTCCTCTGAGCGAGTAGTTGGGCTGTCCCTTTTCCTCCACAGGACTCAGTAATCCATGTGAATGTCTCATCTCATCCGTAATGCCACGGACACTGCGGGCAGGTGTCCACGTCAACCCAGCAATCCCACTGCTGGGAATAAAGTCAAAGGAACCCAAAACACTATTTGGAAAGAACATAAGTACCCTTATGTTAGTTGCAGCATTATTTCCAATTGCCAAGATATGGGAGCAACCCAAGTGTCCATCAGTAGATGAGTGGATAAAACAACTATGTTGGGAGGGGGCATGTGTGCTCCATTTGCAGGCCCCCCCTGCCCCTGCTGCCACAGATGAGAATAAGTCTACCAAGACATAATCTGCTTGGGAAGGAAAGGTGGCCAATCTCTCAAAGGAGAAGGGTCAAGAGCCTTTTCCTCAATGGGCTTTTATTGGGTTCAATTTGCACAGGAATACAGGTAAAGCTCATCAGTCATTGTCGTGAAGTAAGCATCAAACAATAGATAACATACAAAGAACTAGGAGGGCTTATTCTGAGTCAGGGTCTGTTAGCTAAAGGGCTACAAAACTTTGGGAAACAAACTCATTTCCTGGTCACCCTTATCATTTCATTGAGAGCATTCTAAACAAAGCAGGTTTCACAGGATTTTATGTATTCTTTCTTAGGTCTGATCGCCCTGGGGAACCCGCCCTTTCCAGCACAGGGCTGCACCACCCTCTGTCATTGTTTCAGGCTTAAGTCAGGTAGGGGAAGTAAGGCAGCCAAGAGATTAGGAGACTTCTTGCAGACAGACTGAGGACTCAGGCTATGTCGAAGCTGAGGGGCTAGGATCCATCACCTACTTTTGCTATAGCCCCCCAAGTCCTTCCCTTGGGCTCCCCATGATCATGCCTGTCTTAGGTCGTCCCACCCTTGAGGAATCTTACCCATCATTGGCTAACCGATCAAGCATTGGGGGCCAGGCAGGGTGAAGTAAAAGGAGCAGAGGAGGTGCCTGTGCCAAGGAGATAAGCTTTGTCTCCTTAGTGGCTTATAGTTCAGGGGTCTCTCACTCAGCCTTAGCCCTAGGGGGTTATAGCTTCTGAAACCAGGCAGGGGGGTTCCCAACACTATGGGACATTTACACGAGGGAATTCTACTCAGCCATAAGAAAGAAGAAAATTTTACTCTCTGTGACAGTATGGATGGACCTGGAGAACATTATGCTAAGTGAAATAAGCCAGTCAGAGAAAGACAAATACCATATGATTTCACTCATATGTGGAATCTAATGAACAAACTGAACTAACAAGCAAAACAGAGACAGACTCATAGCTGGAGAACAGATGACAGCTAGCAGGGAGCAGGGGGCAGGCTAGGGGGTGGAGAAACTCCGAAAAAAAGAAAAAGGATTTCTGGACTGTGGGGGGCCCCTGTCCTGGGTGCCAGATGTGGGGGGGGCTCTGCCCGCAGAGCACCATCCTTCCATCACAGATGAAAATAAAACTACCAAGACATGATCTGCTTGGGGAGGAAAGGTGGTCAAACTCTCAGAGGAGAGTGACCTAGAGCCCCTTCCTCACTAGGCTTTTATTGGGTTCAAATACACAGGAATACAGGTTTAACATTTCAGAGAAATCTGAGGGCTTAATCTGAGTCAGTGTCTGTCAGGAAAGGGGATTGCAAAACTTTGGGATATATACTCATTTCCTCCTCGGGCCCTTATCATTTAAATGAGAGCACTCTTAGCAAAGCAGGTTTCACAGGACTTTACGAATTCTTTCTTATGCCTGATCACCTGGGGAACCATTCTGGCCACCACAGGGCTGCACCACTCGCCTTCTTAGTTTCAGGCTTTAAGCCAATTAAGCTCAGGAAGTAGAAGACATCTCCCAGACAGAAATGGGGACTTGGGCTATGTCAGAATAGCCAGGGGGCGAACGTCCATCACCCTCTCTTTGTTGCAGCCTGCCCCCTCCTGAGGCCTTCCATGAGGGCCTCCCAAGTGGTCGTGTCTGGCTTAGGTTGCCCCTCCCATGAGGAGTCTTACCCATCATTGACTACCAACCAAGCATTGGGGCCAGAGATGGATGAGGCAGAAGCAGCACTCCTGCCAGGGAGATAAGCTTTGTCTCCTTAGTAGGTCACGTCTTCCTGGCAGAACAGATCCAGATGAAGCAGGTCCCTAGGCTCTTACTCAGCCCACCATGGGGTGAGGGTTACAAGTCCTGAAATCAGGCTGAACAGTCCGCAACACTGGACATGGACAACAGGGTGTGGATGGCTGGAAGGAGAGGAGTATGAGGACACTAAATGGTATGGGAAAAATTGTAAAGATTATATATATTTTTAAAAGTATTAAAAATATTTATATAGAGACAGAATTAGTACTATCCATGTATAAAGTGTATATTTTCCCCTCAAAAATGTGGGCAAAAAAGTGCACATTATACATGGCAGCATATGGTAAATTACTTCTGCAAAGACCACCCCCTTACCTTTTTTTTTTTTTTTTTCAAATAAGGTCATATTCACAGGCTCTGGGGTTTAGGATGTAGATGTGTGTTTGGGGAGGGGAGTACCATTTAACCCACTACATCATTCTAGTAGTGAGTTTATACTATCTTCTGGAGGTTTACCAAGTGGTTAAACCCTATATCCCTGAGCAGGGTTCTAAAGTCAAAAAATTCTCCCTTTTCCACATTTTTGTTCTGGCTCTTTGATCAAACGCCCTCCAGATCCAGTCCTGCACCTACTCCCCCACCCCCTCTGCACTGCTGACACATGCTGGCTGGGGTGTAGAACTTTTAGGGAGTTTAGCCCTTTCTTTTCTTTGAAAGCCCAGCACAAGGTTGGTTAGGTTATGCTGCAGCCTATGTTTAGTCGTATACCTGGGGGACAGGAGGGGAGCTGAGGCATATCCTGGTGGTGAGAAACACAAGCTATCTCAAAGGCAAGGTGCATCTGCATTATCTTCAAGCAAGGAAGGGAGTGTTAGCTCTTAGAAGGAAGAATAGCCCACTTTTTAAAAAAATTGTTTTATTGTTGCTCACATAAGAATAGTCCACTTTTGTGGGCTTGGATAATTCAGAGAAAACTAGAAGTTCAAGATGGGGAAGGGGGATATCAACACAGATATCCCATCCTATACGTCGCAGTCCGGTGCTTCCCCAGACAAGGCTTTCACCTTGGCACAGCCATACTGCTTCATTTGGGGGTTTAGTCTTCTTTGGGCTCAGATGGCTCATTCCTGGTCCTGGTCCTTAGCTTCCTCTGGCCTCCAATGCAGATGATCGTTTCTTTGTCAAGTTCTGTGATTTCCGATCCTAAATTTCAATTGCCTGGCAATTGCTTTCTGTTTTTTGTTGTCATTTTATAATTTTTCTCCAGACTTTAAAAAAATTGTGGTAAAATATACAGTACATAAAATTTATTATCTTCACCACTTTTAAGTGTACTGTTCAGGAGTATTAATACATTCATTATGTTGTACAACAGACCTCTAGAATTTTCCATCTTATAAAATAGAAACGCTACACCCATTAAATAATCCCTATCCCTGCCTTCCTTGAGCAACCATCCTTCCACTTTTGTCTCTGTGAACTTGATACTCCAGGTACCTCATGTAAGGGAATCATACAGTGTTTATCTCCTGTGACTGGCTTGTTTCACTTAGTGTAATGTCCTCAAGGTTTACTCATTTTGTAGCATATGTCAGAATTTCCACCTTTTAAAAAAATATTTTTTAAATTTATTTTGAGAGAGAGAGAGAAAGGGAGAGAAAAAGAGAAAGAGAAAAACATCAACCCAGGCATGTACCCTGACCGGGCATCAAACTGTGACCCTTCAGTTCACAGGCTGGCACTCAACCCACTGAGCCATGTCAGTCAGGGCAGAACTCCCATCCTTTTTGAGGGTGAATAATATTCTATTGTATGTATATACCACATTTTGTTTATTTATTCATCTATTGATAGGCACTTAAAGGGTTATTCCACCTTTCGGCTACTATCAATAATGCTGTTAGATATGTAAGTGTGCAAATATCTTTTTAAGACCCTGTCTTCAATTGTTTTGAATATATACCCAGAATGTCTATGGCCATACCATCCTGAATGCAGCCCATCTCAACTGAATATATACCCCAAAACAGAATTGCTGGATCATATTGTACTTCTTTCTATTTTTAGATTTTTGAGGAACCACCACAGTGTTTTCCACAATAGTTGTATGATTTTGCATTCCCACCAGTAGTGCACAAGGGTTCCAATGTTTCCTGGTCCTTGCTCATACGTGTTATTTTTTATTATACTAGCCATTCCAATGATGTGAGATCTCACCCATGTTTTTTTTTTTTTTTTTAGATTTTATTTATTTATCTTTAGAGGGGAAGGGAAGGAGAGAGGGAGAGAAACATCAATGTGCGGTTGCCTCTTGTATGTCCCCTGACGGGAACTGGCCTGGCAACCCAGGCATGTGCCCTGACTGGGAATCGAACCGCGATTCTTCGGTTCGCAGGCCCACGCTCAATCCTCACCCATGTTTTTTAAATGGCTGATAAATGGCACCAGCTGGTGTATTCCTTCCCACTAGGGCACACTCTTGAGGTGGGGTACTGTCAGAGGAATCTGAGCTGTTGTGGAACCACCCACTACAACTGCAGCTGAAATTAGAGACAGGCCCAAGGACATGATGCAGCCTACCCAAATCTTCTCAACTCTGTTCACATTTCTGGTAATTTCATAAATGTCAAAATCTTAAAATTTCTCCATCTACTTATGTTCCTTTCTAGATTTTAAACATTAAATAAGCTTTACATAGGGAAGTGGGAGGAGGAGAGAGGGGGAAAAGGTACAGAGAACAAATAGCGTAGATGGTAGGTAGAAAATAGACAGGGGGAGGGTAAGAATAGTATAGGAAATGTAGAAGCTAAAGAACTTATAAGTATGACACATGGACATGAACTAAAGGGGGGAAATGTGGGTGGGAGAGGGTGTGCAGGGTGGAGGAGAATGAAAGGGGGAAATGGGACAACTGTAAGAGCATAATCAATAAAATATATATTTTTAAAAATCAGCCATGCATTAGAAAGGAGAATTATCAGGACCCTTTTAGCATACAGTTTAAGGAGAAAATAAAAGCAAAGAAAGAAAAGAAACATTGACAGAAAATGAGAAAAAGAAGGAATATTTAAAGTTTAGATTTTTTGTTTAGTACAGTTGGGGAAGGTGTGTTTCCCAGACATGAACATAAACATGAGCCTCCACAAACTTTCTTATCAGATTCATACGTTGGGTAACTGTTTTTCCAGGATCTTCTGGGCTCTAATGGCCAAACCCAGACCTTCTGCTGTTTATTAAAATTAGATTTGTTTAATGTGATGTAGTGCTGGAGTTAGGTTTTAAATTTTTTGTGTTCTATTGGAAGAGAAGGAGTAAGGTGAAAATAACTGATAACCCTTATAAAATAACAAATTTAGAAAAGCAGGCTCTAAGCGTGCTAGTATATAGTTAAAATAAGTTTTTTGTCCTTTTAAAAATTGTGGTAAAGTACACATAACATAAAATTTAACATCTCAACCATTTTTTACCCTCACCTGAGGACATGCTTATTGATTTTAGAGAGAGGGGAAGGGAAGGAAAGAAAGAGGGAGAGAAACATCAATATGAGAGAGAAGCATCTATCAATTGTCTCTCTTGCACATGCCGGAGCAACCCAGGCATGTACCTTGACTGGGAATTGAACCCACAGGATGATGGATGCTCCAACCAACTGAGCCATACCCACCAGGGCATTATTTAAACCATAAACCATTTTTAAGTGTACAGTTAAGTAGTGTTAAGTACATTTACATTGTTGTGTGACCAATCTCCAGAAGTTTCTTCACCTTGCAAAGCAGAAACTTTATATCCATTAAACAACCATTCCAATCCCATAGTCTTTTTATTGGAACATTTAATCCACTTGCATTTAAATTAATTGTTAATATATATGTATTTATTGCTATTTTATTATTAATATTTTTCTTTTTTCGTCCTTTTTCAGGCTAAATGATATTCTATTGTACATATACACTATATTTTATTCATTCATTTCTCCATCGATGGACACCTGGGTTGTTTCCACCTTTTGGCTACTGTGAATAATGCTGCTATGAACACAGAGATGCAAATATCTCTTCAGAACTTGCTTTCAATTTGTTTGGGTATCTACCCAGAAATGGAATTACTGGATCATGTAGCAATTCAGTTTTTATTTTATTTTTTTTAAAGATTTTTTATTTATTTATCTTTAGAGAGGAAGGGTAGGAGAGAGGGAGAGGGAGAGAAATATCAATGTGTGGTTGCCTCTCGTGTGTCCCTTAGCTGGGAACTGGCCTGCAACCCAGGCATGTGTCCTGACTGGGAATCGAACCGCGATTGTTTGGTTCACAGGCCCATGCTCAATCCACTGAGCTACACCAGCCAGGCAATTCAGTTTTTAATTTTTAAAGGAGACACCATACTGTTATCCATAGTGGCATTACCATTTTACATTCCCACAACAGTGCACAGGGGTTCCAACTTCTGTACGTCCTTACCAACATTGGTTATATAATGGGTTTTTTGAGGTATAATTGACACATAAAATTACATTAGTTTCAAGTGTACAACATAATTGTTCAATATTTGTATATATTGAAAAATGATCACTCTAAAAAGTCTAGTTGGCATCTATCACCATACATAATAACAAAAATATTTTCTTCTTATGATGGGGATTTTAAGACCTACTGTCTAAGCAACCCTCAACTATGTAATATAGTAGTAACTATAGCCATCATGCTATACATTACATCTATTTTCAGTTCCTTTTTCTTTTTTAAATATATTTTATTGATTATGCTATTACAGTTGTCCCATTTCTCCCCCATCATTCCCCTCCACCCTGCACAACCCCTCCCACCCATATTCCCCCCCTTTAGTTCATGTCTATATGTCATAAGTTCTTTAGCTTCTGCATTTCCCACACTTATCTTGCCCATCCCCTGTCTATTTTCTACCTACCGTCTATGCTACTTATTCTCTGTACCATTTCCCCCTCTCTCCTCCTCCCACTTCCCTGTTGCTAACCCTCCATATGATCTCCATTTCTGTGGTTCTGTTCCTGTTCTAGCTGTTTGCTTTTGTGTTAGGTGTGGTTGTTACTATCTGTGAATTTGCTGTCTTTTCACTGTCCTATTTTTTATCTTCTTTTTCTTAGATAAGTCACTTTAACATTTCATATAATAAGGGCTTGGTCATGATGAACTCCTTTAACTTGACCCTATCTGAGAAGCGCTTTATCTGCCCTTCCATTCTAAATGACAGCTTTGCTGGATACAGCAATCTTGGATGGAGGTCCTTGACTTTCATGACTTGGAATACTTCTTTCCAGCCCCTTCTTGCCTGGAAGGTCTCTTTTGAGAAATCAGCTGACAGTCTGATGGGAACTCCTTTGTAGGTGACTGTCCCCTTATCCCTTGCTGCTTCTAGAATTCTATCCTTCATTTGAATCTTGGCTAATGTAATTACGATGTGCCTTGGCGTGTTCCTCCTTGGATCCAACTTCTTTGGGACTCTCTCAGCTTCCTGAACTTCCTGGAAGTCTATTTCCTTTGCCAGATTGGGGAAGTTCTCCTTTATTATTTTTTCAACTAACATTTCCACTTGTTGCTCTTCTTCCCCCTCTGGTACCCCTATAATTGGGATGTTGGGACATTTAAAGATGTCCTGGAGGTTCCTAAGCCTCTCCTCATTTTTTTAAATTCTTGTTTCTTCCTTGTTTTCCGTTTGGTTGTTTGTTTCTTCCTTCTGGTCCACTCCATTGATTTGAGTCCCAGTTTTCCTCCCATTTCTATTGGTTCCTCATGCATTTTCCTTCATCTCACGTATTGTAGCCTACATTTTTTTCATTCAATTTGTGAGCAAAATCAACCAATTCTGTGAGCATCCTGATGACCAGTGCTTTGAACTGTGCATCTGATAGGTTGGCTATCTCTTCGTCGCTTAGAGAAATTGGCTGTGGGGCTTCATTTGTTCTCCCATTTGAGCCATTTTTGGTGGGTGTTTTTGTTTTGTTTTGTTTTGTTTTGTTTTGTCTGGTCGCAGCTGTTACTCAGTGAGGGATGGAGCCTTAGGTGTTCCCCAGTGTGGGGGCAGCCCAGTCACTAAGTTGTGATGCTGTATGCGGGGGCGGGGTCCTAGAGGGAACAACGGCACTTGCTCTGCTCTCTCTTGGATTTCAGTCCCCTCTGCTGCTTCCCCTTTGCCTGGATTATCTGTCCGGGATTGTGGGACCACCTGGTTAGCCAGCCGCCTTGCGCGGCCCCACTGGGTCTGCACAGCTGCCACCCTGTGCCTGGGGTCCACTAGCTGCCGCCTGTGCACCTGGGGTCTGCTAGCTGCCACCTGCATGCCTGGAAACTGCCAGCCACTGCTGCCTGCATGCCTGGGTTCCCACCTCCACTTTTTCCTGCCTCTACTCCGCTCCTCTTACCGGTCTGGATGAATAGTTGTTGGACTTCTGTACAGTTCAATTTTCTATCAGTTTAGGTTGTTTTCTTGTTTCTAAATATTTGTTGTCCTTAATTTTGGCTGTGAGAGGAGGCACAGTGTGTCCACCTACGCCTCCATCTTGGCCGGAAGTCCTATTTTCAGTTCTTTTTATAGGAGCCATTTTAATGGGTGTGAGGTGTATCTTGTGGTTTTGATTTGCATTTCCTTATGATTAGTGATGTTAAACACTTTTTCATGTGCTCATTGGCCATTTGTATACCTTCTTTTGAAAAATGCCTAACCAGGTCTTTTACACAGTTTTAAATTGGGTTTTGTTATTGTTGAGTTATAGATTTTTGTGTATTCTAGATGTTAACCCCTTATCAGATATATGATTTGCAAATATTTTCTTTCATTCCATAGATTACCTTATTGCTATATTGACTGTGTCTTTCAATGTACAGAAATTTTCGGGGTCTTTTTTTCATTAAATTTATTGGGGTGACATTGGTTAATAAAATTATATAAGCTTCAAGTGTACAATTCTATGATACATCATTGCATTCTGTGCCCACCACCCAAAGCCAAATCTTCTATCATGATATATTTGATCCTCCTTTACCCTTTTTTACTCCCAACCCATTTCTGTCTGGTAACCACCACACTATTTTGTGGATCTATGAGTTTTTTTGTTTTTTTGTTTGTTCATTTGTTGCTTTCAGTTTTTTACCCCACATGAGTGAAAGTATATGGTTCTAGACCTTTTCTCTCTGACATTTTGCTTAGCATGATATTCTCATGATTCATCCATGTTGTTGCAAATAGCGGTATTTCATCTCTTCTCATGGTTGAGTAGTATTCCACTGTATATATGTACCATGTCTTCTTTATCCAAGCATCTAAGAAGGGATACTTTGGTTGTTTCCATGGCTTGGCCACTGGAAATGATGCTTCAGTGAACACAGTGGTGCATATATCTTTGTGAATAAAACTTTTCAAGTTCTGTGGGTAGATATTCAAAAGAGGGGTTGCTGGGTCATATGGTAACTCTATTCTCAATTTTTTGAGGAATCTCCAGAATTTTCAGTTTTGATGTAGTTCAATCTATCTATTTTTATTTTGTTGCCTGTGCTTTTGGTGTCACATCCAAGAAATTATTGGCAAATCCAAAATCATGAAGATTTCCCACTATATTTACTTCTAGGTGTTTTATAGTTCAGCTCTTACATTTGAGTTATTGATCCATTTATGTTAATTTTTGTACATGCTGTAAGATAAAGATATCCAAGTTTTCCCAACACCATTTGTTGAAAGGACAGTCCTTTTCCCATCAAATGGTCTTGGTACCCTGGTCAGAAATCATTTGACTATATAAACAATGATTTATTTCTGGGTTCTCTAGTATATTCTATTGATTGATATGTCTACTTTTATGTCAGCACTATACTTTTTTGACTGCAGTAGCTTTGTAAGAAGTTTTGAAATCAGGAAGTGTAAGACTTCCAACTTTGTTATTTTTTAAATTTTTTTGTTTTAATTGTTTAACTTTGTTATTTTTCAAGTTCATTTTAGCTATTTGAGGATTCCGTTAGAGTTTACATAAATCTTAGGATAAGTTATTCTGTTTCTGCAAAAAAATGGTTTTGGGAGTTTAATAAAGATTGCACTAAATCTGTAGATGGCTTTGGGTAGTATTAACATCTTAACCATATTGTTTTCCAATTCATGACTGTGAGATGTTTTCCGAATTACTTATGTCTTCTTTAATTCCTTTCAGCAACATTTTATAGTTTTCTGTGTATGAGTCTTTTGCCTCCTTAGTTAAGTTTATTCCTAAGTATTTTATTTTTTCTGATGACATCGTAAATGGAATTTTTTCTTCATTTCCATAAACACCCACCCTCCACACCCCAAGCAACCCTGAATGACACATAATGAATTACCCATGCTTTTGTAACAAAATAAAATACACTAAATTCACAAAATGAAAAAATGTGTTGTTTGTTTTCATGTTTTGACAAGTAATGCAATCAAATGAACAAATAAGAAAGACGGGGGTAAGGTTCAAGATGGCGGCATGGTAGGAGGACGCAGATTGCCCTTCCTCCTGTGCAGGGGAGAAAAACCTAACTGATCTACAGAGGAACAGAGCAGACAGCCAACAATACCACAGTATATATGAAAATAGGAGATCAAAATCTGTAGCAGACATTGGAAAACTAGACGTGGCAGCCGAGCGACCGGAGGCGGCTCTGTGACTGGGTCAGAAGCGGCCCTGGGGCCAGAGGCGACCCTGAAACTAGAGAAGGGGACTCTGTGGAAGACCTGGAGCTCACATCTGTGATTCTGGGGTGAGTGCGTGCAACTCGGGAAACTCTCGGAGCCCACGCCCTGGAGACCTGGAGCTCACAGCAATAGGCTCAGGGACGGATGGATCTGTAAGGGATTCCAGCTGAAACCCATAAACTCAAGAAAGCTCGCCCTCTGCAGGAGGCTCATAAATCACACCCAAGACCCTGCATGGAGAGTGTGCCATTAGCCCTGGGGTCAGTTCTCGGCTGGCACTGAGGACAGTAGCCCAAAGCTGACTGAGTGAGGAACAGGGAGAAAAGTGGTACGAGTCGCCTCGCAGCCTGCTACAACCAGCAAGTCCAGAAAATCCAGTTTCGCCTGTTTAAAAATAGCAAAAGGGTTTTGGTTTGTTTGTTTTTTTTGTTTTTTTGTTTTTTTTGGTTTTTGGGTGTTTTGTTTTGTGGGTTTTTTTTTTTGTTGTTGTTGGTTTTTTTTTTTTTGATAGTTTTTTTTGTCTATTTAGTTGGGTTTTTTGTTTGTTTGTTTTGGTTTGTTTTTCATTTTTGTGGGGTTCTTTCTGTTTTGTTTTGATTATATATTTTTTATTTTTTTTATTACTTCTACCTTTTTTATCCCTCAATTCCTTGTGGTTCTCTTTACTTTTTTCTGGCTTTATTCCTTCTTCCTTTCTTTCCAATTCTATCTCTCCTTCCTTCCTCTTTTTTTCTCTTCTTTTTTCTCTTTATTTTTTTCTCTTTTTAAATACCCATGAGTGAGACAAAAAAATCACAGAACTGTGAAAAAGCCAGAGTTGGACCAAAAGAGGGGGTATTCCAACAGCTGAGACAGTGGAAGCCGTGAACACCAGGATACCTGAAGGAGACTACACCACTGAATCTCACAGGTATTCCACCACAGAAGTTCACACCATAAACCCAGGGAGCCAGAACAGATCAATTTAAGAAGCTGAGGTTTACAAGAAGAGTCTCACAAACAATGAGAAGACAAAGAAACAATCCCCAAATGAAAGAAAAGGAGGAAGCCCCAGAAAGAAGCCTAAATGAAACAGAGGCAACTCAACTATCAGATATTGAGTTCAAAGAAATGGTTGTCAGGAAGCTCCATGAGCTCTCAATGAGCTACCAGAAACTACAGAGAAGCTACAATGAACTCACTGAAAACTATATCAACATGAAAAAGGAAATAGAAACTGTCAAAAAGGCCAAGAGGAAATGAAGAATACAATTTCTGAGCTGAAGAACACAGTAGAAGGAATGAAAAGCAGAATCGATGAAGCAGAGGATCGAATCAGTGAGTTGGAGGACAAAGTAGAAAAAAGCAGCCAGAAAGAGCAAGAAAAGGAAAAGAGGCTCAGAAAGAATGAGGAGGGGTTAAGAGAAATGCAAGACAACATGAAACGTAATAATATCCGTATAATAGGAATACCAGAAGGAGAAGAAGAAGAGCAAGGGATAGAAAACCTCTTTGAAAAAGTAATGATGGAAAACTTCCCTAATTTGATGAGAGAAAAAGTCACACAAATCCAGGAAACATAGAGAGTCCCAATCAAGAGGAACCCAAACAGGCCCACTTCAAGACACATCATCATTCAAATGGCAAACTTCCAAGACAAAGAGAGAATCTTAAAGGCAGCAAGGGAGAAAAAGGAAGTAACATACAAGGGAGCCCCGATAAGGTTAGCAGCTGACTTCTCAATGGAAACGCTTCAAGCCAGAAGACAATGGAAAGAGATATTCCAAGTAATGAGAAGCAAAGGCCTACAACCAAGACTACTTTATCCAGCAAGGCTTTCAATCAAGATAGAAGAACAAATAAGGAGCTTCCCAGACAAAAGAAGTCTAAAAGAATACACCTCTACCAGATCAGTACTGCAAGAGATACTAAAGGGACTGCTTTAAGTAAAGAAAGGAAAAGAGAGAGAGAGGAACACAGATACGAAAATGGCAATGAATCAGTACCTATCGATAGTAACCTTAAATGTAAATGGATTAAATGCTCCAATCAAAAGACATAGGATAGCTGACTGGATAAGAAAGCATGACCCACACATATGCTGCCTACAAGAGACCCACCTCAGGACAAAAGACCTACACAGACTCAAAGTGAAAGGCTGGAAACAAATTTTCAAAGCAAACGGACAGGAAAAAAAGGCTGGGGTAGCAATACTCATATCAGACAAAATAGACTTCAAAAGAAGAGCTATAAAGAGAGACCCAGAAGGTCACTTCATAATACTCAAGGAAACAATCCACCAAGAAGACATAAATATTGTAAATATATATTCACCCAACATAGGAGCACCTAAATACATCAAGAAAATCTTAGAGGACTTCAAGAAAGATATTGACAGCAACACAATTATAGTAGGGGATTTTAATACCCCACTTTCAAAAATGGACAGATCTTCCAAACAAAATATCAATAAAGATATTGTGACATTGAACAGTACTCTATACAAATTGGACTTAGCTGATATATATAGAGCCCTTCATCCCAAAGAAACTAAATACACATTTTTTTCAAATGCACATGGAACATTTTCAAAGATAGACCACATGATAGTATACAAAACAAGCCTCAACAAATTCAAGAAAATTGAAATCATACCAAGCATTTTCTCCGACCACAAGGGACTGAAACTAGAAACCGACTTGATGGGGAAAATCCCCAAACCATCAAAATCATGGAGATTGAATAGCATGCTATTAAACAATGAATGGGTCAAGAATGAAATTAGGGAAGAAATCAAAAAGTTTCTGGAAACAAATGAAAACGAACTCACAACAACCCAAAACTTATGGGACACAATGAAGGCAGTCCTCAGAGGGAAGTTCATAGCAGTACAGGCCTACCTAAAGAAGACAGAAACATTTCTAACAAACGACTTAACCCTACACCTACAAGAACTCGAGGAACAACAACAAAGACAGCCCAGGGCAAGTAGAAGGAAGGAAATAACCAAGATCAGAGCAGAATTAAATGACATAGAGACTAAAAGCACAATCCTAAGGATCAATGAATCCAGGAGCTGATTCTTTGAAAAGATAAACAAAATCGACAAGCCTTTAAGCAGGCTCATCAAGAAAAAAAGAGAGAGGACTCAAATAAACACAATCAGAAATGAAAGAGGAGAGATTACGACTGACACCACAGAAATACAAAGGATTGTAAGAAATTACTATGAAGAACTGTATGCCAAGAAATTTGAAAACCTAGGTGAAATGGACAAGTTTCTAGAAAAATATAATCTCCCAAAACTCAAAGAAAAAGAAACAGAAAGCCCGAACAGACCAATAACAGCAGATGAAATTGAAGCAGTAATCAAAAAACTCCTGACACACAAAAGCCCTGGACCAGATGGTTTCATAGGAGAATTCTACAAAACATTTAAGGAAGAGCTAACCCCTATCCTTCACAGACTATTCCAAACAATCCAAAATGATGGAAGACTCCCAAACTCTTTTTATGAAGCCAGCATCATCCTAATCCCAAAACCAGATAAAGACACAACAAAGAAAGAAAACTTCAGGCAATATCACTGATGAACATAGACGCTAAAATCCTCAACAAAATATTGGCAAACCACATCCAACAATACATTAAAAAGATCATACACCATGACCAAGTGGGATTCATCCCAAGAATGCAAGGATGGTTCAAAATTCACAAATCAGTAAATGTAATTCATCACATAAACAAAAGCAAAGACAAAAATCACATGATCATATCAATAGATGCAGAGAAAGCTTTTGATAAAGTACAACACCCACTTATGATATAAACACTCAGCAAAGTGGGAATAGAGGGAGCATTCCGCAACATAATAAAGGCCATATATGAGAGACCTACAGCCAAAATCATACTCAATGGGCAAAAACTGAAATCTTTCCCACTAAGATCAGGAACAAGACAAGGCTGTCCACTTTCACCACTTCTATTCAATATAGTATTGGAAGTCTTAGCCACAGCAATTAGACAAGAAAAGGAAATAAAAGGCATCCAAATTGGAAAGGAGGAAACAAAACTATCATTGTTTGCAGATGACATGATAGTGTACATAGAAAATCCTATAGACTCGGCTAAAAAGCTGCTCGATGTAATAAATGAATTTGGCCAAATAGCTGGATACAAAGTCAATATCCAAAAATCAAAGGCATTTTTGTATACCAACAGTGAAACGGCAGAAGCAGAAATCAAGAAAAAAAATCCCATTTGATATAGCAAAAAGAAAAATAAAGTACCTAGGAATAAACCTAACCAAGGAGGTAAAAGACCTGTATGCAGAACACTACACAACACTGATTAAAGATATCAAGGAAGACACAAACAAATGGAAACACACACCGTGTTCATGGATCGGAAGAATTAACATCATCAAAATGTCCATACTACCCAAAGCAATCTACAGATTCAACGCAATACCTATTAAAGTTCCAATGGCATACTTCACAGACATAGAACAAACACTTCAAAAATTTATATGGAATCATAAACAACCCCGGATAGCGGCAGCAATTTTGAGAAAGAAGAGCAAAGTAAGAGGGATCACAATACCTGATACCAAACTGTACTACAAGTCCACTGTAATCAAAACAGCTTGGTACTGGCACAAGAACAGACACATGGACCAGTGGAATAGAACAGAGAGCCTAAAAATAAACCCAAGTCTCTACAGTCAACTAGTATTCGACAAAGGGGGCAGCAACATAAAATGGAGCAAAAATAGCCTCTTCAACAAGTGGTGCTGGGAGAATTGGACAGCAACATGCAAAAAAATGAAACTCGAGCACCAACTTACACCATATGCAAAAATAAATTCAAGGTGGATAAAAGATTTAAATATAAGCCATGACACTATTAAAATCCTAGAGGAGAACATAGGCAGGAAAATCTCAGATATTTCACGCAGCAATAATTTTACTGATATGTCCCCTAGAGCAAGGGACATAACGGAAAGAATAAACAAATGGGATCTCATCAAAATAAAAAGCTTCTGCACAGCTAAAGAAAACAGTATTAAAATAAAAAGAGAACCAACTGTATGGGAAAACATATTTGACAATGATATCTCAGACAAGGGAGTAATCTCCAAAATATATAAAGAACTTACAAGACTCTACTCTAAGAAGACAAGCAACCCAATTAAAAAATGGGCAAAGGATTTGAACAGACACTTCTCCAAGGAGGACATACAGAGGATCCAGAGACACATGAAAAGATGCTCGATATCTCTAGCTATCAGAGACATGCAAATTAAAACTACAATGAGATACCACTTGACACCAGTCAGAATGGCCTTCATAAAGAAAGCAACAAACAGCAAGTGTTGGAGAGGTTGTGGAGAAAAGGGGATCCTAGTGCACTGTTGGTGGGATTGCAGACTGGTACAACCACTATGGAAAACAGTATGGAATTATCTAAGAAAACTAAAAATGGACATACCTTTTGACCCAGCAATTCCACTGCTTGGATTATATCCTAAGAACCCTGAAACACCAATCCAAAAGAACCTATGCACCCCTATGTTCATAGTAGCACAATTTAAAATAGCCAAGTGCTGGAAGCAACCTAGGTGCCCATCAGTTAATGAATGGATCAAAATACTGTGGTACATTTACACAATGGAATTCTATGCAGCAGAAAGAAAGAAGGAGCTCCTACCCTTTGCGACAGCATGGATGGAATTGGAGAGCATCATGCTAAGTGAAATAAGCTAGGCAGTGAAAGACAAATACCATATGATCTCACCTTTAACAGGAAGCTAATCAACAAAACAAACAAACAAGCATAATATAAACAAAGACACTGAAATTGAGAACAGTCTGACAGTGACCAGAGGGGGAAGGGAGGGAATTTCAGGGGAAAAGGGGAATGGTTTAGAGCAACAAGTATAAAGGACTCATGGACAAAAACTATGGGGGGTGGAAATGGGAGGAAGGTGGAGAGGGCTGGGGGCGGGGTAAAAGACAGAAAACTGTACAATATCAACAATTAAAAATACTGATTAAAAAATACATATAACAATAAAAAATTTTTGGAAAAAAAGAAGAAAGACAGAATGTCTGAGTATGAGTATTTGTCTATATACTTCATTTGTTTGCTAGCTCAGCATTTCATAGTTGGAGAAAAAGTTCATGCTTATCCATGTGACTTACTTTGCCTATCAGATCACTAGAACCATTAAGCAAGCAGAGGCTTCATTAGTGCCTGCACATTGCACTTGTGCTTTTCAAATCAACCAGCCATGGCATAAAGCTATCTTCCTTGAGGAAGACTGTGCAAAAAGGCCCTGGAGAATGAGGTATCCTATGAGGAGAGAATCTATGTGGGCCACCAAGGTGCTCCAGCTGAGCTCTCACCTGAGAGCAGCTGTATGAGTGAGCAGAAAAACCACTTCCCAAGCTGGCTATTCCTGTGGAATGTGAGAACTTCCAGCAATGAAGATCAGTGTAGATCTGTTGATACACCATCATTCCTCAAGAAGACTAATTGGTGACCTGGTGGAAAGTTAACTACATCAGCTCCCATGCTGGAAGGGCAGAGATTTGTTCTAACAAGAATACATAAATGTTCCAGGTATGAATTTGCCTCTCTTGCCAACAAAGCCTCCTCCAGAATCACTATTTGAAGCTAATGGAATTTGAAGCTAAAGGAATGTTTGATTCACTGACATGGGATTCCATAATCAGGGGTGTCCAATTTGCAGCCCATGGGCTGCATGCAGCCCAGGATGGCTATGAATACAGCCCAACACAAAATTGTACTTAAAACTTAAACTCACTTAAAACTTTGTGAGATTTTTTTGTGATTATGTGTTACAATGTATTTATTTGTGACTGTTTAAGTATTCTTTTTTAAATTTTATTTTAATTGTTGTTCTTGTGCAGTTTTCTTTTACTCCCATCCCAGCCCACCGCCCCAGCCCTTCGCTCCAGCCCTTCCCACCTCCCTCCCATTTCCACCCCACCTACTTTTCATCCATGTGTCCTTTATACTTGTTGCTCTAAACCCCCTTTTCCCCTGAAATTCCCTCCCTTCTCACCTCTGGTAACTGTCAGCCTATTCTCAATTTCAGTGTCTTTGGTTATATTTTGCTTCTTTGTTTGTTTTGTTGATTAGGTTCCTGTTAAAGGTGAGATCATATGGTATTTGTCTTTCACCCCCTGACTTACTTCGCTTAGCATAATGCTCTCCAGTTCCATCCATGCTGTCCCAAAGGGTAGGAGCTCCTTCATTCTTTCTGCTGCATAGAATTCCATGGTGTAAATGTACCATAGTTTTTTGATCCATTCATTGCCTGATGGGCACCTAGGTTGCTTCCAACACTTGGCTATTGTAAATTGTGCTGTTATGAACATTGGGGTGCATAGGTTCTTTTGGATTGGTGTTTCAGAGCTCTTAGGATATAATCCTAGCAGTGGAATTGCTGGGTCAAAAGGTAAATCTATTTTTAGTTTTCTGAGAAAATTCCATACTACTTTCCATAGTGGTTGTACCAGTCTGCAATCCCACCAACAGTGAACTAGGGTCCCCTTTTCTCCACAACCTCTCCAACACTTGTTTGTTGCTTTGTTTATGATGGCCATTCTGACTGGTGTGAAGTGGTATATCATTGTGGTTTTCATTTGCATCTCTCTGATAGCTAGCAATACTGAGCATCTTTTCATGTGTCTCTGGACCCTCTGTATGTCCTTGGAGAAGTGTCTGTTCAAATCCTTTGCCCATTTTTTAATTGGCTTGCTTTTCTTTATAGAGTGGAATCATGTAAGTTTTTTATGTACTTTGGAGATCAAACCCTTGTCTGAGGTATCATTGTCAAATATGTTTTCCCATACAGTTGGTTCTCTTTTTATTTTAATACTGTTTTCTTTAGCTGCACAGAAGCTTTTTATTTTGATGAGATCCCATTTGTTTATTCTTTCCTTTATGTCCCTTGCTTTAGGGGACATATCAGTAAAAATGTTGCTGCCTGATATATCTGAGATTTTCCTGCCTGTTTTCCACTAGGAGTTTAATGGTGTCATGGCTTATATTTAAGTCTTTTATCCACTTTGAACTTATTTTTGTGTATGGTGTAAGTTGGTGCTCAAGTTTCATGTTTTTGCATGTAGCTGTCCAGTTATCCCACACCACTTGTTGAAGAGGCTATTTTTACTCCATTTTATGTTGCTGCCCCCTTTGTCAAATATTAATTTACTGTAGAGACTTGGGTTTATTTCTGGGCTCTCTGTTATGTTCCACTGGTCCATGTGCCTGGCTTTATGCTGGCTGCAGGCTATTTTGATTACAGTGGCCTTATAATACAGTTTGGTATCAGGTATTGTGATCCCTCCTACTTTGCTCTTCTTTCTCAAAATTGCAGCAGCTATTCGAGGTTGTTTATGATTCCATATAAATTTTTGAAGCGTTTGTTCTATGTCTGTGAAGTATGCCATTGGAACTTTAATAGGTATTGCGTTGAATCTGTAGATTGCTTTGGGTAGTATGGACATTTTGATGATGTTAATTCTTTCGATCCATGAACATGATATATGCTTCCATTTGTTTGTGTCTTCCCTGATTTCTTTCTTCAGTGTTATGTAGTTTTCTGCATACAGGTCTTTTACCTCTTTGGTTAGGTTTATTCCTAGGTATTTTATTTTTCTTTTTGCTATATCAAATGGGATTCTTTTCTTGATTTCTGCTTCTGCTGTTTTATTGTTGGTATACAAAAATGCCTTTGATTTCTGGATATTGACTTTGTATCCGGCTGTTTGGCCAAATTCATTTATTAGGTCAAGCAGCTTTTTGGCCAAGTCTACAGGATTTTCTATGTACACTATCATGTCATCTGCAAACAATGACAGTTTTGTTTCCTCCTTTCCAATTTGGATGCCTTTTATTTCCTTTTCTTGTCTAATTGCTGTGGCTAAGACTTCCAATACTATATTGAGTAGAAGTGGTGAAAGTGGACATCCTTGTCTTGTTCCTGATCTTACTGGGAAAGATTTCAGTTTTTGCCCATTGAGTATGATGTTGGCTGTAGGTCTCTCATATATGGTCTTTATTATGTTGAGGAATGCTCCCTCTATTCCCACTTTGCTGAGTGTTTGTATCATAAATATGTGTTGTACTTTATCAAAAGCTTTTTCCGCATCTATTGATATGATCATGTGATTTTTGTCTTTGCTTTTGTTTATGTGATGAATTACATTTACTGATTTGTGAATTTTGAACCGTCCTTGCATTCCTGGGATGAATCCCACTTGGTCATGGTGTATGATCTTTTTAATGTATTGTTGGATGCGGGTTGCCAATATTTTGTTCAGGATTTTAGCATGTATGTTCATCAGTGATATTGGCCTGAAGTTTTCTTTCTTTGTTGTGTCTTTATCTGGTTTTGGGATTAGGATGATGCTGGCTTCATAAAAAAAAAAAAGTTTGGGAGTCTTCCATCATTTTGAATTTTTTCTAATAGTCTGTGAAGGATAGGGGTTAGCTCTTCCTTAAATGCTTTGTAGAATTCTCCTGTGAAACCATCTGGTCCAGGGCTTTTGTGTGTCAGGAGTTTTTTGATTACTGCTTCAATTTCATCTGCTGTTATTGGTCTGTTCAGGCTTTCTGCTTCTTCTTCATTGAATTTTCGATGATTGTATTTTTCTAGAAATTTGTCCATTTCACCTAGGTTTTCAAATTTCTTGGCATACAGTTCTTCATAGTAATTTCTTACAATCCTTTGTATTTCTGTGGTGTCAGTTGTAATCTCTCCTCTTTCATTTCTGATTGTGTTTATTTGAGTCCTCTCTCTTTTTTTCTTGATGAGCCTGCTTAAAAACTTGTCAATTTTATTTATCTTTTCAAAGAACCAGGTCCTGGATTCATTGATCCTTAGAATTGTGCTTTTAGTCTCTATATCATTTAATTCTGCTCTGATCTTGTTTATTTCCTTCCTTCTACTTGCTCTGGGCTTTCTTTGTTGTTGTTCCTTGAGTTCTTGTAGGTATTAAGTTGTTTGTTTGAAATGTTTCTATCTTTTTTAGGTAGGCCTATATTGCTATGAACTTCCCTCTTAGGAGTGCCTTTACTGTGTCCCATAAGTTTTGGGTCATTGTGAGTTCGTTTTCATTTGTTTCCAGAAACTTTTTGATTTCTTCCCTAATTTCATTCTTGACCCATTCATTGTTTAATAGCATGCTATTCAATCTCCATGATTTTGAGTATTTTGGGTTTTCTCCCTTGGGGTTGGTTTCTAGTTTCAGTCACTTGTGGTCGGAGAAAATGTTTGGTATGATTTCAATTTTCTTGAATTTGTTGAGGCTTGTTTTGTATCCTATCATGTGGTCTATCTTTGAAAATATTCCATGTGCATTTGAAAAGAATGTATATTTAGTTTCTTTGGGATGAAGGGCTCCGTATATATCAGTTCAGTCCATTTCATCTTGAGTGTTGGTCAATGCCACAATATCTTTGTTGATACTTTATTTGGAAGATCTGTCCATTTTTGAAAGTGGGGTGTTAAAATCTCCTACTATAATTGTGTTGTTGTTAATATCTTTCTTGAAGTCTTCTAAAATTTTCTTGATGTATTTGGGTGCTCCTATGTTGGGTGCATATATATTTACAATGTTTATATCTTCTTGGTGGATTATTCCCTTGAGGATTATGAAGTGACCTTTTGGGTCTCTCTTTACAGCTCTTCTTTTGAAGTCTATTTTGTCTGATATGAGTATTGCTCCCCTGGCTTTTTTTTCCTGTCCAGCTGCTTGGAAAATTTGTTTCTAGCCCTTCACTTTCAGTCTGTGCAGATCTTTTGTCCTGAGGTGGGTCTCTTGTAGGCAGCATATGTGTGGGTCATGCTTTCTTATCCATTCAGCTATTCTATGTCTTTTGATTGGAGCATGTAATCCATTTACGTTTAAGGTTATTATTGATAGGTACTGATTCATTGCCATTTTCATACCTCTCTCTCTCTCTCTCTCTTACTTCCTTTCCTTAAAGCAGTCCCTTTAGCATCTCTTGCAGAACTGGTTTGGTAGAGGTGTATTCTCTTAGACTTCTTTTGTCTGGGAAGCTCCTTATTTGTCCTTCTATCTTGATTGAAAGCCTTGCTGTGTAAAGTAGTCTTGCTTGTAGGCCTTTGGTTCTCATTGCTTAGAATATTTCTTGCCATTCTCTTCTGGCTTGGAACATTTCCATTGAAAAGTCAGCTGCTAACCTTATCGGGGCTCCCTTGTATGTTACTTCCTGTTTCTCCCTTGCTGCCTTTAAGATTCTCTCTTCATCTTGGAATTTTGCCATTTTAATTATGATGTGTCTTGTAGTGGGCCTCTTTGGGTTCCTCTTGATTGGGACTCTCTATGTTTCCTGGATTTGTGTGACTTTTTCTCTCATCAAATTAGGGAAGTTTTCCATCATTACTTTTTCAAAGAGGTTTTCTATCCCTTGCTCTTCTACTTCTACTTCTGATATCCCTATCATATGGATATTATTATGTTTCATATTGTTTTGCATTTCTTTTAATCCCTCTTCATTCTTTCTGGGCCTCTTTTCCTTTTCTTGCTCTTTCTGGGTATTTTCTTTTTCTACTTTGTCCTCCAACTCGCTGATCCGATCTCCTGCTTCATCAATTCTGCTTTTGATTCCTTCTACTGTGTTCTTCAGTTCAGATATTGTATTCCTCATTTCCTCTTGACTCTTGTTGATAGTTTCTGTTTCCTTTTTCATGTTGATATAGTTTGCAGTGAGTTCATCATAGCTTCCCTGTAGTTTCTGGTAGCTCATTGAGAGCTCATGGAGGTTCCTGACAACCATTTCTTTGAATTCAATATTTGATAGTTGAGTTGCCTCTGTTTCATTTAGCATTTTTTCTGGGGTTTCCTCCTTTCCTTTTATTTAGGGATTGTTCCTTTGTCTTTCTATTGTTTGTAAGACTCTTGTTGTTAGCCGCAGCTTCTTAAATTGATCTGTTCTGGCTCCCTGGGTTTATGGTGTGAACTTCTGTGGTCGAATATCTGTGAGATTCAGTGGTCAGTCTTCTTTGGGTATCCTGGTGTTCACAGCTTCCACTGTCTCAGCTGTTGGGATGCCCCCTCTTTGGGTCCAACTCTGTTTTTTTTTCACAGTTTCAGGGTTTTTTTTTTTTTTTTTCCCTGTCTCACTCATGGGTTGTTCTGTTAGAATTCTGGGGTATTTTGGTCTCTGTTTTCTCTCAGATTCTTTTTATTTTCTGAATCAGAAGGTCGGCAGCCCAATTTTCAGAAATGCATTGATAGGCAAATAAACAGTCTTCTGATCTGAATCCAGGTGTTTGTCACTCGAATTCTTGTTAGTTCTCGTTTTCCTGTTTTCCCCTGCAGGGAAGACGAGAAGGTGGTGCTGGTTTCCATCCCCAGTGCTCTCCCCGTGTGGACCTGTCAAAGGCTCACACATGCTCTTGCTGCCTCTGTTCTTGGAAGGGTAGCCTTGTGTGCTCCTGCTCAATGGGAGCTTGCTTCTCTGTGAGTCTTGGTAGTAAAAAATGCTAGAATGCTGTCCCCTGTAATTCACATAGTAAAAGGATTGCCTGTGCCTACAGGGGCCTCCAAGTTTTCAGCCTGCTTCAGATAGTGCATTTTCAAAGATCCATATTACAATGTATTTAATGTGTGGCCCAGAGATGCCAAGAGTTTGGAAACCTTGCATACATTAAGTATTGTGTCATAAAAGTGACCACCATAATAATGATATCAATTATGTTATGTGTTGCATAACTCAGAAGCTATGACTTATAGGGCAATGGAATATCTTGCAGAAAGCACATTTAAAGCACCAACTTAGAGTCGATAGTCTATGAGAATGGGTCATCATCTGCCATGATACATTATTTACATTGAATCAAAGACCTTTTTATATGGAGCTGTCTCTCCAGTAAGAAGTTTATATTGTTCTGTGAATCAAGGAATGAAGTAGGTATGATTCACTTACCATCATTTCAAATGACCCACTGGAATACTCTGTGTTCCTGTCTCTAAAACTGTAGTTTCTGAAGTGCTAGAGATCCTGGAACTGAAAAGGGGCACATTTTTGTCAGGTGACACAGCAAGAGTTCCACTGAATTACAAGCTATGCCAGCTGCCTGGGTGCTTTGGGTTTCTTGTAACCAGGGACCATCAATAGAAGAGGAGTTACCATCTCGCAGGGGTAATTGACCCTGATCAACAGGAGGGAGAAAGAGTGTGGTTACACTGTGAGGACAGGAAAAAAGATGTGTGGCACCTGTGCTCCACTTAGGCAACTTGTGGTACTCTCTTGCTCAGTTGTGGCGATAAATGGACAAGTACAGTAACCTTTTTGAAAAGGACATGGTGACCAGAATTTAGACTCCACAAGGTTGAAGATCAAGGTCACATTACTGGGTAAGCCACATAGACCTGCAGAGGTGAGGGGAGGGAATCATGAACGAACAATGGAGGAAAGATATGATATCAGTTGTAGTCCTGAGACCAGCTGCAGCAATAGAGGTTGTAATTCATGCTTCTAAAACTTCTTCTTTTGTTTTCCGCCAGGAAGAGAGGCCCACTGGAATGCTGGAGGAGCTTCTCTTCAAATGTAGATGAAGAAGTGTATTTGAGCAGCACAGTGATGGAGCAACTGGGGATGAACATGAAGATTCCCTTCAAGAAAAGACTCAGACTTCCGGCCAAGATGGAGGCGTAGGCAGACATGCTGTGCCCCCTCTCACAACCAAAATTAAGGACAACAAATGTTTAGAAACAAGTAAACAACCAGAACTGATAGAAAATTGAACTGTAAGGAAGTCCAACAACCATTCATCCAGACCGGTAAGAGGGGCAGAGTCGTGGCAGGAAAAAGTGGAGGTGCGGACCCGGAACGCAAACAGCAGCAGCTGGCAGTTCCCAGGTGCACAAGCGGTGGCTGGCAGTCCCCGGGCACAGGGGGGCAACTGTGCAAACCCAGTGAGGCCGCACAAGGCAGCTGGCTGACCAGGTGGTCCCACATTCGAGCGTGCAGGTAATCCAGGCAAAGGGGAAGCAGCGGAAGGGAATGGAGTCCAGGAGAGAACAGAGCAGGCGCCATTGTTCCCTCTCAGACCCCGCCCCCACCTATAGCGTCACAACCCAGAGACTGGGCTGCCCTGCCCCGAGGATCACCTAAGGCTCCACCCCTCACTACGTAACAGCCGCGACCAGACCAAACCAAACCAAACCAAAACAACAACAACAAAAAAAAACCACCAAAAATGGCTCAAACTGGAGAACAAACCAAAGCTCCAGAGCCAATTTCTCTAGGCCATGAAGAGATAGCCAACTTATCAGATGCACAGTTCAAAGCACTGGCCATCAGGATACTCACAGAATTGGTTGATTTTGCTCACAAATTAGATGAAAAAAATGCAGACTACAATATGTGAAATGAAGGAGAATGCATGAGGAACCAATAGAGATGGGAGGAAAACTGGGACTCAAATCAATGGAGTGGACCAGAAGGAAGAAACGAACAACCAAACGGAAAACAAGGAAGAAACAAGAATTCAAAAAAATGAGGAGAGGTTTAGGAACCTCCAGAACATCTTTAAACGTCCCAACATCCGAATTATAGAGGTCCCAGAGGGGGAAGAAGAAGAGCAACAAGTGGAAATGTTAGTTGAACAAATAATAAAGGAGAACTTCCCCAATCTGGCAAAGGAAATAGTCTACCAGGAAGTCCAGAAAGCTCAGAGAGTCCCAAAGAAGTTGGACCCAAGGAGGAACACACCAAGGCACGTCATAATTACATTAGCCAAGATTCAAATGAAGGATAGAATTCTAGAAGCAGCAAGGGATAAGGGGACAGTCACCTACAAAGGAGTTCCCATCAGACTGTCAGCTGATTTCTCAAAAGAGACCTTCCAGGCAAGAAGGGGCTGGAAAGAAGTATTTGAAGTCTTGAAAGGCAGGGACCTACATCCAAGATTGCTCTATCCAGCAAAGCTGTCATTTAGAATGGAAGGGCAGATAAAGTGCTTCTCAGATAAGGTCAAGTTCAAGGAGTTCATCATCACCAAGCCCTTATTATATGAAATGTTAAAGGGACTTATCTAAGAAAAAGAAGATAAAAAATAGGACAGTGAAAAGACAGCAAACTCACAGCTATTAACAACCACACCTAAAACAAAAGTAAACTAAGCAAACAATTAGAACAGGAACAGAACCACAGAAATGGAGATCACATGGAGAGTTAGCAATAGGGGTGTGGGAGGAGGAGAGAGGGGGAAAAGGTACAGAGAATAAGTAGCATAGACGGTGGGTAGAAAATAGACAGGGGGAGGGCAAGAATAGTGTGGGAAATGTAGAAGCTAAAGAACTTATGACACATGGACACGAACTAAAAGGGGGAATGTGGGTGGGAGAGGGTGTGCAGGGTGGAGGAGAACAAAGGGGGGAATGGGACAACTGTAATAACATAATCAATAAAATATATTTAAAAAAGAAAAGAAAAGACTCATCCCAGCTGCTGGGAATGCTGTGAGCAGACAGCCTACAACTATCAGGTCTTTCAGGGGTTGCCTGCAGAAAGCTCCCTTGACCAAGGTCATATACTTTTGATGCAGCTCACTTCCAGTGGCTAATGGCTACATGGGTATAAAACCCCAATGACTTTAGCCAAACGTTGGGCAATACTGAAAGGCTGATTGAGAACCAGATTTCCCCATGGGATTGGCCGATGCAGTGCACTTTGACTCTCCCTCTGCCCAATCCTACTTCTTTTTTTTTAATATATTTTATTGATTATGCTATTACAGTTGTCCCATTTCTCCCCCACCATTCCCCTCCACCCTGCACACCCCTCCCACCCACATTCCCTTATTTTAGTTCATGTCCATGTGTCATAAGTTCTTTAGCTTCTACATTTCCCACACTATTCTTGCCCTCCCCCTGTCTATTTTCTACCCACTGTCTATGCTACTTATTCTCTGTACCTTTTCCCCTCTTCTCATCCTCCTCCCACTCCCCTGTTGCTAACCCTCCATGTGATCTCCATTTCTGTGGTTCTGTTCCTGTTCTAGTTGTTTGCTTTTGTTTTAGGTGTGGTTGTTAATAGCTATGAGTTTGCTGTCTTTTCACTGTCCTATTTTTTATCTTCTTTTTCTTAGATAAGTCCCTTTAACATTTCATATAATAAGGTCCTGGTGATGATGAATTCCTTGAACTTGACCTTATCTGAGAAGCGCTTTATCTTCCCTTCCATTCTAAATGACAGCTTTGCTGGATAGAGCAATCTTGGATGTAGGTCCCTGCCTTTCATGACTTGGAATACTTCTTTCCAGCCCCTTCTTGCCTGGAAGGTCTCTTTTGAGAAATCAGCTGACAGTCTGATGGGAACTCCTTTGTAGGTGACTGTCCCCTTATCCCTTGCTGCTTCTAGAATTCTATCCTTCATTTGAACCTTGGCTAATGTAATTACGATGTGCCTTGGTGTGTTTCTCCTTGGGTCCAACTTCTTTGGGACTCTCTCAGCTTCCTGAACTTCCTGGAAGTCTATTTCCTTTGCCAGATTGGGGAAGTTCTCCTTTATTATTTGTTCAACTAACATTTCCACTTGTTGCTCTTCTTCTTCCCCTTCTGGTACCCCTATAATTGGGATGTTGGGACGTTTAAAGATGTCCTGGAGGTTCCTAAGCCACTCCTCATTTTTTTTTTTTTTTAATTCTTGTTTCTTCCTTGTTTTCCGTTTGGTTGTTTGTTTCGTCCTTCTGGTCCACTCCATTGATTTGAGTCCCAGTTTTCCTCCCATCTCTATTGGTTCCCCATGCATTTTCCTTCATTTCACATATTGTAGCCTGCATTTTTTTCATCTAATTTGTGAGCAAAATCAACCAATTCTGTGAGCATCCTGATGACCAGTGCTTTGAACTGTGCATCTGATAGGTTGGCTATCTCTTCACGGCTTAGAGGAATTGGCAGTGGGGCTTTGATTTGTTCTCCAGCTTGAGCCATTTTTGGTGTTTTTGTTTTGTTTTGTTTTGTTTTTGGTCTGGTTGTGTAGTGAGGGGTGGAGCCTTAGGTGTTCCCCAGTGCGGGGCAGCCCAGTCTCTGGGTTGTGACGCTCTATTGGGGGGTGGGGTCTGAGAGGGAGCAATGGCATCTGTTCTGCTCTCTCTTGGATTCCAGTCCCCTCTGCCGCTTCCCCTTTGCCTGGTTTATCTGTGCACAAATGTCAGACCACCTGGTCAGCCAGCCACCTTGCTCCGCCTCATTGGGTCTGCACAGTTGCCACCCTGTGCTCGAGGTCCACCTGCTGCCACTGTGTGCCTGGGGTTTGCCAGCTGCCTGCACATTTGGAAACTGCCAGCCCCTGCTGCCTGTGTTCCCAGGTCCGCACCTCCACTTTTTCCTGTCGAAACTCCGCCCCTCTTACCAGTCTAGATGAATGGTTGTTGGACTTCCGTACAGTTCCATTTTCTATCAGTTTTGTTTGTTTTCTTGTTTGTAAATATTTGTTGTCCTTAATCTTGGCTGTGAGAGGAGGCACAGTGTGTCCACCTACGCCTCCATCTTGGCCCTAAGTCCCAATCCTACTTCTTTCTCATTCTTCCAGGGATGTTAAATAAATATCTTAGTGAATATCCTGATGGACAAACTCTCTCAGTGTCTGCTTTGAAAGACATAGCTGTTACCCCATCTTAGTAACTGGTAATGAGGCTATAGCTAATAGTTTTAATTTGTTTGACATTCAGTGTCTCCTTTGCCTTCATCCAGGACTTCAACTGGTTGAGATTATTTACCTAGTGGAGTAACCCAAACACATATTCTTGAAACTTTGATGGTATAGCCTTTTTTTGGTTGCCATAGGTTTTTATTAAGTTTTTCTATGGGACAAGAATGTATTAAGAGGCATTCTGGAGAATCTCTTGGGTTCCAGAAACAGTCATTTGTATTTTCCAAATACAGCTACACAATTTTTCCTATCTCATATGCTCTTCTTCAGTGTGGCCTTATCACCTCTCTATCAAGAGGTGAAGTCTAATTTCTTCTCCTTATTCTGGGTTGGTCTTACTAACTCCCTTGTAATCGATAAAATAGGCAGGAGTAATGCTGAGTAACTTCTGTGATGAGGCTGGAAGTAGTCTTACAGCTTCTGCCTCAGTTTCTTGGATGCTGCCTCTTTTTTTTTTTTTAAGATTTTTTATTTATTTATCTTTAGAGGGGAAGGGTAGGAGAGAGTGAGAGGGAGAGAAATATCAATGTACGGTTGCCTCTCGTGTGTCCCCCGCTGGGAACTGGCCTGCAACCCAGGCATGTGCCCTGACTGGGAGGATGCTGCCTCTTGAAACTTTTCACCATTCTGAGCGAAGCCCAAGCCACACTGAAGACTGTATGTGCTCTGGTTGACCATCCCAGCTGTGTTCAGTCTTTAAGTCATTCCAGCCCAGTTATCAGGCACCGAGTGAAGAAGCTCACAGATGATTCCAAGACCAGTTATTCAAGTCATCTTTAGCCATTCAAGGCCCCTTCTTGGTGAAGTTCCCAGTCATCATGGAACAGAGACAAACCATCTCTATTCTGCCCTCTCTGAATTCCTAACCCATAGGATCTGTGAGTATAATAAATGGTTGTTTTATGTCACTCAATTTGTGCCAGTTTGAGTACAGCTGGAGATAACCAGAACTTTCGTTCTGCCCCTGTTATGTGAGAATGTCCAATTTCTTTTCGGTAGTCAGGGTAAACACCCCCAGCCAGTACAATAAATTCCTATTTTCTCTAATGGTTTAGTGGCATAAGGAGTCCCAGATGTCCAGATGACTGTCTCAATTTTCAGTTAAATGAAGCCATGGATGTCCCATGATGGAAGAATTCCTTCCCTGGGAGCAAAGGCCTAAAAATAAGCAGAGTCTAAAGTTGTGGATGGAAAGCAAAAATCCTGCGACTGGGTTATTAGATAGCATGGAGAAAGTAGCCCTCTCTTCCACCTCTTGGTAACTGAACTTGTATATCCTGATTATGGATGAAACAGTATGTAAATTGATAAGTATGTAGTTTATGCTGTTAATTTAAAGCATAAACTACATCCTGTAAAAGAGAATCCTATTTTTTGTGTGTGTTATCTCCCAACTGGCATCATAATTGGGTACTCTATATACCATTCCACCATTTTATTAGGCTCGTCTTCTCAGGGAAATAGCAGCAGTTAGTGTCATGTGTGAATCCATTACTGTATTTTGTCATTGTGTCATGGTGGTTTCTTTCATGTGTGTTGTATGTTTTGTGTTTGTGTGTTGCCTCCCACTTAGCATCACACCTGGGTTTTCAGTAGGTAATTTCACCATTTTATCAGTCTTCTCAGGGTAAAGCCAGTGAATCCCATGTGTATGAAACTACTGCTGCTTTTTTTTTTTTTTTTTTTTTTTTTTGGCTATTAAATTAATTGATTGATCAGAGGCAAAACTGTAAAGAATACCGTGATAGCAAGTAATGCATTTTCATGTGTTTGGCTCTTTTTAGTTTATTGCATGATGGCATTATACTAGTCCAAGTTGAAAGCAGACCCCAAATAGTTACATCATACAAGCTGTGAGGTTTTTAAACTTGTGATGGAGGACAGAAAGGAAATTCTACTCGTTGCAAGGAAATCCTCACTTAAGCTTCAGTGAGCCAAAAGCACTTAAAACCCATGAACCTTAACAAGTCCAGTCTCCCCGATGAACTGGCATACGTTCTGCACTGGTCACTCTGTAGCTGAATTACTTCTCCACATTCTAGATGCTCAGTTACAGTACCATTGCAGACAAATTTCTTCTTAAACCCCTTCACTAGTTTCTTTTTATCGTAATAATCCGTGATCCCTTGGACAGCAGTAAAGCTCTTCCTGCCATTTCTCTGTTGAATTCCTATGTGGATATAATCCTCCTTGCCAGCAGGAAGCAGATCATCACTCTTACTTGCATCAACAAAGGGGGCGAAAGAAGGGAGGTTCTGAATAGCAGACATACTATAGGATTCCTTTTCCTTGGTGGAAATGGCCTGCGAAAGGCTGTGGCGGGAGAAGGTGGGCAGGCGGGACAGAGCTTCTGGAAATGAGGGGGGTCTCAAGGGGAAGGTTGCTGAGGCCTCAGAGGCCTCGGCGGCTCAGCGAGTGGGGCCTAAGTAATGCATTCTTTAAGTTAAGAATAGCAATGTTATAAGAAGCATTGTGTGTAGGAAAGGCAAATTATATCCCGAAACACACATCTCTTCTCATGAGGACAAATCCCTGCAGCCTCCGTTAACATCTACACTGTTGATGCCACCAAGTGATTACTCTCTTTTTTAGTGGTAGACAACTTGCAATTTGGAGGAAATATTTTAACATGCTAAAAATACTGGAACTCCAGAAACTTCAAGTTTTTGGGCCCTGAATTCCATAGGGTTTACCTCCCACCTTAGGGCACTCGGGTTTCTACGACATCCAGCATCCTTGTCACTGATGCTCATCAGGTTCAATTGGCATGTTTCATCAATGTAGTGGAACAGTGTGATGTATTGAGATATCAAGATAGTCAAGATCTCTGCAAATTAGATTATGGCAGGTAGGAGAATTGACATTACCTTGGTATGACAACATGTGAAAATATACTATTGTACCTACTAGATGAAAGTGAACTGTTTATGGAGGTCCTTGCAATTTGGTAATTAGAAAAAGTGCATTTTCTAGATCAATAGGTGCTTACTCAGGGCCATGTGCTGAACTGTTCCAGTAAAGATACCATATTTAGGCCCTGTCCAGGTAACTCAGAGCATTGTCCCAGTGCAACAAGGTTGTGGGTTTAATCCCCTGTCAGGGCTCATTCAAGAAACAACCAATGAATGCAATAAGTTGTTTCTCGCTCTCTCGCTTTCTCTCATCAATAATAATAATTTCTTTAAAGATACCATATCTAGACTAGCAGCTGCAACAGAAGTCACCATCTAGTTACATTGCTAATGAATAACAATCATACTCCCAGGTCTATTTGCCTTCCATAGAGGCCAACTAAATAAGTTAAATAGAAATGTATTAGAAATCAACAACCTTGCATTTTTGGAATCTTTGATGTTGTCATTAATCTCTGCAATTCCCCTAGGGATGCATTATTATTTACAATTTTTTAAGTTTACCATGTTAGCAGGAAGGAAAAATTCCAGGATCTTCCTCTTTGCTCTTCCAATCGTAACAGCTCTCATTGAATGGATCAGAGACACAGTGGGGATTCTTCCAGATGCTGCTATATCAGCTACATTGGGAGTTGGCTAACTATGGTTGTGATTCAAATCTTGCCCACTTACATGCTTCTGTAGATAGAGTTTTATTAAAACATAGTCATGCATATTCATTTGCATACTGTCTGTGGCTGCTTTCATGATAAAATGACAAAGTTAAATAGTTTCCACAGAGACCATCTAGCCTGCAAAGCCTAAAATATTTACTCTCTAAGCATTTATAGAAGGTTTGCCAACCCCTCAATTATACATTCAAGAGCTAGAGTAAATACGACAAGGTTAGTCTATAGATTCACTGTCATCACAGTGAGACAGACCTGGTTACAAACTCAATTTACCACCAGAAGCCCTTTGAACTGCAGCATAGTGGTATATTAGATCTCCCAGAATTCGCGGCAAATCAGAGCCAGTATCTATCTACTAATCTACAAAAGATGCAGGTAATGGAGCTGGATATTTCTCTTTCTAGTTGCATAACACCTCTAGTACCATTACTTGGGAAGGCTTGGAGGAAGAAACACAACATTAACTTATGGCAGTGTTTCTGGGTCTCTCTCAAGGTGACCTGGCCTCTTCTTCAGACGGTTCTAGAAACTGGGTGAGAGGCTGTGTCACCACCCAGTCTCTGACCCAGATCTAGAGTTTCTCTTGTAATATTTAAGTAAGCCATCACTTTTTTTATTTCTAGGGACAATGTGAACAATTAGCCATCACCTAAAATCCCTATGGGTCAAAACATTCTGATTAGCACTTCATCCCTGTTGTCTATTCTGACATGTGTGCCCACTTTGACTCTGATAGCAAAGTTGGCTCTCACATCCAATATTCTATTGAAACCAGAAAGCCCACTCTGATGGCTGGAAGAAATAACATCTTCCATTGTTATTTCTTTATGGAGAACATTTATTTTCTTTTCATTTAGCTTTTCAAGAATGCTGATGTTCCCACTCACATTTCTCAGTGCAATACTGTGGAAAATAAAATGTTTGAATTTTTTGGTGCTTCTGCAAAAAGCACTAATTTATTAAAACATGCACACACAACTATACAATATAAAGATGAAGTTTTTTCACTTCCTTTAGAAATACAAGAGCCATTTGTCCAGTTAACGGCTCTAATCTGAAAGGGTAATAAAACTCTTCTTTCCTCAGAAGGACCAGATGATTACAGCCCAGAAAGCTGCCTTCGGCTAAGCCCCAAGGCACTGCCAATACTGAAGCATGACCTCCTTAGGAATTTGCACATCAAAAGGGGTGAAGCCTAGAATCTGGAGCCATTTCTGGGTTATAACAGCAAGTTTTAGATAGATGATAGATAGATAGATAGATCAGGTCATTGAAAAGACATATTTACATTCCAGAAGGTTAGGGTGAGACCAAGGACCCTTATGTGCAGTCTCCAAGGAGATAATTTTTTTTCTTGTCTCCTTTTGAGGGAGGAGAGGAATGACTATCCTTCTCTTGACAAAGAGAAAATCCATTGATCTTCAATCTTTGTCTTTCGGGTATAACCTGCTATGACATAGAAAGTTTCCAACAGCTGTCATTGCCCCACCTGTAGGACTAAGGTGTGGGGTGTTGAATACTAGTGCTACAATGTTGTTCTGGCTGTTGATCGCATGTATCAATGAAGAAGAGCTGTTTTTCCTGTCCCAAGTGCCATGTATTCCTGTTGTATTCACAAACATAATGTACATAACTGTGCAAGTGGAATAACATCTGAGACATTCCACAGTGTGTACACACAGTGAAGGGAGTGTCCTCTGGGCCCTCTTGGGTGTGTGTTTGGGGAGAGGGGTATGGTGGCACGTGTTTAACCTTCCTGTCCATTCCAACATTTCTCTCTTCCTTAGCCTTTATTTAAATTCCTTTCTCTGTTTTACACTAGGAGGGTTTGGCATCTTAATTTTATTGAATATAGACCACCAATGAATCCAAATTTTAACCAACTAACCACTTAAATTGTTGAAACCACTCCCAAATGCTTGAGCTAACACACTGAATCCAGAATCCCCAGTAAGTACACCCATTTCGTAACTTGGCCTGAGGCCATGCCATGGTTTATTCTAACATTCCTAGAATCCAGTTCCAAACATATTTCCCAGGTCCCTACCAATACACAGTAGGGAAACCTTGCAATTTTGGGAGAGTGTAAGCTCTCCCTTCCTAGGATACACTTTGGGCTTTCCCCCATAAAACATGCTGAACTCTGACTCTAATTAAAGCTCTAAAAGCAAAAAGCAGTAAAGAGGCAGATATTGGAGAGAATAAGCATCTTCCTGCAAGGTAACTACCTCAGGTGAAATTATTACAAGCTTATCTCCTCACACATATGAGGAAGCATTGCTGCTGTTGACAAAAAAGACTTGGGGATTCAAAGTTCTCAGCTTTATCTAAGCTTACCCAGATGCCTTGGTCCTTCTCAACCACTGCTTCCACCTGAGAGGCCTGACAAGTCTGTGAAGTCAACTTACATTGTAAATTCCACAATCTACACAATTAAAATTTTATTTTCAGTAAGGTATGCCTGCAGCTAAAAAAAGAGAGAGAGAGAATTTGCAGGGGGTTGTCACAGACACACTCTGATTCTAGCTTGAGCTGAGTGTTCAGTAGTATTGAAACCAGAAAAGACACCGGCGTTCAGACTGCCTGTCACTACCAAATCCAGTAAGTAATGACAGCGATTGAATCTTTATGGGCACTTTATTCAGATGGCCAGCGATCTGAGAAGATGGTGGGTTCATACCCTAACAGACCATCTTGTCTTCTCTTTCCAGGCCAGACTTTTTAAAACAGGGAATAAACAAGGTGGGTGAGGGCTTTGAGATTCAGAAGCTGCAACATTTCTGTCCTGGGCAGTTAGTTGTTCCCAGGGGAGGGTGGTTGTCTGTCTCTCTCTGGAACACAAAGGTCCAGATGCTTCCAGTTCTCCCCAGGCTGTAATCTTTAGCAGTGCCCCAGGAGGTCAGCTGTTTTCCCAGGAGCCAGAACAAGCCTTATCTGTAGTTTCTGAAATGAAAGCTTTAACATACACATTACTTGCTAGACTTAAAACTTTTTACCTTAAGCTATAATTTTCCAAATCTTGAGTGCCCTATCAGTATGAGCTTGTCTTTTTTACCCCCTGGAAGCTGATCAGGGTAGTCCAAACTAGTCATTCTATCCGTGGTTGGCAGAATTCTAAGATGGCCCCCAGGACTCCCACCCACTTTTGTATATACCTTATGTCATTTCCTCCCCTGAATGTGGGTGGGACCTGTGGATATGATGGGATATCAGTATCATGATGCCAAAAGAATTTTACAGATGCAATTAAGGATACTCATCAGTTGGCTCTGAGATGATCAAAAAGGACACTATCCAGGTGGGCCTGACCCCATCATACCAGGCTTCTAAATCTGGGTCAGAAGTCAGAGAATGAGGGAGCCAGAGATTTGAAGCATGAGAGGAATTCAATGTAAAGGAGATTCTCTGTTGCAGGCTTGAAACTGGAAGGGGTCACGTGCAAGGAATATGGGTGGAGCATGGGAGCTGGAGATAGCTCCTTGACCACACCTCGATTTTAGCCCCATGAGTCTGTGCACAGAGATCCCAGCTATGCCCTGTCTGCGCTGCTGACCTACAGAATCCTGAGAAAATGAATGAATCTTGTTTTAAGCTGCTAAGTGTGTGGTTCTTTGTTATTTAGCAAAAGAAAACTAAGACACCATCTTGCAACCCTTTTCAGATTATAGCTAGTAAAGTGTAGCAGCTACTTGGTCTCCCAACACTTGCTTCATTATGCATTGCAGCACAATCACAAGAGGTGATAATGTAATTCATCATGAGGCCACAACATGACATGGGTTACTGTTATTCTTTTTTTTCTTTTTCATTTTTAAATTATTTTATTGTTGTTCAATTACAGTTGTCTGCATTTACCTGCCTCTCCACCATCCCAGCCAAACCCTCCCTTGTTTCCACCCCCACTTTGGTTTTCTCCATGTGTCCTTTATACTTGTTCCTGAAAACCCATCTCCCCATTATCCCCTCCCACCTCCTCTCTGGTTACTGTCAGATTGTTTTTAAGTTCAATGTCTCTGATTATATTTTGCTTGCTTTTTTTCTTTTGTTGATTAGGTTCCTGTTAAAGGTGAAATCATATGTTATTTGTCCCTCAACACCTGGTTTATTTCACTTAGCATAATGCTTTCCAGTTCCATCCATGCTGTCACAACGGGTAAGAGCTCCTTTTATCTTACCGCTGCATAATATTCCATTGTGGAAAGGTACCAGTTTTTTGATCCACTCATTTATTGATGGGCACTTAAGTTGCTTCCAGTACTTGGCTATTGTAAATTGTGCTGCTATGAACATAGGGGTGCATAGGTTCTTTTGGATTGGTGTTTCAGAATTCTTAGGGTATAATCCTAGCAGTGGAATTGCTGGGTCAAAAGGCAGTTCCATTTTTAGTTTTCTGAGGAAATTCCATACTGTTTTCCATAATGGCTTCACTAGTTTGTATTCCCACCAACAGTGCACTAGGGTTCCCTTTTCTCCACATCCCCTCCAATACTTGTTTGTTGCTTTGTTTATGATGGCCATTCTGACTGGTGTGAAGTGGTATCTCATTGTGGTTGTAATTTGCATCTCTCTGATGGCTAGTTATGCTGAGCATCTTTTCATATGCCTCTGGGCCCTCTGTATGTCCTCCTTGGAAAAGCGTCTGTTCAAGTCCTTTGCCCATTTTTTAATTGGGTTTTTTTGTCTTCCTGGAGTGGAGTCGTGTGAGTTCTTCATATATTTTGGAGATCAAACCCTTGTCCGATATGTCATTGGCAAATATGTTTTCCCATATGGTTGGCTCTTTTTTCATTTTAATGCTGTTTTCTTTAGCCATGCAGAAGCTTTTTAATTTGATGAGGTCCCATTTTTTATTCTTTCCTTTATGTCCCTTGCTTTAGGGGACATAGCAGTGAAGATGTTGCTGCGTGGAATGTCTGAGATTTTCCTGCTTATGTTTCCTCTAGGACTTTTATGGTGTCATGACTTATATTTAAGTCTTTTATCCACCTGAATTTATTTTTGTATATGGTGTAAGTTGGTTATCAAGTTTCATTTTTTTGCATGTAGCTGTCCAGATCTCCCAACACCATTTGTTGAAGAGGCTATTTTTACTCCATTTTATGCTGCTGTCCCCTTTGTCAAATATTAATTGGCCATAGAGACTTGGGTTTATTTCTGGGCTCTCTGTTCTGTTCCATTGGTCTATGTGTCTGTTCTTGTACCAGTACCAAGCTGTTTTGATTACAGTGGACTTGTAGTACAGTTTTATATCAGGTATTGTAATCCCTCCTACTTTGTTCTTCTTTCTCAAAATTGCTGCAGCGATTTGGGGTCATTTATCATTCCATATAAATTTCTGAAATGTTGTTCTATATCTGTGAAATGTGTCATTGATACTTTAATAGGGATTGCATTGAACCTATAACTTGCTTTGGGTAGTATGGACATTTTGATGATGTTAATTCTTCTAATCCAGGAGCATGGTACATGCTTCCATTTGTTTGTATTGTATCTTCTTTAACTTCTTTCTTCAGTGTTGTATAGTTTTCTGAGTATAAGTCTTTTACTTTCTTGGTTAGTTTTATTCCCAGGTATTTTATTTTTCTTGTTGCTATATCAAATGGGATCTTTTTCCTGATTTCTGTTTCTGATATTTCATTGTTGATGTACAAAAATGCCTTTGATTTCTGAATATTGACCTTGTATCCCATCGTTTTGCCAAATTCATTTATTAGGTCGAGTAGTTTTTTGATGGAGTCTATAGGATTTTCTATGTACACTATCATATGATCTGCAAACAATCACAGTTTTGTTTCCTCCTTTCTAATTTGGATGCCTTTTATTTCCTTTTCTTGTCTGATGGCTGTGGCTAGAACTTCCAATACTATGTTGAATAGGAGTGGTGAAAGCAGGCATCCTTGTCTTGTTCCTGATCAGTGGGAACACTCTAAGCTTTTGCCCATTGAGTATGATGTTGGCTGTAGGTCTCTCATATATAGCCTTTATTATGTTCAGGAATGCTCCCTCTATTCCCACTTTGCTAAGTGTTTTTATCATAAATGGCTGCTGTACCTTATCAAATGCTTTTTCTGCATCTATTGATATGATTATGTGATTATTGCCTTTCCTTTTGTTTATGCGATGTATTACATTTATTGATTTGTGAATATTGTACCATCCTTGCATCTCTGGGATGAATCCCACTTGGTCATGGTGTATGATCTTTTTAATGTACTGCTGGATGCAGTTTGCCAATATTTTGTTGTGGATTTTAGCATCTATGTTCATCAGTGATATTGGCCTGTAGTTTTCTTTCTCTGTCATGTCTTTATCTGGTTTTGGGATTAGGATGATGCTGGCTCATAAAAACAGCTTGGGAATTTTCCATCTTCTTGGAATTTTTGGAATACTCTGTGAAGGGTAAGGGTTAGATCATCCTTAAATGGTTTGTAAAATTCTCCTGTGAAATCATTGGGTCCAGGGCTTTTTGTGGGGGGGGGGGGAGTTTTTTGATTACTGCTTCAATTTCATCTGCTGTTATTGGTCTGTTCAGGCTATCTGCTTCTTCTTCATTGAGTTTTGGAAGATCATATTTTTCTAGAAACTTGCCCATTTTACCTAGGATTTCAAATTTTTTGGCATACAGTTCTTTACAGTAATTTCTTACAATCCTTTGTATTTCTGTGGTGTCAGTTGTAATCTCTCCTCTTTCATTTCCAATTGTGTTTATTTGAGTTCTCTCTCTTTTTTTCTTGATGAGCCTGCTTAAAAACTTGTCAATTTTGTTTATCTTTTCAAAGAACCAGGTCCTGGATTCATTGATCCTTAGAATTGTGCTTTTAGTCTCTATGTCATTTAATTCTGCTCTGATCCTGGTTATTCCTTCCTTGTACTTGCTCTGGGCTGTCTTTGTTGTCGTTCCTTGAGTTCTTGTAGGCGTAGGGTTAAGTTGTTCATTTCAAATGTTTCTATCTTTTTTAGGTAGGCCTGTATTGCTATGAACTTCCCTCTCAGGACTGCCTTTGCTGTGTCCCATAAGTTTTGGGTCATTGTGAGTTCATTTTCATTTGTTTCCAGGAACTTTTTGATTTCTTCCATAATTTCATTCTTGATCCATTCATTGTTTAATAGCATGCCACTTTTTAGAAAGGGTGGAAAGAAGATAAGACTCTTGTTAGGAGGGGGAAGGATTGTGAGTTGCATCTAGAAAGCAGTGCGCTTGTGGGGGGTCAGATTATGAGATATAGTGAGAAGAGAGGATAGAAAATAGGTGTAGTATGCAAGAGAATAGAGTTAACCACAATAGTAATAAAGTTCCAGAAACAATGAAGTGAGCTAAGATCTGGGAGGGGTGCTGTGTAGTATTAAAATTGTATGGAACAGCAATTATTTATAATGGTAATGGAGCAACAATCATATGACAGAATCTATGTGATCTGAATGACAAGAGTGGGAAGTACACAGCCTAGAGTAGTGCTATTGGAACACAAGTGAAGAGAAAGATGGAAAATTAAAAATACACTATGAAAGAGAGAACAAGGAAAAGCAATCAAACAATGCAATTTAATAAACCAAGTGGAGAAGACTAAACTGAAAAAAGTGAAATAAAAAAATACTAATAAAATAAAAGATGTAAAAATAATGAAAAAATAATAATACAAATATACAATAACTTGCAAGTTCTCTGGAATAGCAAAGTGAAATTTGTCTCACTGTCTCAGTTGTTGGGATGACCCCTCTTTGGGTCTAACTCTGGTCCTTTTACAACTCCAAGTTTTATTATCTCACTTGTAGGGATTTGAAAAAAAGAAAGGAAGGAAGGAAGGAAGAAGGAATAATAATAAAAAAAAATGTCTCCTGCTGGTTTTAAATTGGCCAAGCCAGTTCTGCTTGTCTTCCTGGCTGCAGCAAGCTGAGTGGAGATTGGTTTCATGTTCCTCCCTTCCTGTGGTTTTGTGGTGATGGGGGCCAGGTCTGAGCCGCACTCTTCACAGTTGCCCAGCTTCCAGCCCAGTTCCTCAGTTCACTGCCGGGTCCCCAGTGCCCTTCTGTGCTCAGCCTATGCCTCCAGTCTGCCAGTTGTGCTGTCCTTGAGGTGCACCAATTAGGGACAACTCACACATCACCTTCTCACTCTTTGCTGTCCTAGATGCTAGGGACTTTTAGAGTCTTTTCAGGGTAGTTCAGCTCCCCCACTGAGTAAAGTCTTTCTGGGGATTGCTGATTCCCTGGGCCCTGCTACTCCCCTCTGTGGGGGCATCTCTATCCTCCTCTCAGCGGGCCATAGGGCAGGGGCGCCTCTGTGGCTGCTGTGGCAGACACTGGCACACACCTTCTCTGCTGCTTTGCCCAGGGTGGTGGGGTTGGGAGCATGGTGCCTCTGGGTGGCAGGGTCAGGTGCGCTCCACCTTTGGGATGAGGGTGTGAGTGCTGGGCTTCCACTGCTAGGGCAGGATGGGCAGCTGATGGGCAGCTACTGGGCCCTGGGGTTGGGCACAAGCTGTCTCTGGGGCTTCTGGTGTGAGGGTGCAGCCTCCATCTGTTGCTGTGCTGCTGGTCAAGTGTTCTGCCCCTGGGGCTGCAGGCATGAGCACTAGGCCTGTGCTGCCACAGCGGAGCACAGGCTTGGGCCATGGTGTCAGGTGCTCACCAGCCTCTGCTACTGCAGGGGCAGTGGGATGGGGGCAGCTGGGTCTGTGGTGCACCACTGGGGTCATGGGCTGGGTTGGGTGCTCTCTGCTGCTCCAGCCGGGGGTAGGGCATAGCCACAGTCCTGGCAGCAGAGGTGGGTCCACTGCTGAGGCTGCAGAGGCATGGAGGCATCTGGGGTCCGTGGGGGTGGTTGCTGCAGGAGAACTCCCTAAAAGGCCACTGAGTACCTCTTTTTTTTTTTCTTTTTGAAAAATTCCTCCTATTCAAGCCCGCTGCTCCAGACAAGCACCTGGCCTCTCACACAGCCCAACTCTCCAACCAGAATAGGGACTACCCAGGTCAGGGTCCCTCACAGCCCAACTCTTCCCAGCCAGTGTCCACAGTCTCAGCAGGTGCAGGTGTGTGTTTGCTATTTGGTCTTTATTTTCCCCAGCGACTTCAAGCATCCAGGTCCATCCTGGTGCTGCTCAAACCTCCTTGTTTTGCAGGGGAGGGAGTCATTGACCTGGCTCTCTCTGGAGAACCCTGTGTCAGACCCAGCAGGTGCCGGGCCTGGGGCTACAGCTGCCCCAGTCCCTGAGCTGGTCCCAGGGACCTTATTGTCCTGAAGCACTCTCCTTACCATCTGATTTTTCAATGTCCTCTACAGTTTTGGCCTCCAACCTTCATAAATGTTAGGATATCATTGGCTGTTCACTCTGTTCCTCAGAAAATCAGCTAGGTGTTCAACCTGTACACAGGGAGAAGTGGACTCCACTACCACCTATCTTGACACCATCTTACCTAATTTGCTTTTTTTATTTTTTAAATATATTTTATTGATTATGCTATTACAGTTGTCTCATTTTCGCCCCTTTATTCCTCTCCACCATGAACCTCACTCCCACCAGCACTCCCCTCCCCCTGCTTAGTTCATGTCCATGGGTCATACCTATAAGTTCTTTGACTTCTCCATTTCCTATATTATTCTTAACCCTTCTCTGTTTATTTTGTACCTACCATTCATGCTTCTAATTCCCTGTACCTTTTCCCCCATAACCCCTGGTCCTCCTCAGTGGTTCTATGGGGGAAGGGTTTAGAAAAGGAACAATGACCTCCGCTTACCTTGATTCTAGACACTAGTGCCTTTCAAGCTACAACCCTGGTGCTGGAGCTCAGAGAGAGTGAGTTTAAGTAGGTGAGTCTGTGTGTGGGTTCTTTAAGAAGAAATGCTTGGGGCTCCATAAGTTTCTTCCACTGACTCAATGCATGCTAGATTTTGCAACCAGAAGTTGTGGGGATTTATCTTCCTGGCACTGGAACCTTGGGCTGGGGTGCCTGGTGTGGGCCTGAGACTCATCACTCCCAAAATATTCCTTCCAAATTTTTCAACCACATGCGGGTGTTGGGACCAGCCTATTCTTCATCTGTGTTCCTCCTATTAGTCTGAATGGATGTGGTTTCTTTAATTCCATAGTTGTCAGACCTCCATTCAGCTTGATTTCAGAAAGCTCTGAGTGATGGTTGTTCTAAGTTGTAATTATGATATGGTTGTGTGAAGAGGCTAGTCATGTATGCCTATGCTGTGACTTGACTAGAAGTCTTGCTGTGTTTTTTCTTATACATACATTCATATAATAAGGTTTAACTTATAAATTAGACACACTAAGAAATTAACAATAACAACTAATTATAAAATAGAACCATTATAACACTATACCTTAATAAAAGTTATGTGAATGTGGTCTCTCTAAAAATATCTTATTGTATTGTACTCATTTTTTCACTTAAAGGAAGGACTTTACAGCTTCTCTTTGGCACATCTGAATTGCTAGCATTACTTGTCTTGCACTCTGGAGCCATTATTAAGCAAAATGAAGGTTACTGGAACACAAGCACTGTGATGCTGAGATAGTGGATCTGATAACTGAGACAGTTACTAAGTGACTAACAGGTGGGGAGAGAATACAGCATGGAGATGCTGGACAAAGGATGATTCATTTTCCAAGTAGGATGGTGCAAGAGCTCATCGAATAACTCAGAAAATAACATAATTTAAAACTTATAAATTATTTATTTCTGGAATTTTCAATGTAATATTTTCAGACCATGGTTGACTGCAGGTAACTCTGACTGTGGAAAGTGAAACCACTGATAAGAGGGGAATACTGTATTTCAGAACACATCTCCTCAAAATAATACATCAAGGCTAGATTTTGATAAAAGAAAAGTAATGCTTTTGTTGTTGTTGTTTAGCTATTCTGGGTCATTAATGGAGACTGTGTTCAGGGCATAGAATTGCAAGGACAAAATAGGCTGTAAGTCAGACAGCCACGGAACTGGCAGTTTTGACCTGGACTTGGAATTTATAACTAGCACAACAAAATGTTACTCATATTCCCAAATCCTAGAACTACTATTTAGCTCATTTGTCAGTGAAACTTGTCCAAGCTTGAGTTTCTTATCAAGCTAGATTTGGTGGATAAAATAAATATGTCTAACTAGCCATATCTTTGTAGGTTGTACTCCCTGCCCCTTTAAATTCTTACACTGAATCCAGATTAATTTTGTGCACCAGGCAGCTGGTTGAACATGTGCTATATATTTGTGCCATTTAAGTATCTAAAGTACCATAGAAAAACAGTGTAACAATATAAAGAAAACTTCCTTGCTCTTTTCCTTCTCGCCACTGTTATATCTTTGGGTAGGAATAGGAGTTAGCAATATACTAATGAGCACTCTGTTTAATGTAGGCTCATTTCAGAGCATTGATTTGATACCAATTATACTTCTGTCCTTAGTTCAATGCATTGCTTTCCAGCGCAGCTTTACTGTTAATTATACCATCTATTTGATCAAATATTGTGTATAGTATTGTGATTTCAAAATTGGTTCTAGATTTAATCCAACATTTTTAGAGTGTATTTTTTTGGATAAAAATTGGTTCAGAAAAAACAATATTTTGGGATAAAAAAGACTTTCAGTTACTCTAACATAGATTTTACTTACATTTATATTCCTTGGTGTTCAATGTATCTACTACATTAGAAACCCAAGGAATGGTTAAAATTGTTTTATCTACTGCCACAGTAAGCAAATGGAACATTACAAATAATATGTATTCATAAACAAGAACCAAGATGGTATGGCACCATAAAATTAAAAAGGACATTACAACTGGACTGTAGAGGAAGAGCCAGACTGATTTCTTCCAAGCAATGCATTTTCATCAATTCAGTGAAACAAATAGCATGCCAGTGAATTCAGTGACCTGCCACTGAAACCAAAACATTGATTTCCTAGCATCTGTTTGTGGGAATTATGAAAAATACATAATGCAATGTGTTTTCATGGCAACCCTATTTTTGTTTCCCAACCAGTGAATTTTCATTTAAACAAATATGTTTACCTGAGACCCATACGTGTGCATTTATTGGAACTGAAATACAGTTAAAGATACTGGCAACATGTCGACAGAGGCCAAACCAATCCATTTTGATACAACTCAGCCAATTTTCCACCACATGTATTCTGATCCTCTGGACATATGAAGCCCCTATAATGGTGAATGTACGTGATTGTGAGGGAGGGCAGGAGACACTGATGCTCTGGGTTGCAGAGAAATGCCTCAAGAGCAGCAGCTCTGTCAAAGCCTTGTTGCCTAGAGTGTGCTCTCTGGACCAGCAGCCTTGAGACCCACTGGGAGCTTGTTGAGAAAGGCAGTCTCTCAGGCCTGTTCCAGACCTACTGATTCAGACTCTGCATCTGAACAAGATCTCCAGGTAATTCATTTGAACCTCAAAATTTGAGAAGCACTGTTTTAAAACAATCTCTTAAATATCTATTGGGTGATACTCAACGTTTTCTGAGACAAGCCATTTTTCCAGTGGATGGATGGCTTGGTAGAAACAGAGTTTAGAGCCAGCTTGCTTTCTTTTTATTGAGCACATGATACATGAATACATTTTCTTTTTCAAAGCTCAAACAATTTAAAAGTCTGCAGAGCAGTCTCTCAAGTGAAAAATAGATGGTGAGGATGAAACTGTGTTTAAGAATGCAAGTTCCTAAGTTAGGACATTTCAGGTTGCAAGAACCAGAGTCTCCAACCTTTGTTAGGTGGTAGTATCTAGTATCAGGATGCACAAAGAAGTAAAGAGCACAAGAACACCTGAATACATTCCAGCTCCAAGGAGGTCAGCTTTTTGCCTCCTCACAGCAGGCAGCCCTTGTGGTGATTCAAGCAGGTTTCCTGCTTCCAGGGCGGATTGCTTTGGTCAACCACCTTCAGTCTTGCAGACTTAATTTTCAAGTTCGGCCACAAGAATCATCTTGAGGAACCTTGAAACGATTCAGAACAGAAGTTCTTTCTTTGGCTCTGAAGACCCGTTACATAAACTTTCATTTGAACGTATGACTTACACCCTTTTAATGGTAACCAAGGCAATAAACTATTAAATGTTATTAACCTTGGTATTGATAAATCAAAATCAATTTATTGAGCATTCTGAATCAATATCCCAGCAAGAAGTTTTGGTTTTGACAACTTTGCATTTCTGTTGTGCATATTTTCACATAGATATTTTGAACTCCAGCAATGGGAGAGGAGGCTATTGAACAAGTATCATGCCAGAGTTATCTTGAATTTTTATGGTTTTTCAATGATTGCTATTGTGCTGTTGTTGTTATTTAAATTTTGTTTAAAAATATTTATTAAAGGAACACAGTTTTGCATCTATTGGTTTGTTCTAGTGGGTCAGGCGCCATTGTCTTAAGCATGGTATGATGGCCCTGGCTGGTGTGGCTCAGTGGATTGTGTGCTGGATTGTGAACCAAAGGGTCACCAGTTTGATTCCCAGTCAGGGCACATGCCTGGGTTGTGGGCCAGGTCCCTAGTCGGGGGTGTGTGAGAGGCAACCCCACATTGGTATTTCTCTCTTCTCTCTCCCTTTCTCCTCTCTCTAAAAATAAATAAATTTTTAAAAATCTTTTTTAAAAAAGCATGGTATGATAGACATACACCTGTAATTTTTTTAATTAGGTGAGGTAAAAGCCTAGCATTAACACTTTATTTAGGTTAATAAATGTAGTTTATTCCTGAAACTAATGTCTCTTCAATTAGAAGGGTTTTTTCTTTATGTGAGTTTTAACTAATTATTAGTGCCTGAGAATGTTCTCTATAAAACACATAACAAAATGCATAACAATAGTGGCTCAATTGAAAATAGTTATCTTGAGATAGGATCTGATTTGCAATTCTAAATACCCTATGATGTGGGTATCAAAATTTACTAAAAGATCTGGTCAAGTATAATTTGTTATGTAATTTGTACATGGTATAAATTAGAAAGTGTTTATAGTCACTACATATTTCATTCATTATATCTACCAATATTTATGTTACTTAAAATAAATACTCTTAGTTTTATTAAAAAGTAGCATTCTCAGGCAACAAATGAAAATTGTTTTTGTAGTAACTATAAACAATAGGGAGGTGTTATGTCAATGATGGAGCATTATCTGCTTTTTCCTGGGGGTGATTTATATCTTGTTTTTTGTTGTCTTTTGTTCAACTCTTGCAGAGTAAAGAATCTAAAAGCAAAAATATCTGTTTATATTACCTACATCTTTCATGTACAACTGGCCTTGTTTTAGAAAGCTTTCTAGGAACATTGATTTCACCACTGCCAAATTTCAACTGCTATATATTTTAATACATGTTTTAAAGTTCTTCTGGCTATTTTCCTTAAGTTACAGGCAGCTAACTTGGTACTCTCAAGATGACTGATACTTCTTAGCCCCTCTTGTGGAATGAACTGACAGAAGTCTGGTTGGGTGTTGGGTGCTGTCTGGGGGATATAATCCCCAGTGGGCCCATGTCTTCCCCACACCATGAGGAAAGGTTTGAAGCCTTGTACTATTGTTCATCTTGGGAAGTGGCCAGATACCTGGGCCAGAGTAAGGCTCAGAACATTTGGTTTCCCCTTTTCTCACCAGCTTCCCTTTCCCTCCAAGAAAAGATAATCTAGAAAATGAAACTAGCTTGTCTAAAAGAGGATATTTGGTCAGCCCTGTGTGTGTGACATCCTTAGACATTTTTATGTCTACATCTATTGACGAGGGTAAGGCTGGTCAAAGTTGGTATTGATTCTTAATTACTTGATACTGTCCATTTTCTCTGTGTATATAAGTTGAGTTTATAGTGTGTTGTTTGGTGAACCCTACAATGTGTAGAAAAAATCTTTGTATAATTCTGACTTATACTTTCCAATAACTAAACTAGAAGACAAATTGTATACATTGCTGCTGAAATAGGAGCAATCCATGCCTCTCTTGCTAAAGCAGGTATATATCAATCTTTCAAGTTGTGCTAAAACAGGGACATTTCATGGCTGCTGTGCCAGTTATACACATGTTAAGAATTTTCATCCTGATATCAAGGTGATTATTATAGTTATATTTAAAGTGTATAGGACACTGTTTTTATACTATAATATAAATAATATTTGTATATTCACTATGATCCTCTGTGTCTTTGTCATTATAGAGTGTTTTTCTATCAAAAAGTGGGGTGGTTAGGCTCAAAGGACTGAGGAATATTTTGGACTATTAAGTGAATTGCTGTACAAAGATTTGAGACCCACTCAGTATAGAGAATGCTTATTGGGATAGTTTTCAGACCACCTCCTAGGCAACAGAGGCATAGATTGGAGGCTGTTCAGTAAGTCCAGGAGGTGGACCATGACAGAAGAGTCATCTGATGTGAGGGGGACTCTGCCGCAGGGTCCCCCTGGCCACCACAGAAGAGAATAAATCTACCAAGACATGATCTGCTTGGGGAGGAGAGGTGGCCAATATCTCAAAGGAGAAAGGCCAAGAGCCTCTTCCTCAATGGCTTTTGTTAGGTTCATTTTACACAGGAATACAGGTAAAGCACATTAATCATTGTCAGGCAGTAAGGATCAAACAATAGATAACATACAAAGAACTCTTAGGGCCTATTTTGAATCAGGATCAGATAACTAAAGAGCTATAAAACTTTGAAGAAAAAACTTACTTCTTACTTGGACTCTTATTTAATTGAGAGCATTCTAAACAAAGCAGGTTTCACAGGATTTTACATATTCTTTCTTAGGTCTAATTGCCCTAGGGAACCCACCCTTTCCAGCACAGGAGGACACCCACCACCAGCATTGTTTCAGGCTTAAGGCATTGTCTCAGGCTTAAGTCAGTCAGGGGAAGTAAGGCAGCCAAGAGATTAGGATACTTCTCGCAGACAGAATGAGGACTCAGGCTAGGTCAAAACTGAGGGTCCATCACCCCCTTTTGTTGTAGCCCCCAAGTCCTTCCTTGGGGCCTCCACGTGATCATGCCTGGCTTAGGTCATTCCCCCCTTGGGGAATCTTACCCATCATTGGCTAACCAATCAAGCATTGGTGGCCGGGCAGGGTGAAGTAAAAGGAGCAGAAGCGGTGCTCCTGTCGGGGAGATAAGCCTTGTCTCCTTAGTGGCTTACTGTCTGGCTTACAGTCCAAAAGTTGCTCACTCAGCCTTAGTCATGGGTAGGTTACAGCTTCTGTTACCAGTCAGGGCAGTTCCCAACAATCTGAGGGAGAGCATACCGAACTGCCTAACATTGTGAGTATGGCAGACACCACATCTCTAGGACGATAACTCTACTGTCCAACAAACAGGCATTTTGGGAGCTTTCTTGGGGATTGTTTTATAATATTTATACATTGTGTTTAGAAATAAAACAATATATTTGAGCTAAGTTTTTCTCTTCTAAAGTAATTAACAAGCAGTTTATTATATTCTGCTCTAAATCTTGGTTATTACAGATGTGACTGTGGTGTCACCTGCCCTCCAGAAACTCATAACTTACTGGGAAATTAGGTTTATAATCATCCAACTTTAATAAGGACATATTAGCAAAAGGAGTCATAAAGGTGAAATAGTGAGACAGAGTAAGAGCAGGGACTTTGTCCAAAGACCACCTGTATCCAAATCTTGGTTCTGACATTGTGTAGCACTTAGCTACTTACTAGCTGTATGATTTGGGTAAGTTACCTAACCACTCTATGCTCATTGTCTTGTCTATAGAACAAGGATTTCATAAGCATTGATATTTGTAAAGAACATAAGAAATCACCTGTGGTCAGTAGTTGTAAAATATTATTTGCCAAATAAAGTTAAAATACACGAGACCAAGACTGGCAGGGAGATGGTAAGATATCTCTGTGGGGATGTGGAGAATTTACTCATTCCCTTTCATGGCTGGGTAGTTTGGATGGGATCACGCCCTACCTGCAGATCCAGGAATGGGCCCTGATTGGCTCAGGTCACTCAGTAAATCCCATCACTGTCATCACAGTGATTAGTTTATGAATGGGACAGCAACAAAATTAGGACCAATGAAAGAAAGATAGGCTCCCAGGCAACTTTCCAGCCAAGAGGGAGAGGTAAGTAGTTGTACTTTGCCACCTTGCACAACCAAAAGAAGGACAACAACAAATTTAAAAACAAAAAATAATCAGAACTTTCAGAAAATTAAACTGTATGGAAGTCTGACAACCAAAAAGTTAAAGAAGAAGCATTCATCCAGATAGGTAGGAGGGACAGAGATGGGCAGCCCGTATGGAGAGGACTTGTGGGAAGGCAGCAGCTCGAGGACCAAGGCAGGTGAGGCAGTATCCATCTGACTGGGAGGTCCCACATTTATGTGAAGATAAATTGGAAAGAACAACTGGGGAACAAGACAGACCATGCCAACCCAGGGCTCCAGCATGAGGAAATAAAGCCTCAAAACCTCTGACTATAAAAATTTGTGGAGGTTGTGGCAGCAAGAGAAACTCCCAGTCTCACAGGAGAGTTCACTGGAGAGATCCACAGGGTTCTAGAACATAAACAAACCTATCCACCCAAGAATCAGCACCAGAAGAGCCCAATTTGCTTGCGGGTAGCAGGGGAAGTGACTGAAAGCTGACCCAGAGCAGAGCAAGCAGCATTGTTCCCCCTCAGACTCCTCCCCCACATACAGAGCCACAACACAGCAGAATGGGTTGCCCTGCCATGGTGAATAGGTGCATGGAGACCAAAAAAAAAAAAAAAAAAAAAAAAAAAGGCCCAAATGAAATAACAGATGAAAACTCTAAAAATAAAACTAAGCAATGAAGAGATAGCCAACCTATCAGATGCATGGTTCAAAACACTGGTAATCAGGATGCTTACAGAAATAGCTGAGTATGGTCGCAAAATAGAAGAAAAAGTGAAGGCTATGAAAAGTGAAATAAAAGAAAATGTACAGGGAACCAACTGTGAAGGAAAGGAAAATGGGACTCAAATCAATGGTTTAGAGCAGAAGGAAGACATAAACATTCAACCAGAACAGAACAGAAGAAACAAGAGTTCAAAAAAATGAGGAAAGGCTTAGGAACCTCTGGGACAACTTTAAATGTTCCACCATCCAAATCATAGGAGTGCCAGAAGGAGAAGAGGAAGACCAAGAAATAGAAAACTTACTTGAAAACATAATGAAGGAGAAGTTCCCTAATCTGGCAAAGGAAATAGACTTCCAGGAAGTCCAGGAAACTCAAAGAGTCCCAAAGAAGTTGGACCCAAAGAAGCACACACCAAGGCACATCATAATTACATTAGTTAAGATTAAAGATAAAAGAGAGAATCTTAAAAGCAGCAAGAGAAATGGAGACAGTTACCCACAAAGGAGTTCCCATAAGACTATCAGCTGATTTCTCAAAAGAAATCTTGCAGGCAAGAAGGGGCTGGAAAGAAACCTTCTAATTCATGAAGGCAAGGACCTATATCCAAGATGTCTCTATCCAGCAAAGCTATCACTGAGAATGGAAGGGCAGATAAAGTGCTTCCCAGATAAGGTCAAGTTTAAGGAGTTCATCATCACCAAGCTTTTATTGTATGAAATTTTAAAGGGACTTATCTAAGAAAGAGAAGAAGATAAAAAATAGTAAAATGACAAGAAACTCACAACAATTGAACCTAAAAAAACCAAAAACTAAAACTAAGCAAACATCTAGAACAGGAACAGAATCACAGATACGGAGATCACATGGAGGGTTGTCAGCAGGGAGGAGGACCAGGGGTTATGGGGGGAAAGGTACAGGGAATTAGAAGCATAAATGGTAGGTACAAAATAGACAGGGAAAGGTTAAGAATAGTACAGGAAATGGAGAAGCCAAAGACCTTATATGTATTACCTATGGACATGAACTAAGGTGAGGGAATGGTGGTGGGAGGGAGGGTACAAGGCAAAGGGGAATAAAGAGGAGAAAAAAATGGGACAACTGTAATAGTATAATCAATAAAATATATTTTTTAAAAAGAAACTACAAACCAAAAGTTTATAAGAGATTTACAAGAAATAAAGAGAAAGGAAACAAAACAAACATAACACTGTTGAAAGTCATCAAGACAAGTGAGCAAGAGAATATGGAAGGAACAGAGAAAAATGACAAAACAAACAGAAAAGAATAAGATGGTGGTAATAATGGAATATTACTCAGCCAAAAAAAATAAATTTTGCCATTTGCAGCAACATGAATGGATTTACAGGTATTATGCCAAGTGAAATAAGTCAGACAAAGACAAATACCATATGCTTTCATATGTATGTGTGGAATCTAAAAAAACAAATAAATAAACATATAAAACAGAAAGAGACTCATAGATACAGAGAACAAATTGATTGATGCCAGATGGAAATGGGTTTTGGGGAATGATTGGAAAGGCGAAGGGAAGTACAAATCCCAGTTCTAAAAATAGTCACAGGATGTCAAGTACAGCATAGGGAATATAGTCAATATTGTAATAACTATACATGGTATCAGACAGATACTAGAATTGTTGGGGTGATCACTTCCTAAGTTATATAAATGTCTAACCACTATCTTGTACACCTAAAACTAATATAATATTGTATATCAACTGTAACTAAAACATAAATTTAAAAAATGTGAAGACCTGAGTTTCAGATATTTAGTCTTTTGTTTAAGTATGTTTCCTCACAGAGTTTTCTGTAATATTCATGTTAGAATCACCCTCTTTATAGTTCACAGTTTAGGAATGTCTCATTTATTCATTCAAAAAGATTTTATTTTATTTTATTCATTGTCTATTGCTTTTAGAGAGAGAGAAAGGGGGAGAGAGAGGAACATCAGTGCGAGATGGAAGCATTGATTAGTTGCCTCCTGTATGCATGTGAACCAGGGATCTTATGCATGTGAACTGGGAATCACACACACCTGGAATTGAACTGCAAACTTCCAGTTATGGGAGGACCCTCCAACCAACTGGGCCATACCAATCAGGGCTTAAAAAGCTTTTATTTGGGCTCTATTATGTGCCAGCTTTGGGGAAACAACACAATGGAGGGGCTCACAGATATGACAGATCTTTTTTACTTGCAGCCTACCCACACCCAATTTCCCCAAAATACCTCCTAAATATACAGGGCAGGGGGGAAGTAGGTTTACAGTTTTTCATATGAAGAACCATACAATAAGTAATAATACAAGAATAAACTCTGTGTTTTGTGCACTCAAAGTTGTAAACCTAATTTTGTCCCACCCTGCATGTAAAGTCTAGTGGAAGCTCTTTACTAGAACTCCTAATTCAAGATCAATTTATCAATATTTTATTATAAAAGCTTTTAAACATTCCAAAAAATTGAAGAAATTTTAGAGTGAACACCTATATACTCATCAAATAGATTCAACAATTCACATTCTACTATATGTCTTTCATTATATTCTTATCCATTTATCCATCTTTTTATGCACCCACCAATTTCTCTTTTTTCTTTTGAAGCATTTTAAAGTAAGTCTCAGGCAGAAATACTTTTCTCCCCATATACTCTAACATGTATATCATTTATCAGAGTTCAGTTTTTATTTACTGTTTTCTCCTTTGAGGTAAAATTTGCTTTCAAGAATAAGCACAGTTCGAAAGAAGCACCATGGCGGTGGGCAAGAACAAGCGCCTGACGAAAGGTGGCAAAAAGGGAGCAAAGAAGAAAGTGGTTGATCCATTTTCTAAGAAAGATTGGTATGATGTGAAAGCACCGGCTATGTTCAACATAAGAAATATTGGAAAAACACTAGTCACGAGAACTCAAGGAACCAAAATCGCATCGGATGGTCTGAAGGGCCGTGTTTTTGAAGTGAGCCTAGCTGATCTGCAGAATGATGAAGTTGCATTTAGAAAATTCAAGCTAATTACTGAGGATGTTCAGGGCAAAAACTGCCTGACTAACTTCCATGGCATGGATCTTACCCGTGACAAAATGTGCTCCATGGTCAAAAAATGGCAGACCATGATTGAAGCTCATGTTGATGTCAAGACTACCGATGGGTATTTGCTCCGTTTATTCTGTGTTGGTTTTACTAAAAAACGCAACAATCAGATTCGGAAGACCTCTTACGCTCAGCATCAACAGGTCCACCAAATCCGGAAGAAAATGATGGAAATCATGACCCGAGAGGTCCAGACAAATGACTTGAAAGAAGTGGTCAATAAATTGATCCCAGATAGCATTGAGAAAGACATAGAAAAGGCTTGCCAATCTATTTATCCACTTCATGATGTCTTTGTTAGAAAAGTAAAGATGCTGAAGAAGCCCAAGTTTGAATTGGGAAGACTCATGGAGCTTCATGGTGAAGGCAGCAGTTCTGGAAAAGCTACTGGGGATGAGACAGGTGCTAAAGTTGAACGAGCTGATGGATATGAGCCCCCAGTCCAAGAATCTGTTTAAATTCAGACATTTAATGGCGGCAAATAAAAAGGCCTATTTACATTAAAAAAAAAAAAAAGAATAAGCACAGTTCTTAAGTGTGTCACTCAGTAAGCTACAAGGAATGCCATGTATCTGTGCAATGCAACCCCCTGTCAAGATACAGTACATTAAGTTCATTCAAAGAAGTTTCTGCAAATCCCCTAGTCAATTCCCATGGCCACCTTCCCACCTCCCAGAGGCAACCATTATATACTCTTGTGTAAGACTTCTTTCATTCAGGTTAGTATTTTTTGAAATTCTTCCACGTTGCAGTATATACTAGCAATTCACCCCTTTTTTAGCTACATAATATTTCATTGTATGAGTTTCCTACAGTTAGTTTATCCATTCTCTTATTGAGGGACAGCTGGGCTGTTTTCAGTTTTGGACTATTATGAATAAAGCTATGAACTTTTTTAAAGAAGCCTCCTTGATGACATATGCTTTCCTTTCTTTGGGTAAATACCTAGGAGTGGACTTACTGGATCATAAAAATACAAATGTTGAGTTAGAAGACACTGCCAGAAGACACTGCCAGATCCATTTTAATTTTAATTTTTAATATTTTATTTTTTATGCTATTACAGTTGTCCCACTTTTTCCTCTTTTGCACCCCTTCCACCCAGCCTGTCCTCCACTTCCATGATCAGTCCCCTCCTGATTGTCAATATTCATGGGTCCTTCATATACGATCTTTGACTAATTCCTTCACCTTCTTTCAATCAGTCCTCACTACCCACTTCCCTCTTACAGCTGTTAGTCTGTTCCATGATTCTATTGGTTTGAACAAATAGACAGCCTTTTGTTCTATTTTGCTCATTCCTTTATATCTTTCATCAGATTCCCCTTATAGGTGAGACTACATGGTATTTCTCTTTCACCAACTGGCTAATTTTACTGAGCATAAGTTTCCAGTTCCAAACATTCTATCGCAAAAGGCAGGAATTCCTTCTTTTCTTTCTGCTGTGTAGTATTCCATTGTGTAGATGTACCAGTTTTTTATCCACTCATCTACAGATGGGCACTTTGGTTGTTTCCAAATCTTTTTTTTTTAAATCAGTATTTTTTAATTGTTGATATTGTACAGTTTTCTGTCTTTTACCCCGCCCCAAGCCACCACCCCAGCCCTCCCCACCTTCCTCCCATTTCCACCCCCCATAGTTTTTGTCCATGAGTCCTTTATACTTGTTGCTCTAAACCGTTCCCCTTTTCCCCTGAAATTCCCTCCCCTCCCCCTCTGGTCACTGTCAGACTGTTCTCAATTTCAGTGTCTTTGTTTATATTATGCTTGTTTGTTTGTTTTGTTGATTAGCTTCCTGTTAAAGGTGAGATCATATGGTATTTGTCTTTCACTGCCTGGCTTATTTCACTTAGCATGATGCTCTCCAATTCCATCCATGCTGTCGCAAAGGGTAGGAGCTCCTTCTTTCTTTCTGCTGCATAGAATTCCATTGTGTAAATGTACCACAGTTTTTTGATCCATTCATTAACTGATGGGCACCTAGGTTGCTTCCAGCACTTGGCTATTGTAAATTGTGCTGCTATGAACATAGGTGTGCATAGGTTCTTTTGGATCGGTGTTTCAGGGTTCTTAGGATACAATCCAAGCAGTGGAATTGCTGGGTCAAAAGGTATGTCCATTTTTAGTTTTCTTAGAAAATTCCATTCTGTTTTACATAGTGATTGTACCAGTCTGCAATCCCACCAACAGTGCACTAGGGTCCCCTTTTCTCCACAACCTCTCCAACACTTGCTGTTTGTTGCTTTCTTTATGAAGGCCTTTCTGACTGGTGTCAAGTGGTATCTCATTGTAGTTTTAATTTGCATCTCTCTGATAGCTAGAGATATCGAGCATCTTTTCATGTGTCTCTGGATCCTCTGTATGTCCTCCTTGGAGAAGTGTCTGTTCAAATCCTTTGCCCATTTTTTAATTGGGTTGCTTGTCTTCTTAGAGTAGAGTCTTGTAAGTTCTTTATATATTTTGGAGATTAATCCCTTGTCTGGGGTATCATTGTCAAATATGTTTTCCCATACAGTTGGTTCTCTTTTTATTTTAATACTGTTTTCTTTAGCTGTGCAGAAGCTTTTTATTTGGATGAGATCCCATTTTTTTATTCTTTCCTTTATGTCCCTTGCTCTAGGGGACATATCAGTAAAAATATTGCTGCGTGAAATATCTGAGATTTTCTGCCTATGTTCTCCTCTAGGATTTTAATGGTGTCACTGATTATATTTAAATCTTCTATCCACCTTGAATTTATTTTTCTGCATGGTGTAAGTTGGTGCTCAAGCTTTATGTTATTGCATGTACCTGTCCAGCTCCCCCAACACTGTTTGTTGAAGAGGCTATTTTTGCTCCATTTTATGTTGCTGCCCCCTTTGTCAAATATTAATTGACTGTAGAGACTTGGGTTTATTTCTGGGCTCTCTGCTCTATTCCACTGGTCCATGTGTCTGTTCTTGTGCCAGTACCAGGCTGTTTTGATTACAGTGGCTTTGTAATACAGTTTGGTATCAGGTATTGTGATCCCTCCTACTTTGCTCTTCTTTCTCAAAATTGCTGCCGCTATCCAGGGTCGTTTATAATTCCATACAAATTTTTGAAGTGTTTGTTCTACGTCTGTGAAATAGGCCATTGGAACCTTAATAGGTATTGCGTTGAATCTGTAAATTGCTTTGGGTAGTATGGACATTTTGATGATGTTAATTCTTCCGATCCATGAACACGGTATGTGTTTCCATTTGTTTGTGTCTTCCTTGATATCTTTAATCAGTGTTGTGTAGTGTTCTGCATACAGGTCTTTTACCTCCTTGGTTAGGTTTATTCCTAGGTACTTTATTTTTCTTTTTGCTATATCAAATGGGATTTTTTTCTTGATTTCTGCTTCTGCCGTTTCACTGTTGGTATACAAAAATGCCTTTGATTTTTGGATATTGACTTTGTATCCGGCTGTTTGGCCAAATTCATTTATTATGTCGAGCAGCTTTTTGGCCCAGTCTATAGGATTTTCTATGTACACTATCATGTCATCTGCAAACAATGATAGTTTTGTTTCCTCCTTTCCAATTTGGATGCCTTTTATTTCCTTTTCTTGTCTAATTGCTGTGGCTAAGACTTCCAATACTATATTGAATAGAAGTGGTGAAAGTGGACAGCCTTGTCTTGTTCCTGATCTTAGTGGGAAAGATTTCAGTTTTTGCCCATTGAGTATGATGTTGGCTGTAGGTCTATCATATAAGGCCTTTATTATGTTGCGGAATGCTCCCTCTATTCCCACTTTGCTGAGTGTTTGTATCATAAATGTGTGTTGTACTTTATCAAAAGCTTTTTCCGCATCTATTGATATGATCATGTGATTTTTGTCTTTGCTTTTGTTTATGTGATGTATTACATTTACTGATTTGCTAATGTTGAACCATCCTTGCATCCCTGGGATGAATCCCACTTGGTCATGGTGTATGATCTTTTTAATGTATTGTTGGATGCGGTTTGCCTATATTTTGTTGAGGATTTTAGCATCTATGTTCATCAGCGATATTGGCCTGAAGTTTTCTTTCTTTGTTATGTCTTTATCTGGTTTTGGGATTAGGATGATGCTGGCTTCATAAAAAGAGTTTGGGAGTCTTCCATCATTTTGGATTGTTTGGAATAGTCTGTGAAGAATAGGGGTTAGCTCTTCCTTAAATGTTTTGTAGAATTCTCCTGTGAAACCATCTGGTCCAGGGCTTTTGTGTGTTGGGAGTTTTTTGATTACTGCTTCAATTTCATCTGCTGTTATTGGTCTGTTCAGGCTTTCTGTTTCTTTTTCTTTGAGTTTTGGGAGATTATATTTTTCTAGAAACTTGTCCATTTCACCTAGGTTTTCAAATTTCTTGGCATACAGTTCTTCGTAGTAATTTCTTACAATCCTTTGTATTTCTGTGGTGTCAGTCGTAATCTCTCCTCTTTCATTTCTGATTGTGTTTATTTGAGTCCTCTCTCTTTTTTTCTTGATGAGCCTGCTTAAAGGCTTGTCGATTTTGTTTATCTTTTCAAAGAATCAGCTCCTGGATTCATTTATCCTTAGGATTGTGCTTTTAGTCTCTATATCATTTAATTCTGCTCTGATCTTGGTTATTTCCTTCCTTCTACTTGCCCTAGGCTGTCTTTGTTGTTGTTCCTCGAGGTCTTGTAGGTGTAGGGTTAAGTCATTTGTTAGAAATGTTTCTGTCTTCTTTAAGCAGGCTTGTATTGCTAGGAACTTCCCTCTGAGGACTGCCTTCATTGTGTTCCATAAGTTTTGGGTTGTTGTGAGTTCATTTTCATTTGTTTCCAGAAACTTTTTGATTTCCTCCCTAATTTCATTCTTGACCCATTCATTGTTTAATAGCATGCTATTCAATCTCCATGATTTTGATGGTTTTGGGATTTTCCCCATCAAGTCGGTTTCTAGTTTCAGTCCCTTGTGGTCGGAGAAAATGCTTGGTATGATTTCAATTTTCTTAAATTTGTTGAGGCTTGTTTTGTGTCCTATCATGTGGTCTATCTTTTAAATGTTCCATGTGCATTTGAAAAAAATGTGTATTTAGTTTCTTTGGGATGAAGGGCTCTATATATATCAGCTAAGTCCAATTTGTCTAGAGTACTGTTCAATGTCACAATATCTTTGTTGATATTTTGTTTGGAAGATCTGTCCATTTTTGACAGTGGGGTGTTAAAATCCCCTACTATAATTGTGTTGCTGTCAATATCTTTCTTGAAGTCCTCTAATGCGAGGGACCCTGTCCTGGGTGCCAGATGTGGGGGGGCTCCGCCCGCAGAGCCCCATCCCTCCGTCACGGATGAAAATAAAAACTACCAAGACATCTTCTGCTTGGGGAGGAAAGGGGTCAAACTCTCAGAGGAGAATGGCCTAGAGCCCCATCCTCACTAGGCTTTTATTGGGCTCAAATACACGGGAATACAGGTATGTCAGACAGCAAGGATCAAACAATGGTTAACATTTCAAAGCAATCTGAGGGCTTAATCTGAGCCAGTGTTTGTCAGGAAAGGGGGTTGCCAGACTTTGGGAGACATGCTCATTTCCTCCTGGGACACTTGTCACCTCAGGAAGAGCACTCTTAGCAAAGCAGGTTTCACAGGACTTTAGGAATTCTTTCTTATGTCCGGATCACCCAGGGAGCTGTCCTGGCCAGCACAGGGCTGCACCGCTCACCCCCACAGTTTCAGGCTTTAAGCCTGATTAGGAAGCAGGAGACATCTCCCAGATAGAAATGAGGACTCGGGCTATGTCAGAATAGCCGAGGGTGAGGGTCCATCACATTCTCTTTGCTGCAACCCCCCGAGTCCTTCCATGAGGCCTCCCAAGTGGTTATGTCTGGCTTAGGTTGCCCCTCCCATGAGGAGTCTTACCCGTCAGTGACTGCCAACCAAGCTATGGGCCAGAGAGGCAGAAGCAGCACTCCTGCCAGGGAGATAAGCTTTGTCTCCTTAAGCTTTGTCCTTGTGACAGAACAGACCCAGATGAAGTGGGTCCCTTGGGCTCTTACACAGCCCACCATGGGGTGAGGGGTACAACTCCTGAAACCAGGCTGAACGGTCCGCAACACTCTAAGATTTTCTTGATGTATTTAGGTGCTCCTATGTTGGGTGAATATATATTTACAATATTTATGTCTTCTTGGTGGATTGTTTCCTTGAGTATTATGAAGTGACCTTCTGGGTCTCTCTTTATAGCTCTTCTTTTGAAGTCTATTTTGTCTGATATGAGTATTGCTACCCCAGCCTTTTTTTCCTGTCCGTTTGCTTTGAAAATTTGTTTCCAGCCTTTCACTTTGAGTCTGTGTAGGTCTTTTGTCCTGAGGTGGGTCTCTTGTAGGCAGCATATGTGTGGGTCATGCTTTCTTATCCAGTCAGCTATCCTATGTCTTTTGATTGGAGCATTTAATCCATTTACATTTAAGGTTACTATCGATAGGTACTGATTCATTGCCATTTTCGTACCTGTGTTCCTCTCTCTCTCTTTTCCTTTCTTTACTTAAAGCAGTCCCTTTAGTATCTCTTGCAGTACTGATCTGGTAGAGGTGTATTCTTTTAGACTTCTTTTGTCTGGGAAGCTCCTTATTTGTCCTTCTATCTTGATTGAAAGCCTTGCTGGATAAAGTAGTCTTGGTTGTAGGCCTTTGGTTCTCATTACTTGAAATATCTCTTGCCATTGTCTTCTGGCTTGAAGCGTTTCCATTGAGAAGTCAGCTGCTAACCTTATCGGGGCTCCCTTGTATGTTACTTCCTTTTTCTCCCTTGCTGCCTTTAAGATTCTCTCTTTGTCTTGGAAGTTTGCCATTTGAATGATGATGTGTCTTGAAGTGGGCCTGTTTGGGTTCCTCTTGATTGGGACTCTCTATGTTTCCTGGATTTGTGTGACTTTTTCTCTCATCAAATTAGGGAAGTTTTCCATCATTACTTTTTCAAAGAGGTTTTCTATCCCTTGCTCTTCTTCTTCTCCTTCTGGTATTCCTATTATACGGATATTATTATGTTTCATGTTGTCTTGCATTTCTCTTAACCCCTCCTCATTCTTTCTGAGCCTCTTTTCCTTTTCTTGCTCTTTCTGGCTGCTTTTTTCTACTTTGTCCTCCAACTCACTGATTCGATCCTCTGCTTCATCGATTCTGCTTTTCATTCCTTCTACTGTGTTCTTCAGCTCAGAAATTGTATTCTTCATTTCCTCTTGGCCTTTTTTGATAGTTTCTATTTCCTTTTTCATGTTGATATAGTTTTCAGTGAGTTCATTGTAGCTTCCCTGTAGTTTCTGGTAGCTCATTGAGAGCTCATGGAGCTTCCTGACAACCATTTCTTTGAACTCAATATCTGATAGTTGAGTTGCCTCTGTTTCATTTAGGTTTCTTTCTGGGGCTTCCACCTTTTCTTTCATTTGGGGATTGTTTCTTTGTCTTCTCATTGTTTGTGAGACTCTTCTTGTAAACCTCAGCTTCTTAAATTAATCTGTTCTGGCTACCTGGGGTTATGGTGTGAACTTCTGTGGTGGAATACCTGTGAGATTCAGTGGTGTAGTCTCCTTCAGGTATCCTGGTGTTCACGGCTTCTGCTGTCTCAGCTGTTGGAATACCCCTCTTTTGGTCCAACTCTGGTTTTTTCACAGTTCTGTGATTTTTTTGCCTCACTCGTGGGTATTTAAAAATAGAAAAGAATAAAGAGAAAAAAGAAGAGAAAAAAAAAGAGGAAGGAAGGAGAGATTGAATTGGAAAGAAAGGAAGAAGGAATAAAGCCAGAAAGAAGTAAAGAGAAGCAAAAAAATTGAGGGATAAAAAAGGTAGAAGTAATAAAAAAATAAAAAATATATAATCAAAACAAAACAGAAAGAACCCCACAAAAATGAAAAACAAACCAAAACAAACAAAAAACCCAACTAAACAGACAAAAAACAACTATAAAAAAAAAACCACAAAACAAAACACCCAAAAACCAAAAAAAAAAAAATCTCTTGCTATTTTCAAACAGGCCAAACTGGATTTTCTGGACTTGCTGGCTGTAGCAGGCTTCGAGGAGACTCGTACCGCTTTTCTCCCTGTTCCTCACTCAGTCAGCTTTGGGCTACTGTCCTCAGTGCCAGCCGCGTACTATCCCCAGGGCTAATGGTGCACTCTCAATGCAGGGCCTTGTGTGTGATTTCTGAGCCTCCTGCAGAGGGCAAGCTTTCTTGAGTTTATGGGTTTCAGCTGGAATCTCTTACAGATCTATCCCTCCCCGAGCCTATTGCTGTGAGCTCCGGGTCTCCTAGAGGGCGAGAGCACCCACCTGAGACTACGGGCATGGGCTCCTCGAGTTTCCCGAGTTGCGTGCACTCACCCCAGGATCACAGATGTGAGCTCCGGGTCTTCCACAGAGTCCCCTTCTCTAGTTGCAGGGTCGCCTCTGGTCCCAGGTCCACTTCCGACCCGGTCGCAGATCCGCCTCCCGTCGCCTGACCGCCTCCGGTCGCTCGGCTGCCACGTCTAGTTTTCCAATGTCTGCTACAGATTTTGATCTCCTATTTTCATATATACTGTGGTATTGTTGGCTGTCTGCTCTGTTCCTCTGTAGATCAGTTAGGTTTTTCTCCCATGCTCAGGAGAAAGGGCAATCTGTGTCCTCCTACCATGCCGCCATCTTGAAACCCCTGTTTCCAAATCTTGGCTATTATAAATTGTGCTGCTATCAACATGGGGCTGCATACATTCTTTTGAATTGTGCTTTGGGATTCTTCAGGTATTAGTAATTCTCAGGTGTGGAATTAATAGGTTAAAAGGCAGTCCCATTTTTAGTTTTTTGAGGAAATTCCATACTGTTTGCATTTCCAACAGTATGCATTGCAACCCACAGTGCCCTAGGGTTCTGCTTTCTCCACATCATTGCCTTACTGTCTGTTGATTTATTAATGATGGTCATTCTGGCAGGTGTGAAGTGATATCTCATTGTGATTTAATTTGCATTTGTCTGATGGATAGTGATGCTGACAATTTTCTTATATGTCTATGGGTCATATATATGTCCTCCTAGGAGAAGTGTCTATTTAGGTCCTTTGTGCATTTTTAATTGGATTATTTGTCTTCCTGCTGTTGATTCAGATGAGTTCTTTATATATTTTGATGATCAAACCCTTCTCTGATGTATCATTGGTGAATATGCTCTCCCATAGAGTTGGTTCCTTTTTCATTTTGATGAGGTTTCTTTAGCCATACAGAAACTTTTAAATTTCATGTAGTGCCATTTATTTATTTTTTCCTTTATTTACCTTGTCCTAGGAGATATATTGGCAAAAATATTGCTACATGGGATATCTGAAATTTTCCTGTGTTTTCTCAAGGACTTTTATGGTATCATGACTTATATTTAAGTCTTTTATCCATTTTGAGCTTATTCTGGTGTAGGGTGTGAGTTGGTGGTCAAGTTTCACTTCAAATAGGTTCTTGATTGCTTGCTCTTTCTCTTCTCCTTCTTGTACCTTTATGATGCAAATATTACAATTATACCCCATGTTGTCTTAAAGGTCCCTTAAAGTATCCTCATTTAATTTTTTTTTCCTTTTTGCTACTCTGATTGGGTTGTTGTGGACCGTTCAGCCTGGTTTCAGGAGTTGTAACCCTCACCCCATGGTGGGCTGTGTAAGAGCCAAGGGACCCACTTCATCTGGGTCTGTTCTGTCACAAGGACTTGACCTACTAAGGAGACAAAGCTTATCTCCCTGGCAGGAGTGCTGCTTCTGCCTCACCCATCTGTGTCCCCAATGTTTGGTTGGCAGTCAATGACAGGTAAGACTCCTCATGGGAGGGGCAACCTAAGCCAGACGCAACCACTTGGGAGGCCTCATGGAAGGATTCAGCGGGGCGCGGGGGAGGGGGGGGCTGCAGCAAAGAGGATGTGATGGACCCTCCACCCCCGGCTATTCTGACATAGCCCGAGTCCTCATTTTTGTCTGGGAGATGTCTCCTGCTTCCTAATCAGCATAAAACCTTGAAACTATGAGGGCGAGTGGTGCAGCCCTGTGCCAGCCAGGATGGTTCTCTGGGTGATCGGGCATAAGAAAGAATTCCTAAAGTCCTGTGAAACCTGCTTTGCTAAAAGTGCTCTTCCTTAGGTGATAAGGGTCCCAGGAGGAAATGAGTATGTCTCCTAAAGTTTGGCAACCCCCTTTCCGGACAGACACTGACTCAGATTAAGCCCTCAGATTTATTTGACATGTTAAACCTGTATTCCTGTGTATTTGAACCCAATAAAAGCCTAGTGAGGAAGGGGCTCTGGGTCATTCTCCTCTGCGAGTTTGACCACCTTTCCTCCCCAAGCAGATCATGTCTTGGAAGTTTTTATTTTCATCCGTGACGGAGGGATGGGGCTCTGTGGGTGGAGCCCCCCCCCCCCACATCTGGCGCTCAAGACAGGGGCCCCTGCATTGGGTGTCTTTTTTTTCTATCTTGTCTTCCAAATTACTGATTTGATCCTCTGATTCATCCAACCTGCTGTTTACTCTTTCTAGTGTATTCTTCATTTCAGATATTGTATGCTTCCTTTCTGACTGTTCTTTTTTTTTTTTTGTAGTTTCAATATCCTTTTTCATGCTCTCATAGTTCTTACTAAGTTCCTTGAGCATTCTTATAACCGTTGTTTTGAACTCTACATCTGATAAGTTGCTTGCTTCCATTTCATTTAACTCTTTTTTTCTAGAGATTTTTCTTGTTCTTCATTTGAGACATGTTTCTTTGTCTCCCCATTTTGGCTGCCTCATTGTTTTTTCTGTATGTATTAAGTAGGTCTCCTATGACTCCCAGTGCTCATTGGGTTACCTTATATAGTAGGTATCCTGTGGGACCCAGTGATGCTGTCTCCTTGCTCACCTGAGCTGGGTGTTCCAGGAATGCCCCTTGTGTGGATTATGTGGGCCTTCCTATTGTAATTGAGTCTTCATTGTTATTGGCCTGTTCATGCATGAGGTTGACCCTCAGGCTGGTTGACTGTGAGGTCTTATCAACCCCAATCACAGTGTATGAGCTGGTGTGCAGGTGCTGATCACACAAAGCAGAATTTGTCTCAGCAGGGTTTGGTATCTGCAGAGAAATCCCTTTGAATATGCTACTTGTGAAGCTAATGGACCCTGTGCTGATGTCGTCTGAAGATGGCCACTGGGTGTGTTCATTCTGGGCCTCTTGGGAAAGACTCAGGTTCAGACATGTCAGATGCTGCCTGTGACTGGCCCTGGGCAATTTGTTTGGAGCTACAAAGTGATCTGCAGTTTGTGACTGCATCTGCTGGGCCTGGGTATGCACTCAAGAAGTACCAAGTTGTGTACCAAAACTTGTCTTTACTAACCCCAGATCTGGGCACAGGTCAGCAAAAGTCCCAAGTCACCCTGAAATCCACCTCTGTCTGCTTCCTCCTGATGGGTACTTGTTAGGCTCAGTCACTGAAACAATATCTGGTAGTATTTGAGTTGTATGTGGTAGGTTCTCAGTGAATCACCAGATAGGGATGAGTGGTGTTCACCAGACTGATACAAGTTCAAACTAATTGCCAGTGTTGCATCTGAAGCCCCTCAGCAAATGTTCCAAGGTTGTGCTTTCACAACTTTGTGTTGGTGCTAGGTCTCAGGGAATCATCAGAGTGAGGCCAGTAGAATTTATCAGATCTAAACAGACCAAGATTTGGCCATGTGAAAGGAGGGCTGGGCACCAGTTGGGTATGTGAGGGGAAAATTTTCCCTATCATTGAGCTACACAACTCACTTTGTCCTAGATTCTGCCAGGAGCATAATCTCAGCTGGTCAGGTCAGATGAGAGTGAGGAATATAAGCCTAATAGAATCCTCAGGAAGGGGTGGTGCCAGTCAAACTTGGGAGAGTGTCAGGGGAGTGGCCCCTGCTCCAGAACCACAGAACTCAGTCTCAGTATCTGCCCAGACCTCAATAGGGTGGAGCCACCAGGAATTGGGAGGGTGGGGTCCCCGGGAGCCTGGAGAGTGAGGCTAGAGGAGCTTGTGCAGGGAGGAGGTACCTGTCTGGCTCATGAAATAGTTGGGGGAATGGCCCTCACCCCAAAGCCACATGAGTCAGTCACTGATACCCCTGAGTCTGCTCAGATCTATACATCCTGGTCCAGGCAGCTGACTCCTCAGCAGAGCACAAACTCTGAAGGATGGGGCAAGAAGGAGTTCAGAGTGTGGGGCTGTTGCTTTCCCCTAGTCTGATGCTGTACGGAGGGGAGAGCTCCACCCAAGAAAGATGGTGTCTGTGTAGCAGGATGACTCATTCAGGGATCCTGGTGGCTATCCCTTCCGCTCTCTCCCTGGAGCCACAAACCCAAGTCTCTCCTTACATGGCTCTGGTCTGCTTTGCCCTCCTGCTGTCAGAGCCCAGGGTGAGTGGCTGTGAGCAAAATTTTGTGTGTTGGCCTTCTAATGGGCACCTGTGTCTCTAACAGACTCCTGTCTCTCTCTGGCTGACAGAATCTTTCCTGATTTTCAGTCAGAGGTCATATGAGTGCCTCTTTCTAATTTTGCTGCTCTGGAGTAGGGATCCTGGTATGGGCTTGAATCTCCTCATTCCTCAGGAGGATGCTTTGTAGCTCGGATATCTCTCTGGAATATTAGCCATCATTAATGGGAGCAGAGGCAGCCTTTTTTTGTGTCCACTATTCCTACAGCCCTCAGTATGGCTTCTTCTGTAAATCCCTGGTCATCAGACTTCTCTTCAGTTCATCTTCAGTTGGTTACTCAGCTTGATTGCTCTATATTTTAGTTGTAATTCCAGTTTGGCCCTGGGAGGAGTAAAGTGTAACATCCACCTACCCTGCTGCCATCTTCTTAGTATTCACTCACACAACCTTTTATATAAACCATTCCCTACAGAACTTGGGCTTCAGAATCAGCAGGTGAACACTTATTAAGGCCAGAAACCTCATTGTCCACTACTACACTCTGGAAACAAGCTCTTTGTGAATTAAGTGGGCCAGAACACCAAAAATTATAATTGAGAAATAAAAATAAAACTAATATACCATGGCCGGGCAACTCTGTTGGTTAGAGCATCATCTCAATATGGCAAAGCTGTGGGTTTGGTCCTGATCAGGGCATATATAAGAATCAACCAATGAATGCATGAATAAGTGAAACAAGAAGTTGATGTTTCTCTGTCAATCTCTTTCTTTTCTTTTTTCTCTCTTAAAAAAGCCCAATAAATAAAAATTTTAAAAGTAGTTGCACATTATTTAAAAAATAGTAAGCTAGCCCTGGCTGGTGTGGCTCAGTGGATTGAGTGCCATCCTGTGGACCAGGCTGGTTAGATTCCCAGTCAGGGCATATGCTTGAGTTGTGGGCTGGATCCCCAGTTAGGGTGTGCAAGAGACAACCGGTCAATGTTTCTTTCACACATCGATATTTCTCTCCCTCTCTTTTTAACTCCTTCCCCTCTCTTTAAAAATAAATAAGTAAGTAAGTAAATACATAAATTTAAAAATAATGAATAATAAATTAATAAATAAATATAAAGCTAATGTGAATAGATTTTTAGGTGTCTTTAGAACCAGAAGTTTTTTATGTATACCTTTCTGTCCACACTTACTTTGGTCAAATTCAGAATGGGCCTTGGAAATAGAAAAAGACCAAATTTATCATGTTAGAATATTTATGTATTTCTTAGAGGGATTAAATTTTTTAAATTATTCAAGTTTACACTCATAAGAAAGAGAAAATTAAGCATGACAGTATATGAAATACAGTATTGACAAAGAATGTTGAGCAACAAGTGAACTTTATTTTTTAATTTAATCTTTATTATATTTTTCCATTACCATTTAGTCCCCTTATACCTCCCCACCCCCATCAATCACCACATTGTTGTCCATGTCCATGAGTCTTTTTTCCCTTTTGTTCAATTCCTCCACTTCCTAAACTCCCCACCACCTCAGCTGTCATCCTATTCTCCATCTAGGAGTCTGCCCCCATTTTCCTCAACAAGTGAACTTTAAACAACATTCCAGTAGATGGCAGTATTGGCCAACTTTTTCCTTAAAAAATAGAATGCTTTTCAAGATGCTCATTAAATTTTGTTGGGCAAGCTGGATATGTTTTTTTAATTTCTAAATAACACTAAAATATATTTTATATATTGTGCTCTACATTATAAAAATAAGAAAAACCTTTAAGTGGTGATGTAAACAACAATAATAGAGTAATTGAGTGATTAACATTATTGAGTGCAAAAAAGTGCTAAAGGAGTTGTATGGACCTCCCTAAATTCATTTGTTGAAGCCCCTACCCACACTCTGACTGCATTTGTAGACAGGGCCTTTAGGGTGATAATTAAGTTTAAATAAGGTCGTAAGGGTGGGGCTGTAATGCACCAGAAATGGTGTTCCTATAAGAAGAGAAAGATGTCAGAGAGTTCTCTGTGTCTGTGGGCACAAAGAGGAAAGGCTGTGTGAGGACACAGCAAGAAGGTGACAGCCTACAAGTCACGAGGAGAGTTCTCACCAGAAACCAATCACGATGGTACCTCGATCTTGGACGTCTAGCCTCGAGAAATGTAAAAAGTAAATTCTTGTTATTTAAGCCACCCAGTCTGTGGTATTTTGTATGGCAGCCTGAGGCCACAGACACCCTGAGGTAGAAATTATTATCCCTGTTTTACCAAGATCACTTAAGGTCAGAGGAATAAACTGCTTAACAGTATCTATATTTTATGTAATGAATTTGTCTAAAACTGTAGGGCTCCCTGATTACAATGTCCCTGCTGGTTCCACCCAGACAATGACCTCTATGTGGCTACAGCCAAGGGTCTACTTCCTATATTCATTGTGCTCAGCCTATCAGCACTGTCTGACACAGGTTTTCACTCCCTCTCCTGGAAGTATGGCTTCCAGAGTCCATGCTTAATTGTTTTCTTTCTACTTCTTCAGCCATTCCTCTCCAGTGGGCTTCACTGGTGTCCCTACATTCCCTTGAGTCTACACCCCAGGGTTCAGTGTTGGACCTCTTTCCCTGTTTATTGGCAAGCCCTCCCTGGTGATCTCAATCAGCCTCATGGTAATTGCTACAGCCTCCAAACTGGTTTTCCTGCCTCCATACTTGTGCCCCTACACTGAAGAGCGGCCAAGGAATCCCTGCTAAAATATGAGTCTTTTCATGCCATTCTTTGGCTCAAACCCCTCCAAAGGCTCTCCTCTACCTCAGAGAAAAAGCTAATCATTCATGAAGACCTGTACTATGAACACTGCTAGCCCCCCCACCCCATACCCCACATCTCTTTAGTCTGATGTACAACTACTCTTTCTTTGCTCACTCACTCCAACCTCCTAAGCCAGTCTGCCTCAGGGTGTTTGCACTTGCTGATTTCTCTGCCAGGAATATTTCCGGGGTGATGCAGATGTTATCCTGTCCTTGGGGGCATCCCTATCTAAATTGCAAATCACACACTCCCAGTATCTCTTAACTCCCTTTCTTCATTTATATTTCCCTTTCCCTCATATCACAGTTAATCTAACATACTAAATATTTTACTCATTTATCTCATTTATGGCCTGCTTCCTCCCCTCTAGAATATAAGCTCCACAGGGGCAGGAATGTTTGTGTTTTATTTCCATGTTCTAGCCCTCAAATCTGGAACAGTGCATACATGGCACATGGAAGATGCTCAGTAATTGAAAGACCCATGCCACACTGCCTCACCTAGAGAAAATGACTAAGAATAAGGAAAGTTATTGTGGAAACTTCTGATTCTGGAAGGGAAGATGGCAGCCAAGTTGGTGGAAGCCAAGTCTACCTACTCTTGCCCCCAACTCGGATACTCAGCTGATCTTCTGAAAAATAAACTGAATGTTCAATGAAATCTTAACTGATATGAAGTTTGGAAGCCAAGAAGTACAGAAGATGCTTCAGAGCAGATGGAGAGGAGACTTTATAGAGTGAAGGGGAAATACTCTGTGCATGGCATCTGCAGCTGCAAAGAGCATAGTCGGAAATCACAGCTTTGTGGCTCTCTCTGCTCCCAGGACAGGCAAACCCCAGACCCACACCAGGAGTGACTTGGGTACACACAGTTGGGGAGATTCGGGCTACATGTAGCTGCAGCAGCAAACGCCAACTGGGAGAGTACCAGAGAGAGGGATTCTATCTGCATCTGGGTCAAATGGAGGCAGGCCACAGCCAGCCATGACTGTGAGAGATTTTTGGCTTTTTGGAGAGGTGGTGTGTGCCGGAAAAATGGACAGTGCTGCAGTGGGTGTGCCCAGAATGACTTTTTAAAAGGGGAGCTGAAGTGTGCTGGGCAGGGACTAGGTGAATAGTGCCTGTCAGCAAAGGGAAAAGATCAGAAGCATGGTTTGCTCCCACTAAATACAGCTGAGTGGAGAGATCAGACAGGTGCACAGCAAGGGGATTTCTTGGCCCCAGCCCAGCACAGCTAGCAGGCTGGCGGCTGCAGAGAGTGGAGAGTTCAGGACTGTGTTTGTGATGAGGGCAGTGGGGTGGTAACTGGATGGGCAAGAGTTGAGCACCTGAGATTATTTAAAGCCAGGCAGAGCCTCCTTCCCCTGGCAGAGATCAAACCTCTAGGAAGGGAAAGATGCATCCTGCCCCCACCTCCTGCAGGACTGTAAGCACCACAGAATCCAATGGGGAAGCTCTGCAAAACAGACGGGACAGACTCAAACACCCCCTGCAGGGTGCTTATCCACAAGAGAAAGACAGAAAGAAATGCCTAAAGGACCCATTTTGAACTTCTCTCAGGGAGACAAAATACTCTGGTTCCTAGGGTCCTATTCTATTGAGGCCAGCAAAGCAGGAAAATCTGAAATTCGTGCAAAAGAGGGGAATCAGAGCCCCACCCAGCCTTGGCTTGCACACAGAGTGGCCATCAGCACCAAGCAGGAAAGAGCTGACCCTCTTACACAGATTGGCCTCTCCCTTGAATGAGCCCCTCTCTTCTGATGAGCTAGCTGTCAGAAACTACACATTATTGAAATAAGCTGGCAGAGACAAACACAGGTGGAGCAGGGGCAGGGGAACACACCCACAATTTTCCCAGAAGACTGAACAATGCCGCCCAGGGGAGACTGATGGGTCCCACCTTCCCATCACAACAGAAGCCCCCTCTAGAGGAAGGTGAAGGTGATCCAAGTGGTGCTGCCAGAAGTTGGATGACCCACCCCTGGACCTTGAGTTGATTAAAAGCCAGAGGTGGATCTAGAAAGAGAAGACAGGAGGCAAACACCAAACTCTGCTGAGACGAATTCTACCTCATTCTTCCTCAGAATTTATTTTTTCTTTCACATAGCTTTTTAATATTTTATCTTTTACTTTAATTGTATTCCAACTAATTCACTATTCTTTGTCTTTAATTTTTATTCTTTTGTTTAAAATTTTTATTCTTTTATTTTTATTTCATATCTCACATTATATCCTTCTCTTGTCTTACTCTATTTTGCCTCCTTCCTGCCCTTTCTTACTTTTGTCATAAATTTTATTTTCCCTCATGCTATGCCTTGTTCCGATTCCTTACTATTACTATTTCTCTTCCTTCTATTCTCTCAAAATCATCCTTTAGTTTTCAGTCATTTCACATTCTTTTTCCCCTTATAATATTCTTATTTTCTTTCCACCTTTATAAATTGTAGCTTGTTTGGTGTAGATATGATGGTTATTGCTGTTCTTCTTCAATTGTATTCCTGTTTGTTCACTATTTTTTTATTTCAACTCTCATAGGTTACTACTCTCTCCATCTTACTCCATTTGGCCTTCCTCCTGCCCTTGCTTACTTGAGTTTGGGATTTTGCTTTTTCCCTTTCTTGGCCTGAATTCTATTCCTTACTCTTGTTATTTCTCTTCCCTCTGTCCTCTCAAAATCATTTTTCTTTACTGTACACATCTCATATTCTGTTTTCTCTTTTGTATGATATTCTTATTCTCTTTCTACCCTTATTATCCTTTGTTCAGTTGTCATTGTTATAGACCCCCACTGTGGTCTTCTACAATTTTTTTTCCCTTTGGTTCACTATTTTCACATTTTATTTCAAACTTCATATTATATTCTTCCCTTTTCTCACTCCATTTGGCCATAACTCTTTCCAGTTTTACTTACATTTTAAATTTTATTTTCTCCTTTTCTTCACCATGTTTCTCTTTCTTACTCTTATTATTTCTACTCCCTCTTGACTCTCAAAACCATTTTTCTTTCCTTCAGTCATCTCATATTCCCTTTTTCTCACCTTATAATATCCTAAATCTCCTTCCACCTTTATTAATCTTTGCTCAGTTGCTGAGGTGATAGGGGGGTATTTTTGCTGGCATGGGTTTGGTTTTCTGGGTAGTATTGCTTTGTTCACCAGCACCCATATGACAACATACACGGCAGGGGTTGTGACAGCCAGTCAGAGGGGAGAATCTTTGATTATTGAATGAGTCATCAATAATCAAAGCCCAGCCCTTTCAGTACCCCCTCCCAAGAGAAAACAGCCCATCTGCAATACCCCTAGGAAATACTCTTCCCAAACTGAAAGCTCAAGGTATTCCCATTTATTGTATTTTAATTCTCATATTAAGAAAGGTTGTTTTACGGGTGAGTGCCGAGCAAACCTCCAGCAGTCAGGCAGTAGCATTGTCCCCTTTCTGACCCCTCCCCACATACAGAGCCAGAAAGTGATGAAACAGGTTACTGTGCCATGGAGTACCTAAGGCTCCACCCCATTCAACTTAACAGGTACACTAAGATAGGGAATCAAAGAAGCTCTATCTAATACAAGAAAAAAACACAGGGAGGCTGCCAAATCAAAGAGACAAAGAAACATAGTCCAAATGAAAGAACATAACAAAGCCCCAGAAAAAGAACTGAGTGAAACAGAGATAGACAATCTACCAGGTGTAGACTTCAAAACACTGATGATAAGAATGCTTGAGAACTCATTGAGTACATCAAAAGCATAAGGGGAAAAAATGAAGACTACGTGCTAAATGAAATAAAGAAAAATCTACAGGAAACCAACTGTGAAGGGAAAAAAGCTTGGGTTCAAATCAATGATTGGGAACATAAGGAAGAAATAAACAATCAGCTAGAACAGAATGAAGAAATAAGAATTCAAAAAATGAGGAGAGAATAAGAAGACTCTAGGACATCTTCAAAAGGGCCAATATCCAAATCATAAGGACTCCAGAAAGAGAAGAGGAAGAGCAAGATATTGAAAACTTATTTGAAAAAATAATGAAAGAAAACACCCCCAATTTGGCAAAGGAAATAGATATACAAGTCCAGGAAGCTCAGAGAGTCCAAGACAAGTTGGACCCAAAGAGGAGCACACCAAGACACATCATAATTAAATGCCAAAGGTTACAGATAAAGAGAAAATCTTAAAAGCAGTACGAGAAAAGCAGATAATTACCTACAAAGGAGTTCCCATAAGACTATCAGCAGATTTGTCAAAGAAACTTTGCAGGCAAGAAGAGAGTAGCAAGAAGTATTTAAAGTGATGAAAAGCAAGGACCTACAAGCAAGATTATATCCAGCAAAGCTGTCATTAGAATTCAAGGGCAGATAAAGTACTTCCCAGACAAGGTAAAGCTAAAAGAGTTCATCTTCACCAATCTATTATATGAAATGTTAAGGAGCCATTTAAAAAAAAAAAAAGATCAAACCAGGAACAGTAAAATGACAACACTCACAACTATCAACAACTGAATCTAAAACACAAAAACAAAACAAACTAAGGAAACAACTAGAACAGGAACAGAATCATAGATGTGGAGATCACATGGAGGGTTATCAGTGGGGATGGAGAAGGGGGAGAATGGGAGAAAAGGTACAGGGATTAAGAAGCGTACTTGGTAGGTAAAAAATAGACAGGGGGATGTTAAGAATAGTATAGGAAATGAAGAAGCCAAAAAACTTATATACATGACCCATAGACATGAACTAAGGGGCAGGGGATGGCCAGAGGGAAGGGGAATACTGGGTGGAAGGGGAAAATGGGGGGAAATTGGGACAACCGCAATAGCATAATCAATAAAATATACTTAAAAATAACCAATGCTCAGGCACAATGAGAGAGCCCACATAAACTGAATAAAGGACAACCTTAGAGCATCCAGAAAAGGGAAATCAAAGTGATGGCACCACTGAGTCCCACGGAATTCCATCACACGAAGACAGGCAGGCAAAGCAGAGCAACCTGAGATGCAGGAACAAGCAAAAAGAGTCACCTAAAATGGAGACAAAGAAATAACTGTCAATCAAAAGAAAGGAGGAATCCATAGAAAAAGAGGAAAATGAAACTGAGGCAAGCAATCTATCATAGAATTCAAAATAATGGTTATAAAGATCTTCAAGGAACTCAGTGAGAACTACAAGAAATTTATGGGAGCTACAAGGAACTTAGTGGAAACTACAACAGCATGAAAAGGGATGTAGAAACTATGAATAAGAACCAGGAAGAAATGAAGAATACAACATCTGAAATGAAAAACACAGTAGAAGAAATCAAAAGTGGGCTACATGAAGCAGAGGACAAAATCAATGAGCTGGAAGACAAGGTAGAAAGAAATACATAGTCAGAGCCACAAAACAGAAAAAGACTCTAAAATAAGAAGGCCAGTTTAAGGGAGCTTCAGGACAAAATGTAGCTTCAGGATGAAATGTAACAACATTCACATCATAGGAATATCAGAAGGAGAAGAAAAGGGATAGAAAACATATTTGAAAAAATAATGACAGAAAATTTACATAACGTGGTGAGGGAAAATGTCTTACAGGTTCAGGAAACACAGAGATTCCCAATCAGGATGAACAGAAAGAGACCTACTCCAAGATACATCATAATTAAAACAGCAAATTTTAAACATAAAGAGAGAATCTTACAGGCAGTGAGGGAAGGAAAACTAGCAACATACAAGGGAGCTCTGATAAGGTTATCAGCAGATTTCTCAGCAGAAACACTACAAAGCTGAAAGGGATAGGCATGAATATTCCAAATAGTGAAAAAGCAAGGACCTACAACCAAGACTACTCTATCATGCAGGACTCTCATTTTAAATGGAAGGTGAAATAAAGAGCTCCCCAGACAAAAGAAGGCTAAAGAACACACTCTTTCGAACCTGAATGGAGGAGATGTTAAAAAGACTGCTATAAAAAGAAGAGGAAATAGAGAAAGAAAGAGAGGTCGGGTAGCGGGGACATGGATATAGAAAAAATGGCAATGAATAACTACTTATCAATAATAACCTTAAATGTAAAAGGTTAACTGTGCCAATTGAATGACAGGGTAACTGAATGGATGAGAAAATTTGACATGCATATGTGCTGTCTATGATAGACCCACCTCAGAACAAAAGATCTACACAGGTTGAAAGTGAAGAAAAGGAAAAAAATATTCCAAACAAATGGACATGAAAAGAAAGCTGGGGTAGCAATATTTATGTCAGACAAAATAGACTTCAAAACAAAGCCCATGAAAAGATACAAAGAAGGTCACTAAATAATACTTAAGGGAGTACTCCAACAAGAGGATATAACCCTTTTAAACATCTTTGCATCCATATAGGAGACATAAATATATAAAGAAAATCTTGGAGGACTTTAAGAAAGACATTTACAGCAACACAGTCATTGTAGGGGATATTAACACCCCACTGTTAACAACGGATTGATTTTCCAAACAATGAATCAACAAGGATATTTTGGCAATGAATGACACTGTAGATCAATAGAATTAATTGATATGTATAGAACCTTTCACTCTAAAGAAACAAAATACACATTCTTTTCAAATGCACATGGAACATTTTCAAAGAGAGACCACATGGTAGGATGTTGGGAACTTCCCTGCCTAATTTCAGAAGCTGTAATCTCCTCATGGCTAAGGCTGAGTGAGCGACCTTAGGACCATAAGCCATTAAGGAGACAAAGCTTATATCTCCCTGGCAGGGGTGCTGCCTCTGCCCCCTTTTACTTCACCCTGCTTGGCCCCAAGCAGATGACTGGTTAGCCAATGAGCGGTAAGAGTCTTCAAGGGAGGGACGACCTAAGACAGGCATGGTGGTAAAGAGGCCCTCAGGGAAAGGCTTGGGGGCTATAGGAAAAGGAGATGATGGACCCTCACCCCTTAGCTTTGACATAGCCTGAGTCCTCATTCTGTCTGTAAAAAGTCTTTTAATCTGTTGGCGGCCTAACTTCCCCGACCTGACATAAGCCTGAAACAATGGCAGAGGGTGGTGCAGACCTGGGCAGGAACAAGCGGTTCTCCAGGGCCATCAGGCCTAAGAAAGAATGCATAAAATCCAGTGAAACCTGCTTTGGTAATACCCTCAATTTTCTGATAAGGGCCCAAGCATGAAATGAGTTTCTTTCTTAAAGTTTTATAGCCCTTTAGCTAACTGACCCTGACTCAGAATAAGCCCTTATAGTTCTTTGAATGTTATCTATTGTTTGATCATTACTGCCTGACAATGATGAATGAGGACCTTCCTTGATGTAATGCTCCCAGAAAGCAATAAAAGCCTGTCCAGACAGGGGTTGGGGCACTCTCTCACTCAGAGAGTGGCTATGTTGTCCCTTTTCTCTGCCAGACTTCTGTAGCCATTGTGAATTTGTTTGTCACATCCACAACACCACGGACACCACTGGCTGGAGTCCACATCAGTAGGATGCAAAACAAGCCTCAAAAAATTCAAGAAAATTGAAATCATATCAAGCATCTTCTCGGATCACAATAGATTGAAACTAGAAACCATCCTCAAGGGGAAAAAACTCAAAAACATTCAAATACATGGCGAATGAGTAAGATGTTATTAAATAATGAACAGGTCAACAATGAGATCAAGGAAGAAGTCAGAAAGTATTGTGAAACAAATGAAAATGAACATACAACAACCCAAAAGCCATGGAACACTGCAAAAGTAGTCCTGAGAGGAAAGCTCATAGCAATACAGGCCTAACTAAGAAGACAGAAAAATCTCAAATAAACAACCTAACCTTACATCTGCAAGAACTAGAGGACAACAACAAACAAAGCCCAGAGCAAGTAGAAGGAAGGAAATAATCAAGATCAGAGCAGAACTAAATGACATAGATTCTAAAAGAACTATTCAAAGGTTCAATGAATCCAGGAGATGGTTCTTTGAAAAGATAAACAAAATTGATAAACCTTTAAGCAGATTTATCAAGAAAAAAAGAGGACCCAAATAAACAAAATCAGAAACAAAAGAGAAGTAACAACCGATACCACAGAAATACAAAGGATTGTAAGAAATTACTACGAGCAATTTATATGCCAAGAAATTGAACAACCTGGGTGAAATGGACAAATTTCTAGCAGCATACCATTTTCCAACACTGTCGAAAAGGAGCAGAAAGCCTGAATAGACCCATAGAAACTAGTGCAATTGAAGCAGTAATCAAAAATCTCTTGGCAAACAAAAGCCCTGGACCGGATAGCTTCACAGGTGAATTTTACTAAACATTTAAGGAAGATTTAACTCCTATCCTTTTCAAACTAATCAAAAAAATTCAAGAGGGAAGACTCCCAATTCTTTTTGTGAGACCAATATCATCCTAATTCCAAAACCAAGTAAAGACACAAGAAAGGAAGAATAGTCCAGTATCTCTGATGAACATAGATGCTAAAATCCTAAAAAATATCAGCAATCTGGATTCAGCAATACATTAAAAAGATCATACATGATGATCAAGTGTGACTCATCCCAGGGCTGCAAGGATGGTACAATATTCACAAGTCAATAAACATAATACACCACATGAACAGAATAAAGGACCAAAATTACATGATCACATTAATAGATGCTGAGAAAGCATTTGATAAAAGTACAGCACCAATTTATGATAAAAATATTCAGCAAAGTGGGAATAGAGGGAGCATTCCTCAGCATAATAAAAGCCATGTACAAGAAACCTACTGCCAACATGATACTCATCAGGCAAAAACTGAAAGCTTTTCCCTGAAGATCAGGAAGAAAGAAGGTAAGGTTGTCCACTTTTACCACTCTTATTCGACATAGTTCTGGAAGTTCTAGCCACAGTGATCAGACAAGAAGAATAAAAGGCATCTAAATTGGAAGGAGGAAGTAAAACTGTCATTATTTGCAGATGACATGATAGTGCACATAGAAATAGTCTATGAACACTAAACAGCTATAGTCTCCACTAAACAACCACTCAGCTTAATAAGTGAATTTGCTAAAATAGCAGGATACAGTCACTATTCCGAAATTGATGGCATTTTTGTACACCAACAATAAAAGGTCAGAAGGAGAAACTAGGGGGGAAAATCCCACTTACTACATCAACAAGAAAAACAAAGTATCTAGGAATAAATCTAACCAAGGAGGTAAAAGACCTGTACTTGGAAAACTATAGAACACTGAAGAAAGAAATTAAGGAAGATACAAATAAATGGGCGCATATACCTTGGTCATGTATTGGAATAATTAACATCATTAAAATGTCCATACTACCCAAAGCAATCTGTAGATTTTACACAATTCCTATTAAAATACCAATGGCATATTTCACAGATCTAGAACAAATATTTCAAAAATTTATATGGATCCAAAAAAGACCCTGAATAGCATTAGTAATCTTGAGAAGGAAGAACAAAGTAGACAGGATCACAATACCTGATATCAAACTATACTATAAGGCCACTGTAATCGAAACAGTCTGGTTCTGGCATAAGAACAGGAACATAGATCAATGGTACAGAATAGAGAACCCCAAAATAAATTCAAGTCTCTGCAGTCTATTAATATTTGACAAAGGGGAAAAGAGTATACAATGGAGTAAAAATAGCCTCTTCAATAAATGGTGTTGGGAGAATTGGACTGGTACATACAAAAAAAAAAAAAAATGAAACTAGACCACTATCTTACACCATACACTAAAATAAACTCAAAATGAGCAAAAAACTTAAATACAAGTTGTGACACCATAAAAGCCCTCAAGGAAAACAGGCAAGAAAATTTCAGATATCCCATGTAGCAATATTTTCGCTGATGTATCTCCTATGGCAAGGTAAATAAAGGAAAAAATAAATGAGACTATATCAAATTAAAAAGTTTTTACATGGCTAAAGAAACCATCACCAAAATGAAAAGGGAATTGCCCTGGTTGGTGTGGCTCAGTGGATTGAATGCCAGCCCGCAAACCAAAGAGTTGCTGGTTCCAATCCCAGTCAAGACAGATGCCTGGGTTGCAGGCCTGGTCCCCATTAGGGGGTGTGTGAGAGGCAACCACACATTGTTGTTTCTCTCCATCTCTTTCTCTCTATTTCCCCCTCTCTGTAAAAATAAATAAATAAATAATAAAAACCTTTAAAAAATAATGAAAAGGGAACTGACCATATGAGAGAATACATTGGACAAGGGTTTGATCTCCAAAACATATAATGAACTCATCCGACTCAACACCAGGAAGACAAACAATCCAATTAAAAAATAAGCAAAGGACCTGAATAGTCACTTCTTCAAGGAGGACATACAGATGGCCTACAGACAAATGAAAAGATGCTCAGCATCACTAGCCATCAGACATGCAATTTAAAACCACAACGAGGTATCACCTCACATCTATCAGAATAGCCATTATTAATGAATCAACCAAAAGTCCTGGTGAGGATGCAGAGAAAAGGGAACCCTAGTGCACTGTTGGTGGGAATGCAGACTGGTGCAGCCACTGTGGACAACAGTATGGAATTTCCTCAGAAAACTAAAAGTGGAACCGCCTTATGACCTAGTGATTCCATTGCTGGGAATATACCCTAATAATCCTGAAACACCAATTCAAAAGAACCTATGCGCCCCTATATTCATAGCACTGGAAACAGCCTAAGTGCCCATCAGTAAATGAGTGGATCAAAAAACTGTGGTACATTTACACAATGGAATACTACACAGCAGAAAGAAAGAACTCCTACCTTTTGCAACAGCATAGATGGAACTGGAGAATATTCTGCTAAGTGAAATAAGCCAGGTGGTGAAAAACAAATACTGTATGATCTCACCTATAAGTTGAATCTAATGAACAAAATAGAACCACAGGCATGGAAATTTGGAACAGACTGAAAGTGACCAGAGAGGAGGGGGAGTGGGAGGGAGATTATGGTGGGAAGAAGGGGAAGGAACTAGACAGAGAACATGTATGAATGACCCATGGACATGGACAACAGTGTGGGGATTGACTGTGGGAACAGGGGATGGGATGGGCAGAGGAGGGCAAAGGGGGAAAAACTGGGACAACTGTAATTGAATAACAATTAAAAAATGATTAAAAAATAAAAACATTTAAAATAAGGTTATTGGGCAAAGAAGAATTCCCAATAGCTCTCTACATCTCACACAGAGAAAACAAGAAAAATTATATATAAACTACTATGTGAAAAATTAGATTGAATAAAAAAGTTATCAAATGTTGAGAATTCTTAAGTATACTAATAAGCTATAAAGGAAAATTACCAAATCTCTGTAGATATTGCAAAACAGGACAGTTTCTAAACTTGTTGGTGCTACTTACCATCACTGTGTGTAAAGGAAAAGGAAAGGATTGGCTGGATTAGGTGGTCTTCCAGGCCCAGGTGTCTGCAGATAAAATAAATGTATTCTTTATCTTACTTTTGTGTATTTAAATATCCAAGTGCAGTATTGTTTTACATGCTAAAAGGATTTTGTAGACAATGAAGACTATTGTGAGACTAATCCTGTTTTTTAAAATACAACAGCATACTTGTCTATAAAGAATATTGTATGTAATCCATTCATAGACTTGTCTAAATCACTTCTCTTAAGGAAATGTCATAATTTTTATGATATCCCTGAATAGTATTGGCATGTGTGTATAAAGCTCTCTTCAATAAAGTCAATAATGTGATTTACTGGCATATTATTTCCACATCAGGCAGAACTTATCTGGATTTTATAAGTTAGAGTATAGAATGAAATACAAATAAGTGAAAATACTTTGCCTAAAAACAATATATCTAAAATTAAAATCTAATCTCATATGTACTGAATTTGTTACTTAAGTGACAACTGAAGGTGACTAAATGCATTAGAAGATGTCTTCTAGTCTTGTGACTTGTGGTTTTTTAGTTGCATGTTTCATTTCTAGAGCCATTGTTCTGAAAATAATGTTGTTTTGTATTTCTTTTTTTTTAATTTTAATTGTTGATCTTGTACAGTTTTCTGTCTTTTATTCTCACCCCAACCCACCACCCCAGCCCTCCCCACCTTCCTCCCATTTCCACCCCCCATAGTTTTTGTCCATGTGTCCTTTATACTTGTTCCTGTAATTCCTTCCCCTTTTCCCCTGAAATTCCCTCCCCTCTCCCCTCTGGTGACTGTCAGACTGTTCTCAGTTTCAATGTCTTTGGTTATGTTATGCTTGTTTGTTTGTTTTGTTGATTAGGTTCCTGTTAAAGGTGAGATCATATGATATTTGTCTTTCACTGCCTGGCTTATTTCGCTTAGCATGATGCTCTCCAGTTCCATCCATGTTGTTGCAAAGGGTAGGAGCTCCTTCTTTCTCTCTGCTACATAGAATTCCATTGTGTAAATGTACCACAGTTTTTTGATCCATTCATTTACTGATGGGCACCTAGGTTGCTTCCAACACTTGGCTATTGTAAATTGCGCTGCTATAAACATAGGGGTGCATATGTTCTTTTGGATTGGGCAGACACTTCTCCAAGGAGGACATACAGAGGATCCAGAGACACATGAAAAGATGCTTGATATCGCTAGCTATCAGAGAGATGCAAATTAAAACCACAATGAGATACCACTTGACACCAGTCAGAATGGCCTTCATAAAGAAAGCAACAAACAGCAAGTGTTGGAGAGGTTGTGGAGCAAAGGGGACCCTAGTGCACTGTTGGTGGGAGTGAAGACTGGTACAACCACTTTGGAAAACAATATGAAATTTTCTAAAAAAAACTAAAAATGGATCTACCTTTTGACCCAGGAATTCCACTGCTAGGACTATATCCTAAGAACTCTGAAACACCAATCCAAAAAAACATATGTAAACAATGTTGTTTTGGAACTCAGTGTTGTTTTGAATCTGACTCAAGGGGCTTGTGGGGCTGGAAGGGGCCTCAGAAAACAGTAGGACAGACATTCCAGCTTCACAAGTCAGAAAGAGTGGTATGGAGACATGAAGCAACTTGCCCAATGACATAGAGATAGCTCGTGGCAAGGCTGACGCTAAAGTCCTATTCTTCCAATTGGGTCTCTTTCCTTTATCCCATGCTACTCATAAAAAACCTATGAACCTGATCTCACCTTTAACAGGAAGCTAATCAACAAAACAAACAAACAAGCATAATATAAACAAAGACACTGAATTTGAGAACAGTCTGACAGTGTCCAGAGTGGGAGGGGAGGGAATTTCAGGGGAAAAGGGGAACGGTTTAGAGCAACAAGTATAAAGGACTCATGGACAAAAACTATGGGGGGGTGGAAATGGGAGGAAGGTGGGGAGGGCTGGGGTGGTGGGCTGGGGCGGGGTAAAAGACAGAAAACTGTACAATATCAACAATTAAAAAATACTGATTAAAAAAATAATAATTAAAAAAAATAAACAGGTAGAATTGATTCTAAAAAAAAATAAAAATAAAAAAAAATAAAAAAAATAAAAAAACCTATGAACCTTCAAAATACTGTAAATTGAGTGTTGTCCTACCTGTGATAGCAGCAGTTTTCAGAAGGATATATATTGTATTTAAGCAGATCATATGGCTTTAGGAAAGAATGGGCACAGCATGGGAGTGGGGACTGGCATTTGGGAGTCACTGTAGCACAAATAAAACCCTGGTGATGAAGAGTGGACTGCCATTCTCCCCTGCACTTCGCTCCTCCACCAAACTGAACTGTGGTTCTGTCACTGTGCACCTGGCCTTAAGGACACATATCATATCTGTCACTCTGACCAGATAGTTTTAATTATAGTTGGTAATAATGCCTATAAATTTCATTGGTTTCCTGTACAGAGAAAGATGTCAAATAAAAGAGTCCTTTCTGAGATAAGGACACAAATATTTTCTATACCATAAGTCTGTTTTCTATTCAGTTATACAGTAGTAGGCTATCGGGTGATGGAGAAAATGGTTTGAAAACCCACCTAAATTAATCTGGAATGTTGCATTTCCTGCTTTTGGGACTTGGAATTTTTAAGTTTTATATTGTAATAGATGGTGATCAGGCTAAAAGTAATACTCCCCTTCTACCTGAGCATATGTTTCAGGATACATATGCACGCAATTCAAATAATAAGGTATGTGTTTTACTAACATACAGGTATGTGTAGAAAATACAAGAATACCAGACCAGAACCCAGTTTTCCAAGCAACAAATAGTACATTCACTTATCGCATTATTTTGTCAAGCACAGTATCTAGCATGTGAAAATCCTAACACTATGATATGGTATTCAAAGTGGGATTCCTAAATCGGAATATGACTTGGAACCTTGTGCATTAGGTGCCTAGCTATTGCGTTAATGTTTTATGTGTTCCACAAATAAGACACAAAGGAGAAGAGTTAAGGGGATTCACAGTACATCAAGTGGTGATGTGTACATTAATGATGAAAATGATAACAAAAACTAAGAGTAAAGAGGAGGGCCTCAAAAACACCTCTTTAAAAGAATGATATTTTTGGAGTACAAAAGTTTTCAAATATTTCAGGCACTGAAGCTAAACAACTATTAAGATGTTAAGAAACAATCAGAAAACCTATATGATGTTAATTTTAATGATTTACGTATTCAAGGAAAATGGTAATGAAGTTTATGTCACTAATAATCACACAAAAGGTGATGGTAGTAAAAAATAGTAGTTGTGCATATTATGACAGTTAAGGGATTGAGTTTGTATAAATTGTAAGGTTTCCTTCTTAATTTTAATGTTATTCAAGTCAAATAAGAAATTTCCTCTCATAGGTTATTTCTGCTCCAGCCCTTATTTTTTATTTGCAAATAAATGAGCTGCTTTATTCTGAAAACCGAAGTGAAAGAAATAACATTATGAAATTATATCTTCATGTATTTCACTATGTAAGCATGTATACATCCATATAAAATTATATTTTTAAAACATCCCTATAGAATACTAGCAAAATCCCATAGGATTCTAGGGGTTCCAATAACATAGTATGAGGAACCCAATTGAAAATAAGTGCTTTTTTAGAATTGGAGGGTACCAGTTGGGATGATTTTGGTTCCAACAGTTAAATGTGTTTTATGCACATATTAAGTCCTGAGAAAGAACAGCTACAGGTCAGTTAATTCAGCAATTTAACAAGACCATCAAAGATGTAGAATTCCTTTCTTCTTCCTGCTCTGCTACCCCTTGCATTTGGGAATTCCTTTCATGGTGACCGTGTGACAGCAGCAGTTTCAAACACCATATCCCTCATAGTTCCACAGGGTAACAACCAAAGCCTGGAAGAGAAAGTAAGGACACAGCCTTATGTTCTGTGGCTTCCTAAGAGTGAGGAAAACAATCCCAGACACCCCAACCCCAATTAGATGCCCCTTATAAGGCTAAAAATTGTATCATGTGGTCATTCCTAAGCCAGTCACCAGAGAGGGGAGTAGAATGACCAATTGTTGGCTTAGGTAAGTGATTCTCAACCCAGGCTGAATGCTAACAACACTTGGAAAGTTTTTAAAAACCATCAAACTCTAGACCAATTAACCATAATTTCTGGAGGTGGGCCTGGGCATCAACATTTTTATAGCATTCCCAGAAGATTCTGGTAAACGGTCAAGGGTGATCACACATGTTAGAATGGCTATTATCAAAAAGGCAAGATAACAAATGTCGGTGAGGATACATAGAAAAGGGAACCTCTGTGTGTTGTTGGTGAGATTGTGAATTGGTGCAGCCACAATGGAAAATTGTATGGAAGTTCCTCAAAAAATTAAAAGTAGAACTACCTTATGATCCAGCAATTCCACTTCTGGGTATTTATTCAAAGAAAAAAAAAAAACAACTCAAATAGATATACGGCCCTGGCTGGTGTGGCTCAGTGGATTGATTGCTGGCCTGTGAACCAAAGGGTGTTGGTTCCATTTCCAGTCAGGGCACATGCGTGGGTTGTGGGCCAGGTCCCCAGTAGGGAGCACATGAGAGACAACCACGTATTGACATTTCTCTCCTTCTCTTTCTCCTTCCCCCACCCCTCTAAAAATAAATAAATAAAATCTTTAAAAATATATAGATATATGTACCTTCCTATTTATTACAGCATTATCTACAGTAGCCAAGATATGGAAACAACCCAAATGTCCATCAATTGATGAATGGGTAAAGAACATATGACATATGGATATAACCTCATATATACATATATAAACACATACAAACAATGGAATAGTATCCAGCTATAAAATAGAAGAAGTCCTTGCTGGTGTGACTCAGTGGATTGAGCACCAGCCTGCAAATCAAAAGGTCACCAGTTTGATTCCCAGTCTAGGCACATGCCTGTGTTGTGGGCCAGGTCCCCAGTTGGGGGCATGCAATAGGCAACTGATGGATGTTTCTGTTTATACATCGATGTCTCTCTCCTTTTCTTTCTCCCTCCCCTCCCTTGTCTCTGAAAATAAATAAATAAAATATTTTTCTGAAAAATTAAAAATTAAAAAAGAAGGAAATTTTGCCACTTGTAACAAACAATGAACACTGAGGTCATTATGCTAAGTCAGAGAAAGACATACCATATGATCCTACCTATATATGGAATCTAAAAAAACAAAAATAAAGACCAAGTTTAGAGAGAGCCCTGGCTGGGTGGCTCAGTTGGTGGCTCAGGGCACATACCCATTTGGAGCAAATACTTGCAGCAACCAATAGATGTTTCTCTCTCACATCAATGCAGATTGGTGTTTGCCAGAAGCACAGAATGGGGGAGTGTACGAAATGGGTGAAGGGGGGGTCAAAAGGTACAGAACTGCAGTTATAGAATAAGTCCTGGGGATGCAATGCACAGCATGGCAACTAAAGTTAATAAAAATACTGTATTGCATATTTGAAAGTTGCCAAAAGAGTAGATCTTAAAAGTTCTCATCATAAGAAAAATTTCTGTAACTACGTATGATGATGGATGTTAACTGGACTTATTGTGGTGATCATTTTGAAATATACAGGGTGGGGCAAAAGTAGGTTTTTAGTTGTGAGTACTTGAAACAGTTTGTTCTTATATTATTATTTATTAGTTATTATACTATTTTCCATATGAATAACTGTAAAACTACTTTTGCCCCACCCTGTATATAAATACTCAATTATTATGTTGTGCACTGGAAACTAATATATCAGCTATACCTCAATAATTTAAAAGCAATAATAACAATAAAACTAAAACTTTTGAATTAAAAAAGAAGTAAGGGTTGAGAACAAGTCTAATTCTTAGATGAATTGAGCTTGATCCCCTTGGGTAAGAGAGAGACCCAGACTTTCTTGATACTTATGGTTGCCTGATAACTGAGCAAAAATGTGGTTCTGTTATCAACTAAGTAGGGAGAGAATGACTTTGTTAGGTCCATCATGACATTACAGAGAAAATTTAAGAACTAGTCAGCTGTAAAAGCACCTGTTATGGATATATACTATAAACACTAAAGATGATGTTCATTTTTTTTTAAGTGTTTTTCTTTTTTTTTTAAAGATTTATTTATTTATTTATCTTTAGAGGGGAAGGGTAGGAGAGAGGGAGAGGGAGAGAAATATCAATGTAGGGTTGTCTCTCATGCGTCCCTTGCTGGGAACTGGCCTGCAACCCAGGCATGTGCCCTGACTGGGAATCGAACCGCGATTCTCTGGTTCGCAGGCCCGCGCTCAATCCACTGAGCTACACCAGCCAGGGCTGATGTTCATTTTTGAAGTCACAAGCAGTCTGTTGCACAATCATTGGTCATTAAAGAAAATTAATTCCTGCCCTGGCTGGTGTGGCTCAGTGGATTCAGTGCTGGCCTGTGAACCGAAGGGTTGCCAGTTCCATTCCCAGTCAGGACACATGCCTGGGTTTCAGGTCAGGTCCCTGAGTAGGGGGCATGTGAGAGGAAACCACACACTGACTTTTCTCTCCCTCTCTTTCTCCCTCCCTTCCCCTCTCTAAAAATAAACAAACAAACAAACAAATAAATAAATTTGTTTTTGAAGAAAAGAATGAATTTCTGCGGCCAACGGGGCTCAGTGCCTGTGTGGCTCAGTTGGTTAGACCATCATCCCATAACTGAAAGGTTGTGGGTTCAATTCCCAGACAGGGCAAATATCTAGGATTGTGGGTTTGATCCCTGGTCTGGGCACAGGTGACCCTCATTCTGGATGTGTATGATCCCAGTTCCTGGCTCCAGTACTGGTCCAGGGGGGTATGGGAAACAACAAATCAACACCGCTTTCACATCGATGTTTCTCTCTTTCCCCTCCTCTCTCTTTAAAAGTAATGAGTAAAAAAATGTTCTTGGGTGAGGATAAAAAAAGGAAAGAAAGAAAAGAAATTTCTTCTTTCTGCTTAGGCTCAGAGCTACTCAGATTTTGAGAGCAGGTTTGTCAAGATGACAGAGGACCAAGGCAATAGATTTCAATGATGAAACGGGAAACTCATTCATGAACTTTTGGCATACCTCCAAATGTACTTAGCCAGAAATGGGATAACTAGATTTTCCTACTTATGCTTTATTATCCTCAATGAGAATACCCAAATATTAGACTAGATGGAACCAAGTATTAGATAGGACCTTAAAGAAAATCTGGCTCCCACACTCTTCCCGTACCACAAACCTGCTAATGTTTTAATGATTTGAATGTTTTAATATTTGAAGAGACTGAGGCACAGAGAAGTTATGTAATTTACTGGAGATTACATCAGAAATCTGTGAAAAAAGTAGACCTTTTCTCCACCTTTCTCCCACCCTGTCTTTGGAGCTCTTAATAATTAGAGTGTTTCTCTGATTGTAGTTCTGTGTATCTCAACTGTGAGTGCTGTATAAGAGATGCTGAATAAACAATTTAGCTTTAACACTCAGTTTTCTGAAGGGACACATGGGGGCAGCAAAAGTTTAAGAAAACAATTCCAGTTCTAACTTGTGCAGACTATATGTAGGGGTGAGCAAAAGTAGGTTTGCAGTTGTGAGTACACAAAACAAAAAGTTTATTCTTGTATTATTATTTATTAATTATTGTAGACCTATTTTTGCCCACCCCTGTATATACATTCGGGAATGTTTGGAAAAGGGATACTGGGCAGCGCGGAGTGGTTTGTTTGTTTGATGATGCTTGTTTGTTTGATGATGACGAGATTGCTTATGACCCACTTGTGTCAACAAGGTATTGGAGATTTCAGAGAAAGTGTTAGTCATCAGGACTCAATTTTACTTTCAAATGTGTCACTGCTAAGAGATTATGAAAAGTATTCCTTATAAATAAGAAGTGTGTCTTCAGAATGTTTGTGAATACTGAGCTATGTCTTCCTTGTAGAAGTTAGTGAGAGTCTATGTGTTACATAGACTGGAATAAGTAAAGACAAACATATTGGTAAAAATTTCCATTAGCTATTATTATTACCCATTGCATTGCTATGATTACTGATGAATAAAATATTCTCCTTTCATAATTACATCTATTTTGTTATTTCCTCACTCTTGAATGTTTGCTTTCTTATTGTCAGTTACTCCAAATAGTGATTTCTGAGGGATTATTCCTGCTTTCCTTCTATCAAATTGTTACTGTAAGTGGAATTCTTGCACTGGAATTCTGTGCTATAAAATATTAAGCATGTGTCCAAGCAGTGTTCAAGACACTTTAAAGAGAGAGGTAACTGCAGGCAAATTCAGACTAGAATTTTCTGGTTTTCTTGCAGCTTTCAACAGAGGTTAAACTCATTTAAGGGAAACAGTCACCAATGAAACATCAACATCAAACCCAAGAGCCATTTCTCAAGCATCATCCAGAATCTAGGCTTTGAATGTTACTTCTATCAACACTGCACATATCCTATGTACAATTAACAAGGGATACACAGGTCATTTTAATTCCAACCCCTTTAAGGCAGACTGAATGGTTTACAAACATTTAGTCAAAAGGTATTTTAATTGGGCCTTAATCCTGAACACAATCCTGGACACAGTATCTAGTGGTGTGGACAAACTGCATGGAACTGGTGTGGTGAGGGGAAGGCCATCACCCTGGACACATAGTCTTAACTGCTTTGGCCACCAAAAAGCTGAGTGGTGCTAGGCTCAGAATATACAGTTGTGGTGAGGGGCATTACAATGAGAGTGTTAAGGCTCTAAAATTCTGTGATCCTGATAGCTTCTTCTTCAAGATTAAACTGTGGAAAACATACTGAATTCCCTCTCTTTGGGAAGTTTGAGGCAGGCTGCTGTTGAACATAACAAGTAAGATTTTTCCTATCTAGTATTGGCACTGGGACAGAGGAGAACTGCCAAGGCCAAGGAAATTCTGTTACTTGAAAAAGTTTTAGTTGTTAGCTTTTCTTTCTAGCAGTAAAAGTAAAAGAAAAAATATGTTAAAAATATTTTCAGTGTTGGGGAGTTGTATTATATATTTGAACATATTAAGAATATGTAAACTGGGATGTATTTTTCATGTTTTACTTAACCCAAATTTTATATAATAGTTGCTTAAGTGCTCAAAAAAATGAAAGGACAAAATATGTATTTAAACAGTTTTTAGGTATTTTTCCTTTATTCAGTGCACTTGAGAAATTCACTCAAGCTGTAGTTTTAAAATTAAAAAACTTTAAGATAAATGGGAATGGATAACAATCAAATGCTATTGTCTGAATGTTTATTCGACTCCACTGAAAGCTACAAGAAAACCAGAAAATTCTAGTCTGAATATTCCTGCAGCTACCTGTCTCTTTAATATGCCTTGAACACTGCCTGGTGTCTTAGCTGATTTTGTCTTTAAAAGATATTGAGACAAAAGAAAGCCCATTTTTCAAAACTAGAAATAAAATATTCAAACTAAAGACCACAGTTAACTTAGTATCCTGTAACTTTGGTGTTTTGAATAGTAATTCTCAACAAGGAGAGTCAAGTCAGAAAGAGAACTATGTGTGTTAATTGTATTTGTTTTTAATCACTTCCCAAGAAAAAACTTCCTTTTCATTTTTCTTAGCACCATACTTCAAAGAAAAATTGTGTAATTGTTATGCCCACAGCATTAGGGCTAAAATTATCTAATTAGAATGGTTGTACATTTTACATTGTAAGATTCAGAAAGAACACATTTTGAGTTTGGAAGCAGATGAAGTGATATGTGCCATGTCAGTTTTTAAAAAAACCTCATGTACTTGATCTGGCCTTGTTAATTTGTCAACCCAAATTCTGAATGCAACTTGTAATGTTGAAATAAATACAGAGCAACACAGTGCCACTTGAACAATACCTCCCCAAGGTTCTAGAGCTGTGGTATTGTTTTACTTGGGGGAAAAAAGTTAATGGCTTAAAAAAAACTCTTTAGACTTAAGCAAGATACACACTCATCTCTGATTTTTGAATTTGTAATTTGAAATCCAGAAGTAGCTGGCCTGTCACTTTTAGATTTTTGATGAAACAATCTTGTACAACCTCATAACGCGCCGCATAGCCCCTTCACTGTAGAGGTAGCCTTTCAGTATCACGTGCAAACGCAGTAAGTCTCCAATATTGAGAAATTACAAGATATTAAAACATGTAAGTCTCACAGGTTTTAATGGCAACCGAGGTACGTGCTCTTTTAAGGTCTGCGGTCGTGTGGAAAAGCAATGGAATCCGGTGTCGGTGAGTCCCTTTGAGTTCATCATCAGGAGCTTCCTTGAGGAAAGCAGAAAAGACAAAGCGAGCGATCTCCACGTTTTAAAATAAGGCCTCCTTACTACTAAATCAAAGTGACAGATCCTCGAAAAGATCTAAGAGCACACCCTTTAGAACCTGTTCCGGCACAAGTCAACCAAAACAAACTGAAAGTGAACGGAGCCGGGTCGGTGTGGATCCACGACCCCGGACCCCTCCGGACAGCGGGAAATGGGACGAATACTTAAGGGCCTGAACGAAGGGAACCAGGACCGAGCCATCGCGGCATCCCAGGCTTTGCAAAGCACAAAGTCGCGAGGCTTCCTTTCCAGACTTTCAGGAGACTTGCACCGATGTAGGAGACGCTCTGTCTCCACCACCCTCTAAATTCTGAATGTGAATGAGCCCAATCTGCTTCCCCCCACCCCACCCTCCTGGGTCTGGCGCCAGAGCTCCCTCCAGACCCAGGCGGGTGCGCAGCGGGGACTGTCCGCCCAGCCAGGGCGCCTTAGGCTCCATGGGCCCGCCCCTTCTCCCGCAGACCTCTGAGGCTCGGCTCTGCCAACCTGAGAAAACCGAGTCGGCAGCGCAAAGTAGCGACGGGACCCTGCGCACCACCTCTGCGCATCCGGGGAGGGACGCCCACCTGTTTGTCCAGATAACGCCGTTTCCAAAGAAAGACAGAATGTCTCTCTTGTAGCCGGAATGGTGACTAGGCCCCACTCCGGGGTACACACCCTCCTAGAGATGACACGGCCCGAGGGTCGCTGAGTGTGCAGCCCGAGGGCCAGGCGCGCTCGCCTGCGATTCAGTCCTGCAGCTGGGACTGCTGCCCCTTACCTCACCCTCGCCGGATGCTCGGCGGCTCCGGCTCTCAGGAAAGGCACCCGAGCTGCTCCATCCAGCCAACCCAGTGCCCTTTCTAGACAGATGTGGCGGATTTGCCCTAGGACTGGAGTAGGAAGGTGATAGAAAGCGCTGCGACTAGGAGTGTACCTCGATAGCACGCTTAACCCGACCAGTTTAGGGGTAGGATGCAGCTGAGGTAGGATTTCGCTCTTCCACGGTAGGAAAAAGTCGGCGAGTGGGTGATTCTGTTTTCAGACTTTACATTCGGAAGACAAGTTCCAAGCACGTGTCCTGAAAGAGTGAGACTGAGATGCCAAAAGTAGTGCTCAGGGTTGATGATTTGGGCAAGGAGGGAGAGGAAAGACTCAGGTAGAAAGGGAAGCCGGGAGTTTCGAGGTTGAGTACATGTTACATCTAGCCCCAGGTACCCAAGTAAAATCCAGGTGTGGTTCTAAACCTGTATCCTTCAAAAACCTCCAACGCCACCCAAGAGAGAAGGGGAAAGACTGGGCTTGTGGGCTCTTGCTCTGCAGTAATACTGAGCTTGTTCTTAAGGTGGCTGATTCCAATGCAGGCAGTTTACTTGACAGACACATTGCCTTGCTTAGGACTGAGAATCGCCCTGTTTTCCCAAAGAATGAACAGGTAAAACTGAAGTCTCAATTTTTTCACGAGGCCGAAAGTGAAAAATAGCTGCAGATTAGAAAGCCAGTTCCCAGACAGAGGCACACATTTCCCCAGGTCGGTGGTGGTCAAATTTGAGCCCCACTCTCAGAGTTTTTAGTAGAACTAAAGTAGTGGCTAAGAATTTGCATTTCTAAAAAATTCCCAGGTGATGTTGATCTTCCTGCAATTACCTGTGATGCATTAAAAAAAATTGTAATGGGTCCACTCAGGCATTGGTATTTTTAAACTGATATACAGCAAAGTTCAAAAGCCACTGCCTGTGCCATGCATTGCCCCAAGACAAACTTGCGGGAGGAGAGGGCACCAGGACCTTTTGTATCCTGCTCTTGGTGATTCTGCCAGCTTTGGAGGTATCTCCCCAATCTTTGAAAAGGAAAAATCCTCATTTTACAGGTGTTTTGCACAGTGCCACAAATATGATGTTGACTCTCCACTTTTATCAACTATGCAGGAATTATAAAAGATGAAACAATTCCTGAGACATTTAAAAAAACACAAATGATAATTTAACATTGGTAATTCTGCCTCCCATATATGGAAGTGGAGTGGAAGCTTCTTCTTCCACTCCAGCTCAGTATATCCCATTAGGAACCAAAGGTATCTCTTAGGGTTAGTGACTGCAGACTTTCCAAACTTGAGTTATGGAGACCAAGAGTCCTAAATCCAGGCTGGATGGCAGGCACTTGCATCCAGACTTGACAAATACACTAATGTGGCCTTAAGGGGGATCTTGCCCTTGGCCAAAAGAGCATGGGAGGGGAAAACAGTACTGGATAACCAGGATGGCTCTTGCACAAACCCAAACTCTGGTTATATTAAATGGTGAATTGCTGATACCAAGACTAGAAAGGTCTTCACAGCAGACATCTGAAGGGAAATGGTGGGGGAAAGAAAGGATGAGCATGGGAAAGCTCTTTCTCTTCATTCTTCCCCGGGACAATATGAGAGACAGAGGCACCTGCACCCCAGAGGAACTGCCCAGGACTCCTCTGTGTATGGTTTTGGCTGCCTGAAGGATTTAGAACCTCATTCTAGACGATCCAGGACAGGGACTGAGGTAACCTGAAGGGACTGGGTCTCCACAGATTGCTTATAATTTCCCAGGACTTCTGCCTATCCCTCATCTCCTGGCCTTTCGGCAGGGACTGCCAAACACCCGCTCCCTTCCTCCAAAAACAAGTGCATGGGGAACACATGGGGATTAAGAGGAGCAAAACCTTCCCCGACTGGTTAGGAATTCCTGAAGATTGTCTTTTGGGCCCTGCAATGCTCTTGCAAATTCAAAAGAAACCTCAGTTTTAAGAACTCACTCCTCCCTCACTCTGCACATCTACTGGCCGGGGGAAGCGGGGGAGGGTAGGAACATCTCTGAAGACACTAGAAAAGAAGACATTAGAGTAGGGAGCTGCAGATGGGTGGATCTCATAGAGCCCAGAGAGCAATTCAGAACTCTGCCCTGCGCAGTCCCAAGCTAGGCTCGCCGGTCACACCCCAGTGCCAGCGCTCGGGCTACCCCGTGTCTTTCCCCGGTCTGAAGGGACACGGCAAGTCCAAGCGATTCACCCAAGAAAGGAATTGGGAGAGTTCCCCTTTCCTCCTCCGCATCCGCCACCGCCTCTCCACCCCAACTCCGCGCGGTTCTTCGCTAGGGTTTCCCTCTAGGGCAGATTACTTTATGACAGGGTGTGATAAGTGGTGATTTTGTTCCTCTTTTGATGGCAGGATTGCTTTGTAAACAGAAGCGCAAACTCGTTCCGATAGTGGTTCCGCACCAGTGCGCGGCTGCTGCCCTGGCACAGCGGGCGGCGGAGGCTGTGGCTGCACCTGTCGCCTGTGGCCTGGAGGAAACCGGACCGCGCCTGGAGGTGGGCGAACAGAGCAGGGTCGCGGTTCTTCGGCCTCCAGGGCATCTCTATGTTTTAGGCCCTTGGGCCTCCCTGCCTCCTTGGGCCTTCTGCCTTTGTTGCTCCAGAACTCCCAGTTTGAAAGAACGTGCCTGGGAAGCACCGGTAGACTCATGTCAGGGTTGGGGCCTCCCTTCGGTGCTCTCCCTGGGCACCTTTGGTGAGATGTTTGACTTCTTTCTTTTGTAGTTACTGTAGCCCTATTCCTTCTCCCTAATCTTGCCGCAGAGTCACTGGCTTTTGTGCACTGGCAGAACCGCTCCAGGTGAGGGTTTCTGGTGTGGCAATAATTTGCTCAACTGCCCTCGTCTTTTTCCCTAAGTGGCCCAACCTTCTGCCTTCCCCGCTTCTAGCTTGAGGGCCAGTTTAATACTCTAAGGTGCCTAAGAAAGACCCAAAATTGTCTTAGGCTCTTCCCAAAGGCAGGGAAGATGAGCCTTTGCAGAGGAATAGGCTGAGGTGCAGTGAGTGGTCACTCAACCTGTCCCAGTTACTCCTGACTCCTTTAAGGGAAAGAAAGTGAAGCCCAGGTCACCATGGTAGTGAAATTCTAAATTAACCCATTGCCCAAACTCAGGTCTAGATTTCCAAGCACCTTAGGAACCTTGAAAGGGTCACTGGGCAGTTTGACATTTGATGATGAATGAAAAGGTAGGAGAAGAGTCCTGGAGGTTCTGCGGTAGTGTGAATGTAGTTTGAGCACAGATTTACCCAAAAGGAAAAATTGTTCCCACCGCAAACTGGGGGCTGATGAAGCTGGGAGGGAGGTGGGGGAAGAAGTATTGTAATAGAAGTAGATTTCATCTGGATATCCCTGGACACTAGGGGCCTTAGAAGGCCTGAACTCAGTATTCTCTGAAGCTGGGAGTTCTGCACAATCTGACATGAAGTCATCTAGCTCCTTCCTGCAGCTCTGGTCATCTGCACTGGGGGTGCAAGGAAAAGTTTGCTATTGGGTCAAGAATTTCAGGAATTGTTAGCTGTGCAACCTGCTTCATGTGTGTTGAGGGGTGGAGGGTACTCTTGCTGCTGTCCCTCACCTAAGTTGGTTTAAAAAAAAAAAACCCCACAGTTTTCTCTGACTAGCAAGAGGCCAATGTCATGGTTCTAAAGATTGCTTGGGTGCTGAGGTGGGTCACCAAATGGCCTTGGGCTTGCTGTGGTACTGGGCTCAGCTGGCTTGCTAAAGTAGCTGACTGGCATGTGGGTCCCAGATGAAGCTGGGAGGTCGCTCATTCCCTCTCATCCCCTTCCCAGGGCTACTGGGTCTAGGCATCAGAGTCAGGCTGGTGGGGCTAGGGAGGAGGTCGAACTGAGGAAAGGTCCCTGGGGTGAAGAAGATGTTTGGGGATCGAGAGGAAGAGCACACACCTGGAAAGAAGAGGGTTCTGAGGGGGGAATATCTGGACGTGCAGTTGACCCAATATCAACTGCACCCAATAGCTTGGGTGTACCTAAGAAAGGAGCAATGATGTTGATCTCATATGGAATTGAACCGATCTTGTGTGAAGGTGGGGGACGAACAGAGTAAATGTCTTTGATCAAACTCAGCAGCCTTTCTTGAGAGCACAAGGTGGGCCAGGTGCTGCGCTAAGCACTTTGTGCACATTCTCCTAGTGAATTCTCACAACAAATTACCCATTTTACAAATGAGTAAATGGAGGTTCAGAGACAAGTTCAGTAACCAGTCCTAGATTACACAGCTCATAAATAAATGTGAATGACAGCTGGGTTTGAAACCCAGTTGTATTCTAAAGCTCAATTCTAGCTTTCGCTGCCCTCAGATCCCTCCTTCCTTCTCTTCCTACCCCATCAGCCCCTGCATCTAACATCTGAGCAGATGCTAAGGTCCCTCACTGCCAAGGCCAAGGCTGCTTCCTTTCAAATCTTCCTGCCCCTTCCCATCCAACTCTGGGAGGCGGCTGCTTTCGGGATTAGCCACGCTAGCAATTTTGCCTCCTCTGTCCTGCACACTACCCACCCCACCCCCCAAAAGTACTGAAGCTGCAGGTGGCTCTCTTAGTGCTCCACGCGGCCCTGGCATATGCCCGCGCATTCTTCCCGGGCTCGGTGGGACCCAGCCAGAGGGGTCCCAGGTTCCTCCAGCTTTTTCCACCCATGCGCGGGAGAAGCAAGGCTGCCTCAACCTGAAACCCTGCTCGTTTTTAAGAGACCACAGCGCCCCCCGCCAGAATATCGAAGAACTACAGGCTCATTCTCAGGAAGTCTTGGACTTGGAGGCATTTGGATTTCACCAACCTAGTTCCACAGTCTGGAAAAAGCCGGGGAAGTGAAGTGCAGAGGCTTGTAAGTAAAAACGCTGTAATTTTAATTATTTAAAATTAATTGCCCCCCCAAAACAAAAGCCAAATTTATTGAGCAAGGTTTTAAAGCAAGTCCAAGGCAGTTTCAAATCAACAACAGAAGAGGCACCTGCATGAAAGTCCCTCAGCCCAGGGACAATTAAAATGCCTAGGCGACACAGTGACTCCCTGGAGAGACACCATCACGCTACCCCTGGAAATGCCAGGAGGAAGCAAGGCCATCTGGGCAGCCTACCCGTGATGAAGGATCAAACTCAGGGTTAAAGGGGGAAGTATTGGTGTGTGGACAAATCTTCACTTCTCACCGCGGAGCTGACCTATTACACACATTTATCTGACGTGCCAGAGAAGACGATTCAACCCGGTTCTTTGTTCATCTCTCGGTCCCCTCGATGGCAGCCCTGGAGGGTAACTGGGCCTGTCCCAGGTGTCCCAGGCCCAAGTCCTGGACAATCGGATTTCTTGGCAGTTGGTATGTAGCTGGCATGTTTCTGAGGAGGGTGCAGCCTGAGGCTAAGCTCTTCACCCTCCTCTCCCTCCCAGCCAGGTGTGGTTCCTGCTGGGGAGGTGAGCTCTCCAGGAGCCCCAAATCCTGTGGCTTCTTTTAAAGCTCCCTTCTAATTAGAAGCAGCGGTGAAATCACTTGAGTGATTTTATCTGTCATGGGAAAGTAAACCCCAGCCCAAACTTCAGTTGCCCGTCCCAGCACCACCGACGCCCCCATTTTCCCTTTAAAAAGTTCTTAGTGGAAAAGATAAAGAGCTGGGGAGCCATAGAGGAGTGGGGGAGGGTCAGGGAATTGTGAAAGTAGGAGGAGAGGGTGGCACTTCAATAGAAGTATACGGGTATGAGTGTGCAATTTGTGTGTTTGTGTTTGCGTGTGTTTGGCTCTCTGTGGTGGGAGGAGACTATACCTAGAAGCCAGAAATGAAAGAGAATCTTGAACCTCTTCACCTACTGGAAAAACTCTTTGATCTGGGATCGGACGCAGAAACAGCCTTAGGGGTTGCAGACTCAGATCCACGAGGCCTGGGACTGTCTTGAACCTCGTGCAGGCCGGTGGGGAGGGCTGAACAGTATCCAGGTGCACAGGACCAACCCAGACCGGCCTTATCTTCGGGCTTTACACTTCTCGCGATCCCATCTCGGGGCGGAAACTCACCAAGATCCAAAGTTTCGAGGGCGAGGAGAGTGTAGATGCCCCCATTGCTTGAGTGCGAAAACAGCCTCTCACACTCGCAGGGCGCCCAGCACACCCCAGCAGGAAATCTGCCTCAGTTCCTAGGTCTGGGACTGACCAGGAAAGCAGGCTGGGGCTGTTGGCGGAAAGCGGGAGCTGATGGCGAGATTGCCGCGGCTATAAATCCATCATTTCCCAGGTCAGCTCCGCGAGGCGCAGCGACTGGAGCTGGCAGAGTGAATTCCTGGGCTAGCGCGCATGCGTCGGCAGGTAGCAACCCAGCTCTTTATGACCAGGTGAGATGTTGGTGAGCAGGTAAAAAAAAAAAAAAAAAAAAAAAAAGGAGGATTTGCCTAAGCGATTCCAGGGAGCGGGCCCAGTGGAGCCCTACAGCCCATGCCCGGCGGGGACTCGTCGCCAGGAGCGCGAAGCCACGATGTCCATACTTGCCAAAATGGGGGACTGGCAGGTACGGGGGTTTGTCAGCGTTGTGGCCACGGTGGGCGGGGGTGGAACGGGGGAGGGGGCCGGGAGAAGGAGGCGGAGAGGAAGAGCCTTGGCCCAGGGTTGGAGAGCCGTAGGTGAGGCGCGCCTGGTGGCGTCCAGGAGAGTTCCCAGGAGGAAAAGACTACAGGAAAAACGCGAGCGGGCGGCGGCTGGGCGCTGGGGCCAACAAGCGCTGCTCCAAGGCTGGGCGCTGGGGAAAGTCCGGCGCACGCTCCACAAGTGGCCCCGGGGGGTCACTCATGGTTTGAGCAACAGCCGTCCCCCACCCCCACCCCAAGTAGAAACAGGGGTGGGTGACAAATTCAGGAAGGAGGTGGGCGCAGGGTGGGGACTGAGGTGCGCCTTCGGGAGAGTTCCCTGATGGCTACGCCTTGGATCTTCCCCCAAACCCTAGGGCTGCACGTGAGGTGGGGTTCTGGTGCACCTGTCTCTTTTCGTGTCTCCAAGTTTGGGGAACCTAGGGGGTGTGGAGAATGGGAAGGAGTTCAGATGGAAGGGTCGCGCAGCGAGCATGGTCTTTTGGGGAAACACTTAAACTTGAGTTTGCAAAGTTTAGCTTCTCGGTACACTTTTTGGAAGCCAGTTTTTGCTGCTTGGGCTATTGATAGTGGTGACTGGATGGGGGGTGGAGGACGTGAAGCAGCAGGTCTATAATTTCCCGAAATCAACGCCTGCCAAACTTGGCCCTGCTAGGCCGCGGGCACCGCAAGGCTAACTACGCTCCGGATTCTTCCCGCGCTGAGCCACGGACCCCGACCCCCACAACCAGAGCATTAGTCCAGCGCTGCCCTTCTAGCAGACGTTTTCCCTATGGGAACCTGGGCGGATCTGGCCAGATTGGGGAGGGTAGCAGCATCTCTCCTGTCGCCGATTTCATAATGAGAACCCCAGGGCCCTTTTTTTCTGCCCCAGCAAAGTAAGGACTGGTTAGGGCGAGGTTCCACGTACCTAAAAGTCTTCGGGGTGATTCGAACCAAACGCCCGATCTTCCCAAATAAAAGTCGAGGCCTTGCTCCTTCTAGGGCAAGTTCTTTCTTTCACTTTTTCTGTATTTGAGCCATTAAAAGTAAAGTTCAGAGAAGTCCCGTCTTCACTTACATTCCCTGGAGTTGGGGAAAGGAAGTCATCTTGTGCTAAACATTTCTTTCCTTGTAGTTATATTTTTTAAATCAACTGTGAATTCTTTTATACCACCCCCTCCTCCCCAGTAAATAAAATTTCATCCCCAAAGTTACATTAACTTTGTGGTTTAGGGGTGCAAACCTGGCACCAAACACAAACCCTGGGAATGCACACCTTTCTTTCCCTTGCCCCAGTGGGCATCAGAGCCTTTCTTCATTCTCTTCCTTGGAGGGGGAAGATTAGACAGAGGTTTTTCAGTTTCCTCCTGGAGCGAAAGAACTTTGTTGCAGAATTCCTCGGTGGTAAGAAGGCGCTGGGAGCGCAGGCTGGGCCTCCAGTGAGCACAACTACGATTCTGAAGCAGCGAGGTTACAGCCGGAAGGGGAAAGGAGTGACCCCTGGGTCTGGGCTCCTGCGGGCTCACGATTTGGCAAAGTGGTAGAAATCTTGGATCTCAAGTAGGACGCTGAGGATTTGGAGCCAGGAGGGGTGGGATGCTCTGGGGTTGGCTTGTCCAGCTCCTGGGTCCTACTGTGTGGTTACAGCTGGAGAAAATAGAGTCTTTCTGGCCTCTCACTGCCTCTTTGTTTCTCTAGGTATCTCTGTCTTCACAGAGATCTAGTTCTTACCCCAACGCCCTCTCCACACCCCCAGATTGGGCCTGGACCCCCTTCCACCCCGAACCGCAGGCTTGGCGCTGCTGTCCTGGGGTTCTGGCGAGGCCCAAGCATTGACATGCAATCGAGTGACTTGTCGTGGTAATGACGCTCACACTACCGCAGCTCGGCTGGCTCCAGGGTCGACCCGGGTGCTTGCCCAAAACACCGGCGGCGACTCGGAGTCCGCAGGCCCCAATCTGCATCTCAAAGGCGCCCTCGGCAGGAATACAACAACAGTTTAGCAACCCTGGCGGGTGTGGAGCTTGGGATGTGTGGGGTGCGTGCAGCAAGGGGGAGGAGGGAGTGGAGAAGATGAAGAGCCAATGCCTACCCCAGCCCGCAAACTGAAAGAAGGAAAGAGAAACTTAAAGAGTTCCCTTAAGCACGCTGTGGTGACGTTTGATGGTGGAAAATTCATGCTCCCAGGCCTGGGGTTTGGCCTACTGATCATGCTCTCAGTCTGCGGCTGCCTCTGGAAAGGTGTCAGTCTTCCCAGCGGCCCATCTCCCTACTCTAAGCAACTGGGCTGGGCGGTGGGCTCCCGGCAGCCCAGAGATTGCGCAGTGCTGGCACTAGAGATGACCCATTTCCTGGGTGGAGTGCGGCGCGGAGCCTGGAGCAGCGATCAACCAAAGGACTCCGGTAGTTTTCTGGGAGGTGGGGGATTGAAAAGGAGCGCCCAGGGGGGGTGTGTGTGTGTGGTGGAGGAGTGGAGTTCTCTGGCTCTAAATCCTCCTTCTAACTCTAGTCTTCTTTTTAACTTTTCGTGGGGCCTCTCGGCCTACTCTGCCTGGCTAGGGAAATTTGCTGCTGTCCTCTGCAGACAGAATTGCCCTACCACAGGCTCGCGGGGAGAAGTCCTCTCTCCTCTTGCCTTCTTTCCACCTGTTAGGGAGCAATCCGATTTTCAACAACCTGTGCCTCACTTCAAGGACACCATGGAAATCTGGAAGGCTTGGGGATTTTCAAGAAACAGGCCCAGAGGGAATCAGAAATCTTTAGTAGAGCACTGTGAAGCACGACCTACTGTTGTTGGGCAGTTTTCCGTATTCAAATGAGAGAAAGAAACTTTTTTTTTTTTTTTTTTTTTTGGTGGAGGACAAATACGGAAGCTCAGCCAGACAAATTAACTACTCTGTATTTCGAATATCACGTCTTTGTTTTCTCTTTCTTCCTTAAAACTTTTGCTAAAATGGAAGAAGAAATATAAAGCGAGCAGGCCCCTGTGGGACTGGGAGATGATATACTGGCAAACCTGCAGGAGGAGAGAGCTGCCCTGTCTCTGGACCCCTCGTCAGCCAGGCACTGCGAAGGGAGTGCGCCCGCGTTAGTAACATCACCAAATCAGGAAGGAACTCTCCCTGCTTTAATTAAAAAGGGGGATCTTGGGAAAACTGGAGCAGATTAGCACAGCGGAGAGTTGGTTCCCAGCGATTTATTTTGATGCATTCATGACAGGGTGCACACATGTCAGTATTTCGGCTCAACTCCAGAAGCGACTATGGAGTCGCTATAGGAGTTCTATATCCTTGTCCACATTGCACCTAGGAAACCCTTATCCAAACGCCACGTTGAGTTATCACTCAGCTGTAGCTTCATACAAACGAGAGGAAAATCATTTAACTCCTCGAGCTGTCAAGCAACCTCTTCAGGGTACAATTTTTATTTTACACGCAGCAATTAAAGGATCGCAACCCCCAGCCGAGCGACTGGGGCCGTTTAGCAAAATCTCCAACCTGGGGGTAAAGAGCAAAGCCAATAAAACTCCCAGAGCTCTGAGGCCTGAGGTGGTGGCTGCCCAGAGTGGAGGCGATCTCTTGTTGTGCAAAAATCCTGGAGTGACTTCGCCAGTCTTGGTTTGGTGGTTATATTTAATTGCGAAAGGGATACTAATTTCTAATAGAATTGGACGGGGCCCGAAAGGACAGCGCCGTTTTTGGCAGCAGGGATAGGGAGAGGTGCTGAGGGTCTGGCCTAGGGCACGGGCGCTCAGCTTCTGCGTTGTACGGGCCTTAGCGTCCGACACCTCCCTCCAGGAGGGGACCGAAAGGAAGAGGAGTGGGGAGGAATGAGGGGTGTGTGTGCGGAGGGGCTCAAGGGAGACTTCACTGGCTCGCAGGCAGTCGTGAGCACTAGGAGCAAGTTCGCGGCTGCGAGAGGCCTTTATACCTGGGTCGGAGCGGCCGACGGCAGATTGTGGTGCTGGAGAGCAATTGGACTATTGTTGATATGCTAATGAGGCGATTAGACTGTTGGTAAAGAGCTGGAAAAGGGAAAAGTTTCTACCATTAGAGGGAGATCTCCGAGCGCACACGGGAGCTCTTTCCCTTCTCGCCTCCTCCTCCTCACCCTCCTCCTCCTCCTTTCTGCCCTCCTCCTCCTCCTCTCCCTCCTCCTCCTCTCCCTCCTCCTCCTCCTCCTCTGATCACCGTCGCAGCCGGCACTTTTCGCTTACCCAGAGAGTAGCTGCACTTGAGTGCCGAGGCAGAGAGGGGGCAAATCCGTTCACGCCGATCCATGAAAATGCTTTGGAAACTGACGGATAATATCAAGTACGAGGACTGCGAGGTAAGCGCGGCGCTGGCTCAGTTATCCTTGCGGCCTCAGGCTCTGAGCTCTACCCTCCCGCACCTCCTCTTCTGGCAGCCAGCTGAGAAATGCCGGTGGGACAAACTTTCCCCCGCGCAGCGCCCGACTCTCCGATTCGCCCGAAGAACGCACGGGAGAGTTGGAGAGGGAGGATGTGGACGCTCCCCTTTTCATTTCCCCCATTCGAAGCCTGTGTCCCACTTTCCCACTTTTTCTGACCAATATTGTCTGTGCCTAACAGTAGACACAATATACGAGCACGGGTTTTTGAAGCAATTGCTGGCAACTGGGTACGCGCCTGTGCACTCCGCGTGTCTCTCCAGGGAGATTCTGGGGGACAAAGTCACCAGGAAGAGAAAGGACAGAGGAAAACCCTTTTTTCCTTCTTTAACTTCCTCAAGAATCCTTAATGTTTCCTTATTTTTTTCCTCCCTCAACCTTTCAAAAACGGATCATTTTTATTTGGAAAAGGGGCCCCATTATACTACGCTCTAAGCTGGGTTGCATCTTTCTTTTCGCGAGTTCAATTTGTGCGCACTCATCTCGCAGACCGCTGCGGGGCCCGCTCCAGGTACACTCTGTTATTCAAGAAGTTCTAAGCCGCTTCATTCTCTCTGAACTACTTGGCTAGCGCGTCCTTGGCGTGGGTATGGGGGACCGTGCGGCACGGAGCGTGCTGGCTCCGAGCTCCCCACTCATCTCCCCCTGCAGCCGCCCGACACTCGGCTACGTGATCGTGGGAATCCTGGCGGGGCTGCACTCGACCTCTGGTGCGGGAAGCTAGCGGAGCGGATAAAGCGCGCCGCACTGGAGCCCATTAAAAAACCCAGGGTCCCGGGAGCTCGGTTTCTTGCGGCAGCGGGGGATGCCCCAGCACCACTGGTTTGCCCGCGGGAGGCGCTGAGACCCGGCCTGCCTGCCGCTGCTCCTACCGCCCTTACATCTCCTGCAGAAATGAGTCGATGAGTCACGGAAGGGGGAGGGGGGCCACTGCCAGAGATTACCTAAATAAATAGGTGGCAGTCCGGCTTTTGCCATTTTTCTTTTCTTTCTTTTTGGCTTTTGGAGCTGGGAATGTCAGGCATGGAGGTCTGTGAGGGCACAACGGCAGAAATCTTGTCTTCACTTGAAATCGGAACGTGGATTTATGAGAACGTCGTGTCACCCGTCCCCCTTCCCCCTACTATCTGTAGATTATTTTAAATCTTTCTCCTTTCCCGGGCCCTCTCTTTTCGCTCTCCCCACCCCCACAAGGCGCGGGGTGACATCCCACGGGGACCCGCGATTCTCTGAGGGCTCACGTCGTGCGCGGTGCGGGGCGCAGACACTACACGTCAGACCAGCTGCTTTGTTTTCAGGACCCGGGTGTCTTTTGAGAGCTAGTTGGGGTGAAACTGAGCCCCTAGGTCTTGTAGGGTGAAAGCCCAAGGATCCGGCGTTCACTTTGGCGGAGGCACAAACCCATCTGCGGGCACTGAGCTCTCCGCCAGCGGAGTCCCAACCTCTGCGCTGCGCTAGGAGGCTACCGGACGTAGGTGGGAGGCAGTGAACTTGCACCCCCAGAGAGGGACCCTGTGGGGGTGCGAGTGAATGTGTGTGTGGATGACGCAAAAAAGAAAAGAGAGAGAGAGAGTTAAGATGAGAAACAAGGCGGGGAAGAAAATAAATAAAGTGAGGGTTGTTTCAACAACTTTGACTGCAGTGGGCGAGCGCCGGAGCTGGGATTTCGGGTTTCCGAGCCGGCTTCGTGCAGTCTCATTATGTCGAGGCTCTGCAGGGACACGCAGGAGGCGAGGTGCCGCTTGTTCTGACAACCCGGCGGGCAGACTGGCAGCGGCGGCAGCCTTTCCGAGCTGGGAGAGAACGAGCCTTGTCAACTGCAGGGGGCCGGGGCGGGGGGGGGGGGGGGGCGTGGGCGGGAGTGGCCCAGCCAGTCGGACGGGTTTGAGCCCGGAGTCTGTGCCAGCGGCGCCCGGGCTGGGCCACCTCGCGTCTCTGCGCGCCCGGGGCCGCGTCCCCGCTCCCCTCCCGAAGCCCCAGCCTTGGAGAACCGAGGGTGGGGCAGCAGCTGCGGCCGAACGCACAGCCCCGGGTGTCCAAGGGAAGCTAGCTGTCCAAGGGAAGCTAGCGCGGCTGTCGAGACGAGGGCCGCTCCCAGGCGGGGCGCCGCACCATGGAGGAGCAGCGCGGCAGCGGGCAGCCGAATCCCGAGTCCCAGGCCCGGCTGCGGAGCGGAGGAGCTCGTGGCCGGAGAGGGCAGGGAAACACCTCCTGTGCTGAGAGCCGGATGAACGCCCGGACGCGGTCCCCAGTAGCTCCTGCCGGTGGCTCGCGGCCCCCACGGCATCCCGAGGTCTGCCCCAGCCTTTTAGGTCCGATTGTCCTCACTCGCTACCTCTCCCCCTTCCCCCTCCCGCGCAGCCTCCTCCTCCGCGCGCTCGGACCCAGCCCCCTCCCGCTCCCCCTCCTCCCTTCCCTCCTCCCCCCTCCCTCTTCTTGGGCTCTCCCTCCTTTTCCTCCCTCCTCGCTTCCCACTCCGGGCTCCTCTCCTTCGCCCACACTTTCTTTCTCACACACGCACGCAGACACATTCTCTCTCTCTGCACTCTCTCCCTCGGTCTCCCTCTCTCTCTTTCTCTTTCACTTTTGCATGCCCTGCAACCTTTTAAAATGTTGGCCCTTCCCTGTGATTCGCCAGACGCTGCGCCGCGGCCCCCCGCGCGCTCACCCGCTCCCTCTCTCGCCCGCTTTTTGTCTCTGGCGCTCCCGCTCCCCACCTCCGATTTGCTACACTGAGGCTCCCGTCAATGGACTGCATTGAGAGCCGGCTCCAGCGCGAGTTGCCTCTCCACTTCACGCTCGATTTCCAGGCATTCTTCCCTTATTAAGTATTCGTGTAATATTAATAGTCATGAATATCTGCTATTAGGAGGCTCCAGGAACGCTGCCCAGCGCGGTTATTAGAAGCTCAAGCGAAGCCGCCGCTAAGAAAAGAGGGGAGACACGGATTAAGGAACACAGGCGCGCGAGCACACACACACACACACACACACACACACACACTTTTTCTTTTTGGGGGCTTTTCATTTTCTAAGGAACTTTGAATCAAAACCGATCACGGCAGGATAGAGACCGTGGGTTCGACCAGCTGAAGGCGCCGCTCGAATCGGTGGTTCAAGTTCGGATGGACCAGAGCGGGGCTACAGCGCTCGGGGGAGCGTCGGCGCGGTGACTGGAGTCCAGGGTGGCTCGGGGCTCCCGGCGCCTTTTGTGTGGGGCGCGCTCGGGCGGCGGGGCAGCCGGTCTCTCCGGGCTTGCTTGTTTTTTTTTTTTTTTGTTTTGTTTTTGTTTTTGTTTTTTTTTTTCCACCCTGACTCGTTACCCCAGACTCTTCGCAGATGTTAGTTCACAGTTTTTCAGCTATGGTGAGTCCCATCCCCACCCCCATTCCCGTTTCCTTAAGAATTCTGTTCTGAGAGACCTCGGGTTTCACGCCCAGGTCTCCATCAGGGCGCCCCTGTTTGCATCTCCCTCTTTCCACTTTTCCATTCTCAAACGCCTTCGTCCCTGCTCCACACCTCCCAGCTCGCAGATCCACCTCGCCGCTACTTCCCAAGGCGTGTTTCTCGCCACGTTTATCCTTATTTTCTTGTGTCTTCACTTGTTCCCGAGATGTGCTCAACATTTGATGCTATCTCCGTTTGCTGAAAAAAATGCAACTCCATGTGCCCCCCTACCCTAGAGGACGGGGCGAACCTCCGAAGGTTCGAATTCCCTGGAATCAACTCTTAGCTTGTTTAGCAAGCGAATTTCAATAGAGGAACAGAAAGTCTGGCGTTTCTTTTGCCCTTGGGGGCTGGGGTGAAAGGGGCGGGGGTCTCCGCCCCGGGGTGCACCTCTCTCTTTTAAACCCAATAAGGCGGAATATTTATATTTTAAGACTTGACTTGACGTCCCCTTCTCCCCATCCATGTCACACAAGTCGACCCTGTGGAGAAAAGGGCTTCTAACCGAGGAAGCAGAAAATACAGACCGCCCCCCCCCACTGCAGTTAAAACCTTCTTTAAGCTGGCAATTTAAACCTGTGCTTTTGTTATAGTTCTACGAAATGTTTTTATTTAAATAGTTATGAAATGCCAGTAATCTTTAAACGTGTATGATTTTTCTCCTCCAAATAAATGGAACCGAGTAAACAATAACGCAGTGGAAGACAGGTTCAAATCCGGGGGAAAAGAAAACGCCGCTTCTACTGTTTAATATTTAGTAGGAATTTTAATTTTGCTTAAGGGAGATTTCACACCGAAGCTTAACGGGCTCTATTCTGGGAGGTCCTTTTCTACACGCACCCCCCCCCCCCCCGCAGCCTTTGAAAGAAGCCGCTAAGGAGAATCCCTCATGCCCCTGCATTTGCACACTAATTCCCTGCGTTTTGGGAAGGGCCGGGTTTACTTCTGGAGTATTTTCCAAAACGAACAACTTGGAGCTCATTTCTTTCTGCGGCCTGCCGAAGGGAAGGGGTGGTTTCCCACGCAGCCTCGCGGAGTGGATTTTGTGTGGACAGCTGTAACTCCACGCCTGATTTCTTGTTCGTTCCCCTTCCTCTTGCTCTTTTCTAGGACCGTCACGACGGCACCAGCAACGGGACGGCACGGTTGCCCCAGCTGGGCACTGTAGGTCAATCTCCCTACACGAGCGCCCCGCCGCTGTCCCATACCCCCAATGCCGACTTCCAGCCCCCCTACTTCCCCCCGCCCTATCAGCCTATCTACCCCCAGTCGCAAGATCCTTACTCCCACGTCAACGACCCCTACAGCCTGAACCCCCTACACGCCCAGCCGCAGCCGCAGCACCCGGGCTGGCCCGGCCAGAGGCAGAGCCAGGAGTCAGGGCTCCTGCACACGCACCGGGGGCTGCCCCACCAGCTGCCGGGCCTGGATCCTCGCAGGGACTACCGACGGCACGAGGACCTCCTGCACGGCCCGCACGGGCTTGGCTCAGGACTCGGAGACCTCCCGATCCACTCCTTACCTCACGCCATCGAGGACGTCCCGGTAAGAGGCCGCGCGGACGGTGCGAGAGGCAGTGCAGCGCCTACTCACCCACTCCCAGAGAAGATGCCGGGGACACACAGCCGGTGGGCCCGGGTTTTCCTCAATGGTGTTTACTTTTTCAGAATTTCATGGGGGGCGGTGGGGACGGGCGCTTTAGGGATCCACATAGAGAACCAAATTTAAAAAGAAGTTGAGAGTTCTGCCCTTGGAACAATGGTTCCTGGAACTCCTTCAAACAATGACCGCATTACCATTTCCACCAGCTCGAATAAATCAGACAATGTCACAATATCTTCCCCTCTCCAAGACTGTAAACTGTTTCGACTGGGAGAGGATCTAATTCCATTGCTGAGTCTGGCATGGGGATTTCTCCCTGTCCGGAAAAAGATGTTGAATTCAACCGAAAGAGCTTATTAAATGCCTTGGCAATTGAAAATAAAGTGTAAAAGTCATACTAAAAAATTATTTTTTACCAGATTTAGTTATGTGTATCCCTTAGCCTGATTAAAGAATAAATAGCAAATCCGAGCACAGGGACATTAAAATGCAGCCGCCTTCTCTTCCTAGGGGTGCGAAGTGCTGACCTCATAAATCATTAGCTAGGTTCCCAACGCCTATAAGAAAGAACCTGCTACACCCCATATTACATTAAATGTTTTGAGACTATTGGGCAACAATTACTTGAGTTTGAATTCAGTTATCAATAAATGTGGTTTAAAATGGTCTCTTAATAAGCATGGTATTAGCACATTTACTATTTACAATGTAAACCAGCTATTGATAATTTGAAAATATTCTGAAATTAATTTTAAACCTCCATCTCTGCTTCAGTTCTGCATATTTATGGTTTCCTCACAACCTTCCTGAAATGGAATTAGAACAAGCCAATAATTTTATTAAAGCTGTAAAGGCTCTGTTAATGCTGCTTTTCTTTGGAGAGGAAATGTATCTGGATGTGATTTTTGCTAAAATGCTATTTCAAATTACTGCATCAAATATTGCAGCAATATGTCTGTTGACAGTTTAATGATTACTGCATTAGATTGCAAAGAAAATGGTCAGATGAACTTACCTGTTTGCTTGGTGAATTTAAAACTTTATTTAAGTCACATAGGAAAATAGAAAATTTACTACAGCTCTCATTTAGCTCAGTTAATCACAAAAATTTGTTGGTTATGCGTAGCAGCCTCGCATGGAAAGCAGGAAAGTAGGAACTTGACTCAATGTGGGGTTTAGTAAGCAGTGTGTGTGTGTGGGGGGGGTGCTGTTCAAGCATGTTTGTAGAAACTTAATACTAAACAGCACATTTCCTGGGAAGGAAAATAAGAACAGCAATAGTTGGGGAAAGAGCAATTAAAAAACAAGCCTAGAAGCTGTGATCATTTTAGTTCTTCCCAAAGATTCTCCGAATCCTTTTCCTAGCCTGGTCTTTGGAAATATTTGAATTGCAAGATAATGTTGCAAGCTTTTGAGATTACTGTGAATTAGAACTGCTCTACTTTGCAAAAATTCCAAAGTGGCTGGTGTGAATTCTTGACACCTGTATAGTCACTCTTTGCAGTGAAATTGGTCAGTGGGAGAAATTAACCAAAAGATTAAATAAAAACAAGGAAACCCAATTGCTGCTCTCCCTCTCTCTCCCCCACCTTAAAGAAAAATTCTTTCAAAGGAATTTGGGTCAGGAAAAGGGTTGTTTTCAATTTTCCCATTGCTGCAACAGTTAACCTTTAATAATGACTGCTTAATATTTAAGAAAATCAAATCGATGGTGGAAATTATTTAATCATTAATATCTCAGTGGGGTTTTAAACTTAACAGTCTTTCCTGTATGGACAAGGTCTAGAAATAACACAAATAAAAGTATTATGCCACACTACATTTACTTTATGAGTTTAGGGTGCATGCATAAAGGGATCATATTTCCCCATATAGTTAAAACACAAGAACTGCAGCAGTACTCATTTCTGAACATTTCTCAATTTAATTATACTTAAATCCAGAAGCACTTTAGGCAAGTTACAAATGAGAGCATTGAGTATAATAAAACCTGTAATAAAGCAACTTAGTACCATCCACCCGGAATCATTGCGATCAGGCACAATTAACAGGAGCATAAATCCAAGACAGAATGGAAAATGTTTGAATCAGTATTATTGTTGGACAAAGACTAGAGAAGGAAGTAATAGTTTTTTAAATGGTAATGCCTGTGTTTGGTAACGATTGCGAAATCTTCTATCTCAGCAGCCCTGGTGCTAATTTGTAAACACAGCCAGACATCATATTGCCTGTCAGTTTCTGCATTAGAAAAAACATGATTTCATTTTACTTTCTAATCACGTTTTGACTGTGACACATAAACCCATCCGTCTGCAAAAAAAAGAAAAAGAAAAAAAAAATCTACTCCAACAAATCTGCTGGACAACAGGAAAACAACCTCAAAGGTTTTTTGTTGGTTTTTATCATTTATATTCCTATCTGATGGCCAAGTTAGGCAGTAGCCCTTTATTTTTTAAAACAAATTACGTTAATTTTTCCATAAGGTGTGTGTATGCCTTTGCTGTTTATCACACTACCTAAAGCGAGTCCAACACTTCCGTTACTCCCACCTCTGTCGTTTCTATTGTTTTTCTGGTTTTTGCTGCCTAAGCTTTGGAATCACTAAAAGTCCGAAGCTACTGAGGTGCCAAAGTAATGCTAGGTGCATTTTAAAAGGACACACTGATTATGAAAAAGACTAGGTACTCCAAAACTTGATTTTAATTTCCAAAGAAAGTTTTATCCCCACCCCCACCTTTTTCAAATGTGAATTATTTGCTGCGGGAGTAGAAATTGGCCTTGGGTGTGCAGTGAAACCTCTTGAGTTGCAAAGCCCCAAATTCCAATAAGCCAAGATGAGTTGTTTATATATAAATGTCACTATAAGGGGGGAATTTCAATTTTACTCCTTCCCCTCCCCCCATCTTGCACAGAATATTCATTTCCTTTTGTTTTGATTATACACTTACATCCATGTGTATCCTTTTGTTGCAGCATGTAGAAGACCCGGGTATTAACATCCCAGATCAAACTGTAATTAAGAAAGGTAAGCCATTTCCTTTTGCATTCCAAGCATGTCTGTACAGGCACAGTGCTCTTTAAAAGAACTTGCAGAGCTGTATTTTTTCAAATACGATTTTCTTAAAGGCTCAGAATTAGCAAATACATAGGCATAGAATAGGGATGCATAAATGATTGGCTTTCAGTAGGTCAGCAATGGCAACAGGCTAGCTTTGTTCTGATTCATCATTTGACTATTTAATTTAATGCTATCGTGACAAATGCGCACGTGTAAATAGTTGAACTGATTTAGAAGTGGCATTTCAATTTTGAAATGGTTTTCATAGTGTAGTTAATCCACTGGGTGAGTGGCCAAGAGTGTGAATAAGTGCAACATGCTAAACGAGTGCAAATAATTTATTATTAATATAAGGGCAGATGATAAAAAGATGTAACACTCCTTAGCGGAGGGGAAAAAACCCAATTTAATTTCTCATTAGCTCTTTGAGGGTTTTTAAAGTTTGTGAATTAGGTTAACAAAATGTTGGCTTTTGGTTAAAATTAACATCTTAAAGATGCCAGGAATGTTAGCTTAATTGTTCATAGCAAAAGTTGTTTAAAGTGTCCAGTGATGTTAATGGATTTGTAACTTGTATTTAGTGAGTAGAAATAAAGTTTACTGGATTAAATGATATTCCCAGAAGCTTTTTTGTTGTTATCGTGGCAATGTTACATTTCAGGACTCTAGGCACCACCAGAGGACGATGCTATATAAAACTGTTCTCATTTCTAACCCCAATCAGTATATTGTTAGCTAGTTTAAAGTTTCATTTTTACATCTGTGAAGTCTTTGTCACATCAAATTAGATGTGCAAGGGATAAATCTTAAGAGATGCTCTTTCCAAGTCGACATGATAATTGGCTCTTTTATTAGTAATCTCTCAAGAGTTCGTTTAACTCCTATTGTCTCTATTAGCCTCCCCAGAGCTATTAATGTCACAAGTGATCTATCCAAAACCTAGAGCCCCCAACTCCCCATACATCTAGAATATCCCCATTAAAGATGGAGGAGTAGGGTGATACGAATGTATGCTTAATATATGTCTCAACGTGGAATTAAAAAATACAAATGCATACTGTACTTAAATGGCTGTGAATGCATCCGAATTATACTGGTGTTGAGAAATGTAACATTAGTACACTTTCTGCTGGACTTGATTTTTTTCTAACATACTAATTAGAAATGGACTACTAATATATATCCTACCCCTTTCCCAATGAAGATGCTTAAGCTGACTATTAACTATTTGCTCAACAAAAAGACATACTACTAGTAATCTATGATAGGCCTGTTTATCCTTCTTTCTCCCAGGATAAGACAGAGCTTGGAATGGTTCTCCAAAACTCGAGCCTTTCTCAAAACTAAACATGGGAAAGGGCCTATTTGTCAAAAGGAGGGGGCATGTGTGGTGTGTGACAACAGAATTCACCACTTCTCAGTTGATGCCTTAACTGAAAATGCTCGTTTACAGGCTAACTTGCCATCTAAATCTGGGCTGATTTTAATTATAGGTGTATAAAGCAATTTCTCCCCAACATTAAACCCCTCACTCCACAAAACTCCAAAGTAGACATAGCTTGCTCTTGGTTTGCAAACGTAACCCTATCCCCTGCACCCTAAACTCGTGCTCAGGCACCTTATCTGGGGCCGACTCTGCTCAGATGCTGAGAGTTTAGAGGGTCACAATTTTACCACCATCTCTCGAAAGCACCCTTGAAGCTAAAAGGAAAGGATCCAGGCAGAAACACAGGTCTGGCTGCTGAGGCTGGTGGGCACAACTCCTGGCCGAGGGGTGAGGCGCGCCAAGGAGCAGTCTTGATCCCCAGAACGGAATAGGGTAGGAGACGGGTGGAGAGCCATGGACTGCAAAAGTGGGGGTTGCGGCGCAAGCCTGGGCGCCTGCTCTGGCCAGGGAAGAAAGTCCCGTCCAGCAGGATTTGGGAGAGATCCTCGACGCCCACACAAGGCCTCCCGGTCTGTCTCCGCAGGCCCCGTGTCCCTGTCCAAGTCCAACAGCAACGCCGTCTCCGCCATACCCATTAATAAGGACAACCTCTTCGGTGGCGTCGTGAACCCCAACGAAGTCTTCTGTTCAGTTCCGGGTCGCCTCTCGCTCCTCAGCTCCACCTCGAAGTACAAGGTCACGGTGGCGGAAGTACAGCGGCGCCTCTCACCGCCGGAGTGTCTCAACGCTTCGCTGCTGGGCGGAGTGCTGCGGAGGTGAGGCCCTGCGCGGCCCTCCCCTCCCTGCTCCGCGGTTCGGGGCAACATTGCGCCTGCGCCGGAGCAGCGACGCACACGGGCTTCGCGCCACGGCCCTCCTTTCGCGGGAAAAGAAAAGGGCGGAGGGAGGGCGTGGAACTGGATGGATGGGAACTGGAGGTGGGGCGAGGCGGCGCGCGCCTGCGCCCTCCGCCGGCTTCCCGCTCGCGGGGGTGGGGTTCTGGCGCGCGCTCGGGTAGGTAGCGGCTGCGCGCTCACTGATCCACCCGGCCCCGCCCTCCCAGCCCTGCGCGCAAGCGCAGCTTGTGTCGCCCGGCTCTCAGTCCCCGCAGCTGCAGCAGTGGGGCGCCGTGCAGCTGCCTATTACCTCCTTGCGCACACCTTGCGGCGCTGGAAAACTTCCTGTAGCGCTCTTCACTTTTCCTTACCTCCGTGTAGGATCTCCGACGGTAATCCGTCGTTTCTTGAATAGGGTTTTAAGTGGAACGCGGTGACTTTTTCTTGAGTCTGCACGCCACGCCCGCTGGTGGTTGCCTCGGACGGGCAGTGACTCCCCGTGCCCAAGGCACTCACTAAGTGGTTGTGATGTAAGGCAGCCCCGAAGTGCCAGACATGCAAGGCACGTTTAAGTGCACTTCGCGTAGTCTACGGACGAATGCGTGTTTCGTCCGTGGCCAGGGATTCTCATCTTACCTCCACGGGGTCAGAATGATTTCATTTCGTAGATAAGATTTTATGAGGGTCAACTAGGTGAAGCATCTTCCCTCAGGGCAGGTTTTTCCCTCCTGTGGGCTTCTTTTTTTCCAGGGTTCCAGCCAGTGTTGTGAGTGGTGGGTCTTGTGTTGAATTTTCCCAGATATTAATTTCTGCCTTAAAAAAAATTTAGACCAAAACTTGATCTTTTTTGATATTTACTTATTTGCCTATGAGACTTTTAGTTCTGTTCTAATGGGTATATCACATACAAAGCCTATAAAAACATTTTTTGGAATGTTTTTAACATCAGCTATTTTAATCTTCTTCCTTCACAGTCACTTTACCGTCCTTTCGAAATCTTTCACTGTCACAGATCTGAATCCGCCCTCTGCCTTTTTTCCCCTTCCCCCATACCCAATATTGGAGGCTGTTTACCTAGGGGAGTATAATCTAATCCACACAATTAAAGAGCACTTGAGTAGGGAATAAAATCTGAAATTAATTAATTTGCTGTTTTATTTAAACAATTTATCTTAACCACTTTCTGATTATGGGAGTCTATTTAGACATATATTTAGAACTGCCTCCATTGTCTCTGAAATCGGTGAAATTTTTAAAGGCTGTTATCAGCTTTTGACATTTCCAGTTAGGCTGATGACATGGCATGTAAACAGTTGGTGAAGTGAATTTCCCACTGGGGCTAAAGCCGGAGCAAGAAACGTGAGAGTGATGATAACTTTGGTTACTCTGAACAACCTAACAGCAGATCTTACAAAGACAATTTAAGGACCCCATTGGGATTTATGTGAGTGTAACAACAGGGAAAGTATACAGTAATCAATTGAACTGAAAAATACCTCAAACCCTAGAGGTGAGACCTGTTTTTGTTTGTGGTTCTTTAGAGAGTTGGGAATCAAAACCTTCCATCCTGCCACAATAGTTGCAATAATAACTAAACTACAGGGGTGCTTTACAGTTTAATAGGCATTTATCTCCTATGATCTTTCTGTACCAATTCTTCCTAGGTTTCCCTCCCTTGAATGTTTCTAGGCTATAATTCCTAATTTTTAAAAGCACATTTTAGGAACTTGTCAAAATTACTATAATGTGATGCAGAGCAACCCAGTGTTTTCTAAATCCCTTTCTCGCCTATATTTGTGAAACAGGGCGAAGTCTAAAAATGGAGGAAGATCTTTAAGAGAAAAACTGGACAAAATAGGATTAAATCTGCCAGCAGGGAGACGTAAAGCTGCCAATGTCACCCTGCTCACATCACTAGTGGAGGGTAAGCGAGTCTACTTGCTAACAAGAAGGGAACTTTCTTCTGGGAAAATGGATTAATACTTAGTGACCAGATGTTTGGCTATACTTTGTGTCAATTGGGCAGTTTCATTTTTTCCAGAGAATAAAGCAGGAAGTGAGTGGAATTCTTGCATGTCAAAAAAATACTTGCATTTATTCCTAGCCTCCTTTCCTCTTCCCCTCTGCCACAAAATTATGCCTCCCCAGCTCAATTCTGACCTAAACAATGTGAAAATTTAAGAACTGCATATTCTCCAAGTTCCTGTCTCCTTTATAGAGCTCAGCAGTAAATCACTTAAGATATTCTGACATCTGCATTTGAGAAATGCGTGACCATTACTTCCTGAATTAATTTGGGAATCTTTGACCTGCATCCTGATTTAAGACCGTCCTGAAAGCTCAGGGTTATATGCCCTTTGAGTTTTTGTTTTCCAAACATATGCTTCCGTATCTGTCCTTTAATTGTGCTTCTTTACTGGAGGGGAAGAAAAGTGAGTGATTTTAGATCTTGAATTGTTTGGATGGGAAAAGAAAAGAGAAATATAAGCATTGCAAAAAGTTTCTCCTGGCAGTTTTAAACACATATGCATGCATTTTAAACACACATACCTGCTTCCAAACCCCTCGGAACAAAAGTGGACCCTGTCCTCACTCCCTGCTCTAGATGAACTGTCACCAGAATCTTCTCACATTCCTGCTTCCTCTAGATGTCTGTGAAGTTTTTCTGATACGAAACTGGCTTAAGTTTGAATGTGTTTAAATAAATGTATAGCTCTCTTGCATCTCCCTTTGTGTTCTTTTGGAAATGCCTTATGGCTATAGGAAAAAAGGCACTTCGATTATCAGGCAGATTTCAAAACTGCCATTTATATTTAAAGAAGGTATTTTATCTTATTTAAATTTTGTATTTGAGGAAATAAAGTACAGTTAAATTCAACTTTTGGCTTTGTAAATAAACTAAAAATGTTTAAAACCATAAATTTTAGGAGGAATACTATGAACCATTTATTAATGGTGTCAAAGATGACAATAACATAACTGTTAAATAATAAGCAATTGTTCAGTGCCAGAAACTACAGTAGCATTTTATTTATTAAAAGTAATACCAATACATAACCCTCTATTCATACTCCAAAAGAACTATATCCAAAGAAAATGGTAGTAGTAGCTTCAGGTGTAGTGTGAGAGTACGTATGGGCTTGGGGGTTGAGTCCTGTAGCAGGGAGGCAGTTTCTGGAGAACTGTTATTGTTTGTGATCCGCTCCATTTTATGGAAACAAGCTCTGCGGAGAGGGCTTTGATGCTCTAATTGGCGCATGCGTTCTTCCGGAGCTGGAGCTAATGGCAGGAAGCCCTGCAGTAAAAACCAACTGGTTCAGGAAATTAAAACCAAAGATTTGAAAATCAACAACACAGACAGACTCAGTGGAGTGACCCTCAAATCCTCTTGGTTAATCGGTTTGGATGAACAGATAATTATATGCGATCAAGTTAAAATGTAAACCCTAAGTTGTTACCTTGCAGAAAAGCTCAAGGAGTAATTATGAATACCATTTATAAATGTGTTGATAGGTGTGAGGTTGGAATACCAGAAATGTTCTAAAAAGAAGTTGGGAAAATGTTATCAGGGTGGGGGATGAGACTAGGGGGTAGTGGGATGGGATTTACATTTTCAAATTATCTCAGTCTTCTAGGATAAGCGGCCTTTTTTTTTTTTTTTTTCTGATAACTACATCCACCAGATCTTACAGAGAAGGAAATAAAATGCCTGCAATGAGAAAACAAGTATTTTTGTGTTTCCTTCAACATCTGGCTTAAGAAAATAAGGGAGTTGGGAGGAAGTTTTGATCCCAACTCTACATTCTCTTGCACTCGCCTCTCTCCTCTCACCTCTTTGCCAGGAGAAGCCGTCCATCTAGCCAGGGACTTTGGGTACGTGTGTGAAACCGAATTTCCTGCCAAAGCAGTAGCTGAATTTCTCAACCGACAACATTCCGATCCCAATGAGCAAGTGACAAGAAAAAACATGCTTCTGGCTACAAAGTAAGGCGTTTACCTCTTCAGGGTCTCTATGTCTCATTGTGAAGAGAAACAAAAATCAAAAATGTTTTTTTGCTCTCACTTTTCTTTTCCTTTTGCGTTAATCAGTTTATTGTTGTAAATATTAAAATTGCAGCACAATCTGATAAACCATGATCTATTTTAAAGGGGAGTTACAAGTAATATTGCTCCTGTATTTCTGTCTTTTTCCTCTCTCCTGCCTCATCTTCCCATTAAAAATAGTAATAATAAATATGTGTGGGGGTAGAGGATAGTAGGGGTTTGATAGAAGCTGAGTGTGGATTTGTGACAGTGTTGTTTTAGAAACACCAGAATCAAGTCCTTAAAGGGGTAGCAGACTTGCCTTTATCAGTTTTTGTCTTCTATCAATGTCCTCCAAGTGCAAGGATTAAGTAGTGGCCTACAAAATATGCAAGCCAGAAGCTGTCCTAGTTTCAATCCTAATCCCTTATCCCACTTCTTGTCTTCCTTTCTCCTCCCTCCTGGAAAGTGCCACACACAAACATATAGACACATTCCCCACGAGTTTCAGCCCACAGGTGAGATGTCAAATAGGTTTCAAAATGGCCCCAAGTTATAGTCCCATGGGTGCCTGTGCTGAATAGTCTCCAGGCGGTGTGTGAAAAGAAAATGACTGTCCTGGTATGTTTTCTGGAAATTAAAAGGCTTGTTTGGAAGCCCTTAATTATCAAAGTTGATGTCACAGGAGGGCATGGAACCAAAGGGCAGAGGCTGAGGCCTCAGGCAAGACAGTTTCTCGCCTGGGGACATCGGCTGGCTTTTGGGAAGGTGGTCTGTCAGTGTTCCCCATTCTCCCTTCTCCCTACTCACCACCCGCATCCTCAAGGCTCCAGCTAGTTCTTATTTCCCAGATTCAGAGCCAGAGCTTCCAGTGTGCAGGCCTCATCTGACTGTATTTCAACTCTCTCCCCTTAGCTTCACAAGCACACTCATACTCACAGTTTCCCCCAGAGTTTTATGTTACTTCATTTTGATGTGTAGGACAAGATGTGGAGTGGAAATTGATAGGTCTTTTCCCCAAAACCATTCTGAATTATGCCGAAGTAATAGGTTTTTCATGCCTTTGTTAAAAAAAGGCAATATATTCCCAAGAAAAGTTTTGCTTTTCTGTTCACGTGCAACTGACTTAAAGGCGAGTGAGTGGAGGTTTCATCCCACAGACTGCTGCTGAGCTCTCTGGAAGATCAGACAAGAAGGGCTGGACAGCTTCTGGCTGCTTGCTGTTGGCTATTGAAAAGGGGCTTGTGTTTGACTTCTTGTCCCTCTTACTCTCCTTTGTTGCTCTTCTCATGTGCGAAATGTTTTCTGGTATCTGTGATGTTTGGTGTAGCTGAGAGAAGGAGCGGGGAGAGAAACAGGAATTGGTGGAAATATCAAGGAAGAACAGGTATTTCAGTTGACACTGCTGGATTTTCCAGCATGTGGCCACTGCAAGGCTGTCTCTGGAGCCAGGCCCTCGGCTGGATCAGGTCAGTGTCTGCTGAATCCCGGGGGAAGTAACTGCAGGGAGAAAGGTTCTCTTTGCTGCTGCTGGTGCTGCCGCAGGAGAGTCTCACATCTCCCTCTTTCTCTCTGCTTCACTTGTGCTGCAGACAGATATGCAAAGAGTTCACCGACCTGCTGGCTCAGGACCGATCTCCCCTGGGGAACTCCCGGCCCAATCCTATCCTGGAGCCTGGCATCCAGAGCTGCTTGACCCACTTCAACCTCATCTCCCATGGCTTCGGCAGCCCAGCTGTGTGCGCAGCGGTCACGGCCCTGCAGAACTATCTCACGGAGGCCCTCAAGGCCATGGACAAAATGTACCTCAGCAACAACCCCAACAGCCACACGGACAACAGCGCCAAAAGCAGTGACAAAGAGGAGAAACACAGAAAGTGAGGCTCTCCTCCTGCTCTGCCCCCTCCCTTGCCTCACCAGCCCCCTTCCTTCCCCAAGAGCTCACCCACTCAGTCTTCCCCCACCAACCACCACCAGCAGGTGACAGCTCCGGGATCAGCAACCCCCACTGCTGCTGCTGCTGCTGCTGCCACCGCTGCGCCTTCGGTCCTCCAGTCTGGGAGTCTGGGGACGGCTCTCCACTGTCAGTGGGGCAGCCTCTGCTGACTCAGGCCCCTGCCTCAACTTCCCCCATCAGAACCAACTCCCCTTTGCCCTCCTGTGGAGCCTAAGAGAACAGAACAGGCCGGTCATGAAGCCAGCAAAGAAAAGTTCTGTCTGGATTTGTGAACTTTTTTTAAAAAATAACAACCCCCTCCCCCACAAATCAACAACAACAACAACGACAACAAAAAAATTAAAACTTTTTTCTAAAAAAAGAAAGTAAAATTTAAAAAAATTATACGAGCTTCATGGGACTGAATCACCACCTTCCCTTACATACTTCAGTTCAGATTGTAGCCATACTTTAAAAAAGGCAAAAGGATAATGACACTTTTATCAGTATTGTGAATAAACTTGAACACAAATACGAAGTTCCATGTCATGTCTCAGTTGTAGAAGTTTTTCCTCTTTAAGGTAAAGCAACCAACTTGAACTTTCTCTGGCAACACGATTCAGTCATATAAGGGAATCAGTGTTCATGTCTATGTATATATTTATTTATGTGTAATTTAATGGGAAGTGTAAATATGGTGCATCTGTTTTAAGCCTTTTTTTTTTTAATTTATCTGGTGATCTTGTTTACCTCTTGTTTAGTGGGTTTTGAATTTTCCCCATTAGTTCTTCATGTGGTTCATGGTACTTAGAAATTCAAGGTTTGGGGGATTCTTTTTTTTTCCTCTGGGATTCATGAATTTAGCATGTTAAAGATGACAATGAAACAGCTGGATAAAAAACAAAGTAAAATTTTATATACAATTAGAATTACATTTAGCTTTCCATTGAAAGAAAATTTGATATTGGACCCTGGAAAGATTTTTAAACTTGAGTGGTTTCATAACCCTTTAATGTATTGTGAGGAGGGGAAAGAAGTTAATTTTATTCCACTCTCCTCCCTTAAAAGCATCATTTGAGCAATAAATAAGTATTGTCTTTAAACCAAGGGTTAGGGATTTTTCCTTTTTCTCTTTTTGTTCAAAGAACTTCAAACATTTGGGACCACCTGGTATTCTGTATTTTCACTGGCCATTTTGGAAGCAGTTCTGGTTGTATTGTATTGAGTTGTGCTGGCAGTAGTTTTCATGCCTGTCAATGTATCATAGTCCTTTGTTGCCCAGATAAATAAATATTTGATACGCTTTATGTCGATTTTTTTTTTTTATTCAGTGGCTGTCTTTACCCAGGCGTATTTTTGTTCTTGGCAGTATTTTTTATTCAGTATGGTTACAGTAATTGAGTTTAACTCTCCCTTGGCAATTGCTCCTTGCAATAAGCAGCTGAACCCATTGTTTCCCTCAAGTATAATAAAAACTTACTTTCAACTTGGAGTTCAGAGCAGGGTATCATTTAGATATTCCACTGAGTCTGTATTCAGACAAATGACACAATAAAATCCAATGTATTCTTTTGGAAAAAAAGATTGTACTGCTAGAGGAATGACACTACCCTTTTCTTACTAGAAACATTAATTCTATTATTAAAAAATAAAGTTATTTTATTTATGTTGATCCTTTAGGTTTTCATTTGTGTTTTGGAAATCTAAATATAAACCTTCAGAACTAAACATTAAACATGACAAGAAAGATGGAGAACAGAAGATTCTCCCCTATCAACTGTTTTGTAATCTGACTCATAAAATAACTGAAATTTAGATTGTTAGTTCATTAACACAAAGGAAATAACCTCCTTAGCCTTCACTTGCTAGCTCAGACTTCTCAGTGGCTGAGACTGTGTTAAATGAGCTAAAAACTAGCTCTAGTTTTCTGAGAGGAAAAGGAATATTGGCAGAAATGTATGTGGGACAGAGAAAGAGAAAGCAAACTGTCTCCCATTTATTTTACTATTTTATTTGGAGATAAATTCACTCCTGTGATGTTCTTAGTAGTATTGTGTTAGCAGAGGGGAGTAGGAAATTATGTTGATTCCCAAAATTGTTTCTGTCTGCTCCTAAATGCCGACCCACCCCTTTCTATCACCATAGGACTCCTCCTAGAACCTTTTAGAAGTATAAAATGTTCTCTGAGGTTGAGGTACCGTGGGGAGGCTGGGGGAGGGCCTTTGCAGACCTTTCCTATCTGTCTTCCACAATAACAGGACTATGTGCTTAGCTGTTACAGAGAAAGGACTTCCTGTACATAAAAATGGTGAATTCAGAGCTTTTTAAACTGATTTGAAAAGTCTGCTTTGGAAGTGAGAAGGATTTCTAGTGATTTTTCCAGAAGAAAATGGAGGTGGTTGACAGGAAGGTTTATAGAAAAAGTCATAGAAAAAGTATCTGGGTATAGGTATAATCTGCCTACTGGAGATGTAACATTTGTTCATCCAGTTTGACATTCCGAAGGACTAAGGAAGCAAAGCATTAGGCAGTGTCCATTTTGCAGCCTTTTGCTTTCTAATCTCCTTATGGAAGGCAGTGTAAAATCAATCCCGGCAAATGAATGAGAGTTGGTGGAGCCTAAATTCTATTTTCCAAAGCCAGAGAATTCGTAACAATGGTGGTGGTTTTTTTTTTTTTTGTTTTTTTAATTCAAATGGGAAGTGTATCCTCAGAACGCAAGAAGGCAATTGTTTTTTAAAGCGGTTATTTATTATTTCCTAGAGAGACTGTTTAACTGTAACGTAGATGTAACAAAATAATGAGGCGAATGAACCCTAACTGTACATACTCTTGACAGAAATGAAATGCACACAGCATCGTAGCAGGTGAAGTGAAGCATTGTCTATCAGGGCTGTTTTTCTTGGCTGCATCTCAGATTGTGTGGGGGGATCCTAACCTCAGGCACAATAGCATTCATAAACAGCCATACATTGCTGCTCTTTCTCCAACGACACATAAATACTCATTTTAAAACGAAAACAATCTTATTAAATACCATTCATTCATATCTGGATTTACAGATGCTTGTTATGTTGGAAAACCTGAACCCAATATAATCCTTGCATCCTGAAAAAGGCAGAAAGAAAATAGTGGGTTAGAACATTACAAGGTCGTTATAAACAATGGTTTCCAAAGGCACAGAATTAATTATTTTTATTCTGTAGTTGGACATTTTGAGGACTATGATATTGCCACTTCTTTTTCTTTAGCAAAAAATTTAAAAGAAGTTATGTCTCCTTTAAGAGGTGGAAAGATTAGAGGGGTTATTATTAAAAATAATTTTTATGGGACTAACCATAGGCTATATGGATTTTGGCTTTTTCTGATGTAACCAATGGTGATTATTGGACAGGTAACATGCTTATTATATACTAACAAAAGTGATTATCTTTGAATTAAGTCAAATTAAGATACGTGATTGAATTGTAAGAATGCTTGCCAGGCTATGCTAATCACCACACCCAATTTTTGTGGGAACACAGTGCTTCTTCATTACCCCTTCTATTCTCCTACACCCTTTGAAAATCATGATCCAACCCATTCCTCCCCAAAATCGAATATTAATATAATTTGAGTTCTTGATGGAACTACCATCAGAACTGCAATGCCCCGCAGCTGAAATAATATTTAAAATAGAAGGGATTTGACATTTGAGAAGTCAGTGGCTTGAAATACCCAGTTGTACTTAGCTAATTCAGTCCTTAACCTCTGGTTTCAAATAAATCAATTACAGTCGATTCCACTTCAGTTCAGAAGTGCACAGGGTTTTAGTTAATTGAATACATTTTATTCACTTGCTAGGAATATTCATTTATCAAAATTCCAAATTTAATGTACATTTCTTTACAACTCAGGTTATGTTAGGCTGTAGAATCAGATCAAATTTGCCCTGGTTCTCCCCAAGTCCTGCTTAAAATCTAAATTTCACCACTCTTTATGAAACATTGTCTCCCATTCCTTTCTCAACCAAATGTAAATTTATAATAATTCCATGTCAGGTAGGAGAGCTGTTTTCCTCCACAAAGAAAAAAATCATGTGGTCATCAGCCCTGCATTAAGTTTAAATAGGTTAAGAACAGAGCTGGATTAATTAAGTTTTTTTAAAGTATTGACCTGAAATTAAAAAAAAAAATTACGCATGGTTTCCATTAGAGCTTAACTTTGCTGCAGCTGACAGGTATGACAGCTTTTTGTGGTCTTAAAGCCACAGGCCCCTTTTTTTAACCCTCTCTCTTTCCCTGCCTCCCCCCTCCGGCTTTTGGAGAAGTGCTTGAATAAATAGTGAATTGTTAACTGAAAGCAATACGGTTAAATGTGCCTAAATGAAGTTGTGCTTTAAACAGATATTGATGTATGCAGTGTTTTATATTTATTGTTTGTAGCATCCTGCTGGCAGCAGTTTACTGTTTGGAAAGGAAAGGGGTTAATTAGCGTCATTATCAATCACTAATGCTTGCCTAACGTGTCCAAAGAATAATCAAGTTAGAGGACGGCATGAAGCCAACAGCTGCTTCATCCCAGTTACAGATCTCCTAAGCCTCCCAGTTATGGGGTTGGGGGTGGAATGTGGGGGAGGGGGAAATGAAGTGAGGGGAAGACTCCTCATTGCTTGGGTAAAGGGGCTATAAAAATCAGGTCAACTCACTAGAGATCCAAGAGGCAGAAAGTACAACATAAATAACTAGCATTTTCATTCTCAGAGTTACAGGTGCAGAGATGGCAGCCGTCCTGAGGCAAGAGTACTAACATTTGTCCTTTAATTGGCTTGATTATACAAGTTGGCCACTTGAAGAAACACATCCATATTTCCCTATTGCTTAGTGCTACATGGTAAAGCAAACAAACAAACAAACAAAAAACCCTAAAATGCAAGGAGGAGGAGGAGGTGGAGGAGAGGAGGAAGAGGAGAGGGAGGAGGAGGAAAAGGAGGAGAAGAAAACCCACATATACCACAGAGAAACCCAAGTTAACTCCAAACATCACCCAACCACCCATCTCAGAGGAATGAAACCACAGAACACAGCAGGTAATAGCAGTTCTCACACTTCTATATCACCTCTTAGAATGTTTAGGGATATTTTTCCTTGTGAATGTCAAGGAACAATTCTTTTTATGTTAAACTTGGTTGCTGCACATGTATGCTATCTCAGCTTTCTATTGTTACTACTCTTAATGATACTTTTGATACATCATGAAAGAGAAACTGAAAAAGTTTGACTTATTATGGGTGCCTCTTTAGAAGCTTGTCTTTAAAAACATTATTTGTAAGTTAACCATTAGTTAGAATGAAATACCCCATTAATGATGAGAGTTTACTCAACTGTTTTTCTGAAGGCAGAGACAAATTAGTGTGAGGTGGAGTATTTATAAACAGAGAGAAGTTGTATGATTGGACAAGACATGGGTTTCTTTCTATAAAAGCATTTGTCCAAACTCATGTTTGTCTACATGGACATAGATGAAAAACTTTCTCAATCAAATCACAAACATAAGTTAGGTCCCCACCCAAAAAAGTAACTATTGCTCCCTTGGAGTGCAGCGGGGCAGCTATGAGAATGGGAAGAGAGATGAATGTTGGGATGGAAAACTGTGTAACACATGTTTATGGGAAGTTTCTTTACTTAAAAAATAATATTCTGTTCCTTAGAATCATGATTAAAAAGAAGAAAGGAGGGAATACAAATGATTTTAGGCTGAACCTGGGGCCTCATAACTAAACTTTAAGTATTATTCATGTGTAAAACTATTTTTCATCTTGGATGCCTGAAAAAGTACAGCACTAATTTTGATTTCACAGAGAGATTTATTTCTTAACAAAAAAGCAACACTGTATTGCTGAAGAAATCTGTTCAAGAAAAAGGAAGCTCAGGGAGATGACCTTTCTATAGTGGACACCTGAGAATACTTACAAGAAGAATTTCTCTTTTCTTTCCTTCCTTCCCTTCTTCCTTTCTTCTTCCCCTCCCTCCTTTCCTGCCACTCCCCTCTCTCCCTCTGTTTCTCTTCCTTCCCTTTTTCCTTCCTCTCCTCTCTGTGTCTTCATTAAACACAAGAATGAATCTGACATCTAAGAGCAAACTTCCTATGATTAGTTTGACTCCATTTAGAGGTAGGGACATTTTCAACAGCAAGGCGGGCATTTTTTTTAAGTGGCCCAATTTCATACTATGCTTTCACTGCATGTGATTTTACTATGGAAATAAATATTATATCCAGTAACAACCCCAAACACGAGCCCTCAAAATGAAGGTGGAGTCTCATGGTCTAGCCTCTCTGTGTGCAATCCTGGCACGCTGTTCGCTGGCTCATCGCAACTCTCAACTTTTACAAGTGAAAAAGCAGGGTGCATGCAACGTTTTGTCTAGGTATACATCTCTCCAAGCTCTCTCTTGTGTTGTTCCCTCTCATCACCCTTTAAAATCCAGCCTGTCCTAGGGAAATATGCACATTTGTATGTATAGAATTTATATTTATGTTTGAAGCATTTGGTCAAACTAAATTTAGCTAATATAGCTTAAAAGATTTTTTCCCCCTGAGGCACTGAGTTCATGCTAGGATCAAATTTCCGTTTGCTTTGTCAGCTACCAAATCCTATTTCAGGATCCCCCCTCCCCTGTCTTTTTTGGAGTCCCCAAGTCTGGTCTGAGCCTTTGTCCACAGCATGGAACCGGTCCCAGCGCCTGATCTCAGCTCCGGGAGCCAGGACTCCCTGCCCAAGAGGAGGCAGCGTGGTCCGCACCCCTCGCTGCGTCTGGTTCGGCCCACCCAGACCCCTTCCGGCCTCCCAGGCGCGGGCCTAGCTAAATTCCTCGAATAAAAAATCTCCCACGCACTCCTTTGGAGTAGAAGCAATTCGCAACTTGATTCTGATGGCCTGACGTTGGAGGTGGGAGGCGGGCTCTAGTGAAGGTGGAATGGGGGATATCAGGTTCGAGCTTGGGGTCGGACGGAGGTGGGGTCGGGGTGCAGGGACCTGGAGGGCAGCCGGGGAAGGTGTGCGAGGCCTGGGAGGTGGTCACCAGCGCTCGCGTCAGGATTTGACCCAATTAAGCTGCAGTAATTCCTGAGAAAGAGGTTTGGGAGTTGCCTGCGCCTCCAGCCTCCCTTCGCGTGCTTACAGGGCCAGTGAGCGGGAGCCGGGAGGCTCCAAGTCAGAGTTTTAAGGGCCCTTTTCACAGGAACAGCGCTTTAATTAATGACTGGAGGAGGAAAGATCGGGAAAACTTTCTGGCTCCAAGCCTCAGAAGGCTGCACGAAATTTCAGCATCCTTGGCCCGGATACCTTAGCAGATAGAGCCGCGCGCGGAGCTTTATTATGATCACCCACATCCTTTCTCTCCTACCAGGCCTTCCAGAGCTTTGCACTCCTCACCCATTTTACTAGACGTCTAACTGCGGGACACCACTCCTGAGGCAAGGGCTTCCCTTCATCTAGACCCAGGGCGCGGCAGGGAACCCGCGCAGCTGCCCCAGCTCCGCCTGCCCACCGCAACATTGACCGTTAGCCACTTGAATCTTTGAAAAGTCATTAACACCTTGTTTTATTGCAACAATTTGGTTGACCTTCCAATACTCGTCAGAGGAAACATCCAGGACTGAACTACCTTAGCAGTGTGAAATTTTATGGGGAGAGCATTTACATGACCCAAGCACAGATACCCCATTATGATGACCCGAGAAGAAAGCCTTGGGTGGCGCTCCTGGCCAATCCCAGGCCCATTTGCACCTCGGGGCTTCCTTTCCTCCCTCCTCCTGGCTCCCACCTCCCAGCTTGCCTTTCCCTCCCTCCTCCCCCTTCCTCTCTTTGTAAAAATGCACTCCGACTTTGGGGCGGAGATGGGGAGACTGACAGGGCTGGACTGGGGAGGGGGGCTTCGCAGATAGTTGATATTCCGAGTCCAGCCGCTCTCCGCGCTCCCATTCTCTAAGCTCAGCCGGGGGGAAGTGTCGCCCCGGGCCAAACATATGCTTCTTTCCAGTGCGCTAATCCACCTTCAGCGTGGAAGCATAATTGCTCGAGTGTCCATGGATTCACGGCGCTTTGTCCCTCGCTGGCTCCCATCAGCCCTGGCACACGCCATTTCAATCAAATCTTTTCAGAAAACTGTCTCCTTTTATCAAGTCCCAGCCCTTGCGAACGATGGGAGCATTTAACAAAACACCCTCCGTCTTAGACGCCCGCCTCCTTCAGCCCAGGCAGAGCAGGGAGCTGCGATTATTGCAACAACTTTTCATTGAGTTCAGCATCTGAGAGGGGGGTGTGGGGGTGTGGGGAGAAGAGGAAGAGAGGAGGGGAGAGGAGAGGAGAGGAGAGGCGACACACAGAGAGAGAAACATCAGCATCTCAGACCCCAAACACATCTCTTTTTCTAAAAAGCCTTTGGTGTCAGGTGGTCAGGTGTATGGAAGAAAAGGTCAAATGTCACCCTTAAAGAGAAAACATATTTCATTTCAATCATATTTTTCTTTGAAATTACAGAATTGACGGCCTCTCTGGAGTGTTTGGGCAGTCCAGTGGGATAAAAAGACAGGCAGAAACAAGCTCAGCGAAATGGGCAGAAACTGGGAAGGATATTATTGGTAGTCTAGCAAAAAGGTCTGACCAAAAAAAAAAAAAAAATCTCTAGCACTGATTCCCAGATACATATGTAACCCCTCTTTTGTGGCCTGTGACTGGCATAAATAAAGGTTGAATCTGAAGATCTCTGCCTTATGATAATACCCTCTTGGTAAATATGGAATTCTTACACACCCCTGATTTAATATTTTGACTGGATTCCTAGCTTCAGGAGAAAAAGCTTTTATTGATTAGGAGAATAAAAGGGGGGATGTCAGAGTGAGGGACAAACTCTGGAAAAGACCTTAGAAGCTGATATGGAAAAATATTTTTGATGCTGTAGAAAAAAGTAATGAAGCCAAATGCAAAAGATGAAGCATGAGGTTTGATTTTGTGTAGCAATTATTATGTAAATACAAACAGAAAAGATTATAATTCTATTATAGAAACACAGCTTTGCTCTTGTTTATAAAATGAGAACGTCAAGAGTTATGAACAGTTTTCTTCAAATCTCAAATCTTAGGGACTTAGATAGTTTTCCTTCTGCAACAATTAATTTCATGATGATCGAGAAGAAGAAAGTCAACATAAACAGCACTTGTTATAAGCCTTAGAATACTGCAGGCCTTTATGGCATAGAACTCCATGCCACTTTTTGGTACTTCCTGTTATTCCTCACATGTCCAGGCTAAGGAAGATTGTGAAATGCTTGAAAATGATAAGTTCCTCCTACTCACACGGGCCCTTCAATGCCAATCCCACTATCCTTTGTCCACTTCCAGAACCAGATGAAGTCCCTGAGGTCTCTGGGACTAACCAAGTGGATGAGCCAAGTTTGCTGTAATGTCAAGGTCTAGGTATTTATTATAACTCAGATCCACTATGACAACAATGTTAATAGATGATTGGATATGGGCTGCTTTAGTTATTCTAAAATATTCAGGCTGTGGGATTGGAAGAGATAGGAATTTGGGGAGAAGGCTGTCCTAACTCATCCTGGAAACTAGAAAATGAGACTCATATGAACTTCATAGCTTGAGAACAAGAAGTTACTTTGTTACAGTTATGAAACAGTAAAGAATGGATGAAATCCTTCAAAGACTAAACCTCATCAGGGGATTTTCAGGGGAAAGAGAGAGTGATTTTGAAATTTTTATTCATTTGCTTGTATTATGATCTTTTTGTAATTATAGAACAAAAGAAAGACACAGTAACACCAATGTCACTTCCAATCCTTTTTTCATCCCTGCAGTAAGATGTGGGTGTGGATTCAGTAGGAAGCAGTAATCTTAGGAAGGAGAAAAATGTTAAATACTAAACACCAGGATGGCAAGAACTGTAAGAACCCTCTAGTGGGAGAGACTGCACTCAATGAATATAGTCTTGCATATTCTCTTTATTTCTCACCCACACTCTCCATACCCAGTTGAATGGAAGGACCTGAGATGATAGGTTCCAAGTAGGAAAACTGTTTTCTGGAATATCAGGGAGCATGAGAGTGATGAGTCCTAACCTTGAGGATATTTCTCCAATCCAAAATGGTCTTGAAGATACTCATGAAGTTTGAAGGCTGGGAACTGAGTGGGTTTCTTCTCTTGCCCCAGGAAACAAAAGCAGGTGGCTCCTGCATCTTGAGTTGCCTGACACAAGGTGGGGGTGGGGAGATCCATTATGAGAAGTTGATGAACTCCAGGGGACTTCCCACCACCCCTACCACTGCACCTATAAAAGCCCCAGGAACAACAGAATAGAGAAAAGTACTGAAGAGGAAAACCTAAAATTAAACTAGCTCATTAATAATGAGACCACTCTTAGAGTTTTTTTAAACACTCAAAGAGATATTGATCTATCCAAGACTCCACATAGACCACTGATATCTAACTCTGTTTGAGGCTGGGAAGCTTGAACTGGCACTGCCCCTTCACGCCCTAGGAGAGCCTTGTGTTCCTCAGTGATATGGCTTAGAAAAGGAAGGATGGACCTGTGTGTTTCTGAAGAGGACTTCTGCCACTAATTCAGCCAGGTTTGAGGGGAAGGCTGGAACAGGGAGTTGCCTCAGAGAATCTTGGCATGGAAAATCCCTTGTTATACCCTCTAGTATAACTCTCAGTCCTTGGAAGTTAGTGCCGCATCAAAAGAATCAAGTCACTGGTCTGTGACTCTGTGAAGCTAGAGCTGCTAAGGAAACGTATCTCAATGAGTGTCAGTAAATTTGGAGAAAGCTCTTCTAAGGGAAGGGAACAATAGTTCAGAGAATTCTCTTGAATTTCTCTTCCAATTCATCTTCTTCCCCTCTCTCCCACTGAGTATTTTGGCTGAACTTAGTGTTTCTTTGTATTTCCCTCCTTTGCTGAGAAAATCTTAAGAACCTTCCTGAAGATTTAACCACAACCCTTACTGAATCTGGCTTATGAAAACCAGACTTCTCTAAGAGACGGGTCTTCTGGCAGCAATTAGTCTGACTTTTCTTTAACAAAATTCTTTGTAATGCCATTCAGAAAATGGTTGGTAGGAGTTTGTGGCAGGGAGTGTGTTTGTGTGTGGGTGGGTATGGGAGGAGGTAGTTGAGGTGGGGGATGGTGTCCACAGAAGGCCAATTTGTTTGATTTGGTGGGGAAAAAAAATTCCCAATGTTAGCACATTAACTTTGGGAGCTGTGAAATATTTAATTAGTGCACTGGTTGGGATCCTATTAAAACTGGCTCTATTTCTGAAGACTGCCCTGAAAATCAGCTTGTTCCTATTCTATGTGCAAAGTACAAAACAACATTGCCATCTCTCCTTGACACTGAATTATTCCAAACAGTTTACCAAAGGAATTTATCTTTAAAAGCAGGACTGCCTGGAACAAGCAAATCAGTGAATATTTGAAGGTAGAGGCTATGGGTGGATATGAGAAAAGAGTGAGAGAATCCAGAGGAGTGAGGCAACCACAGTCTGTCACCATCCCAGCAGTGACTTCTCTGTTTCTGACTCCTGGGTCAGCAACACAGCCCTGGAAAAGCCTTCCTATTGCTCTCCTTTCCTACGTGTATTTAAAAATCCAACCCCACAACATACACACAACAAACAAGAGACCTATTCATTGAGTCTGCAAAGCCACCTTCTTCTACTGGTTATGAAAATACTAAATTAAATCAACTGGCTGTAGCGTTCCATTGCTGAAATATGATAGAAAAAAAGTTGAATATTCCAAGGAAATTGATTCCAACAGTTCTTTTTTCATCGATGTGGATATCTGTGTGTCTGAAGGGGGAGACACAAATACATCTTGTTAAAGTTGTGGCTGTCATTCTCAGAAGCAGCCCATGGCTTTAGACCTCCCCTCCCTTCCTTCCTGGGGAGATAAGAATTTGAGCCATTTAAGACGCAACGCAGAAAATTCTGGGCAGCCGGTCCCTAGTACAGAGGACTCTCCTCTGAACACCCTCTCATCCAGGTTTCCCCAGAATTGACAGGACCCGAAGTCCGACGGGCCAATTTAATTGAGTCTATCCCAGGCCAGAAGACAGCTCCTGCCTCCATCTGGCCCAGAGGAAGGAAGGATTGAGGAGACTGCCCGGAGCAAACATGTTCCCCTTCTTCTTCAGACCCTGGGGACAAGGATTTTCTTTAGGCTATCAAGAGCACTCAGATCTCAGGCTCGTTCCTGAACACCGGGGGACACTCTGGAGGTTCCTTTTCCTCTCAAGGCCTCCGGAGTCGATGACTTCGCAAATTTACAGCAGCCTTACTTGTGCGTCAGTTTCCCTGCTGCGGTGACTAAGGAGGAAAGTTCCTGAGGAGTCCTGGGGCACTTGTTCTTCGGGAAATCGAAGTGGGGGCCGGCGGGAGAATGGGGATCAGCCTTTCTTCTTGGTACAAGGCGGTGTTCCCCGACGCTAGACCCTGAGCAGAGCCCCATTAACCCAACCCCTGCCCAGAACAATAAGGGCAAGGCACAGTGCTTGTTCTCCGCCACTATCTCCATCTTAAGCATCACAAAAAGAAAAAAAAAAAAAGCATCTTTCTGCATACCCAATACATCATTTCAATAAGAATGACTTCACTTTCATAAAGATTTAATACGTTAAATCTTTGTCGCTGATTGATGCTTCTTTGTCTTGGAAACGATTTGGGTTTTACTGATCAAGAATTTTGGGGGAAATGCTGTAATTCAGAGTCGGGGGTTGTTATATTGTTTGATAACACTTGCAGAGGAGGCAAAACCCCGCGTGCGCACTGGCACGCACACGCGCTCGCACACTCAGAGGCCCGCTAGCTTTCTCTCCTTGGGCTCTCCAGCAAGCAAGCGGAGAAAGCTTTCCGGAGCTGCCCGGGACGTGGGGGAAGGGGAGCGCCGGGGTGGGAGGGGGCGCGGGCCCGGAGGGGAGGGGTGCGGAGCGAAGCGTCTGTCGGAGAATCATTTGCCCTGAATCGCAAATTTTCACGGCTTAAAAAGAAAAGGTAAAGCTAATGTCTGGCTCAATTAATAAACATGGTAATTTCACACCCGGAGAAGGACATAATTTCATCCGAGCGCTATCGGCGCCATCACAAAGGGTCAGGGCGCAGCTGCGGCGAACCCGGGTCATTACGGAGTCTCAGAGCAGCTCCGGCGCCCGGGCCCCGCGCGCGCCTCCAGGCGAAGGATGGCTGCGGGCGAGGCCGGGGCTTTCCCCGATAAAGGACTTACCCAGGGTGCGGGAAATGGAGCGGGTTGCAGACAAGGAGTAATCAGCTCGCAGACGAAGCTCCCGCCACGGTCCCCCGCCCCCCGCCCCCTGCCACTGACTTTTTAAAAATAAAAGAAAAACAAACACACCCTGACCATCATCTCAGTCTTCTTCTCTTCCCTTCTCTTGTCCTTTTATATAGTAAAATCACGACCAATACGATATTGATATACACACATTTTTATTTTCAAGAGGTTGTGTTTGATTGGTCTTCTATTGTATCTGTAAATTTCAGGTCAGTTGTAGTTGATAAATTTCTGGTGTCAAGATTTGAGGCCAGGAGCTGGGAGACAAGATATTAGCTTCAATCTCATAATCTCTTAATCACATTACACTTTAAGTGAGCACGTGTAATTTCACCCATCAATGATTTATTTAAGCATTTGGAGCACAATTACTTGTCTCATACACAAATACTGACTGGAGCATTGTTTGCTAGAAAGAAACCCTGAGATTTAGGAAGAAGAACACATCTTTTCCATTACATTACGTGTCCCACTTCGGAATCAAAATTCATCTGTAATCGAGACCCGCAGGCCCCTCTCCTCAAAGGAAGGCCTCGCACCCACCCCCCGCCCCGGCCCGCAGGCAAATCCATCCGTACCACAAGAGGGGCGCCCCTCCCCCATTTCTGGGTTTAGATTTTTGAGTCGATCTTCAAAGCTAAAATAAATGCCCATTAAATAGCCGTATGCAAATAGGTTGGAGCCGGGCAGCTAAACACACAAAGCCCATCTCACATAAAACAAAAGCATGATTGATGGCAACCCGGATGCGCGTGTGTTTGGGAAAAAAAATTATACTAGTCCAGTCTCCCAGGTGTCTAAATTATTGAAGAGCGATGTGCATATTTCAACGGGAGAAAGGTGGCCGAGGTTAGGGATCCGCGGTCGGCGCCGCGAATGCCACAGGGTGGTATATTTAGGTCTGGGGAGACTCCCGTGCAAAGAATGTTAACACATTCTTCTCTAGGCGGCCGAGGAGGCAGCGCTAAACTGACAGCTCTCGGGCAAGTGGTTAGAGAAAATGGATCGCTTTCCTAGGCCAGGGCTCCACTTCCCCGCCTTGGGCAGCCGGTCCCTCTGCAAGGCTGACCGCTCCGCTTGCCTGGCAGGACGCAGAGGGCAGTGGGCAGGGCCCCGGCAAGCTGCAGCCGGGAGGGTTCCGCGGTGCCCATACCAATCGTGAACTTCTCCCCGCGATAGTGTTGGGGGTCTTCGCCGCGGAGCTCAGCCCAGGGGTTAGACTCTGAGGGCGGGGCCCGGGGAGGTCAGCCAGTAGTGGAAGCGCTCCCGGCGTGAGTTCTTTGTTCTGACCCTTTCAGGGCTCCCAGCGAAGCATCCCTCGGGAGGCACGACGGGTCGCTCCGTCGGTGGGGGAATCCGACTGTGCAGGACGGGCCCTGAGCAGAAAGCAAGATTGGGGGGGCTGGTGTTGGGACTAGGCGGCCCCTTGGGATGGGGCGGGGGGGGGGTTGGTAATTGCTACGGCAGGGTGTGGTAAAACAAGTGAGAAATGGAGGGAATTTCTCATTTTAAATATGAGAAGGAACACATTTGAAAATAAGCAAGAATCTCTCTCTCTCTCCTATTTTTCTCTTGTCCTCAACTCTCCAGCCTGTCTCTCTTTCTCTTTTCTCTCTCCCTCTTTCACCCTCTTTATGAATGTGCTAAAGAGAAAAACGAGCCTCAGCAATAGCTGAGAGTGAATGTGTTGTATGGGAACCATACAGCACATTGACGTTTCCTCTGGTCAGCGAGGAAACCCCAGACCCTCTTTCTGAATAGGCCGGGTGAGTGGAGGAGGCGAGAAACGTGGGCCTCTTGTCCTCAGCGTCGGGAGAAAACATTATTTCCCACGCATCGAATCCTAACCCCAAACTTGAATTCTTCTTGTTGCTCCAGTCAGGCTCGGCGGATTTATAATAGCGACGACAAAGAGTAATTACATATTAGAAAACAAAACAATAATTACACCACCAAGTCGACACACCAGTCAGCAAGGCACAGTCGCCTGGGCTGGAAAGAGCAAAACCCGCAGCACCCGCGGCTGACTCAGCGAATCTGAAAAGCCCCTGGACCGCGTCCACACCCGCGGAGGCGAACGACCTCTCCCGAGGCTGGACTGCAGATGCGCTCCCGCTCCAGTCTGGGTCACCTGCTAACAGGTCTTAAGAATTCTCCTTTCATAAAATTTGATTTGGGGGTTTTCTGGAAGATAAATACATCACAAGGAACAAATGACCAGTTTGTTGGAGAGCCAAAGTTCGGTTTTTTAGTCAAGGTACTCACAGATTCTTGGATTTGAACGACAGTTTTACGGTTTTACATTTAGAATAGAGAAAGGTGGTCCTTACATACTGCTTTCCCCCAGCACCTGTCACCTTCTTGTTTACTTTAGAGCGCCCTCAGGCCTCGACGTCTTCGGGTTTGGCTTCACTTTACTCTCCCAAGTGTTAAGTCCGCGGAGCCCTTTTTACTTCTTCCCTGGGAGCTGGAGGCGGGATGTTGGGCCCAGCTTGGGACCGAGTGCGTCTCTAACCAAGGCCCATCGCAATAGGTGTCACATTGCCCAGTTCCCTTGGGCTAGCCTTGGGGGAGGCTGCTCTTCCGGCTTTGCTCCCCCTTGCCCTCTTCAGTGGCTCCAGCGTGTCCTCCAGTTCGTCCCAGCGCCCAGGCCTGGAGGGTAGATGCAGGATTTAACGGACGGCCGGGGAGAAGAGGCATCGCCGGTGTTGGGACAGATTTGCCCGACTTCCAGCTCGCATTCATTGCCCGCCAAGGCTGTGACTGCGGTCCCGGTGCGAAAGCAAACCCAAGTGACTTGGGCCAGGAGACCGTGGCTGGAAGATACGACTAAGCTTGAAACAAGGGGAAGGGCTTTTAAAAGACTAAGCGGGGCCTCGTATTCGAATCTCTCCTCCCACTTCCCCCAGGCCTTTCTTCCCGGGGTTGGAGACTGCCTGCCTCAAAGGCAAGGGGCTTGGTGTGTGTGTGTGTGTGGGCGGGGGGGGGGGGGGGGGAGGAGGGTGGTGGATGGGGACCCAGTGCACTTTTGCCAAGGGGGCGTCGAAGGGCAAGAGCCGATCCAGGGACTGTCCTCACCAGACACGGGGATGTGTAGTACTCTCGTTTAGGAGAAGGTGTGCAGCATCCCCTTAGGCTCCAGGTGTGAGCTGCATCAGGCCTGGGGACCAGCCGCACGCTCCCCTTAGCCAGGAGACACCATCCACACGCGGTAAAAAAGTCAGACTTGGCCAAGGTGGGAGGAGGCTGTGGCAACTCAGAGTGGGTACTTGGCACTTGGGGAGCCTGGAAATTTGGCGGGTAAAGCGAGGGAGAAACCCGCGCTGAGTCTAGCGCCCTCTATAGGGCTCACGAACCTCGCTGAAGGGGAACCGCTCTTCTTTCATCCCCCTGGACTCAGGGAAAGACAAAGGACCTATAATAAAATGCAACAAAAAATATCAGCTTGACCCCCAAAAGAACACTGTTTAATGAGGTGGAAAATTCTTCCACACAAATTGCTTTTTCTACTACTTTATGAGAGTTCATAAATGTTAATGAAATCCAGTTACCAAAAAGTAACATACATCATTGCAGCTGAAGGGAGGCAGAGGAAGGAAGGTGGTGGTTAAGGTACAATCATAATTAAAATAACAGCAGCAGCAGCAGCAACAACGCGGCCTATGGCTAATGTGGTCGGAGGCTCAGTCCAGCGTCGCTCCATTATATCTGGTGCGGGTTGGCCGCTGCTTGTTTCATTGGACAGGAACCAGGACAGCTTAGCTGCGGCAGCAACAACCCAGCTAAAAATGTAGAGGTGTAAAACCTGTGTATTGGAGTGAAAACAAAAATGAAACGCTCCTCTGTTTCTTTTCTTTTACAGCAGGATGCTGGTTATTGACTTAAATGTCTTTGGAGTTCATGCAGAAAAAGGAGCCCAATGGAAATGCCCAAGAGAAGAGGGAGATAGCAAGTTCATTGTCTTTCACAACCTGCAGAAGTGATTTCTTTTTCCTTCCTCTCCATGCATCAGACTGGAAACTCTTGGAGCAAGAGATCTTATTCTATTTCAGGCATCATTTCTATGCTTAGCACCCAGCCCAGTGTTTGGCACATAGGTGCTTAATAGGTGTGTGTTGAATAAGTAAATGATTGAATGGACCAATAATAGAAAGTTAAATAACTCAATGGACAATCTTCTTGATAACATTAGAAGGTGGACTGAGATGCTCAAGCTCTCAATATTTTCAATATCTGACAATTATTTTTTTGTAACTTACTGTGTGCAGGAACTGTTCTTGGCGATGGGGATACAGCAAGCAAACAAAACAAAAATTCCTCCCTTCATAAAGCTGATATTTTTATTTGTTTGTTTGTTTTTGGTAGACGTATTGTTTTACAGGGCTGGGCAAATAGTTTCCTATCAAACTTTGGGAAAATGCTTTAATTTTTCACCTTTCAGATTCTTCTTTACTTAATTGAGTTTAGGAAAACAAATGCGAGATTTACTAGTGAAAGTAATTGTATAAAAATATACTTTTTTTCTTCCAGCTTTATTGATATATAATTGACAGATAGGAATTGTATATATTTGGTGTACAACTTGATGTTTTGAGATATACATATGTAAATAGTGCAATGATTAGTGCACTCAAGCTAATTAACATATCCATCACCTCACATAGTTACCTTAATTTTTGTTTCTTTTTTTTTTTTGTGGTAATATGTAAGATCTACCCCCTTAGCAAATTTCAAGTACACAACACAGTATTACCTGTAGTCAGTATGCTGTGTATTGGATCTCAAGAACTTATTAATAACTGAAACTTCATAGCATTTGACTAACATTTCATTTCCCCTGTCCCGAACCCCTGGCAACCTTCCATTCTACTTTTCGCTTCTGTGAATTCAATATATTAGATTGCACAAATAAGTGAGCTCAGGCAGTTTGGTCTCTGTGCCTGGCTTATTTTACTTAGCATAATATCCTCTATTTCATCTATGTTGTTGCAAATGACAAGATTTCCTTTTTTTTAAAGGCTGAATAATATTCCACTGGAATGTTTTGAAGGAAGAGGTTTTATATTTCTTTAATGGGATCATTTGGTCTTATGACTTTATCTCTGAAGGAGAATACTATCCTGTTTCCTTGAGAACTGCTAAAATAAAGTCATTTTGGCTTTGCAACACATTGCTTAATATTTCATGTCTAAATATGGGTCCCAATACTAATAATTATCACTTTTTTAGCCCTAATCTTTTGCCAGCTACAGTGTTCAGTGTCTTATGGACTTTACTCCATTTAAACTCTTAACAACCCTTTGAGATAGGTGCTATTGTTGGTGTTTCTTTTTTCTTAAATAAGGCAACCAAGGCTGAAAGAGAGTAAGTGATATATTTTAGGTCACTGGTGAGTAACTGGCAATGCCTGATCTGGACCCCAGGACTCTAGAATGGAGAAGGCACAGCTATAGGACTTTCAGCCATTGTGATCAAGGGCAAGCCACTGCCCTCAGATTTCTTATCTATAAAATGCTTAGTCTGTATTGCTTTCGGTGTGGTAAACATAAAATCTGATTCATTTATAAAAAGATGTTGTGAATGTTAAAATGCTGCATGAATATAGCAGGTTGTTTTGTTATTATATACACCTTCTTATCTATACTTGCTGGTACCTCCAATAACCTACACTCCAGTAATAATCACTAAAACTGGTTGAACTTTAGCTGAGTGATTGTTTTGGGATGTGTGTAGTGATGAATCTGGTGAATGTGAGGTAGTGAGACTGTGCTGGCTGAATGGAGGAAACAACATTGAGATGATTGAGCTCTTCCTGATGAGTCTCCCTGTATCCTATGGGATCTCAGTTTCTGCCAGGAATGGGTGTCTGAGGCCACTGCCCACCCTTCCCCACTGGTAATTGCATGGTGCTCTGCCCTGCCTTGTCTGGGCCATTTGCCCCGCTGTGGGCCACCACTCTTTGGAACCAGCCCCGGCACAACAGTGAAAAAAGTTAAGTGTTAATTTTTTTTTTAAATATTTTATTTATTTATTTTTATTATTTATTTATTTATTTATTTATCTTTAGAGGGGAAGGGAAGGAGAGAGGGAGAGAAACATCAATGTGCGGTTGCCTCTCGTATGTCCCCTGCCGGGAACTGGCCTGGCAACCCAGGCATGTGCCCTGACTGGGAATCGAACCGCGATCCTTTGGTTCGCAGGCCCGCGCTCAATCCACTGAGCTACACCAGCCAGGGCAAGTGTTAATTTTTGTGAGTAAATTTGTAATGCTGCTTTGAGACAACATAATTGCTACTTCCCATACCTTATTGTGTCTCGTAGAGAAGTGGCCACAAAGACATCAAATGAGCATCAAGTCTCTGACACTACCTACTGCACCTGTCATCCTCCAAGAAGTGGGCAAAAACTTGTGTGTGTTTGAAAACCTTGAATACTTTTTCATGCTAGTCATTTGCCTGGGGCAGCACCTGGAGATGTCTTTAATTTTTAAAACTAGGGTCAGTTAGTCAAAGAATAAAGAGGCAGAGCTATTAAGGACACAGTGGCTTCTTAATTGTTATAGTAATCCATCTTTATATTCCATTCATTCATTCATTCATTCAGGCTTTCATTTCATTTATTCAACTCTTTTGAGTTCTTTTCTTGGAATTTAAAAATTTCATTGAGAAGCTTCCAAGCTGGTGGGGAGGCAGATGAGTAAAAATGTAATTACAGACCAGGGTATAAGTTCAAATGGAGGTTTATACAAACAGTCAGACTGGATCGGTTAATCATTTGGATATAGAAATTAGGTCAGAGCATGTAGTCTGCTCTCAAAGGAGCAAACTCTGGTTCTTGGAGGGTAAACACAGTCTTAGTCATTGCAATGGTTTGTGGTCCTCCAAGCTCAACCCTGCTTGACAAATCTTATTCCTTTGTATATATTTCCTTTTTTAGGTAGACTTTAAATTAAATTTATTTTTATCCTTAGAGGGAATAATAATGGAAAAAAGGGGAGGTGGGGCTGGTAACTACTGAGCTAGATAGATGAATCTGTCTCGCTAAGGCAGACTGTCTACCTCAGACTGCCACGTGGGCTATCGTGGCTGCCTTGGCCAGTTACTTAAAAAGCCACAATTAACTTGGTTAATTTATCCAGAAATTTGGCATTATTTTATTGATTTAAAAAAAATCCTCCTGATTTATGGCTTGCTATAGAGAGACCCCTTAACCCCCACCAAGCCTCATAAAATAAGAAAGTAAATTCTCAAATATTCCTCTAGTTAACTGGAGATCTTAGTTAATTCTGGGGAAACACAGAAAACCAACTTTTTGGCCTCCATTTTCCTGCTACAAAATGAAGTTGCTGGATGAAATGTCCTCACTAGAAGGGAGAGGATTTGGAAAAATGGTATTCCATATTATTAATTACATATAGATGATTGTTGAATTTGTAAACATGTTTCTTCTTATTCACGTAGAAGTTAAGATATCAAATTTTAATAGATAGAAAAAGCAATAAAATCCCTTTGCAAGGTTGTAAATAATTTATTCTTTTGGTTTGCAGTTTTTGTCCTTTGGGCAAACTATAATTACCCCTTCTATATCTTGCCCAGTGTTTAAGAATTTGCTGAACCCAATATCTGAGATTTTTTGAGACAGCTCTGGAAGAAATTTTTTACCATATAAAGGTATTTAAGTAGTAGAACATCATACAAGTTGGGAAATGTACTAATAGTAGGCCTCTTAACAATCAAGAAAGCAGACGAGATGATAATTATTGAGAACTTCAGTGAAAGGAGAGGAAGAATGATGGCCTGAAGGTGGAAGAGGGATGAAGCCCGTCACAAGAATATCTTTATATGAAATGGCCTCATTTAAAAAGAATAAAAGAACTTTCTGTTCCCCCTTCTACCAAAGTCTAAAACATAATAAGCCCTCACTACCCACAAACATCCTGAGTAATCCTAAAGAGTCAATGAACACCTTAGGGGGTGCTATAGAAAACCTGGTTTAGAACTCATTGACAGCAAAGGACAGAGCCAGTGAGCTGGAGTTAGTGGCTTCCCTAAACAAGGCCAAGCAGGCAGAGAGGTGGGACTGTGCAGCACTTCTCGGATATCATTTCAATCCATCTGGGTCAGAAGGTGCTACTGTAGATGTAAACCTTTATGTATAAACCCTTCTTGTATGAAGTAGCTTCTTGTCCAGTCACATACCATGGTCATACAGACAGGGACACAAAAGCCATTTGTTAATGTTTCAGACAAGGCTGAAGGGGAAGCATGAGAAGGTTGACCCACATTCCTAAGGGAATATAACAAACAATTCTTTTCATTCACACCATATTAGTATTGACTGTTTTATTGTAGCCTTGTTATTGTGGCTGTTATTCTTTTAATGACACCATTTTCAAAAGTTTAAAAGTTGACTGCCAACATTTGCTTCATTTTAAATCTTGGTATTAAAGTTTTGGGGGAGTGTGTGTGTCTGTGTGTTTAGACACCAAGGTGACTGAAGAATGAAACTAGTTTTTAAATTCTCAAATATGTCTATGTTTTTATTCACAACCCTAAGTACATTTGAGAAAATAATCTTCACTATAAAATAAGGATGGACATATTTGGAGTTAGCTGTGGTTTAGTGGAAACAAGGGTGGATTTGAATGCAGAGGAACTGAGAGTTTTTATCTGTGAGCAAACCACTTAGTATGGATGAATTTTCATTTCCTCACCTTCAAAATGGGCACAATAATTTATAACATGTAGGAATATTGGGTGAATTAGATAAAATAATGGATACTGTAAAACTGCAGAGTGTTTTGAAAATGTAAGGTGGCTTTATAATTATGCTGGGAATGAGCTAAAACCAAGACTTTCTCTCTAAGATCTTCACATACAGTTTTTTTCTCCCACCTGGTTCATCTGCCACACTGGATTAATGTTGAGTATTTTATTGTCATCTAGGTTTATATTCCTAAACTTAGGTCTAAACTTGACTATATGAGGGTCTAACAGGACTCTTCCTGGCCTTTGCTCAGACTAGAATGCCATTCCTCCCACTCAGAAAATGAAAAAACAAAACAAAAGCAAGCAAACAAAAACCTCTTATCTTTTAAATCCCAGATTACCAATTCATCTCATTAAGTTTCTTTAATTTCCCTAGTTAGAAACGATTCTCTTCTCCTGATTTCTTATAGCATAATTATTTTTTTAAAGATTTTATTTATTTATTTTCAGATAGAGGGGGAAGGGTAGGAGAAAGAGAGGGAGAGAAATATCAATGTGTGGTTGCCTCTTGTGCACCCCCTACTGAGGACCTGGCCCACAACCCAGACGTGTGCCCTGACTGGGAATCGATCCGGTGACCCTATGGTTCACAGGCCTGAGCTCAATCCACTGAGCCACACCAGCCAGAGCTCTTACAGCATAATTCTTATAACTTTATTTAACTCTGCTTTAATTCTATTTAAACCCCCTTGCTGTGAGCCTATGACCATCATTATTTATTGAATACCTATGCCTTTATAGTAAAGTTTATAAATGTAATGCTGTAAATGCTTCAGGTATAGTGAGGCCTTGTTTAATAAGGCATGAGGAAGACTCTCCTTTCACTTTGTGTTTGGTTAGTTGTTAATGTCCATTTTCTTCAGTAGATGATAAGTGTATTAGAGGCAGGGCTCATGCTTTATTGATATCTGTGTTCTTTATAGTGATTGGCAAAGCTTTGCATATATTAATAACAAAAAGTGTTGGGTTAAGATACATTTTATGAAGGTTTGTATGCTTTTTATAAAAAATTATTTATTTTATTTTTAGATAGAGGAGAAGGGAGGGAAGAAGAGAAGGAGAGAAACATCTATGTGTAGTGCCTCTCATGTGCCCCTTACCAGGGACATGGCCTGCAACCCAGGCATGTGCCCTGACCGGGAATCAAACCGGGACCCCTTGGTTCTCAGGCCAGCACACGATCCACTGAGCCACACCAGCCAAGGTGAAGGTTTGCATCTTATGCGTGAAAATGTTAAACAAAGGGTCATAATCAAATGTGATTTAGAAATGAATATACTCTGAGGACTGCCGGCCAATATGGAGGCATAGGTAGACACACGTTGCCTCCTTACACAAACAAAAGGACAACAAATTTCAAGACAGAAAACAATCAGAACTGCCAGGAAATCAAACTGTATGGAAGTCTGACAACCAAGGAGTTAAAGAAGAAACATTCATCCGGACTGGTAGAAGGGACAGAGACTGGTAACCAGGGCATAGAGATGGCACATCAAGGCAGTGGCTGGAGAACCAGGTAGGCAAGGTGGTGGCTGGCAGTCCCACATTTGCATATGGATAAACTGGGAAGAATAACTGGGGAGCGAGACAGACCACACAACCCAGGGTTCCAGCACGGGGAAATAAAGCTTCAAAACCTCTGGTTGTAAAAACCTGTGGGGGGTTTGGTGGTGGGAGAAACTCCCAGCTTCACAGGAGAGTTCATTGGAGAGACTCACAGGGTCTTAGAATGTACACAAATCCACCCACCCAGGAATCAGCACCATAAGGGCCCAATTTGCTTGTGGGAAGTGGAGGAAGTGACTGAGAGCCAGCCTAGAGCCCAGCAAATGGCATTGTTCCCTCCTGGACACCTCCCCCACGTACAGGGCCACCACAAAGCAATGTGGGTTGCCTTGCTCTGGCGAATATCTAAGGTTCTGCTCCTTAGAAAATAACAGATATACTGTGACAAAAAAGAAGATGGCTCAAATGAAAGAACAGATCAAAGCTCCAGAAATAGAAGTAAGTGATGAAGAGATAGCCACCTTATCAGATGCACAGTTCAAAACGCTGGTAATCAGGATCCTCACAGAACTGATTGAGTATCATTGCAAAATAGAGGAAGAAGTGAAGGCAATGCAAAGTGAAATAAAGGAAAATGTACAGGGAACCAATAGTGAAGGGAAGGAAACCAACCAGGATTCAGATCAACAATTTGGAACAGTAGGAAGAAATAAACATTCAACCAGAACAGAATGAAGAATAAAGAGTTCAAAAAATAAGGAGAGGCTTAGGAACCTCTAGGACAACTTCAAACTTTCCAACATTTGAATCATAGGGGTGCCAGAAGGAGAAGACAAAGAGCAAGAAATTGAAAACTTATTTGAACAAATAATGAAGGAGAACTTCCCTAATCTGGCAAAGGAAATAGACTTCCAGGAAGTCCAGGAAGCTCAGAGAGTCCGGAAGAAGTTAGACCCAAGGAAGCACATACCAAGGCACATCATAATTATATTACCCAAGATCAAAGATAAGGAGAGAATCTTAAAAGCAGCAAGAGAAAGGAGTTACCTCCAAAGGAATTCCCATAAGACTCTCAGCTGATTTCTCAGAAGAAACCTTACAAGCAAGAAGAGGCTAGAGAGAAATATTTGAAGTCATGAAAGGCAAAGACCTACATCCAAGATTATTCTATCCAGCAAAGCTATCATTTAGAATGGGAGGGCAGATAAAGTGCTTCCCAGATAAGGTCAAGTTAAAGGAGTTCATCATCACCAAACCTTTATTTTATGAAATGTTAAAGGGACCTGTCTAAGAAAAAGAAGATGAAAAATATGAACAGTAAAATGACAACAAACTCATAACTATCAACAACCAAACAAAAACAAAAATGAAGTAAGCAAAGAACTAGAACAGGAACAGATTCACGGAAATGGAGATTACATGGAGGGTTAGTGGGGAGGTGGAGGAGGGAGGATGGGGAAAAGATACAGGAAATAAGAAGCATAAATGGTGGTTACAAAATAGACATTGGGAGGTTAAGTATAGTATAGGAAATGGAGAAATCAAAGAACTTATATGTATGACCCATGGACATGATCTAAGGTGGAGTGGAGGGGATGCTGGTGGGAGGCAGGGAGCAGGGTGGAGGGGAATAAAGGGGGGAAAAAATGGGACAACTCTAATAGCTTAACTAATAAAATATATTAAAAAAAGAAATGAGTGTACTTTGAGAGATGTGTTTCTGAAAATATGTGACTGTGATTTTTTTGCGTGTGAAAATTGGCTCTGATTTTTCAATTTAGTAGATTTTTTAAAAGAAGTTCTTGTGTTGCCTTCTTTTGTAAATGAAGACTGTGCTAAGTTTCCATGTGGGGTTTTCTGGGAGCAGAGTACTGATAGTGAGACTACTCATCTCCCTGAAACCTCCTGTAACTCTGAATTGTTACCAGCAAACAATTTAACTGTTTTTTTTAATTTTGACAGACAAACTTCTCCAGGATATTGCTTTAAAATAGCTGCTGTGTGGCCCATGGCCTTTTTTTCCACTGAGATTTCCCATGCCTTTCTAGGTGAATGGGAATCATCTGAATTAATGACAAAGCCATTCGATTTTATTGCATAATTAATAAATGATGGGAAGGGGAATCCTGGTGACAGATATTTGCTTCTTCCTGTATTTACAGGAGAGGAAAATAAACTGAAACATGATGTTTGGGGCCAGCTATACTAACGTGACTCTGGGCCAGTGAGGTCCCATTATGAGTGCATCAAGGTAATGAAAAGACTGTGGCTTTGGAGGGTTTTTATGAACACACACACACACACACACACACACACACACACACACACACACACACTCTTCCTAGCATGTGTGCACTTTCTTTTAGCATATTGGGAAAAATCAAAAACCAAACCAAAACAATCCCCAAGCAAGCGCAAGTGCAGGCAGAACTCACACTGTGAAGCTTCAGAATGCAGCCCAAATGGAGAAGACCACTTTTCCAGCAGTGCACTGATTTATTTGTGATAGTACTTTTTAAAAATCTTTTTAATGCTTTGCATTTCTCTTTTGCACATAGAAAAATTAAAGTATGAAAAGAGACACTATGTAAATTTCTCTCTATCCCATCTGTTATGGGTAATGTGGTGTTCCTACAAAAGATATGTTGAAGTTCTAATCCCAGTACCTCAGAATGTGTCCTTATTTGGAAACATGATTTATTAAATTGAGGTCGTACTGGAATAGGATGGGATCTCAATGCAATGTGATTGGTGTCCATATAGAAGCACGAAGATGTGGACCCATATAGAGAGGGGGAGTGCCATGTGATGACACAAGCAGAGGTTGGAGTGATGCAGCTGCAAACCAAGGAATGCCAAGGACTGCTGGCCCCCATTAGAAGCTAGGAAGGAGCATGAAAGGATCTACCCAGAGTTTTAGAGGGAGCAAGGCCCTGCAGATGCCTTGGCTTTGGATGTCTAGCTTCTAGAACTGTGAGAGAATAAATTTCTGTTGTTTTAAGCAATTCAATTTGTGGCATTTTGTTATGGCTGCCTTAGGAAGGTAATATGCCATCTTGCCTTTTTTTGTTCTCTTTGTCCAGAGGCACTTAATATAAACACTTTGATGATAACACTTGATTTTAATTTAAAAATCAATGTATTTGATTTTAGGATAGTACATTCACATGAGTCAAAAATATACAGAAAGTTATAAAGTGAAGAAAGTCTGTCTCTTACTCCATCTGTCATCTACCCATTTCCCATTGTGCCCCACCTTGTCTCTCCACCATGCTCACTCATGTTATTAGATAATTTACACACATACATATTATAGATTTTTGTTTCCCACTTATATAGAAGAAATATATTATACCATCATTCTTTTCTTTAAAAAATTTATTTATTTGCTTTTAGAGAGAGGAGAAGGGAGACAGAGAGGGAGGGAGAGTAATATCAATGTGTGAGAGGTACATCAATTGGTTGCCTCCCACCTGCCCCCAAATCAGGCATGTGCCCTGACTGGGAATCAACCAAAAACCTTTTGGTTCACAGGCCAGCACTCAATCCACTGAGCCACACCAGCCAGGGCCTCTTACTTCACATATTTAGAAAAATAAACTCAGGGAAAGAACCATAGTAGAATAAATACCACCATTTATTCAACTACTGCTTTTTGTGGTAGGCTTCTCAAGAATGATAGCTATATGAGGAAAAGCTACTGACATCTTTGAGAAATATTTTATATAATATAATTATATGAGTAGTTATATAATATATTGTTAAAACACACGTACTTTTATATTAATCAACACTTCATGTTGTCAGTGCAATGTGCTTCTATTCCATACAGGGTCAATACTTTATCAATACTTTAGGTCCTAAGGCTTAGGGTAATGGAGCAATTTTTATGTCAAGTTTATCTCATGAGGTGAGAATATGTATGAATGGGATAGCAGAAACAACCTGGATGAGACTCGAGCCAAGAAGCTTCCTCTTGGACAACAATATTGAGCCCAGAAGAAATCGAGGTTGGGCAGCAGCCCACAGTATCAAGAGCATCTAAGGAAAATCCACTCACAGGAAGAGAGTATTCTTGAGGAAAGTTGTTCAACTAAGTTTGGTTTACCTAGAACTATATTAGCATCCAGCTTATATTTCTCCATCAGCACTATAGCGGTAAAAGAGATTTTACCTAAACTTTTTAAAAAGTTGAGGTATTACTGTTGAAAATATTCTTCAGGCTAGTAATCTTACATGGAAAAGAAATGAACTCTCTTGGGTATTCTTTGTGAATACTTACTGATTTGCTGTGATCTATTCTCCTTTTTCGTGTGTCCACAAGTTTTTTTCTCCCTGTGTTTACTTTTCTAGAATTTACCAGTAAAAGATATCAGATTCACTGATGTAAAATTTTGCAGAATATCATCTGATTTCAACACTCTTTAAAGGCTACCATTGATTTCTCATGGATATTTGTTGCCTTATTGTTTCAATTCCTGAAGTTTGAATTTTTCTTCCTTTTTTTTAAAACCACAAAACAGATCTCCTCAGTGTTTTTCCTCGTAAAGAACACTTTGATCACAAAGTTTACTCTCTAGGGTACTACAGCAATAACTACTTTGGAAAAATATCAGATAAGAAAGTTTCAAGAACTTCCAATAAATCATTATCTTTCGGGTCAACAGCCTTGACCTAAAAATCTCTAGAAAGATGGGATCAAGGAACCAGTAAAATGGACCAGATTTCTTTTTCTTTTTTGTGTGTGGATATGAGCTACTGAAATAGCAGGCATTTTCTGGCACCATGCCCTTATGTTGTAAAAGATGCAAAGTCTTTATCATGCAGAAGGGTAAAATAAAACACTGAATTTCTGAACAATAAGCCTTGAAGTAACCTCTTGCTTGAAATGCCAGTTTACAGCAATCAATGCAGATGTTTCTGTACTTAAATCTCCATTGGTGGAATGTACTACTCTTCTAGGCTCTAAAGAAAGCTTTTCAAGTCTGTTGTTATGGGGCTAAATACCACAGGAGCAAGGGAGAAGGCAGACGTCATCCTTGGGTGAATCAGAAATGACATGAATCACATGCCCCAAGACCTGTTGGAGGAGTTTAGGATCTTGATGGATGAACTACTCAGAGCCTTGGGAAACATAGACAGACGATGAGCCCCATTTCCCCCGCCTTGGACAGAGAGCGATTGGGTTGTCTCAGCTTGTTCGGACAATGGGGAAATGTCTCCCCTCCTCCAATGAAAGAACCATTTCATTGGTTCTTTAGGCGACCCTTCAGCAACCTTAGCTGCTTGTATAACACGGGGACCTGTGATATGGCTGTTATAGATGAAGCAGTACCCTCTGCTTGGTGTGTCTTTTTTTCCCTTTGTTTGTACAAGTTGTGCCTATTTCTAAAGATATGCCAAATTGCATAGTCTCTTCCCTGAATATTCAATATCCATTCATCATCCCATAGTTTGATCTTTAAAACATTCTTATGTTACCATTCACCTTGGCTATTTATCTATGTGTATTTTGTCTCTCTTTGTGTCTCATCTTCCCCAGCCAGTTCACCAGTAGTATCTAGTAGAAGGAACTATGTTTTAGTTTAATTTTTTTGTTGTTATGTCTTCCTTTTAGTTCCTTTCACAAATTATGAATGAATGAAGGAGTACATATTTGACTTTTAGATGTCACCCCTGGAAATTCTAAGTTCTTGATGATCTGAGACAGTCCCAACTTTCTTCCATGAACGCACGTGCATCCCAGATTTTGATTCAGAAAATATGAACATGGTACCTTATTATAGTAATTTCTCCACATACCAATCTTTATCAAGGGGTTGATCACTGAACAATTTCCAAGTCAGTTGTAGTAGCCAATACCCTCCTCCCATGAGAGAAGCAAGCACAATGGTTCACACTGGTCCCTCCTTTCCTTGTCAGCGAATTACATTCTCATTATCATCTATCAAGGTGAGCTTCCATCAGAAAAAGCTTTAGGTCACCTCCCTCAAGAAAATGTGCTACTGTGTTGTTTTTTACTGATGTCCTGTCAGCAAGACATGTATTTTCAGTTGTTCCAAGGAATGTTGTTGGTTCTTTTGCTGTTCTGGTTTCATTTATGACCAGTGGTCCATGAGTATCGAGGGTACAGCTGGAGTCTGGGGTATGAAGCTTTGGGTGAGAAGCTAAGTGAGGTCCATATTACCAAGCTTTTTCTATTATCTATCATCTATCTATCTATCTATCTATCTATCTATCTATCTATCTATCATCTATCTATCTATCTATCTATCATTTATCTACCTATCTACCTGTCCGTCATCATCTATATTATTAGTCTTGTTTCTCATGAGGACCTTGGCCAATACACTAGGGTTGAAGGCTACGTTTGAATTATGACTCTCATACTTCATAGCTGCGGGACGTTAGACAAATTCTTTGACTTGTCACATACTGATCTCTATGTGTGTGAAGTGAGATAATGATTGTAATTTCTTCATAGGGTTGTTGAGAGGATTAAATGACTGAATGAATTAAAGCAAAGTGCCTAGCATGAATTAAAGGCTCAGTCTCCTATTCTAGCTTTTGTTAAACATTGTTTTATAACAACTTTTTTGCTTCAACTTAATTTGTTTGAGGCATGGAGATAATACAAAATTATACATCATGATAGCCTGAGTTTTTCTGGGGGAAAATCATCATGTTTGTTTTTTGAGGTAACTTTGACCTAGCACTTTCTATCAGCCATATGAACAGTTGCAGGATTGTTCTGTATCTGCTACTTAACCAGCAAAATAGATCACACCCAAATGGGCTGAGGAGGTGATTCTAGAAAGCATATCCTGGACATGGACAGCAGTAACTGGGGAGGGGCAACCCCAGAGAAATTACTGCAGTGACTCAGTGCTCAGGATACACACTGGGGTTCTGTTTGAATCAAAACACTGTGTTACCCCAGGAAGCAAGATGAGGCATCCTAAATGGCATCAGGCTCAGGATACATTGAGGTTACTTACCAGTAGTGGTTCCTTTACAAAAATGATCTGCTTTACAGAGATACTCATCTAATATTATGTGCTGTGTTCAGCCATTCAGCATTTTTAGTTGGTAATCTTGCTGCATTTGTTTGTGTACATGCCTGGAGTATACAGAAGGGTCTGTATGGTATAAATTAGCTGAATGAAAAAGCCCAGTGTCCAGCCTATAATAACCAATTCTGTGCCATTCCTGGTGGAGGCCATTGGAGAGATCAGTGCCCCTCTGGGCAGGCTACAGGTGTGCATTTGTACAGAGTACAGTGATTTGGTTGGAATAGAGCCTTCCTCAGGGAGGACATGTGAGGAAGCAGCTCAGTGCTGCCCCTGAATATGTGCTGGATGATTAGCATAACCCTGGAAGGACTTGTTGATTTTTTAGTGGTAGTGCTCTTTGTTTAAGGTTGCTTGAATATAGAATCATTGAGGTTGTTGATCCCTGAGAAAAGAACGGATGAAACAACAGGTGTAATTTTTTGAGGATGGTTTTTATAATAAAGATTAACTTCACAAAAATGGCAAGCATAGTGACAAATCATTTGCTCTTTTTCTCAAATGTCTTAAAAAGCAAAAACACCCTGCCTTGATTAGTATCAAGGATGCTCCTCCCACAAAGTGAAAGGTTGCTGGTTCAATTCCTAGTCAGGGAACATGCTTGGGTTGCGATCAGGTCTCTGGTTGGGGTGCTTGTGACAGGCAACCTATCAATGTTTCTCTCCATCTCTTTCTCCCCCACTTCTCCTCTCTCTAAAAAGAAATAGAAATAAAATATTTAAAAACAAAAGCATAAATGCTCAGTAAATAAAAACCTGGATGATAATTAGTGAGAAGTTCTTTTTTGATGGAAAAAGGTGAATAAGGTGTCTAGATATTTGCTTTACATTCAAGCTTTCCATCTTCCAGTAGCCTAGAGGCTGGCCTGATACTACTCAAATATCTGATTGTGGTTTAAGGGGTTCCTTCCAGTCTGTATGGACCTGGGGACCATGTTTTATCCTGGGTCATATTTATGGAGACTGAAGTAAATTCAGGATCAATCTTGAAACAAGTGGTGATCGTACATCTGTGCATCAAACATTTCCAGCTCTTCACCTTCTAGGCGTATAGTAGGATTGTACTTCCTGGCCTCCTTGCAGGTGGGTAGGGCCATGGGAACAATTCTGGCCAAGGGAATGGAGTGAAAGTGACCTGAATCACTTCTGAGCTAGATCATATAATTAATTATCTGTGTGATACGCTCTAGTGTACACGTTTCCTCCAGAATAGAAACTGGCACTATTTGAGATGGTGACTTCACCGATAGTCTGAATTTCCGAGTGATCACAATAAAAAGAGCCCTCCTGATGACCCGAAATGGACATATATCCTGATGGAGGAATAAATCCTCTTCTGAGCCTTTATAGAGATTTCATGGTTGTTTGTTCTACAGTATAACAAATTTGTCCTGATTGATACAGAAACCTGATCATAGTGAGAGATAGATCAATGATCCATGACAATCATAGAATGTTTTGCAACCAAACTTTCTTGCATTTCCCCTGTGCAATTGCATCCCTGAAAGTTAATCTAACACACTCCCAGAAATGTCCAGCAGTTTTCTCATCTACATAGAACAGAACAGATACAGATCCCTGGACAATAGCAGACCTCTTCATCTTGTTCTAGAAGTAAATATTTGAGGACTTGCCTGGAATTTGGTCAGGATCTAGAAGTGAGAGTAATTTTAAAGTTGTTAGTTTTTAGAACTGGAAATGATCCTTGGAATCAATTGTCCAAAATTTTAATTTTACCAAGAAGGAGATCAAAGCTCACAGAAATGGGGGGAGTGGTTTAACCAAGGTCACATAGCTTGCTAGTTAGTGGTAGAGGGGCCCTTGACTACATTTTTTTTCTGTGTAATCAGGGACTATTTATAAAAAGGGGACCACTGGATTCTAAGTCAGCTCTGTCAACAGAATGTATCGCATTTTGCCATGTATAATGTGCACCCACATCTTTGGCCCAAACTTTCAAGAAAAAAATCTTTCATTTTATTTTTTAATTTAATTATTTATTTATTTATATTTAGAAACAAAACTGATTATCATATTCCAGGGTATTATTTTACATATGGATATTGTTATTGCTTTCTAAAGTTACACTTTTAATGCATAAGCATAAATAAAAGAATTAAAAACATTTATATAGATACAGAATTAGTACTACCCATGTATAATGCACAGCCTTATGTCCCCCTCAAAAATTTGGGCAAAAAGTTCACATCAACACTGCAAAATACAGTAATGCAAACTACAGATGTACCATTTTTAAGTAGCTACATGAAAAAGTTAAAAAAGAGAGATGAAAGGAATATTAATAATTATTTTATTTAAATCAATACATCAAAAATAGCATTATAATATGTAATCAATATAAAATTATTAATGAAATATTTTACTTTTTCATACTAAGTCTTCAAAATCTGATGTGTATTTTACACCTATAGCACATTTGGATGAACCATATTTTCAGTGCTCATTAACCATCTGTGGCCAGCGAATGTCATATTGACAGCACAGTTCTAAATTTTTAGAGGGTAGGAGATTTTAACTCCTACGGTAGGAGTTCCCTTTGTAAAGTGACTGCTTTTATGTCACTCATAATGACATGATTCTCAATTTCTTTATCTGGATAGTAAACATAATACTTGGCTCCCAGTCACTTCATAGGTTTGTAAAGGCAGTTAATGAGATAATGTCTGAGTTCAGTAGAAGGTTCTATCTGTCTACATTCAAGGTGCTATTCTCTTTTATGTGTCTGAGGGGAAGTCCCATTAGCATCCATGGGAACTATGCATGTTACTGTAATGGAAAAACAAACATTTCTCATCAGGCAAGAAATAATACTAGGTTAGTAGCAGGGGTTGGCTTTTCCAATGTGGGTGGGGACTTTCTGCTGGGAACTGAGAATTGTAAGGTCTTCCTGCGCTACCACTTGGATCATGGCAGGCTGCTGGGTGGGGGTGGGGGATAGGTAAAAGTAAACCCAGGGGTTAAAGATGATATTTTTACACAAATAAATTTGCTACTTCTTAACAAAGCCTTACTTCCAATCAGCTTTTGAAAGTTATGACACATACACATTTTTTTCTTTTTTCTTTTTTTTGCCTCAGAACACAAGTAATAAATTGTAGTAGGCTGGGGAACAAAGATTTAGGGAAATTTAATTGTTTATGATTACTACTCCTAATGGCTACTTTAAATTTCATACCCACTCTGTGCCAGGCACTTCATAGGTACTATTTCTCCTCTGTACAACTGCCCTTACAGGTGGGTATTATCTCCATTTTACAGATGAAGACACTGAACTCCAGAGAACTTAGATAACTTGTTCAAGGTGGTGAGAAAAAATAACCCGAGACTTGGAAATAAACAAAAGAATGAATATTTGCATGTCTTTTCAGTATCATTGAAAGCATTGTCTCACAGGCCCACCTAAAGATTATTTAATTATCTAGAGAAAGGTAACTTTGATGGACTCTTTCTTAGGATTAGGGCCAAATTTGTGAAATTTACAGAGTCCAATTTGTTAAATTGTAGATCACTAAATTACAACTTTTTAAAAGTTGACGTATAGTTGACTACACTGTCCTATTAGTTTCAGATGCGCATCATAGCGAATTGGTATCTATACACATTACAAAGTGATCCCCATTATAAGTCTAGTTCAATCTGTCACTATACAAAGTTGTTACAATATTATTGATTATATTCCCTACACTGTATATTATATCCCTATGATTTATTTGTTGTGTAACTGGAAATTTGTACCTCTTAATGTGCTTTACCTGTTTCCCCTACTAACCCCTTCCTCCATCAGCGGTTCTGTGTCTATGAGTCTGTTTCTGTTTTGTTTGTTTTATTTTTTAGATTCCACATATAAGTGAAATCATTACAACTTGTTTTGTCCAGTAGAGATGCAAATGAATTCTTTCTATCATAACAGGTAATCCCAAAGATTGTGGTTTTATTGACCAGTAGGACACTACCTAATTTTGTATTTAATTTAACTAACTTTTTGCAGCATTTCTTTCCTGAAAAGGTAAATAAATGTCTATTTTAAAATACTCTCAGAACTACCTTTACCATCTTATTGGTTCCTGCATTAGTGAATTAAATTAGTCTTTGATATGTGCTAACCATATGTTTATACGAGAGTCCATGTAGAACCTATGAAAGGCCTAAGATTCTATCTGACTTGCAGACTAACCAGTTAGCTTGCCATGGTTTCATGGATGCTGACAGAAGGCACAAGATACCTGTTTCAGAAAAAAATGACTTTATGCTCTGGCTGGTGTGGCTCAGTGGATTGAGCACTGGCCTGTGAACCAACGGGTGGCTGGTTCAAGTCCCAGTTGGGGTGCATGCCTGGATCGCAGGCCGATAGGCAACCCATCAATGTTTCTTTCACACACTGATGTTTCTCTACCTCTCTCTCTTTAAAAAATATGACTTTATGATCATGCTATAGCAAGTAACATGTGTCAGTATGTTTGTGCCAGTAGTTACCCTTGCCCCTAAGTCCCACAGAAATGACATGCATTATACTAAGGAAAGGGAATCTGAACCTTTTATAATGTTCAGTAAATGTGCCTTTCCTTTTCTCCAGAGGGAGACATGATCTGTTTTCCAAGGCTATTTGCTGTGGGAACATCCTTTTATTACAGTGTGGAACAATGATAGTTTGTGCCTTTCTTATAAGATGTATAGAAACTCAAGAGGCCATGGAAAATTGTTTCCCACTAGTTAACTTTTTAAATTTTGAAAATTACACCTTGATGAAGTTCTCATGGCCAGTAAATGGCTGGGTCTGTATTCTTTCTGGCTGCAAAGCTTGGACTATATCCCGTCATATTCGATCAACTATAAAACTCCAACAACTATTAGTTTTTTTGGTTTCTTCCATCTTAGAGTGGTATTGGTCTTGGTCCAGAAATGATTCATCATAGCATGAAAGACATGAAAATTAGTCTTATTATCAAAGTCTTATCTATCTTGAGATACTCGAAATACTCATTGTGATGAAATTTTAATAGGATTCTAAAACCAGGAAAACTTTCAGCAATTAAAACACTAGTCTGCGAGAAATTTAAGAGCCAGGATCTAGCACAGTGTCTGGTATCTAGTAGGTGCTCAACAAAATTTTTGTTGAATTAATGAATTACAGGAAGGAGAAACACTCCTACTTACTCCTTTCTTATTCAATTTCTCTTTGTTTTTTTTCCTCTAGAAGCAAATAAAGCAGATATCTGTTGAACTCATTTATGCCCTTTGCTCTAGCTGCTTGTTCCAATAGCTTATTCCATATGGTTATTTGCTTCAGTGTGAAAAGATTTGGCTCATGCTTTCTTTTTAATTTATAGTTTCCTGAGTTTTCAGTCTTGTCTCTGCTTGCTCATTCTCTTTCCCATACACATCCTGTACTCTGCTTAGGAGTGTGAGATGGCAATGTGCTAATGGGTGCAACCTCAATACATGAATTCTTGAAAGAATTGCTGTGGTTTCTGGACGGTCACCCCTGGCTACTGTCGTCAGGTCAGTGGAGGTGGACTGCTCAGCCTGCAGCCAGGGACTTCACTCCAGAGACACTCTGCTGCTGTGTGTCTGACCAAATGCCCTCTCTCTCCTCAGGTGAGTTCAGCCCATATGGTGGGAAAGCAAAATGGGAATAACTCCACTGAGATTCCAAAGGGGCCTAGAGGAAGTTGACAAAAGGCCAAGCTTTGAAGGGCACAGTGAATCGATCTACTAGCTCAAAGGGAAAGGCAGAAATTAGAGGGCTATACTTAATTAACAGGGGATGAGGAAGCCATTTTTGAAGTTATCCTTCACTTTGTTGCTTGAAGAGTTGGGCTTTAGAGGGTAAAGTCTATTTTTCTGTCCACTTCCGAACCTAAACAAATGTTGATCTACAGACATTTTCTGATTTGACACTGGAATGCCCCAAAGGTCAGACATAAGTGTCCTCTCTCTGGGTGGTTTAAATCAGGGGTCTGGGATCATGGGCATCAGGGACTCAACTCACATGAGAGCAATAGTTCCCCTCTTCTAACCTCCTTGCTGAGGCTGCAGGTGAAGCCCCATAGTCTAGGTTTGTGTTGGTCTCTTTTTCTATTCAGCTTAGGAAATGGTCCTTTTCTAGCTTGTTCAGGGATAGGTAATGACTTACATATACCAGAAGCATCAGGAGGTCCTTCTTGGCATACCTTGATAACATTTTCTCTGGGCTTCCTGAAGGAGGGAGGGCCAGTAACAGGATTTTGGCAGGTTTTCATTCCAATTAGAGCTATACAGCAGTGGAACAGGCAGCCTATCTAGTCTGAAATTGTCCAAGGTGGTACATTGTCAAGCAGATGGATTCCTGCTTGATGTGAAAGACTGAAATAGATTGCTTATAAGGTCTTCTTTGAAAGTAAGTCTAAGATTTCCCTACATTTAGCTCTCTTACAGGAAGGCAGTGTGGTGCATTGATAAAAAGCAGAGGCTGAGGCCAGGCTTTCTGGATTTGAATTCTGTTACTCATAGCCTGTGTTGTGTAACCTTAGGCAAAACTCTGTACTTCTGTTTTCTCATCTGTAAAATAGGTATGATAACACAGTACATATTTCATGGAATCTATCCTGCCTCATCTCATGGTTGTTTTAATTTTTTTTTAATTTTTATTTTTTTAGTAAGAAATGAGTTAATAAATGCAGAGTGTGTAGAACAATACCTGGCCCAGGGTTTGTGACTGATGAATGTTAGCTGTTGTTATTAACGGTTTAACACTCCTTCTCCCCCAAGGAAATTACTCTGAGCTCTTCTCTTCCTCCTGGTAAGTGGTGAGGCACCTTCAGCCTTTCCCCTGATAACCACATCCCACACTGATGGCAACTGGGTGGGACAGCAGGTTAGAGAAGGAGGAAGCAAAGGTATGATATGATAACAGGAAGTTATGACAAATTTAGCTCTACCCTCCTACACAGGTTAAGTCACAGCTGCAATCATTGTTCTTGTTTGCAGCAGCAAATGCGGGAGAAGCAAGGAGATGGCACCTTCAGTCCTCATCCTGAGGAGCTCAGAGATTATTAGTGATGAAGTAATAAAACACCAAGAAGATTAACAATGCTTTTAAGGTCATTAAAACACTGCCAGGGAGAGAAGGTGCTTAATAAGTGCTCCCTGTGCTGGTATCTCCTCTATTGTCACTTCCCATTTGGTTTCCTTTTATCTCTTGCAGGGATGTAATTTCATAATCTCTTCAACTCCCTCAAATCTGTTGCCCTCCCTGGCCACCCCACTCTTTACAGATTCTATCAATCTCCTCTTACAGAGGACAGAAGGACCATCAGGCTGACTATTGGTGCCCCTACTTTCAAACCTGGCTTTCCCATGCTACTATAATTCTTGTTAATCTATTTCTCCCTTATGTTAGAGAAAAATGGTGTGTTCCCTCAACTCAGAGGCAGACTCTCCACTAATTGGGTACTGCATCCCTGTCCTAACCACCTCATTTGCTACCTTCACTCCCTCCTTGTGTTTATAGTTGTTGCCCTCTTTTCTGAATATTCTACTGCTCCCTCTCCTCTAGCTTCTTCCACTTCAACAAAGAAAATGTCAATGTATGTCTCTTTAAACCTAAAATAATCTTCCACCCCCACCCCGACCATCCTATTTCCAGATAGTGCTGCTTCTCTCCCTTCTATACATTGCTAAATTTTGTGAAAGAGAAAGACTTTTCTCTTCTTCCTCTGTGTGCTATTCTTGAATGATTTTATCAGTTTCCATGGCTTTGATCAACATCTATGTCTCCAGTTATGGCTTCTCCTTGTTACCTACTCCTGAAGTTCCACAGCACCTCCAGTTTCACGTGTGCCTCATGAAGCGCATTTTTCCTTCCCCAACCAGCTTGTCTTCCTCTTGTCCCCTCTTCCATGTTGGATAATGCCATTACCACCAAGGCAGTCTCTTTGACCAGAACCTTTAGTATCATCCTTATTCATTCTTTCCCTCAGCCTCCACATCTAATGAGTCACAAAAGATTTTACTGGAAGATAAATCACAGCTCACACCTGTTGATTCCTCTTAGACATGTTTTTCAAATCTAAATTCCTATTCCCCCTTCCGCTGACTGTCTTTGGTCAACTCCTCACTTTTTGCACCTGTCCAGATGGTGTCTTCCCTCCACTGAACCGTCACCTTCCAGTCCATTCTCCAATTTGTTGTCATTGTAATTTATTCAAAATCAAAGTCCCAAAAACCTCCATGGGTTCTCTGATACTCTACAAAGTAAAGTCCAAACTGCTTAAATTCTTAATTTGGCCAATAGTTATTGTTTCCTCCTACAGTTACCCTACTGACTTCTGTGGCTTTGCTTGTTGGAGTTCTGGAACAGGTGCCCACACTCCTGGCAATTTCTAAGTGGCAATTTTCATTTGATTAGCATTAGCTCTAGGTAGCCACACAGTTCAATGCTATCTCTTCTGAAAATTGTAAATATTTGGTTATACTAAGTCTAAGTGAAATTTGTATTAATAATAAAGACTGGTGATCACTGCAATGAATCTTCAAATTTCAGCTTTGTGAAGTGAGTCAACTAAAAGATTCATAGAAAATCTATTCTAAGCATGGCCTTCAGAATAAACCTCATCTAAAGAGCTGGGAGACATAGTGGTCATTCTCCAGTTGCTCACAGACACACTGGTAGATGAACATATGTGGGAATGGTGTCAGCAGTAATGCAAGCCTGGCCGTGGTTACACGTGAAGATGGGTGGGGATGGTTATAAGGAGGGTCTTCTTAGGGAAGGGACAGACACAATGGAAGGTTGGGCTGAGAAATGAACATTACTGAGCATTCTTAGTTTAGGGATGACAGAGTAAGAGCTTTGAACCAGGAACTGAAGGGTGCCAGTGCACAGATCTATGTAGCTGGAGAGGAGTGATCAAGGGGGAGAAGGGTGGGATGAGGAGAAGTAGCCAGTAGCTATATCACTAGGGACTTGTAGGCTATAAGGACCTTGAATTTTGTTCCAAGTGCAGAGGGAAACCATTGGAGGGAGTTGAGTAGGGGAGCAAGGTGATCTGACTTACAGTTAAAAAAAATTAGTCTGGCTGCTCTGTGGACAACATTCTGTTGAGGAAAAAGAGGGAGATAGGAAGACCAGCTGTTTGCTATTGTAGGGTAGAACTGAAAGCCGATAGTAGCCTAAAGTATGGAGATGGCAGTGGTGAAAGAAAGTAGTGGAGTGGAAGTGGTGAAAGGTTGTAGGGCTCAGTATATGTTTTAAGAGATTGACAGAGGACCTGATAATGAATTGCATATGAGTAAAAGGGAAAAAAGAGGAGTCAAGAATGACTCCTAGGTTTGTGGTCTGAGCAGCTGGGTGATCTGTGGGATCATTTTGTGAGGTAAGAAAATCAGGGGAAGAGATGATTTAGACTGGGAAGTTAAGAGCACTGCTTTGATAATTTTAAGTGAAAGCATCAAGTATTTGATAAAGATATAGTGGCCTGGGACTTAAGAGAAAATTCAGAGCTGGAGACACACTTTGGGAGTCACCAGTGTATAGACTGCATTTAACACCATGTATCAAGAAGAAATCAGCTGGGGAGGGAGGTGTTCACCCTGAGGTCAGGACTGAGCTCAGGCACCCAAATATTTAATGGGCAGTATAAGATGAAGAGCCAGCAAGGAAGACTGAGAGGGTATAGCCAATGAAAATGGAGAAAACCCAGATGAACATGGTGAAAACCATAATGTCTTAATAAGGAACAGGTGGTCAGTTGTGCTAAATCCTGGAGAGAGCTTCAGTAAAATAAAGACAGAAAGCTGACTACTGAATTTGACATCATGTTAGCAAGAACAGCTACATTTGAATGGTGAAGACGAAATTCTGAATGAAATGGTTAAAGAGAGAATAGGAAGTAAAGAAGTGGAGACACCAAGTATAGACAATTCTTTCATGTTTTACTGCAAAAGGGAAAAATATGGAAATGTGGGCTCATTGTAGAATTTTTTAAAGAGGGAAATTATAAAACATTAAAAAATATAGATGAAAGTAGTGTAGAAGAAATAAAAAAAGACGATCAGAAGAAAAAGGAGGTAAGAGTTGTTAAACCCTTAAGTAGGCAACCAGCATGGACTCAAAAGAAGAAGTTAACAAATGACCTTAAAGGTAGGAGATAGGGAAAGGAAAATTAGAATTGCATGTAGGTTTGTAGAATTTGGTCATGAGAAAGCAATATTTAGCTCTTCTTCTTATGTTTCTATTTTCTCTGAGAAATAAAGAAGTGTCATCAAATAGAGGTGGGTGTCTTTGAATGTTTTTGGAAGAGAGGAAAAGATGTGAAATAGTCATTTTGGAGGATGAAAAACTGAACCGACTGGAAATTAGTATTGTTAGGAAGTTTTGAAAAGCCACTTGAGATTTTTGTTCATAAATTTAAAATAAAATCTAAATTAAAAATGAAACATGTTATTACATTTGTGTGCTTTCCTCTGGTCACGTTCAGCTGGAGGGCAGATGCTGAGCAGATGGAGGCTTGGGTTTAACCAGGTTTGGGAGTTTTGCCAAGAGATTCTTGATGGGAAGGAGAGAGAGGAGTTTGGAGGATGTACAAGGGGGAGACTATCTGGATAGATCACAGACTTTAAGCATGGTAAACAGGAAAATGCATACCTTGGGGGCTGATGGACAATGAAAACAAATTTGGTGTAGTAAATGGGCTTGGGGTCAATGTGGGTCTAAGACCTGGGGACTTTTTCTCTTACGTTTTGTTCATTTTTTTCCTTTGTTCATGCCTCCATTTGAAAAGAGTTCTGAATTTCTAAGACCCAGGTCAGTTCCTCCATGAAATCATCCCCATAACTCTGTTCTTAATTGATGTCTCCTTTCCCTGGACTCCTGTTACACCTTATTACATATATTTTATTCAAAGGTATTTATGAATAACTACCAGGGGTGATTCATTGTTATAAGTACTGGGAACATAAGCTTGAACAAATGCAGATGCGTACCTGTGCCCTCATGCATGTATGGTCTATTATAGGTTTACACATGCTACATATTACAGGTAAATTGCATCTCACAAGAGCTAAAAGTTGTGAAAAATATCAGGTGTGATGATTATTTCTGTACAACTAGACTGTAAGCCCCTAAGAAACACCAACAGCAGGGGCTCAATAAACACTTGTTGATTTCTTGAAGAAATGATGCTCCCTTTACCTTGAAGATTTTCCCTTCACAGTTCTGAAGGAAAAGTAGTGGGGAGAAGAAGGCACTAGGAAATATTTTCTAGAAGGACAGAAATTTGAATGTATTGTCTCCATCATGTTTGGAAAAACCTGGAACAATTATGGAATAATAATGTCAAGGAATCCTGGCTGCTTCCTTGACCTAATAATCCCTTCTATTTGTCCCATGGTTTATTATGACCATATGTTTTGGTAACCCATCTTCTATGTTCTGCATGTCCCTTCCTATGTTTAAATTAATTATCCTGAAAGGCTAAACTGTAAGTGTGACCGTCAGATCTAAGTAGGAAGAAACACACTGATTTCGAAATTGTGGTTACCCCAAATTGTTGGAAGACTTGGCACTTAGAGGGCTAGTTAGTTAGCAGGTAGTGACCATGTGTTTAAATCAAACATAGCTTTCTCTTCACCAGATGTGCACATTTATCAGAGACTTTGTGCTAATTATTCAAAGAGGTCCTAGAACAGCACATGTGTTTTCTCCCCAAGGACAGCCCACGTTTACAATACACATTTATAATCATTTACAGATAAACCAGCCAGATGGAATCATTGTTTTACATAATGTCCTAATTGTTTTACATAATATTATGTAATTCTGTCAATGATTAAGATGCATTTCAGGACACAATTCAATGTAAAAAGTTTGACTGTAAGCCTAGCATTTAGTTATGAGAGATTAGGAAGTATGGTGAATGCCAAGTGGAAGGACTCAGGATGCTTTTATTCCTTTGCACCAGGTATTTGGTCAGTAAATCTAATATTTTTCTTTTGTTGTTGACAAAGAACATCTGTGTCTGCAATGGAGTTTTGGAAGTAAATAGTTCAGATTCTCTGATGTGCCTGAATGCTAGGATGTAGGGTGATCATCTTAAATCATGTGATTTGGTAGATTCTAAAGGCTTGGTTCTGTTGCTATGGACCCCAGTTTGGTATATGATTGCTCTACTTAAAAAACGACAGATTAAAATGTTACACTCAGCTCTCTGTCACTCCTATCCATTACATAGATTTGCACTTATGGACTTGTTTTAGAGATTGGGGTTTGCTGTAAGAAATCATCCCAGTGCCTCAATGAGACCTACTTGACAATCTTGTAGGTAAAATATATGTTCTAGGATGATGGGGTGAAGTTAGAGGTCATGAATGTGCCCACATTCAACACTGACTTCTGTGGGGAGCATGGCAGACTGACAAGTGCCACTGACTTGCTATCCCTCTGTTATCCCCAGATCATAACATGAAAATGTACAGTATTTCAGGGCACTGGCTGGTGAAGCTATAACCTACAAGATGAGATGATACCAATGAGAATCTTTACATTCACAGAGAGCTTGGAATCAATAATATCTGGTGTATTTGTTCAGGCTGCTATAACAAAGTACTAGAGATTGGATGGCTTAAACTACCGATATTTATTTTCTCACAGTTCTGGAGGGTGGAAGTCAGAGATAAAGGTGCTGGCAGAGTTAGTTTCTTCTGAGAGGGGAAGAAAAGAAGAAAGGGAGAAACATCAATGTGCAAGAGATATATTGATTGGCCTCCTCTTGCACACCCCCAGCTGGGGACCTTGCCTGCAAACCAGGCATGTACCCTAACTGTGAACTGAACTAGTAACATTTTGGTTCACAGGCCAGTACTCAATCCACTGAGCCACACCAGCCAGGGATAATCTCCTTTACTTATTAAGAAGTCAGATTGGTTTTGGGTCCACCCAATGACCTAATTTAACCTTACTTATCTCTTTAAAGACCCTATCTCCAAATGCACTCACATTCTGAGGTATAGTGATTAGAATTTAGCATACAGATTTTGTTTTATTTATTTAATTTATTTTTAGAGAGAAGGGAAGGGAGGGAAAAAGGGAGAGAAACATCAGTGCACGAGAGATACATTGATTGGTTGCCACTTCATCGCTCCCCTAACTGGGGACCTGGCCTGCAACCTAGGCATGTGCCCTGACTGGGAATCGAACCAGCAACCGTTCAATTTGCAGGCTGGCACACAGTCCACTGAGTCACACCAGCCAGGGCACCTGAAATACTGTACTATAAATTCTGTAGGACACAGTTCAGGTCATAACACCTGGAGAATTTTAGAATTGGTGACTTCCTTTCTTCAGTGTTGTGTAGTTTTCTGCATACAGGTCTTTTACCTCCTTGGTTAGGTTTATTCCTAGGTATTTTATTTTTCTTTTTGCTATATTGAATGGGATTTTTTTCTTGATTTCTGATTCTGTTGTTTCATTGTTGGTATACAAAAATGCCTTTGATTTCTGGATATTGACTTTGTATCTGGCTGTTTGGCCAAATTCATTTATTAGGTCGAGCAGTTTTTTGGCTGAGTCTATAGGATTTTCTATGTACACTATCATGTCATCTGCAAACAATGATAGTTTTGTTTCCTCGTTTCCCAGTTGGATGCCTTTTATTTCCTTTTCTTGTCTAATTGCTGTGGCTAAGACTTCCAATACTATATTGAATAGAAGTGGTGAAAGTGGACAACCTTGTCTTGTTCCTGATTTTAGTGGAAAAGATTTCAGTTTTTGCCCGTTGAGTATGATGTTGGCTGTAGGTTTCTCATATATGGCCTTTATTATGTTGATGAATGCTCCCTCTATTCCCACTTTGCTGAGTGTTTTTATCATAAATGAGTGTTGTACCTTATCAAATGCTTTTTCTGCATCTATTGATTGACACCAGTCAGAATGGCCATCATAAACAAAGCAACAAACAGCAAGTGTTGGAGAGGTTGTGGAGAAAAGGGGACCTTAGTGCACTGTTGGTGGAAGTGCAGACTGGTACAACCACTATGGAAAACAGTTTGGAATTTTCTAAAAAATACTAAAAATGGATATACCTTTTGACCCAGCAATTCCACTGCTAGGACTATATCCTAAGAACTCTGAAACACCAATCCAAAAGAACCTATGCACCCCTATGTTTATAGCAGCACAATTTACAATAGCCAAGTGTTGGAAGCAACCTAGGTGCCCATCAGTAAATGAATGGATCAAAAAACTGTGATACATTTACACAATGGAATTCTATGCAGCAGAAAGAAAGAAGGAGCTCATACCCTGTGCAACAAACAGCATGGATGGAACTGGAGAGCATCATGCTAAGCGAAATAAGCCAGGCAGTGAAAGACAAATACCATATGATCTCACCTTTAACAGGAAGCTAATCAACAAAACAAGCAAACAAGCATAATATAACCAAAGACACTGAAACTGAGAACAGGCTGACAGTCACCAGAGGGGAGAGGGGAGGGAATTTCAGGGGAAAAGGGGAAGGGTTTACAGGAACAAGTATAAAGGACACATGGACAAAAACTATGGGGGGTGGAAATGGGAGGGAGGTGGGGAGGGCTGGGGTGGTAAGCTGGGGTGGAAGTAAAAGACAGAAAACTGTACAAGATCAACAATTAAAATACAAAAAAAAAAAAAGAGAGAAAAAAAGAACTGGTGACTTCCTCAAGAGATCCACTAATTTAGGTTCTGAAATAAAGCCACATAGTGATCCAGAAATTCCACTACTGGAAATACACCCAAAGATAACAAAAACACTATGTTGAAGAGATACCTGCACCCCGACTTTTAGTAGCATTGTTAGCAATAGCTAAGACATGGAAACAACCCAAGTATCTGTTGATGGATGTATGGATAATGGATAAAGGAGATGTTTTATATATATATAAAGAATTATCAAATGAAGAATTATTTAGCTATAAAAAGGAGGTAATCCTGTCATTTTCAACAACATGGCTGGGCACTCAAAGAATTAATGCTAAGTGAAATAAATCAGACAGACAAATACTGCATGATTTCACTTATATGTGGAATCTTAAAAAAATCATAGAAAAAAGATTAGATTTGTAGTTACAAGAGTCAGGGGATGAGAGGAGGAGAAATTGAATGAATGTATTCAAAGGTGCAAACTGCCAGTTATACGATAAATACTAAGGATATAACATACAATACTGCTGTATCATATATAGAAACTTGTTAAGAGAGTAGAGTCTGAGTCATGATCACAAGGAAAAACAGTTTTTCTTTTTCTTTTTATATCTACATGAGACAATGGATATTAAATAAATTTATTATGGTAATAATTTCATGATGTATGTAAGTCAGATCATTATGCTGTATATCTTAAACTCATACTTGTATAGTGCTATATGCTAATTATATCTCACTAAAACCAGAAAGAAAAAAGTCCACATTGATATCATGAAGAGTAACAATGAATTTTCTAAGTTCTAATTTGAGGTATGTTAGTTACCCCTAAGCCTCAGTGTTCTAATCTGAAATATTGCATTGATAACATTTGCTTTAATTTCTTTTTCTGATGACCCAGATATCTAATGGGATATTGGCTATGAAAGTAACTTAAACATATAAACTACTATACATATAAAATATTAATATTAGCAATAATGCTAATAAAATTATAAAATACCTATTTTGGGAGTACATTTTGTGGGCTAAAGCTCACTCTGCCAAGGTTACCCTACTACTTGGAAAAGCATCTGTCTACTGTATCTTTTCTACATGAAGAATCAGCATTCACTATTGAATGATGGTACCTCGCCTACCATCTACGTCTGATAAAATTTCTGAAGTGAAGATATCCAGCTGTAAAAAGGAGGAAAAAAGCAAGTAATGAAGTTCTTTGTCCTTGTCTTTATTTTGCTTTTGATATTGGCCATTATTTCTTTTCCCATTTTCATTTGCTCCTTAGAAATCACCTGGCAGATATTTTGGGTGTAGAAGTTTTCTAAGTTCTGTAATAGCCATTTTATTATCAAATATTTTTACTTGTAGAACATACTTCTGTTAGCTGTATAGACTATGAAAGTGAATAATAATCCCATTTTCTGTGAGTCAATTACTGACTGCAGAGCAGATGAAAGAAAAGAAGAAATTTTAAGATTGTTTTACATGAGTCAATGCAAGTCGTGAGTGAATAGATTTCAGTTCATTAAAAAAAGAACTTTCTAGCAGTCAGAATTCAGAAAATAGAATGAAATAGTTTCTTAGCAGATTTTTGTGACAAAATTTTCTTTTAAGCTGGAAATCTGTGAACTTATGTTTCTTACACTGACTAGTGTTTCAAAGAAGCTATTTGGGAACACAACCTGAAGTGACCTTGTCAGACATCCATGCTAAAAACATATGTAGTGCTTAGAGTGGCTGGTATTGATCCAGAGAGTTTGGCTAAGCCTTGGGGTCACTCTGGGATATTGTGGGGTGAGTGAGTAGTGGGTACATAGAATGGTGAAAAATGGGAGGATGATTATTGTGTCATAGTCACTAATGTGAGATGCATATTTTCTAGAATCAGTAAGTGGGAGTGTCAGGAAGACATGGACATTACCTACACACACAACTAATCCCCTGGCTCTTCTCTAGAAAGTAAAACTTAAGTAAGACCAATAGATCCATTTGGAGTGGTAGAGCAAGTTGAGCAAAATGTGAGATGGTAAGCAGACTTTGCCAGGAGGAAAGAAATCAGCCAAGATTCAAGTGCATCAGGATTAAAACCGTGGTGATTACAAAACCCAGCTAGAGACAGGATATGCTTGGTGGCCTTATTTTCTCTCTTTGCTAGACTCTATTTTTTCCCTTTATTGCCAGCCAGTGGCACAGAGAGGAGGATGAGGAAAAGCAAATATTTACTGAAAACCTATTTTGAGCTAGGTACTTTATATATCCTAATTAATTTCATTCTTTTGATAATCTTCTGTGGTAGGTTACTATTAGTCCCCATTTAGCAGAAGAGGAAACTGAGTCTTAGAAAAACTAGTTAGGATCTAAGTCTGAATATGTCTGACTGTATAAACTCATATTTTTTTTATGACATCACGTAAGAAAAGGAGAAAGGTTGGAACATCATACATTTTAGGAATTATTTACTTTATTAATTATACTGCTATGAATATATAAAATTACTGAAATTGTAATTCCAAGCTGTGACATTCAGCATCCCTGGCAAAGAATGCCTTTTCCTAATAGATTTATAATCAATCAAATTTTCAACTACTCCCTCTTGGTAATCTCTTTACTTTTGCCTCTTTTGTTAACTCCTGGATATACTTTATCATCCTTGAACTTTTAACTTCCATTTTTAGCTCTGCATTTCCACAGGCCCTGTTATCTCTTAGATGTCTCATTCTGAAACTGGCGGGGTCAGAGTTTATCAGGCATCTCTTATTCATCCTCAGAGCTCCACCCAATACCACTCTTATCTCTACCTGGATTCTCATTTTTAAGCTACACCCTTCTCACCACTCCCCTTTTATCCACTAATCCTCATTCCTGACCTCTAGTTTATCCCCTTTCCCATCATTGTTATAACATCTCTTTCCAGTTGGTGACTTTAGCTAATGTTAGAAAAACTGGTGTATATAAAGTTATGGCTTTTTAAAGCCCCTAAAAGCTCAGAACATGCAGATTTAAACAAAAGATGCTGTATTTATGACACTTTTAGTCTAGCTTTCCTGATCTGGTCTCATTGTCACCTGGGCAATTCTTCATGTCCCTTCAGACATTTTATGTGATTTGAATCTGTACACATCATTTGCCGCCTTCCCTTTTCATCTAGCATATGCAGTTTTTAGGATGTGCATAGTTTTATCTGTATAAATCTAGCACTTAAAAATGTAATCAACCCATTATTATTGTATCTTTATATTGCTTTTCATTTTTTTTCTTACTATAGATTTCTGTGAACATCTTTGTGGCTAAATTATAGTGCATTTCTCTGGTCACTTTCTCACAGCAAATTCCTAGGAGTGGAATTTCTGGTTCAATCTATATGTTTATATTTAGGATTATTGAAAAAGACTGCCTAAATTACTTTTCAGAAAGGTTACCTCAGTTTTCCTCCTTAGAATAAGTATGAGAAAGGTTCCCCTAAATAACTTAAGAATGGTATCATTCCTCCTAGCTCAGCACTAATTAGTCACCTGACTTTCCTAAGCCATAAAACCTTTATCACTCTCAGTTGATTCATATGTAAAATCCAGGTGAGCCCTAAGATCTTCCTCCATCTGTCATTCTGTTATGCAGTTTTCACACAGTGGGGATAATTGCACTCCAGAATGTTCTCTGGCTTGTGGAAAGAGAATATTCTCAAAAGGGACCTGAGATAGCTGCGCCTTAAAACACAGGAGTGGCCTTTTTCAAACAAAAGTGTTGTCGGGGAGAAAGAAAAGATTTACTATGTTATTCCTTTCATGATGGAGTCTTTAAAATTTGTTCTTTGTGGCACTAAATACTAAACAAACTTGCCATCATATCGTGGGTATTTCAGTAATCAGTGTTGGCTGTGGTAATTATCATCATTCCCATTGATGAGTTATTGTTATTCCCATTGTACAGATGAAGAAATAGGATACAGAAGGCTGGCAGCTTGCTCAGCCTTAGAGGGTGAGTCAGAGATTAGAGAGGAAAGTGCTGGAGTTTCCCCCATGGGACTGTGGACACATAGGCTAGTCCTGAGTACAGAGAATGCTATGCCTCAGGATACTATTTTTGGGTTTATCCAAGAATGTTATGAGAACTAGTGGATTAAAGTCTTTCAGAACACTCTCCTCCAACAGGGCTCTGAGGCTATCAGTATCTGGGCACTCTTTTCCTGATTCTGACTGGATTCTCTGCCCTTCTTACATACCCCTGGCAATGGGCATTCAAGTCACCAAGTATCCTTGCAAAAGGATGAAACTCGGTAAATTTACTGATGAACTCAGGCATGAGCTGGTAAAAATAAAGTTAAAAAGAATGATGAAATGGCAGCATCAAGTGCAGGAATAAATGTAATTTGGCTTACTTAACATGTTTTGTTGAGCAGCGGGTATGTGAAGCCTCCATGACAGCAGTAACCAGAACAGTAAGTAGCTGGCTCACTGAGGTCAATGTGTGGCATGCCAGGCTCTGAAGGTATGAAGATAAGCCAGGAGACCTCCCCGAAGGAGACAGGCTAGGAAAACAAACGTAGCAGCAAAATCACAAATTGAAATTTATACAGATACCAAAATAGTGCAGAGGAGGGAGGGATTAACTTGTAAATTGTGCTAGAATAAAACTTCAAAGTTTGCATTGTCTGATGGATCACAGGTGCAAGCCCCTTGTACAACAGATGGACTTCTAAACTGTTCTCTAACAAGAATTTGTAAGTAGCAAAGCCTATATGGTTTTATTAGAAAACTGAATTTATGTACATTAAAATCACATTTGATATTTCAAACCATTAAATTACCTGCTAGTGTTTCACCCCCCTTTCTTAGGAAAGTAAAAAGTTTCTTAATTGAACAGTCTCATTGGATTGAAGAGTCATTTGTTCCTAACAAATTGACATTTCATTATATTCCTTTGGGAGCAAATGTGCAACTATTTTTGATTACTCAGAGATTGTTACGCAAAACAATAAGGAGGAGGATGCATGAGAATGAACAGGCTCCTTGAGACTGGCTAAAATGCAGAAGTACAGCAGAGGTTGAATCTAATTGTGTCAGTAAATGAAGCTGGGGGTGGGGTGTGCTTACTGGAATATATGACTGAACAGACTTGAAAATCGTGTAAGATCGGCTTTGGGATTATGTGTATCAAGTTAGCTTTCTAGTTTCTAAATTCTATAATAGTGCATTTCAGAATATCAGATCTCTGTATAACGAGGTGAATATTGGAGAGCTTCTTATACTAATCTATTTCCTAAGTGATTTGTGACATTTAGAAGAACTCAATGGGAGATTAATACTTGAAAATTTTCTTATCTGTGCATAAGAAACATACAATATAATGTTCATTATGATACTGTTTCTCTTGTAGAAAATGGTTGGAGAAATCTAAGGTTAAGAACAATGGATGTTTTCTATATTGAACCATCTAGAGCTGCACTGAGGAAAGTCATCTACAAATGAATCAGGACTGTGGCAAAGGCAGTAGGCAAGGTTTGCGTTTGAAAAGAACTCTGTAATATTTCTGATTTTTGTTTAGCTTATTAAAGTTTTATATATTCAAATATATATTAATACATTCTTTTAGCATGCTAGTTAGAGGGATTAATTTTTAATGGTTGGAATATTCTTCAAATAAATGCTTTTATTATAAAACTGCTACTCCAAAAGGTGTTTGAAACTGAGTATGAAAGAAATTAGTTCTACATTTAGAAATACATGGTGAATCTAAAAGAACTATAAGAATCATGCATGCTTCTGGGTTCTAGCTTAGAGACATTTATTATTTTATTATTTTAAAATAAAATGAAGGATTCTTGAAGACTCATTATGGTCCATAAAAATGTGTGCAAATTCTTCTGTACAAAATTCCATAAAAGTGGTGAAAAATATTCTCCTCAGTTTAGCCCAGACTGAATGGGGCACAAGAGAGGAAGTGACTCACCTGGAATCGCAAACAAGGTACTTTGGAAGCAGGAAATGAGATGAGTGTGCCAGAATGTTTCCACACTAACCATTAGATAGAAGAGGGCCCTGACCTCACCCACTTTACACCACTCAAATCAGTTGATTTTACTACACTTTGTGCAGGAAAATATGCAGATGATTGAATTTGTTTTTTAACATTTCTAGGCAGTTCTGTGGGAAAGACACCCCACTTGCTGAGCTTTCACATACTTCCTTTTCTTTTCAGAAATAGAAATATATTCAGGAAGACTGAGAAACTACTGTCCAGTTTTTTCACTTATCTTTGAGTGCTTCCAGAATCTTCAAAATGAGGACCCCTTCCCTTTATGTTTTTAATCAGATATTGCAGAGTAGACATGAGAATGAGTCTGGCAATAGCAGATTGAGAAGGGTGTCCATATTCTGAATATGTTTATTGTGGTTTATGACTTGGTTGGATTACAGCCGCACAGAAAAAATAAGATCTGGTTATTACTGATTAAGAGTCTTCCCGTAATTTCTCAGGCAATAAGTATTTAATGAGTATTGGTGCTGGTTACTTTCAGAAATCCGTAGAACATGGATTTGTGGGCAGGAACTGGATCTGTCCCCATTTACTGGTGTATCCCCAGAGTCTGGCACAGTGATTGGCACACAAATGCTAGTTAACTAAATTAATTTGTACATGCATGCATGCATGAATGAATGATTGAGTGGATTTACTTATCTGTTCCCTCAGGCTTTGCAACTCTAGTACCAAGTACAATGCCTGCCATGTATTAGGCAATCAATAAAAGGTTTTGTTTAATTGAGTTAATGAATCCGAGAAAGTGTTCAGTAACTTGCCTAAGTATTTCATTTGATTATTTGTGACTCTTCAGAATTATCCATTAGGATTGTCAGCTTTGCTTAATTAAAAAAATACTGTATGAAAGATATTAATTGTCATATTTTTTCTATAGTTTGGTCTGCAGAGGGTCCACTGATGGTGTCAATCTCGTTTCTGCTTAGTACACCTGTGAAGGTGGCATGGTTTTAAAGCAGATGGATCCAGAGAGAAGCTTCTGTGTTATAATTAGGCTAGAAGAGAAGTCAGTATGTTGGGACTTTAAGGTAACCAGAACAAGAGCTCTTAGTTAACAAGAGCTCCTGCCAGCTCCAGCATTGCCTCCTCTGATCAGGGCTCTCCTTCATGCAGCCTATTTCTGTTCTGATGGAAAGACAGTCTGGAAGGTACAGAGAGAGCTGAAGGTAGGAAGCAGAGCCTCTAATGCAGCCCTACAGCCAATGCTAAGTGAGTGGAGAAGACTAGGAGTACTTCCTTCTGGTGATCTCATTTAAAACTCACATAACCCTATCAGGTAGGTATTATTATTATTCCATTTTACAGGAGACTGAGTCCTTGAGATATTAAGTAAATTGCTCATGATTATATAGCTAGCAGGTGGCAGAACAAAGATTCTAACTCAGGAAGTTTGACTCCATTGTTAACCACTTGTAACCATCATATTACGCTAATTTATGTGTTCTCTGTACTTGGCAAATCTTCATTTATAGAATTTAGAATAAGGCAAGAATTTAATAGTTCATTTGATTTTTTTTTTAAACAGGTGTCCTTGTTTATAAGACAAACCCCATAAGATATTGTCTCAGAGACCATACAAAAAATCTTTAGTTAAAAAATAACCCTGATGCCAATTTATGAATTGTTTTAACAGTATCTAAAATATATAGTTCTGGCCTGAGAGAACAAAATCAACTGTCACAGTGGTCTTGCACACTAGGACTTCCTCCTTCCTGTCAGCCCTTTTAGGGAAGGGATTAGTGGAGATGAAGAGTCAAGTGTACAAGGCTGGGGGTAATTTGTGAGGTCTTGTTTGGCTTCTATTGGGCACTGCTTTCTTTTTTCACCCTTACATACTTTGAGAATGCAATATCATTGGTATACTCCAGTGATGAAAGCAAACTGAGGGACAGATATTAGACATCACAGAAACAGGTGTGTGCTTGAGAGAAATGCTTCAATTTATATTGCTGCAGTGCACTTGTTTTCACTTCAGTTTTTATTTTATGCTTGAAATGTAGGATAAGATTGCTTCTGTTTCCATTTTTACAGCTACTTCTTTGACCATGTTTGGTTTGGCAGTTAAGAAAAAAATCAACAGAAGGATTACATTTCAATGGCACAACACCTAATCCTCAGGCAAATGATTTGTACACACTTAATATAAAGTACTTAGGACGTATTGTTTGATGTAAACACTAGTTCTAATAAAATGGTGCCTGAGGTACAGTTCTTTAACTTGTAATACCCTGTTTGCACTGGCCTGTACACATTGGATATGAAGTCATTATGATAAAATATATCCTCTTTAGCCTGACAAAAACAAAAATCAGAGTATAAGACCCATACCAAGGGAGGAAGGATGCTATAAAACTCAAAGCGCATTATAATATTTGGAGTTGACTCTACAGATGAGGTAGTCAGCACTTTTCTAGAGGGAAACATCCTAGCCCGTCTTGGAGGAGTGTCAGTTTAACCATTTAAAGCACTTTATTTGATTCTAACATTGTGCTGAACCCAAGTACACTGAGCTGCTGTGTTTGTGAGATTTTTCATAACTGAAAAGGAACGGCTGCATCAAAATAGTGGATTTCAAGCACAAAAGAAGGTTAAAGGAAGCACATACAACTCAGCCTACCTTGGATAGCAATCTCTGCTCTGAAATATCCACTTGTTCTAACCTTTTCTCTAGGACCCCATGCTGCTTAGAAGCATGCAAGGTTAATAATAGCAGGCAAAAAAATGCTAGGCATTTTAAGACGCAACATTCATCTTACCGTTCTACTAATGTGGGAATGACAGAAAGTCACTTTCAACCTTCTTTCCTGCTGCTCATATTACCTGCATGTTGTGAGATACTCCTCCAGGTATTGGAGAATAATCGCTGTTCATATGGTGTTATAAGAAAGATAGGCATATTGCCCATATCCTCATCTGATTTAATGCTTATAAATCAGCAAAAACTCCACCTCAATCCACTTCTCTCAGTCTCTGAAGAGCAGAGGCTCAGTAATAGCTCCATTCACAGTACACCCAGCAACTTACGTCCAGAACTTGGGTGATTGAGAGTCATCCCTGTAATTGTAGCTTTAGCCAAAGGATGAAAAACCGCAGGGTCTGAACTGAAGTGACTCGAATTTCCAGGTTCCTGCCTTGGCTGGAACTCTTTAACTCTTTAAGAGTTGCAGGAGAGGGGAAAGTTTAAACAAGATGCTGCTTTTTGATTTGGGTTGTAGTTTTAATTTCTTCTATCTTTTCTGGGAAAAGACTCATTCAAAGAGCCAGTCTTTGAAGCTGTTTTTGGCTTAGATTTTTATTTTGGGGCATTTTACAAATAGATCAAATACTTGAACCCACGAAAGTATCTTCCCTTTGACTAAAACTCTCCAAGTGAAAGTAATAACAGAAATGGGAGGAAGGGGAAGAAGCAAAGATGGAAAAATGGCACCTTTCTGTCCTTCAGCTCAATGGTATTTAATCATCACAGCACTCTTAGAAACCTGTGCTTGTCCTTATTGAAAGCCAGGGACAAACATGACCCCATTGCACACTTGACTTCCGTTCCAGAGTGAGTCATGTGTCCCTGGGCATTGTGAAAAGGTCAGTGAGGCCAGGGAGAGGGCCTGTCCCAGCTCTCACTCTGCTGTCCTGGCCCATCAGCCTGGAGGAAGGAGACCGAGGTTCCAGTTAATTAAGGGAAGCTCTGGAAAGAATGACTGGCTCCTCCTTGAACTCTATTTATGGTATCAGAACTAGAACGCAGAGCCCAGTACTTAGTCGAGCCCAGTCATGTGCATCCAGGTATTGAGATCAGACCAAGGACTAAGCTTGAGGCTTTCCAGGGTCTTTGCCAACTACGAAAAGTGAGATTTCCCAAGGAAAAGGTCTCTTCCCAGGTCAGGTTCCAACCCATGGGAATGAAGCTGGAAGCGGAACCTACATGAGAGATAGGATTGGGGTTGGAATTAGAAGAAAAACAGGGTCTGGTTGGTGTGGATCAGTGGATTGAGTACTTGCCTGTGAACTGAAATGTTGCTGGTTCGATTCCTGGTCAGGACACATGCCTGGGTTATGGGCCAGGTCCCCAGTTAGGGGTGGGTGACAGACAACCCATCAATGTGATCAATGTTCCTCTCCCTCTTTTTCTCCCTTCCTTTTCCTTTCTCTAAAAATATATAAATAAAGTCTTAAAATAAAAAAAGAAGGAAAATAAGGAAAGCTTTTAGTGATTGAAAAAGAGGCACACCTTTGCTCCTACAAAAATTTCTCTCCAATCAAATCCTAAATGATTTCCTATCTTTCCTTCTTTCTAAATTTTTGGTCTGAAGTCCAATGGTAAAGCTAAGGAGATTCTCCTCCATCATCTCCTTGCCCTACCCCAGGCCTGGGTACTTATACTTACCCTAGAGTCTAACCTTTCTTGCACAGGTTTGAAGACTTCATGCAAATTCTTTTGTTGATATGGAACTTTGTTATTCCATATACATTTCTTCAGTTAAATGAAGGAAGGGATAGGTTGAGTTTAGGCATCTTTTACTGCATGGAGATTTCCTTTTTTCATTATGAATGGCCTTTTAAAAGTGAAGTTATTTTCTTTTATTTTTGAAAATTCTTTCAGAGGGTAATGAAGGGGCTTTGCTCTTTCATCCAGCTACCTGGGAGAGTGCCAATTATTAGCTTTAAGACCCCTATTATATAAGCATCATATAAAAAACCATTTGTGTAGCTATTTTTTATTAGGAAAAAAAGTCTCATGCTCAGAACCCAGAATCCTTTCCTGAGGAAGGAGAAATTGGCTGTCTAGGGTGTTATAATAAGTTAAAAAATGCAGTCAGAAACCTAATACAACACCTAGTTGCACTTAGAATTATTTTGGTTATTGATGTAAAATGTTTTTGATCTTGATATTTTAATTTCTGACCTACTTTTGGCCTCAAATAACATAATTTTTGGTTCTAGAATTTTCAAATAGATTCAAAATTCCCTTCTTGGGTGATTATATTCTGAGGGCCATTTGTCATCAGGCATTCTCTGTCATCGGTAATATCCTCAATTTAAAAGTTGTTGGAGGATTTCTGGTCAAGATGGTGACATAGGTAAACACAACTCACCTCCTCATACAATCACATCAAAATTACAACTAAAATATAGAACAAGCATCACTCAGAACTGTAAGAAATTGAGTTGAATGGAAGTCTGACAACTATGGAATTAAAGAAACCACATCCATCCAGACTGGTAGGAGGGGTAAAGACAGGACATGTGCTAGTCCCACATCTATGTGTGGTGGATAAAAATTCAGAAGGACTATCTCAGGAGTGAGGAGTTCCAGCCCCACACCATGCACCCCCAGCCCAGGGTTCCAATGCCAGGAATATAAGTCCCTACAATTTCTGGCTGCAAAAAACAGTGGGGTTTGGTCAGTGGAAGAAACTTCTGGCGTCCAGGCAATTCCTCTTAAAGAATGGACACATGGACTTACTCAGACTCACTCCCTCTGAGCTCCAGCACTGGTGTAGCAGCTTAAAAGGCACCAGTGGCATACAGGGAGGAACTGAAGTATCCAGCATTAAAGTGAGAGCTGGGGGACAGCTTTCTTCCAGACAGAAAGGCAGGTAGAGGCAATTGTCCCTTTTCTGAACAGTCCCCACCACAGAGCTAGCAAGCTGGTCCCATATCTGAAACTGCATCAACCTTGCTAACACTGTTTGCTTCACCCTGGAGATCTCTAGAGATTCTGCCCCAGCCAACTTCTGGACCCACCTAGCTGGTTTTCCATATGAATGGCTGGTCTTAGCTCATGCTTCAGAAGTCCCTAAATCTTCTCAAACAAGCAACAGCAGGTCTCAGTGAGCCTCAGACTGGCACTAGCTGCAGCCAGTCTAGATTCATAGCTTGGCTGTCTTGGAATCCAAAGTCTAGCATAAGTAGCAGCCATCTCCATTTGCTTTATACCCCAGGCAGGGTGGCCCTGGGCAAAACACAGGTAGGGGCTGACCTTGGCCTGCACAACCTGGGAAATCCCAGAGCCTGCACACTCAGTGGATAGTTACAGAACACATCGGAACACCACCAACCTGGCCCTATACAGATGATCCTCCATGAAGGGTGGAGGTTGGTGGTAAGTGGTTACAGACAATCCTTGCAGCTGACTGGCCTGGGTAAATTCCTCCCATTGACCTGCCAACAGCAATCAAGGCTCAACTATAAGAGGAGGATGTACTCAAGCCACATGAAGGGTGCAACTCAAGTGTTGAGCTTGAGTGATAGAGGCAGGTGTGCCACTGGACCCTATAGGACATCTACTACATTAGGCCATGCTACCAGGACAGGGAGTCATAACAGCTCTACCTAATAATAGAAACAAACACAGGGAGGCTGTCAAAATGAGGAGACAAGGAAATATGGAGGAGACAAATGAAGGCACAGATCAAAACTCCAGAAAAAGAACTAAATAAAATGGAGATTAGCAATCTATCAGGTGCAGAGTTTAAAACACAGGTTATTAGGATGCTTAAGAAACTTAAGTGAGGACCTCAACAGCATAAAAAAGGTCCAGTCAGGAATGAAGGATATATTAATTAAAATAAAGAACAATTTACAGGGAAACAACAGTAGAGTGGATGAAGCCAAGAATCAAACCAGTGATTTGGAACATAGGAAAGCAGAAAACAACCAATCAGAACAATAAGAAGAAAAAAGAATCCAAGAAAAACAAGGATAGTGTAAGCAGCCTCTGGGACAACTTCAAGAGGTCCAACTTTCACATCATAGGGGTGACAGGAGAAGAAGAGAAAGAGCAAGAAATTGAAATCTATTTGAAAAATAATGAAAGAAAACTTCCCTAACTTGGTGAAGGAAATCAACATGCAAATCTAAGAAGTACAGAGAATTCCATGCAAGATTGATGCAAAGAGGCCCATGCCAAGACATACTATAATTAAAATGCCAAAGTTTAAAGATAAAGAGAGAATCTTACAAGCACCAAGGGAAAAGCAGTACTTACCTACAGGGGAATTCCCATAAGACTGTCAGGTGATTTCTTAAAAGAAATTTTTCAAGCCAGAAGGGATTGGCCAGACATATTCAAAGTCGTGAAAAGCAGGGACTTACACCCAAGATTGCTCTACTTGGCAAATATATCATTTGGAGTTGAAGGGCAGATAAACAGCTACTCAGACAAGAAAAAACTAAAGGAGTTCATCATCGCCAAACCATTATTCTATGAAATGTTAAAGGGACTTATTTAAGAAAAAGAAGATCAAAACTATGAAGAACAAAATGGCAATAAATACATATCTATCAACAATTGAATCTAAAACACAAACTAAGCAAATAAGAAGAACCAAGACAGAATCATGGATACAGAGAGCATTTTGATGGTTGCCAGATGAGAGAATGGGTGAAGATGTGAAGGGATTACTAAGTACAAACAGTTACAGAATAGCCACAGGGACATAAGTACAGTATAGGAAATGGAGCCAGGCAACCTATATGCATGACCCATGGACATGAACAATGGTGTGGGATTTCCTGAGAGAGTGAGGGTGCTGGGTGGAGTGGGACAGTGGGGGAAAATTGGGACAACTATAATAGTATTAATGAAATATAATTTAAAAAAAATATAAAGACTTTTTGGTTTGATGTAGTCTTATTTGTTTATTTTTTCTTTGTTTCCCTTGCCTGAAGGATATATCAGAAAAAATATTGCTGCAAGAATTGCTTTTATGGATTTCTAGTCTGACATTTGGGTCTTTGGTCCATTTTGAATATGTTCTTCTGTGTGGAGTGAGGGGGTGGCCTGGTTTCATTTTTCTGCGCATGTCTGTCCCATTTTCCCAACACTATTTATTGAGTAGACTTCTTTAGCACCCCTCTGCAAACCCCCCCCCCAAACAAAAGTTATTGTTGCAGTTTCTAAGGTGACGGTGGAAAAAGAACCATAGACACACTCTTTGATAAGAATTTTCTGTGCTAGAGGATGCTGGTCTGAGGAGTTCAATTTGTTTTATCCTGTTTCCACAGCTTCTCATGCCACTTATAGAGGACTAAATAGAAATCATTTCCAGTTTGCTCCATTTTAATAAGGGAGAAAGTATAAGTCTGGAGAAGAGACTGGCCTTTAACAAGGTTTGGCAGGTATCAGCTGAACCTAAACAAAGGACAGAGTGGGGGAGACAGTCCCACAGTTTGGGTGGGAGATAAAGTGGGTATGGGTCAGGATTATGGAGGAATTCCAGATTATTGCATAAGGCTTCCTTTGGCTCCAAATGTGTGTGAATGTGTAGAGTCGACCCTTGCACAACAGGGGTTTGAACTGAGCAGGTCCATTTATACACAATTTTTTTTTCAGTAAATACATGTAATACTGTAAATCAGAGGTGTCCAACCTGTGGGCCATAGGCCACATGGCACCCAAGATAGCTGTGAATGTGGCCCAACACAAAATTGTAAATTTACTTAAAACATTATGAGATTTTTTTGTGATTATGTGTCGCAATATATTTAATGTGTGGCCCAAGACAACTCTTCTTCTTCCAGTGTGGTACAGAGACACCAAAAGTTTGGACACCCCTGCTGTATTTTCCTTATATTTTCTTAATAACATTTCTTTTCTCTTGTTTACTTTACTGTATGAATACAGTATATAATACATATAATATACAAAATATGTGTTAATTGACAGTATGTAATCGGTAAGGCTTCTAGTCAACAACAGGCTATTGGTAATTTAGTTTTTGTGGAGTCAAAAGTTATACAGAGATTTTCGATTTTGTGAGGGTTGGCATCCCTAACCTTCAGTTGTTTAAGGGTCAACTGTAATTTCTCATTACCAAGAGAGATGTTAGATAAATAAGAAATTATTCCTAGCTAGGAAGACTGCTGCTCCAGTCAGCAACAATGGTTTGCCTTAGTTTCACTCCTAACTTACTTTTCCTAAATTAAGTTTCAGATTTGTTGGCTTTAGGAACACTAGATAAAGCAGAGTTTAGTGTTTGAAATGCAGAAGAAATTGCTCTTAGTAGTTCTTCAAGGAAACCTCACTATTCGGTTTCCCTTTATTTTTTTTTAACTCCTCCGTATCTCTAAAACTGGTTCGCTAATCTGCATCCTCAGGGACCTGGCTCCAGGCCAGGCTACCATCACTTCTCACCAGGACTTCTCTGCAGGGATTTCCTAGTTTCTCCTTCAGTTTCCTTCCTGATCTCTTTCATTCTCCACAACCACAACCAGAGTGCTCTGTACACAATAAACCTGAGTCTTTAACACATCTGTTTAAAACGCTTGTTTGATGTTTCTGCCCTGTTCTTAGGACAAAACTTAAAAGTCTTCACTATGGTTTACAAGATGCTCCATGTAGTGATCCCAGTGCCTCTTCAGTTTCTGGGAACTGGTTTTCCATTCACTTTTTGTCCCATCTGTAGATATATTTCTGCATCCTTGAGAAAGGGGTGTAGCTCAATCATTTTCATCTGTTTGGAGCACTTCTAGTCTAGGCATTTTTTTTTTGGATTCAGTATAAAGGGAACTTCTGCATTCAAGTCTCGTGAGATACCTCCACCCCAGACCACAATAGTTCCTTCAGTTGCAAGTTTCCAGGACACTCTGTGATCACCTTTTATGATCCCCTTATGATTCCCATCAGACTTGTAATAGCCTGTGTAGGTTTGCCCAGAAAACCAGGAAGCTTGGTGTTGGTTGTGTGAATGAGGACAGGAGCCACGCCTGTTATGTTCATCAAGAGCACCCATTATGTGCTTGTTCATGGCAAGTGTTCAATAAAATTTTATGAATTAATATGATATTCAAAGGCCCAGTGGCCACAGGGTCTTTGTAAATTTGGCATCCTTTATGTTCAAGAAGATCAAGCTCTTCTATCTGAAAAACAAATTTACCTCACAGAGATTCAAGGACAATCTGGAATGCCCCTTCCCCAGTGTTTTCATAGTAGAAAATGAGAAATAGTCTAATTAGGTCAAATGAGCAGTTGTCATTTTGATGTCCCCTTCCATATATGCAAATAAGTTTCAGAATGGGAGAAAGCCAAAAGGCAAAACACAAATTTTGGTTTGTTTGGTCTTCCCTAATTAGGAGATGATAACAGCATTCCTTTTTTATTGTTATTATCATTCAAAATGAACAAAACACCAGCGTTAATTCTGGCATGTAAAGAATGTGGGCTGGCTTGGGAGACTTAATTCTCTGAACACAATAGGTCACCAGTGAGGGGGTGAGTAGGTTAGCAGAGCCCTAAAAAGGTAAATAATTTGGGAAATACATGTAGAGAAGTATGTTTAGTCATCACCATCCTTCAGAACTACTACAATCTTTCCATCTGATGAGAAATCTGTCCTGTTCTGAGGGAGCTGCAGATGGAGAGCTGAGGGTGCACATGCTGAGTCCTCCTCTCGCAGTGATCACAGCAGCGCGGAGGAATTGAGGCAGGGACATGGGCAAGTGCATTTGTGTGTGGTGTGTGCTAGGACAGAGGCAGTATAAATTTTGATGGTAGTATAGAAAAGACACGTCTGACAGTCTAGAAGGGACAAGTGGCACGGGGTAGGCACAAGTGACCGGAGAAGACTTCCCACAGGAGGTGATATCTAGTGAGAGCTAAGGGTCAGGTGGGGTGTGGCGAGACAGGCAGGTGGGAGTGCTGTGGCCTTACCAACGGTATCTTACACAAGGAAATGTGCATATCTGGTGCTTCCTGTAATATATCTATTATAACATTATACCAACAACATTGATGAATATGTGGTACTAGCAAAATTAATCGGTATAGAAAACCAGTGGCTAGGGTTGTCTAACATCCCCAAAGCATCTGATGGAGTCCTGAAGGTTGCAGCATGCTTTTCATCTGTCACCATGCTGATTCAGTGCCAGTGCAGACAGACTGTGATTAAAGGAGATTTTCCAATGAGATTAAATTTACCTTGAAATTTTTCACATGCACTGAATGCTACACAGACAGTCTCCGCCTGCCTCTTCCCCAAACAGGCTCTCTGATCATCTGTAAGGTGTGGTCACTATCCTGACTCAGGCCAGTGGTGGTGCTGGCCTTGTTCCTAGCAATCCTGGAGGTTATTTGCACCAGACACCTTCCCAACAGGTCACCTGCTGAAACATACCCAGGTGCCTTTATTAAGATAAACTGCAAATTAAATAGATATTTCCTGCTGCCTTGTCATTACAAGGATTGGGTGGGATAAAATACAGAAACTGTGTTTTGTTTTTTTTCCTGGTGCCATTCTTTTGTTGTAGCCTCCAGAAACGAGCACGCACCATTGAAAAGACTGAAGATATTAAAAATGGTATTCAGACCTCTCTTTTGGAAATGCTACAGTCTTGACAATCTGATTAAAAAAAAAAAACAAAACAAAAAACAACTAAGAAGAAGAGGGGGAAGACAGAAGAGAAACAGAAAAAGAAGTAAGGGCAGCAGTGCTCTGAATTTAGAAACCTGGCCTTGTTATCTGGATTTGATTTGGCCTGAGAATGCAAGCATCAGATAAAAATATCAAGTCACACAGTAGAGGACAGATCCCCGGTTTCTCCCCTGCCCCGGGCTGCGCATGCGCAGTGCGGGCCTCTTTGGTCTGGAAGCGTAGAGCAGCATTCCCCAGCAGAAGGCCGGAGTGAGAAAGGGCCTGTGTTTGATGTATGAGCTTTGGCTTGCCATCGTGAGTCACCCCAGAACTAGCTGCAGGCAAAACAAAAATCTTTTGTGATTAATTAGAAAAACTGGACAATTATGAATTGACTGCACACAGCCATGGTATGGGAATATAAATAGTAATGACTGGTGGAGCCTGATGAGCACTGCATGTTTACGTGAGATCGCTGGAGAAAGGCTAAATTTCAGCATGTTATCTGCTTCAATAGGATAATGTCTGACTTTGACAATTTGGGGGTCTTGATCAAGATTCTGGTTGACACCTTCCAAAGGGATTCTAGTTCAGCTTTATTCAATACCCCTCAAAACACTGATCTCTGTGCCAAATTGATTGCTCTTTTTTTTTTTAATTGACCCCAAACATATCCTTTCAGCAGCTGTGTGAAATTGCTCACATCTTTTGTTAACCTCCCTGCTAGCACAATTGTTGGCTGGTTATTTTGCCCTTCTGGGGCATTTGCCTCCACCGTTACACCCTCAGAGGATTTGAATACAGATACCATTTTTATTCTGAGGCCCTTGTAAGTTTTATCTTCAAGGGAAAAAAGGGCCACTATAAATGAGCTATTTTATCACAGAAGAAGAGATCAGAATATTATAGTGAGTTTTTGGGTTAATGATTTATTCTGTTTGGGGAAGGTAAAGTGGAAGGATTTACACACCACAAAGTTGAGTAAGACTTTAAAAAACCCCTGTGTGTAAACACTATATATTTTGGCATGACATAATGTTGCTTTATTCCTCACAACACACTGAATGACTACGTTCGGTGAAGCTAGAAAAGATGATTTCTTTTAAAGGAAGTTCACAACGAAAAATAATTAAACCCTGACAGTGCCTGCAAATGTCAAAATACAAATTTCCTCCAGTGATCATTTTTTAACCACCAGGGTAAGCAACTTTCCCTCTGTCCTGGGGCAACAGCGTGTAGCACAATAAAATGCCATCTTGCTGTTCTCTCCCCAGCACCTACCACACTTTGATAAAACATCTTCCAGACCTTTGAAATTTGGTTTCTGCCAGGCAATTAACTGTCTTAACGTGCATTCTTCACATCCAAGGGCCTTTTCTGGCTCTCTGTTTGCACTCGCCAGCATTCACATTGTTTTCTATTATTATTCAAGCAGTGCCGCCTCAGTAGTAAACCCATTGACCATTCAATCAGTGCAGTAGCTGCTGCGGATAATTAAAAGTTCCCAACCTCTTGCCCCAAGGCCAGGCTAGAGCCAGTCAGAGAGGAGCCAGGTCTTGGCTGCTTGGGGACCAATCGATCAGCTGATTAACCCTTCTTACTGATTGGTTAGAGCTGATTGCATCTCCAGGAAAGAAATCTCCTCTGGCCCTCAGGCACAAAAGGCTGCTATACAGTCAGGGGGGCTGAGAGAGCAACCTCAGCAGTCAGTGTCCACACACAAAGTAGGGGGAAGGAAAGACAGCTTCTAATACACCATTTTCAAGATTTTATCTCCCCATCACTGGTTTCCCCTGGACTATCTCTGATTTTATTTCTAGAGAGGAAAGCTGTTTCAGTTCCAGGAATGATGGAAAAGATTCGCAGCATAGTGGTTACTACTATTTAGCTCTCAAAAAGGTGATTCTTTTCAATCACAGTGTCCCCAAGTGTCCCCTTGCAAAGCGAATAAGGTCAGAAATCACTGAAGACACACCCATAATAAGTGGGACTCTCTTTCTCTTAGAAGATTACTTTGGGGCCAGTGAACTTTGGCAGGGTTTGTATATGCCTGCTAGTAAATATTTACCTTTGGGTATGGATATACAATCTGTTTTCAATTGTGCTTGCCACTTGGCACAGGGAGTGAAAGATACTGTATGGGAACAGAGGCATTTAAAAAAAATTGACTGCCCTGTGTTGTCTTTGAAGGGAGTAGCTCAGATGCTATCAGACAGGTGTGGTGGACAGGACCCTAATGAATGAGCAGCTCCCCTGGTCCCAGTTTCCTTAAAGACTGATTTATGCAGATTGGTAGGAGGGCCCTGCAAGGAGAATCTTCTGCGAAAGCACTGGCTCTACAGGTCCCAGGCTTGTCATCTATCTGTGGCAGAGCAGAGAAAAGCTGAATTTTGCAAGCAGATGTGGTAAATACTATCTTCGCCCCCATCTTCAAGAAGGCCGAGCTTCACTGACGTCAAAGGCAGGTGGCATGTGGGCTCAGGCCATATGTCAAATGCTTTAGTGGAAAATGTGGTGGTCAGGTTGAGAAACAAATGTTTTCCAGAATGCTCATGACTTGCCCTTACTTGGGGATACTTATCGGTGGAACAGCAAGAACAGAAACTGCTGAGATATTTCCAGGAATCCAAACATTATTCACCTTACAGTGAAGTGGTGGTAACAGATACCTTGGATTCTAAAGGGGCTAGTTACATGAGAGGTGGCTTTGTTCCATGAGCCCTTCTCTCAGTCGGGTTTAGGGATTTGCCCTTTGTGAGTTGTTATGGGCACTGTGGACAGGGAGCAGGTGGAAATAAAATGGAAAAGAGCTTCAAGATCCTGAAAGGAAGGAAAAATATTGTAGAAACACCGGGAATGATAGTTATACATCACTCTCAGAAGGACCAAAATAATCAATAATGATACAACCCTGGATATGTTTATTAACATCTCAATGGCCTCAGTCTTCTTGTCTTAAAGTAAGTTTATTAGATCTCTCTCTCTCTCACACACACACACACACACACACACACACACACACACACAGAGTTTTGAAAAATTGACTCACAGCTATTTATTCTTAAAAATCACACTTCTGAAATCAAAGCAGAATTTGCAAAACCTATGTGTAAACCAGAGCTGTATGCTGTTAGAGGAAGAGAAAACACTAGCAAACCTAGGAGGCATGGGACAATAGCATGGGCCCTGTTAATGCATTCATTATTGGGTAAAAACTTGCTACATGACACTTCTAAATATAATATGGAAAGTAATACAAATGCCTACTCTTGGTCTGCTGGAAGCTTCCAGTCTGATTTGTGTAATTAATATTACTTATTAAAATGCCCATGAGGGTACTTGAAATTTAAAAGATTTTGAATAAAGTGTTTCTACTTGGAACTATTTATAGTTTTCTACATAAGATTTCTGCACACAGAAAGGAAAGGTATAAAATAGGTCTTAGAAGGGAAATGAGCAAGGCAGTACTCGTTAATTTTTTGTGGTTGGATAAAATGGACTATATTTGGGAAACTGGGTCATTTATGATACATAGTGTAATTCAAAATCTATTGACATACCTCTATGGTTTTGATTTTATTGTTCAGAAATTCCCTCATGGCAGTGTTCATTGCGCATGATTTTTACATTATTCCATAAGAGAATATAGGATTACATACTATAAAAGCAAAATGTAAACTGGATTTCAATCAGGACAGGCAATACTTAAGTGGATGGTTATTTGGTGTCCTCCCATCTTGAGGAAGTTAAACGCAGCATGCAGTGGTTTCTGAGTTCTGAAGTCACATCCCCAAACAGTGTCCACAGGGAGTGCACATTGAGTATCAGACTAAAAACAGGTAGGATTCCTCGGGTGGAAGCACTGTAATTGGAAACTTAGATTAGCCATTTTCTCTGTGGTAAAAAGGAGACCACAAAATACAACTACTCATGCATCAGACTGCCTCACAGCAGCATCTTTTTTTCAGGATACGTTCACTTTTCAAAGACAGCTGACAAAAACCACTGATTATATTTGGGCTATTAAGTGAATGCAATGGATTTTCTTTTAGTGATTCTGCTTATAATTTTTTATTTTGACTTTTGCTTCGAAATGCCCTAAAGGTTAGTAACTTGTCTGTGGAGACTGGAGGAGTTTTTCAACATGTGCAACAGACACAAGTTCAGTGTGCCTCACCTCATTCTTTCTTTTTTCTTTTTGAGAGATTTATAGAGCACCCAAGAATCAGCACACCCAAATATCAAAGTTCACCTTATATGGAAATCTGTGAAAACAAAAAAGCTTACTTGCTTATCTTTTTTCAGTGCCAACTTTATGCTCATATTAATTCAATAGACAAGAAATGGAACCAGTCATGTGATTGGTGTTTGGTAGGAAACTACACACCATTATCTAACGAAAATTTTTCAAAGCTTCAGAGATGAGACTCTTGAAAAGAAAGAGTGTATCCTGTGTACAGATTTTCTCTAACACAGGCCGGAAAACCATGTTTGGCTTTTGCTGTCTCAGGCTGCTTAGGCATTCCTAATGAGTAAACCATAGTGTTTAACAGTAAAATATGGTTATGGCTCTTAAATGCAGGCTACATTTAACAACCGTATATTGATTTTTCTTGTAATTTTATTTCCATGAACATTTCTGGTTTCTTAATTAGTAGCCCTTTAGAGAGAGATTTAACATTCTCTTTATCAGAGAATTTGGCTTTCAATGATACAGCTTCTCAGGAAAGAGAAAGTTCTAGATTTTCAGTCGGAGTGAACAGGAAGAGGGTCAGCACTCTGTGCGCGCATTTACTGATGCACATGGACGTGCAGTGCTCCCTCCCTCACCAACACCATTAAGGCAAAATAGCGTTGGTGAACCCGGTGACAAAACTCAACAATTTCCAATTGCACACTCACTCTGTAACGGGAAAGAACTGCTTACCCCATGTTCCTTATTAAACTGAAGTATTTTATTTAATGAGCATGACTCATGCAAGGTGTTCCCATAAATCATCGGCTGGTTTACAAACTCAATAACTAGGCTTCCTGCTCTAACTAGGCTGTGCACACCTTAAATTATTAACACGCCAAGGCCTTAAGGCAGATCTTTGATGATGATGATATAAACACTGTGAAGACAAGGTGCTCTCTCAGCAAAAGATTATTGACTCTAATTACCATTTACCACAGGAAAAAGAAAAGAAAAGACAATAAAATATGGGGAAGAATTGAAATCTAAGATTTAATTTTATGAGGAGCTTTAAACGCCTCCCTCCACAACTTGTCCCCCCTTTTCCTTTCTTTTTTATTTTTTGTTTGTTGCTGTTGTTCCAACCTTACCACACTGCTGGTGTGTAATGATAACCCATGGTTGGCTAACCTCAAAAGGATGACAGTTGTTAAGAGGAAAGGAAGGAGGGACGAGAATAGGAGCAGGAGAGTATCAACTCTGCAGTAGATACTATGTACATTCTTGGCAATGTGACAGAAAAAGACCAGGAAGAAGAGACAATGATGATATGCTGGAAAAAAAAAAATCTCAGTTTTAATTGTTTTTAGGTATATAGATAGTAAAAGGGTTAAAGGACTAATATGCCTGACTCCAGTCATTTTGGTTTAGTAAACTAGAACTTCAGGTCAGCTTTTTAAAAGGAGTCATTTGCTTGTATCATGCACTTTGGTTTTTACTGCACCCTCATCATATAGTTGTTGGAAGGATGCAAAGAAATTAAAATGAAAGAGGTTTAAGGATAAAGACAGCTTGTTAAACAATAAAAGTCCAGCAAAATGACACATATTTTGTATTCACATGAATAATATATGTTTCATTTCTGGGTATTTGGAAAGTGGACATATCAGCAGGGAGTGGAAAAAGGGTCTCAGAGAACTTAGAGAAGTGGCTAGGACAGACTGAGGGGTGGAAAAAGAGGCTCAATTTAGCTTCATACTGTCAATGGCTTTTTTTTTTTTTGTCTTCCCTTGTGGTTTTGCATATTTCTCATTTCAAAGACTATCTGCTGATGCAGGCCAAATTGTTGGCTCAGATTTCCCCCTCATTTAATATTTATTTATGGAATCGTAGAATGTTGGAGCTGAAAAGGACTTAGAAATTACCAATGCCTTTAGTTTACAGATATGAAAATTTCAGCTGAGATAGGTGAAGTGATTTGGCCAATAATCTTTCTCTCAGGTCTGTAGAGGTCTGAATGAAGGTGGAAACCAAACCAGCTCCTCACTTTGTCATCAGGTGGTATCCATTGGAATGTATCTCAGATTCATAGAAATGTGGTGAATGATTGGAAAATTTCCTATCAGTCTTATTCAGAAAATGGATTGGATGACACTGATTACTGTACTGATCACTATATTTGCCCGGGTTTATCTAAGGCAGGTCTCATAATCCAATAAAAATGTTAAAATATAACTAGAACGTGGTGGGGAAATTCTGTGATAAATGTTTACAATCTTATTATTTTAAAAGCTTTCCTAGGAATTTTAGGATTGTCAGAGTTTTGGTATAGGCTAGATTCAGGGCCACAAGAATTAGTTCCCAAGCACTATTTTCTGTAGTATTTCTTGGAGGTTATGCATTCATCTAATCCACCCATCAAGGCATTCTTAAATTCTTAAGGGTCACCGATGAAGAAGGCACAAGGAGAAGCCTTCTTCAAAAGGTCTTTTGGTGCACCTGTGTCTGGTTCCCCATCTGGCACAAAGGTGTGAGCTTAGGCTATTTTACTCTGGGATCAGGACCCACTCCAGAGCAGCATTCTGGGGACGAGTCCCTCGTGCCCTTCTTTTTTGAAAAGCAACGAGTGAGTCTACGTGTAAAATGAAGTACATGCAATACCTTTTAATAGCTGGGGAAAATACCCACAGAGTTACTTCTCTCTCTCTGGTCATTTTGTCCCCATCGGAGCAGGATGAACCACTGGGGATTGGAAACCAAAGCTCTGACACTCACGATCCTCAGGACTACTCTGGGCATTTCCCAGTAGCTAAGGTGGCCTGCTTACATTCCAGTTGGGATTAATTGTCTTCATGATCTTATTGGAGGCTTCCCAAACCTTTATCATATAGTGTAGTTTTTCTCTTTGTCAGGAGAAATGTCATGTAAATTTGCCCTTTTTCATTAAATAATGGCCTATCTTCATCCTCCCAGTTGTGTTCTCCAGAGTTCTGGAGGTAAGCATGTAAATGTGGACTGTATCCTATGTGTGGCATATATACATGCAGCCTTATAAAAACCTAGGTTTTTTTTTTTTTTTTAGATGACCATGAAATAAATAAAAACCAGGCAGAAGATCTAAAATGATGCATGCATATACATATGAAATGTTAGTGTGCAATATTCATTGTTAAATGCGAAATTTACACATCAAGACCATTTCACGCTCTTTGCTTTGGCCAGATTATTATGCAAAGAGCCACAATGAAAGCCTCCTTTTAAGGGGGCCTGCCCTGGGGTGGATGCAGGAGGCTCTGCCCAGACTGAGCGTCTGGGCTTTTTGCTGAGAGAGTGCCTGGGGCAGAACCCCTGCTGATTGCTCTCACTGGCCTGGGTCCCAGAGGTCGACCTAGGGTTTAGTAGCTTGACTCATCAATCTAACCTGGGGAAGGGGAACTAACAGAGGAATGTGTGTGTGTGTGTGTGTGTGTGTGTGTGTGTGTGTGTTGTACATGAATAAGTGGGTAGGGTTGATTCTGTCTGGAAGCTCAGGAGGGTAGGAGCAGAAGTGGCAGAGTGAGTTCCAGAGTTCAGGAGCCACTGCCCCAGAACCACATCTCCATACTTGGGTTCAGGATTGGATATGGAGCCCAGGCTGCTCCATCTGAAGGTGACAGAATTCTGTGCAATTAAATTTTATTTCATTATTTAACTATTTAAAAATCACATTTTTTCAAAAGTAATACATGCCTGTGCAGTACTGTTCTATGCATATATATGCAGATCATTCTTCAAAGAAAACACCAATTGTGATTATGGTCTACATTCTGTTTTTTCTTTGTTTTAAAAAACTTTTTATGTAATGGAACATTTCAAGCATATACAAAATAAGACAAATAATATACAATCAACTTCCATGTACCCACTGCACAGCTTAAACAATTAGAAACTGATGGCGAACTTCATTTTGTGCACATCCAACTCATCCCTGCACCACTACTGTTTTGAGGCAACTCCCAGACAGCATATCATCACTTTATACAGTGTTCTATTGCATTCTCTTTGAATTAGAAAATACACATGAAATTTACCATTTTAATCACTTTTAAGTGTATAGTTCAGTGGCATTAAGTACATTCACATTGTTGGGCAATCATTATCACCATCCATCCACAGAACTTTTTCATTTTCCCAAACTGAAACTCTACCCATCAAACTCTATGCTATTTCCCTCCCCGCAGCCCCTGGCAACCACCCTCTACTTTCTGTCTCTCTGAATTTGACTCCTCTAGGAGCCTGACATGGGTGGAGTCTTACAGTATTTGTCCTTTGTGGTTGACTTATTTCCCTTAGCATAATGTCATGAAGTTCGTCCATGTTGTTGCATGTGAAAGAATTTCCTTCCTTTTTAAGTCCATGAATTAATTCTGTTTTATAACCTGTTTGTTTATTTAGTAAGGAATCACTGAGAATATTTTTAACCCTCTTGTTTATATATCTCCTCCTAATAGGTATTACTGTTTGCTTTTGACTTGTTTGTTTGGAAGGATGTAAAGTAACTGATTCCAGAAGAGAAAGTCTTCTTTTCTCCTGCCAGAGACTTGGGTCACAGAGGGAAGAATGTTAGTGAGTGCTGTGTCCTTAGTAGCTTAAGATCAAAAGCACAGGATGATTATTTTTAATGTGTTAATTTGTGGAATTTTGCATCTACATGTTGCATATACTTTGACTTGCCTGTCTGATATTCTAAATGCATTCTGAGATCAGACATTTTTTATAATACTTAATGGTATGTTTCTGTAGGTGTCAGAGATAGACAACCTGAGGATTTAAGGGCACATGATATAGCTAGTATGATCATACTCAGAACCTAAAAGCATATTTTTCTCAAGACCCCAAGTTCTTTTGGAATTAGCTAATTTATCTTCAAAATACCTCAGAAAGGGTGTGAAGCATGAATCACTTTCCCCAGTTGACAAATAAAGAAGGTATATATTAGCAAAATCAATCAACACCTAAAAAATATGAAGCAAAGCATGGCAAGACCCTTCTTTTGGCTCTGAGGGTGCTACATCTATCACCTTAAAGCCTGTTCTGTTCTGAGCATGGCCTCTTGTATCAGAGCTAAGGCACAATGAAAACTGTCCTGTGCCTGTCACATAGTAGGCTCTTCCTATTTGTCAAAGGAAAATCAAGAATGAATTAGTCTAAACCATGTGGCAGATGAATAGAGGCCACAGAGCGTTCTGAGCCTCTCCAAGCCTTTTTCTTCAGTTTTCCCGATCTGGTCTCCTTTCCCCTGGTGGCTTGGTGTGTGGGTGAGCTGGCCTACCTTCCTGCCTTTGAGGGGCATGCTGTGGGGGGTGGTGGTGAGGAGCAAAAGGTGGAGTGGCTTTCTGAACCTACACTCACCTTTGCTCTAGTTCCCTTGCTGCTGTCAGTAGGAACCAGCCTTAGGCTTGATCCTTTTATACAGTTCTTGCTCTGGGATGCAGTATTGTTGGAATTTATTTATTTATTTATTTATTTATTTATTTATTTATTCATTCAATAAAGTAACCCCCCACCCCTTTTAAAAAAGATTTTATTTATTGTTTTCTTAGAGAGAGGGGAAGAGAAGGAGAAAGAGAAGGAGAGAAATATAAATGTGTGGTTGCCTCTCATGCACCCTGTACTGGGGACCTGGCCTGCAACCTGGCACGTGCCCTGATTGGGAATCAAACTGGCGACCCTTTGGTCCGCAGGCTGGCACTCAAGCCATTGGGACATACCAGCTGGGGCTAATCTGTATTATTTTTTAACTCTTTGATTCACTATGGCTCCCTCAACTTGATGGTCACTTCCTCTGGAATTGGGACAGGACCGTGAGTTACATATTTATGTAATTTAGCATGGTGGGGGCATTTAGCACATTTGTAGTGAATGAACAATGGCTGTTCTTCTGGAGGACAAATAAAGGGACAATGACCTCAACTTAGTCACATTGTTGCCAGACGGGCTCTGACAGGGTCTGCCTAGGGCCAGCTAGGGCCAGCTAGGGCCAGCTAGGGCCAGCTGGTAGTACGTGGGTTGTTTTTTTTTCTCAAAGGTTTTTATTTAGTTATTTTTAGAGAGAGGGGACAGGAGGTAGAAAGAGAGAGAGAGAAATATCAATGTGTGGTTGCCTCTCTCGTGCCCCCTACTGGGGACCTGGCCCACAACTCAGGCATGTGCCCTGCCTGGGAATTGAACTTGTGACCCTTTGGTTCACAGGCCGGCACTCTATCCACTGATTCACACCAGCCAGGGAAGTATGTGGGTTCTTGATTTTGTGCAGGAAAAATTTTACAACACAGGTTCAGGTGACTATGAGGGTACATTTATTGAAGCTGATGATAATGAGACCTGAAAGGACCTAGGGTAGAAAAAGCAACAAGAGAGCCTAGGCTGGGCTGCCTTATCTCACTGGGAAGTCAGAGAAAAGGGGGCCTTGTGGGCAGGTTCAGGGGATTATCCTGGGAGGAGCTACTACAGCCCATTGCTGCCTTGATTGCAGGTTATAAGTCTTGGTGTTCCTTAGAGTTCAGGAGACGCGTACCTGTGGGGGAAGAAGAGAGGGAAGAAGATGGGAAAAGGAATGGCAGGGGCTGCTCCCAAGAGGGAGAATGCAAGCTGGGTCCTTTGTCTTGAGGCTTTTATCTCTCTCTCTTGCAGGCAGGAATTTTAGGGGAGGTCTGGGGTGATGGGTTATGTGAATAGAGGGTTGGGGGAGGGTGTTTCAGCAGAATATTCATCAGTTTTCCAGGTGTGCTCTTTTAAGGTCATAGTCTCCACTGATTGGTCAGTGCCTGGGCATGAGATTCATTAGTCATTGCAGCTAATTCTGGTATCACTCACCTGGTTTTGCTGCTTTTCTGGGCCTGGAACTGAAATACAATTGAGGCCTAAATGTAATCTTCAGGGAGGTGACCTTCTATATCTGGCTGTAAATTGCTTGGACAGTTTGTTCAGCTCTCTGTCTCAGTTTCCCCATCCACTTGTTCTGGCTTACAGGTCTGTCTCATTATATCACCATTATATCACACAGAGGTGGAAGTAAGAGGGGAGAGTAGGGCTTTGCCTTTCCCAGCTAGCACTGGATTATAACTGCCCCAAGAGAATGCAAATCGGATGTGACCCACAGATTGAACCACATCAATGGTGCTCCATGCTCCTGTTGAGGTTACCATTAGATGGAAAAGCCATAAGGGTTGGCCATATACTCTGAAGTTCTTATCTGAAATACTCAGCTGTTGACCAGATGAATATTTGGTTTTATGCTTTGGTTGCCCATATTTAATTTTAGTAGAAGAGCCACATCTTATAATCTCTTTCTAGACTGCTTAACACTTAACTTAGGAGTGCTAATGATTGTATTAAAAAGGGTTTGAGAACATTGACATTCTAAGTTGGAAAAGAAGTTGCATGACATAAGTAGCTAAGATATTATTTAAGATAGCTGACAAACTAGCAATCTTATTTGCTAAATGTCTCTCACTGAAGCATGCCAAGTAGGCCATAAACTAGACGTGATAACTGAGGTGTTTTTTTTTTTTTTTAAATATCACCAGAGAAGCTTAATCTGAATGAAGCAGTACATAAAACATTTCTGTAATGAGAAATTTGCAACTTAAAGCACAATGCTTTTGTAACTCTGGACCTCTTGGGGGAAAATAATAAAACGAGTCATTAAGTCCACAAAAGACAATATATGCATTCAGCTTTAAATGTGTCCACTAAACAGGCTCTTTCTCATTGATGTGACTCTTTTCCTTTATCAGAAGAGCATAATCATTCTACTGGAGGAGAGATTATTAAATTGGGGAGAAGGGGGAATCAGTCCATATCTTTTTCTGTCTATTTCTATACTGGAAACAATATTTGTGTATTTGCAATATAGTTTACATGCTCATGCTGTACATATGAATGTATAGGCTATGTCACCACAGAGATAAAATTTGCTTCTTGAACTTCAGGCTGATTGTTGGCTTATAAAAATCAAAGAAAGGCAAGAACGCCAACTCCCACCTTCCCTCCACTAGGTTACATTTATGGGGATTAACTACATTATTCAATGTATTTCTTAAGAATTAAATTAATTATAATGCATTTGGATTCCCTGAGCATTCTCACAATTAATTTGTGCTATTGAGTTATCAAATATCCCTTTCTTAAGGGATTAGCTCATTTCTGATGTTTTGCACTGGTATCCCGAGAAGTAATTTTGGATTAAAAAAATTGAATCTTTTTTTCCAAGGATTTGTTTTTAATCTCCAAAGGAATTCTTGGAACACTGGAATAAAACAGTATAACAGCGGTTAAACCCTTAAGTAAGTAAGGAGCTCTGATCACCCAATAACACAAATCCATGAAAATAGGCACAAAGGAAGTGCTCTCCTCATCTTGTCTGCTTCTCGCATACTAAGCACCAAGATAGTGCCTATTCGAAATTCATAGTTTCTGGTTTACTCAAGACCTATTAAATTCAGTTTTTAAAAAATTGTGTTCAGATAGCCCTGAAAATACACTGAATTTTTAAAATATCTCCGTTCGAGTTTTAAAAATTCTTTCTGTAGTGTCATTTAACTTTCTTTCTAAAATCAAACCAAATCTTTCAAAGGTGGCATGTGGCAAAGACTTTTATTTAAGGCACATGGTGAGATTGTTGACTCTTTAAAAAATATTAGGTCCTTGTATTAAGGATTAAATAAAGTATCATGCTAGATAATTGTTTACACATATTTATTTACTTATGGTAATCTAGTCAACGCCTCATTTGCCTGTTAGAATTAGAAGGTAAATTATTGGAGCTGTGATGTCATTAGCAGGAAAGAGTTCACAGCTGAGAAAAATGTAGTTTGGGGATTAGTTTCAAGAGAACAACAAACCTAGAGAGATGTTTATAGTATTTTAGCCAGTAAAATCAGAAGATGTGAAAACAATATTTTGGATAAGTTTTGAGAAAATTTGATTTATATATATATATTTAAAAAATATATTTTATTGATTATGCTATTACAGTTGTCCCATTTCTCCCCCTTCACTCCCCTCCAACCTGCACACCCCCTCCCACCCACATTCTTCCCTTTTAGTTCATATCCATGTGTCATACATGTAAGGTCTTTGGCTTCTACATTTCCCATACTATTCTTACCCTCCCCCTGTCTATTTTCTACCTACCATTTATGCTACTTATTCTCTGTACCTTTCCCCCCTCTCTCCTCCTCCCACTCCCCTGTTGCTAACCCTCCATATGATCTCCTTTTCTGTGGTTCTGTTCCTGTTCTGGTTGTTTGCTTAGTCTGTTTTTGTTTTTGTTTTAGGTGTGGTTGTTACAAATTGTGAGTTTGCTATCATTTTACTGTTTTTTTATCTTCTTTTTCTTAGATAAATCCCTTTAACATTTCATATAATAAGGGCTTGGTGATGATGAACTCCTTCAGCTTGACCTTATCTGAGAAGCACTTTATCTTCCCTTCCATTCTAAATGAGAGCTTTACCGGATACAGCAATCTTGGATGTAGGTCCTTGCCTTTCATGACTTGGAATACTTCTTTCCAGCCCCTTCTTGCCTGGAAGGTCTCTTCAGAGAAATCAGCTGATAGTCTGATGGGAACTCCTTTATAGGTGACTGTCCCCTTATCTCTTGCTGCTTCTAGAATTCTCTCCTTCATTTGAATCTTGGCTAATGGAATTATGATGTGCTTGGTGTGTTCCTCCTTGGGTCCAACTTCTTTGGGACTCTCTGAGCTTCCTGGACTTCCTGGAAGTCTATTTCCTTTGCCAGATTGGGGAAGTTCTCCTTTATTATTTGTTCAGATAAGTTTTCCACTTGTTGCTCTTCTTCTTCTCCTTCTGGTACCCTTATAATTCGGATGTTAGAATGTTTATAGATGTCCTGAAGTTTCCTAAACCTCTCCTCATTTTTTTGAATTCTTGTTTCTTCATTCTTTTCTGATTGGATGTTTCTTTCTTCCTTCTGGTCCACACCATTGATTTGAGTCCTAGTTTCCTTCCCATCACTAATTGATTCCCTGTACATTTTCCTCTATTTCACTTAGCATAGCCTTCATTTTTTCATGTAATTTGTGACCAAATTCAATCAGTTCTGTGAGCATCCTGATTACCAGTGCTTTGAACTATGCATCTGATAGGTTGGCTATCTCTTTGTAGCTTAGTTGTATTTTTTCTGGAGCTTTGATCTGTTCTTTTGTTTGGACCTTTTTTTTTTTTTTTTTTTTTTGTCTTGGTGCACCTGCTACGTAGTTTAGGGCAGAGCCTTAGGTGTTCACCAGGGTAGGGTAACCCACGTCACTGTGGTGTGACGCTGTATGTGGGGGAGGGGGACCAAAGGGGGAACAATGGAGCTTGCTCGGTTCTCTGCCAGATTTCTGTCACTTCCCCTGGTAGCCACAAGCAAAGTCGGCCCTTCTGGTGCTGATTCCTGCGTGGATGGGTTTGTATACATTCTAGGACCATGGGGGTCTCTCTAACAAACTCTCCAGTGAGGCTGGAAGTTTATCCCGGCACCTCAACCCCCACAGGTGTTTTCAATGAGTGGTTTGAGTCTTTATTTCCCAGTGTTGGGACCCTTGGTTGCATGGTCTGTTCTGCTACCCGGTTTCACCTGGTTTATCTGCGCGTCAAACTGGGACTGCTTGGTCCACCAGCTGCTGCTTTGCCGTAAGCCCTCTCCACCCAGGCTGCACATCTCTGCCCCTTCTACCGGTCTACATGAATGTGTCTTCTTTAACTCCTTTGTTGTTGGACTTCCATAACGTTCGATTTTCCATCAGTTCTGGATGTTTTTTGTTTTTAAATTGTTGTTGTCCTTCTTTGGGTTGTATGAGGAGGTACAGTGTGTCTACCTACACCTCCATCTTGGTTGGAAGTGATCTGGATTTATATTTTGAAAATTGCACCACCAATTGAAACTGAACTAAAATTATTATAAAATGAAGTCAAATTTAAATGTTTCAACAAAACATTATTCTGTACTTGGAAACTGCATTTATAAAGAGATGCTTTTTTATAATGATTTTTATTTGTAGGATAACCACCCCTCAGATATTTGTAAAGTTCTTTAATAATTCTTTTTTTTTTTAAGATTTATTTATTTATCTTTAGAGGGGAAGGGTAGGAGAGAGGGAGAGGGAGAGAAATATCAATGTACGGTTGCCTCTCATGCGTCCCCTGCTGGGAACTGGCCTGCAACCCAGGCATGTGCCCTGACTGGGAATCGAACCGCGATCCTCTGGTTTGCAGGCCCGCGCTCAATCCACTGAGCTACACCAGCCAGGAGATTAAAGAGATGCTTTTTAATGCAATATATTTCTTTATGTTAAAAAGCATACCTGGATTAAAGGAGAATCTTTCCTTGATATCTAGAAAATATAAAATTTCTTGTTTTTAATCTTTTCAAATTTCATTTTTCAATTCCAGTTGACATACAATATTATATTAGTTTCAGGTATACAACATAGTGATTAGACATCCATATAGCTTATTAAGTGATTACCCTGATAAGTTTAGTATCCATCTGAGACCATACTTAGTTATTACAATATTATTATTATTAAAGGTTTTTTAAAGACTTTTATTTATTTATTTTTAGAGAGAGGGGTAGGGAAGGAGAAAGACAGGGAGAGAAACATTAATGTGTGGTTGCCTCTTGTACTCCCCCAACTGGGGACCTGGCCTGCAACCCAGGCATGTGCCCTGACTGGGAATCAAACCATCAACCCTTTGGTTCACAGGCTGGCACTCAACCCACACCAGCCATGTGTAGTTATTAAAATATTATTGACTATATTCACTATGCTAGATCCTGATGACTACTTTTATAACTGTCAATTTTTTGGGGAATTTTTAAATTAAAAAGTTATTTTTCAATTACAGTCAACATCAATATTATTTTGTATTACTTTCAGGTGTATAGCATAGTGGTTAGACAGTTATATACTTTACAAAGTGTACCCCCTTAAATTTCTAGTATTCACCTGTCACCATACATAGTTATAATATCAATCCCCCTCCTGTCTGGCAACCACTAATTTGTTCTCTGTATCTACAAGAAAGTTTCTTATTCATGCATTTTACTGGGTAGTATTTGAAAAGGATATCATTTAATATACAATTCAATGTGAATCGATTACCATCACCATATAACAATATGTATGTAACATGGGCTTTTTTTAACATGTGGGCCCACAACAAAGTTCAACTATCCTTTTTTTTTTTTTTTGCTTGATTTAGCTTCCATTTATCACTACTCTCCTTTCTCACCCAATGGAGAAGAGCAGTAACTTCTTAGGAGAACAAAAATGCAACCAAATTATGAGTACTTCTTTCATGAACTGACATTCCTATGAATGTTACAGTAAAAGAAATTTAAAATCCCACTTATTTGACCTGAGGCAAATTGGAGCTGTGAGTTAAAGAGTGGTCCACACTTTCAAGATACTGAAGTAGTTCCCAACTGTTTTCCTCTGTGGACAACTGTTCTTAGGGGTACACTCTATCCCATATTATCTGCCCTTCCTCCCAACCTTTTAACAGCTCACTTCCTTCTCTACCTCTTTGTCCCCACTGCCATTCCTTCTGTTTTTGATTAGAGTAAAACAGTCCAGAAAAGCTGCCGGCTGGCCTCTGCTGAGAGACTTCCGGGTTCATGTATTGATACTGAAGGAATGCAAGTCTCAATGTAGCCTCAGCTCTTTCACCTGCAAAACGAGCAAAGAAGTGGCTCCTACTTCACGGGGTTAATAAAATCTGCTAATATGTGGAAAACTATAAGTAGGACTCAAATTTCAGCAACAGGCCAGAGCAAGCACTTAATTTATTTATTTAATAATTATTTAAGAGTGTACTGAATATTAGGTGTTGGTTGTGGCACTTGGGACCCATCAGTGAGTAACAGAGATGAAGAGTCCTGCCCTTGTGGAGCTAACATTTCAGTGGGGGAAACTGATCATGACTTGTGAACATAATGTGACGTATGTTAGTAGATTCTAAGAGTGATGGGGGGAATATGTAGAGTAGAATAAGGAGGATGGAGAGGGCCTCAGAGTGTGGGTGCAGGTTGCAATTTTTTAAATAGGATGGCAGTGGAAGTCCTCAAAGAAGGTCATGTTTGGCAAAGACATGATAGAGATGAGTAATTTAACTATGTGGATCTATGAAAAGAGCCTTTTCTAGGTAGGGAGAGCAGGTAATATGAAGGCTCTAATGCACAGGTGGCAAACACAAGGCCCGCAGGCTAAATGCAGCCCTGCATCTTGTTTCTACCCAGCGGCACTGCCAAGCTCCTTGCCTCCTAGTTAAGGAGCAGTTACGTTTTTACAGTCCTAAAATTACATTCAGCCCTTTGAAGGCAAACGTAAGGCTGATGTGGTCCCTGGTGAAAAGGAGTTTGACACCCCTGCTCTAATGCCTGATGTCTGGGGAACAGCAAGTCACTTCGGCACCTTCCGTGTCAGTTCCATTTCTGATTTCATCTCCCACAGTCAGAGGTGGGTGAGCAAGGAGGAGAGCTGTAGCAGATGGAGTCTAAAGCTAAGGAAGCCAGATCATACAGGGCCTTGTGAACAACTGAAAGGACTTTGACTTTCACTTTGCAGGGTCTACATAGACGAATTCCAGGTTTTAAATCACATTTAAAAAAGATTCCTTTGAATGCAGTGTTGAGACTAGACTAAGGGTTATTATTGCTCATTGCTGCAGCCTCTGATCCTAGGAAAATGGTCGTTGTCCAGGAATAGAGAGCGCATACATATTAAATGAATCTGATAGCAGTTTATTTAGGTTGTTTCCCCAGTCCGTATTGCTATTGTTTTGCCCTGGAACATCTAGTTTTCTCTTCTTGTTCACATTTTTTAACTTTTGCTTACTAGGGTCTTCTAGTCACCCAGTTTCCTTGAATGAAAGGAGGAAACCTCAGCTGTCTTTAGTCAATGCAGTCAACATAAACATGCAAATCACTTGGGTAAGAATGGAGAGGGGTAGGGCTGTGGTAATGGGAAATGCACGCTCTGTCTAAAAGTGTACACAGTGAAACTTAAAAAATGCTTAAATCAAAACACATCTGTGGCTGAACAGGGTCAAGCTACATGTTCCTGATGGCTGTTTAATGACATTTTACCATAGAGGTGCCTGGAAACAAAAACAGAGTGTTGGATAGTCTCAACTCTGCATAGCAAGCATCACAGAAAGCAACCTTGTCTTCTAGTGAACCTTTGTGCCATTTAGAAAAGGCTGCCCTCTCTGGGTCGTTGCTGTGCTTGGCCTCGTGGGTGGAGAGCAAGTTGTATTTCTGTTCTCACTTTCACCTCAGCCAGAGGTTTTTGTGCAGTGCCCAACCTGCGCAGCCCATCTTTTAGAGCCCGAGCTCTAGCAAAACCGCCAGGTTTGTTTTTCTCTCTGCAGCAGGCATGTCTCCTCTTTGCTTGGGTGACCTTCTACTTGGTGTACTTAGTTAGCTGCTTCATTTCTCTCTGCATTTCCTCTCCTGTCATCAAAGACTTTAGCAATTCTCTCTCTGTCTCTAGTTCAAACTCCTTGAAAGAGAATTTGGTGGGGTTGGTTAGTCACCTATTTATACAGATCGTGTCAAGGGCAGCTTGTTAGCTCTTATAAGTCAGGAGCCCATCCTAAACCAATCAGCCCCATCCAGGGCATGAATGTCACAAATTCTAGCAGAGAATGTGCATACTCTGTTGAATAGTACCCTGAATAATGTAATCTTCAAGAACAGTGTTTTGTTATGGATTACATCTTGAGTAAAGGGACTTCATTTGTAGGAAAATATCTAATAATGTTATTGTAGAATTTTCTTTGTATACACTAGAAAGGAAACTAAAATGCATAATAATCTGATATAAATAGTGCTTGCATTCATCAGAAGGAAGTCATTTACTGTACAGCTTAATAGTGAATAAATGCAACCAACCAATGGGTTCCTTGTGTCATGCCTAGTATCAATTTACTTAGTCACCTTATTTTAGGTCAGTCCCGTATCAACTTAATTTGCAAATGTATGTTTCTGTATTTCCATTCTTGCTGTCATTCACATGCCATTATCATCTGTTGTTAAAATTACAATCATAACTTTCTTACTGGTATCCTAGTTTGAAGTTTCCCTCCTTTTACAACATCTCTATGTCACCACCAGAATGATATTTCCAGAATACAAATCTGATCACTTGTCACATCACTCTGACTTAAATTCTTTAGTAACTTTGCTACCTTCAAGGTAAAACCTCAGCCCTGTAGTCTGGTATTCAAGGAGCTTTTCATAATTTAGTCTCTTCTTGACATTCAAGGGTTAATGCTGCTACAGTCCTGAGTCTTGGTTAATACCACACATTTCCTTAACCTCTAAGCCTTTTGATATGATAGCAAGGCTTTTCTTCATTTAGCCAACTTGACATAAAAGGTGCAGTCTTTGGGAAGCAGTCCTTATAGAGTTAGAGGCTCTCTTGTGGGTGTTTTTAGTGTTTTGTGTTTCCCTGCATTAAAAACATAATGTGGCTGGCTGTGTGGTAATTCTTGGTTTCCATGTTTGTGTCACCATATTGTGGGCTTCTTCTTCTTTTTCTCTTTCCACATTCACATTTATTCTTATTACAAGTACTTTAAAAATTTTATTTTTCAATTATAGTTTACAGTCAATATTATTTTGTATTAGTTTCAGATGTACACATAGTAGTTAGACAATCACATATTTTACAAAGTGTTTCCCTGTTTACTTCAAGTACTTATCTGGCACCATGCATAATTATTACAATATTATTGACTATACTCCCTGTGCTGTACTTTAATAATCCCTGGGACTATTTTGTGACTACCAATTTGTAGTTATTAATCCCATCACCTTTTTCATCCAGTCCCCCAATTCCCCTCCCTTCTGGCAACCATCAGTCTGTACTCTTTGTCTTCGAATCTGTTTCTGTTTTGTTTGTTTATTTTACTCTTTAGATTCTACATATAAGTGAAATCATATGGTATTTGTCTTTCTCTGTCTGACTTATTTCACTTAGCATAGTACCCTCTTGGTCCATCAGTGTTGCAAATGCTAAGATTTTATTCTTTTCTTTTAAAAAATATTTTATTTACTTTATTTTTTAGAGAGAGGAAGGAAGAAGGAAAGAGAGAGAGAGAAACATCAACGTGTGATTATCTCTCGGATGTCCCCGACTGGAGACCTGGCTGGCAACACAGGCATGTGCCCTAGGCTGGTAATTAAACTGGTGACCCTTTGATTTCATGGGCTGGAACTTGACCTCTGAGCCACACCAACCAGGGCAGATTTTATTCTTTTCTATGGCCAAGTAGTATTCCATTGTGTAAATGCACCACAGCTTTTTTATCCACTCATGTATTGATGAGCACTTGGACTGCTTCCATGAGTATTGTGGGCTTCATGAAGACAGTGACTCAGAGTACTTACCTCTGTAAATCCAGGACCTTCCATCATACCTGACTCATAACTGCTGTTCAAATATAACTTTATTTATTTATTTATGTGTTTATGTATTTATTTATTTTCCTTTTTAGTTCTTGTTTATTCAGTTGTCCCAATTTTTCCCCCTTTGCCCTCTTCCACCCAGCCCACTCAAATATAACTTTAAATAAAAGCAAATGGAGTAGGCCTTGTTCTTAAAGGTTTCTTTCCAAAAGATACTGAACATTTTGAGTAAAGTTTATTTCTTTCCACTTTACCCTCAAACCTCTATTTCAGGAAAAAGAGAACACTATTCCTTCTTTTCTTTTCCCTTATCTTACTCTACAAATTGTGTTCTTCAGAGATTTCCTTAATGTTAATTACAAAATCTGATCTGATGATTGACAACCATTGAAATACAGAAATTTAATAACTCAGGTGATTTTTCTTTTCAGGGCTGTAGTCTCTTGAGTTTGATTGATCTCAGATCTTAGATATTGAACTTGCTTTAGCTTTTTGAAGGAACTTATGTTTGTGAAGTGCTGTCTAGTTTGGCTGAGAGTTAGGGAAGTCTTAACAGCTTTTAGGCCAGGGAGGAGAGCCCCTGGTTGTGACCTGGAAGCAGCAGTCACACCCAGGTGGTTCTTACACTTTGATCATACTTCCAAGTATGACCAATCACCTGAATGAAAGAGAGTTTTTTTTTTTCCTTTCAGTTGTGTTTTTTTTTTAAATTTTTTCCATTATATCTCCCACACTAACTTTACATAGTTGATTATCTAAACCTTCCCTGAGGTCCTATTTCCTTTTTCTCCCTTCAACAAGCAAATCCTCTCTCATATTAACACTTTAAAGTGTCTACAAGGCTTTCTCTGTAATTCAGTTCAGGGCCACCTACTCTGAGGAACTGATGAGCTGTTTGGTCTGATTAGCAGTGTTTCTCTCTTTTCCATACCTCTTAAGAAAGTATTCCACTGATGTGTCACCAATCTAAGATGCTCATTTGTTATTTTACTTTAAGCAGACTTCACATTATAATTTAATGGCAATGGGATCCCTATTCTACTTGACAAACACTGTGGTGCAAATGATTTAATTTGCTAGCTCTAGCATTAGTCTACATATTATTGTACTGATCAGTCATCACATACTAAAATCACTCATCCTTAATGTAATGATTTGGTATCCCTACAGAGAATTCCAGTCATCAGAATGTCATTAGATACAGTAAAAAATGAAAATTACTATTACACAGCAGTAAACACTATTAACTGTTAGTTAAAATAGCATTTAATTTAGTCGTGTAAGAGTTTATAAATTTCCATAGTTTACTTGGTCCTCAAATAATTGTCACTGCAAAGTTAATGACACTCCTGCCAATGAAATGAAAGAATGAGGAGGGGGCAGTGATGAACTGGTGTTTTTATTGACAGGCACATGAGGTGACAGTGCAGAGCTCTTGGCTATCTGGGACACTTCAGTGATAAGACAAAGAAGTGTGCTGGTGTCCTAAAAGTATGAAGCAGAGTGGAAGAATTTGTATGCCTCCAAAGCGCAGGGGAGCATTTAGCATAGTTGGGAGGTGGAGAAAATGACTTCTTCCAGGCTGCCTTCCTCTTTCTCCATCAGCGCTGACACCCCAGAGGTCTGCAGCAGTGCTGATAAATTGGGGATGCCATCAAAGTCTTACAAGTGTCCCTGGCTGGAGGATTCATTAGTGTTAGGAGTTATGGGCTTGGCTGGAAAGCATGTATTTTTGCACAAGGCTCACCAACCCCAGGCTTACAAACGACATTAGACTAAGTTGCAAAACATGCATTTGCCTTGAAATGGCCTTTCCCTGTCGTAGCCTGAGTCCAGCATTCCCCAGCTTTAAATACAATCAGCAGCAACATTGACCATTCCTGCAAATGTGGGCACTCTGTGGGTTACTTGGCTCCAGAGCTCTGTCTTCATCCAAACTGTTATGATTCATTTCCTTGTTTATTCTATAACTGCATATTACTGAATTTGAGTTCTCTGCCCAAAATACTGAACTTAGATATGGAAAGGAACACCAGGGACCCCTTTGTGTATGTGGAAGGCAATAAAAACAAAATAACGGACAGCACCACTTCCTGCTTTGCTTATGCTTCTCATGGCAACCCAACAGGGAAAATGATAGTTGGAAATGACCAGCCCTGGTAAGACAATGGTCAAGGGAAATGGTGCCCTGTTTACAGGATCTTGAATGCCAATCCTAAATCAATGAAGTGGCAATGTTGTGGCAGGATGTGTACCTGTGGACAGTGTTTTCACCCTGTAGTATGGTGCTGAGAGCCACTTTTCATCAGAAACATTCAATGGAGCCCTGGCCGGTGTGGCTCAATTTGTTGGAACGTCCATAAACTGAAAGTTTGAGGGTTTGATTCCCAGTCAGACCACATACCTAGGTTGCGGGTTTGGTCTCCAATTGGGGTGCATGCGAGAGGCAAACCAATTAATGTTTCTCTCTCACATTTATGTAATTCTCCCTCTCTAAGCATGTCCTTGGATAAGGATTAAAAAAGAAAGAATATGCAGTGGAGCTCTGGCTGGGTGGGTCAGTCGGTTGGAGCTATACACCAAAAGTTTGTGGGTTACACCTCCCATCAGAGCACATACCTAGTTGCGGGCTTGATCCCTGGTTGGGGCACATATTGAAGGTTACCAATTTATGTTTCTCCTTGTCTCTCTCTATCTTTCTCTGTTTCTTTCTCTCTCTCTCCCCCTTTCTGTCTCCATAAAAATCAATGAACGTATCCTTGGGTGAGGATTTAAAAAAAAAAAGAATTTGCCATGGAGAATTGCCTGGAAATGGATTCTTTGTTACCAATGGCATGGCACAATGGAAATACTTGGCAGGAGACAGTGAGTAAGGTGACAGTTGTCCAGGGGCTTGGGTGGTGCATTCTGGGTCCTGCTAAACTTATCATCCACAGATTACAAATAGAGTCCCATCAGGGCAGATCCTGAAATGCTATCATTCAGAGTGATTGCATCTTTTACCTTGAAAAGAACCTTGAGGAGATGCAAATAAAAGTCATTGCCACACTGTGAGAAAAAAGGACACACATTTGCCAGCTCTATCTGACTCAGAGAATACCTGTGTTAATATTTCAAGATGCAAGTGACTAGACCCTGGGATGACAGGATCCTTTCCCACTGCCAGTGCAAGAGCCCAAGTACAGATGATTCATCTGTGAAATTGATATTTCTGGGTGATTTTTGGGTCAAAAGTCTCTGAAACCATCCTCCTAAAAGTGTCACAGTATGCAGGGCTCCTGAATTCTTTCCGGTTACAATTGCCCTCATCCACCCTGTTTAGAAAATTAACAAAATAGGAATGTGTGGCAATTACATTAATTGCAACATCTAACCTGCTAGTAATGCTGAGTAGGTCCCTGCAAGTGTCAGCCTTGGCCCTGTGCTCTTCTCCCTCCTCTGGGGCAGCTTGCCTGGGACTAAGGGGCCAATAGTATGGTTGGAACAACAACTGATTCCACTGCACTTTCAGGAGCCGGTTAGTCTAGCTTGCCAGAGTCTTGGGGTGTATGTGTATGTGCGTGTTTGTGTGATCCACAGGGTTATGGCACTCACCTTTCCATTTGTGTTCATGTTCCCTGTCTTTGGTTAGCTTTTGATACAAAACACATGGGAATGCCATTGTTGGCATATCCCTAACTGAGCATTTCTGTCCTGAGTTGAATACTCATCAGAAATAGGCAAATCCAGTGATTCAGCCCAATTTCTCTATATGGAATGTTAGGAAGTGGACTGAAGATGGAGAGGAACTATGTATTAGTCAGGATTTTCCAGAGAAACAGAAACAATGAGGATTGCCTCACATGATTATGGAAGCCAAGAAGTCGTATGGTCTGCTGTTTGCAAGCTGGATAACCAGAAAAGCAGGTGGTGTAATTCAATTTGAGTCTAAAAGCCTGAGAACCAGAGGGTCTGGTGGTTTAAGTCCCAATCCAAGTCCAAAGACCCAGGAGCCGGGAACATTGATGTCCGAGGGCAGGAGAAGACGGATTTCCCAGCTCAATTAGAGATCGAATTCTCCCTTCCTCCAGCTTTTGTTCTATTTAGGCCTTCAGTGGATTGGGTGATGCCCACTTGCATTGGGGACAGTGATCTACTTTACTCAGTCTACTTATTGAAATACTATTTTCTTTCAGAGGCACCCTCACAGACATACAGGAAATAATGTTTTCCAGCTATCTGGGCATCCTTTAGCTCAGTCAAACTGACACATAAAATTAAGCATCACAACCTTTAAATCAAACAACCAGTTAATCCTTAGTAATTGATTTTCTTCACTGTAAGATATAATGAGTTATTCTATTTTTGTTTGTTAAAGAACACTGCTTTACACCATAAACAGAGTGGGGCAAAAATGGGTTTATAGTTGTGAGTACATGAAACACAGAGTTTATTCTCATATTATTATTTATTAACTATTGTATTATTTTCCATATGAACAACTGTAAACCTACTTTTGCCCCACCGTGTATGGAGAGAGGTTAAGTGATGCATCTATAAAGATTCTTAACCACAGAGGAGAGCACAGACTTGAAAGATGTATAGGCTTGGGGAAACTGGGCTATTCAAAATTTCTACCTTGTGATCCCACCCTGCTTTCCCTTGTTATTTTCTTTTACAGTTTACCACTCAGGCGTGCTGTCTCCTTATAGTCCCACCAGCCTACCTGGCTTTTTCTATTCCAGCTTCTATAATCAATTCCTGTACCTTAAAGGACCTTCTCTCTTCTCTCTGTTTATCCAAATTTCACTTATCATAGGAGGCCTAGCTTAAGTGTCTCCTCTTTCATAAAATCTTGCTTGTTTATTAATTTGTTTCACCAATACGTACTGACATCCATTGTGTGCTCACCTGTGTGGGGGACACAGGAATGAATCAGATGTGGGACATCTATTAAGGGAGAATATTAATAGTTAACACTACTATTGACTATAACACTTTCTCTCATAATACAGCATCTATCATAAGACATCTATCAATTATACCTTTGCAGCAGGCATAATTTAAACTGCTACAAAGATATTAACTCATAAGATCTTTGAAATAAACCTTTGTTTACCTTAATTTTATAAATTAAGAAACAGGTCTGTGGAAGTTAAGTGACTTGCCTTTGGTCACACGGCTTTTAGATAGAAGAATTGGGACCTGAAATTTGGAAATCTGCAGAAAGAGCAAGAAAAATGTAGACAAATTTGTCTAAGTTTCAGAATGTAAGTGCCAAATAGTTAAAAGGTTTTTATAGGGTCTGTTCTGGCCTGGTGTGTGGGGAAAATGGCCTGTATACACATGGGCTTGCTGGACTTTGAGGAGTTAGAAAGCAGAAGAGTGTGGTGGTTTAGCTCCCATTTGGCAGGAGACCCAAATTTGAATCCTAGCTCCATGCTCATTGGTTATGTAAATTTGGCCTGATTAATTTTTATCTGCCTCAGTTTCCCACCTGTTAAATGTGGATAATGATGATGATGATGATGCTAATGTCTTCATTGTAAGAATTAGATTAGAGGGTGTATTTGATAAAAATGTAGAATGAAAAGTGCTACGTGCATGTAATAGATACTAGAGCTGGAGTCATGTGAAGTATTTCTGTATGTGATGTGTGTGGGCCTGTGCCTCAAGGAATCTGAACGTCCTGTGCTGGAATAGTCAAGTGGACAGACCTCTTACATATTCCCTGGTGAGGCTGTAAAGTTACCTTGTAGCTCAATACTGTTTTTAACTGCAATATAAACTCATAAAACTGCCTTTTCATCTTTGATGCTCCATCAGTTGACTATTTTATACTATAGTCACAGAGATTTATCTGAGGACACCCAGGGAAAATTTGTTCCCAGGAATTTCAGTACTTGACTCTAAGCTTATTCTTTAAGTCAGACCCTCTCCCATGACTCCTGTGATCTTGGTTAACATAGGACAAACTAGTCATGTTCACAACTGTCTACACAACCACAGCCAGGAGAGTTGATAATTTTACTGATGTACTGTATGAGCAGATTTGAGCTCAGCAAGTGCTTAGGGTAAATAAAACAACCCAGTTTTTCCAAAAACATCCAGAGAAGAGTCAATCTATGGAAGAAATGATTAAATATTTAGGGTATAATAGACCTCTCTCATCTACCTTTTATCCCTTTTAAAAAATGTATTTTATTGATTATGCTATTACAGTTCCAAGTTTTCCTCTGTTATCCCTTTCTACCTGGTACCCCCACTTCCTCCAGGAGTCCCCACTTAGTTCATGTCCATGGGTCATGCAAATAAGCTCTTTGATTACTCCATTTCCTATACGGTTCTTAACATCCCCCTGTCTATTCTGTACCTAGCAACTTGTACTGCTTAATCCCTGTACCTTTTCCCCCAATTCTCCCTCTTCCCCCTCCCAAATGATAACCCTCCACATGATCTCCATAGCTATGATTCTGCTTCTGTTCTGCTTGTTTGTTCAGTTTGTTTTTTAGGTTCATTTATTGATAGTGATGAATTTATTGCTATTTTAATGTTCATAGTTTTGATCTTTTTCTTAAATAAGTCTAACATTTCCTGTAACAATGGCTTGATGATGACGAACTTCTTTAGTTTTACCTTGTCTGGGAAGCACTTTATCCATCCTTCCATTCTAAATGATAGCTTTGCTAGATAGAGTAATCTAGGTTGTAGGTCCTTGTTTTCCATCACTTTGAATATTTCTTGTAATTTCCTTCTTGCCTGCAAAGTTTCTTTTGAGAAATCAGCTGATCGTCTTATGGGCACTCCTTTGTAGGTAATGCTCTGCTTTTCTCTTACTACTTTTAAGATTCTCTTTTTAGCTTTAACCTTTGGCATTTTATTTATTTATTTTTAAATATACTTGCCTTAGGATTTTAAAAAAGAATTTATTTATTTATTTTTTAGAGAGAAGGGAAGGGAGGTAGAAAGAGAGGGAGAGAAACATCGATGTGTGAGGGATACATCAATTGGTTGTCTCTTGCTTGCCCCCAACTGGGGACCTGGCCTACCTAGGCATGTGGCTTGACTGGAAATCAAATCAGCGACCTTTCCATTCATAGGCTGGCTCTCAACCCACTGATCCACATCAGCCAGGGCTAACCTTTGGCACTTTAATTATGCTGTGTCTTGGTGTGGTCCTCTTTGTGTACATCTTGTTTGGGACTTTCTGTGCTTCCTGAACTTGTTTGTCTATTTCCTTCACCAAATTAGGAAAGTTTTCTTATATTATTTTTCCAAATAGTTTTTTAATATCTTACTCTTTCTCTTCACCTTCTGGCACCACTATGATTTGAATGTTGGTATGTTTGAAGATGTCCCAGAAGCTCCTTAGCCTATCCTCATTTGTTTTGGATTTTTTTCCCTCTTCCTGTTCTGATGGAATGTTTTTTTTCTTCCTTATGGTCCAAATCATTGATTTGATTCTTAGCTCATCCTCTCCACTGTTGGTTTCCCACAAATTTTTATTTCACTTAGTGTAAACCTTGTTTCTGCCTGGTTTTTTTTGAATGCTATTGAAGTACCCAGTGAGTTTCTTGAACATCCTAATAACCATTGTTTTGAACTCTGTGTCTGATAGACTGCTTATCTCCATTTTGTTTAGTTTTTCCCCGCTGGAGTTTTGTTCTGTTCTTTTATTTGGGCCATATTTTTTGTCTCCTCATTTTGGCAGCCTCCCCATGTTTGTTTCTTTTTTTAAAAGATTTTATTTATTTATTTTTAGAGCGAGGGAAAGGGCAGGGGAAAGAGAAGGAGAGAAACATCTATGTGTGGTTGCCTCTCAGACGCACCCTACTGGGGACCTGGCCTGCAACCCAGGCATGTGCCCTGACTGGGAATCAAACCAGTGACCCTTTGGTTCACAGGCCAGGTTCACAGTATTCAATCCACTGAGCCACAATAGCCAGGGCCCATGTTTGTTTCTATGTGTTAGGTAGAGCTGCTTTGACTCCCTATCTTAGTAGCATGGCCTATTATAGAAAAGTGCACCAATGTTGAATAAGGTAGAACCTTAGATAATCGCTGGGATGGGGCAACCTGAGTGAACCAGGTTAAAGCGGTCTTCCATATGGTGTCTCCACTCTGTGGTTCAGTGTTGGGGAAGGCTCAGAAATGGGACAATGCTGCTGCCTGACCTCTGGAGTTTTGTCCAGGAAGAAGCTCTTCCCCGGTGTGTGTCCTGATGCCAGACACTTCCGTTTCTCCCCATATGCCACTGGTCCCCTTCCAGCTGCTTCCCCTGTGCTAAAGACCAGAGGGACTGAGTCTGCCTAAGTCCTAAGTCCACTGTAGGCCCTTTAAGAGGAGATGTCTGAGAATCCTGCAGTTTCTTCTGCCACCCCAGACCTCACTGGTTACAGCCAGAAGTTATGGGGACTTATCTTCCTCGCATTGGAACTCTGGGCTAGGTCATCTGCTGAGGGGCTGGGATCCCATTCTCCCAGGTATCCGTCCTGGGTGGATTTTATCCACCACATGTGGGTGTGGGTTTGCCCCTTCCACATCTGCACATCTCTACACCTCTCCATGTATCCCCACATATCTGCCTCTCCTACCCATCTGGATGAATGTGACTTCTTTAATTCCTTGGTTGTCAGACTTCCATACAGCTCAATTTTCTGATGATTCTGTGTAAAAGTAGTTTTGTAGTCTAGATGTAATTTTTGCTATGGTTGAATGAGGAGGTGAACCATGTTTACCTACACCTTTGTCTTGACCATAAATCTTTTTTATTATTTTAAATGTTCTAGAATTTTGTGTTGGGGTGTAGTTCAGGTACTTAGAAACAGTTTGATCCTTTTGAGGCTAATTTTTGAACTTCGCAGGTGGGATATCCTTTAGTCTGAGACCAGTTTTATTCTTCCCACTGACATGATACCCTTCTGAGTACTGCTACTCAGTGCTCCACTTGGTGAGTGTGAACTCGAACTATTCTAGGTACTGTTTGAGCTCCAAGGATAGTTCTGCCTCTTTGCTTTGGGTGGTTCTGTTCTGACCTCTGGGAATTTCCTCATAGTCATGCTGTTATTAGTACTTAGCTAGAGATTCAATGTGGACCTGCTACAGAGCCCCAGAACTCTTTCTGCAAACTCTGGCCTTGTTGGCCTCCCTGAGCTCCCAGCTCTCAGCTCAGAGTCATTGCTAAGATGCTTCTGAATTTCCCTTGCCTACACTGTGCCTAGGAACTTTCTCCAGGCAGATTGCTGGACAACTATAGAGCTCACCTAAGTATTTCCCTTCACTTAGGGATGCAATATTGAAGATCTATTGTTTCATGTATTTTTCATATATTTTGTCCTTTTTCTTAGCTGTTTAGACAAGATCGGGTGCGTTCAGGGTGGTATGACCATAGACTGTCTGTGTAAAGCAAGAGTGCAAATCCAGTTTCTATTACTCTATAATGACAGACAGAACATGAGCATCCTGAAGTTCTATGCCCATTTTAAGGAAGAACAAAGAGAATGGGAGAATAGCTCATCCAGAACCCAGCCTGTGGTGGAGGTCTACTTACTGCCTACATAGCCTATGTGCCCAATAATCACCAAACACTGACTCCTAAGATTTTCAGTCCTTATTATAAGGCTAGAATTGTAAGTTCACATATGCACTCTTTTGCCTCCTCCTACATCTGAAACAGTAATTAGTTTGGAGGATTAAGATTATTTAGTTCAAAACCTGTGAATAGTTTTTCAATAACTGAATGGTGCTCATATCTTTACATCTCTAAGGGCAAACCCAGATTTTGATGATTATTCACTCTCAATTTTTCATGTATAAAGGAGTTTTTCCACTTTCCTTGCCATTTTCTTATTAAATATTTAACTACAGAAGAAATTTAAAATTTAAAATAAATTTAAAGAAAACAGAATTACCACTTACAATTATAGGAATTAAGAATTACAGGTTAAGACTTCTAGCCAAGATGGAGGCGTAGGTGGACACACTGTGCCTCCTCGCACAACCAAAATTAATGACAACAAAGATTTAGGAACAAGAAAACAATCAGAACTGACAGAAAATTGAACTGCACGGAAGTCCAACAACCATTCATCCAGACCGGTATGGTCTGGGGCGGAGTCGCCGCAGGAAAAAGTGGAGGTTGGTGGACCCAGGGATGCAGGCAGCAGCCTCGGGCAGATCACAGTCATGCAGGTGGTGGCTAGCAGACCCTGGGCACAGGGTGGCAATGGTGCAGACCCAGTGAGGCCACATAAGGCAGCTGGCTGACCAGGTGGTCCCACATTCATGTGCAGATAATCCAGGTGAAGGGGAAGCAGCAGAAGGGACTGGAATCTGAGAGGGAGTGGAGCAAGCGCCATTGTTCCCTCTTGGATCCCACCCCCACATACAGTGTCACTACCCAGCAATGGGTCTGCCCCACTCTGGAGAACACCTAAGGCTCTGCCTCTCACTACATAACAGCCGTGACTAGACCCCCCGCAAATGAAAAACAAACAAAAAACCCCCCAAAAACCCAAAATGGCTCAAATGGGAGAACAAATCAAAGCCCCAGAGCCAATTCATCTAAGTAACCAAGAGATAGCCAACCTATCAGATGCACAGTTCGAAGCCTTGGTGATCAGGATGCTCACAGAATTGGTTGATTTTGCTCACAAATTAGATGAACAAATGAAGACTACAATAAGTGAAATGAAGGAAAATGCATGGGGAACCAATAGAGATGGGAGGAAAACTGGGACTAAAATCAATGGAGTGAATCATAAGGAAAAAAGAAACAACCAAACAGAAAAGAAGGAAGAAACAAGAATTCAAAAGAATGAGGAGAGGCTTAGGAACCTCCAGGACATCTTTAAACATCCCAACATCTGAATTATAGGGGTACCAGAAGGGGAAGAAGAAGAACAACAAGTGGAAAACTTATTTGAATAAATAATAAAAAAGAACTTCCCCAATCTGGCAAAGGAAATAGACTTCCAGGAAGTCCAAGAAGCTCAGAGAGTCCCAAAGAAGTTGGTACAGAGAATGAGTAGCATAGATAGTGGGTAGAAAATAGACAGGGGGAGGGCAAGAATAGTATGGGAAATGTAGAAGCTAAAGAACTTATGACACATGGACATGAACTAAAGTGGGGAATGTGGGTGGGAGAGGGTGTGTAGGGTGGAGGGGAATGATGGGACAACTGTAATAGCATAGTCTATAAAATATATTTAAAAAAGAATTACGGGTTAAGAATTACAGCACATCAATAACTGGGATTTGCTAAAATGATTATGGCATGTAGATGGCAGCTGAGATAGAGAAAAATAAACTTGGTATTATGCAAAATTTTCTTGTTAGCAGTCATTTTACTCCTTTCTCTCTGTTCAAAGAAGCATAGCACCAAAAAAAAAAAAAAAAAAAAATGACATTATAATGTGGATAACACAGGACCTCCTCTAATTTATAAGTTAAAAAAAGGTCAGTCCTCCAGTTCTTAAATTATGAGAACACACCATCAGCGTGTCACTCTGACAAGGGTGGACTGTGTGATACAGCTCTCAGTTCAGTCACTATTAGTCTGCTAGGACAGCCCCAACAAGATACCACACTGGGTAGCTTAATCAACTGAAACTTCCTTTCTCACAGTCCTAGAGGCTAGAAGGCAGAGATTAAGGTGTGTTTCTTCCAAGGCAGGGGTGTCGAACTCATTTTCAATGGGGGCCACATCAGCCTCGCGGTTCCCTTCAAAGGGCTGAATGTAATTTTAGGACTGTATAAATGTAACTACTCCTTAACAGTTAGGCGAGAGCTCAGCACTACCACCAGGTAGAAACAAGGCGTCAGGCTTGATAAAACAATGTGGAAGGCCGGACTCGGCCCACAGGCCTTATGTTTGCCACCTGGGTTCACCATCTGTGTTCCAAGGCCTTTCTTTCTAACCTATAGAAGCCGCTTTCTCACGGTGACCTCACATGATCTTCCCTCTGTGCATTTCTGTGTCCTAATCCCCTCTTCTTAGAAGCATACCAGTTCTATGGGATTAGGGTTCACCCTAATAACCTCATTTTATAATTAGCTATTTAAAGACCCTTCCTTCAAAAACAGTCACTTTAGAGGGACCACAAGTTAGGACTTCAACATGAATTTTGGAGGGACAGAATTCAGACCCTAACAGCCACTAATGCCTGGAAAAATGACGCTGTTTAAACTCTGTTCTTCAACCTGCCCCTATAGTCAACACTGCTGCTTTATGCAGAACTGACTTGCTTGTCTGGGGTATCTGGATTTCTTAAGAACTGGGTTGGCTAGCTGAGGCCATTACAGATACTTTATCACTCTTCTGGCTGCTTCTCTGGTTAGTGAACAGGCATTACTGCTGCTCTTCCAAGCGAGTGAATCAATTCTTCCTGGGTGCTGAGGCCCTACTTAACCAATGGATTCTTTTAGTGTACTCAGCAATACTGTGGTACTTGGAAAATATTCATCCTTCACAAGGCAGGGAGCAACTTGCTCTCAGCTGTTTACTTAGAACATCAGCCTGACTAGCTTTCTGGTTTCTGAGGAGGCAAAGGGTTTTGCAGGGAAACTTCAGCACCTCCCTTGTTATCTTCTCTCTCCCTGCTGCATGGCACAGCAGGGTCAGCAGCCAGATCTGGGAGGGCATGAGACTGGAGAGGCAACTTCAGTGCCTGTCTCAGATGCGCCCTGATACCACAACCAGCAGTGCAGAGCAGGGTGGTGTGGAAGCCTTTCTCATCAAGGCATCTCACATTTTGGGGCGCCAGGGAGAAAACGAGGCACATATTCTTTGACAGAATTAGGTACGTCTTCCATCTCTAGTAGGCAGTTTTCTTTTTGAATCTGCATATCTTATTTATTTCTGAAACATATATCTGTATTTGAATGCTTACTTTATTACTTCGAAAATGTATAATAATCCTAATTCCTGGTTGTGTTTTATTTAACCCAATCTACCAATGTAGGTCATAAACATCAGTGGAGATGAATTTACATTGTAAAATCTATTAATCTAACCCTACTGATTATGTAAGTGAACCAATAAGTAGCAAATAAATCAAACTATGTGAAACAAGAAAACAAATTACCCAGTATCATTTAAATAATTGCCACCACTAACAGTCATAACAAAGTCTAACAAATGAACACTTTAAGGGGGTTCTCATTTTAATTCCGTCCTTACTTAAATAGCATCAGACTTCAAATGGATCTTAGAAACCATGTGAGGAGACCATTGGAAATCAAAGGGCTGAGTTTTTTCCTTCCAGTGGATGTTTCAATTTGGACCATTTCTAAAGGAAAGCTAAGCTCCTTCGCTCCAGCCATGACAACTCTGAATTACTCTCTCTTTCCCAGCTTTCAAGGGACAGTACACCTCAAGGCCAAAGCCACACGTCCTCTTACAAGGTCATTTTCTGTTCTCAGGAGAAGATGGACAGTGCAGCAGCATGGGTAGGGAAGGGGACATCAGGCTTTGCTACTTTGTTTGGCTGTGTCCCGGCAGTATAGCTTTAACTTATGCAGGCCTTATTTTCTTCATCTGTAATATTGAGATATTGATGGAATTTATCTGAAAATGACCAAATGAGATAACGCATATAAAGCACTCACAGGTGGCTATTGTGTGCTGAGTCAATGCCACTTCCATTACTGCCGCTACCACCACTTCCCTGAAGTGCGTATTTTCTTCCCTTTTCTACTGCATTATGCTTCTTTTTAGGGTTTTTTTTTTTTTTTTGACTTCCTACTTTGCTCTTGAGACATAGAGATAGTTGTGTGTGTATGCATTTTGATATTTTGGTGCATTTCTATGGTTGATATGGAAATGGGAGGAGAGACAATTCTAATTAATCTCTAACTTCCTGTCAAAAAGAAACACAGCACCTATCGAAGATTTTCTACTCCCACCTCCTCCTAGTACCTTCCTCTATTTTATTTTTTAGGTTAGTAGTTAACTTCGCTTAACAAATACTCATATACACCACTGTGTATCAGCCACGGTTATGGCTTTTTCTTAAGTTAAACTTTTTATTTTAACATAATTATGGATTAACATATAGTTGTAAGAAAGAGTACAGATACTCCATGTACTTACTCTCTTCCCAGTTTCCCTCAGTGGCACCATCTGGCACAAGTGTAGTACATGCTCACAACTGGGTTATCAACAGAGTCAACGTGCAGAATGTTTCTCTCTCTCCAAGGATCTCTCATTTGCCTTTTTGCAGCCATACCCACTTCCCTCTCATGCCTCTCCTTCTGTAACCATTGGCACTCACCTCCATTTGTATAATTCTGACAAAATTGTAATTAATCAGGTCTTACAGTTTGTATCTTTTGAGATTTTTTCCCTCACTTTGCATAATTCCTTGGAGGTTGCTGCGTGTATCAGCATGCATAGTCATATTTACTGCGTATGCATATGTATGGATAGTCTTCAGTGGTATGAACTTACCTGTATTTAATCATTAATCTGTTGAAGGACACCTGTTCCCCCCACCATTTTTGCCCAAAATGAATAAAACTGCTATAAACATTTGTGCATAGATATTTTTCTTCATTTATCTAGGATAAATGTCCAGAGTTCAATCAGTAGGTCATATGGTATTTGCATGTTTAATTTTTTAAGAAACTGCTAAATTAGCTTTTCAGAGTGGCTGTACCATTTCCCCCAGCAATGTATGAGTGATTGAGTTTCTCTACATCATTGTCGGCATTTGCTGTTGTCATTATTTTTTAAGCCATTCAAATAGGTGTGTAGTGATGTTTAATTATGGTGTTAGGTTACATTTCCCTAATCACCAGTGATGGTGAACATCTTTTAATGTGCTTATTTGTCATCTGTATATTCTTTTTTTTTAAATTTTTTAATTTTTAAAGATTTTATTTATTTATTTTTAGAGAGGGGAAGGGAGGGAGAAAGAGAGGGAGAGAAACATCAATGTGTGGTTGCCTCTCACGTGGCCCCCATTAGGGGCTTGGCCCGCAACCCAGGCATGTGCCCTGACTGGGAATCGAACCTGCGACCCTTTGGTTCACAGCCCGCGCTCAATCCACTGAGCTATGCCAGCCAGGTCATCTGTATATTCTTTTTGGTGGAATGTCTTTGCTTGTTTTTCTGCCCATTTTCTAATTGGATTGTTAGTTTTTTTAATGTTGTTTTGAGAGTTTTTAAAAATTATTCTAGATACTAGGCTATTGTCAGATATGTGGTTTGCAAATATTTCCTCCCAGTCTTTGCTTGTATTTCACAGAGCAAATGTTCTAAATTTTGATGAAATCCAATTTATTACTTTTTTTTATGGGTTGCGCTTTTGGTGTCAAGTCTAAGAACTCTTTGCCTAACCCTAAAGATTTTCTTTTTTTTTTCCTAAAAGATTGATAGCTTGGTATTTTACATATGAGCCTGTATCCATTTTGAGTTAATTTTGATATAAGATGTGAGAGTTTGATTAGGTTCATGTTTTTTCCTACGGGTGGATATATGCTTGCTTCAGGACTATTTGTTGAAAGGCTATGTTGACTCCACCGAGTTGCTTTTACACCTTCATAAAGAATCACTTGGGCGTATTTGTGTGAGTCTACTTCCGGGTTCTCTCTTCGGTTCCACTGATCCATGTGTCTGTGCCCCCACTGATGCTGCATAGTGTTGATTGCTGTAGCTGTACAATACGTCTTGAAGTCAGGTAGAATGATTTCTCTGACTTTATTGTTCATGTAAAATTTATTTTAAACGGTTCTAGTTCCTTTGCCTTTTCATATAAATTTTAGCATAATCTTGCCTATGTAAAAAATCTTTATGGTATTTTCATAGGAATTGAGTAAACTTTGTTGTGGGCTAAATAGTGTCTTTCTAAAACTCATGTCCACTTGGAACATCAGAATGTGATCTTATTTAAAAATAGGATCTTTGCAGATGTAATTAGTTAAGATACTAGATTAGTAGGAATCCCAAATCCAATGACTGGCATCCTTATAATATGAGGAGAGGACACATAGAGACACGGACACACAGGGAAGAAGACTGTGTGAAGATAAAGTAAGAGATTAAAGTTCTGTTATCACAAGCTAAGAAATGCAAAGGATTACTGGAAACTACTAGAAGTTGAGAGAGAGGCATGTAACAGATTTGCTTTGGGGACCCCAGAAGGCATCAACCTTGCCAACCCCTTTATTTTGGACCTCCAGCCTCCAGAACTGTGACAGAAAACACTTCTCCCATTTTTTTTCTTCCAAATATAAATGATATTACACAACTGCAGAAATTAAAACAATTTGTCAGGTCTTGACACAGGATACAGATAGATTACAGAATAGAGTCCAAACATAAAGGCAACTTTACATAGAAATATAATGGTTGATAAAATGGGCATTTTTAAAAAAATGTTTATTTTAATTACTGTTCTTATACAGTTTTCTGTCTTTTACTCCCACCCTAGCCCACCCTAGCCCTCCCCACCTCCCTCCCATTTCCACCCCCCCATAGTTTTTGTCACTTATCCCATTTTAAACCTCTCAGTTTGTGGAAATTTGTTACAGTAGCCTTAGGAAACTAACACAAACTTGTATATCAGTTGGGGAAGAATTAATCTTTATTATGTTGAGATTTCTGATCCATGGACACCATAAGTCTCTCCAATTATTTGTGTCTTCTTTGAGTTCTTTCATCAGTGTTTTGTAGTTTTCGGCATACAAGTCCTGTACATGTTGTGTTAGAATTACTCCTAGGTATTTTATTTCATTTATAAAACAATATAAATGATCTCATTATTGTTAATTTTGATGTGCATGTGTTTACTGCTAGTGTTCATTGCAATTGATATTTATATATCAATTTGTATATCAATGATGTTCATGTGTCTATTGCAATTTACATTTGTATATTTATCTTGCATTCTGTGACTTGTTGAACTCATTTATTAACTCTATGAGCTCTTCGTAGATTCCTTAGGATGTAATACATTAATAATTATGTTGTCTGCAAGCTTTATTCTGTGGTTTTTGCTTCTTCCTTTTGACTTGTATGCCTTTATTTCCTGTTATTGCCTTACTGCATTGACTAGACCTTCCAGCACTACGTTGAATAAAGTGAGAGTGTGCATCACTGCTCTCCTCTAGCTTTTAGGAGGAACGCATGGTCTTCAGCCTTCAAGTACAATGTATTAGCTCTTGGCTTTTTTGGGAATATGCTCTGTCAATATGAGCAAATTCTACTGTACTCCTATTTTTCTGCAAGTTTTTTTCATAAATGGGTTTTTAATTTTGTGAAAGGCTTTTATGCATCAATTTATACGAGAATACACTTTTTCTTCTTTAGCCTGTTAATATGATGAATTGATTTTTAATGAACCAGCCTTCTATCTCTAGAGTAAAATCCATTGGTCATATAATTCTTCTTATATATTGCTGAATTCTATTTGCTAATATTTTAACAATTTTTGCATTTACATGCATGAGGGCTGTTCTGTAGGATTTTAAAATAGTCTTTCTCTGGCTTTGGTATCAGCATAAATACCAGCTTCACAAAATGAATTGAAAAGGATTCCTTCCTCTTCTTCCTGGAAGTAATTTGTAGAATTGGTATTAATTCTTCTTTAAACATCTAGTAGAATTCATCAGTAAAATCATTTGATCCAGGAATTTCTTTTTTTGGGGAGTTTTAAATTACACATTCAATTTTTTAAATAGTTATAAATCTATTCAAATGATCTGTTTCATATCAGGTGAGTTTTAGTAGTTTGTACTTTTAAAGAATTGGTCCATTTCACCTAATTTGCCAAATTTATGTGTGTAAAATTGTTGGTAATATTGTGTTCTTATAACTTTGATGTCTATAGGGTTTTTAGTTATAGCTCCTCTTTCATTCCTGATATTGATAATTTGTATCTTCTTTCTTTTTTCTTTGTCGTCTTTCCAGAATTTGTCAATTTTATCAATGTTTTTAAAGAATCAGTCCTCTAATCAATTTTCTGTTGTTTTCCTATTTTTAATTTTACTGATTTCTGCTCTTTATGATTTCCTCCTTTCTTTGGGTTTATTTTGCCTTTTTCCTCCCTAGATTCTTGAGGTAGAAGCTTAAAAAATTCAGTTGAGACTTTTCTCTTTTTTAATATATATATTCAGTGCTATAAATTTCCTTCTCAGCACTTTAGCTGTGTTACACAACATTTTGATACATTTTTAAAAAAATTTTTATTTTAAGCCCTGGCTGGTGTAGCTCAGTGGATTGAGCGCGGCCCTGCGAACCAGAGGATTGCAGTTCGATTCCCTGTCAGGGCACATGCCTGGGTTGCCGGCCAGTTCTCAGCAGGGGACACACGAGAGGCAACTACACATTGATATTTCTCTCCCTCTCCCTCTCTCCTACCCTTCTCCTCTAAAGATAAGTAAATAAAAAAATCTTAAAAAAATTTTTTTTTATTTTAATTGTTGATCTTGTACAGTTTTCTGTCTTTTATTCTCACCCGAACCCACCACCCCAGTCCTCCCCTCCTCCCTCCCATTTCCACCCCCCCCCATAGTTTTTGGCCATGTGTCCTTTATACTTGTTCCTGTAATTCCTTCCCCTTTTCCCCTGAAATTCCCTCCCCTCTCCCCTCTGGTGACTTTCAGCCTGTTCTCAATTTCAGTCTCTTTGGTTATATTATGCTTGTTTGTTTGTTTTGTTGATTAGCTTCCTCTTAAAGGTGAGATCATATGGTATTTGTCTTTCACTGCCTGGTTTACTTCGCTTAACATGATGCTCTTTTTTTTTTTTTTAATTTTTATTTTAATTGTTGATCTTGTACAGTTTTCTGTCTTTTATTCTCACCCGAACCCGCCACCCCAGCCCTCCCCACCTCCCTCCCATTTCCACCCCCCCATAGTTTTTGTCCATGTGTCCTTTATACTTGTTCCTGTAAATCCTTCCCCTTTCCCCCTGAAATTCCCTCCCCTCTCCCCTCTGGTGACTTTCAGCCTGTTCCCAATTTCCATGTCTTTGGTTATATTATGCTTGTTTGTTTGTTTTGTTGATTAGCTTCCTGTTAAAGGTGAGATCATATGGTATTTATCTTTCACTGTCTGGCTTACTTCGCTTAGCATGATGCTCTCAAGTTCCATCCATGCTGTTGCATAGGGTATGAGCTCCTTCTTTCTTTCTGCTGCATAGAATTCCATTGTATAAATGTACCACAGTTTTTTGATCCATTCATTTACTGATGGGCATCTAGGTTGCTTCCAACACTTGGCTATTGTAAATTGCGCTGCTATAAACATAGGGGTGCATAGGTTCTTTTGGATTGGTGTTTCAGGGTTCTTAGGATATAGTCCTAGCAGTGGAATTGCTGGGTCAAAAGGTATATCCATTTTTAGTTTTTTTAGAAAATTCCAAACTGTTTTCCATAGTGGTTGTACCAGTCTGCACTCCCACCAGCAGTACACTAGTGTCCCCTTTTCTCCACAACCTCTCCAACACTTACTGTTTGTTGCTTTGTTTATGAGGGCCATTATGACTGGTGTCAAGTTGTATCTCATTGTGGTTTTACATTTTATATTTATTCAGTTCAATTAAAAATTTCCTGAGACATCTTCTTTGACTTATGAATTATATAGAAGTTTGTTGTTCATGAATGTATACTGTATGATTTCAGCTGTGATCAAGCCTGCTAAGGTGTATTTTATGGTTCAGGATATGGCTCATTTTGGTGTTTGTTTCATGGGCACTGGCAAAATATTATTCCTTCCATTGTTGGGTGTAATGTTCCATCAATGTTGATAAGAACCTGTTGTTTATGTCATTGAGCTTTCTATATCCTTTTTGACTTTTTGTCTTGTTGCCCTATCCATTGTCAAGAGAAGGGTGTTAATGTATCCAATTACTATTGTGGATTTATTTCTCCTTTTGTTTTATTAGTTTTTGTTTCACATATATTGCAGCTCTGTTATTTGGGGCATAGGCACTTAGGGGTACCATGTCTTCTTGATGAATTGATTCCTTTCTATTATATAGTGTCCCTCATCTTTGATAATTTTGTTTGCTGTCCAATCTACTTTATCCATTATCAATACAGGCATTCCTGCTTTCTTTTGATTAATGTTTGCATGATATATCTATCTTTACTTCAAACTTGCTTACATTGCTATATTTGAAGTTTATTTTTTAATATATTTTATTGATTATGCTATTACAGTTGTCCTAGTTTCCCTCATTTATTCCCCTCCACCCTGCACACCCCCTCCCACTCACATCACCCTCACCCCCCCAACCTTTAGTTCATGTCCATGGGTCATACATATAAGTTCTTTGGCTTCTACTTTTCCTTTACTATTCCTTTACTAACCTCCCCCTGTCTATTTTCTACCTACCATCTATGCTGCTTATTCTCTGTACCTTTTCCCCATCTATCCCCCTCCCGGTCCCTTGTTGATAACCCTCCATGTGATCTCCATTTCTGTGGTTCTGTTCCTGTTCTAGTTGTTTGCTTCTGTTTTTGGTATGGTTGTTAATAACTGTGAGTTTACTGTCATGTTACTGTTCATATTTTTTATCTTCTTTTTCTCAGATAAATCTCTTTAACATTTCACATAATAAGGGCTTGGTGATAATGAACTGCTTTAACTTGACTTTATCTGAGAAGCACTTTATTTTCCCTTCCATTCTAAATGAAAGCTTTGCTGGATAGAGCAATCTTGGATGGAGGTCCTTGACTTTCATGACTTGGAATACTTCTTTCCAGCCCCTTCTTGCCTGGAAGGTCTCTTTTGAGAAATCAGCTGACAGTCTGATGGGAACTCCTTTGTGGGTGACTGTTCCCTTATCCCTTGCTGCCTCTAGAATTCTCTCCTTCATTTGAATCTTGGCTAATGGAATTATGATGTGCCTTGGTGTGTTTCTCCTTGGGTCCAACTTCTTTGGGACTCTCGAGCTTCTTGGACTTCCTGGAAGTCTATTTCCTTGGCCAGATTGGGGAAGTCCTTTATTATTTGTTCAAATAAGTTTTCCACTTGTTGCTCTTCTTCTTCTCCTTCTGGTACCCCTATAATTTGGATGTTGGAACATTTAAAGATGTCCTGGAGGTTCCTAAGCCTCTCCTCATTTTTGGAATTCTTGTTTCTTCATTCTTTTCTGATTGGATGTTTCTTTCTTCCTTCTGGTCCACACTGTTGATTTGAGTCCCAGTTTCTTCCCATCACTATTGGTTTTCTGTACATTTTCCTTTATTTCACTTAGCGTAGCCTTCATTTTTTCATGTAATTTGTGACCAAATTCAACCAGTTCTGTGAGCACCCTGATTACCAGTGGTTTGGACTGTGCATCTGATAGGCTGGCTACCTCTTTGTAGCTTAATTGTATTTTCTCTGGAGCTTTAATCTATTCTTTTGTTTGGACCATTTTTTTGTTTGTTTGTTTTGGCGCACTTGCTACATAGTTTGGGGTAGAGCCTTAGGTGTTCACCAGGGTGGGGTAACCCATGTCACTGTGCTGAGACACTGTATGAGGGGGAGGGGTATGAGAGGGAATAATGTCACTCACTTTGGTCTCTGCCAGTTTTCAGTCACTTCCCCCTCTACCCACAATCAAAGTTGGCCCTTCTGGTGCTGATTCCCAGTGGGTGTGTTTGTATACATTCTAGGACCCTGTGGGTCCCTCCAGTGAACTCTCCTGTGAGGATGGGAGTCTCTCCCGCTGCTACCTCAATCCCCACCGATGTTTTCAATGAGTGGTTTTAGGCTTTATTTCCCGTGCTGGAGCTCTGGGTCTGGGGAGCTCTGTCTCGTTCCCCAACTGATCCTCCCAGTTTATCTGGGTGTGACTGTGGGACCTCTGGCTCCACTAGCTGCTACCTTTCTGGCCAGCCACCACCTTGTACACCCCAGTCCTCTAGCCACCAGATGCTGCCTTGTGCATCTGGTCCTCCAGCTACCACCTTGCCACGAGTCCTCTCAGCCTGCCTGCCCATATCCACCCCTCCTACCGGTCTGGATGAATGTTTCTTCTTTAACTCCTTGGTTGTCGGACTTCCATACAGTTTTATTTTCCATCAGTTCCGGTTGTTTCTTGTTTTTAAATTGTTGTTGTCCTTCTTTTGGTTGTGCAAGGAGGCACAGGGCGTCTACCTTTGTCTCCATCTTGGCCTGAAGTCCCTGAAGTAAGTTTCTTGTAGAGAGCATAGAATTGGGTCATGTGTTTAATCTACTTTGTCTATCTTTTAATTAGCAAAATTCAATATAATTATTATAATAATTAAATTAAATGTAAATTTAATATGTTAAATGTAATTATTCAATGTAATTATTGATGTGTTAAAGCTTATGTCACTCATTTTATTTTATTTTATTTTTTTGTTTTCAGTTTGTTTTCTCTATTTTTCATTTCTGTTTTCTTTTTTCTGTCTTCCTCCGGGTTACCTGAACATTTTTTGAATTTCTATTTTGATTTATCTATAGTGTTTTTGAGTGGATATCTCTGTATGCTTTACAGTGGTTGCTCTAGGTATTGTATTATATATAACTAACTTATTGTTATAGTCCTCAGGGGACCCTGCCCTGGGCGCCAGATGTCAGGGGGCTCCGCCCGCAGAGCCCCATCCCTCCGTCACGGATGAAAATAAAAACTACCAAGACATGACTGCTTGGGGAGGAAAGGGGTCAAACTCTCAGAGGAGAATGACCTAGAGCCCCTTCCTCACTAGGCTTTTATTGGGCTCAAATACACAGGAATACAAGTTTAACATGTCAAAGAAATCTGAGGGCTTAATCCGAGCCAGTGTTTGTCAGGAAAGGGGGTTGCCAGACTTTGGGAGACATACTCATTTCCTCCTGGGACACTTATCACCTAAGGAAGAGCACTCTTAGCAAAGCAGGTTCCACAGGACTTTAGGAATTCTTTCTTATGCCCAATCACCCAGGAAGCCATCCCGGCCAGTACAGGGCTGCACCGCTTGCCCCCACAGTTTCAGGCTTTAAGCTGATTAGGAAGCAGGAGACATCTCCCAGATGGAAATGAGGACTTGGGCTATGTCAGAATAGCCAGGGGGCGAGGGTCCATCACATCCTCTTTGCTGCAGCCCCCTGAGTCCTTCCATGAGGCCTCCCAAGTGGTTGCGTCTGGCTTAGGTTGCCCCTCCCATGAAGAGTCTTACCCGTCATTGACTGTCAACCAAGCATTGGGGCCAGAGAGGCAGAAGCAGCAGCGGCACTCCTGCCAGGGAGATAAGCTTTGTCTCCTTAGTAGGTCACGTCCTCGTGACAGTACAGACCCAGATGAAGTGGGTCCCTTGGGCTCTTATACAGCCCACCATGGGGTGAGGGTTACAACTCCTGAAACCAGGCTGAACGGTCCACAACAGTAGTCTACTGATGCTGTCATTTTACTGGTTTGAGTAAAGTGTAGAAAACTTGTAATTCTTTACATCTCAACACTCCCCTTTAATATTTTAATTTTCTTAAATATTTCCTCTGCATCACACAGTGTTTGCTTCAACAGTCAAACATAATTTAGAAGGCTCAAGAGGAGGAGGAAAGTGTATTTTATTTACCCATAGTGTTGCTTACTATGTTCTGTTTCTTTTTAATTAATTAATTAAATCTGGATCCAAGGGCATGCTTATTGATTTTTAGAGAGAGGGAAGGGCAGGGAGAGAAAGAGAGAAATATTGATGCTAGACAGAAACATCAACTGATTGCAGGTTTGGTCCTCTCCTGTGGGTGCCCGAAAAGGGGACCAAACCCATAATCCAGGAATGTACCTGTACCCACCGGTAATTGCACCTATGACTTTTTAGTTTATAAGATGACATTCCAACCATCTGAGCCACACCGGCAAGAGATGTTTGTTCCCTTTCTGCTTATAGAACACCCTTTAGCCATATTTTGAGAGTAGATTTGTTGGTGATATATCCCCTTAGTTTTTCTTTAATTGAGAAGTCCTTTATTTCATCATTTCTGAAGGATAGTTTTGCCAAATATGAGGTTTGACTGAGTGTTCTTTTCTTTTAGTGCTTGTGGAATGTTCTGTTTTTGGCTTCCATGATTTCTGATGAATAATTGACTGTAATTCAAATTGTTTGTTCCACAAAGGTAAGGTGGTATTTCTCTGTTGCTGCCTTCAAGATTTTTTATTTGCCTTTAGTTTTCTGAAGTTTGACTTTAATGCGTCATGGTGTGAATTTTTTTCAGTTTATCTTATTTTAGGGATTCGCTGCACTTTTTAAACCTGTATGTCTTTTGCAAAATTTGAGAAATTTGTATTTTTGAGTTCTAAAATTTCCATTTGGATTTGCTTTATATCTTCCATTTGTTTGCCAGGAATTTCTTTTATTTATTTATTATGAGTTCATTTATTTATTATCATATTTTATTGTTCTTTGAACTGTTTTTTTCCTAATCTGGAACTTTCTGTTTTGTTTTGTTCCAACTGTGTTTGTTCATAATTACTTTTTAGAACATTTGAATAATTATTTCTTTAAAATTCTAACATTTCTGTTACATCAATGTTGCTATCCATTGATTGTCCTTTTTGTAAAAATGTTTATTTTTAGAGAGAAGAAAAGGGAGGGAGACAGAGAGAGAGAGAAACCTAGATGTGTGAGAGAAACATTGGTTGACTCTCGCAAGCACCTCAAAGACTGGCCTGCAACCCAGGCATGTGCCCTGACTAAAACTGAGCTGGTGACCTTTGGCTTTGTGAGATGACTCCCAACCAACTGAGCTACACCAGTCACGGATCTATTGATTGTCTTTTTAAATTCGTAATTGAGATCTTCCTAGTTCTTGGTCTGATGAATAATTTTTAGTTGAAATCTGCACATTTGTGGTATTATGTTAAAAGATTTTGGATCTTATTTAAACATTTAAACCTTCTGCTTTAACTGGCTTCTTTTGATGCTCTGTGGCAGTAGAAGAGGGTTGGTACATCATCATTACTGTCAGGTAAGAGTAGAAGTCCAAGGGGCTCCTCATTAGTGCTGAAGGGGGCTGGGATTTTAGCTCTCCATTAGGTCTCTACTGATAGCTCTGTGGCTGGGAGAGTAGGAGTGCCTCATTACTGCTCTTTTTTTTTTGGTACTGGTTTGGTGGTAATGAACTCCTTTAGCTTTCTGTTGTCTAAAAAACCTTTTATTTCTCCCTCAAAATTTTTTATGTTTATTTTTTAATTTTATTTTTATATAAATGTGTATTTTTTTAAAATTTTATTTTAATTGTTGTTCTTGTACAGTTTTTTGTCTTTTACTCCCATCCCAGCCCACTGCCCCAGCCCTCCCCACCTCCCTCCCATTTCCACCCCACCCCTAGTTTTTGTCCATGTGTCCTTTATACTTGTTCCTGCAAACCCTTCCCCCTTTCCCCTGAAATTCTCTTCCCTCTCCCTTCTGGTGACTGTCAGCCTGTTATCAATTTCAGTGTCTTTGGTTATATTTTGCTCATTTGTTTGTTTTGTTGATTAGATTCCTGTTGAAGGTGATAGCATATGGTATTTGTCTTTCATTGCCTGGCTAATTTCGCTTAGCATAATGCTCTCCAGTTCCACCCATGCTGTCATGAAGGGTAGAAGCTCCTTCTTTCTTTCTGCTGCATAGAATTCCATTGTGTATATGTACCATGGCTTTTTGACCCACTCATTTACTGATGGGCACCTAGGTTGCTTCCAACACTTGGCTATTGTAAATTGTGCTGCTAAAACATTGGGGTGCACAGGTTCTTTTGGATTGGTGTTTCAGGGTTCTTAGGGTATAATCCTAGCAGTGGAACTGCTGGGTCTGGATCAAAAGGCAGATCCATATTTAGTTTTCTTAGAAAAGTCCATACTCTTTTCCATAGTGGTTGTACCAGTCTGCACTTCCACCAACAGTGCACTAGGGTCCCCTTTTCTCCACAACCTCTGCAACACTTGCTGTTTGTTGCTTTGTTTATGAGGGCCATTCTGACTGGTGTCAAGTGGTATCTCATTGTGGTTTTAATTTGCATCTCTCTGATAGCTAGTGATACTGAGCATCTTTTCATGTGTCTCTGGATCCTCTGTATGTCCTCCTTGGAGAAGTGTCTGCCCAAGTCCCTTGCCCATTTTTTAATTGGGTTGTTTGTCTTCTTAGAGTGGAGTCATGTGGGTTCTTTGTATATTTTGGAGATTAAACCCTTGTGTGAGGTATTATCAGCAAATATGTTTTCCCATACAGTTGGTTCTCTTTTTATTTTAATACTGTTTTCTTTAGCCATGCAGAAGCTTTTTATTTTGATGAGATCCCATTTGTTTATTCTTTCCTTCATGTCCCTTGCTTTAGGGAACATATCAGCAAAAATGTTACTGAGTGAAATATCTGATATTTTGCTGCCTATGGACTTTATCGGTGTCATGGCTTATATTTAAATCTTTTGTTCACCTTGAATTTATTTTTGTGTATGGTGTAAGTTGGTGCTCGAGTTTTATTTTTTTGTACATAGCTGTCCAGTTCTCCCAACATCAGTTGTTGAAGAGGCTATTTTTAATCCATTTTATGTTGCTGCCCCCTTTGTCGAATATTAATTGACTGTAGAGACTGGGTTTATTTCTGGGCTCTCTGTTCTGTTCCACTGGTCCATATGCCTGTTTTTTTTTTTTTTTTTTTTTTTTTTAGATTATTTATTTATCTTTAGAGGGGAAGGGTAGGAGAGAGGGAGAGGGAGAGAAATATCAATGTATGGTTGCCTCTCATGTGTCCCCTGCTGGGAACTGGCCTGCAACCCAGGCATGTGCCCTGACTGGGAATCGAACCTCGATCCTCTGGTTCGCAGGCCCGCGCTCACATGTGCCTGTTTTTATGCCAGCATCAGGCTATTTTGATTAGAGTGGCTTTGTAATACAGTTTGGTATCAGGTATTGTGATCCCTCCTACTTTGCTCTTCTTTCTCAAAATTGCTGCAGCTATTCGAGGTCGTTTATGGTTCTATATAAATTTTTAAAGTGTTTGTTCTATGTCTGTGAAATATGCCATTGGTACATATGTCTGTGAAATATGCCATTGGTACTTTAATAGGTATTGCATTGAATCTGTAAATTGCTTTGGGTAGTATGGACATTTTGATGATATTAATTTTTCTGATCCATGAACACGGTATATGTTTCCATTTGTTTGTGTCCTCCTTGATTTCTTTCTTCAGTGTTGTGTAGTTTTCTGCATACAAGTGTTTTACCACCTTAGTTAGGTTTATTCCTAGGTATTTGATTTTTCTTTTTGCTATATCAAATGGGATTTTTTTCTTGATTTCTGATTCTGCTGTTTCATTGTTGGTATACAACAATGCTTTTGATTTCTGGATATTGACTGTTTATCTGGCTGTTTGGCCAAATTCATTTATTAGGACAAGCAGCTTGTTGGCTGAGTCTATAGGATTTTCTATGTACACTATCATGTCATCTGCAAACAACGAGAGTTTTGTCTCCTCCTTTCCAATTTGATGCCTTTTATTTCCTTTTCTTGTCTAATTGCTGTGGCTAAGACTTCCAATACTACATTGAATAGAAGTGGTGAAAGTGGGCAACCTTGTCTTATTCCTGATCTTAGTGGAAAAGATTTTAGTTTTTGCCTGTTGAGTATGATGTTGGTTGTAGGTCTCTCATATGGCCTTTATTATGCTGAGGAATGCTCCCTGTATTCCCACTTTGCTGAGTGTTTTTATCATAAATGGGCGCTGTACCTTATCAAATGCTTTTTCCACATCTATTGATATGATCATGTGATTTTTGTCTTTGCTTTTGTTTATGTGATGTATTACATTTACTGATTTGTGAATATTGAGCCATCCTTGCATTCCTGGGATGAATCCCACTTGGTCATGATGTATGATCTTTTTAATGTATTGTTGGATGCGGTTTGCCAATATTTTGTTCAGAATTTTAGCGTCTATGTTCATCAGCGATATTGGCCTGAAGTTTTCTTTCTTTGTTGTGTCTTTATCTGGTTTTGGGATTAGGATGATGCTGGCTTCATAAAGAGAATTTGGGAGTCTTCCATCATTTTGGATTTTTTGGAATAGTCTGTGAAGGATAGGGGTTAGCTCTTCCTTGAATGCTTTGTAGAATTCTCCTGTAAAATCATCTGGTCCAGGGCTTTTGTGTGTCGGGAATTTTTTTATTACTGCTTCAATTTCATCTGTTGTTATTGGTCTGTTCAGGCTTTCTATTTCTTTTTCATTGAGTTTTGGGAGATTATATTTTTGTAGAAATTTGTCCATTTCACCTAGGTTTTCAAATTTCTTGGCATACAGTTCTTCATAGTAATTTCTTACAATCCTTTGTATTTCTGTGGTGTCAGTTGTAATCTCTCCTCTTTCATTTCTGATTGTGTTTATTTGAGTTCTCTCTCTTTCTTTCTTGATGAGCCAACTTAAAGGCTTGTCTATTTTTTTTATGTTTTCAAAGAACCAGGTCCTGGATTCATTGATCCTTAGAATTGTGCTTTTAGTCTCTATGCCACTTAATTCTGCTCTGATCCTGGTTATTTCCTTCCTTGTACTTGCTCTGGGCTGTCTTCGTTGTTGTTCCTTGAGTTCTTGTAGGCGTAGGGTTAAGTTGTTCATTTCAAATGTTTCTATCTTTTTTAGGTAGGCCTGTATTGCTATGCACTTCCCTCTGAGGACTGACTTTGCTGCGTCCCTTAAATTGTGGATTGTTGTGAGTTCATTTCGTTTGTTTCCAGAAACTTTTCAATTTCTTCCCTAATTTCATTCTTTACCCATTCATTATTTAATATCATGCTATTCAATCTCCATGATTTTGAGTGTTTTGGGTTTTCCCCCTTAGGGTTGGTTTCTTGTTTCAGTCCGTTGTGGTCAGAGAAAATGCTTGGTATGATTTCAATTTTCTTGAATTTGTTGAGGCTTGTTTTGTGTCCTGTCGTGTGGTCTGTCTTTGAAAATGTTCCATGTGTATTTGAAAGGAATGTATATTTAGTTTCTTTGGGATGAAGATGTCTATATATATATTAGTTAAGTCCATTTTCTCTTTAGTGTTGTTCAATGCCACAATATCTTTGTTGATATTTTGTTTGGAAGATCTGTCCATTTTTGACAGTGGTGTGTTTAAATCCCCTACTACAATTGTTTTGCTGTCAGTATCTTTCTTGAAGTCCTCTAAGATTTTCTTGATGTATTTATGTGCTTGTTTGTTGGGTGCATGTATATTTACAATGTTTATGTCTTGTTGGGGGATTCTTCCCTTGAGTATTATGAAGTGACCTTCTGGGTCTCTCTTTATGCTTCTTCTTTGAAGTCTATTTTGTCCGATATGAGTATTGCTACCCCAGCTTTTTTTTTTTTTCCTGTTCTTTTGCTTGGAAAATTTGTTTCCAGGCCTTTACAAGACCTACTTTCTGTGTATGTCTTTCATTGTGAGGTGGGTCTCTTGTAGGCAGCATATGTTTCGGTCATGCTTTCTTATCCGTTCAGCTATTCTATGTCTTTTGATTAGAGCATTTAATTCATTTACATTTAAGGTTATTATTGATAGGTACTGTTTCATTGCCATTTTCGTACCTATGTTCCTCTCTCTTACTCTCTTTTCCTTCCTTTCCTTAAAGCAGTCCTTTCAGTATCTCTTGCAGAACTGGTTTGGTGGACAGTAGACTTCTTTTGTCTGAGAAGCTCCTTATTTGGCCTTCTATCTTGATTGAAAGCCTTGCTGGGTAAAGTAGTCTTGGTTGCAGGCCTTTGGTTCTCATTACTTGGAATATTTCTTGCCATTCTCTTCTGGCTTGGAGCATTTCCATTGAGAAGTTAACTGCTAACCTTATCGGGGCTCCCTTGTATGTTACCTCCTTTTTCTCCCTTGCTGCCTTTAAGATTCTCTCTTTGTTTTGGAATTTTGCCATTTCAATTATGTGTCTTGAAGTAGGCTTCTTTGGGTTCCTCTTGATTGGGACTCTCTGTGTTTCCTAGACTTGTGTGACTTTTTCTCTCACCAAATTAGGGAAGTTTTCCATCATTACTTTTTCAAATAGGTTTTCTACTCCTTGTTCTTCTTCTTCTCCTTCTGGTATCCCTATTGTACGGATATTATTACATTTCATGTTGTCTTGCATTTCTGTTAATCCCTCTTCATTCTTTCTGAGCCTCTTTTCCTTTTCTTGCTCTTTCTGGGTCTTTTTTCCTACTTTGTCCTCTAAGTCACTGATCTGATCTTCTGCTTCATCGATTCTGCTTTTGATTCCTTCTACTGTGTTCTTCAGTTTAGAAATTATATTCTTCATTTCCTCTTGGCCCTTGTTGATAGTTTCTATTTCCTTTTTCATGTTGATATAGTTTGCAGTGAGTTCATTGTAGCTTCCCTTTAGTTGTTGGTTGCTTATTGCGAGCTCATGGAGCTTCCTGATAACCATTGCTTTGAATTCAATATCTGATAGTTGAGTTGCCTCCGTTTCATTTAGCATTCTCTCTGAGGATTCCTCCTTTCCTTCATTTGGGGATTGTTTCTTTGTCTTCCCATTGTTTGTGAGACTCTTCTTGTTAGCCTTAGCTTCTTAAATTGATCTGTTCTGGCTCCCTGGGTTTATAGTGTGAACTTCTGTGGTAGAATACCTGTGAGATTCAGTGGTGCAGTCTCCTTTGGGTATCCTAGTGTTCACAGCTTCCACCTATTCTTTTCTGTGATTAGTTGGAGGGGGAAGGCAAAATGATTTAAGACAGGAAGAGAATATTTTATGATATTTACAGTAGCAGCTGGTAGAGAAAAGACAGGAGATCCTTTGGCTATGTATAGTGTTAACCATGTTCTACCACCCAACTAGTCACTTTTTAGAACTGATGGAAAGAATATACAACTCTTGTTGGGGAGGGAAGGATTGTGAATTGGATCTGAAAAGCAGTGAGGTTGTGGCAGGTCAGATTCTGAGGTAAGGTGAGAGTAAAGGACAGTAAATAGGTGTAGTGTGTGAGAAAACAGAGTTAACCACTACAGTAATAGAGTTCAGGAAACCGTGAAGCGGGTAAGATCTTGTAGGGGTATTTTGTAGTATTTACAATTGTGTGGAACAGCTATTATTTACAAGAATATTAGGGCAACAATCATATGACAGTATCTATGAGGTCTAGATAACAAGAATGAGGAGTATAGGACCTTGAGTAGTGTGCTAATGGAACACAAGTGGAGTGCAGAACAGTAAATTAGGAATACACTATGGATGAGAAAACAGGGCAAATCTGGCAAACAATACAATATAACCAGTCAAGTAAGGAAGACTAAACAGAAAGAAGAGGAATACAAAAATAGTATTCAAATTAACGATGTAAGAATAATGAGAAAATAATAATACAAAAATGCAGTATCTTGCTAGTTTTCTGTAATAGCAAAGTGAAATTTGTCTCACTGTCTAAGCTGTTGGGATGCCCCCTCTTTGGGTCCAACTCTGGTTTTTCACAGTTCTGGGTTTTTTGTCTCGCTTGTGGGTATTTAAAAAGAGGAAAAAAATGAAAAAAGGAAAAAAAGAGGAAGGAGAAGAGATAAAATTGGAAAAAAAGGAAGAAGGAAAAGACAAGAAAGAAGGAAAGAGGAGCAAAAGTAATTGAGGGATAAAAAAACAAAATTAAAAAATAACTTAGAAAATCAAAAAAGAAACAACAGCAACAATAACAACAACAATAACAACAACAAAACCTCTTGCTGGTTTCAAACTGGCCAAACCGGTTTTTCTGGTCTGCTGGCTGCAACAGACTGAGGGGCAACTGGTATCACTTTTCTCCCTGTTGAGTACTCAGTCTGCTTTGGGCTACTTTACCCAGGGCTAGGCCCACACTCTCCTCAGAGCTAGCCTGGTGCCTCTCTGTGCAGGTCCTTGGGCATCGGCTCAGGGCCTCCTGTGTAGCGTGTGCTTTCCCTGAGTTTATGGGTGTGAGGTTGGGTCTCCCACGGATCGAGCACTCCCTGGGTTTACGGGTGTGAACTCTGGTCTCCTATGGGGCTTGTGCACTGCCTGAGTTTACAGGTGTGGTTTCCAGGTTTCTGGTGGTGCACGCTCACCCTAGGTTCACACAAGCTACAGTTTTTGATCTCCTGTTTTCATATATGCTGGTACTGTTGGCTCTTTGCTCTGTTCCTCTGTAGTTGGCTAGGTTTTTCTCCCATGTGTAGAAGGAAGTGGAATCTGCTCCCTCCTACCATGCCACCATCTTCCCCCTCATTACTGCTCTTCTTGTGGCCTTCACTGACAAATCTCCTGGTGGGGATGAAAGTTCCAACTCCTTGTTTGGCCTTCTTTGAGTCTTACCAGTCATGTGGGTGTGTCTGTGCATGTGTTATAACCTTGCATAGATAAAAGTTTAGATCTTCCACTTGGCCTTTGTTGGTGTGAGCGTGGGTGGGACTATAGTTTTCTTTTTTCAGTAGTTTTTCTAGAGAAGCACAGTTATTATCTGAAAGTTTTTCTGTCTTGCTAGGCTGCCCTTTTTCTGGTGTTCCTGTTTTTGCTGTGCTTGGAGTTTCCCCATTGACTTCTTAGCTATAAATCTTGAATATATGAAACAAAAGGAAAACTCACAGAACTCATCACTTTGTATCTTGAGGTCCCAGGCTGGTCTGCTTTTTTCTTTCCACCCTTGAAAGTCATGTTTGTTTTATATATAATACCCAGGGCCTTTAGTAGTATTTAGCAGTAGAAATAGGGAAACGTACACTTCTTCATCTTCCCAGAAGTTGAAGTCCTAATTGACTCCTCTTATTTTAAGGAGAATGTTGAGCCCATCAAAGTTTTTTATTTCTCCACTTCAGTATTTCTCTTCGTTAAGACTATAACAGAGGCCTTGGCTGGTGCGGCTCAGTGGATTGAGCATGGGCCTGCGCAGCAAAGAATCATGGTTCGATTCACAGTCAGGGCACATGCCTAGGTTGCAGGACAGTTCCCAGTGTGGGACACACGAGAGGCAACCATACATTGATATTTCTCTCCTCTCTCCTTCCCCTCTAAAGATAAATAAATAAAAATCTTAAAAAAAAAAAAAGACTGTAACAGAGGATGAAATTCTACTGCTTTTCTGGGGTTATAGTCTCCCTTTATGGCTCCCAGGCCATCATATTTCCTCTTGTCTGCTCTGAAAACTTGTCTCACCAATTATTTCTTCCTGCTTGTATCTTATTTGATAAATACCCCTTTTCAGTTTGAGGCACACTTGTCTTAAAGAAACTGACCTTTGACCTGTTCTTTCCTAAGATAGTCTTTTATTTTTCTTTCCCTTAAATTGGAGTCTTTTTGAAAGCATTATCTCTACTCTCTGCTTCCATTGATTTGCCACCCTCTCCACCCTTAATTCTTTGCAATCTGTCTTCTGACCTTACCAGTCCAATGGCTTTTCTTCTGTGTACATCTACTTTCATGGCTCTATAGCATTTGGCACCATAGACATTTGGAAATTCTTCCCTCTTTGGATTTCATGGCTTTGAGTCACCCTCTTCCTTCCTTGGCTTCCCTTCTTCCTCCTGCACTTGTCTTCAAGGTTTCTAGTCTCACTTTTTGCTTTCATTCAATTCCATACCGTTAGCTCCATGGATAATTCCAAGACAATATGTGGAAGATTTTAATTTTTTAAACTCTGATTTTGACTTCTTTTTTGGACTTCAGTTTGAGATTTCCAAACCTCTTTTATTTGCCATCAGATGTCCAACCAACCCTTCAAAAATTTGTCAAAAACCAAAATCTTCATCTTCTGTACTCCAAATACTTCTGTTTCATGTTTCCAAATATTGTGAGTAGAACCAGTACATTCCCTGCCAGAAAGCACTGAGACTTCAGTGTGGTGTTTGGCATGGCCCAGTTCTCACTCGACAGCTCTGTTAGAAATTCACCAGCCTTGTTTTTCTTCCACACTGCCCTTATCCAGTTTGGGAGAACTTTAACTTTCCCTGGACTATTCCAGTAGCTGCTTAATTGGTATCTCCACTTTTGGTCTGATCAGTTTTATATGTGGTAGCTAGATTAATCTCCCTTTATAGGCTTCTCTTTCTGAACTTAATTTTCTTTGGCAGGAATTCAAGACTTCTGTGCTCTGGCCTTGATCTACCTTTCCAGCATTTTCCCCGGCATTATACCTACAGAAATGCCAGACTTTCCCCAAACTTAAATACCTATTGTTCTATCATCCTACTTCTCTCCTCCCCCTCCAGCACTTAAAATGGGGGTATTATATCCATTCTTCCTTTGCACTTCATGTATCTCTTTTTTAGAGTATTCATCAATTTAGAAGTTGTCCCAAAAAAGTCCAACCATTGTTAATATAATGAGAATGTTTTGCGCAACATTGATGTAGTCCGGCAGCCAAGGAGAGTGGGCCAGAATGTACATGCATGAACAATGATGACTTCACTGTACCAGTCAGTGGGGGCTGGTAGATGCTGTTGAGTGAGCAAGTGTATTGTGTGGCTACTGCATTAAAAATGACTAAGCAAGTAGAGCAACGAAATCTGCATCACATTTTGTGTTAAACTTGAACATTCCTCTGTGGAAACTATTGGGGTGATTCAGAAGGTTGCACCTATGGGCAACTGGTGATTGGCAGTTTCATCATGACAATGTGCCCACTCACGCATCATGTGTCATGCAGAGTTTTTTTGGTGAAACATCAAATCATCCAGGTGACTGAGCCCCCTTACAGCCCAGATTTGGTGCCCTGCAACTTCTGGCTTTTCCCCAAACTAAAACCACCTTTGAAAAGGAAGAGATTTTAAACTGTCAGTGAGGCCCTGGCTGGTGTGGCTCAGTGGATTGAGCGCTGGCCTGCGAACCAAAGGGTCGCTGGTTCGATTCCCAGTCAGGACATATGCCTGGGTTGCAGGCCAGGTCCCGAGTAGGGGGCGTGTGAGACGCAACCACACATTCATGTTTCTCTCCCTCTCTTTCTCCTTCCCTTCCCCTCTCTCTAAAAATAAATAAAATATTAAAAAAAAAACTGTCAGTGAGATTCAGGAAAATATGATGGGGCAGCTGATGGCAATTGGGAGAACTATGTGAGGTTCTAAGGTGCCTACTTTGAAGGAGACTGAGGTGCCACTGTCCTATATATAATGTTTCTCGTATCTTGTTCAATAAATGTCTCTAATTTTCATATTACATGGCTAGATACCTTCTGGACAGACTATATTGTCTGTCCAGACACACACACACACACACTGACTTTACTTCTACTGTCAGCTTATGGTGAGGTTGGTTGATCATTGATTGAGTCATTTATTGTTTTGTTCAACAGATTTCTAAGGCACGTCAGGCTCTGTGCAAGGCACTGGGGATGTGACAGTGAAAAAAGCTCCTCATGTTACTTATAGACCCTGGTTCTTATTCTTTGCTGTGGTTAATTTTTCTTCTATTGCAAAGAATGCTTAGTCTTAGATCAATGTCTGGCATATCTACTAGGTATTACTTATTAAATAAATGAATGAACTCCTTATTAAATAAATGAATGAACAAGCAAGTATGTAGGATAAGATTACTAACATTGTACAATGACTTTGTTTTTTAAACTTACTAGCATTTAACCATTTCTGATGAAAGAGAAAATAAAAATTAAGTAGCACATAAAAATTTATTAGAAATAAATGCAAATGCAGTAATATATTATCTGGATCTTTGGATTAAAGCTGTGATATGGCAGACATTTTCAACCAGTTTTACAAATGATAGCAATATTTAAAGAACATCAGTCTCAAAAGATGTATTTTTGTAAGAATGAATAAAAACTCTGACTAAGGGAACTGTCTATTCCAACTAGCTCTCCACACTTAATTTGAAACTTCTTAGCATAATAAGACATTTGTCCTCTTTGTATTCGAAACAGGGATTTCATTTTATTTCCTATTGAGCTTTCCAGTGTGAATTTTCTGTTGCAGATTGCCCCACTTATAAAGTGCATCTTTTCAACCTCAGCTCTCTGGGAGCTTAAACAAAAGAATTGCTGGGAAAATAAGATAGCATAACAGGAAAGTGAGAAGCTTCCATGAATGCCTGTACTTTATAGACAGTCTGCAGAATATTGGAATGTTAGCCAGATCTTACTCTTGCTTTTCACTCCTTATATCTTAGCAATGTTGTTAAAAAGTCAAGTACAGAACTGTGGGGCTTAGACAACTGTTTTTCTATTCCCCAGACATCACACTCCTAATATTTCCTCTGCTCCTCAAAACACATGCATTTTATTATCAGTGGCCAGTAAGAATAAAACAAATTTATTCTAAGTACTTCATTTGCTTTTCCCTCATGCTGTTCATTAAATTCTAAAATCTCTGGATGTTTCATTAGTTTAAAACATATTCTTATAAAATTCCTTTCAAATACATTTAAAGTTTCAGAGTCTCTAGCTGGTCTCATTCTCACAGTAGTATCTAAACTGTGGCAAGGCTTTGGAGCCTTGGATAAATTTCTGGTAAGTGGCATCTCAGACTGTATGCTCTGCCACTCATTCATCTGCTTGGGGTACACACATGAGGTAGCTTGGAAAGTTAAAGATATTTCAACTCTTTTTGTCCGGTGGGAAATTGAAGATTACTTGCTCTATTTATCTAGGTGTTTCACCTGAAATCTCTCTATATTGAGATGAGTGTTGGGGCACCTGTGAATCAGGTTAGCATGTCGTTTATGTGCGAACAAACCCTTCCCTGCTTGTGTAAGGTTCTTAGCCATTTTTGGACTTGGGCTTGATATTTGCTGCTATATAAGGACAGAGGGTCCACTTTCCTTACCTTCCCACTTCCTCAAAGAACTGCCTTTCAGCCCCAAAGAAGAGCAGTGGCCAAGCTTGGTGGCATAGAGTTCTCTGAAGTGATACAGTTAATACTATTCGTACAATTCCAATAACAGACTAAGGAAGACAAGGGTGGGGGCAGAGAGTACCATCTAACATGCAAATTTAGTTCCTATATTGATTTATTCATATTTTAATGTTAGAAAAAGGGAAGTGATGCTAAAATGAAGCTTTAGAGAACACACAAAGTGGGGAAGTTGGTTAGTTAACACTACATAGCAGAACAACTTTTGTACAAAACAAAAATGGCAGCTGGTTCTGAGATTTCATGAACACATAACAGCCCAAATGCCAAAAAACCAAAAAAAAAAAAAAAATTCTATTTAAGCAAATTTTTCCTTCTTTATAGGAACTGAGCCTGTCAGCAGCATAAACACTTGCAATCCTGCACTTCCTAGGATGCATGTGCTATCGAAAAGGGAGGTGTTAATTGCTGTGCTAATTACAACATGATTGCTTTGCACTTGTTTTGCACTTGTAGGTGATTAAATTTTTAACGAAGCATATTACTTGGCACTGTTAGCACAGTTAACACATTTCTCTCTCTCTCTCTCTCTTTTATGCCTTGGGAGAAGTCCCACACCGCAGACCCTTCCCTGGCTGTGAAGTGCTGTTGTGTTTGGAACCAGCCTCTGTTTAGGCTGTCGGTGACAGGACTCCAGCTTCCTGCTTGGGAAGGAGCAGCAGCCTATTATAATCATACTCAGCATGAAAGCACTGGCCAGATGCGCACACAGAACCCACAAAGGTATTAGCTAAAAATTAGGCAGTGATGCCAATGCCAGTCTCTAGCCTTCATTGAAAAACTACAACGACTCCTGCCAGTCAAGCGGTAGTGTTGGAGGGTTTAGCAGGAAGGTAGGGAGTGAGGTGACAGCAAGTTCTATGTGATTTACTTCTGCTTAACAGCCTGCATTCCCAGCTGAACGGGAGCACGGGAAACTTGCATCTGTTACATGGGCAACCTTGAATCTCCTGGTTCTCACTGTGCAGTAAGCTGCAGTACTCAGTGGAAGCTAGATTTTGCATTTGTGTGCCCGTGAATATATCCTCTCTTCTCTCTAGGCCTCTGCATTCACAAGTGCCTGGGAAAACAAGTCTGGTTCTAGGAGAAGAGCTGGACAAGTGTGGCGTTTCACAGCCTGGGGTGGAGGTCAGAGAAATGTCATACAGCTGAACTGCCATTAATGTTGCATATCAGCAAACAAACAAACACACCTATAAAACCAGAAAAGACAAGCTTTCAACTTTTTTTTGACTCAACTCTCCTCACTTAGCAGTTCTTTTTGCAGCAAGGACCCTGGGATGATGGTCTTTGAACTGAGTGAACAAAGGAAGTAAATCAGCCAGATTGCATGAGAAGTGCCTGCTCAACAAAGTGGCTCCTACTGGCCACTTTGTGTTCGCATTCATCAAGCCAGGGCTGCATAGGGCAAGGTGGTAAAACAAGTTCCCAAAAGAACATAGATTCCTCAAAGTCTGAATTGACATTTAGTTTCTAAGTCTGAATAAAAGTCTCCAGAACATTTTATAAACTTTATCAGTTCAGAGGAAAAACGTTGTCCCTATTCAATGTAGTTTGTAGATATCCTTCAGGGGACCAGTATGGTGAAGGAATGCATAAACCAAGAGAGAACAGATAAATAAAAGGACCCAATGAAAATATTTAGGATTTTATACCTTGTGACAGGACCAAGGATTTGAAAGTGACTTCTGTATTGGTGCTCTTCAGTCAGGGATATTAGCTCTGATATAAAAATTAATTCATTTTTAACCATCAGTTTTATGATGTCTTTCTTTCCTTCCTTCCTTCTTTCTTTCTTTCTAATATATTTTATTGATATGCTATTACAGTTGTCCCATTTCTCCCCCATCATTCCCCTCCACCCTGAACACCCCCTCCCACCTACATTCCCCCCCTTTAGTTCATGTCCATGTGTCATAAGTTCTTTAGCTTCTACATTTCCCACACTATTCTTGCCCTCCCCCTGTCTATTTTCTACCTACCATCTATGCTGCTTATTCTCTGTACCTTCCCCCCTCTCTCCTCCTCCCACTCCCCTGTTGATAACCCTCCATGTGATCTCCATTTCTGTGGTTCTGTTCCTGTTCTAGTTGTTTGCTTAGCTTCTTTTTGTTTTTGTTTTAGGTGTGGTTGTTAATATGTGTGAGTTTGCTGTCTTTTTACTGTCATATTTTTGATCTTCTTTTTCTTAGATAAGTCCCTTTAACATTTCATATAATAAGGGCTTGGTGGTGATGAACTCCTTTAACTTGACCTTATCTGAGAAGCACTTTATTTTCCCTTCCATTCTAAATGAAAGCTTTGCTGGATAGAATAATCTTGGATGTAGGTCTTTGCCTTTCATGACTTGGAATACTTCTTTCCAGCCCCTTCTTGCCTATAAGGTCTCTTTTGAGAAATCAGCTGACAGTCTGATGGGAACTCCTTTGTGGGTGACTGTCCCCTTATTCCTTGCTGCTTCTAGAATTCTCTCCTTCATTTGAATCTTGGCTAATGGAATTATGATGTGCCTTGGTGTGTTTCTCCTTGGGTCCAACTTCTTTGGGACTCTCTGAGCTTCCTGGACTTCCTGGAAGTCTATTTCCTTTGCCAGATTGGGGAAGTTCTCCTTTATTATTTGTTCAGATAAGTTTTCCACTTGTTGCTCTTCTTCTTCTCCTTCTGGTACCCCTATAATTTGGATTTTGGGACTTTTAAAGATGTCCTGGAGGTTCCTAAGCCTCTCCTCATTTTTTCAAATTCTTGTTTTTTCCTTCTTTTCTGTTTGGTTGTTTCTTTCTTCCTTCTGGTCCACTCCATTGATTTTAGTCCCAGTTTTCCTCCCATCTCTATTGGTTCCCTGTGCATTTTCCTTCATTTCAGGTATTGTAGCCTTCATTTGTTCATCTAATTTGTCAGCAAAATCAATCAATTCTATGAGCATCCTGATCACCAGGGCTTTGAACCGTGCATCTGATAGGTTGGCTATCTCTTGGTTGCTTAGATTAATTGGCTCTGGATCTTTCATTTGTTCTCTCATTTGAGCCATTTTTGGGTTTTTTTTTGGGGGGGGTCTGGTCATGGCTATTATGTAGTGAGGGGCGGAGCCTTAGGTGTTCCCCAGAGCGGGGAAGCCCAGTCCCTGGGTAGTGATGCTTTATGTGGGGGAAGGGTCTGAGAGGGAACAATGAACAATGGCGCTGGTTCTGCTCTCTCTCGGATTCCAGTCCCTTGCACCATTTTCCCTTCTCCTGGATTATCTGTGCTTGAATGTGGGACCACTGGTCAGCCAGCCGTCTTGCGCAGCCTCACTGGGTCTGCACCGTTGCCACCCTGTCCCCGGGGTCCACTAGCCACCGCCTGTTTGTCTGGGATCTGCCAGCTGTTGCTGCCTGCACGCCCAGGTCTGCCAACCTCCGCTTCCTCCTCCAAGACTCCACGCCTCTTACCGGTTTCCAAGAATGGATGAATGGTTGTCGGACTCCGTACAGTTCAATTTTCTCTCAGTTCTGTTGTTTTCTTGTTTCTAAATCTTTGTTGTCTTTAATTTTGGTTGTGCGAGGAGGCACAGTGTGTCCACCTACACCTCCATCTTGGCCGGAAGTCCCAGTGAAGCATTCTTATCTCTGTTTTGTCAGTGAAGAAACTGAACAGGATCAAGTCAGAGAGCTAATACTTGTAAGGCCCGTACTTGAACCTAAGTCTGTGTTTTCAAAATGTGGGTTCTACTAATGCAGTCTTCTGTCTCTTGCATTTCTAATGATAATTAGATAATCTAATAATAATATCATTTCTTTTTAAAATTAATTTATTTTTGTTTATTGAATTTACTGGGGTGATATTAATGAATAAAATTATATAGGTTTCCAGTGTACAATTCTAGAATACATTATCTATACATTGTATTGTGTGTTCACCACTCCAAGTAAAATCTCCTTCCAACATCCTTTATTGCCCCCTTTACCTTCTTCTACCTCCCCCACCGCCATTTACCTCTGGTAATCATCATACTGTTGCCTGTGTCTGTGAATTTTTTATTTTTATTTTTTGCTTAATCCCTTCACCTCTTTCATCCCACAATCCCTCTCTACTCTGACACAGTCTATTCTCTGTATAAGTCTGTTTCTATTTTGGTAGTTTATTTTGTTCATTAAATTCCACATATTAGTGAAATCATATGGTATTTGTCTTTCTCTGACTGGCTTATTTCGCTTAGCATAATATTCTTGAGGCCCTTCTAAGCTGCCACTAAAGGTGAGATTTCCTTCTTTTTTATGGCTGAATAGTATTCCATTGTGTAAATGTATCATAGTTTTTTAAGCCACTCATCTACTTATGGATACTTGGGCTGCTTTGAAATCTTGGCTATTGTAAATAATGCTCCAATGAACTTAGAGGTTCTTATATTCTTTCGAATTAGTGTTTTGGGCTTCTTTGGATATATTCCCAGAAGTGGAATTGCTGGTTCATAAGACAGTTCCATTTTTAATTTTTAAGGTAACTCCATCAGATGTGTCATTAGTGAATATTTCTTCTATTCCATGTGTTGTCTTTTTATTTGTTGATGGTTTCTTTTGCTGTGCAAAAACTTTTTAGTTTGATGTAGTCCCATTTGTTTATTTTTTCTTTTGTTTCCCTTACCTGAGGAGATATATCAGAAAATTATTGCTATGAGAAATATCCAAGACTTTAGTGCCTATGTTTTCTTCTAATATTTTTATGGTTTTGAATTTAACATTTAATCTTTAATCCATTTTGAGTATATTCTTATGTATGGTGTAAGAAAGTAGTCTAGTTTCATGTTTTTTCACATATCTGTCCAATTTTCCCAACACCATTTATTGAATAGAGTATCTTTACCCCATCATATGTTCTTGCTTCCTTTGTCAGATATTTATTAGCCATCATAATATAATTTTTAATATTATTTTTATAGGCAGCAGAGCAGGAGGGTAGATGACCATGTAAGCCACAGGGCAAACCACTGAGTGTCTAGGGGCAGCTTACCCTGGCATTCTGGTTTGGAGAACACCACCATTTCCTCCTCAGCCTTTCTTTCCTCCAATCAGAAAACTTCAGGATACTGTAGGCTGCTCTATCTCCAGCTGTATGCAATTCTCCTAGAAGCTCAGGGAACACTCTTGGCTTTACTGATTTTTTAACTTTCAGTTTTTGCCATCTCTTTCTAGGCCATTTTTCATTGGATTTTTAAAAAAAATTACAGTTCCTGCTCTGGACAGTGGCTGAGTGACTGGGTGGCTGATTTTGTAGTTGGCTTCTTTGCCAACAGCATCTCCCTTGATGTCCACAGTGTATATGCTCACCTGGTAAATTTTCCTAGGTCGTGGGATTCCTCTGTGCAGAAACTTCCTCTTGCTTATTGTCAAGGCTTTCTATTTCAGCATTCAGAATCTTCCCCTGATACCAGGCTGACTTTGGTTGTTCATTAAGCAAGCTGTACTTATCCTGCCTCCGTTCTTTTGCTTAGGCATTTGGCCCTGATCTTCTAACTCTCTGCTGCATCTCAAGGTTTATTTTCCCCAAAACATTTCTCATGCTGACATTTGGTTTTTCTGGTCCCTTTTAGGACTAATGGTAGGGGGTCTTTGCATATACTTTTTCCTCCCTAGAATACCAGTCCTTCTGTTTCTCACTTAGCTCTCTTTTATAATTCATTCCAAGACTCATGATCTCCAACAAGATCACTCAAGAGTTCTTTTACTGTGATCCCACAGTGTTTTTTTACTATAGCAGAAGACCATATTGCATTGAGGTGGCTGCTGTCATGGTCTCCTCTTCTGGAAAAACAAAATGTAATAACATAAGAACACAGCCTTGGCCAGTTCTGTGTCCCAATATGAGTGAGTCCTGTTTGTGTGGCAAATCCTATTACTTTTTCTGGTCTACCTCCATATATTTCTCCTTGGCTTCTGGCTTCTTGCCTCATATCCTGATAGTGGCTTCTCACTGTTGGTATCTGGGTTTTGAGATTCTTGTTTTGGACTTGAATTTCTCTTGAGTCTGATCCAATTTCCACGTCCAGTGGGTTTAGTTCTAACCTCTCAGGGTAACAACTCAACCTAGTACAGAATCCCCTTGGCTGTTATCTCAGCACCAACTCAAAACACTAACAACATTCAAGCCTGGTTCATCTCAGACTCTGAAAAAGAACTGAAGAATTTACTCAGAAAGCACATGCACTGTAATCAGATTATGGAAAAGAAGGAAAATATGGATAGGTATGAAACAGACAAAAGCAGGATCATATGGGATGTTGACTTTATTTTATAGACAACAAGCACAGACTACTGCAGGAGAAAGAGATAGCATTCTAGACAGCATTAGAAATCCAATTTGAATTGGAGTAAGAAGGCTGTATAAAGGCTGCAGATATAGAAAATTTCCAAATATACTAAAATAATAGTGAGTGGAATGTCATAATCTGAGGTAGTCTAGTTTGTGTCATAAATATTAGCTATACCAAAACTCCATACAGTTTTTGGTTTCTGGTAAGAGCCATCACTTTATTTGATTTCTTCATTTTGCCTTTATTGCTTCCACTAGTACTGACTGGTGACTTTATTTTGAGGGTCATTTTCACAAGGAAACAAAATTAGCTATAGCAATTAAGAACTTGAGTTCTGGCTTTTCTTCTTTACTAACTGGGTGACCTTGAGCAGATTTCTTAACTTATCCATTCATCATTTTCCTTCTCCATTAAATGAAATACTTTCCATAAAACTCTTAGCACAAACTGCTTGGTATATAATAAACACTTAAAGACAGCTATTATTATTGCTGTGTCTGAAAATTACTGTGTGAATGAAAATTAGCGGAGAACAACACATTCCCATTGAGATTTCTATGTTGGATGGTCAGGCAGACTTAGTCACTGACAAACTAATGGGTTTCATTCACACACCTGTGGTTAGAATTTGTGGCTTAGAAAAATTACAAATTATCACATGTCATGAACTGTCAGAGTCATGCATAATTATTTGAAACCTCACATGTCAAATCTGCCTGTGCTAAGGGTCTATGATACTTTCTTTTCCTCTGTCTATTGGAAAGAACAGCTGGACACCAGGCTGCATGTGCTTGTAAACAATTATTAAATTACTCTGTAGACATGTCTTCTCCAAGCAGAATGAACTTGGTTCTTTTAACCTTCTCTGAGCATGGTTTTGATTTTCCATCTCTTTAATCATCTCTGTGGCTCTTTTCTGAACCTTCTCCAAGGTCTTCATGTCCTTCAATTTGCTCTGGAGTACCTAATTGCTCAAAGTTCTCAGCTAAATATTTTCACAGCATGGAATAGAATTATATCATTTCTAGATGCCCTACTGTAATTTATGCACACAGGCATGCCCTCTTTTAAGATTTGTTGTTATGCCACTGAATCATAGTAACATCCTGCATTTGTATAGCAAAGGTAGTTTTCAAAGGTCTTTCTTACATGTTATTTATTTTGATCTATGTTACAATCTAGTGAGCTAGGTACAATCATCCCCCTTTGTCAGATGAGAAAAGTGAGGTTCAAAAGGATTCAGAAGCTTGCCTGAGGTCACAGAGGTAGCTCATCTTATGGCTGGGACTGGGTCTTAGGACTCTTGTTCACTAATTCCAATGTTCTTCTCACTGCACCCAGGGTAATGCCTATAAACAATTTGTAAAGTACAAGGTCATCTAAATAATTTTCTGCTCTACTTCCCAAGAGCTCATTTCCCCCCCCACTGTAATTGGGTTGGTTTCATTAATTCTTCCTCACCAAACTTTCCATAGTCTTTCCATTTGACTCACTGATTCCTGAGTACTTTGCTGTGTGGGAAAGCCCATGAGTAGCCAGCTGGTGAAAGAGTAGGCTCATGTTGAATGTGTGCCATTAGTAAGGGCCTAAGAGAGATGCTTTTGGGAACACTGAATTTCTCTTTAGTGTTATTTCTAAGTACTGATCTTAAGTTTTACACCTAAGGATACAGGTTGAGATGAGAAACTTTTACCTACAGGGTTCTTTGTTCACTGTTTCCTTTAAAAACAATATTTTAGTGTGAGGGAAAAGGTGACTCCAAACCCTCTCCAGCTCATTTCCTCCAGTGCAGTCTAAGGTGCCTGGCACACTTCCTGAGCAAGGGTGGCTTCCCATTTATGTGACCAAAGTCTGCAGAAGGTAAAGACACCGGTCAGATGCAAGGTTAAAGATCCATCTCTTAACATTTATATAGATTTGCTTTCCCATCCTCTAGGAGTGATAAATACTGAATAATAAATACTAAAGAGGTAAGCACATTTATCATTCTGGATCCAGGAATTCTTATGATTCATATTCCATTATTGAGGAAGGACTTTTAAAAAGCCTACCCACCTATATGTTGGATATTTTGAAAATAAACTCACTGGTTGATTGAATTAACCAGCCAATTAAACTCTTAATGTATCCGCACACCCTTTCACAACAACAGTTATTAAAAGGGGTTTAAAAAATACAGTAAAGATTAAATAAAATAAATAAATAAATAAAGTGGTTTTTTTTTTTTTTTTTTTTAGGGCTCATTGACATGGACAACAGTGTGGTGGTTGTGGGTGGTGTGGGCAGGGAGAAGAGTGAGTGAGATGAAAGAGGATATAAAGGGGATAAATGGTAATGGAAAAATGCAATAAACTATAAAAGAAAGATTCATTTTAAATAAAAATTCTGAGGCAGGGACACTGCTAGTAAAGATTAGAGACAGTGGTAATCGCTTGCAGTGTTCCCAGTACCTGAGAATCACCAAGATGGGATATAAAACAGAAAGTGACAAAAAATAAAAAAAGAAACTGCAGACACATATACAGTGTCATTTTATTCATCAGCCCTTGGTAGAGGGTGGTGATGCAAGAGTCATTACAATAAAGCCATAACAGTTAAGATATGTTGGGCTATACATATCATATACCCCATTTCTATGTGGTTTTAAAAGCATTTATTGACTCAAGAAGATGAGGAGAGCAATGTCCTAGTAGGTTTCAGGTGTACTTTGATTAGTTCTGCAGCTCCATTTATCTGCAATGACTGTGGCTTTGCCTTGTCTGGTGGTTGGCTTCAGCGTGAATTTGAATTTTCTCAGAACTGGAATGGCTGGAGAGTTCCTGCCTTTCCATGGGCCAGGCACACCTTCCCAGAGGAAAAGAAAATTCCTTTTTCTTCAACCATTTAACAAAATCCTGGACATCCCTATAATTAACTTAGCTTGGGTTATGCACTCATCCCTGAACTAATAAGTAAACTGACTGGCACAGGGCAACCAGCATCCACCCTGGCAATGGAGTAGGGCGATACCCAATCTTCACGACTGAAGTTGGGGTGAGGTGGGAATGGATGTTTTCTTTAAAGGAAACCAACAATATCAATTATAAAAGCAATATATTTAATTCTACTGTATGTACATAAGACATCATATTCTGGATGTGTTGTTTTCTATTTTTCTACTTTAATAGGGAATGATGATGACTGCCTTTGAATAGAGTCAAAATTATCTCTCTAAATGCTTGAACTAAAAGTAGTTGGTTGAGACCCCATCTTTTCATGGAAGGCCAACTAGTTCCAACAGAGAAATGGAACCAGCTATGAATAGAAGTTCTGCCTCCTTGACTGTTTTGGGACTAATAATAATTGCTACTGTCTTTCTCACATCGGGACCTGTATTGGCTGTTAGTGAAGGGGCCATCTTTGGGGGCCTTTCTGAATCTTTCCTACAGTTTATCCTATAGGGTTCTCTGCTTACTGTTTCCATTAAATATGATATTTTACTGTGACTTTTCACAAAGTGAGCACACTGACTGTGGAAATAATGGAAGCCCAGAGGAGTTAAGTAACTTGCCCCAAATCATACAACTAGTGAAAGGCTGGGCAACACTGGACTGGGACCAGGAGCACCTGGTTTTGAGAAGGAGGAGCCCGTGTTATTTCTTCTCTGTGCTGCCTCTTAGGAAGCTGAGAAGTTAGAAGAATATTAATTCTGCTTGCCACCTAATATCTTATTTTCTTGCCCCTGAAGCAGAAATAAGAAAACACATCAGTTTCTTGTGGATTCAGCAAACGATGAGTCATATTTAAGCATTTACAATTAAGAACTTATTGTATAAACAATAATAAAATATTGAAATATTGAAACAGTTAGAAATGCTCGTAAGAGCTAAAGCCTAGAGACCAGTGAGTATTTTCTCTATAGCTCCACAAAGCATTGTTAATGGGCTGTTCTCTATATCATCTTCAGAGAAAATAGACACAAAACCACAATCAAAATGGGTGTTGAACACAACTTTATTCAGTTTTTTTTTTTTTTTTTTTTGGTGCATGTGTGTTTAACATAGGAAGTGGGGGATGCTGGCTAAAGAAATGGTCAAGAAACAATAGCAGCTAACAGGCTTATATAATTAGCAAAAGTGGGTGTTAGTTATATACATAAACACATTTGATGCAAGCCCCTTCTGTGAATCCTACCAAATCACCCATTTTTCAGTGGAAAAATCCTGCCTGCTGAGGAGGCATGGACCCACTCCCCTGGCACATGTGCCCTTGCTCCCTGCCCCTGCAACTTTACATTTCCTAGATTGTGCTACAGAAAATGTGATGAGGTAATTTAGCCTAAACGAGTCACAACTGCAATGGGTTTTGGTAGAGTGATGGGAATCTAAGTCTCTTTTACCTTCGAATTGTGATATCTTAATAAGTTGAGAATTTTAAAAAAGGGCCTGTTTTATTTGTTTATTGAAGACTTTTCTCATCAAAGACTTCTTCCTGGCCATCCCCCTGCCAAATAAGTTTTGAGGGGAACTTGGAGAGGAATAAGTCATTCTGGTGTTTTGTGTTTCTAGAATGTGTGGTTTAGTTAAAGAAAAATGTACGGAAGGGCCTCAGAGCATCTGGGCATCTTCTTGAGAGAAGACCAGATTGCAGATGGGCTTGCCAGTTGCCACTGTGCTGGAGAAATGGGGGTACTTTGTGCCTCTTTCAATATGTTATTTACTCTGTGAGATATTTTTCCAGTGACAGTAAGAACTGACAAAATAAATAAATAATGTTTTCATTAGGCTGACACATTATGAGGTTGGGGTTGAAAGCAGACGTGACATGCTTTCAAAGAGCCATGAAACAAAGCTCAGGTTTCATAGCATTGAACACTAGGACCTGTATTGGCTGTTAGTGAAGGGACCATATTTGAGGGCCTGACAGAGACTGAATATACCTAGATAACTTCACAGAATGTCTGTTGTCTAATTTTTATAAGGTGAATGTCAAGTTCTTCAATATTAAGACAGTCTGAGCAAAGTGGCTTGGAACATATAGAGCTTAGAAGGTACTCTTAAGAACTTGGCATTATTTGAAAATGCCTTAGGGCTTCCTTAAGACATTGAAAAACAAAAACAAAAGCAAAAATGAACTTTAGCATATGTAGTATAATATTGTTAAGTTTGATCTAAGATGTAGATTTTGTAAAGCTTCTAAAGAATCACCAAATCCCAAGCTAAATCCCTTCAGTCTTTCACTTTCTCTACGAAAAAAAAAGTGAGGCTAAGTCTTCAGTTTAGGGCTGGGAGTATTCACCACACCCTACAGATGATGAACCTAGAGTCGGCTAGAAAGGAAGATGTGACTCAGCGATTCAGTGACTGCAAGGGAAGAGGTGGTGCTTGGCTGTCTGGCACTGTGAGCCAAGGCCTTTGTCCACAGCCTGCTCATCACTGGCCACGCCTGAACCACGGCCCTTTGTCTACTCAGACAGACTCTAAGACTTTATGCTTGCTGTCTGTGCCAAAGCATGGCTGGTTTCATTTTTATTTCTGATGTTTAATTTTGTCCATTGTGAGAGAGCTATATGCAATTTTAAAGAATTAGTTTTATTCATTCTTAATTGTCCTGTAGAAGCAGTAAGAATTGGAAGTACAGATGGTCTGATATAGCAGCTTGGAGACACTTCTTTGGCTCAAAAAGACTTGACATGATTCTCATTTATGAGCTATGTGACCGTAAGCAAGTCACTTAACTTCTCTCTGTCACCGATCCCTGTGAATAAATGAAAGATTTGGACCAGATGGATTTTAAGTTCCCCTACACTTCTAAACATCCGACCCAAAACCGGCAGGATATACTGGCCTGCCCATTCTCACCCTAACGAAAGATCCAGTTTTGTATATGTAAGAGGAACAACCACTGCCTGTGCAGTGATGGAAGACAAATGTCTCACTACTTGTTAGGAAAAAAATGGGCTCTATACATTTTAATTTTTTCTCTGAATTTCCAGAAACATTGCTTTTTTATTGTTTTTATTTATTTTTTAATACTCACCTGAAGACATTTTCCATTGCTTTTTAGAGAGAGAGGAAGGAATAGAGAGAGAGAGAAAGACAGAGATATCAGTGTGAGAAAGAAACATCAATCCGTTGCCTCTCATAAATGCCCTGTGGGAATGGAAAACACAACCCAGGCACATGCCCTGACCAGGAATATCATCTGCATGCAACCTTTCGGTGATGAGTCAAAGCTCCAACCAACTGAGCCACACTGGCCAGGGCACCAGGAGCACTGTTTTTTGATTGATCTTTCCTGAAGCTTCACTTTTTATCACAGAAATAATAACCTTGATCTCCTTCTTCTGTCAATTTCATATAGAAGTTCAGTTGTAAAAACTCACAGATGGAGTATTCTAATTTCGTTTTTTCAAATCCATACTCCCAAACACTTTTCTTCCTTTTCTGGCCCTTTGGTCAACGTTTGAATGGTTGGAAACCACAGACTTTGGACTATTTGCTCTTACCAACCTCTGTGATCAGCCTCTCCACTACTCACTCGGTTATCAGAAGTGAGTTTGTTAGACTCTGTATCTAAAATCGGTTCACATTGCTTGGACATTTATGCACTTCTAATTATAGACATTTAGCTTTATGTTTGGCTTATCTTGATTGACTGACCCCAGAATTATTTAGTCTCTCAGGGACCTTAGAAGAATCCTGTCCTCCAAGCAGCCACACTTTTAATGAGCATTAGATGCCTTTACATAAACCTGGGGTCCTACAGGGATGTGGCATTTTGGGAAATGACAGACGTTTCAAATTTTAAAAAATGTAAATAGTACATACAGCCTTGAAAGCAATTTTAGATACCATGCAACGTCTCACCAAGTCCTGCCTGTATCTGTGTCAGCGTGGAGCGATATGGTCCAGGGGTACTTGTTCTGAATGACAGGCATTTCTGAAAGCAGATTGTAAAAATGCAGCTTAGGATAGTTCCACTTATTTATCAACACTTTCAGGCAAAACAAATATTCAGTTAAAGACAGCATGTTTGCTTTGGGCCTCTGATTAGATCATAGAAATATAAATATCACAGGGCTTTTATGTGTTTGCATGATGTGAACCAGCAAAATTCTTTCCTCTGACCCTTTATTTTTAATATAAGCTTGTTTAGAGAAGCATATGATTTCTCTCCACTGTTCTTGCACAATATACTGTTCTCTGGTTTGCATTATTTCAATAAGTAGGAGGTCTACAGATCAAATAAAAATTTAAAAACAAAAATAACCCACCAACCTTTCAAAATCCTTCTCTACATCATTGATGGTGAGGAATGCTGTTCCCAACTGAGCTGCAGGGATGGGGATTAGGGAGGAATTAGTGACATATAAACTCAGCCCCACCGTTTCCCTGTCCAGGATTCATCCCACTTCACAGTCTAGCAAGCTCACCCTTAATAATAGAAGTGTTTGAATTTGAGCCTGGAATTTAAGCATTTAAAAAATATAATGGTGTGCATACTGTGCAGTGATTTGTAAAATGCGAATGCCTACAAAAGCTGTGGTTACCCAGCATAACATTATCTTATTTTTAGTTACACAACCAGTAAAACAGCTGGAGGTCTAAAATCATGGCCTAGCACTAAATGCATTACTACATTCTATCCATGCAGTAAGGGCCTGTCCTTTCAGAGAGACGATAGGAGAAAGTGGAGTGATTACTGGCAAATTAACACTTTCAATTTTAATAGAGAAGCAAGGCCTACATAAAAATGTCAGAATTGCCCTCTATGCCAGTTAAATATTGCACAGCGTCCAATGTGCCTCTAAACGACACTAATACATTCCTGCATTTTATGGGCAAATGAACTCTTATGCATTTGTCAAGAGATATCTACCCAAGTTCACTAAAGAAGTAACCAGCAAAGTATTTTACTTTATAGCTTCTTAACACAGTTAATAGAATCATCTTGGCAATAATAGCAAAATATAATTGGCACTTAGAGAGCTGTGCTTGTTTTCATTTTCTCTGTAAAAGCATGAAGTATTCAGTAACACTCAATCCCCTTTACTTTTAAAACTACCCATTTTAACTTGGTCAGTGATGTCCAAATACAGGGTTCCATCATATGACATTGCTGACATCAATTCATTTGACCACAAAAATGGTAATTTATATAGTTTGACCCAAAGCATTTCACCAGAATGTACACACAAAAACACGAGCACACAGGTCTGTAACAGATACATTTATTTGTTATAAAAATTGTAGGCTTTGAAAGTAAAAGTTCCCTGATTTTTTCCCAGTGATGATCCCTCAGTGGTTGTGTCTAGGAGTTGTCTGCAGAAAGTGGTGGTTAAATTTTCCCCACACACTCCATCTGCCATGCTCTCAAGCCACACTATAATACAATAAATACAGATAATAGATGTTTTTATTTGTGATAGTAAAATGAGAAGAAAAGTATCTTTGCTACATTTATTGATATAATCAAATCATGTAAAAACAGTCTTTTGACAAGTCCCATAGACTCTTCCCCATTTCTCTTACAACCTAATTCTGCTGTCTAGGTTCTTACTTAATCATTTCTTACAAGGAAATGATGAAGTTGCTGATGCTTCACCTGCCTGCAGCCACTGCTATGCTGCTACACCTTAGCTCTTACCACCACCTTGGGTAGCTTCAACTCTAAATCTTAAATCCCGTCATCCCCTTTGACCACACCCTTGATCATTGCAACTCTCTTGAATACCACATCTTTTTTTGAGATGTTTAGTGCCTTGGTCACTCTATTTATTTTTCCCCCATCATTTTTTTCTATTGTAAATAATATCATTTAAAAATTATACTTCCTAATTATTTTCTGCTGGTGTATAGAAATGCAATTAACTTTTCTAGTTAGTTTGTATTTGGCAACTTTGCTGAACGTTATGGCAATGATTTACATGTGGATTCTATGGGGTTTATTATGAAGAAAAATAGTGATATTTTTTCCAATTCTTATTCTTCTTGAATCTCTTTGTTTTACCCTTGCTGTACTGTTTAAGCCCTGGAGTATAGTGGTAAATAAAAGAAGTCATCTGTGTCTTTTTCTGATTTTAAAGCCAATGCATTTAATGTTTAATTATTAAGTATGATATCAGTATTAGATTATTTATAATCTTTATGAGATTATGGGTGTTCCTGTAACTTTTTAGTTTGCTAATTTTTTAATGTTCTTTTCCCCTACCAATATTGATAAAGATCAAATGGTTTCTTTTCAATCTTTAAGAGTGGTGAATTAAATTCTACATTCCAGAGCTAAACTCAATTTGGTCTTTTAAATACATTTATTAGAAATGTTTTGCTAATATCTTGTTTAGGTATTGCATAAATGTTTATGTGTGAGTTTACTTATAATATTCCTCCCTTGTGTGTTGTTTCCTGTCTGGTATTGATAACAGACATCATAAAATAAATTGCACAGTGTTCCTATTTTTTCTGTTTTCTGGAACTTTGGATAAGATTTAAGTAAGTTCTTTAAAAGTTTGTTGAACTTGCCATAAAACAAGTTGTCCCTGTGAGAAAATTTTGGTTATATTAAGGGTCAAAGAACTAATTTGGTTTTCTGGTTCTTTTCAAGTTAGTTTTTATAAGATAAATATCTTTCTATGAATTTTTCAGGTTCATCAAATTTTGGGAAATTTATTGTCTTGTTGTTCATCACATCTTATATTTTTAGATCTTTGTAGTACTTGTACAACCACCCCTAATAAATGTTTTGTTATATTCTCTCTCTTATTCTTGATTAATCTATAAGAGGTTGTCAATTTGGTCTTTTCCAAGAACAAACTTTTAACTTTATTGATCTCCATTGTTTTTTTAAATATTCCATTGTATGTTGTTTTCTATTTTACTGATTTCTGTTCTTTTATTTTTCCTGCCTTCTCCTTTCTTTAGTTTTCTTTTCTTTTTTTTTTAAATCTTTTTCTTAAGATGGATGTTTTGTGTATTTTCAGGCTTTTAAAAAATATAAGCACTTAAAGCTAAAAACTTCTCTAAGTTAACATTTCAGTTGTATCCTGTGTTTCAATACATGTACTTTCATTATCTTTCCATTTAAAATTTCTTCTAAATTTCATTATAAGTTTTTTTACTAATAACTTGTTTGAAAGAATGATTTAAATTTCCAAATAAATGTTCTTTTTTGGTTAGGTTATTATAATTGATTTTTAACTGAATTTTATTGTTGTGAAAGACCTTGTTCGTATGCTCCCAATTCTTTGAAATGTATTAAGAGTTTTTTTGTGGTCTGGTATATAGTTCATTCAAAATATATTCTGGGTATCTTAAAATGAATATATATCCTTCAATTTTGGGTAATACATAAATCCAAATTTGTTATTTGAGCTGTTAAGTCTTATATCTTTACTCTTTGTTGTTGTTTATGTTTGCTTCATCTCCCAATTATCTATAGGGTTGTGTTAAAATATCCTACAAAAACAGTTGATTTTTAAAAAGTATCTGTATAGTTTTTTAAATAGCTTTTCTCCTTTAATGTTAACTATATTTTAAGATCTGTTATTAAGTACGTAAAAGTTTAGAATTATTATATGTATTTTTGTGTGAATTGAAGTGTTTTATCATATGACCTGTTATCTTTAGGAATACTTTTTTCTTAAAGTATTTTTATTGTTGTGGTTTTCATTAATATAGCTAATACTACCCTATTATTCTTTTGGTATATTTCCTGTCTTTTTACTTTCAACCCTTCTGTGTCTTTATGGTTTCAGTATTTAAGCATGTCTCTTAGAAGTAGCTAATAGCTAGGTTTGTACTTTTACCCAGGCTGTCACACTTAGGATGTGTTTAAATTTATTTCCTGCTTTGTGTTTCTCTTTGCTATACTTTTCTACCTCTTGCCTTCTTTTGGATCGATTAGTTTTCTCACTCTATTGTTTTCCCTCTACTAGGTTGAAAGTAAAAAATGTAATTTTAATTTTGGTTACCCTAGACACTTAACATGCCCACTTAATAAGTTAATTGATTTTTATACCCTCCTTGCAAATGGTGCAAGTAATCTGATCATCCTCTTCTTTCTCATGTGCAATTTTAATTTTTTCATTATTTAAAAAATTACAAATTAGATACTTCATTCTTTTTGTGTCATGCAGTGTTTCAGTTTTGTTAAATGTTAACCACATTCTTTGTTCAAAATGACTCTGTTTCATTCTGATTCTGCAGTTTTCCTTCTGAAGTTTTCTGTAATGTATTGATTTATTTTACTTAATAAGGACTTGTTATTCGTAACATTTCTGATTTTTTTGTTTGCCCCAAAATATCTTTATTTTGATTTTTCTCTAGTTATAATTTACACAGACTGTACAACTACAAATTGGCAGTCTGTTTTTTTCTTAGCATTTTAAAGACACTAGTCTACTATTTTCTGCCTTCCATTGTTTCCTGTCTATATAATAATTGTTCTTTTTAATGTACACATGCTACTCTCTCTCTGGCTACTTCTAAGATCTTCTTTTTTGCTTTGTTTTGCAGTTTTACTGCAATGATCTAGGGTAGATTTTATTTATCTTACTTAAAATTCATTTTAATTCTTGAATCTGAATTTTGTTGTTCATCAGATCTGAAAATTTTTCAGTCATTTTGTCTCCAAATATTGCTTCTCCCTTACTCTCTTATACTTTTCTGAAACTCTGATGAGATGTACATTAGATATTCTCCAGCCCCTACCCCTTATCATTATTTTCCTCTAGCTCGTTGTCTTTCTTTGTTACATCTGGGTAATAATTTTAACTCTGCCTTGAATCTGCTTTTCAGATGTGTCCACTCTATTTAACCCATCTATTATATTGTAAAAATTTCAATTATTATTGTTTTCATTTCTACAAGTTTTATTTGGTGCTATTTAAAAGTGCTTGGTCATTTTGTTGTTATTACTCATGATTTTAATGCCCCCTTTCTTTAAACATATAATGAAATATTTGTAAACTATGAAATATTTTTAATGGACGTATTTTCAAAATATATCAACAACAGAAACCTTTCCAGGTCTGTTTTTTATTTCTATTGACTTTTGCTCAGGGTTCCTTCTTTCCCATGTACTCAGTGATTATTTTGAATGTGGGATCAGGTTCAGTGGAATTTTATCTGTGGAAATTCTTTGCAACCAGGATGAAACAGCATTCCTCCAGAGAAGAATTTGTTTCTGTCAGGAACCTGAGGTCACTACCAACCTGTGAGCCTTTTCAAATGAATTCTTGGCTTGTGGGTTATTTTGGACCATATTTTTTTTCATTAAAATTTTTTTAAATATAATGAGACTGAGTATTTAAAAGGATTTAGATAAGTCTATAAATTTCAGATTCAAGATTAGTCTCCAGATTTCCTTCCTTCCTTCCTTCCTTCCTTCCTTCCTTCCTTCCTTCCTTCCTTCCACCTCTTTAGTGTTTCTTATAAAATGTATATTTTAAGTTATTGGATAGTCATGGAATCGTAGAATTTTTTTGAACACACATTTGCTGGTACTACCTAGTCATTCATAGTTTGCCATACACTTAGTATGTAGCAGGCACTGTTTTAAGTGCTTTATATGTGTTAACTGTTTTTTCTTTTTATTGAATTTATTGGGATGCCATTAGTTAATAAAATTATATAGGTTTCAGTTGTACAATTCAATAATCTGTATATTGTATTTTGTGTCCAACCCCCAAAGTCAAGTCTCCTTTCGTCACCATTTATCCTCCCTGTACCCTCTTCTGACTCCTCCCATCCCCTTTCCCTCTGGAGACTGTTCTCCAGTAATAACCATACTGTTGACTGTGTCTATGAGTTTCTTTTTCTTAATCCCTTCACCTTTTTCTGGACCATCATTTTTATGCGTAGGCCTCTTATCAGTTTTACCTGCTTAGTCAGATCCTGTGTTTTATCTCTTGTTCCTCACACCTTTTATCACTAAAGAGCAAAAAATTCTCTAAAGGCAGGTAGCAATCAATATCCTATTATTCTCTAAGTGATTAGTTTCCTTCTGATGTTTCCAGGATTATCCCTTCTTCTGGTTGAGGTAGGAGTAACTGCCTCAAAGGAAGTCACATTCCTGTTCCTTGTCATTTTCTTAAAACAGACAAACAAACAAACAAACAACTCATCCAATGATATGTTTTTATTGATTTTAGAAAGAGAGGAAGGGAGAGAGAAAGAGAGAGAGAAACATTGATGTTAGAGAGAAACATGGATTGGTCGCCTCCCAATGTACCCCAACTAGGAATCCAATCTGCAACATAGGCATGTGCCCTGACCAGAAATCAAACCCACACTTGTTTTCATGTATGCGATAACTCTCCAACCAATTGAGCCATTGGCCAGGGCCCTAGTCATTTTCTTGACCTTGTGTTTTTGAAGTTCCCTAAGGCACAGGCATACTCACTCTCTTGATGACCTCATCTAGCCTCACAAGTCTAAAGCCATTACACTCGATTAGCCTCCATTTATATCTCCAGTGTCGGTTTATATCCAATAGTGTACTTGACTTTTCTACTCATATGTCGAGTGTATACGTGAACAGAGTGTCTGATCATTGCCTCTGGATTGATTTCTTTTTCAGCTTTCCACTTTTTAGTTAATAGCAACTTTATTCTTTTAGTTCTTCTAATTCAGAGTCATCTTTGACTCCTTCTTTTTCCACCCCACATTTAATCTATTAATAAACATTGTCAGTTTTATCTTCAAAATATATCTAGAATCTGATCATTTCATATCACCTTTATTGCTATCAGTCTAATCTATGCCACTGTAATCTCTTTCCTGAACTAGTTCAATGGTCCTAAATGCTCTGCTTGTCTCTGTCATTGCTGCCCTTTGGTCTATTTCGAACCTAGCAGCCAGGGTGGTCCTGTTAAAATGTAATTCAGATCATGTCACCCCTCTGCTTTTAGTCCCCCACAGTAAAAGCCAAAGTCTTCACAGTGCTCAAAAGGCCTTATAATCTGGTTCCCATTACTTCTCTGACCTCATTTCCTACAACTGTCCCCAACATTCCTCTGCCCCAGCCACACTGGTTTCCTTGCCATTCTATGAACCTACCAGGAAGACTGTCTTTAAGGCTTTTACACTTAATATGTATGCCACCAGGAGTACTCTTCCCAAAATCTCGGCATAGCTCAATTCCTCACCTCCCTCAGGTGTTTACTCAAATATCACTATCTCAAGGAGATGTTTTCAGGGCACTACACATTTAAGATACTTGCTTTTTTCCTCCAACACTTTCTGTTCCCTTTCCTGCTTTTATGTTTTCCATAGCATTCCTCTCTTAACATGTTCATTTTGTTTAATGTTTGGCACTCCTATTAGAATATGTTTCCTCAGGCAGGAAATTTTATCTATTCTGTTAATTGATGTATTCTTAGAACCCAGAACAGTGCTTGGCACTTACTAAACATTCAATACATAGTTGTTAAGTGGGGTGGATGAATAAATAAAATAATTAGTCTATGGAACAAGATAGAAAAATTGAGAAAATAGAACATGAAGTGATTAAAAGGGCTCAAATATTGCTTTCTTTTTATGGAAGGAGTAAATGAAAAGGAGAACAATTATGGGCAATTTAGGTTATAGCTTAAAAACATAGGTATTTATTTTAAAACTTTCAGCAAGTGCTTGCTACTTACCAGGTTCTCAAGATCATTGTGGAGTTCATTCTTCATGACCCTCTGCCAGGGCTGTCTAACCTGTGGCCCCTGGGCCGCATGCAGCCTGGGATGGCTGTGAATGTGGCCCAACGCAAAATCATAGATTTACTTAAAACATTATGAGTTTTTTTGTGATTATATGTAACAGTATATTTAATTACATTGTGTGGCCTAAGACAACCCTTCTCCTTCCACTGTGGCCCAGAGATACCAAAAGTTGGAGACCCCAAACTATGAAAAGGTATCTCTTACTTTTTTCTCTTCTTGACCATACCACGGTATTGGTTGCTTTTCATTTATTGTACTTTTTGTGTTTCTGATTTAAAAAAATTTTTTTATTATTTTTTTATCAGTATTTTTTTAATTGTTGATATTGTATAGTTTTCTGTCTTTTACCCCACCCCCAGCCCACCGCCCCAGCCCTCCCCACCTTCCTCCCATTTCCACCCCCCCATAATTTTTGTCCATGTGTCCTTTATACTTGCTCTAAACTGTTCCCCTTTTCCCCTGAAATTCCCTCCCCTCTTCCCTCTGGTTGTGGTGCTCAGACCAGAATTATTTCATATTAACAAAGACCTAATCATTACAAAAAAGAACAAGGTAATAGTTACTTTGAGATGTCTGCATACATACTTAAATTTTATTAAGCTTATTTTTTAAGTGACCCTGAAAGTGGCCTACCAGGGATGACCCATACTGTTCAACAGGATATTAAGATTTTTTAAAACATTCTTTATTAAGTGGCTGTTATGTGCCCTGGCTGGTGTAGCTCAGTGGATTGAGCGCGGGCCTGCGAACCGAAGGATCGCGGTTCGATTCCCAGTCAGGGCACATGCCTGGGTTGCCAGGCCAGTTCCCGGCAGGGGACATACAAGAGGCAACCGCACATTGATGTTTCTCTCCCTCTCTCCTTCCCTTCCCCTCTAAAGATAAATAAATAAAATCTAAAAGAAAAAAAAATCATTAAGTGGCTGTTATGTATTATTATTATTTCCCTGTTAGTATGGTGGAGCAACTGTATAATTTTCACTATTCATTAACTTCAGCGTGAAAAAAATAAAATTTAGAAAAAAACCCACTTAGTTTCTGAATTGAGTCCTTATTCCAACTAATAACAGGTACTAAAACTTAGTCAATTAAGGGTAAATTCCCTCTGGGGCCACAGCAGAAATGTAGTGAGGGCTGTGCATTGTCAGTGAATTGGAGGGTAGAGTATCTGGTCCTCCATGTTCACTGACTATTCACTGAAGCCTTTGTGAGCTGTGTAGAGTCTCACCATTGCCTCTGGTTGTTGCTCCATGTGCACTGAAGTTAAACTTATTCTGATTTTGAAGCTCCTTTTGAGTCCCTGGCTTTCTTAGCCCTTTTCTCCATTTTTGGAGGTAGGAGGGCAAGGGAAAGTTTTTAGATGCTCTCTCCTATCTCTATGGGGCTGAGACACAGGGGGTATCTTAGACCTACCACCATTTCACCTCTTTAGCTGCCACACCATGCTGACCAAGGTGACTTCTCCTTGAGGTTTCTCAACTTTCCAGGCTTCTCTTTTGAATCCCAGGCTACCTTGTACTCAGATCCCTATCTAGATGTTCCATCACTTCCCCTTCCTCCAGAGTTTGCCTTCAGGGTGGTCACAGGGTAGGGTTTAGAGAACATTCTTGCCCACCTGCATCATCACCTGACTTTATTGCTCAACTTTCCTAATTTCCTACCTTAGACAATGGAGCTGTAATTTAATTTCAGCTGCACTGTTTCCAATCCATTATTTACATCATAAACTTTTTGTGCTTCAATAGACTTTGTCTATCGAAACTCAAAAACTCATGTTTTAAAATCAAAACCTTTGATGTACATGACTATTATCCGTTAGGAGTCTCACAAGTCAATTTTGAAACTCAAACCTGAGTGTGATTGGATTCTTCCTCTTTGCATTTTGACATAGCCCAAATACTCCAGGAGCCAGTGGATGCTTCTGATTTAATGAGTGTTTGGGAGTGTGGGTAGGGAAGCTCAAAAGGCAAAGATAGAAAGGAATTGTGGGGGTGGGGGCAGGGAAGTCCTCCATGAATCATGGTGGCTTAACATTTTTAACCATGGGACTCCAGGAAGCTTTATTTTAAAAGAAAAAAAAAAAACCTCATAAAATATTTTATATTCCCACCCTGCCACCCAAGACAATTTTTCTTTTTAAAAACATTTTATTTATTTATTTTTAGAGAGAGTGGAAGGCAAGTAGAAAGAGAGCGAGAAACATTGATTGGTTGCCTCTCATACACTCTCAACCCCTCAGCTGGGAAGGTGAATTGAACCGGGGACCTTTTGCTTTGCAGTTCCATGCCCAAACAACTGAGCCACACCAGTCAAGGTGAGGGAACCTATTTCTTTAGCTGCTGTCCCTCTTTGTGTAGTTTCAGACAATGTTTGTTTATAATTATCATTCTTTGTTTCCTTTTTCAGCTTAAAAAATAACCACAGAAAGTTTTTCCTCAGTCAGCTCTTATTCTTTATACTGAAGGGTGTATGAAGATTGTGTTAATCTTATTGAAGAACAACTTGGAAATACCATAAGGTTATGAAGACTGAAATTAGTAATCATCTGTATATTTAAAAAACCAACATAGATTTTCTAAGCTTTAATGGATCTCTTGAAAGCAGAAAAAATAGCAATACAGAGGTGAATATTATATATACACATTTCTACATCTTTTGGGGCTGATGAGTTGATTTTTACTAAGTATGTAACATCCTGGGCATAGAGAAAGGAAGAAGAAGACCCCTTTCTTTATTGTACTCTGGATCTCCAGAGGCAGCCTAAAGAGTCACTGTGAGGTTGACCCCTTGAGGGCAGGCATAAGTGGCACCTTCTGGCTACATTAGGCCATCTGTTGGCTTGGAATCTCAGTTTTGCCTGGTCACACATGAGCTCTGGACAAAGCTGTGGTTCCCAATAAGCCTGAGACACACTCTGGGAGCTGAAACCCCCTCTGTACTATGGGCTTCCTCTAGCTCCCTCCTTTCCATGTCTGTGCCTGAGAGGAACAAACAGAAGCATCCATGACATGCAGGTTCCTGGGAGCGAGGGACTCAGTGGGGATGGGTGGAGGAGGGGAGAAGCAGAAAAGAAAACCACTCATTTAATCTTTCACTTACATTCTTGCTCCGGAGACCTCAACACTTATCAATTTAAGTCCATTCTTCCCAAATGGGATGAGTTAGAATCTTCCCCCAACACCGTAGTTAAGAAAAAGACTATCAGCATGGCAACAGTTTTCAAAATTCAATGACTTAAGAGTAAATAGTTTCATATTTCCCTCAATTTAAAATATTTCTTTAGACAAATCAATTATTAGGGATTACCCTTTTATTCATGCCCAAAGCCTACTCTTGTTTTCTGATAGTATGAATAAAATCAGACATACTTTTCTTATTACCAAAAGAAACTGGGGCAAATGTTGCTTTGGTTCAAATAATTTCAGAAACTGCAAATACTGGAGAAACAGTAACCAAATGAAAAAACAACAACAACAACAACAAAAAAAACAAAACCCAAAACCAACAACTAAACAAACCAGTAACCAAACACCAAATTCACAACAGTGAAGGCAAATAAAACTTGCTTTAAATATAGTTATCCTTCTTCCCCTCTTTCTTTTCCTAATAATAGAAAATTTATTGGATGTTACAAAGTAGGCTCTGGAGTTTTCAGGGTAGATAATGTACACAAGACAACTCTCTAGTTTCAGCATATAAATGTGTGGTCTGACTGCAATCTTTATGAAGGACTCAACAGTTCAAGAAAAGAGTTCATATTTCAAAACCAGTTAAAGCAAATTACAAAACAAAGTGATGCCAAAGCAAATATAAATAAAAGCTGCATACAGTTTATTATTTGGAGGTTATGTATTTGGTATTATAAGAAAACCCCAAAAGACACCTGAAGGAAGCTTACCCTCACACACAGAGACATGTCTATGATGCAACCAGAGTTTCTCCATCTCCAGATGTCTGGAGCTGGGTCTGAACATCTGTTTCTAATAGTTTCCAGGCATGTCAGTGGGAACGTGATCACAAGTGGGTTGACTGTGATTTTCACAAAGGAAAAAAAGAAACAGACAGCTAATAGATGTTCGATAGAATTGGGAGAGTTCTTAATTTTTGTTAACAGCTCTGAGGGTGTGATACAGAGCTTCATATTATCCAGGCGCATGGTGCTTTGTTAAAAGGGTGTCCTGTACAAACTTTCCATTATATGATATTTGTTACATAAAGAATACCCATTTTAAAATGTTTTTGTTTCTTGACAAAACAAGATTACCAGCTGTTGGGGAGATATGTAGAAAAGGATGTTATCAATATTATGTCATTTAACTAAATACCTGACAGCTGACTATCTAAATATCACATTCAGCACCCTAAAAGCAGCCCCTTCTCCATGGGATGAAAAGGTGAATACATCCATAGGTATATACAGTGAAGTGGCAGTAGTGGGGCTCGGCTGGCAGTCCAGCTCTTCCTGTGCATCACTACATTACAGGCATGGCCATTCAGGGCAGGTGCCCTTGGCAGGGGCCGGAAGGCTTCCAGATCACCCCACAGACTCTGCTGTTGGTTATTTTTAGAGTGGGCAAGGAAACATCAAGACCTGTAGAATTAGAGATGGCTGATGCCAAGCCTGGGGGTTTTTTCTTTCTTTTTTTTTTTTTTTTCATCCTGGTGGCCAACTTCAATCCAGGCTGGAAGCAAATGCAGGAAGAGAGGATTATTTTTAAAATACCATTGTGTATTATATATTTACCTGCATTCTTCCTATATTTGTTCTCATCTGTGTCTATAGTATAGATTTTCTAAGTTATCATTTTACCTATGATCCTCAAAAAAAATAGAAACAGAAAAATTTGGCATTTTCAGTTTTGTCCATATTGATTCTTTGAAACTGTATTGAATAGAATGCATTATTTAATTTAATTTTCAAAAAATTACATGCTTCAAAATTCAAAAGTACAAAAATATGTCCATGTACAAAAATGTTCCTCTTACCTGACTTTTTAGCCAACTATTTTTTCTTCTCCCAAGGCAACTAGTTACTTGTGGATCCTTTCAGAGACATTCTGTGTATGTAAATCTCATTTTAGACCTGAATTTTTATCTTGGCAGAATGAAGAGATGGTGATTAATTATTTAGATAATTTTGAGCTCTGATCAAAATTGAAACATTCAGTTACATTCAGCAAGTATGTTTCAAAGCCTAATATGTGCACAATAAGGACAACAGGGATCACAGGGAAAGTCCATGGTGTATTAGGCTCTGGCTTCAGGAATTTATAAGCTCAACAATAAGAACGATCATAGGCATTTGTATGTAAATATGCCTTTTGAACTAAGCATAGTGAATTATAATTCTTCCCTTTGGTTAAGAGAACCTCAAAAACAGATTCTTTCTGACTTATCTTTCTAAATATGGGATCATGCATGGTGTCTGGCACAAAATAGGTAGACAATAAACGATTGTTGAATGAAAGCATGGATTAATGAATCAATACAGAGCAGCTCAAGAAGTCCTGGTGATACTTGAGAGAGGAGATCATATTAATTGCCTGGGATGGGTGATGGTAGTAAAATATACAGTAAAGAGTAAACAAAACTCCAAGAGTCTACCTCAGGAGAAAGAGGTTCCATGGAAAAGGTGAGACCTGACCCTGAAACATGGGACCCATCCGAGGTGGGGAAGAGTGGGCGAACAGCAGAAGCAAAGTGACAGTGGTAGAAAAATGCACAGGTTGCCACAAAGACCAGCAAGAACTTTGTCTTCATGCAAGTATTCTCCCTTTTGAGGTTCGTTGAACCTTTGGAGAGGCACAACGAGACGGAGTTGCGATGCATCCCAAATATCAGCAGAAGGATTTGAGTTTTATTTCAAAGGCACCCAGAAGTGATTGAAAGCTTTTTGAGCTTGCAAATGCTTACAAAGAGTAATGTGATATATTAGAAGCTGGAAGACTGGTTAGACAGGTATTGCCATATCTGAGGCGTTACTGGGTAACTGTTGAAAATGGGTGCAGTTCTGGGAATGGGAAGGGAAAGACTGATTTAAAAACATTTGGAGGATGAAGCAAGAACATTTAATAATTGATGGGAGGGACAATAGAGGAGAAGGACAGGGATGCTTTGAAGAAAAACCTCAGTTATGTAGAATACCACCAATTGAGTATCCTCATATTTGCTGAACATCTACTGATTCAAGACCCTACATGTTGCACAGAGCAGATGCATCAAATACATGTGCTTGAACCACACTAAGAATCGAATAAATACAAACGTCCTTACTGGGATGTTAGCTAACTATAAGCATACAAGTATCCAGCACATTTTTTGCCATGTTATATTTACAGATTGGGGCAAAAGTAGGTTTACATTTGTGAGTACGTGAGTTTATTCTTGCATTTATTAATTGTTGCATTACTTTCCATACGAACTGTAAACCTACTTTTGTCCCACCCTATATTTTTTAAAAAGAAAAAAATGCTCAAAAATGCTCTTGAAATCAGGTTGGATGACAATCAGAATGATCAGTCTTGAAGGAAGACCTATTTTATCATGTTATCTCTCCCTCCTCATTCTTTGGTTTTGACATGTCCCGTTATCCCAAACCCTCTATCTCTGCATTTCCTGGAGGAGGCTCCAGACTTGTTCCCTCGTAAATCCCGAGCTCTTTTAGAACTTGTGGTTTGTCGAAGATTGATGGCTGGTGTCACGTGTCCTCCTTCTCCAGCCCGCCCACTGCTGTCTGGTCGCAGTTGTGCATCTTAGTGACGCGTCAGAAGCTGCCGAGAAACTGGGAGGGTTGACTCGTTTACAAAGGAATTATAGCTGCAGAGTGCAAATGCTGTTCGGAGCCTGGGGAACATGCCGCTTGGCATTTTCGCTGAGTTCTTCATGATCTGCTTCAGTCAGCTTGGCTTTATGAGGTTTTACTATTATTACTTTTTGGTTTATTTTCTTGGGGGTCTAACATGAAACAGTTTGGGACGAGAACCCCTTTCCAACCCTCCTTTATTCCATCTCAGGACACACACACTCTCACTTCACACACCATAAATATGTGCCTTTGGCTTTTGGTTGTCTATGAGAAAGAGCAAAATTGCCCCAGAACGTGACATGATTTAAAAAACAGTTAAAAAAATTTTGGATAAGGCTGAACAAAAACAAGAAAGAAGAAAGGAAGAAGAAACTCTCCCCCTTAATCAAATCCTTCATTTCCCCTAGAGCAAGCAGTTCTTAATTATATTTAACAGACACAACAATGCGCCACAAGCTGGTCCAAACAGCTGTGGGAAGGCTCCATTTTGCCGCAAACATGGCGGGGGCGGGGGCGGGGAGCCCGCCGGCCAATCAGCGCCCGCCCCGGGGTCGCCGACTTCTTGCTGACGTCCGCTGGGGCGGACGGGATTGACCGGAGTTTGTTCCCCGAAGCTGTATTTTCTGTTGGTGTTCTTTTGCAACTAAATATTTCAGCTAGGCTTTCAGTGGGTCCTTCCAGATCTGTCATCTATACTATTTTGCTAATAGTTGACTGTGGATAGACGGGCATTTCCGTGAGTTCCCTCTTTGGTCCTGGAACCTGCTGAACTTGTCTCCAGCTGCAGAACGAGAGTTTTGTTCTCTGAACCTGTCGCTTAACTATAGGTTTGTGAGCAGAAAACTGAACCGCCCAAACCCTACCGTCTTTCCCTGCCCAGTCACCCCTAATTCCAGTTCTCACTCTAATTATATCCGCTTGTTTCCTTAGCTGTATCTGGTTTGTTAACAAAATATGAATGCAAAAGAGAACAACCATCTAAAAATAAATATTACTGTCTGTTGACAACATAGTTTTCAGCAAGATTAAACTTTTCTTCTTTTCCTATTGCATTTCTTTATCTTCCTTTATCTGTTGTATGTAACCACAACTAAATTGTGCTATGGAAAGAAACACATTCCATAATCTGGGTTTATTAAATTTCCCATCATCTTCCTTTTATGTTTCTTTCAACAGACATTTTATCATCCTAGAGAATCTGAGACCTTTTTTCCATGTAAATATGTATCTAAATCACCAAATTCTCCATTCTTGTTTCTTCTCATGCAGTGTTGTTATGAGTCTTTTTTCTTTTTAATTTACAAAATTGTAAATAAATTATCAATTAAATTTTAAATCACTGAACTATTCTATTCATTAATGAATAAACTCACATTTTCTCATATATCTTTATACATCATTACAGCTTTCCTCTTTGTCTAATAATATTTTTTAACTTTCGGCCATATACTTTGTTAAAGGTAGAGTTTTTGTTTGAGTTTGCTGCTGATAGAATTTTCACCACTAAATCTGTCTCCAGTAATTATCTCTAAAATGCTGTTTAGTACACTGATTTTCTCTCATTATTTCTATTGGCTTAACAGGTAGTCAAAGATGTTTTCCTTTCTTGCTGTATTAAAGAGCCATTACAAATTAATAATGAGAGTAGCAGCAAATTTCCTCCTGATATTTTCTTAGTCTTTCACTGATTGAACACTATTCTGTACACACACCAACTTCATTAAAAAGCTCTTCCACTCCAATGTAAACAGTGTTCTATTAATAGCAAGGATGTTAGGGCTGTGGCTTGTGGCCTTAGGCTCCCATTATATTATTTGTTCTATCTGTGCCTCATTCTGTATTAGTGAGGGCATATTTGGGTAAGATATTTTAACCCTCTCTCTGCTGTCTTTGAAAATAGGGTAGATGGTTCTAGACAGACATGCATCCTAAAGTGGAAAGGGTACTGGACCAGCCCTGGAGAGTGGGTATCTGAGACCCAGCACTGGCACTTCCTGGCTCTGTGGCCTTGGGCACATTGCAGAGCCTCTGCCCACCCCTTATCCTCCCAGCACTATTTCTTCACCTGTGAAATAAGTGAATAGAATTATACAGTTGCAAATGTTTCTTCCAGCTCTGTGAGAGGTACCAGTTCTGTTCTTCAAATCTTTCATGTGGGTTTAGCTGTCTTCACCTAAATTGCTTTAACTCATCACTTTGACCTAGAGATTCTCAACCTTGCAGACAATTAGAATCAACTGTGGTACTTTTAAATCCTTCATGTGTCAGTGGTTTGTGAAGTTCCTCAGGTGATTCCAGGGTGCAGCCATGGCTGAGAACAAGTGCCTTTATCTGCAATGCAGAGATTAAAACTCCTGGACTCAACTCCCTTTCTTTCCCTTGAAGAACATCATGATATTTGGGGAAATGCTTTGAATTCAATATTAAATAATAAAAACAGGATGACTGTGGTTGTAAGTAAAAAGGTCTGTAGTACTTCTGTTACAAAGGGGTTATAAAATTCCGATGAGGTAAAATAGTCTGCTGAAGGAGAATCGGTAAACTAACTGGGAGGAATGTAGGAGGTCCTTGCGCAGCCAGTTATCCGGCCTGCCTCATCTTTCTCTCCTGTTTGCAAGTGGGTGGTAACAGCTGGTGAAGGTGTGGTCCTGCGTGAATCAGAGGCCCTCCCAAACCCTGTAGGTCTAGGAGGTAGGGCACAAGGCTTTGATCTTCAGCTGCTGGTTTATTAGGCTCAGCTGGAAATTAGCGATAGTACCAGAGTTCTGGGACCAAATCCCACCCTTATGGTGCACTGAGGTCAAGGTGGATCCTCTGGTCTCTGAGAATACAGAGTCTGGATTGCGTTTCAGGGACAGAAAGCTCTAAGGAAGGCCACAGCTGTGCGCCCCGGTCCTCTGCTACGCTAGTTGGTTCTGGAGTGATGCACTCAGGTTTGAGGAGCAAACCTATGAAAATCTCTCATAGAGCTCATAGAAATGCCGTGAAATTAGTTATTTCTTCTTTTTTTAGTTGTCCAGAGGGTCTTCTCTTCTCCCTTTCTCAAATGTATTGCTTCTTTTCTTTTTTTATATATTTTATTGATTATGCTATTACAGTTGTCCGATTTTCCCCCTTCACTTCCCTTTATCCTGCATACCCCCTCCCACTCACATTCCCCACCTTCAGTTCATGTCCATGTGTCATACATATAGGTTCTTTGGCTTCTACTTTTCCCACACTATTCTTACCCTCCCCCTGTCTATTTTCTACCTACCATTTATGCTACTTATTCTCTGTACCTTTTCCCCCTCTCTCCACTTCCCACTCCCCTGTTGATAATCCTCCATGTGATCTCCATTTCTGTTCTGTTCCTGTTCTGGTTGTTTGCTTAGCTTCTTTTCGTTTTTGTTTTAGGTGTGGTTGTTAATAATTGTGAGTTTGCTGCCTCTTTACTGTACATATTTTTTATCTTCTTTTTCTTAAGTAAGTCCCTTTAACATTACATATAATAAGGACTTGGTGATGATGAACTCCTTTAACTTGACCTTATCTGAGAAGCACTTTATCTTCCCTTCCATTCTAAATGAAAGCTTCGCTGGATAAAGCAATCTCGGATGTAGGCCCTTGCCTTTCATGACTTGGAATACTTCTTTCCACCCCTTCTTGCCTATAAGGTCTCTTTGGAGAAATCAGCTGACAGTCTGATGGGAACTCCTTTGTAGGTAACTCTCTCCTTTTGCCTTGCTGCTTTTAAGATTCTCTCCTTATCTTCAATCTTGGGTAATGTAATTATGATGTGCCTTGGTGTGTTCCTCCTTGGGTCCAACTTCTTTGGGACTCTCTGAGCTTCCTGGACTTCCTGGAAGTCTATTTCCTTTGCCAGATTGGGGAAGTTTTCCTTCATTATCTGTTCAAATAAGTTTTCAATTTGTTGTTCTTCCTCATCTCTTTCTAGTACCCGTATAATTCGGATGTTAGAATGTTTAAAGATGTCCTGAAGGTTCCTAAGCCTCTCCTCATTTTTTTGAATTCTTGTTTCTTCATTCTTTTCTGATTGGATGTTTCTTTCTTCCTTCTGGTCCACACTGTTGATTTGAGTCCCAGTTTCCTTCCCATCACTAATTGATTCCCTGTACATTTTCCTTTATTTCACTTAGCATAGCCTTCATTTGTTCATGTAATTTGCAACCAAATTCAACCAATTCTGTGAGCATCCTGATCACCAGTGTTTTGAACTGTGCATCTGACAGGTTGGCTATCTCTCTGTCGCTTAGTTGTATTTTTTCTGGAGCTTTGATCTATTCTTTCGTTTGGGCCTTTTTTTTTTTTTTTTTTTTTTTTGTCTTGACGCACCTGTTATGTAGTGAGGGGCAGAGCCTTAGGTGTTCACCCGGGAGGGGTAACCCATGTTGCTGGGTTGTGATGTTGTATGTTGGGGAGGGATCTGAGACGGAACAATGATGCTTGCTCCTCTCTCTGCTGGATTTCAGTCAGTTCTCCCACTTCTCCCAAGAAAACTGGGCCCTTCTGGTGCTGATATCCATGAGGGTGGGCTTGTATACATTCTAGGACCCTGTGGGTCTCTCCAACAAACTCTCCTGTGAGGCTAGGAGTCCCCTTTGTTTCATCTGGTTTATCTGCATGTGAATGTGGGACTGCCCGGTCCACCCACTGCTGCCTTGCCTGCCCCAGTCCTCCAGTCACCACCTTGCCGTGAGTCCTCCTCTCCTGGCTACCCGACTCCACCCCTCCTACTGGTCTGGATGAATGTGTCTTCTTTGACTTCTTGGTTGTTGGGCTTCCATACAGTTTGATTTTCTGTCAGTTCTGGTCGTTTTTTGTTTTTAAATTGTCCTTTTGGTTGTGTGAGGAGGCACGGTATATTTACCTATGCATCCACCTTGGCTGGAAGTCCTAAACAAAATCTTATTTATCTATCTACTTGTCTCCATCTCTACCATGACCAGTGTAGTCCATGTTACCATCCTCTGCTATCCTTTCTACTTCCTTTCTTGTTCTTGAAAAATACAGTCCTTTATTGAGACTACATCCAAAGCGACCTTTTCTCTATCCCCTTCATAAATAAAACAAGTTTTTTAGGCTTATCCACAGCAGTCTTTTTAGGGACTAAACCAGTGGGGCCCAGGTAACTAGTTGTCTGATGATGTTTCTTTTCTTGAAAATATAGTGAATCCAACCATGGGGAAAAAAATCAACCAAAGCTGTAGTACTAGAAAAATTATCATTGTTAACAGTTGATTTTCTTCTAATCTTTTATGCATATTGTTTATTTTCATTTATTGTGATACTGGACATCTAACTTTTTATTATCTTTTCCTGTAACACCATAAAATAAACACTTTCTCATATTACTAACAATTTTTCAGAAACATTTTTTCAATAAATGATATTTCATTAGATAAATGTAGCATAATATACTTAATATTTCCCTATTAGCGTTAGTATATTTCTAATTTTTTAATGTTTATAAATAATACTTAGATGAAGTAAGCAAAAGCTTTAAAAATATACATAATGATGCTCTGGCGAGTGTGGCTCAGTGGATTCAGTGCTGGCCTATGAACTGAAAGGTTACTGGTTTGGTTCCCAGTCAGGGCACAGGGTTGCTGGCCAAGTCTCTAGTTGGGGACAGGCAAGAGACTACCAATTGATATATCTCTTGCACATTGATGTTTCTTTCCCTCTTTCTCCTTCCCTCTAAAAATAAATAAATAAAATCTTTAATAAAAATATACATAGTGGAAAGAAAGTATAAATAAAATAATACCTTAATAGATGAAGAGCTCATGTAACTGAGAGTAAAACACTAATTAAAAAAATAGGCAAGGGCATGAATGAGCAGTTGCACAAGGGAAGAGATGTAAATGACCACTAGATATATGATAAATGTTCATATCTATTAATAACAAAAAGTGACAAGTAAAATGATAATAAGGCACCATTTTTTAAAGACTAAATTAGCAGAGTTTGAAATTGGTAGTAGAAAGTGATATTGGGGGACTTCCGGCCAAGATGGAGGCATAGGTGGATGCACTGTGCCTCCTTGCACAACAAAAATTAAGGACAACAAAGATTTAGAACCAAGAAAACAATCAGAGCTGACAGAAAATTGGACTGTGTGGAAGTTTGACAACCATTCATCCAGACCAGTAAGAAGAGCGGAGTCGCGGCAGGAAAAAGCAGAGGTTGGTGGACCTGGGCGCACAGGCAGTGGCTGGCAGACCCCAGGTGCACAGGCGGTGGCTAGTGGACCCCGGGTGCAGGGTGGCAATGGGTAGAACCAGAAAGGCTGTGCAAGGTGGCTGGCTAACCTGCGGTCTCACATTTGCGCACAGATAATCTAGGTGAAAATGGGGAGCAAGACAGACCTTACAGCCTAGGGCCCCAGTACTGGGAAATAAAACCTAAAAACACCTATTGAAAGCACTTGTCGGGGGTGAGGTGCCAGGAGAGACTCCCAGCCTCAGAGGAGCATTCATTGCAGAGACTCACAGGGTCTTAGAATGTACACAAGCCCACCCGCGTAGAAATCAGCACCAGAAGGGCCCAATTTGCTTGTGGGAAGCAGCAGAAGGGACTGAAATACGAGAGAGTAGAGCAAGCGTCATTGTTCCGTCTCAGACCCCTTCCCCCACGTACAACATCACAACCCAGCAACATGGGATACCCCTCCCGGGTGAACACCTAAGGCTCTGCCCCTCACTACATAACAGGTGCGTCAAGACCAAAAAAAAAAAAAAAAAAAAAAAAAAAAAAGGCCCAAACGAAAGAATAGATCAAAGCTCCAGAAAAAATACAACTAAGCGACAGAGAGATAGCCAACCTGTCAGATGCACAGTTCAAAACACTGGTGATCAGGATGCTCACAGAATTGGTTGAATTTGGTTGCAAATTACATGAACAAATGAAGGCTATGCTAAGTGAAATAAAGGAAAATGTACAGGGAATCAATTAGTGATGGGAAGGAAACTGGGACTCAAATCAACAGTGTGGACCAGAAGGAAGAAAGAAACATCCAATCAGAAAAGAATGAAGAAACAAGAATTCAAAAAAATGAGGAGAGGCTTAGGAACCTTCAGGACATCTTTAAACATTCTAACATCCGAATTATACGGGTACTAGAAAGAGATGAGGAAGAACAACAAATTGAAAACTTATTTGAACAGATAATGAAGGAAAACTTCCCCAATCTGGCAAAGGAAATAGACTTCCAGGAAGTCCAGGAAGCTCAGAGAGTCCCAAAGAAGTTGGACCCAAGGAGGAACACACCAAGGCACATCATAATTACATTACCCAAGATTGAAGATAAGGAGAGAATCTTAAAAGCAGCAAGGCAAAAGGAGAGAGTTACCTACAAAGGAGTTCCCATCAGACTGTCAGCTGATTTCTCCAAAGAGACCTTATAGGCAAGAAGGGGTGGAAAGAAGTATTCCAAGTCATGAAAGGCAAGGGCCTACATCCGAGATTGCTTTATCCAGCGAAGCTTTCATTTAGAATGGAAGGGAAGATAAAGTGCTTCTCAGATAAGGTCAAGTTAAAGGAGTTCATCATCACCAAGTCCTTATTATATGTAATGTTAAAGGGACTTACTTAAGAAAAAGAAGATAAAAAATATGTACAGTAAAGAGGCAGCAAACTCACAATTATTAACAACCACACCTAAAACAAAAACGAAAAGAAGCTAAGCAAACAACCAGAACAGGAACAGAACAGAAATGGAGATCACATGGAGGATTATCAACAGGGGAGTGGGAAGTGGAGAGAGGGGGAAAAGGTACAGAGAATAAGTAGCATAAATGGTAGGTAGAAAATAGACAGGGGAGGGCAAAAATAGTGTGGGAAGTGTAGAAGCTGAAGAACTTATGACACATGGACATGAACTAAACGGGGGGGATATGGTGGAAGGGGGTGTGCAGGGTGGAGGGGAAGGAAGGGGGGGAAATGGGACAACTGTAATAGCATAATCAATAAAATATATTATAAAAAAAGAAAGCTATCTATGAACAAGAAAGTGGGCTCTTATCAGCCATTGACTCTGCCAGGGCCATGACCTTGGACTTTTTAGCCTCCAGAACTATGAGAAATAAATTTCTGTTGTTTATAAAGTAAAAAAAAAAGTGGTATTGGTAGGGTATTGTACTATGGGGAGTTGTCAGATATCTCTAACAAGAAAATAAATTGTTAAAACATTTTCTGGAAGACACTTAGAAAATATATGTCAAAAACTGAAATTGTGTACCTTTTAAAGATATGTGTGCCCCAAACCAGAAAGTTCTGTTTTCAGAAAATAGAGACTAAGACAAAAATTCATGTGTAAAGATGTTTAATATGTCAATGAATAAAGCAGAGGTAAACAAAATGGCCATATATATATCTATATGCTTAATATCATACAGAACATAATTTGTGGAAGATAATGAAAAAATTCTCACACTATAATGTCAAATAAATGTGGCACAAAACAGTTATAAAATAGGATTTTATATATGCATATTAGAGTGACTGAAAGGAAATAATGGTTATCCCTGATTCGTATGGGTGATTTAAATTTTTTTGTTATATTTACTTTTGTTTTCCAAGTTCTTTTTTCTTTATTAAATATTTTACTGTTGTTCTATTACAGTTGTCCCAATTTTTATCCCTTTGCTCTCCTCCACCCAGCCCACACCCCTGCTCCCACAGTCAATCCCCACCCTGTTGTCCACGTCCAAGGGTCATTCATGCATGTTCCTTGACTAGTCCCTTCCCCTTCTTTCCACCCTTATCCCCCTCACCCTTCTCCTCTGGTCACTGTCAGTCTGTTCCTTGTTTTCAAGCCTCTGGTTCTATTTTGCTCATTTGTTTTGTTCATTAGGTTTCTCTTATAGGTGAGATCATATAGTATTTCTCTTTCACTGCTTGTCTTATTTCACTTAGTATAATGCTTTTCAGTTCCATCCATGATGTCCCAAAGGGTAGGAGCTGCTTCTTTCTTTCTGCTGCATAGTACTCCATTGTGTAATTTTTTTTGATCCACTCATTTACTGATGGCTACTTAGGCTGTTTTTAGTACTTGGCTATTGTAAACAGAGCTGCTATGAACATAGGAGTGTGTATATTCTTTTGAATTGGTGTTTTAGGATTCTTAGGGTGTAATCCCAGCAGTGGAATCACTAGATCAAAAGGCAGTTCCATTTTTAATTGTTTGAGGAAATTCCATACTGTTGTCCACAGTGGCTGCACCAGTCTGACTTCCCCCCAATAGTGTACTAGGGTTTCCTTTTCTTCACAACTTGCCAATACTTATTGTTAACTGATTTATTAATCATAGCCATTCTGACAGGTGTGAGGTGATATCTCATTGTGATTTTAATTTGCATCTCTTTGATGGCTAGTGATGCTGAGCCTCCTTTCATATGTTTATGGACCCTCTGCATGTCCTCCTTGGAGAATTGTCTATTCAGGTCCTTTGGCCATTTTTTAATGGGTTTGTTTGTCTTCCTGGTGTTGAGTTGCATGAGTTCTTTATATATTTTGGAGATCAAACCCTTGTCCAAGGTATCATTGGCAAATGTTTTCTAAGTTCTTTATAATGACAATATTATGCTATGAGAGAGACATTGTAGGTTACTCATTGAGAAATGGCTTAATGGTGCTAGTTCTGGCCCCATCACCTACTGTTCAAGCTTGGGCAAGTTGTTGAAGTTCTCTGTGTCTTATCTCTAAAAATGAGTTAATGAGTTTTCTCATCTGTAAAAATGAGATGATAATGCTACATTCACCAAGTAGGACTTTTATGAAGACAAATGATTTAATCATATGAACCTTCAGAACAGTTTCAGACAATTGGTAAGTAATGAGAGTGTTAGTTATTCTTAAATTTTTTATATTCAGAAAAGTATTTTAAATAATACAGTCTTCTCCTTCTTCAAACAATGGTGTGAATTAGAGTCCCAGAAATAAAGTAATTATACCAGGTCCTTGAAATTTCTGCTAATTTTTTTCCCAAAGCTTTTATAAGATGTTGTCATGCCAGAAATACATGGCCTTGCTGGCTTTGATAAATTCTTACTCAGTATTGTTATATTGTTAAAAAAAATAGCTGCGGTATTTATTAAGGAAAAATGGCTTATTTTTAAAATTTAATTCCTCTAATAACTTGTGAAGTTGATAATTTTTAAGGTTGCAATTGCTAAAGTTTTTCTTTTGTAAAATTACTTCTATCCTTAACCTACTTATTTATTGGTATCTTAGTGTTTTTCTTATTGATTTGTATAAACTCTTTATATGGTATAAATATTAATCATCTTTCTACCATAGCAACTCTGAATATTTTTTCCATTTGTTGACTTATTGACTTTTGGTTTGAGGTAAGGATGTTTAAATATTATATTGTGAAATCTAGCTTTGGCTTTGCAAATTTTTTATTGCTTTAAAATTGTATAACTTCAGGTGGGAAGATGTTTGACCTAATTCTGTATTGTTATCCCTAAAAATCTTTTTAATGATTTCTATAGGGAATGACACTTTTTTAATTTGGAAAGGTAACTTCTGCTGATCAGGAGGCACTACTGAGTTTACTCTGCTAACCAGGCTGTGAGGTTTTTTGAAATTCTAGATCACCAGGTGGAATCTCTGGGATGGCAGCCTGCTTCCTTGCCCATTCAAGGTACAAAATCATGGGTTCCTCTAGGCACATGTCCCCAGGGTAGGCAAGCTGACTGAGGTTACACTGACCTAGACTTTGCCAAAATAGGATAGAAGCCACTGGCATATCTCCTTCAGAGTGGCTTGACCAAATGGCATACAGCTGTCACATGTGACACTTCTGTTGTCCTGTGGAAAATAGATGAGCCAGCTATTTCTGGTAAAAGCCTACTGATAAGAGGTCAAGTCAGCCTATACGGACATACCTCAAGTTTTTTAGAGAAGCCCACACTGTAATACTGAATAGCCAAGTCCTGAGTGCAGGTCAAGCTAAACAACTCTGACACTGAAGCCAGGTGATCTGGATTTGAAACTCAAAGTGGCCCACTGATGTTTTAGTGTGGACTTACGTCAGTTTGTGTTTGGGTTCCTCCGTTTCACCATTTGTTGTCTCCATGCTTCTTCCTCTAGTTGTCATTGCCTTCTAGAAATGTTCAGAATTTCCTCTGTTAAGTGATAGTGATAGAAAGCAATCATTGACAAAATACAAAATCATCTACAACAGCAAAAAATCACTTGCTTCATCACTGTCTAAATAGGTGGCCACTCACCCAGACATTTTAATACAAATGAAGACACTTTCACTGAATGCTGACCCTGCACCCGGCTTCATAATGGGGTGCTTTATCTGTGTTATTTTCTAGCAGTTGTTCAGTAAATGGTATGAGCAAACTTGATCTTTTCTTAGGCATTTTATCAACACATTACCAAAAATAAATGTCTAGAAAATGTGTGTTCAAATATTCTCCCCTGACACACTCATGAGTCTCTCTGATGGGTCTATTGTAGGATGAGTTTGACATTCAGACCATCAGAAGTGAATGGAAGCTGACAACATGCTTTAACCTAAATTGTAAAGACTCTTGTGTGGCTATTCAAATCAAAACCAGAGTTTATATAACCACCTAGCATGGTTTCTGGTTATGTAAAACATGACTGAATATCTGAATCCTGGATCAAAAGCTTCCTCCACATGAATGGTTTAGTTACGGGGGAAAAGCCCAAGACTGAACTGTGCCAATGAAGGCATGGATCATTTCACATTTTGCTTTGTGAAAGAGCACAAAGTAAAGACAAATGAGGAATATGCATGGGGCACATCAGAACATCAGGTCAGTGGAAAAAATAAGCCTGGAAAATGTGGGGGAGAGAAGCAAATGACTCAAACAAAAGTCATGAGGACCTGGCCAGATTCCAAGAGAAGTTGGACAATAGAGAAAGAGAGATGCTTGACTTGGGGACAAATAACTACAGAGCTGTAAGTTTAGTTCCTCATGTGTGTGTTGAACATTTACTAGGAGCTGGGCACCTTCTAGGTCCAAAGTGCTGGGTGTCAGGACAGTATAAAGAAATATGTGTTCCCATTTTTGACTCCAAATTACTTAGAAAGGTTTGAAAATATGAAGACTTAACAGGGCATAAGGAAACAAAGAGAGAGCCTAGTTAAATATCATAATGTCAAACTTGTAGGGGAGTGAATGTAAATATGGGCTCTTAGGGATAGAAGAGGTAAATGCTCACTGTGAACCTTATGGGGACCATTTGGGCAGAGGGAAAAATCAGGGTGTCTCAGGTAAGAGTAGATCCTATGCAAAGTTTGAAGGGTTGGACAAGCACTGCAAGTGTGAGTGCATTACCAGGAGGAGACCTGCCTAGCAGGGGTGGAGGTTGTGTATTACGGCCAGATTAAGGAAGATGTTGTGTGATAAATGAATTGGAAACAAAAAGTTACAGTTGTAGTGACACTTGATATTTTATAAGAAGACAGTGTTGAGTGACAAAAACTGAAGAGGAGTGGCATAAAAACAGGTGCTTGTGGTAGCAAGTCAGTGAACACTGAAAATACATTATGTAATCAGAAGAAAATCATTAACTTCTATGGGTCTCAGCATTTTCACTTGTAAAATGGGAATGATAAATTATATAATTTATATAACAGGGTTGTTAAAACAATAAAAGTGGGATAATATTTAAATGTACTTATAAACTTTAATGAAAACGTAAGTTATGAGGGTAGTGCTGTGGAGAATATAAAAGCATAGACTTTGAAGTCAGAGAACCCTGAGCAAAAATTCTGGGTCCTCTACTTACTTTTTGCCCTTGAGAAAATTATTTAACTCTCTTAAGCCTCAGTTTTATCACTTAAACATTGGAGAGAACAGTATCTGTCTGCAGGGCAGCAGTGGCAGGGGTGCCCACCCCATAGCCTGTGGGCTGCAACACGGCTTAGGATGGCTATTAATGCAGCCCAACACAAAACTGTGAATTTACTTAAAACATTATGAGATTTTTTTTGTGATTATGTATTTCAATGTGTTTAATGAGTGGCCTAAAACAACTCGTTTCTCAGCGTGGCCCAGAGACACCAAAAGATTGGACACCCCTGGATTAGAGAAAAACATATGAAGTGCGTAGCGTAAAATGAGCCTTAAAGGAGGTAACTGTATAATTATGTCCTTGATTGAGGGAGGTAGATTGTTATTAAGGAAGATTCATCTACTGGCTTTGGATGAAGAGGAATTGAACAGAGTTTAGATAAACTGTTTTAGATGGTCACATGAGTGGAGAGTGGGACAGGCTCATATGTATCCCTTCAACAACTGGATCGAGGGGAGACCACAGAACAGATGACTCCAGAATTTCTATGTGAGGGGCATAGGATGGCAACTGAATTACAAAAGGGAGAGTGAAATTGAGGGCAAGTCTTGAGTCACTTTCAAGCGGAAATCGTGTACAGCAAGCAGGTTCTTGAATAATGTTTCATTCCACTTAGTTTCTTCATAATGTTGATGACATGCCTTAGGAACTTAAAATGGGAACATATTAATTAGCCTACAGTAAAATTTGGTTTCATTATAAGTCATTTTTCTTAAAAGTTGTAGAACTTATGATGATGTTAAGTGAGGCCATACTGTATGTTTATTTAGAGGAGGCTTGGGAAGCTTACAGTAATGCTAAATCCTCCCAAAGATATTTGTGGTCCTGACACACAACCAGAGCGGAACTGTGCAAATAACATCAAGGCCTCTCACTTAGTGGGAATATACTGTGTTCTAGTATCAAAGTAAAATGCGTATATGGTAACAATCCAAATGGTACCTAAGCTCAAGATGCTCAGTGCAGCACCCCTTTGTGCTCTTCCTTTCGTTTTCCCTGATACGATCAATGAAATGGTATGGTTCTGTTTTCCCATGGATAGTTTTTTTGAAAATTTTCTCAGTTAGATCTTCTGGATTACTTTACTAGTATCTTATCTTATTACTCGCACATTCTGTGAGGGTTCTTCAATATTGTTTTTGGAATCCTTAAATTTCTTTTCAATCTATGCAATTATACTTTTAATCTTCCCAAATATATTTCTTCTTCTCTGATTGTTCCTTTTTCACAGCTTCTTATCATTATTTTCTAGATACAATAGCTTCTTAGATCTCTTTTTATAATAATTGGATTAACAAAAGAGTCTCTTCAGCCTTGGGAATTTTCTGCTTCCTCTGGGTTATTTTGCTTTCTTCGTGGTCTTTTTTGAACTGCTGTATACTCTTTTTTAGATCGGTGGTCCTTGGTAGCATGTTTCCCTTTAAGAAAAGAGCTTTAAATGTTAGTTTGGGTTTTCCCACTGGGGTGTGCGTGTGGGTGCGTGCGTGCGTGTGCGTGTGTGTGTGTGTGTATGTGCAGGCTTCCCACTGGGAAATTGTCCTCCTTCATTTTGTGGGAAGGGCCTCAATCAGGGGCTCCAGCCAGTCCTCGTGGTGGAAGCACTTGCTTTCCTCAAGTAATTTGTTCAGAAGCTTTGCAGAAGTATTGAAGATATTTTACCCTGAGGATAGAGTGGGAAGAGGTGGGGAGGATGGGAATTTGGACTGCGGTGTGTATGGGGTTTAGAGATATCCTATTAATCTCCTACTTCACACTCTCATGTGGGTACAATCTGCTGACTCTGAGCGCAGAGTCCTCTTTGAAGTTTGCACCCATGGGGCAGATTGCATCCTCCCTTCTTTTCTCCCTTAAAGGAGGTGGCTGCCTGCACCTCTTTCGTTTGTCTGCCTGCTTGCATCCACATTCCAGTTTCCATGAATTGGTTGAAATTGCTTTTTTTTTGGTCATTGTTCTCCTAGTCACATTTATGTGGGTTCACTTTTGTACTTCTGTACTTTTCTTTAGGGGGACCTTGAGTGGGACCCCAGGTAAATTCATTTGCATGGTCTGCATTTATATTTTTATAAAAGTATATACTTGATATACAATATTATATTAGTTTCAAAGGTACAACATGGTGATTTGACATTTATATGCCTTGCAATGTGATCACTGAGGCAGGTCTAATAACTATCCGTCACTGTGCAGAATTATTAAGATATCATTGAGTACAGTCCTTATGCTGTACATTACATACAGACCGGTGACTTACTTATTTTATTAGTAGAAGTTTGTACTTCTTATTCTCCTTCACATTTTTTACCCATTCCTCTACCCCATTTCCTCTGGCAAATATCAGTATGTTCTCTGTATCTGTGATTCTGTTTTTGTTTTGTTTTATTTGTTCATTTTTTGTTTTTTAGATTCTACATATATGTGCAATCATGCAGTGTTTGTTTTTATCTCTGATTTATTTTACTTAGCACAGTACCCTTTAAGTCCATCTATATTGTCACAAATGGCAAGATTTTATTCTTTTTATTGCTGAGTAATATTCTATTATCTATCTCTCTATATATAAGTAGATAAATAGGCTGCTTTCATTTCTTGATAATTATGAATAATGCTGCAATGAACATAGGGGTGCATACATCATTTTGAATTAGTGACTACGTGATCTGTATTTTGAACTGAGAGTGCTACAGGAAATATTTTACATCCCAAACTGCAACTGTGCAAAGCAGGTGTACCTTTTCCCCCCACAGATGAAGACATACAAGGGTCAATATAATTAAGTGACTGATTCTAAGGTTATATAGCTAGCAAATGGCTAAGCTGATATTCAAACTGGTTACAGTACTTCTAAATATTCTTGTCTCTCCCTAAAGAGAGATTTGAGGAAATCTCAAAATGTATAAGAGGGAGTTGCTCTTTCATCGAGGCTATTGGAAGGTAGGTCTATGTCATGAGAGAGAAGATGGGGGAATATGTGGGTGGGCTGTACAGTCAAAAGTCCTAAGTTTCAGTCCTTACTTTTCTGCTAACTATATGGCCTTTGGCCTTCTTTATCTAAGAAAACGAGAGGTTTGACAATCTTGGTTTTAATATTTTTTTCACACAGAACATTCTAGAAATCTCTTGAGCTTCGTTACAGATATTGAGATTTCCTAATTGTTGGTTTCCAAGAAAAGCGGAATCATCTCCTTTGAAAAGTCAAGATGAAACAGCAAGAAACTTACAGGAAAGGAGAAGAAACTCTATGTCTTTGTAACTAAAGGCATTTACTAGGTACCTACATGTGCAATGTACCCTGTATTTTAGGATTGCACCTTTTCTTCAGTGGGTGCAGCAATAGATTTCCCATGAAATTAATGAAATTTAAACTTCATGATTTCTAATTTGCACAGGCCGATTCCAACATTTTATTTTTCATTTTGTATTCTGAAAGAGGGACCCCCAAATGGTATAAACATCAAGGCCTAAAAAACCTGGTTCTTCCTACAGTTGGCAGGAGGGTGGTATAGTAGGGATGAAAAGAGATGATCAGCTTCCTTGTGGTGTGGCAGCCTCATAAAACATGAAACAAAAGGAAACAGGGATCTGACAGTTACCTGGTGAGTGCTTTTCATGGTGATAGCCAAGTCAGGTCATTCAGATGCAATGCCCAGTTCGTTCTTGATTGATCTCTGAGGCCCAGTTCCCTATTGTAATGGCTGACTGTACTTCCCTTTCTATAGATCAGGTTTTTGTTGAGGCCGGTAGGCTGCCCACACTAGGGCAAAACTGGGAGGTGTTCACAAGGAACTTCTCTCTTCTTTATTTCTGGGGAATGTGGTGAAATCTGAGGATCAAGCAGAAGCATTTAAGTTGGAAATGTAAAGTGGAAATTTTCTGCACTGGTTGATCTTGGCCCCCTGGAAGTAGCTTAGCTGCAGTGTGGTAGGGTATTTTTTCTTAGTAGACTACAGGATTCAAAACTACCTTCCATGCATCAGATTTTCTAAAGATATCCTTGCTTACAGTGAGGCTGATAGAAAAAATTTCACTCAAGAAATTCCAGTCATTTGAAAAAGAAATTCTCAGAGAATTTGCTAGAAAACTGGAAAGGGCGCCAAATATATCAACATATGCATGAGAGTCTGCAAAGTCATCAGGCTCCCTGTCTGATGGAGACAACGACACCGAAGACCAATATGGAAGTGAAGGGAGGAGGCTTTGTTTACAAAGCCACCTGAACACAGTTCTTTTTTAGCTTTCCCTTAGATAAATCACCCAAGCTAAAGTCAAATATTAAGATTCCGAGACAATGTTTTTTTTTCTTCTCTTTTTAAAAAAATATATTTTATTATGCTATTACAGTTTTCCCAATTTCCCCCCTATATCCCTCCTCCTCCCTGCCCCGCCCAACCCTCCAGCATTCCACCTCCCTTAGTTCATGTCCATGGGTTGTACATGTAAGTTCTTTGAGTCCTCTGTTTCCTATACCATTTTTATCTCTCCCCATCTATTTTATGCCTACTAATTATGCTTCTTCTTCTCTGTATCTTTCTCCCTCATTCCTCCCTTCCCCCTCCCCACTGAACTCCCTCTGTGTGATGTCTATTTCTCTGATTCTGTTCCTGTTCTAGCTGCTTGCTTAGTTATTCTTTTCATTGTTTTTCTTCTCTTTTAGGTTCGTTTGTTAATAGTTGTAAGTTTGTTGTCATTTTATTGTTCATATTTTTTATCTTCTTTTTCTTAGATAAGTCCCTTTAACATTTCATATAGCAAGAGCTTGGTGATGATGAACTCCTTGAACTTGATCTTATCTGGGAAGCACTTTATCTGCCCTTCCATTCTAAATGATATCTTTGCTGGATAGAGTAATCTTGGATGTAGGTCCTTGCCTTTCATGACTTTAAATACTTCTTTCCAGCCCCTTCTTGTCTGCAAGGTTTCTATGAGAAATCAGCTCATTGTGTAATGGGCACTCCTTTGTAGGTAACTGTCTCCTTTTCTCTTGATGCTCTTAGGATTTTCTCTTTGTCTTTAATCTTGGGTAACTTAATGATGATGTGCCTTGGGTCCAACTTCTTTGGGACTCTCTGGGCTTCCTGGACTTCCTGGTAGTCTATTTCCTTCACCAGATTGGGGAAGTTTTCCTTCATTATTTGTTCAAATAAGTTTTCAATTTCTTGCTGTTGTTCTCCTTCTGGCACCCCTATAATTCAGATATTGGAATATTTCAGGTTGTCCCAGAGAGTTGTAAGACTCTCTTCACTTTTTTGAATTCTTGTTTTTTCATTCTGTTGCGGTTGAATGTTTATTTTTTCCTTTTGTTCCAAATTGTTGCTTTGAGTCCTGGTTTCCTTCCTGTTACTGTTGTTTCCCTGAATATCTTGCTTTATTTCATCTTGGGTATCTTTCATTCATTTTGCCATTTTTCGACGAAGCTCAATCAGTTCTGTGAGTGTTTTGATTACCAGGGCTTTAAATTCTCCATCAGACAGGTTGGTGATCTCTTCCTCAGTTCTCTTTCTGAGGTTTTGCTCTGTTCTTTCGTTTGGGCCATATTTCTTTGTCTCAGCCCACCTGATGAGTTGTAAGGGGGTGGGGCCTTAGGTATTCACCTGGGCAGGGCAATCCTCTTTGCTGCCTGTGTGGGAGGGGTGAGAGAGGGAACAACGCAGCTGCCTGCTCTGCTCTAGTGCACTTTCCAAAGGACTCTCTTTTGAGACTGAGAGTTTCTCCCACAAGGCAACCCCTGCCTAGTCCACAGCCCGCTCTGAGTCTGTTTCACCTTCAGGTAGCCTTGCCTCCTCGGTCCGCCACCGCCTCGCCTTGACTTTTCTGAGCCGCCTGTCCCTCGTGGTGTGCCACCTCGCTGAGGTTTTTCTGAGCTGGCTGGGCCCTCATGGTTCACCGCCTAGCTGTGATTTTTCTCAGCTGGCCCACCTGCATGGACTCCCTTCAGGTTCTTACCATTCTGGTTGTTCTGGTTGATTTTTTCTTTGGTTCCTCGGTTGTCGGAGTTCCATGTAGTTTGATTTTCTGGTGCTTCTGATTGTTTATTGATTTTAGCCAGGTTGTTATCCTCCTTTTGGTTGTACAAGGAAGCAGAGGGCTTCTATCTACGCCTCCATCTTGGCCAGAACTGATCTACTGATTGAGACAATGTTTCAAGGGCATTTTTACATGCAAGTCATTCACAATCACATGTGAGAGTGGCCACCATTGCCAGTGCCATGGCTAGGAATCCTTTGGCTCTGAGTGTCAGAAAACTGAACTCAAATGAGCTTATATATAAAGGTAATTTATTGGCTCACAGAATTAAGAGATAAGGGCACCAGACCCAGGTTTTTTGGTTTTTGTTTTTGTTTTCTCAGCTCAAAGAATGAAATTAAGATGGGCTTTCCTATTTTATGTCCATGTTTTTCACGTGTTTGGCTGTTAATAGTGGCTGGATGGCTATAGTTGTACCAGCCCAAATTTTTTCACTAAGATAATGAGTTTAGAAGATGCTACTGAGACAACTTAGAAAATATTTTGTATTAAAAAGTGTTTCAGTTAGGACTCTACATGGTGAAAGTCAGAGAAAACTCAAATCAAAGTAGCCTCAGCAGAAAGAGAATGTATTAGCTCACATAAATGGAAGCTCATGGAGGATTTGACTTCAGATGCAGCTTGCTTTAGAGGTAAACAAATATCTAGAAGATTCCTTCTTTGGCTGTGCTTTCTGTGCCAGCTGTTTGCATTGTCAAGCTACTTTCACAGAAAAGAAGGCCATGGCAACCTATGCCTCAGGTCCTCGCACTGTCAAGTCTAGAGGAAGAGGGAAAACTTTCTTTCCCCTGGGTTCATGTTATCCTTGGGTAAATCACTGTGCCAAGTGCATGGCCTGTCTTGACTGGAGTAAGCCTTTCATGGTCTGAGCCCATATCTGGAGACAATGCCTCCCAAACCATCCAGTTGAAAATGGGGCTCTGTAACTAGAAGTAGAGGCATGGATATTGGGCACAAACAGCAGATACCTGCTATACAGCAAATGCCCATGATAAGGGCTATGTTTTATGAGTGACCAGAATATTAGCAGGGGAGTGTGGGAGCCAAAGAGAAATGTATTAGTCAGGATTCTCCAGAGAAACAAAACCAATAGAAGATAGATACCTTCTAGAATGAGATTTATTATAAAGCATTGACTTACATAATTAAGGAAGATGATAGGTGCTAGAAGACCCAGGAAATCTGGTGGTATAAATTCCATCCAGATCTGAAGGCCCGAGAACCAGGAGAGCCGGTAGTCTAAGTCCAAGGCCAAGAGAAGACTGATGTCTCAGCTCAAGTGGTCAATCAGAGAAAGAGAATGCAACCTTTTTTTGTCTTTTGTTCCATTTGGGCCCTCAGTTAGTTGAATGAGGCCCACTTACATTGGGGAGGACCATCTGCTTTACTCAGTTCACCAATTCAATTCTTCTGGAAACACTCTCACAGACACATCCAGAAATAGTATTTAACCAGATATCAGGGCATTCATGCCCAGTGAAGTTAATGCATACAATTAACTATCACATAGGGGAAGGGAAAGAGGAAGAAAATGAACATTTGTAAAGTGCTTCCTGTCAATGATGTGTCAGGCAATTTTCTATCTTCCCAATGACCCTACTAACATGAAGAATCATCATATTCAGAAGCATGTAGTCAGGAGTGATGGAGATGGCTTTCAAACTCAAGACTGCCTATTCCAAAGCCCAACAGCAAATGATGCTTTGCTAGCATAAGATCACGAAATCCTTGATCTGAATTACACAATCAGAGATGTATAATAGGTACATGGGGCTAGTGGTTCTCAAAGTGAGCCTTTCAGAGCATCTGCTTGGTCCTCTCTTTTCCAGCTGAAAGGCAGATTTTCTTCAGACATCTCAACTAAAACAGTACCATCACAACAGATGGAATGCAGAGTAGATCTAAGAATCCAGCTGTTTCTATTAAGCCAGATATTAAATAGATATGCAAATATGTAAAGCAATGATGCTCTTCTTAGTCAATTTTCTTTGGCTTTGGAAAACAGTTATTTTTCTATAAGTTATGATATATGTTAATATGATTATAGTTATTTTAAGTGACTTAATACATAAAAATTAAAACATTTTAATTTCTTATATAGTAAATATTGATAGGTATAAACTCAGTTAAAAAAATGTTTGAGTGCTCCTGCCTATACAGGTTGCAGGTTTCAAGAAGTAATCCTCAGTAGAGATCACCAGGCATGTGACCTTATCCTTGAGTTCTCCTGCCACAGCTTTGCTTTGCAAACAATTGGACATTGTCTTTTAAAAATAGGTGGATTTATTTCCCAAGGTAATGTTAACCTGGAGAACTAGAGCATGATTTTTAAAAAGTTGAGGTATAATTGATGTATAACATGATAGTTTCAGGTGCACACTATGATGATTCAGTGTTTGTATACACTGTGAAATGATCACCACAGTAAGTCTAGTAAACATCTATCACCACACATAGTTCCAAAATTTTTTTTCTTGTGATGAGAGTTTTTATGATCTACTGTCTTAGCATTCTCAAATTAGTGCATGCATTCTTGATAGCCCTTTATTAGTCATTAGGTTCAAACCACTTTTCCAGCCAACTTTTTGGGACAAAAGTGCTTGATTTACGCTTTGGAAATGGAGTTGCTGAGATATGGACTTGGCCAAGTAGACTGAGAACATCATGTGCCCAGCGGAACAGTGTGATCACAGCAGGAAATGTGATGTGGAATATACTTTTTCAGTGAATAAAGGACAGGGTAGTATTAATGTCCATGGTAAAACAGATGGTTAAAACACAGTGTGCCTGCAAAAAATTTTTTTAACTTCACCTTTATTCTCTGTTCTACTCACCCTTTGCCTGAAAGAGTCACAGAGACTATAAAAGCAAGTCCCAAGAAAGAATAGGAAGCTGAAGCAGGAAGTCCACAAATTAGATACTAGTTTCTTGAATAACCAAGAACTGTGAGTATTTCTAGACCTAAAAAACTGACAGATGCTTAAACTGTTTTATGAAAGCTCTATATAATGGTTGAAGCTCTTTTAAGTTTCTTAACAATCGGGAGTATTATTTCCAGCTTAGACAGTTAGTAATTTAAAATTGTTAAGAATGGCTTAGACTTCAAAGCAAATTCCAGATTGTTTAATTAGTCATGCAAAGTGCTGGATGTTACTCATCATACAAAAAGCAGAACTATTTATTAGCTTCAAACTAAATTAAGCCTCTTCACTTTTTCACAAAAAGGCAAAAGTCCATTTGATTTTTAAGTTTGCATCTGTGGCAGATCACACATACAAGTTTTTGGAATTCTGGACAACAATTCCAAACTTTAAATTTAAGAAGCCAAATCTCAGTAGGGTTTGTTGTGAAAGGTCTACGGAGGCTGCAGCTAGGAGCTGGTCTCAAGGCCCTGGGGATCTTGACAGAAGATTATTCCAATTGAAAGTGAGGCTCAGGGAATGGGACCTCTATACTTAGGTCTCCCGGTAAAAAGTAGCCAGAAGGATCTGGGAAGGAATTGACTAAGGCCTGGAGGAAGCAGAGTGACTTGAAATCCACAGTGCAACACACACTATAATAGAAATGAGATATATTTTAGGGAAAATTTGTACTCAGTGAAAAGAATTCAGGGACAGTAGCTGATTATATTGCAGTGCAGTTGGCATTTCTTCATTGTCCTAAGAATTTAGTGCTCATTTAAAATTCAATTCGGCACATTTTATTGAGTATTACTGTTTTCACAAATCTGTCTTAGGTGTAATGTGGGAAACAAAATGTGAGTGCCATGGGCCTGTCCTTTAAGAAATCTACAATCCAGACAGACAATAAAACATATGTGAATATTTACCATCTAGTACATAGTGTGACAAATACTAAAAAGCACTAAGCATTTTGTGATTATGGAAAGAGGAATGTTTTATACCACTTAAGAGATCAGGGGAAGTTTTTATAGGGTGGATAGTATTTGAAATGGATTTTACAAATAGGAGAAGATGGGTGGAATTGCCTTCCTGATGAATAGAGCAGTTTAACAGGGTCAGTGGCCTATGTATAGTGTTTGGAGTTCATTCATGATATTGTTGGGCACTTCATATACTTAGAGAGTGCCTGTCATTACCCTGGGCTCAGTAAAAAGGGGACTGCCCCACTTATGATGATGGGCAGCCCTAGACAGGTGTGTGTTGTGACATGTGACCCTGATCCTACTGGACAGGCTGATTGGACTAGAGAGGGGGCAGCCAATCCGAAAGCAGTCAATTCATAGCTGGCCTGCGTCCTATTCTGCAAAGCTCTGCACAAACAGGGAAAGGCCAGCTTGATTAGGGTCTCAGTCCTTGGAAATTACACTGTGATTAAAAACTCTGACAGTTAGGTCTTGGAAGTGAAGCTGAAAATGTGTTCAACAGGAGTAACCATGAGGTAAAGAAGGGCATTATGAGTAAGGAACATTATAAATTGAAAGGACAAAGAAGCAGAAACTGGAGTGTAAGAAAAAATGTAAATAATTGAGGGCAGGGAAGCCAGATGGTACCAGCAATAGAAATGCAGCATAAAACCATACCACGTCATTTGCAGGAAACTACAGGAAACTTTAATCTTCCTGGTGCATGAAGCTGAGATCCAGAGCTACTTTCTAGCTCCAGTCTGCATGGTTTGATGGGGCCGTGTGGTTCCTATTCTTTGATTTCCATGGGATATTTTCCTGTTATGTTGTATCACAAATTCATACCTTAAAACTCAGTTATGTGTGTTGGCATGAACAAGCTCTCCAAACAGCCTGACTAAGCCATCTTATGTGGCTGAAGCAGAGGGACACAAAGGGTGTGGAGAGTGGTGGAAACTAAGGTTGGTGGCACTTTGCGGAGGTCAAGGGATTCTGTCTATATAGTACTCTTAGTGCTTTTGCTTGTTTCCCTGCTGGGCATTTTGGACTCAGAGGTTCATATGACAAAATCCCCAATTTCAAGGTAGAAAAAATATAGACACAAATAGTTATTATCAAAAATTAACATATTAAATAGTGGATCTAGCAAAGATGTGTTAATCCTGTGTTGAGAGGGAAGGGCTTCACAGAGATGACAACACTAAGGACTTTAAATATTCTGATTCCATGAAAAGGTTTTGAGCAGGAAAATAAAATGATTAGGTAAATGCTACAGAAATGTGACTTTGATCTAAGAATAATTGGATGAAGGAGAGGCTGTTATCAGTGCAATTAGTTTCAACAGTTGGGAGGATAATTCAGTTGTAAATGAGGCAGGTGAGGGTGTCTTGAAATGGGACAAAAGAAGGAGGTAATAGACCTAAAATTGACTTCAAATCTAGAATTAACTCAACTTGATGGCTGATTCAGTGTAGTAGGGGCTTAAAGCGGTGTGTGTGTGTGTGTGTGTGTGTGTGTGTGTGTGTGTGTGTGTGAGGTAAAGTGACTTCCAGCTCAGGCAATGTGATATATGTTGATGATATTTATAACTGAATGAGGGAGTACAAGAGGAAGATCCAGTTGACATGGGAAGATAATAACTTTCCTTTGCATATGGCAAGTTTGAGGTACAGGGAGGACAACTAAGTAGAGCAGGCAGCTGAAAATGTAGTACAGAGTTTGGTAGATTGAAGGGTCATCTATCTAGAGTTGTGACTAGAATGGTGAGAGAGGAAGCTACCGCACACAGAGCAAAGGGGAGGGCAGGTACCTTCAATGGAGGAATGCCAATGTGATTTCTAACTACTTATGGGCTCATGATGTTGACATATTTGTTTCTTTATTTGAATTATTGTGTATTTTATCAAAATATAAAATAGTCTCCTTCCATTTTTGTGGCACATTAACACACTTTAAAAAATAACACTAAAGGAAAAATCTAAAATTGAGGTGAACTGAACTATACTATCTTTAGATGCTCCACAAATAGATTGATAACATAAAAACAAAAGGCCAGAGTGAGAGGCAACAAACATTTACTTGAGATCCAAAGAATAGCTATTCAGGGAACACTGATTCAGGCAGAAACCCAAATTTGTAGTGTTCCGATTGGAAAGTAAGGCAATGGTGTTTATGAGAACGGGAAAGGGAATAATTACATCACTAGAAGGAAGGCATTTCTACAGGGGCAGATAAGCTAACGTAATGATGCTGATTCTAAACAATGATTTTAGTTTTCAGTCAGGCATTCATCAGTCTGGTGGTAGTCATAACATCTGTTTTCTTGTTAACTTTGCAAAGAACTCTTTGGGACATAACACCGCTTTAGGCCCAGCCCAAATGTTACTTTGCCGTTTTAACATTCCAAGGGTTTGAGGCATGAGACCTGCGAGGCAGTTCCTCTGGGACAGCAGCTTGGACCCTGTTTTTAAGTGGCTCCATTCATATTATGTTTTATAAGCTCTACTATAAGTTTGTTTTTAAAATCTGTTATCTTGCCATTAGGCATCAAAAATACATGTCATGCTAAGCTCTTTCCAATTAGCCAAGAGACCACAGGACTCCTTTATTGTTGAAACTGCTGCCCGCACCCAACTCATTGGAGTGACAGGCCTGACTATTTGCACTTCTCATGACAGGGAGAGGAGAAGGAATGAACTGTAAGGAAACCAGAGTTCTCTTTACATTGGGTGATGGTATTCTCCAATCTTGGAATTCTGAGTATAAGTAGAATTACTAGAAAACTGAAATTTACTTATCATTAGGGCACAATATGCCTTGCATTTGGTGGATAATTCATAAAAATTGCTAGAAGAGCTCCAAGCTCTTTAATATCTTGGGGTTTCCTTTCAGATGTGTCTTTGAAATTCCCCACAAAAGACAGCTAGATGCAAATGATGGAGGGATGGTAGGAATGGGATTCTTTATTTTATTTTATACATGTGTATATATATAATTTTATTTTTCAGTTACAGATTACTTTTGACATTCTGTATTAGTTACAGCATAATAGTTAGAAAATCATGTGCTTTACAGAGTGGTCCCCATGATGTTCCCAATATGCACTTGGCCCCATACATAGTTATTATGATATTATTGACTACATTCTCTATAATTTACATCTCTGTGACTTTCTGTAACTACCAATTTGTACTTCTTAATCCCTTTACCTTTTTCACTCAGCCCCCTACTTCTCACCCCTCTGACAGCTGTCATTTTGTTCTCTGTATCTATGAGTCTATTTCTCTTTTGTTTGGTTTTTATTTTGTTCTTTAGATTCCACATAAATGAAATAGATTTCACATAAATGAAATAATGTGGCATGTCTTTCTCTGTCTGACTTATTTCGCTTAGCAAAATACCCTCTGGGTCTATCCTTGCTATTGCAAAATCTAAAATTTCACTTTTTTTTATGGCTGAGTAGTATGGTATTTCATTGTATATGTACTAAAGCTTGCTTGCTTATTGATTGATTGATTGATTGATTGCCACAGCTGTTTTTAGTGGGGTGGAATTCTTGTATATACATATACATGTATGTATAATTTTAAAAATTACAGTTAACAGTCAATATAATTTTGTATTAGTTTCAGGTAAACAGCATAGTGGTTAGACAGTCATACATTTTACAAAGTATTTCCCTGATATTTCCTTATATAGTAATTACAATAGTATTGACTATATTCCCTATGCTTCACTTTATATCCCCATGACTATTTTGTAACTACCCAATTTATATTTCTCAGTCACTTTACCTTTCCCTCTAGTCCTCTAAACCTCCTTACCCTTGTCTGGTAACCATCAGTCTGTTCTTTGTATGTATGAATCTGTATCTGTTTTGTTTGTTCATTTAAATTGCTCCTTAGATTTCACATGAAAGTGAAATCATATGGTATTTATCTTTCTTTGACTGATTGATTTCACTTAGCATAATACCCTCTAGGTCCTTCCATGCTGTCACAAACGGTAACATTTTTGTTCTTTTTTATGGCTGAGTCATATTCCATTGTATATATGTACCACTTTTTTTTTTTTTTAACCACTTGTCTATTATGGGCACTTGGATTGCTTCCATATCTTGGCTATTATAAATAATGCTGCAGTGAACATAGGGATGCATATATGCTTTTGAATTAGTGTTTTGCATCTTTGGATATATACTCAGAAGTGGAATCACTGAGTCATTAGTCAGTTCCATTTTCAATTTTTGGAGGACCCTCCATACTGTTTTCCACAGTGGCTGCACCAGTTTGCATTCTCACCGACAGTGCCCTGGTTTCCCTTTTCTCCACAGCCTCCCCGACACTTGTTTGTCAATTTATTGATGATAGCCATTCTGACTGCGTGAAGTGGTATCTTATTGTGTTTTTTTAAAAGTAATTTTTATTCATTATGCTCTTACAGTTTTCCCAATTTCCCCCCCATATCCCCCTTCTACCCTGTCCCCCCAACCCTCCAGCATTTCCCCCTACCCCTTAGTTCATGTCCATGGGTTGTACATGTAAGTTCTTTGAGTCCTCTATGCCATTTTTAATCTTTCCCTGTGTATTTTATGCCTACTAATTATGCTTCTTCTTCCCTGTACCTTCCCCCCATTCCTCCCTTTCCCCTCCCCACTGAACTCCTTCTGTGTGATGTCCATTTCTCTCATTCTGTTCCTTTTTTAGCTGTTTGCTTAGTTTTTGTTTCAGTTGTTTTTCTTCTCTTTTAGGTTCATTTGTTAATAATTGTAAGTTTGTTGTCATTTTATTTATATTTTTTATCTTCTTTTTCTTAGATAAGTCCCTTTAACATTTCATATAGTAAGGGCTTGGTGATGATGAACTCCTTGAACTTGATTTTATCTGGGAAGCACTTTATCTGCCCTTCCATTCTAAATGATATCTTTGCTGGATAGAGTAATTTTGAATGTAGGTCCTTGCCTTTCATGACTTTAAATACTTCTTTCCAGCACCTTCTTGCCTGTAAGGTTTCTTATGAGAAATTAGCTAATAGCCTTATGGGAATTCCTTTGTAGGTAACTGTCTCCTTTCCTCTTGCTGCTGTTAGGATATTCTCTTTGTCTTTCTTTAATCTTGGGTAACTTAATGATGATGTGCCTTGGTGTGTTCCTCTTTGGGTCCAAATTCTTTGGGACTCTCTGGGCTTCCTGGACTTCCTGGAAGTCTATTTCCTTCACCTGATTGGGGAAGTTTTCCTTCATTATTTGTTCAAATAAGTTTTCAATTTCTTGCTGTTGTTCTCCTTCTGGCATGCCTATAATTCAGATATTGGAACATTTCAGGTTGCCCCACAGAGTCCTCAGCTTCTCTTCAGTTTTTTGGATTCTTGTTTCTTCATTCTGATCCAGTTGGATGTTTATTTCTTCCTTTTGTTCCAAATTGTTGTTTTGAGTCCTGGTTTCCTTCCTGTTACTGTTGTTTCCCTGAATATTTTGCTTTATTTCATTTTGGGTATCTTTCACTTGTTCTTTCATTTTTCGACCAAGTTCAATCAGTTCTGTGAGCATTGTGATTACCAGGGCTTTAAATTCTCCATCAGATTGGTGGGCAATATCTTCATCACTTAGTTCTGAGGTTTTGCTGTGTTCTTTCATTTGGGCCATATTTCTTTGTCTTGGAGCACCTGATAAGTTGTAAGGGATGAAGCCTTAGGTATTCACCCAGGCAGGACAACTATCTTTGCCTCTTGCTGCCGGTCTAGTTGTTCTGGTTGATTTTTCTTTAATTCCTTGGTTGTTGGAGTTTTATTCAATTTGATTTTCTGGTGATTTTGGTTGTGTATTGATTTTAGATTGGTTGTTATCCTCCTTTTGGTTGTGTGAGGAAGCAAAGGGTTTCTACTTACGCCTCCATCTTGGCTGGAACTCTCCTCATTGTGGTTTTAATTTGCATTTCTCTGATGATTAGTGATGTTGAGTATTTTTTATATGTTTATTGGCCATCTGTCTGTCCTCTCTGAAAAAGTGTCTCTTCAGGTCCTCCACCCATTTTTAAATTAGATTTTTTGTTGTTTTGATGTTGAGTAATATGAGTTCTTTATAAATTTTGGATATTAACCCCTTATGAAATGTATCATTGATGAATATGTTCTTCCATTGAGCTGGTTTTATAAAAATTTTGTTAATGGTTTTCTTTGCTATGCAAAAACTTGTTAGCTTGGTGTAGTTTTGTTTGTTTACTTTTTCTTTTGTTTCTCTTGCCTGAGGAGTTAGATCAGAAAAAATATTGTTGAGAGACATGTCTGAGATTTTATTGCCTAAGGTTTCTTCTAAGAGTTTATAGTTTCGAATCTTATATTGAAGTGTTTAATTCATTTTCAGTTTATTTTTGTATATGGTGTAAGAAGGTTGTCTAGTTTCTTTTTTTGCATGTATCTATCTAATTTCCCCAACACCAGTTATTGAATAGACTGTGTTTATCTCATTGTAACACTTTTCTTAATCAATGAAAAATTTTTTCTCAATTATTTTTTGTATTGGTTATGTGTATGACCTGTGTTTTCTTGCTGCAGTTGTAGTTTTATATTAAAAAAGACATCAACTTTTACTGTTGCAGTTTGTTTGTTTGTTTATTCTTTGTGTGTGCTGGTACCCTGTGGAAGTGAAGGGAATTTTGTTTCTTAAGTAATTGTTTCCTTGTTTCATCTTTTTTTTTTTTTTTGGCTTCTTTTTTTTTGTTTAGTTTGCCTGCAGTTTTGGTAGAATAGAATGTCACAGGGTTGGATTTGGTGTGCTCACTATATTGTTTATGATTGCTGAGGAGGAGGAATGCCAAGCATACCAGTTCCCCCACAGAGGCATGTTGCTAGAGAAACCTCCCCACCCACCAACCCCATGGTGCGGAGTCCTTGGGGAGCTTACAGTGGGCTGAACAGGGAGGTAGGCGAGGGCAGGCATACCTTGTGAGAGACCCACATCCAGGAATCTTGCCACTGTTTTCCCAACTGAGAAAAGATTCCATCAGGCTCTGGCTGACTACAGAACCCTCAATTTCATCACCAAACTGCAGACGATAGTTGTGTTCTCAAGACTAATAATTCCCCCTAAGCTATGTGCAGTCGGTTTCTCTTTTTGCCCTCAGGTGAATCTTGGTTTCTGGCTGTGGTGGTGTTGGCCACTGGTCAGGCTTCTTCGTGTCCTAACTGCCTCCCACCTAGAGATTGGGCCTTTGGCTCCAGCTCTGGAGTTCTTGATTCCAGAGTTGCTCTGACTTCTACAGCCTTAGCATTTACTGAGATCTGGACTGTCCAATACAGTAGCCAGCATCCCTGTGTGCACTTGAAATGTGGTTAGTCTGATAAGGTGCAGTTGGTATAAAGTACACATCAGATTTCAAAGACTTGCTGGGTTACGGACTGAATTGTGTCCCCTTTTATGTTAATGAAATGTGACTCTATTTGGAGAAAGAAAGTAATTAAGGTTAAATGAGGTCAGAAGGGTGGGACCCTGATGAATAGGAAGCTTGCTGTCTCTATGTACCATAAGAGGACAGGGCAAAAAGGTGGACATCTACAAGTCAGGAAGAGGGTTCTCACCAGAACCCCCCATTCTGGCACCCTGATCTCAGACTTCCTGCCTCCAGAAGTGCGAGAAAATACATTTCTGTTGTTTAAGCCACTCTGCCTATGGTATTCGGTTATAGCAGTCTGAGCAGACTAATATATAGTATAAAAAAGAATATAAAATATCTAGTTAATATTTTATATTTATTATATGTTGAAATAATATTTTAGATACATTGGGTTAAATAAAATATATTATTAAAATTAATTTTATCCATTTCATTTTACTTTAAAAAGTGGCTACTAGAAAATTTAAAATTACACATGTGGCTTGCATGATATTTCTATAGGATACCGGTGACCTAGATAGAGCCTTGGGTTATTACTTAATTGTCTTAAATTTCCCCATGTTCAGTCCCTGTATGTGAAGACTCTCTAAAATTTTCTCTGAATTATTAATTTTCTCTTTTTCCCTTTAGTAGCCAGAACATTAAAATAAAAGAAAAAACAAAACAAACACATAAAACCAAACAACTTGAACAAAACAAAACTTGCTATATTTCCCTGTGCTCACTTTTTTTTTTTTTTTTTAAATTAGAGAGCTTTCTCTTTCTTCCTGATCTCTTTTACCTATTTCTTGCTTGTGGAAGACAAGATTGGAATCACCTTTAATGCTCACGGTGTAGAATGACAAATCCCTGGGGAAAACCAATCTAAAGCTAGTTGGGGAAGTTTCTGCACTGTCAGTCCCAAATCCTTGGTGGTGGTGATGTTTATAACCATATAACGAGGTAGTTAAAGAAAATGAGGGGGAAGGTGTCCTGTTTCCTTTTCAGTGGGCAAGGCTTTTAGCTTTTTTTGTTGTTCTGTGAGTGGGTGGTAGGGAAGACTTTAATGACTGCTGGCTCAGTTTGGTGCTATTTCTTGATCTATGCTCAGGGCCACAGTTTTACCCCTTGCATGTGTCCCATCAGTGCAAATGTCAACCCAGTGAAGCAGATATCTTTTTTATTATAAAAGTGATTTTTAACCCCAAGACCTCCAAAGGAGCTTTAGGGACCCTTTGGGGTCCACAAGTGACACTTTGGGAAGGTTTCTCTAAAGTGTATTACAAATGAAAGGTATTGGATTTCTCCTTCTGAAAATTAAAAATCACTTTTTGGTAAATCATTATTGGAAATGCTAAAGTCAACTTCAGACCACCTGGTAGGAAATGTTGTCTAGGAACTTCATGCATCTATTGAGACTGCACTTAACAATTGCCCTAGTATTTGTCAACTTTTATTTATATTTTTGTGCTATGTGGTGATTGGCACAGCTTCCCAAAGACACTTGGTCAGAGTGGGTCACTTTTCCTTCTAGTTATGATGTAGAAACCAGGTAATCTTCAGGATTCCTGGTTGACTGAAAGTTCTTCTATTCATGGGAACTCTAATAGGTGCTTGCAATATTGCAATCTAAATGAACTTTTTTTTGGATTTAAAACAGCAGCAGTTGCTTTGGGGATGTTTATGGTTATTCACAAGTTAGAGACCAAAGTAAGGAAGGCACAACTACCTCATTGGGATTGAAGTTTGGACTCTGTAGAGACTTGAGGAAAAGAAGCAAAGGCTATATTCTCCACCTGTCCACACATGACGCCAGGAATAGCACCGTTTTATCACAGTTTTTTAAAAATTAAAAATACTAATTGATGACATGTTGCTTTGAAAAAAACTCTCAGTAGATATCCTGATACATTTTAAAAGTACTCATGTGTTTGCATGGTATTTTAGAATAAAGCAGTAAATGGGCAAAAATAAAAATTATTTTTATATCTCTAAGGGACCTGGACTTAAAACATTGCCCTGCCTGTTCAAGGTATGAAATGAAGCATCTGGATTCAGTTCCAAAAATATGTATATGCATAGCTATCCCCGATAACAAATTTCAGCAGCACTTTCACCATTATATTGGTATAAAATATATTTCTCCCAGTATACCAATGCTTTGGCACTTTTTGTTTAGGTGTTTTTAGGTCAGACTCCTGCCTCATTTAGCCAACAGGAAATGTAGATATATCTTAGTGTTTTTAAAGATAAATCCTTTAGGTTTCTTTAAAATGATTTTAAATCTGGTATGTCCTTAGGGAGATTACCTTTCAGTTTAGATTTTAGGTAAGAAAACAGGCATAATGCACAGAGACACAATGTGATTAGGATGATTATTTAAATCTAAAAGTTCAAGCAAATTTAAAACCTCTCTTACTAATAATAATTTTTATCTTTTATGTTTATTTTGATTATGTTATGAAGAAGCACATGATCCTTAGCATTCTGTTTTACCTTATATCAGACTATCAACCTCCTGAATTTAACACCACACTTTATTTTGTTTCTTTCATACACCAGTTTCCCAGGTACATTTTCCTTGGTGTGATTAGATAATATTATTTTTATTTACCCAATTAGAAACCCAAACAAAGTAGACGAATGTTAAGGAGGAAATTTTAACACTGCCTCTCCAGGTTTCTTTTTGTTTGTTTGTTTCTATGCACTCCCAAACGTACATTTGCTTGTGCAAATTAAGTAATACCCGCAAAACCACAAATGGACAATGTGCATGCTTTGCTGGGAAAGTACCACATTTATACCAAAACAACACTCTTAAAAAACCCTTTGCATCAAACTTAGCCAATTGAGTTTAGCAACATCCAATTTCCTACCTGAGTCGTTTCATGTATATAGGCTTTTGAGTCATGGTTGTGCGTTCATCTTCAAACCATGAGGACTCTGTACCCTAACAATCCCCTAATACTCCCAGTGCAGTTACCAGACTGTTTAACTGGAAGTCCTTTGAGGGCAGCATTAAAACCATCTTTATTTAAATGAATTTATGAGTCGTAGCTCAATGCAGCATTTTAGAGTAACAATAAAGATCTATAAGAGAAACTTCTTTTGAAGTTAAATTACTTGTACAGACAATTGAACAGGGAACTCATCATACTGGTTTTGCGAAAGAATAACTTAATGATTGTACAAAAGATACTGATTGACCTCTGGTAATAGTTTTATTATCTATAAACTGAGAGTTTTGTTATTTAAGACAAATTCTTGATCTCATACATTCACAGATACTAGAACAAAATTGTATCTATTTTTTAATCACCAACCATTCTGTTACCTTCAGCATTAAGAGGTATAGTTTTTGTCCACATAATGCTAAAATAATTGACCAGTTTAGGTAAGTGAATTTAGTGGTTTAAATCAGTTATTTGATAGACTTAAATGGTTATATGATTGAATCGTCTAATTAGTTTTGTTACAGGATAGACTCAAGGTGGGGTACGATATACTATTACCAAAAGGACCCCCCACTAGGTTCTCTGTGCCCACTGCCAGAGGAAAGATGTCTCTCAATGCCAGAGATTTGTGAAAAGGAAAGGAAATATTTATTTAAAAGTTATACAGACTAAAGTCCTTTAGAATACCCACAAATGCATACAGTCCTTCCTTCTCCCTCTGCCCCAGTCCGGGGTACCGTATCTCAGGAAAAGAAGTAGAAGTCTGTGATTCGTGCTCCCGGCACTATCAGCTGTGTCTCGGCCACAATCTCCAGTTAATCCAAAGCCATGTGACACCTTTTCATGGCCCACCAGCAAGAGTCCTTTCACCTCTTTTCTTCCAGGCAAAGTCTTTCCTGCTACCTAAGCCACGTGGAAAAAGGGAGCACCCCAAAGCTATGTGGTCCTCACTCTCGCAAAGCTGTGGGGTCCCCACTCTGGCAAAGCTGCATGATTTTCCCCTCTCATGGCTGCTGTGTCTGGGTTTAAATCCCCATGCCAATCTTCCTCTGCAGCCCTATTTCCGACTCCTCCTACAATCGGCTACACCTGCTAGCATTCCTGCATTCTTCCAGCTTTTTTGGGCTACCATAATGAGTCTGGGCAGGTGTGGCCCCATGGCATGGAGCCAATCTTCTCCAAGCTCTCACACAGACACTATAACCAGGGGGAGTTGCCTCCTGGTTACATCTTGGGTGGAAGTCACTTCCATCCCCCTGGCTCAAAGCATGGCCACAGCTATTTAACATATCTATGCAACCAGTTAAAGGTTATAGATACATTAAATGACCATGCCAGAGGTTAGCTGCAAAGCTGTTGCCATACAAAGTAGCTCTGCATGGTCCTGCTCCATGTGTCCCTTCCCCCAACTCACACCTGTGGGGAGGAGGGGTGAGGACATCCTATATATTTTTCTAATATTTCCTGGACACCTTGAGTTCTGGACCCCATTCCAAATCCCTAATTGGGGCCCCCTTCTTGGCTGTACCTTGTTACAGTTTGACCAATGTTATGTCTTCAGTAATTTCAGAGAATATAGCCATAGATTTCTCAGTGGACATATCAAAGCTCTCAACCTCTTTTGGGGGTATGCTGATGTTGTATGTGATATTTCTCACCTATTGATGCTTTTAGTTCAGTGGAATGAGACTGATGAGTGCACCTTCTGAGTGGAGGACTGGGGAGGGGAACACCATGGGTTATATCTTTCTCCCTATTGTAAAATATGGTGGATCAGAGGGGTAATGGAGCATCTACCACTGATGGAAACTAATCTGGTAAGGCTTTCAAGGTAGTGATATGGTTTGTATCTCCTGAATCGGGATTCCTGGACTAGGTCCTCCAATTGGTCCTTCTGTTTCTCAGAGAGTTTGGACCCTTTCTAAGCCACTCATTTTTTTTTTCTTCATCCAGTGCTCTGTAAAGAGTAGCAGAACTGAGGCATATGTGGGATTATGATGTCCATGATGTTCAGGGAAGAAACATCTCACTTTCTGGAGAAGCTGTTAGGTTATCAGATTTATGATGGGAGAGTTATCATTTGTATGCTTCTTGTGGTGCCACTTCTACAGGAAACCACCTCATTTGAGAGTTTGATGGGAAGAATGAATAAACAAGGGCATGGACAGAAAACTAAAATTACCCATTCTCTTCTGCTTCCATGTGGATAACAGATAAGTGACTAGAGACAGTGATTTCCCTTTATGCAAAAATTCATATCTTGTATTGGGAAAAGTAATTGGAGGCAATGAGACTAGTTGAAGGATATTATAACTTCAAAATTTAAGTGTGTAATATGAGAATTCAACAACTTTGGGAAAAAGTTATTTACCTTTAAGAGAAATGTACAGTATAATAGATTAGTTTGTGAGCACACTGGGCAAAATTCAATATAATGTTCTTGGATTAGTGTTGCTACTGAGAGTGTGGAGATAGAATTGTGTCTGGTTTCAGCAGGCACCTATGACACCATTATGTTGCCTTCTTTCATTCATCAGGCTTTTTTCCCTCTTTGTGTCAAGCACTGTACTGGAAGCACAAAGTTTAGTTGGAGAGATGAATGTATGAACAAATATAGCAAATAATTGTTATAACACAGTATAGATGATTGTATGAACGTATAGAGCAAAGAGTTCTTGAAAATGTGTGGAGACCTTCCTAGGGGAGGTGTTGTTTGAATTTAGTTTAGAAATGCAGGTCGGACCAGCATAATCTCTATGTAGCAAAGAAAAGCCATGGGTAGAAGGAAAATTACCTCCTCAGATATTAGTTGCTACTATTTTATATCTGGAGGAGGGATCGCAGGAAGGGAAAATGAAAGGCAAGGAGACCAGGTGGAAGGCTCTTAGTAGTAATCCAGGCAGGAGAAAATGAAGAGGGGGGTTTAGAGCACAGGCTCTGGAGTCAGCTTTGCCACTTATTACCTGTGTGCCCTTGGGTAAAACTATAAACCTCAATTTCTCCATAGGTTAATGAGGTGGGGGAATTAATGATAGAATAATAGAAAGGATAATCTTTGTTTTGATCACTTTTCAGAGTCAGGATGGATTCCCATCCAAAATTTGGTTTGGTTGTGATACACACAGCAAGAGGATATGAAAAGGTTTCTTACTTACATAATGAGGTTTTTGGAGGGAGCAGGGCAGGCTTTCAGGCTGTGGTCCCAGTGAGGGGAGAAGGGTGATGGCTGGCAGTTATTCAAAGGAAGGTCAGAAGGAGTCAATGAGAACCTTGGGTTTTTAATATGGGTGATTGATGGGATCATAGTGGCATTAACAGAGATGGGCAGGTGAGAACCAGGAGCAGATTTGGGGGGCAGTGGATAGCTGGGCAAGGGAAATGATGGCTTCTGTTTTATAAATTTTGGGCTTGAGATGTTGGTGAAACATTCAGTAGAGTTGTGATTTTCAGTAACAGTGGCTCAGGAAATATGGATTTGGGGCTTCTGAGAGTAGAGCTGAAGTAGAAACTGAGGATACACCATGAGCCAGGCATTGTGAAGAGGTCACAATTTATCAAAGAGACAGATAAGTAAACTATAACTAGAAATCAATGCCATAGTGCTACACTACAACATATAAGGGTAGTGACTATGGTAACATAGAGACAACAGCTAGTTCTGCCAGGGAGAGCCAGGTACATCTGTAGTTGGGCCTTAAATGCTGAGCCAAAGTTAGGCTTCCCAGAGAAGGAAGAGCATCACAGGCAAAGGGAAAACATCCAAAGGCACAGATTGAAAGTATGCTCTGAGCTTGAGGAGTGGGAAGTGTTTTGATTTGTTGGGGAGCAGAGGGTGATGGGAGAAAGAAAGGAAATGAAGATTGAAGAATATGCCACTTCAGTCTGAGACAGGAAGAGAACACAGTTGGGGGAGGAGAGGCACAGAGGAGAGGCAGAAGAAAAACCAGCAGAACTTGTGGTGTCTTGAAAAACATAGTCAACAGCAACTGAGCCTGTTGGAGATGGAGGTGTTTTCACAGACCTGGACTGCTCTCTTCATCTCTCTGCCTCATTTCCTTCATTTGGAAAAGAAGGGTTTTGAAGTAGATGATTTCTCAAGCCCTTTCATACTTTGAGGTTTGGTCTGCCTCTCCAAATTTGGGAAATTTTCTCATTTTCAGGTCATATTGAATAATTTAGTGTTCTAGTAATTAGAGTCTAATTGGAAGCCTTGTGACCTGGAGAAGGTAACACTTCCTCACAGGGTCTGCTGTACTTACAGGTCAGAGTTCACACACGGGGAACGCTTCCTCATTCGATCTCCCCAGGGGCCTCCATTGAGTGGCCATTCACTCCTCAGAGTGGGAAGGACATACAAATATTTATAAAGGTCATGTTGGAAAATATTTGAAAACATTTGAACTGCAAAACATGTGTTTAACATTTATAGAGCTTGGGATAGAAAAGATACTTTTAATCATCCCTCTGCTTCCTGAAGTTTAACCAGCTCCTTACACCCCGTGGGGCACTTCTCCCTAACTGCAGAAAATAGCAAGAAGTTGTCATCAGGAGGGGACCTTGTACCATTCCTTGTGATTTAGGTGAAGCCTTGATTGAAGTGCATGTTTTCAGATCCTAGTAATCTTAAATAGATAATCCAAGCCCATGACGTTAATGAAAACAGGAATTCTGTCAAGTGCCCTTGCTAACTTCCTAAACTTCTGAGGGGCCAGAGCTGGTAATTTATGAACACGTCCAGAATCTGAGCTGTGCTGTTTTCTAGGGAATTTGTTGGGAGGTATATTTTAAGTGTGATTACCATGTGTCAGAAAGATTTCTTAGCTCCCTTGACATTGTGTGCTCAATTTTATTTCAGAGGTTAGATGGCCAGAGAATTATATGTGAAAGGGTAGCCTTTCAACGTTTACAAGTAGAAAGTAAATGTAATATGATAAGCTTAATTCTGCTTTCTGTGGTAGTCAATTTGCTGTGTGTATCTTGTTGCCATAGGTCAGTGGAGTTCATAGGTCATTTATTGTGCACCTACCAAATCCCAATGGAGAGAGACATGCACATTATCTTTTGGTCCAGGACGGCCCAGCACTGGAGTGTGACACCAAGGTTCCATGGAAGTATGAAGCAAATGCCAAGCCTGGGAGGAGAGAGGGAGTGGATGGAGGGTTAGAATATCTTTCCAGAGAAGGTCTTGCCTGAGCTGGGTCTTAAATAATGAGGTGGAGTTACCCAGGTAATCATGAAAAGGGGGGCAGTAAGAGGAAAAAGTAGGAGGTTTACAATCTTGCAGTGTGGCATAACAGGTTTTTTGGTAGAGCATGAAGAGCAAGAGAGTGGGTGGTGCAGCAGGTAAAGCTGAGATGGTAAGGGGGAATAGTCAGCCTGGTTGTATGACGGCAGTTCCTTCTCCACTAGTAAATGTGGTCTAAAATCTGCTGCTCCCCACCTGATGGATCTGGAAATGAATATGCAGTTTTGAAAAGTATGTGAATATTAGCTCTTTGTCACCCCAGGTTAGACTTCTATTCATCATGGTCAGGTTGTCTCAGGGCTTTCTGCTCAGATCCCACTCCAGTTCTGGAATTGAAACTAAGATCTGCATCCTTTGCTTAGTTAGGCAAGTAAACTCTTTCTCCCTATCTGGTGCCAGGTCCCATCCAACATCTATCCCATCAGCTAAGATGGATTTCCCCAGCTCATGACCAAGACACTCAAATGATGTTAAGGGAATCTAATTAAAGTCTCTGACCTCCAACACTTGGTAAGATAGATAGACCCCTCTATAGACTAAACCACCCCAATTCATGCTAGATTTTGCTGAATCTCATGAATTTGGTGATTTGGACTATAGCCTCTCTTCCTATCTCCTTTCATCTCATGTCCTCTTCCTACTTTTCAGGGTGGCCAGCCTCAGTTGACCCTCTGCTTTTATCCTGGAACCTGTCACCATCTGCCAGGTGAAAGTGCACTGGTTAGTATGATAGATGAGGCCAAAACTCTCCAGAATTTGTAAAAGCTATTATTCAGCATTTTCGATGTCCAGATGTTCCCTTGCTGAGCCCTTGCTTTCAACCAAAATCTAATTTTAAGTCCCATTATGTGGATGGCAAGGATGACAATTTCGTCAGGAAGCATTCCCTAATATATGTTTGAAGGAATAGTAAATGTTTTAGACTAAATGCTTTCCTGGAGATTCACAAAAATTATTGACATATTAAAAGTCTCTGAAAAGTTTGGTGGTCTAGAGATTTGTCTAATTTGAGTTGAGTGTTTTTAAAAATACAAAATAAGAATCTTTCTCTTACTACGTACATTCTAAAATGACAATTATTTAAATCCAAATTGAAGCTAATGTTTAATGTACAACACTTAGGGAATACAGTTCAAGAGCAGTAAAATTATTCTCCAAGATTTAGGTGATAACCTTCCAAATGTAGGCATTCCCGAGGGACTCAAGATACTACTATCTTGAAGAGAGTTGTAGCAAACTTACTGAAGGATTCACTGGGCCAGAGTCTGCAGAAAGTGGAGAAGTTTGGCAGAACTTATTTTTGCCTGTTCAGCATTAATTTGCCCTTCTTCTGATAATAGCCTCCTAATATTCTTAGAAAATTAAATTTATAAGGCTGAATTGTGGCCCAAATTTATATGTTGAAATCCTAATTCTCAGTACCTCACAATGTGATTATGTTTGGAGAGAGGGTATTTAAGAGGTAAGATAAAATGAGGTCACATGAGTAGGCCCTTGTGTGACTTGTATCCTTGTAAGAAGAGAAGATTAGGACACAGGCACATACAGAGGGAAGATTATATAAAGACACTGGAAAGAGATAGCTATCTACAAGTCAAAGAGAGAGATCCCTGCAAAAACCAACCCTGCCAACACCTTGACCTTGGACTTCTGAGCCTCCAGCACAGTGAGAAATAAATTTCTGTTGGGTAAGCCACCCAGTCCATGGTACCATGTGATGGCAGCCCCAGAACGCTTATAGCTAAGTTAAAATGAGACTGATCCCAAGGCTTGGGTCCAGGTACCCATACCTGATCAATGAATACAAAGTCTCATAATAGCCAGGTGATTGGCTTTGGGCTGGACATATGACCCAAAACAGGACAATGAGTTCCAGTCTCTATTTTCTTGCACCAGTGGGAGAGAGGCATTCTCTTCTCACAGTTGTTGTTTAGCTGACCAGAGGCTAGGTGGAAGCATCTTCATCCTTTCAGAGGGAGTCTGCCAGAGAATAGACCACCCCCTTCTGCCCCCCCAAAAAATAAACAAGCTGAGAGTAATGAAGAGTCAGGTACCTGATACATCATTTGAGTGCCTAGATCCAGTCATGTCTGGCTTTTCAGTTATGTATGCCAACACATCCCCCCAACCCCAAACACTTTTTTTTTTTTGGACTAAAACATTTTGAGTTGTAAAAGGATCCCAAAGAAGATGAAAATAATGTAGTAGCTTTTGTGAAATGTCCATTAATGTTACATTCTCACTCTTGATACAATTCCTCTTAATATGTCTCTATCCTGTCCCTTTTGGATATAATCTCCTCAGAAAAATAGTCTTTGTTCCATGAAACATATGAGATTTTTACCAGAGGAGACAGCTAATGGATTCAGTTGTGATATCTCTGTGTCAGTCCATGCTACTGTGTCTGTACTGGTCTGGGTTAGTCTGAAGGGACACCACCAACAATAATTTGCAGCCAGTCAGGTAATCTCATACATTGCTTCACATTTACAGCAAATGTTTTAAAAACTATTAGGATGTCATGATTAATAAATTAAGTCATCACTAACAACCATTCTTCAAAAACAAATTTTCAATTCCCTTTAGAATCCTGGATAAACAATTTTCATGGCTGTATTCTAGAACTTACTATTTCTCAGGGTTATTTGAATGTGAGCTGAAGATCCCTAAGGATACAAAGCATTGGGGCATAGGACATGCTCTCTGGAAAGTAATTTTATGGAGGGTGGCAGAGAGGAAGGTGTCTGTGAACACACTGCCTCCTCTTCTGCCTGAGTGTTCACCTTGTTCTGCTGGACACGTGGTAGGTTCCTATCAGCACATATGGTAGATAAACCTCAGAGGACACATTTGGAAAATCCAAGAGAAATAGAAATTTATGCAGAATTTTTTGACTTTTTAAACATCATTGCTTAGTGAACATGAGTCAAAAACCTTGTCACAGCAAGCTTGTGTCCACAGCACGCGCCTTCCCTGACACCACCATCTTGTGTGAAAAACACAAAATGTGTGAGGAAGAAAGAAAACCTGTTTGCTTCCTCTCTCTGGTAATTGGGCTTCTTTCTTAAAGATCTCCCCCATGGATTTTCATATTCTCAATTCTTTTCTGCCCTCAGTGGTGGTTTGGCAGTAGAAATGCATTACCGAGATTTCTTGCCTTCTCACTGTTAATAAAGAGTATATCAGAGTATGCACACCTCAGCACAGGGATTTATGTGAGGGAGTCACATAATTTCAGATATTTTCAGCTACTCTCTAGAAATGAAAAAATAAAGAATCTTTTTTTTTTTTTTGTGCTATCTTCAGAGTATGACAGTGAAGTTCGGTCAGGTGTTAAACATACAAGCTCTGGATGGACTTGCCTGAGCCCATGTCCCAGCTCCATCAGTTATTAGCTTCCAGGGTTAGGACAAAGGATTTAACCTTTTCTGTCTCAGCTTTCCCACCTGTGAAATGTGGCATAAAAATAGTTTCTTTCTCATAAAGTTCTGAGGATTGAATCCTAGTCGAAGTAAAGTACACATTGAAGAGTGTAGCACAGAATACCCACTGATAGCTCTGACTGGACTGAGCCCCGGCCTGTAAACCAAAGGGTCGCCAGTTTGATTCCCATTCAGGGCACATGCCTGGGTTGTGGGCCAGGTCCCCAGTAGGGGGCGTGTGAGAGGCAACCACACATTGATGCTTCTCTCCCTCTTTATCTCCCTCCTTTCCCTGCTCTCTAAAAATAAATAAATAAAATCTTTTAAAAAGAAAAGAACACCCACTTATAAACACTTGCTCTTTCCTTTTCCCTTCTCCTTCTTATTAATAGTATTATATTATTATCATCATCCAAAATTCCTGGTGTCCTGTAGATACCCCATAAATATTGAGTTAATCAATTTTATTTAGCATTAATTGTAATTTGTAATTCGCCATCTCACAAACCAAACAGAAGTATGACAGATGTCATTTTTATCCTATTTCAAATAAAATACACTTTTTTTCTTGTGAAGTGCTGACAGCATAATGCTAAACAATCCCAAGGCACATTTAGAAAGCACAGTATTTAAATGAGGATGGTAGAATAAAATTGCCAGTTGGGAAAAAGATTTGTATATGTAGAAAAACAAAAGCTCTGAGCTTTAAAAAGAGAAAGTTAAATCTTTTATAGGGAAATGTCCGGGCCATACATAGGCAGAAAACTTACTTCATAAATTAGTTTTATAGAATTTTTGCCAAGTGCTAAAGCAATTTAGTGTCAGGATACACTGATTTTAATAAAAATAAATTAATAAATTTAAAATGTTCAGGTACCTATATTCAAAAGCCGCTAGGCATTTTAATAGGAGATAAGTAAGAACCATTAATCATGGTTTCCACATGCGTTCTTACATTACCCCAGGCAACTGTGGGCAGGCCGGGAAATGCTACTGTGAGGAAGCTGCCCATACTGGATAGAATAGTGATTTTATCTATAACTTCTATACTATATTTTGTCTACACTTTAATTCTCTTATAAGTAAGTACCAAATTGTACCTGTTGACAATTTAGTTTTTTCATCTTTTTGCCCCACTCTTAGGAAAAGGTAATAGAGTCAGTGAAATTTGCATTTCTTTTCTACTTTCTTGGCATACATTATTGTTCACCTTGACAGAGTGAAAAGCTGGGAGAAGCCTGTGCATGTGCTGGCCTCCTTTATGCATTGACCCTGTCTCTATCCATGAAATAAGTCTGGAGTCACAAAGGCTATTAATACAATCCTTAGCTTTTTTAGAGTCAGAGACTGCTTTGAGAATCTGATGAAATGATGGACCCCCTCTTCTCTGAATACACATTGGAATATGATACATCCCTAGTCTCCCTAAAGATCCATGAATGCCACCTTGAGAACCTCTGTGGATGGTCCCTCACAGGTGTCATGCCTATATTGCAAAGCAGTGACAATCACATGGAGAATGATTCAAAGAAATGCCACCGAGGAACAAATTTGTAACCTGTCTTTACTCACAATTCTCGTGACTCACTTTCCCCATCGAGCTTCTGATATATTCTTTTTTTTTTTTAAAGATTATTTATTTATTTATTTATTTATTTATCTTTAGAGGGGAAGGGTAGAAGAGAGGGAGAGGGAGAGAAATATCAATGTACGGTTGCCTTTTCATGTGTCCCCTGCTGGTAACTGGCCTGCAACCCAGGCATGTGCCCTGACTGGGAATCGAACCGCGATCCTCTGGTTCGCAGGCCCGCGCTCAATTCACTGAGCTACACCAGCCAGGGCTGATATATTCTTTTTTAAAAAAAATTAATTAAATTTATCAGGGTGACATTGGTTAATAGGATCATATAGATTTCAAGTATACAATTCTATGAAACATGATCCGTATATTGCACTGTGTGCCCACCACCCAAGGTCAAACCATCTTCTGTCATCGTATATTAGGTGATATCTCAAGTTTCAAATCAGCTGGATTTGCTTATTAGATTCAAAAATCATTCAGCCATATTTATGGCAAAATTTCTTCTTGCCCGTCCTAAGCAGATCTTTATATAAGGCACTTACTGTTAGCAGAAAACATTATAATTACTTCTTTAAATGCTATAACCATGGAGTCAATAACACAGTGACTCTATCTGACTGCATTCTTTCCATGGTTCAAACCAACTGTTGGACCTGTCCCCCTACTCTAACAGAAGACTGAGTTCTGTTTCCTTCCTCTTTAATTGTCTCTTTTCAACACAAGACCAGAGTCAGTTTTTCAGCTATGATTTTATGACTCTTGTTCTACTATCTAATTTAATTAACTCCTGCTGTAATAAAACTCCTCTCTGAGTAAAATAATTGGGTCTCAAGCATCTCCTGGCTTATAATTTTAACCAAGTCATTGAACCTTTTTGGGATTCAGTTTCCCAATATGTCCAAGGGCAGAAATGAACTTTAATCTCTAAGGTTGCTTTAAGTTTAACACATACACACACACACACACACACATACACACATATATATGTATGTGTGTATATATATATTTAAACATATACAATGTGTGTGTGTGTGTTACCTAGACTTGGCAATTTTTCTAAGTTGCTTATACTCTCTGAAGGGAAACATACATTTTTTTTTCTTTTAGGTACATACTAAAACGTACAGAACCATTTTAATTCTTGCCCTAATAAAGCACCTAAAGGTCACTAAAAATTACTCATTTGCAATAGTAAGTCTGGAATATTAAGCTTTAAAACATTAAAAAAATTGTCTTTCTTTATGTACTTAGTTTCAACCACATCAAAATAAGTTGCACTGCATGATTAGTTACACAGAGATGACAACTCAGAGAGAATCTGTGGTTCTCTAGACTGCTAGATTCATTAGACAGGTGTACTCATCAAAATATTCCAGCACCTCACAGTGCACACAGCATATATTAGGTCCTCAAGGAATGTTTTTGAGCAATGGACAGGGTCTAATAACTGACACAGGCTGGGCATAAAGTCCAGCAATTATTTCTGGAAGGAAGGAATTAGAAATTGGAGATGGAGTGTTAGTGGATGAGAGTCAGTGTGAGAAGACAGAAGGTGAGCTCAGAAAAGGATTGGTGACTGGCAGAGGAGAAAGGTCATTGACCTGAGATTGTTTTTGATGATCATGAAACTTAATAAGCAATATGATAAGACAAGGAAATACTGTGCATATATTTTATTTCACAGCATGTTATTTTGTTTTTGATAAAGTATATGGTGCTTCATCTCATTCACTGTTTAAATTGGAACCCTAAACTGAATATTGGATGAAACAGTCCTTTGAGTGAATGGAGGCTTGTATATTTTTAAACATCCACAGAACCACAAGGCTGAGGTGTTATATGAAGCAGAATACACTGTATGATATGAGCAAAATCATGAATCTTATATGTCTGTAAGGCCCATCTACTTTAGCATCTTCCTTATTTTCAAGCCTCATTTTTCTCTATGTAATTTATCAATATTAATTTTCAGTTGAAGATTTTCAGCAAAAATGACTGTAAGAAATGTACTGGGATGCACCAATTGAAAGATCTGATAAAGAATATAAACAGATATCTAGAGGTAGATGATTGCTAGCACTGACTCAGGTGTCCTGTCATGCTATTAAACGCACAGGTTTCTTACCTTCTTTCAGTCTACCACCCTGTTTGTTGGATTCCATCCTGATGGTTGCAAGGTTGTTGCTGTAGCTCCAGTCATCACATCTACATTTAAGATAGGAAGAAGTCAGTGTGTGTGTGTGTGTGTGTGTGTGTGTGTGTGTGTGTGTGTGTGGTGGGGGAAAGGACAAGCCAACTTCTTTTCATAAACAAATAATAAAATTTTCCTAGAGCATGTGTGGACTTTTATGTGTATCTCAGTGGGCCAAATTGTTCCACAGGGCTATTCTTAAATGTGAGAGAGGGTGAGAGAGTGACCATCTCACCTGGTCTGGGCACATTGCTGTTCCAAAAGCATTTGGGTTCAGGTGACAAGAATCAGAGAATGGGAATAGGGTGAGAAATCAGTAATGTTTGCCATAGTCACAGTGATAGAAAGATAAGAACCAGAAGAATGAAAGCAAAACAATAGATTTCTCTTTTATTTGGTTTGTAAAGCCAGTCTTATTTCTTATAATTGCTTTGAGTAGGTGTCACTGATTGCTTGCTTATCTCAGGAGAATGTTTAATGGATAATTATGTTATATTTAATAGTTTAAATAATGAGTCAGATGTGTCCTGTGTTACAATTCTCTTGCATACATGAACTTTAAATTTTACTTAAACTATTACATTTATTTATTTAAAAATATATATATAATTGATTATGCTATTACAGTTGTCCTATTCCCCCTCCTCCTTATTGCCCTCTACCCTGCACACCACCTCCCACCTGCATTCCCCCCCTATAGCTCATGTCCATGGGTCATACATATAAGTTCTTTGGCTTCTACATTTCCTATATGATTCTTTACCTCCTCCTGTCTATTTTCTACGTACCATCTATGCTACTTATTCTCTGTACCTTTTCCTCCCTCTCTCACCCTCCCACTCCTCCACAGATAACTCTCCATGTGATCTCCATTTCTGTGATTCTGTTCCTTTTCTAGATGTTTGCTTAGTTTGTTTTTGCTTTTGCTTTTTTTTTTTAGGTTTGGTTGTTAATAGCTGTGAGTTTGTTGTTATTTTACTGTTCATATATTTGATCTTCTTTTTCTTAGATAAGTCCCTTTAACATTTCATATAGTAAGGGCTTGGTGATGATGAACTCCTTTAACTTGATCCTTATCTGAAAAGCACTTTATCTGCCCTTCCATTCTAAATGATAGCTTTGCTGGATAGAGTAATCTTGGATGTAGGTCCTTGCCTTTCATGACTTGTAATACTTCTTTCCAGCCCCTTCTTGCCTGCAAGATTTCTTTTGAGAAATCAGCTGGTAGTCTAATGGGAACTCCTTTGTAGGTAACTCTCTCTTTTTCTCTTACTGCTTATAAGATTCTCTCATTATCTTTAATATTGGCTGATAAAATTATGATGTGCCTTGATGTGTTCCTCTGTGGATCCAACTTCTTTAGGACTCTCTGAGCTTCCTAGACTTCCAAAAGTCTCTTTCCTTTGCTAGATTGGGAAAGTTCTTCATTATGTTTTCAAATAAGTTTTCAATTTCTTGCTGTTGTTCTTCTCCTTCTGGCACCCCTATGATTCAGATGTTGGAACATTTAAAGATGTCCTGGAGGTTTCTAAGCCTCTCCTTATTTTTTTTTTTTTGAATTCTTGTTTCTTCATTCTGTTCTGGTTCAGTGTTTATTTCTTCCTTCTGGTCCATACCATTGATTTGAGTTTCCAGTTTCCTTCCCTTCACTATTGGTTCCCTGTACATTTTCCTTTCATTTTTCATATCCTTCACTTTTTCCTTTATTTTGTGACCATATTCAACCAATTCTGTGAGCGTCCTGATTACCAGTGTTTAGAACCGTGCATCTGATAGGTTAGCTATCTCTTTGTTGCTTAGTTGTATTTTCTGTGGAGCTTTGATCTGTTCTTTCATTTGGGCTTTTTTTTTTTTTTTTTTTTTTTTGTAAAAAGAGGATGATTGACTTGTGTCTCCCATGACTCTTGAGAGTTAGTATCTAAGAAAGTGTTCGGCAAAGGACTGGCACATGGCCCCTCTCAATAGCAAACGTCGTGGGATCACGATCTCCTGGATCCCTTCCCAGGAAGGCTGTGATGGTCCATCTGCTTCATTGTGACTTTAGGTGCATTGACATGTATTGAATTGATTGCCATACTCTGTACTAGAGCCTGGTAAAAACTATCACCTCTAATTTTGCCCCCACCCTCTAGAACTCTTCGAATTTCTGAATTTGCATCAGGATAATAAGGTTTATTTGGGCCCCCTTTGTTCTCCTCTTCCCAAACTTTGTGGGAAGTAACTGGCTTATAAATTCACCATATAGTTAATGTAGAAAATACTCATTTTTGCTAGAATATTTGAGAAGAGCTGGTTAAAATCTTAAATTTGTTAAAAAACTTTTAAGATTGAGTTTTACAGTTTGCAATTTAGCAGACACTTAATTCTAATCCAAATGAAGCGCTGCTGGCAGTCTATCAAAACCCAGAAAATTTCAGGTTTCAGCAATGGCTACTTTTTTTGGATTTAACAATCTTTTCCATAATATTTTAGCAGATCAACTTTTATTTATGTTAAGTGTAAGCTTTCATCCACACTCCATGTAATAAAGCAACAAACAGGGAAAAAAATTGCATTCAATACAGTCATTCACTTTCTTGAGATCTGTGGAAATGTGAGGCCAATGGGCTGCTGTTGACACAAATACTGCTTGTGTATGGCCGAGTAAATTGAAAAAAAACACAGGCTCTCATTCTGAAGGAATGGTGAAACTGTTTTAGCCATCCCTCACTGCTTAACCCTAACATGGAAGAGTATGAAGGATGAGGATGGGTGCTGTTGTCCTGGGATCATAATTACATGTAGTTTTCCCCATGGCTTTTGCTGCTCTCCATCAATTGATGAAGACCACCCCTCAGTTGGCTTGTGGGCCACTTAGTGCTGCTGGGTCTGCCTGGCACAGGTGACTTCAGCTGGGGCTTTGTTGCTGGCTGGTCACCTTTCCATTTTGCCTTTGCTTCCTAGACTAATTGTCTCTATGGTGCTGGTGGTGGCTGGGGGAGGGGGGTTGTTTCAAGCTTCTTAAAAGCCTCCTTCATTTGATCCACTTAGGTACTCCTGGGAAAGTCCTTTTTTCCCCGGTTGCCTCACAGCCTTCTCTTTCACTTCCAGAAGGTAGCCCCCAGTCTGGTGCACCTCACAGAGGCAGAGGACAGCTGACCTGTGCTTTTCCTAACCTGGACCTCCCAGCTCCACCTCTCATCCTCCCCTGTATTAACCTTTGCTCCTATTGGGTCTCCCAAAATGTTCTGTGCATTTTCACCCCTGAGTGAAATTTGTTCCCCTCCCCCTCTCTGCATTTCCAAATTATTCCCAACTATGTTAGCTGTCTATTGCTGCCATAACAAATTACCACAAACTCAGTGGTTTGAAACAACACGTATTTATTGTCTTATAGCTCTGTAGGTCATTGTCTTATAGCTTTGTAGGTCAGAAGTCCAATTAGGTCTCATGAAAACAAAATCAATGTGTCCACTGACAATACTCCTTTCTGGAGGCTGTTGAGAAGGATTCATTTCCTGTTCATTTGGGTTGTCAGCAGAATTCAGTTCCTTGTGGTTGTAGGACTGAGGTCTCTATTTCTTTGCTAGCTGTAAACTGAGGACCATTAAAGACTACTATATTTCTTGGCTGGTGGCCTCCTTCCTCCATCTTCAAAGCCAGCAGTGGCAGGCAGAGTCCTTCTCAGGGCACTTCTCTCTGACTCTCTCCTCTGCTGCCTCTTCCATTCTTAAGCACTCATATGATTGGGCCCACCAAGATAATCCAAGATTATTTTTTGAAGTTAAGGTCACCTGATTAACACCTGCAACCCCATCTACAACCTTAATTCCCACGTGCCATGTAACACAGCATATTCACAGGTTCCAGGGTTTAGGATATGAGCCTCTCTGGCAACCATTATTCTGCCCACCACATCAACTGAAAATATATGTACTGTGTCTTATTAAAATAATTATAATATATATTCATTGCAAAATATATTAGTAGAATTAATAATTAATTAATTGTTAATTATGGCTAACAACTATGTACATTCATGCATTTGTATTTTTTATTTACAAAAATGACTTCATTGTACATACTCATTTATACAGCTTTTTCCCATTTGACATATTAAAAAGATTTTTCATGTTGTTAAAACTTCCTTTATGTTATTTTTAGAGATATAGAGTATTCTGTTGTGTGAAGTACCATAATCACTCTTTCAAAGCTTCACATAAGTCCCACTGTGTCTAAGTCATCCTCCCCATCCCTTTAGTTTGCAGGGGAGATTAACAAAATCTGAACTGTAAGGTGCTTACTTAATATTTGATATTTACTTAAAGAGTTCCTTACTTTTTTATTTGATTTTCTATATTTGCATGCTGTGTCTCTCATAGACTCATTAATTCATTCACTCATTTGTTTATTCATTCATCCATTATTTGAATATTGTTCAAGGCATTCTGTTAAGCCTTAACCAGCAAGGCTAGTATTTTCTGCACTCTCCCTGTAGCCCTATATCTACAATCTTACAGTTATAAATCTGACATCTAATAATAAATAAACAGGTGCTGAATAGGCAAATGACATTTTCCCTCAGCTTCCACCCTATTGATGTTTTTCCCCTTTGGAATGAAAAAAAGTTGAGATTTTACAGTTTATAGCAGTGGTATATTACAATTGGGAAGTTCTTTTTCTTGTGCAACTGATTAAAATATTAACATATTTCCTCTCCCTCTGTCTTTCCTTTCTTCTCCTTTCTCTCTGTTATTTCAATGGCATGGTGGTGACCTTTTCTTTTTTTGTTTCTTTCTAGGGCTCTCTCCTGTCAGTAAAGTTTCCTTTTTGACTGAGTGTAGTTTTTCAGTGATTTCTTATTAGCAGTAAGTGCTCCAAATAAAAAAGGAAACCTGAGTTATTGGTGGCAAACTCTAATAGAAAATTCTGAACTAAAGGATTTGGATGCAGGGGCCTGAACTATTGATGCTGTTGTCCAGGTGGCTTTATTTGAGGTGGAAATAAGCTAATGTAACCTCTTCACTATAATTGGTAATAATTGGAGTGGCCTGTGGAGTAGATTCCATAGGCCGAAAGGAATTCTTTCTCTGTATAGGCTGTGTTCTAGGTGTCTGGGAGAACTAGAAAACGTGAGTGAGGAAAACAGACCAAAGCTTCCTACTCTTCTGTTGGTAAGAGGAGATGACAATAAATGATAATTTAATGAAAAAGTAAATGCTCTTGTGTAATAAAGTATATAATTAGGAGGTAATAGTAGAAGAAAGCAATAAGAATCAGAGTGAGTGAGTAAATTGCTATTTGCAATTTCAGATAGCATGGGTGGGGTAGGCCTCATTGAAATGGTGACATTTTAGTGAAAATTTGAAGGAGGTGAGAGTTTTCCATATGGGTATCATGGAAATGAGGGTCCCAGGAAGAGAAGTCAACCAATACAAAAGCCCAAGGGCCTTTGCCCACCAACTTACCTGTGAACTTAGATGCTACCTCCCATGAGCATTAGGGTGCTGCCTCTAATCTCCATCTGTTATACTCCCTAAAACTCATTTTGTCTTTTTTACTCCAGGCCTTTATTCCAGGGCTCAACTCACCATCAATAAATCCATTCTAGTTTCTCCCTGGATGGAGAGGGGTATAGGGGGTTGACAATTCATATTCATGAAACACCTACAAGACAAATAGTCCTTTCTCTTGCTAGTACTGACCAGCTCTTATATTAAAACTCTGATCCTCAACAAAACTGATTGGATTATGGCCTGTTTTCTTCTTAATTGGTATATTTCCTGCCTTTTGTAAGAAGATGGGTTAACACCTACAAAAGGGAGTAAAGGATGGAGAACACCTTATAAAGACCCACATTTCTGGAAATACAATCATGCATTACTTAACCATGGGGATGCTTTCTGAGAACTATTAATAGACCATTAGGTGATTTCATCATTGTGTGAACATCATACAGTGCACTTATACAAACTTAGATAGTATAGCCTACCACTGTAACTGTACGTGCTATACTTTTATACATAAGGCAGCACAGTATGTTTGTTTACACTGGCATTTCTGCAAATGCATGAGTAATGTATTGCTCTATGATGTTAACACAGCTATGATGTCGCACTAGGTGATAGAAATTTTTTAGCTCCATTATAATCTTTTGGGATTACTGCCATATATGTGAATCCATTGTTGACTGAAATGTAATTATGAGGTGCATGGCCATAAATATTTATAGGAAATTCTGTTGTTAACTTACTATAAACTATTTGTTCCTTTCACAGGATAGCTTTCATTATAAACCACACTTTAAATAGTCCTGGCTCTTGGATTTTTATAAACTTGTGATCACTTCTAATGTGGAAAATTGGGCTCTTCCGTTATCCTTTCACTAAGGGTATGATTCTCATTGGACTGAAAAGAGGATTACTAAGGCTGGAAAGATCAGAGGCAAAAAGGCAGTCTTGGTGTAGGGAGTAATAAATACATAAACCTGAGGCTTCTGGTGAAGAAGGAGCCCAGACCTTCCCCCTGGGCAAGCATAGCCCAGGAGTGAAACTAGTACCCAGAAAGAATAGGCCCCAGATTATGCGAAGAGACAGAAGCAGATCCTTTATTACAGCCAACAGTTATGACAAATGAAGACACATCCAAGAACAGATAATGAAAAATTTTGAATTATTGCCATTGTTTCTCATATTCCTGAGACTTTTGAATTAATATAGCAAACCAGTCTGAAGATAAAAAGCCAGAAGCTTAATCAAATGCATTATGTCTGGCGGAATGTCTATACTGAGCTAACTCAAAGTCCTAGTGATAGTAGTGGGTTTTGTATAAGAAATGGCATGGATTTTTCTAGGAGGTATTAATTTACTTATATTTTCATCTGAGGCCAGAGTGTTTGAATATGATGGTTTCTATACTTTCCCTATTGCATTATCGTTTATTTTTTTATTTCTGATTTAGCTTTATTTGCTTTCTGGAGGAGGCAGGATGTTCTTTTACATAAGTCTCAAGAATATTTACTTATCCATGGGGAAAATGAATGTAAGGATAACCTTTGCATAGCAGAGGGCCCAGAAGGTAGCATTTTCGTATTAATCTTTGCAAAAAGCTCAAGTTGTGCAAGAGTTAGATGTTATGGAACTTATAAATACTTGTAGCAGATGAAGAAATGCTTTAATATTATATTTAAATCATTTTACAGGCTGGCTATAATCCCAGATATTTTCTCTCTCTTTTTTATGCCTATACAAATAAGAATGTTATTTTTTTTTCCTCATTTGACTCCCATAGGATGAATAGCTATTTACATATTTTGTGGGACAACAAAATATTAATATTGTTCAAAATATGGAGTTATACATTTGTTGGAGGATTTAGGGTTTTCACCTAATAGACAAGGAACTAATCCTTGATTTTGAAAAAAATTGCCTATTACCGGTGGCTATATTTTATATATTGATATACAGAAGATATAATTTACTATTTCTGCATTTTTAGATAACTTCATATTCATGTTTGTTTTTTATATACAGATAGTAAAATATAATTTCTTTGTAATTATCTAATTTCTGACTGCCATTGGTAGTTCCTTACAGGAATAGTTATATTTATTAGTAGAAATAAAAACACTATTTCAACAGTGTAATCATTTTATGTCTTAAAGTTAAGGTCATGGCAGAGTTTTTCAAGACTGTCTACTGAGTGGTGTAGAGAAAATGAAAGAGGCACAATAACTCTGTTCTAATGAAATGTTTTTCTTGTATCTAGTATTACGGCTATACAACAGGTTAATTCAACATACATGGGGGATTGTGGTTATGAAATATAGAAATTGTTCCATTGCTAATTTTTCCGAAGAGACTTCTGTGGTACATACAGGGAAAGGTGCATTAAAAATAATGCATAAATCATATCTAAACTTTCATTAGTCTTCTTATGCAATAGCAAACCCAAAGATCTTTAGGTCCTATTGCTATACTACTGGGCATACAAAACAAACCAAACTTAAAATCTTATTAAAGTGAAATGAAATTTTAATCTCATTGACAAGCTATTTTTCCCCTTTTCCTTTTCTTCCCTAAATTTAGCTCATAATGCCCCACTTTTCCTGGTAGTCTTTAATCTAGAAGGACAGTATCATACCTTATTTTTTGTTTATGTATATATTTTCTTTTAAAAAATTTTATTTTAATTGTTGTTCTTGTACAGTTTTCTGTCTTTTACTCCCATCCCAGCCCACCACCCCAGCTCTCCCCACCTCCCGCCCATTTCCATGCCCCTAGTTTTTGTCCATGTGTCTTTTATACTTGTTGTTCTAAACCCTTCCCCTTTCCCCCTGAAATTCCCTCCCCTCTCCTCTCTGGTGACTGTGAGCCTGTTCTCAATTTCAGTGTCTTTGGTTATATTTTGCTTGTTTGTTTTGTTGATTAGGTTCCTGTTAAAGGTGAGATCATATGGTTTTGTCTTTCACTGCCTGCCTTATTTCCCTTAGCATAATGCTCTCCAGTTTCATCCATGCTGTCTCGAAGGGTAGGAGCTCCTTCTTTCTTTCTGCTGCATAGAATTCCATTGTGTAAATGTACCATAGCTTTTTGATCCATTCATTTACTGATGGGCACCTAGGTTGCTTCCAACACTTGGCTATTGTAAATTGTGCTGCTATGAACATAGGGGTGCATAGATTCTTTTGGATTGGTGTTTCAGGGTTCTTAGGATATAATACTAGCAGTGGAATTGCTGGGTCAAAAGGCAGATCCATTTTTAGTTTTCTTAGAAAATTCCATACCATTTTCCATAGTGGTTGTACCAGTCTACAATCCTACCAACAGTGCAGCAGGGTCCCTTTTTCTCTCCAACCTCTCCAACACTTGTTGTTTGTTGCTTTGTTTATAATGGCATTTCTGACTGGTGTCAAGTGGTATCTCATTGTGGTTTTAATTTACATCTCTCTGATAGCTAGCAATACTGAGCGTCTTTTCATGTTCTCTGGACCTGCTGTATGTCCTCCTTGGAGAAGTGTCTGTTCAAGTCCTTTGTGCATTTTTTATTGGGTTGCTTGTCTTCTTAGAGTGGAGTCATATAAGTTCTTTATATATTTTGGAGATTAAACCCTTGTCTGAGGTATCATTGGCAAGTATGTTTTCCAAAACGGTTGGTTTTCTTTTTATTTTAATACTGCTTTCTTTAGCTGTGCAGAAGCTTTTTATTTTGATGAGATCCCATTTGTTTATTCTTTCCTTTATGACCCTTGCTTTAGGGAACATACCAGTAAAAATGTTGCTGTGTGAAATCTGTTATTTTCCTGCCTATGTTATCCTCTAGGACTTTAGTGGTATCATGGCTTATATTGAAATCTTTCATCCATCTTGAATTTATTTTTGTGTCTTTTTTTTGCAGAAAGCTGTCCAGTTCTCCCAACACCACTTGTTGGAAAGGCTAATTTTACTCCATTTTATGTTGCTGCCCCCTTTGTTGAATATAATTGACTGTAGAGACTTGGGTTTATTTCTGGGATCTTCTTTCTGTTCCACTGGTCCATGTGCCTCTTTTTATGTCAGTACCAGGCTGTTTTGATTACAGTGGCCTTGTAATACAGTTTGGTATCAGGTATTGTGATCCCTCTTACTTTGCTCTTCTTTCTCAAAATTGCAGCAGCTATTTGGGGTCATTTATGGTTCCATATAAATTTTTGAAGTGTTTGTTCTATGTCTGTGAAATATGCCCTTGGTACTTTAATAGGTATTGCATTGAATCTGTAAATTGCTTTGGGTAGTAGGGACGTTTTGATTATGTTAATTCTTCCAGTCCATGAACAAGGTATATATTTCCAAGTGTTTGTGTCTTCCTTGATTTCTTTCTTCAATGTCGTGTAGTTTTCTGCATACAGGTCTTTTACCTCCTTGGTTAGGTTTATTCCTAGGTATTTTATTTTTCTTTTTGCTATATCGAATGGGATTTTTTTCTTGATTTCTACTTCTGCTGTTTCACTGTTGGTATACAAAAATGCCTTTGATTTTTGGATATTGACTTTGTATCTGGCTGTTTGGCCAAATTCATTTATTAGATCGAGCAGTTTTTTGGTCGAGTCTATAGGATTTTCTATGTACACTATCATGTCATCTGCAAACAATGACAGTTTTGTTTCCTCCTTTCCGATTTGAATGCCTTTTATTTACTTTTCTTGTCAAATCACTGTGGCTAAAACTTCCAATATTATATTGAATAGAAGTGGTGAAAGTGGACAACCTTGTCTTGTTCCTGATCTTAGTGGGAAAGATTTTAGTTGTGGCCCATTGAGTATGATGTTGGCTGTAGGTCTCTCATATATGGCCTTTATTATGTTGAGGAATGCTCCCTCTATTCCCACTTTGCTGAGTGTTTTTATCCTAAATGGGTGCTGTACCTTATCAAATGCTTTTCCCACATCTATTGATATGATCATGTGATTTTTGTCTTTGCTTTTGTTTATGTGATGTATTACATTTACTGATTTGCAAATGTTGAACCATCCTTGCATCCCTGGGATGAATCCCACTTGGTCATGGTGTATGATCTTTTTAATGTATTGTTGGATGGGGGTTGCTAATATTTTGTTGAGGATTTTAGCATGTATGTTCATCAGCGATATTGGCCTGAAGTTTTCTTTCTTTGTTGTGTCTTTATCTGGTTTTGGGATTAGGATGATGCTGGCTTCATAAAGAGTTCGGGAGTCTTCCATCATTTTGGATTTTTTGGAATAGTCTGTGAAGGATAGGGGTTAGCTCTTCCTTAAATGCTTTGTAGAATTCTCCTGTGAAAGCATCTGGTCCAGGGCTTTTGTGTGTGGTGAGTTTTTTGATTACTGCTTCAATTTCATCAGCTGTTATTGGTCTGTTCAGGCTTTCTGCTTCTTCTTCATTGAGTTTTCGATGATTGTATTTTTCTAGAAACTTGTCCATTTCACCTAGGTTTTCAAATTACTTGGCATGCAGTTCTTCATAGTAATTTCTTACAATTCTTTGTATTTCTGTGGTGTCAGTTGTAATCTCTCCTCTTTCATTTCTGATTGTGTTTATTTGAGTCCTCTCTCTTTTTTTTCTTGATGAGCCTGCTTAAAGGCTTGTTGATTTTGTTTATCTTTTCAGAGAACAAGCTTCTGGATTCATTGATCCTTAGAATTGTGCTTTTAGTCTCTATGTCATTTAATTTTGCTCTGATCTTTGTTATTTCTTTCCTTCTACTTGTCTTTGTTGTTGTTCCTTGAGTTCTTGTAGGCATAGGGTTAGGTTGTTTGTTTGAAATGTTTCTATCTTTTTTAGGTAGGCTTGTATTTCTATGAACTTTCCCCTAAGGACTGCATTTGCTGTGTCCCATAAGTTTTGGGTTATTGTGAGTTCATTTTTGTTTGTTTCCAGAAACTTTCAATTTCTTCCCTAATTTCATTCTTGACCCATTCATTGTTTAATAGCATGCTATTCAATCTCCATGATTTTGAAGGTTTTGGGTTTTTTCCCTTTGGTATTGGTCTCTAGTTTCAGTCTCTTGTGGTTGGAGAAAATGCTTGGTATGATTTCAGTTTTCTTGAATTTGTTGAGGCTTGTTTTGTGTCCTGTCATGTGGTCTATCTTTTAAATGTTCCATGTGTATTTGAAAGGAATGTGTATTTAGTTTCTTTGGGATGAAGGGCTCTATATGGATCAGTTAAGTCCATTTCATCTGGAGTATTGTTCAATGCCACAATATCTTTGTTGATATTTTGTTCAGAAGATCTGTCCATTTTTGACAGTGGGGTGTTAAAATCTCCTACTATAATTGTGTTGCTGTCAGTATCTTTCTTGAAGTCCTCTAAGATTTACTTTATGTATTTAGGTGCTTCTACATTGGGTGTGTATATATTTACAATGTTTATGTCTTCTTGGTGGATTCTTCCCTTGAGGGTTATGAAGTGACCTTCTGGGTCTCTCTTTATGGCTCTTCTTTTGAAGTCTGTTTTGTCCAATATGAGTATCACTACTCCGGCTTTTTGTCCTGTCCGTTTGCTTGTAAAATTTGTTTCCAGCCCTTTACATTGAGTCTGTGTAGGTCTTCCATCCTGAGGTGGGTCTCTTGTAGGCAGCATATATGTGGGTCATGCTTTCTTATGTATTCAGCTATTCTGTGTCTTTTTATTGGAGCATTTAATCCATTTATGCTTAAGGTTATTATGAATAGGTACTTATTCATTGCCATTTTCGTATCCTGTGTTTCTCTCTCTCTTTCTCTCTCTCTCTCTCTCTCTCTTATTTCCTTCCTTTCTGTAAAGCAGTCCCTTTAGCATCCCTTGCAGAACTGGTTTGGTGGAGGTGTATTCTTTTAGACTTCTTTTGTTTGGGAAGCTCCTTACTTGGCCTTCTATCTTGATTGAAAGCCTTGCTGGGTAAAGTAGTCTTAGTTGCAGGCCTTGGTTCTCATTATTTGGACTATTTCTCAACATTCTCTTCTGGCTTGGAGCATTTCCATTGAGAAGTCAGCTCCTAACCTTACTGGGGCTCCATTGTATGTTACTTCCTGTTTCTTCCTTGCTCCCTTTAAGATTCTCTCTTTGTCTTGGAATTTTACCATTTTAATTATGATGTGTCTTGAGGTGGGCCTCTTTGGGTTCCTCTTGATTGGGACTCTCTGTGTTTCCTGGATTTGTGTGACTTTTTCTCTCACTAAATTAGGGAAGTGTTCCATCATTACTTTTTCAAATAGGTTTTCTACCCCTTGCTCTTCTTTTTCTCTTTCCGGTTTCCATATTATATGGAAAGTATTTCTGTTGCGAACCGTTCAGCCTGGTTTCAGGAGTTGTAACCCTCACCCCATGGTGGGCTGTGTAAGAGCCTAGGGACCCACTTCATCTGGGTCTGTTCTGTCATGAGGACGTGACCTACTAAGGAGACAAAGCTTATCTCCCTGGCAGGAGCACTGCTTCTGCCTCATCCATCTCTGGCCCCAATGCTTGGTTGGCAGTCAATGACGGGTAAGACTGCTCATGGGAGGGGCAACCTAAGCCAGACACAACAACTTGGGAGGCCTCATGGAAGGACTCGGTGATGGGGGGGCTGCAGCAAAGAGGATGTGATGGACCCTCACCCCCGGCTATTCTGACATAGCCCGAGTCCTCATTTCCATCTGGGAGATGTCTCCTGCTTCCTAATCGGCTTAAAGCCTGAAACTGTGTGGGTAAGTGGTGTAGTCCTGTACCGGCCAGGATGGCTTCCTGGGTGATCGGGCATAAGAAAGAATTCCTAAAGTCCTGTGAAACCTGCTTTGCTAAGAGTGCTCTCACTTAAGTGATAAGTGTCCCAGGAGGAAATGAGTATGTCTCCCAAAGTTTGGCAACCCCCTTTCCAGACAGACATTGATTCAGATTAAGCCCTCAGATTTCTTTGAAATGTTAACCATTGTTTGATCCTTGCCACCTGACATAACTGTATTTCTGTGTATTTGAGCCCAATAAAAGCCCAGTGAGGAAGGGGCTCTGAGTCATTCTCCTCTGAGAGTTTGACCACCTTTCCTCCCCAAGCAGAAAATGTCTTGGTAGTTTTTATTTTCATCCGTGACGAAGGAATGGGGCTCTGCAGGTGGAGCCCCCCAACATTTGGCACCCAGGACTGGGGCCCCCGCATATTTCATTTCATTTAGTCTTGCATTTCTCTTAATCTCTCCTCATTCTTTCTGAGCCTCTTTTCCTTTTCTTGCTCTTTCTTGGTGTTTTTTTCTACTTTGTCCTCCAACTCGCTGATCCGATCTTCTGTTTTATCAATTCTGCTTTTGATTCCTTCTACTGTGTTCTTCAGTTCAGAAATTGTGTTCTTCATTTCCTCTTGGCCCTTGTTGATAGTTTCAATTTCCTTTTTCATGTTGGTATAGTTTGCAGTGAGTTTACTGTAGTTTCCCCATAGTTTCTGGTAGCTCATTGTGAGCTCATTGAACTTCCTGACAACCATTGCTTTGAACTCAATATCTGATAGTTGAGTTGCTTCTATTTCATTTAACATTCTTTCTGGGGCTTCCTCCTTTTCTTTCATTTGGGGAGAGTTTCTTTGTCTTCCCATTGTTTGTGAGACTCTTCTTGTTAGCCTCAATGTCTTAAATTGATCTGTTCTGGCTCCCTGGGTTTATGGTGTGAACTTCTGTGGTAGAATACCTGTGAGATTCAGTGATGCAGTCTCCTTTGGGTATCCTGGTTTCACAGCTTCCACCTATTCTTTTTTGTGATCAGTTGGAGGGGGAAGGCAAAATGGTTTAACACACCAAGAGAATATTCTATGATATTTACAGTAGCAGCCGGTAGAGAAAAGACAGGAGATCCTTTGGCTAATCATGTTCTACCACCCAACTAGTCACTTTTTAGAAAGGATGGAAAGAAGATAAGACTCTGGTTGTTGAAGGAAGTATTGTGAGTTCGATCTAAAAAGCAGTGAGGTTGTGGGTGGTCAGATCCTGAGGTAAGGTGAGAGTAAAGGACAGTAAATAGGTGTGATGTGTGAGAAAATAGTGTTAACCACTACAGTAATAGCGTTCAGGAAACCATGAAGTGGGTTAAGGTCTGGGAAGGGTGTTGTGTAGTAGTTACAATTGTATGGAACAGCTATTATTTACAATAATATTAGAGTAACAGTCATATGACAGAATCTATGAGGTCTAGATAACAAGAATGGGGAGTATAGGACCTTGAATAGTGTGCTAATGGAACACAAGTGGAGTGAAGAACAGCAAATTAGGAATACACTACCGATGAGAGAACAGGGGAAACCCGTCAAACAATACAATATAACCAGCCAAGCAAAGAAGACTAAACAAAAAGAAGAGTAATACAAAAATTCTATTCAAATAAAAGATGTAAGAATAATGAAAAAACAATAATGCAATAACTTGCGGGTTCTTTGTAATAGCAAAGTGAAATTTGTCTCACTGTCTAAGCTATTGTGATGCCCCCTCTTTGGATCCAACTCTGTTTTTTTCACAGTTCTGGTTTTTTTTTTTTTTTTTTTTGTCTTACTTGTGGGTATTGAAAAAGAAAAAAGCAAGAAAGAAATGAAAAAAGAAAAAAAATGGGAGGAAGAGATAAAATTGGAAAGGAAGAAGGAATAAAACAAGAAAGAAGGAAAGAGAAGCAAAAGGAATTGAGGGATAAAAAATAGTAATAAAAAGAAAAAACTACTTAAAAAAGTGAAACCAAAAAAAACAAAACAAAACAACATTACTTCTTGCTGGTTTCAAAATGGTCAAACTGGTTTTTCTGGTCTTGCTGGCTTCAACAGGGTGAGGGGCAACTGGTATCACTTTTCTCTGTGTTCAGCACTCAGTCAGCTTTGGGCTACTCTCCACAGATCTGGCCCAGCACCTCTCTGTGCAGGGCCTTCGACATGGGCTCTGGGCCTCCTTCGGAGTGCGTGCTTTCCCTGAGTTTATGGGTGTGAGCTCAGGTCTCCCACGGATTGAGCACTCCCTGAGTTTCCGGGTGTGGGTTCTGGGTTTCCTACAGAGCATGTGCGCTGCCTGAGTTTACGGGTGTGGGCTCAGTGGGTTTCCTGCCTTGGGTGCGCTCACCCTGGATTCACAGGGGTGAACACTCCTGGGTCTATGGGTGCGAGTTCCGGTTCTCCTGAGTAGCGCACACACTGCCTGAGTTTATAGGTGTGGGTTTCGGGTTTCCTGTGTACACACTTACACTGGGATCATGGGCGTGGGCTCTGGTTCTCCCATGGATCACATGCATTCCCTGGGTTTATGGGTGTCAGCTCTGGGTCTCCTACAGAGCTCGAGTGCGAGCTCCCTTGGTTCACGACCGTTGGCTCTGAGTCTTCCACAAAGTCCCCTCCTCTGGTTGCAGGTGCTGGCCAGGCTGCCTCTGGTTGCTCGGGCTTAGGCGTGCACTTCTCCAAGGGCTACGTGTGGGTGCTCACAGCCCCTGTGTGTTTGCCACTAAGTCCTTAACTCCCCTCTCTGCAACTTCAAGCAACCAGGTCTCTCCTGGTGCTGCTCAAACCTTGTTTAGCTGGGGAGGGAGCGGTTGGCCTGGCTCCCTTTCTAGAACCTTGTGGCAGACCCATGGGGTCTGGGGCTTCAGCTGCCCTGGTCTCCACACTGATCCCTGGGCCCTTATTGTCCTGAAGTACTCTCCTTACTGTCTGGTCTTTCAATGTCTGCTACAATTTTCAATCTCCTATTTTCATATATGTTGTGGTACTGTTGGCTGTTTGCTCTGTTCCTCCATAGATCGACTGGGTTTTTCTCCCATGTATAGGGGGAAGTGGAATCTGCTTCCTCCTACCATGCTGCCATCTTCCCTCTTCTCCATACCTTAAATTTTAATATTCACTATATTTTTTATAGTCTTACATGGGAATAATAATATATTGGTTTTTAAAGCCCAAATTATGATATGGTTAAGTTGGAAGCTCACTTGTATCTTCCAGGTTTAAGTATGGCCTTAAAACAACTTAAACGTGCATTTGGGAGCATTTTGTGGTTTGCCATAACACTCTCCATGAACAATACAACAGCTAAACAAACCCTGAATGAATTTACCTTCTTTTAGCACTTGTGTATTTATAAATAAATTATATGTACTATGTACTTATTTTGTCACTTTTGTCTGGGAGCTCACACAGCTCCCTGTGTAGCAGACATTTGCACAAAGGGGTGTGAAATTTAGAGAAAGTTCCAGGAAAAACAGTTGGCTTTCTTACCTCTGGCATAAAAAAATAGGCTTTTTGCCAGGTTTTTGGAAACCTCATTCCTTACTAAGCTAACTTCTGTTTAGCTCTGTTCTTCCTTCCCTCTCCCTGCCTCCCAAGGCCACTCAGAAAGAACAGCCCAGCCATCAGTAATGGGGTCAGTTGTAGGCATCAGAATAGCAGGGCCGTCACCTGTGCTCTGTTTAGGTTGTAAACATTAAGCTACTTTCCAGAAAGTTATGTAAAGTGTTGCTAATGTTGCCTGAAGATTTCCCTACCATGCTGGCTACACTGACATTTTGGAAGAGGCAGGTTGAGACCTGTGTGGACGCTTCCCCTTGCTGTTTATGAGCCTAGCAGCTTGCTGTGAAAAGCTGTCATTTTTCCCCTGGGTGTGTAGAACCAGTTCCTCCAGCATGCCAGCCCATGAAGCTGAGGCTTATTCAAAGGAGGGGCTGGTGAGGGGCACTGTAGGGAATCTAGAAATGTATTACTTGTTTAGATTTCAAGTGGGAGGAAAAGAAAGGATGAAAAAAGAAGGAAAAGAAACCATTGAGTTCTCTTAAGTATCTGGGGTTTCAAATGGTGGTACCATTTCCTCCTTCCATTCAATGAGGGTGGAGGGAAATGTGGAACTCAGTTATACAGATACACAATGTACTCAGAGATTGCTGGCTGGGCAGAGGGTGGCCTGTGCTCTGGACCATGTGTGCCTTTAGCAGAGATCATGGAGATCAGCTTTCCCTGACTGACTTTATCCCTTCAGAGGTTAAATACCTTTAGAAAAATCTCAAATTATCCAATTGTTACCAGTAGACATCGTCTGTCTGGAGTGCCAGGCAATCTTCCCCATTGGCTGAGATGGTGGCAGGGGGAGGTTCTTACACTGGGTGTGTGGAATGCTAGAAATATCAATGGATAGGGTCTGAGGGCAAAAAGCTAGCAAGATAATAGAGAAAAAGTCCTTCCCTCTTCTGGTTACCAGGTTGGGAATGAGACCAAGGGAAGGTAGGCACATGTACCACAGAAGTCAAAATGGCACAGGGGGAGGTGCTGGACCAAAGAGGCCTGTCAGTCTAGCCTGGAGAAAGAAGGGATTGGTTGGGAGCTGGATTCACCCAGAGCAAATGAAAGTTTGGGAAGTTGATTGATCTTGAGAAAGCACCTGGTCTGTCCCACACCCAAGCCAATATAATCCCAGAAAACAACCCCCCCCCCTCTTTTGCCCATCTGGTGGTGCGCTGGCTGGTGCATTTTCAGACTCCTCTAGGACTATGTGACCTTGTGGCCCCAGTAGCCACATGGCCCATAGCCATGTGGGCTTCATACATAGGCTCCAGGAGAAAGCCTGAAATGAATAGCAGCCAGAAACAAGCTAAGCTACCACAACGGTGACTATGACTGCATAGCAGCTGCCTGTGGGTTCCAAAGGACTATACTTTAAATTGGAGCAGGAACTCTGGACACTGACTTTTGTCTTGGTCTTGCTGAGGAAATGGGCTTTGATATAGGAGTCTGCCATTCTCCCAGATCACACAGTACCTGAATAAAACTTATTTCCTTTTGCACCAGCATCTGCCTTGTGAGTTTGACTTTCATGGTGATAGGCAGCCAACCCTCCATTTTTGTTCTGTTACACAACTGGAATAAAAATGTCTTTTCCTATTTTGGAAAAGATCTGAATAGACATCTAGAATAATCCCATTTGGATTTTTTAAATTAATAGTTTAGTTTTTTGATATTTTTTTCTATTATCATCTATCCTCCATATACCATCTTCCACCTCCACCCACCTGCTTCCCCCTGCAATCACCACACTGTTGTCTGAGTCCATGTGTCCTGTTTTTTTTTTTTTAATTTTGCTTAATCCCTCCACCCACAAGTGCCCCACCCATAGCTGTCAGCCTGCTGTCAGACAGACTCATAGATAGAACCCATTTGGATTTTAATGTGTATAGTAGTCCTTTGGTATCTCTCCAGGGACCAATACCTATGCTGTCGTCATAGGGTAAAACAAACAAACAAACAAAAAAACCCAGGAAAACAATGATAAACTGCTTTCTCAGTTGCCTATAAAGTATAGGCAGTCAGAGTTCTTTAGTAGGCCATCTTGCACAAGTGAAAATGTTGAGATGATGTTTCGTAATGCTGTGTAAAGGCAAACACAGCCAGGCATAGATCTTGAAATGGACTGGCAAATGGCTGCACTTGTTGGTATAAATCAGTGCCACCTGGCAAGTGAAGGCTCCAGATTACAGCTTTGCTGTTGCTTTTCTTCAATTCTTTCTTAATGTATCTGTTTTATTTTAAAATGATTCTGACTGTCAACTGGGATTATTAGACTGCATAATGATATTTTTTATGTCCAAACATATGAATAAAATTACTTTCTCACCATGTATATTGTTGTTATACTTGCTTTCTGAAAGTAAATTAACATGGAAATAAATTTGTGATGTCAAAAATATACATTAACCTGTGGACCTTGTAGATATGTAAAAAGAGCACCTAGCTCTTTGCCTTTCCATAGTAGTGTAATATCTTGTATTGAATCTAGGACTGGACATTTTGTATATCATGCAATTATACTTATCCAACCCAATTTAACAACATCATGTGTTTGTTATTGTACTTGCTGTTCTAGGGAATACAATAAAGATTCTCACGGAGTCTTACCTTTATGAATCTTATAATCTTGCCTCAGACTTGACCTGTTGTTTTCTGGGTATTGCATCAGATTCTACTTCTGTCTTTATTCTCTTTGCAAACTGTTCTTCACACTTCTTTCTAAAGGCATCCAGATTACTCTTCTTTCCCCTTCATATTGGCACTAGGTCCTTCATTGCCACTGCCTTTGGGATCCAGTGCTCTCCCCACACTCACTAGCATGGTGCCTGTGAATGCCCTGCTCATACATCTCCCTCACCTGTGCTGCACCTCCACACCTAACTCTATCCACCTGAGACACATTCTACTCTTTCCTCACAGGTCTGGTCAAGCATCATCTGTTTTGTGAACAAGACTTTTACTGTCATCTGCCCCCTGCCCTGGAGGGCTCAATCTCTGTGTCCTCCTCCTACTCCATAATGACTTCTCTCATGGCGTTTAACAAGTTCCATGAACACCTTTTGTGTGTTTGTTAGTGTCCTTGCCTAGCCTGAAAGACAGATCTGTGTGGACAGGGTTTTGGTCTACTCATCTTTGTCCCACCACCACATGGCCCACCTGGGTAGACATCCAGCAAATGTCTGCTGGATGTACAGTTACTTCATCACCTGAAAAATGGTTTTCAAGTACTGGTAGGTCAACAAATAGTTTTCTGAGATTACTGAGGCTAGAAGAATCCTCTGGACTCAAAGTAGCTAAATTGCTTCTGTCTCCATCATTCAAGACTCTTGTCTCTTCCTACCTTTTTTATCTTCATCTACTGACTGCTTCACTGGAACAAAGAGAGTGCAAGTCATGCAAAGCAGACCACCTCTTTTCCAGCTTAAACCTTCATGCTGGCTTTCATCATCCTTAGAAGAAAATAATGCTTTACCTTGGTCTGCAAGGCCTGGTGCAGTCTTGCCCTGCCAACTTCTCCAATATCATGCTGTGCCACTCTCCCCCTCACTCACTATGTTCCAGACACATGGACATCATTTGGTTCCTGGAATAGGCCAAAGTCACCTTTGCCTGGAGGCCCTCACATCTGCCATTCCATCTGAGGGAACACTCTTCCTTATCTTTCAGGTATCAACTTAAGTGCCACTTTCTCAAAGGGACCATCCTTAAGGACCACATCTAACATATAACCCTTGTTTCCCCCAGCCTTTTCTCTAAGACAGAATCACAGGTAGCAATATGTTTTTATTTACTTGTTTATTTATTTATTTTTATTTGTTTATGATCTTTCTCCAATTCTTACTAAACTGTGAGCCCATTGAAGACAGGCAACCACATCTATTTTACTCTTTTTGTATCTCCCAAGGTCCACAACTGCCTCTGGCCTAGAGAAAATGATGATAAACAGTTCATAAATGTCAAATGAGTGATCATCCCAAAGCAATCATGTGAAAGGGCTTCTGTAAGCCATAGATTCTCAGAACAACCAAGTGAAATACAGTTACAAAGTGCTAAACTTAATTTAGGTATGGTGTTTATGTCTCCTCAAAATTCATAGGTTGAAGCTCTACCTCACAGTGTGATGGTGTTTGGAGGTGGGGCCTTTGGGATTAAGTTCAGAGGTCATGTGGATGGGATTAGTGCCCTTAAAAGAAGAAAAAGATCTCTCCCTCTCTCACCTATCTCTCTGCACACACACATGCACGTGCATGCAAGTGCGCGCGAGCGTGAGCACACACACACACACACACACACACACACACACACACAGAGGAAAGGCCACGTGAGAGCACAGTGAGAAGGTGGTTGTCACAAGCCAGAAGAGAGCTCTCACCAGAACCTGACCATGCTGGAACGCTGACCTAGAATTGTGAGGAAATGAGTGTCTGCTGATTAAACCACCAGTATTTTTTTATAGACAAAGGTATGTTGCCTGAGCAAGCCTCAAGTATTTTGTCCAGTTATTGTTTCTGTGATGCTGTTGGTAGCTAACTTATCTTCACTTCCAATTTCGAACTTTGAAAGAGGCATATATTCTCTAGCCTCTTTTGCTCTGTGTGCTTGGACTCACTTCCCTATTTTCACACAAACACACACAACTCAGCACACATACCATGTATGGAAAAATCTGAGTTCCTACCCAATCTAAATCCCAATGTTAGCTCAAATGGGTCCTTTTTGTGACATTTTAAAGGGAGAGTTCAATGAGATCCTAGACTGTGAAGAAGGAGTCTGCTTGTTGAAATAATCTTTTCATCTCTCAAATAATGTAATCTGCAAAGGAAGCACAATGCATTGACTTTGATGCATTAGTGGAAGAATATTTTCACATTCCACAGCTGTGTACACAAATAAGACATTGCCTACAATATGAGTCATACTAGGAAATATATAAATCAATTCCAATTTACAGTAGCTTCTTTTACTCCAATTTTTATATTCATTCAGTAATAGTTATTTTTATTTTTTTTAAAAAAGACATATTCAAATACTTCTAACTCTCTCAAGCCATTCAAGATTAAGCAAAATTGAGGTCCAAGTTATCTAGTGGCCACATCACTCATGCAGCTAGCTTTTCTGCTGTTAATGCTGACCAACAAAATTACAGTAGAATCACTATATACAATACATTCTTGGTAATGTATTGTATACATTATTTTGTATACATGTATTGTACATTATATTGTATACATGGTAATAATACATTCTTCAAAATGAACACAACCTATTGGATCCTATAAGACCCAAATCTTTGAGGAAAGACCCAGTGACATAAAATATCTCCAAGTGATTTCATATGCAGCTCTATGAGATCTACTGAGAGCTAAAGGTGATTCTTGGAGCAAACATATTAAAAAGTAGTAGTGTTTGAAGAAGCTTGAGCAGGTTAAACAAACAAACAAACAAACTCCCCCCCCAACCCAATCCAACCCACACCAGGGACTCAACACTCATTTACTTCCTGGCCCAGTACACCAGGTGCTCAGCTCTTATTAATGAGAAGTTCGTCTTATGGGCTTTGCCTTGTCGTGATTCTCATCCCATGCCTAGTTCCTCTAGTAAACATTTGTTGAAGGCCCTCTGTGTGATAGGTGCCATGCAGCTCTGCAACCCTCCCTTACCTGGCACCTGTGGAGTAAGAGAAGCAAAGGTGCAGAGAGGATGGAAAACTCATGTGCCCAGTTATTAGGTGTTCAATTCATCAAACATTTGCTGAGGGTCTGACAGGTGCCAGGTACTGTGCCATGCTCTGGGGATGCAAAGAAATTCCATGAGGCCCTTGTTCTCAAGAGATCCCAGTCTGAACATAGACTTACCTTTAGGATGTATTACTAAGGGAAAGAAACAAGTTACAGGACAGAATGGATTCTCCTGAGTAAAGAAGGGTGTGTACAATGAAACAGTATATGATTCACACGCACATACACACATCTTTCTGGTAAATGCCTAGAATATCTATCTGGTAACACTGTTTTTTTTTTTTGTGTGTGTGTGTATGTGTGTGTGTGTGTGTGTGTGTAGAAATGGTTTTGTTTTCTTGTAGCACCTATTACACTCTTCAAATATTTCATGTATTTATTTGTGAATTTATTGTCTTTTTCTCTTACTAGCATGTAACTGCTTCCTAACAGCTGTATTTCCAGTAACTGGAATAGTGCTTGGTATGTTTTAGATGTTTAGTAGTTTTTGTTTTTCCTTTTAATTAAATGAGAATAGGGTGCAGAGATTGGAAGGAGTCTCACTTTTAGCTGATTGTCATTTTGTATGGCTTAAATATTTATCATTTTACTATAAAAATTCAAATATATGCATGTGTAAAGACAATAGTATAACAAACTCCCATGTATCCATCACTCCAAAATAATGATTGACTCATGGCCAATTTCATTTCATCTGTCTCTCTCCTTATTGTTCTTCCTGAGTCAAGGTTATTTTGAGACAATTCCCAGGCATCATTATATTTTTAAGTTTTTTTATTTTTTGAATTATATTCTATTGATTATGCTATTACAGTTGTTCCCAATTTTTCCCCTTTGGACCCTTTACCCAGCCCCCCACCTTCCTTCAGGGAACCCCCACACTGTTTTCCATGTCCATGAGTCATGCATATATGTTCTTTGGCTACTTTATTTCTTATGCTGTACTTTACATCCCCATGATTATTCTGTAACAACCAATTTGAATATCTTAATCCCATCACCTTTTTCACCCATTCTACTGACACCTCACTCATCTGGAAACTGTCAAAACATTCTCTGTATCTATGATTCTGTTTCTGTTCTGCTTGTTTATTTTGTTTTTTAGATTTAATTGTTGATAGAGACAAACTTATTGCCATTTTACTGTTCATATTTCTTCTTCTTCTTCTTCTTCTTCTTCTTCTTCTTCTTCTTCTTCTTCTTCTTCTTCTTCTTCTTCTTCTTCTTCTTCTCCCTTTAACAGTTTATATAATGCTGCTCCTTTACATGGCACCTGTGGAGTAAGAGAAGCAAAGGTGGTAGTATACTCCTTTAGCTTTTTCTTGTCTTGGAAGCTTTTTATCTGTCCTTTAATTCTCAATGATAGCTTTGCTGGGTAGAATAATCTTGGTTGTAGGTTCTTGTTTTTCATTACTTTGAATATTTCTTGCTAATTCCTTCTAGCCTGAAAGTTTCTTTTGATAAATCAGCTGACAGTCTTATGTAGACTTGCTTGTAGGTTATTAACTGTATTTCTCTTCTTTTAAGATTCTTTCTTTGTATTTAATATTTGGCATTTTAATTACAATGTGTCTTGGTGTGGTCCTCTTTGGGTTCATCTTGTTTGGGACTCTCTGTGCTTCCTACGCTTGTATGTCTATTTCCTTCACCAGGTTAGGAAAGTTTTCTGTCATTATTTTTTCAAATAGGTTTCCAATTTCTTGTTCTGATTGGATCTTTTTATGTTGCTCTTATTTCTGACTAGATCTTCTTATGTTGTTGAGGTTCTCACTAAGTTCCTTCAGCATCTTTATAACCAGTGCTCTGCACTCTGCATCTGGTAGATTGCTTGTCTCTATTGTGTTTAGTTCTTTTTCTGGAGTTTTGTTCTCTTCTTTCATGTGGGTCATGTTTCTTTGTCTCCTCATTTTGGCAGGCTCCCTGTGTTTGTTTCTATGTATTAAGTAGAGCTGCTACATCTCCCAGGCTTTGTAGAGTTACCTAATGTAGTAGGTGTACTATAGGGTCCAGTGGCACAGCCTCCCCTATTACCCAAGCTGGACACTCAAGGTGCGAACACTATGTGGGCTGTGTACCTTGTGTACCTACAAGGCTTGTACTTGAGCCTTAATTGCTTTTGGCACATCCAAGGTCAGCTGAGTTTTGTCCGGGATCACACAGTATAAACTACACAGGAATCTGCATATAGCTGCTAATTGTGTTGGGCTTGGAGGTGTCCAGACAAGGCCAAACTGTGAACCAAGGTTGGCTGCTGCTAGTACCAGGGTTGGGGCAACTTAGAGAGCAGTATGGGCCTCACGGAAGCCAGATGCTGCTTGTTTGAGAGAATTTAGGAAAATCTGAAGCATGGACTAAGACAAACCATTTGTATGGAAAAACCACTGGAAACAGCTTGAGTGTGCCTAAAAGTTGGGTGGGGCAGGGCCTCAGGAAATCACCAGGATGGGGCAAACAGTATGAGACAGATTGATGGAGTCTCCAATATGGTACCTGCCTGCTGGTTTTGTGGCTATATGGAGGGTGGGCTCAGAAAAAGTACAGTGGCCTCTGCCAGCACTTCTTTCAGAGAGAAAGCTACCCATTCCCCCCCACCCCCCGCCGCCTTCAGCTCTTGCCCTAAGGTTGGATAGTTCAGTTCCTCCCCTTATGTCTTTGATGCCTTTTAATCTGCTGCCCCTGTGCTGGCATTCAGAGGAAGTAAATCCAAGTAAGTCTGTGTGCAGGCTCTTAAGAGGAGCTGCCTGAGACTCTAGCAGTTTCTCTCTTCCACAGCCTCAATCCCTGCTAGAGTATACAGCCAGAAGTTATGGCAACTTCTTTTACTGGCACTGGACGCCTGAGCTGGGGGGGCTGGGTGTGGACTTGAGACCCCTTGCTACTGAGATATCGCTCCTGATTTTTACTTACCACATGGAGTGTGGAACCAGCCCATTCTGCATCTTCACCCCTCCTACCAGTCTTGATTGTGTAGCTATAGGACTTCCACTCAGTTTGATTTCTGGTGGTTCTGAATGATGGTTGTTCTATCATTTAGTTGTAATTTTGACGTGGTTTTACGAGGAGGTGAGTCATGTTTACCTACACTGCCACCTTGACCAGAAATCTTAAGTATTTTAATATGTAAACTATAAGTATAACACATTCCATATTTACACACATAAATAATAATATATTAATATAAAATGTTCAGTATTCAAATTTTCCTAATTAGCATTGCAATTTTTTAACAGGTTGCTTGAATTTTATTTAACATTGTGCATGGTTATACCATTAGATGTTCACAATAGGGAATATGGCTTCACCCATCCCATCCGTTTATCCATTCATCTTACCTTCCACCCATTAAATGTACATATTAAGTTCTTAGAATGTACTAGACATTGTTCCTAGTGCTTAAGAGCTTTCACCCTATCTGAGGGTAATAAATAACACAAGTAGGTAAAAAGTTCATGCCATCTAACACATATTATATTTAAAAAGTTGAAATAGTGTAACATGTATTATAATAGAAGGAGAAGAGTCTTTGTAAGATTGACACAAGAGTTTCAAATTATTTAGGTACTTTGTGGTATTTAAAATTTGCAACATTTCATGTTCTGATAAAGCCTTGTTAACAGATCATATTGATTCTTACTATAACAAATACATAAATTAAGATCATCAAAATTTTTTTTATTTGGGAGCTCTTCTTTATTGGGAAATAAAAAGAATCAAACAGATGGGCCAGCCACTATCTATAGTTTTGTGAGCCAAGAGGAATGTGTCTGATTTGCTCAGAACTCAGATCTCCATGAGTTGATCATTCCCCATGATCATCTCATCTACTCATTTGGCTTTGGCTTCAATCCTCTGGCCATTTCCAATTAGGCAGTCCTTAATGTTTACTTCCTTCTTGATCACAGCGTTGCTGCAGATGACGCTGTCCTGAATGTTGCATCCTTCCTCCACAGTGACTGAATTCACGAGAAGGCGGTTGGTGGTAGTCACTCTATCTCTGGAGACACAGGATGAACCAATGACAGAGTGCTTAATGGGCAACTCTCCAACCCGTGTATCTGGCCCAATAAGGTAGTGAATTCCAAACAAGTCTTTGTTGACAATCTGAGCTGATGAAACGGACTAGTGATTCTTCTGGACAAAGAATAGGTAGCAATTGGGCACTTGTCTGTTTGCTTCTATGTCAAGTCCCAGGTGCTCAATCAAAGGCAGAGCCCCTCTTTAGTGATGTGGACATAGCAGTGCAACTGTGATATGGACAACTCTTCCCACCTGTGTCCTTGACAGGCATCCCAGCAACCATGATAGGGAGCAAAGAACAGTGTGTTGTCCTCTTTTATAAAACTGTAAATATCTAAGGATTTTAGCTCCTTTTCTTTAGGTCCTCCTCTTTTTCTTCTTCTCTTTGTTGTGAGGAAGCTGAGGAAAACTGTTTTCTTACTAGGTATGGAATCACTTCACTCCAGATGGAAGTGTAGAAAGTCAACGATGTATTTTTTCATGTAGTAGAGAAGGGTGTCCACAGGGCCTATGTGGAAATGTATTCTGAGGTGCTTCTGCAGGATGGATCTCTTAATGACCAGCTCTTTATCCTAGTCTGCTTCACGAGTCATAAAGACTGGCCTCTTTCCTGTGTTGTCCACTTCAATGAAGTCATGCTGCTCCACTGCTTTTTTCCCCCTATATCTAGCTTCATTTTCACCTTGAATTCTTCAGATAGAGTCTTTTGGACACTCCTGGTTATAATGATTTCTTCAAATCCAACATGCAGAAGCAGGTTCAATGGGTACCAAAATGAAGGTTTGTTCCCAACTAGAAGCAGAGGTTTGGGAATGCTGGAAGTCAAATCTGTCATCTGAGATCAGCTTCCGACTGCCATTACTACTAATTGGAATTCCATTTTTACAAATTCAGTTCTGGGCACGTAGCTACGGCTCCCAGCAGGCCCCATGGTGCCTCCCTAAAACAAAATTTAAAATTTTTTCACAACTGTGTTGACTGGGCTGTGCCCATGATAGCTGGGAGCCAAGAATACTCTTTGCCAGGGTTTGAGTGGTCAGACTTGGGTGTTTATGAAACAGAGTTAGGATCAGTCTGACACCACGCTCTGGCATATGCTCTGTAAACAATGGGTTGGTGTTTATGCAAGCCAGGCCCATGGATAGAAATGAATGCTCCTCAAGTAGGTATGCTTAGAGAGAGCCTTTTCTTATTGGAACATGGGTAACATCAGTGAAGGCAGCTATCCCTAAATCATAAAGTATCTTTTGCCCATTATTTGCATGTTCTAGGAAAAGTAGAGTTATGGGTAGGCTCTATTAGACCCAGAAGTTTTTTTGAGTAGTACCTGAATCTCACAGTGAAGGCTGGTACTTGACCTCCTGATCATAAATGCCAATAGCGTTAAAACAATGTTAACACAGAAAAGGACCAAGACAATGTTTTAAAACTCACACAGTCATCAAGACACTAGCTTATTTTAAAATTTTTGGTTAAAGTTAAATTGGTTAAACAGGGGAGGAAAATAACTCTTGACAAGCTATTCCAAAGACTATTAAGTAGTATAACTGATTTTGACACAAATCTGTCAGAATGTATGCTTCCAAATGATGCGTTCACAGTGGTCACTTTGTGAGGGGGAAGATATACTCTTATTCTTCCAAAGGTGCAGTTGTGCAAAAAAATTTGTAATTGTTCCAATGATAGTTTCTCGGTCATGTTAAAAAAAATCCACTTTCTAGAGTTTAGATTACACCTTAATTGTAGCAAAATGATGCCAATGAGGGCCAGCCCACTGTCTTCAGTACTAGAAGTTGGTGCTTACCCACTCCCCTTTCTACCTGTTTGGTTTTACTTTGGAATATGGTTGAAATCTATTTCTGTGTCTAAATTTGAGCTGGAGGGACAGGATTGAGTGTGTTGACTAAACAGATTCATTTCTTATTTTCACTAAAATGTTGGTGCCTGATGTTGGTGCCTGAAATCAATCAGTTGCTAGTTTGCGTGTGTAGGATTTGGCATATTGCAGACAAACTGCTTTGCTAATCTCATCCCATCTTCCACCAACATCCTCCTTTTCACTCTAAATACTGATTTATCCCAAATTTCTCTTCCATTAAGATTTTGAGAGCTCTCAAAAGAAGCAAGAGGATGATTCTGCAACCTACAAACCTATGATTTTCATTGAAATTCCGGATAAGATGCCAGATATGGGGATAATGGGGGGAAAAGTTTTCAGGAAAAACTATAAAGGGCACATGGACAAAACCAAGGGGGGCTGGGAGCAGGGGAGGGAGGTGGGTATGGCTGGGGTTGGGGGGAGTGGTGGTGGGGTAAATGCACACAACTGTAACTGAACAACAATAAAATAATTGAAAAAATAAATGCAGTTTTCATACACACAAAAAAGAGAAAAGATGGTTCAAAAGTATAGAAAGAGAAGTGATGTTCTTTAGAAGCCTCATGCATTCACCACTGAGTCATGCTGAATCAACCTCACTCACTTTCTGTAGAGTTAGAATGACTTTAGACACAGAGGGCATGGTATGGTAGAAAGCAGCCTGGGCTAGGAGTTAGGAAGTCCATCTTCAAATCCTTCTTGTTATTTTCTAACCACATAATTTGGGACAAGTCATATGCCTTCTGTGAGCCTTATTTACCTAATCTATAAAACAGGGATAATAGTTTCCGGAGCAAGGCAAGAACTGAATAAATGATACTTTCCTTTTGAGGATTGGATTGAGTGTTGAAAGAGATAATGAATCTTAAATGGACTAGAATATGGTCAGGCAAATAATTCAATACACGTGAATAATGGCCACACACACAGAAGAAGACAAAAGCAAACAAAAAATGAAATTTTAGGTTGGAATAATGACAAGGTATTATCATGTGTTAGTAGAAGTAAATGAAGATACCAGGAATATTTAGTTTGGAGAAGGGTAAAGCTCAAGTGTTGGGGGTTTAGGTACCAAATCTACTATCACATAGTATAAGAGTGGGCAATAGACAGCCCTGGGACTGAACTTAGTTGACGACCTGTTTTTGTACCATATGTGAGTTAAAAGAGTTCTTTCCATTTTTAATGGTTAAAAAAAAATCAAAGGAAGATTGTATAAAATCCAAATTTTAGTATTCTAAGCAAAATTTTGTTGGGATACACTCACTCTGTCCAGTTACATGTTAGCCATGCCTGCTGTTTGTTACAATGGGATAGGTGAGTATTTGTGACAGAGACCGTACGGCCTGAAAACCCTAAAATATCTACTGTCTGGCCTTTCACAGAAAAGGTGGTAGCTAAGTACTACCTCAGCCTTGGGAGTAGCACCTACTTACTCCTTTAGGAAACCCTGACTGTCTCCATGAGCGTATGATCCCAAGATTAGAACTCTTATACCCATTATGTTGCTTTTCAAATGTTACATTGAAATTGTCTGATTGTTCCATTGCAGCAGTTTCCATGAACATAACAGTGTAAGCTCTTTGACATCAAGGACTGTATCTTTCCACTGTAGTATCCTCAGCATAGAATGCAGAGCCTTGCAGATAATAACAATCCTCTGAGCAAGTTAGTGTCATTAGCCCTTTCCATGTGTTAGCTCATGTCATGGTCACAGCAACCCTATGAGACAGGTTTTATCATTCATCCAAATTTACAGATGAAGCGACTGAAACACAGAAAGGTTAATAACTTGTCCAAGTTTGATTGGTGTGTGGGGGACAGTGCTGGCATTTGAAACCAGGAAGTCTGGGGTCAGAGTCTGTGGAAGTCTTGGAGCTGCTATACTTCTTGTTGAATAATAAATGAATATCCATGACTTGATTGAAAACTATCTGAGGCAGTGATCATAGCATACAGTTTTGCTTTTTGACACAGAGTCTAGCACAGATGTGAGCACATGATAATAGAATATAGTTGAGGAATGAGCATGTGATTTGGAGTCAAGAGACCTGAATTCTAGGCCATTACTTTGTCTGAGCTGCTGAGTTACCTTAGGATATACTTCAGTGACACTTGATCAGCCTCAGGAGTGACTTTGGGTCTTAACTTTTTGAGGGATGTATTGGTTTCCTGGGGATGCCCTAATAAATTGCCACAAACTAGGTGACTTAAAACAGAAGTAGTTTATTCTTTCACAGTCTGGAGGCTAGAAGTCTGAAATCTACAGGGTAAGCCATACTCCCTTTCATGGCTCTAGGGAAAGATCCTTCTTTGTCTTTCAGCTTCTGGTGGCTCAAGGTGTTCCTTGGTTTGTGGAAATGGAATTTCAATGTCTCAGATCTCCCCTCCTGTCTCTTAAAAAAGGACACTTGTTATTGGATTTAGGGTGCACTCTAAATCCAGAATGATCTCATACTGAGATCCTTAATTTCATCTGCAAAAAAAAAAAAATATATATATATATATATATATATATATATATATATATATATATATATATATATATATATATATATATAGTGGGCTACTATTCAACTCACTGTAAGGGATAAAAGCCTCTTTGAGAATTGATGGATGAAACAGATTTTCACAAAATAAAAAAGTTAAACAGGTATTTTAACACTCAGATATTAAAATTTTGCCTATAATTATAGGCAATTTTTGGAATTCAACAGAAGTTTAATCATAGGATTAAAGAGCTCTAAGTTAAGAGCTCTAGTTTACATAGTCTCTGAGACCTCTTCCAACTTAAAGAAATTTGAGTTAGTTCATATTCTGTGAATGCATTTCATTTTTGGATAAACCATGCCCTTTGTTCGTTGGGCTCCTTTATAGTTTGTGAGGAGATATCTAACCTACTTCATGTGGAAGACTGAAGCAGATCGTCCATGGAGCACGTGTTGTCCTGGAAAAAGGTCTCAGGCCTTTTAAAATTATTCCGATACTTACAGTTTGCAGGCAGATCACTGAAGACATCATTTTCATTATATAAATGCCCATCTGTGGTTTTCCTTATATAATTGCAACAACTGAGAGGTAGCATAAGTGGTTGATATAAGAACGTTATTATGTCATATTTTCCCTTCATCACATGCTCTTTCTAATGTTTTAATGTGAAAATTGGGTTTTAGGAAGGCCAAGAGTCCAGTTGATCATCAGATAGTGGGTTGATTTTTGAGGATGTTTATAAATCAAGTCATCTGTCCAGCAAGTCATTTATGTGCTGGAAGAACTTGATGGTGAATCAAACTCTAAGTGACTTCATCACAAATGATTAAACAATATAATTCTGTTCTTAATGATACTTTTGTGAGTGGTTTCAAATAATTATAATAGCACTACATGTAAAGTAAATGCTTTTAAGACAGGTTTTTCTTATAGAGGTCGACAAACTAAATTCCATGAACCAGATCTGGCCTGTGGCCTATTTTTATGAATAAAGTTCAGCTGGAGCACAGCCATCCTCATTCATTTATGTGTTTTCTACAGTTGTTTTTGCACTTGGATGGAGCTGAGTAATTGCAATAGTGACCATATGGTCCCCAAACCCTAAAATATTTACTCTCTGGCTCTTTATAAAAAAAGTTGCTAATCCCCACTCTACACTACAGATAGCAACAAATACAGCTAAGAAGTGTGAAAAGAGGGATACATTTCCTTTTATAGAAATAATTTACAGATAATGAAAAATATATTTTTATTAGATAGAGATCAGCAAAAATATTCAGCAGAACAGGAAAGCCTATAGAACTTCAGCTGGCCATGTAGACTTATTTGTGATAGTTAATGCAATATATTCTGAACAGTTGAGGAAGACATGTAGGGTCCTACTTGTTATCCACTAAGAGAGTTTTGTTTTCATGTATTAAAAACAAAAAATAAACCCAATCCCTGATATCGTATATTCTTGTATGTACAGCTTCTACTTGGGAGGAGGGGTGGTAAAATTAATTTTACCTCTATGTTTTCATTGCTGACATTCATGAATTCTTTGGGGAAAAAAGCCATTATAAATGGTAATCATGCAAATGTTTATAATGGACTTTGTCCTTTACAAATGTACTTTCTATAAAATTCTTATTAAAATGGAAGTTCATTGAAAGTGGAATCTACCTAGAGTGGTCCCTTACTTCAGCTTTCTACCTCCCTTTTCTGCCAACCTTACTAAGCATTATTCCCTCTTGAAAATTTCTTTGCTGATTTTAGATGTCAAGAAGTCAATTTCCCAAATGTTTTACGTTTAATTTTCCCTAAAGTTACCCATTCTCAATAAAACTTAAGCTTTTAAAAGACTGTATGGGTGAGAAATGAATTTGGAAGTAAATAGTGAGAAAAATTGATACAACATTTGCTTCAGGAGAAGGGTGGTCTTGAATGGAAGAGGATATTTACTAGGCTTCTAGACCAACTAGCATGATCAATTAATTACATATCAGTTTCATCCAGGTCTACTTCGTTTTTCTCTGTATTAGGACTGATACTCCTTTCATACTTTGGGAGGAGGTTCAAGCAGTTCCCTGCATATATAGCAACAATATTTTCTGAACCAACGATTGGAATGTATGTGTGCCCTGAAGATGTTTAAGGCACGTAGTCTGATAATGGGTCAGAATATTTCAAACCATGAATGCAGTAAGAAATGACCTACATATTTTTCTCAAACCACATTTTTCTTAAATTGACCCAATGACTGAAACATTCTGGGAATGCAGTTGCTCCTCTATAATAAATTAGCTCAGATTCTCCTTACCATTAATATGTTGGATTAACAGAGTGACTTTTCTTTCTTTTAAATAAGCATCATTCTATTGCCTAACATGATTAATGTAAAATGCAAAAAATATTGAGTGGTATAATTAATATAATCATAGTAATGCATGTAGACCCTTTTTCTTTTGGAGAGTTACTATTCTAAAAGTGCAGCTACCATGCAGAAAGTTCACCATGTTGGTATGATAGTGCCTGTGGGCAGACGCCCAGCTAGTCTTCCACAGGAGAGATAATTAAGAGACAATGGTACAGAAATGTGTATTGTAGCACACACAAGTGCTCCTGTGTGTTGACCTTGGAGCTCCGAGCAACTTAGAAAGTGGCTTGGCTTTCGAAATTACAATTCCTCCCAGGTTCTAGAGGGAGGCACAGATAAGATTCTTCAGATTTTATACCATTTCAGGGAGGTGAAATACCTAGTTGGCAAAGCTGCCCTCTCCTTGGAGACCTGCTAGGAGGAATTTCAGATGTTTAAAAAATGCAGGACATATACATGAATCTGAAAAACTGCCAGAAGGAAGCAGTTTTCTATTTTGTGCAAAGCTTTACAATAACAGGAAGGTGGAGACTGAGTGGGAGAGTAGTGAAATGGGAAGTCCACTGATGGGGAGCGGCATAGTACATATAAGTAATAACAGGGTGGCTGCTGATTTTTCCAGTGGCCCTCTTGGCAGCAAGTTTCTCAATCATATCTAACGCTAATGAAAAAGTTAAGAAGGGGAAAAGTGTGAGTTTGACAACGTTAGGAGCATCCTATTGAAAGTAGACTAGAGGGGATGCATTCAAGATACAGCAATGTGGCAACAGGCTGAATCCACATGGCCATAAAAACTAGGATGAGATAAAGTAAGAGGTATTTAAAGAGACCCAGAACTCAGTGAATAAAATAATGCCCTGTAAAAAATAGCCTGGAGAACCATCACTTCTTGCCCCAAAATATCATCAACCACCTTAAGCGTTGAGTGGAATGCAGTCTCTGTGTATGCACGTGAGTGTCTAAGCAATAACCAAACTAGACTTTTTTGTGTGCAGGTTATTTTGGGATCAGTTAAATGAAAATAAATAATGTGTCATGTGTAGAACCCCCTATGTGTGCTTCCTTTTCAAAATATTTATTTCCTCTTATTCCATTCAAAAGGGAAACCCATGAGGAGTAGAAAGAGGAGGGCACTGTCTCTTCATGAATACTAATAAGGAAATCAAGGGAGACGGTGGCACTTCAAGTTTCATCTTTCCATTTCCTAGAGGCGCAAACTCTGCAAGTTGTCACCTTGGTGTATTCAGTGCCTTTTGAAGCACTAGACTCCTCCAGAGAGAATGTCAGCCCCAGCCCTGGGCAGTTTTGACAAACAGAGTATATATTGATACATGATAAAGTATGCTAGAAATCACCCCAGTGCTAAAGGCTACTATAGTTTTAATATCATCATTTGAATTAACAAGCATTCTGTGGAGAAATAATGAGCTTTCATTATTCAGAACATCATCCTTACCCGGGGAACTCAGAAACCATTAGCTCTTGAGAACTTAATGAAAAGATGATAAAGAATGTTTTAGATAAAAGTTTGAATGGGCACACTTGATAACTGAGGTAAAATATTAATGTTTGCTTGGATGATGTATTAGGATTGCTGAGCGAGGTTCGTGGAAACGATGGATGCAGTGTTCGGCGAGCTCGGGCCTGCGCAGTGTCTGGACTGGCCCAGTTACAGTGCCCGCTGTCATTCTCAGGGCAGCTGTGCTTCTGAGATCACCTCACGCATGGCGTGTCCAGGTGTCCTTTAGCCTTACAGATGAGAAGAAATGGAGGGAGACAACAAAAGAGGGGAAAGATAAAGTGTAATCAACAGGTATTGCTGTACATGTTCACAATTGGTGTCTCAAATCACTTTTTTTTACCATCTCTAATGCATAAAATAAAATACCTAAGTTTATATGATAAATATTTTGTTTGTTTTTAGTCTGATTAAAAGAATAGGAAATTTTATGTTACTATTGCAGTTTTGAATTTGATAATATAAAATTGCATTGGGAAAGGAAAGAAAAAAGAAGTAAAAAACAAGTATTGTGAAAGGAGATCACATCTTTAACACTTGGATGCCATTGTGAACCATCTGTGAACTGGTTCTTGACCAATGTAAACACAGAATGAAAACACAAAGAGTAGAAGGTATCAAAACATCATTCACTCTCCCACCATAAAAAGATAGCTCCTAGAAACACTTTGGTGTATTTACCTTCAGGACTTTTGCAGTATGTAGATTATTTATATGCAATAATCATGTAGCACATGCAGAATTATGTATGTTGTAATTTTAGAGCATTTTTTCTTATTATAAAATGAGTACATGGTGATTATCTAAAACTGGAGAATACTGAAGTTTATCAAAACTTTGGTGTTAATGAGAATCACACACACACACACACACACACACACAAAAGCATAGTCTTCTGGACCCCATCCCAGAACTATGAATAAAATATCCACTAGAGGTAGTCTCTAGGGGTAGGACTGTCCAGGTTAGAGTCTCAGTTCCATCTCTGAACAATATGTAGCCTCCAGCAAATTATTTCACCTCTTTATGCTGAGTTTCTCTCATTTGTAAATTAAGGGTAAAAAGGGTACACACCTTAGGGCTGCTATAAGGATTAAATGGTGTAATACTAAGAAAGCACATATAAATTGGTTTAGATATAACATGAAATCAAATGTTAACAATTGATATTATTATTAATGTCATTAATATTATAACCATTACCTATAGTTGCAAGATCCCTAGATGATTTGAATGGAGTATTAGAATCATGTTGTGTATTAGTCTTCTTTCCTATATATTTAAGAATATGATTAGAATTCCATTATTGTGATTATGATAGATTAGTGTTCAAAATCCTTTCAAACATTTTTCTTGCACAATTCTCAGAATCCCTTGCATCTAAGGTTCTGAGTACAATTTAGGATCTAGAAAGTAAATGAATTAGGCTCACTTACCTGAGATTTAGAAGGTGAAAGTGAGCCAGAGGCTGTTTCTGCTGCTTGATTTTCCTTGCAAACTTTGGGTGGGTGGGAAATTGGTGTTTCTGCTACATCATCAACAGGAGTCTTAATATCTGTTGAACTACAGAGTTGTGGTGGGTGAATGGAGAGGGGGCCCATTTTGCTGGTAGAGATTGTACTTCTTTGTTGGGGTGATGGGGGTGAAGTTCAAAAGGTGGCGGCTTACTCATTTGGCAGGAGATTTCCTTATTACAAAAGAGGCTCCTTTGGTGACTGAATTTTGTAACTTTGAGAGTCATTCCTGGAACCTAACTTAGAGACTATTCCTTCAGCCTTCCTAATAATCCAGAAACATTAAAACTTGTAATTAACCTGCTTCTGCTAAACTAGGTAGAGTAGATTTTGTTCTTTGCAACTGAAACCTGACAATAGCATTTATTTTTTTTCCCATTTTTAAATTTTATTTTTAATCAGTATTTTTTAATTGTTGATATTGTACTAATGGAATTCTATGCAGCAGAAAGAAAGAAGGAGCTCCTACCCTTTGCGACAGCATGGAAGGAATTGGAGAGTATCATGCTAAGCGAAATAAGCCAGGCAGTGAAAGACAAATACCATATGATCTCACCTTTAACAGGAAGCTAATCAACAAAACAAACAAACAAGCATAATATAAACAAAGACACTGAATTTGAGAACAGTCTGATAGTGTCCAGAGGGGGAGGGGAGGGAATTTCAGGGGAAAAGGGGAACGGTTTAGAGCAACAAGCATAAAGGACTCATGGACAAAAACTATGGGGGGTGGAAATGGGAGGAAGGTGGGGAGGGCTGGGGTGGTGGGCTGGGATATTTAATATAATTTTAAAATCATAAAATCATAATTAAGTAGAAATATCCTCAAATCTTAGAAGAAAGATAATACAGAGGCATTTGTGTCAGATAGAATATATCATAGGCCAGTTTATTATCTTTATGAATTATATACAAAATCATACTTACATTTCTCAGTAGTCATGTGTTGTTTAGTGACAGGGCTATGTTCTGAGAAATGTGGGATGAGAGGATTTCATCATTGTGTGCACATCAGAGACTGCACTTGCACAACTTTAGATGATACAACTTTCTGCACACCTGGCTGTGTGGTACAGCCTAGAGCATGTTACCCTACTGAACACTGTAGACCATCATAACATGATGACAAGTATTTATGTATCCAAAAATAGACAAGGTACAGTAAAAATCCAGTGTAAAAGATAAAAAACTGTACACTTATAGAGGGCATTTACCCTAAATGTAGCTTGCAGAACTGGAAGTTGCTTTGGGTAAGTCAGTGCATGAATGGTAATGTGCATGAGTAAATGTGAAGGTCTAGGACATTACTGTGTACAACTGAAGACTCTATAAACACTGTATACTTGGGCTACACTAAGTTTGTAATTTCTTTCAATAATAAATTGACTTTAGCTTAATGTAACATTTTTACTTTATAAACTTAAATTTTTAAAAACTTTTTTGACTGTTACAATACCATTTAGCTTAAAACACAAACTGTGCACATGCAGCTGTACAAAATAATTTTTCTTTATATCCTTATTCTATAAGCATTTTTCCATTCTTGATTTTTAATTTTTAATTTTTTAAACTTTTTTTGTTAAAAACTAAGACAGACACACACATTAGCCTAGGCCCACACAGGGTCAGGATCAGCAGTGTCCCCGTGTTCCACCTCCACATCCTGTCCCACTGGAAGGTCTTTAGGGACAGTAACACCCATGGAGCTGTCATCTCCTGTGATAACAATGTCTTCTTCTGGAACATCTCCTGAAGGATCTGCTTGAGGCTCTTCTTGAGAATGTGTCACTCTTTTCAGAAATATGGCCATGGTGGTTTGCTTGGTTTATTAGTTTTTGTCATCATAGATTTGCTTGTAAGGAGATAATGTCCTGTGATTATTCCTCTCTAGTAATGAAAACTTCTGGTGTTGGGTTCCATGTTTTCAAACTTTTTAAGAAGTTGTTAAGGTCTGCAAAAACATTTACTAACTCCTTCATTGTGAATTTTCTTGGGAATTCTTTTTTTCTGCAGTTTCTTTTTTTCTTGTCTCTCTTTTTTTTTAGCTATGTGTTCCTGTTCCAACAACTTCTCATTAGTAAATTCCTCAGGAACCACATCTAGCAGTTCCTCATGTCATCCTCATCTACATCCATGTTCCAGTTGTTTACCATCTCAGCCACAACTTTGTTGATTATTGTAATCTCCTTATTCTGGGCAAATCTTTTGAAGTCATGGACTAACCTCTTGAGTGTTTTCTACCAGATGCCATTTATATACTCCTTGGTGATATTATTCCAATCCCAAGGAATGTTCTTGAGGCAATTGTATACATTGTAATCCTTCCAGAATTGCATCAGTGACTTCTCAGTGTCTTCTTTAGCTGCAGCAATAGCCTGGGCCTTAGGTAGTAGGCCTTAAAAGTTGCTATCATTCCTTGCTCTTTTGGTTGGATCAAAGAGGTGATGTTTAGAGGGAGAAACACTATTTTGATATAGTGATGAAGATCATCAATAAGAGGAGCATGCGTAGGGACATAATTAACAATAAGCAAAATCTTGAAAGGTATGTAGATCCCAAACAGTACTTCTCCATTTTGCTGGCAGGGCAATTCAAGAGGGTATGATGGAAGAGGAGGAGGATCGTCCATGACTTCTCACTGCTCTTGTAGGACACTGGCAGTGTGTGTTTGCTGACATGCGCGAAGGCATGCGCGGGGTTCTCACCATGCCAGATCACAAAGGCTTTGAACCTGTCCTTAAGAGTCTTGAGACCTGACAATGACTTGGCCTCCTTATGGATGAAAATCCTTTCAGGCATTTGTTTTCAAAATAGGGATGTTCATCCATATTGAATATTTGCTCTGGGAAATAATTTTCCCACAATTGGCTTCTCTAGAGTTTCCAAAAGTTCTTTAGCTGCCTTCATATCAGTGCTCAAAGACTCACCACTCACTTTCATATTATGTAATGAATAATGATTCTTGAATCCTTTAAACCACCCAGAGTTGTACATTCAACATTATAGTTGGGTCTAGCCTTTCCTTTCAAAATCACAAACAAGTGTTTTGATTTGGACGTAATCATCATGGTGCTGAGAGGAATATGCTTCTGCATCTGGTCCTCAATCCAGGTCACTAGAAGTTTCTTCATGTCTGACATAGGCCTTTCTTGAATTTCAGTTAGTCTTGCTGTCTTTAATAAAACAGATTCTTTAACAAATTTTATCACTTTGTTTTTATTCTTTGAGATTGTAACTTTGGTGGAATGGGATACGTGTGACGGGCCAGCAATAACCATCACTTATTTTTCACCTTCCAAGTCTTTAATCATTTTAAATTTTGTTTCCAGGTAAATCACTTGATTTGGTCTCTTACTGGCAACATTATCACTGAATTTTGTATACTTAGGGGCTATAATGAACAAATAACATGAAACCAAATTAAGTATAAGATAAAATGATGCAATCAAGAGATACAGTAAACATGAGACATATGAGGCTGCTGCTGGGGTAACATGGTCCATGGTTTTACAGCAAACTTTTTATAAGTAGAAAGAGTATACACTAAAATAATGATTAACAGTATTGTACAGTGAAAACATAAACCAGTGACATAGTAATTCATTATCATTTTCAAATACGATGCACTGTACATAACTGTATGTGCTGTACTTACCTGCAGCTGGCAGCACAGTAGGTTTGTTTGCACCGGCATCATCACAAACATGCATGTCATGTGTTGTGCTACAATGTTAAAGTGGCTATAATGTCACTAGGTGATAGGAATTTCTCAACTCCACTATAATCTTATGGGACCACCATCGTGTCTGTCATCCATTATTGACTGAAATGTCATTATGCAGTGTATGACTGTGTACATTTTAAAGATAAAAAAAAAAAAACAATATCCAAGAAACTTTGCAATGAAAATGGCCTTTATGTTGGTCTTTGTGATATTTCTTCCATGGAGGACAAGAAGAGCATTTTGCGCATCAGCTGTGTGAAAATTTTGGTCATTGTTAGTAAATACTGGAACAGAACAGCATTATTTCTTGTTTTAACTGATCATCAAATAGTATCATGCTAAGCGAAATAAGCCAGGCAATGAAAGACAAATACCATATGATCTCACCTTTAACAGGAAGCTAATCAACAAAACAAACAAACAAGCATAATATAAACAAAGACACTGAATTTGAGAACAGTCTGACAGTGTCCAGAGTGGGAGGGGAGGGAATTTCAGGGGAAAAGGGGAACGGTTTAGAGCAACAAGTATAAAGGACTCATGGACAAAAACTATGGGGGGTGGAAATGGGAGGAAGGTGGGGAGGGCTGGGGTGGTGGGCTGGGGGCGGGGTAAAAGACAGAAAACTGTACAATATCAACAATTAAAAAATACTGATTAAAAAAAAAGAAATTAAAAAAAAAAGAATGGCAAAGACAAAAAAAAATAAAATAAAATAAAAAAGACTTCTGGAAAAAAAAAAAAGAATTTAGAACAGTGGGTGAAGATGTGGCTCAAGAAGTATTTCTGATGCTGGGAAATTATGGCGTTACAGTAGAAAAAGAATAGTTGGGTTAAGCAGTGAAGGGATAAACTGTCCCTTGGCAGCAGAATTTGAAAAAAACATTTTTAGGTAATGATTTTTTTTCTGCATCTTTAAAACATATCTTTAGATATAAAGAAAAAGCTAAGTTATGGTTTTGTGTAATTAGTAAAGACCAATAAACTGCCCTATAAGTTATTTCTGTTGCCTTTTGCCCAATAAATGAAATTTGGCTGGGTATAATTTAAATAGTCATAAGGTTTTTTTTCTCTCTTTCTCAAAATTCTGTAAACAATGTTCTACTGTATTCTGGCATTTAGGGCTGAAGGGAAGAAGTATGAATGCAGCCTGATTTTTATTTCATTTCAGATGATATATTCTGCCTTTGTATTTTGTACATCATTTACAAAATGTAATTAAAAAACAAACAAAACAAAAATGGTGCAAGCAGTTGGGAAGGCCAGCAGAGTTATATGCATATGGGGAGGTGTAGTCCTTCCCAGGTATAGTGCTTTCTGGGCAATGGAGTTTTCATATACTGTCCTGACTCAGGGTGAACTATACTTTGGGGGTGGTGGGGGTGGGTTAAGATTCCGTCTCTGCCTGACAAGATTTGTCTTTTTATGAATATGAAAAAACAGAAAAATACTGACAAGAAGCTTATAGAAAAACACTGCAGAGAGTTAGGGGAAGTGATTAGTTGGAAGACTCAGAGAAATATAAAATATTGCCTATTTCAGGTAAGAAAAGAAAATTTTAGAAAATGGGTTGGCATTCTCAATAGCTACAAAATGCTATGGCTGGACCTTGGTTATTAAGTAAGAATATGCAATGGGAGGTGAACCATCTTCCCACTATCTTTGAAAGTTAGGGATTGGCAGTTCGGCTGTGATTCCTGAGCTGAAACATGGGCAACCCATTGTTTGTTTATTTTCTTATAATAATTGTTATTTTCTTCCAGATTATGAGAATTAATTGTATGTTGACCTTAGAATTCAGTAGTTCGATGGGCTAAATTATGTTTCCCCTAAATTGATAGGTTGAAGTTCTAATTCTTCGTAGCTCAGAATGGGAGGAATTTATCTGAAGATAGATCTTTAAAGAAGTAAAGAAAGTTAAATGAGGTCATATGGATGGGCCCTAATCCACTGTGACTAGTGTCCTTATAAAAACAAAAAATTTAGATACCCAAAGAGACACCAGAGATATACATGCAGAGAAAAGATTTTTGTGAGAACAAAGCAACAATCTGCAAAACAAAGAGAGAAGCCTTAAAATTACCCAATCCTGCGAACATTTTGGTCTTGGGCATCCAGTTTCCAGAATTATGAAAAAATAAATTTCTGTTATTTAAACCACCCATTCTGTGATATTTTCTTACAGCAGCCATGGCAAACTAATAAAAACATTATTTTGAATATTGCCTTTTTATTTGCCTTTATTTCTGTGTTTTAGTGGAAAGCTAACAAGCATGGGTTAAGGGCTAATAAATGACAATTTAATTTTTGAATTATAAAGTGTTTTAAGCCAACAACAATCATAATGAATAATATAATGAACACAAAAATATTCATCACCTAGCTTAAAAATAAACCATTACAGGCTCAGTGAAAGCTCCTGACTCCTGTTTTCCTTTTTCTATTTTTAAAATAATATTTTATTGTTCATGCTATTACAGTTGTCCCAAAGTTTCCCCTTTGCCCACTTCCACCCAGCAGCCCCCCACACTCCCTTCAGGTAATCCCTACTTCATTGTCCGTGTCCATGAGTCATGCATATATATTCTGTGGCTAATCTCTTCACCTTCTTTCATCCAGTTTCCCCTCTTCCCTCCACTCTTACAGTTGTGAGTCTGTTCCATGTATCTATGCCTCTGTTTCTATTTTGCTTGTTAGTTAATTTTGTTCATTAGATTCCACAAACAAGTGAGATCATATGGTATTTATCTTTTCACAGATTGGCTTATTTCACTTAGCATAATAGTCTGCAGGTTCATTCATGCTGTTGCAAAAGGTAAGAATTTCTTCTTTTTTGGTTGCTGAGTAATATTCCATTGTGTAAATGTACCACAGCTGGAAAGATCTGGCCAAGATGGAGGCATAGGTAGAAACACTTTGCTTTCTTGCACAACCAAACGAAGAATAACAACCAATTTAAAAACAATAAAAAAACCAGAAGTTCCAGAAAAATCAAACTGCATGAAACTCTGACAACTAAGGAGTTAAAGAAACATTCACCCAGACTGGTAGGAGGGGCAGAGATGGGAGATGAGCATCCAGTGGAGAGGGTACACGGTAAGACAGTGGACCACGTGGTTGAGGTGGGGCTGGCTGAATGGGAAATTAAAGACCCCTATTTTACAGATAGGGATCTGTAAAATACTTTGGGGGTTGTAATGGTGGGAGAAACTCCCAGTCTCACAGGAGAGTTCATTGGAAAGTGGGGCTAGAGCAGAGCAAGCTAGTGACATTATTCCCTCTCTGACCCCTCCCCCACAGACAGTGCCACAATGCAGCAAAGAGGGTTGCTCTGCCCTGGTGAATACCTAAAGCTACACCCCCTTACAACATAATAGGTGTGCTGAGATAAAGAAATTTGGTCCATATGAAAGAACAGATCAAAACTCCAGAATAAAAGATAAGCAAGGAGGAGATAGACAGCCTATCTGACGCAGAGTTCAAAACACTGGTAATCAGGATGCTCACAGAAATGACTTGGCTTAGCCCTGGCTGGTGTAGCTCAGTGGATTGAGCGCGGGCCTGCGAACCAGAGGATCGCGGTTCGATTCCCCGTCAGGGCACATGCCTGGGTTGCAGGCCAGTTCCCAGCATGGGACACATAAGAGGCAACCATACATTGTTATTTCTCTCCTTCTCCCTCTCTCCTACCCTTCCCCTCTAAAGATAAATAAATATTAAAAAAAAAGAATTTTTAAAATAAAAAAAAAAAAGGAAATGACTTGGCTTGGTCACAAAATGAAGAAAGAAATGAAGGCTACCCAAAGTGAAATAAAACAAAATATATAGGGAACCAACAGTGAAGGAAAGGAAACCAGGACTCAAATCAAGGATTTGGAGCAGAAGGAATAAATAAACATCCAACCAGAACAGAATGAAGAAATAAGAATTCAAAAAAAAAAAAAAATGAGGAGAGACTTAGGAACAACTTTAAGCATCTGAATCATACATCTGAATCATAGGTGTGCCAGAAGGAGAAGAACAAGAGCAAGAAATTGAAAACTTATTTGAACAAATAATGCAAGAAAACTTCCCCAATCTGGAAATTGACTTCCAGGAAGTCCAGGAAGCCTAGAGAATCCCAAAGAAGTTGGACCCAAGGAGGAACACACCAAGGCACATCATCATGAAGTTAGCCAAGATTAAAGACAAAGAGAGAATCTTAAAAGCAGGAAGAGGAAAGGAGAGAGTTACCTACAAAGGAGTTCCCATTAGACTAACAGCTGATTTCTCAAAAGAAGCCTTACAGGCAAGAAGGGGCTGGAAAGAAGTATTTGAAGTCATGAAAAGCAAGAGCCTACAACCTAGATTACTCTATCCAGCAAAGGTACCATTTAGAATGGAAGGGCATATAAAACGCTTCCCAGACAAGGTAAAGCTAAAGGAGTTCATCATCACCAAGCCATTATTATATGAAATGTTAAGGGACTTATTTAAGAAAAAGAAGAAGATTAATATTATGAACATAAAAATGGCAACAAATTCACAACTATCAACAACTTATCTAAAAAAAAAACAAAAACAAACTAAGCAACGAACTAGAACAGGGACAAAATCATAGATATAGAGATCACTTGGAGGAGTTTTAGCTGGGAAGGGAAAGGGAAAGAATGAGGGAAAGGGTAGAGGGATTAAGAAGCAGAATTTGCAGGTACAAAAAAGATGGGGATGTTAAGAACAGTATAGGAAATGGGGAATCCAAAGAACTTATATGCACAACCCATGGATGCTAACTAAGGGAGGCAGATTGCTGGAGGGAATGGAGGTACCAGGTGGAGGGGGGGAAAATATGGGTGAATTGTATTAGCATAATCAATAAAATATATTTTTAAAAAATATTCCAACACCAAAAAAGTAAAAAGAGAGATGGAAGGGGACATCTCAGTCTTGTTCCTGATCCTAAGGGAACAATAGGCTTTTAGTTTTTGCCTATTGAGTATGATGTTGGCTGTAGGTGTTTCACATATGGTCTTTATGATTTTGAGGTATGATTGCTCTACTCTCACTTTGCTGAGAGTTTCTATAATAAATGGTTGCTGGATTTTATGAAATGCTTTTTTTTGCATCTATTAATAGAATCAAGTGACTTTTATCTTTCATTTTGTTTATATAATGTATCACATTTATTGATTTGTGAATACTGCACCAACCTTGTATTCACAGGATAAATCCCACTTAATATGGTCTATAATCTCTTTAATGTATTGCTGCATCCAGTTTGCTAATATTTTGTTGAGAATTTTTGCATTTATGTTCATCAGGGACATTGGCCTATAACTTTCTTTCTTCGTTGTATCTTTCTTTACCTCATTTTGGAATTAGGATAATACTGGCCTTGTAAAAGGAGCTTGGAAGTATTCTCCCCTCTTGAATTTTTTGGAATACTTTAGGAAGTAGTTCTTTGAATGATTGGTAAAATTTGCCTACAAAGCTATCTGGTCCAGGATTTTTGTGTGCTGGGAGTTTTTTTATTATTACTTCAATATCATTAGTTGTTATTCATCTATTCAGATTTTCTGATTCTTCCTGATTCAGTTTTGGGAGACTGTATATTTCTAGAAATGTATCCATTTCACCAGGTAGTCCAATTTCTTGGTATATAGTTGTTCATAGTATTTTCTTACAATTTTTGTTACTTCTCCTCTTTCATGTTTGATTTTATTAATTTGAGTTCTTTCTCTTTTTTTCTTGATAACTCTGGTTAAAGGTTTTTAAATTTTATTTATCTTTTCAACAAACAAGCTCCTGGTTTCATTGATCTTTTGAATTTTTTTAGTCTGTATGTCATTTATTTCTGCTCCGATCTTCATTGTTTTCTTTTTTCTGCTTACCCTGGGCTTTGTTTGTTGTTTTTTTCTTAGGTCATTTAGATGTAGTGTTAGATTGGTTATCTGAGATTTTTCTTGCTTCTTGAGGTAGGCCTGTGATTCTATGAACTTCCTTCTCATACTGCTTTTGCCATGTCCCATAGATTTTGGGTTGTTGTGTGTTCATTTTCATTTGTTTCCAGGTAATTTTTGTTTTCTTCCTTGACCTCATTGATAACTTACAGGGAACCGGTCTGTTCGGGAATGGCAAATGTAGCCCAGCCCTACTGGAAAACTGGCAGGCAGGAGTCGGCACATAGGAGCCAAACCCACGAATCAGCTTTCCTGTGGGAAACCAGGCCTGCATTATACCTAGGCTGCTTTGAGACGCTTTTGCTAAAATTCCCTCACCCTGAGTTGAAGCAGTAGATGCTTACTGTGTATCTTTAAAGTAACTTCCTGAAGTCTGTGCTAATTTTCCCAAAGAGGGAGTGTAACCAGACCAATCACTCTTATCGTTCCCTTGCATTTGCAACATTATTTCCTTGTTAATCTGTAAGAAGTAATCAGTAACATCCTTCCCTTTGTTATCTGTAAAAAATAATCACCTAAAGAAAACCTGAGCATAATGAATGAAAACCTTCTTTGATATATGATATTGGAAAGCAATAAAAGCTTGTCCAGACAAGGGTCGGGCCCTCTTTCTCACTCAGAGAGTTGCCGTGCCATCCCTTTTTCTCCACAGGACTTCTGCAGTCCGTGTGAATTTGTTCATTGCATCCACAACATAAGGACCCTGTTGGATGGAGTCCACATCAATAACTCATTCATTATTTAGTAACATGCTATTTAGATTCCTTGTATTACAATGTTTGTTTTTCAATTGAGATTGATTTCTAGTTACATGCTATAGTGATTTGAGAAGATGCTTGATGCAATTTCAATCTTCCTGAATATGTAAAGGTTTATTTTGTGTCCTAACATATGGTCTATCTTCAAGAATTTTTTTTGTACACTTCAGAATAATGAGTATTCTGCTGCTTTGGAATAAAATATTCTGTAAATATCAATTAAATCTATCAGATCTAGTTTGTCATTTAAGGTTGCTGTTTTGTTGTTGATTTTTTGTCTGAAAGACCTATATATTGATGACAGGGGGTTGTTAAAATCTCCTAGTATGACTCTATTGATGTTGATTTATTCCTTAAAGTCCACTAAGATTTTCTTTGTACATTTGGGTGTTCCTATATTGGCTGTATATATATTTACAATGGTTATATCCTCTTCTTGGATTGATCCCTTAGTATTATGTAGTGACCTTCTTGGTCTCTTTTATGGCCTTTATTTTGAAGTCTATTTTGCCAGATATAAGTGTTGCTATTCAAGCTTTCTTTCTTTTCCAGCATTGAGTATTTTTTTCCATCCCTTCATTTTCAGGCTGTTTAAATCTTTTGTTTAAGGTGGATCTCTTGTAGACAGCATGCATATTGGTCATGTTTTCTTTTTTTTCTAAAAATTTTATTTATTTGCTTTTTAAAGAGAGGAAGTGAGGGAGAAAGAAAGGGAGAGGAACACTGATGTGAGAGGGAAATATCGGTTGTTTGCCTCTTGCATGGCCCCAACTGGGGGCCTGGCTTGCAACCGAGGCCTGTGCCCTGACTGGGAATTGAACCAGCAATCTTTTGGTTTGCAGCATGATGCCCAACCCTCTGAGCCACACCAGTCAAGGCTCATTTTTTTTTTTAAAGATTTCATTTATTTATTTTTAGAGAGATGGGAAGGGAAGGAGAAACAGAGGGAAAGAAACATCAATGTGTGGTTGCTTCTTGTAGGCCCCCCACTGGGGACCTGGCCTGCAACCCAGGAATGTGCCCTGACTGGGAATTGAACCGGCGACCCTTTGGTTTGCAGGCTTGCATTCAATTCACTGAGCTAGATCAGCCAGGGCAGGGCTCATATTTGCTCATCCATTCAGCTACCCTATCCATGTTTTTTGATTGGAGCGTTTAATCCATTTTATTTAAGGATATTTTTGAAAGGTACTTATTTATTGCCATTTTTTCCCTTTATGCTTATGTTTCTCTATCTCTCTATTTCTTCTTCTTCTTCTTAGAGCAGTCCCTTTAACATTTCTTGCAATGCTGGTTTGGTGGTAACAAACTCTTTTCGCTTTTTTCTTTTGTCTGGAAAGCTGTTTATCTCACCTTCATCTTTAAATGATAGCCTTGCTAGATAGAGTAGTCTCGGTTGCAGGTTCTTGCTTTTCACTACTTTGAATACTTCATGCTAACCCCTTCTGGCCTGATGTGTTTGTGCTGAGAAATCAACTGACAACCTTATGGGAACTCTCTTGTAGGTAACTAACTGTTTCTATCTTGCTGCCTTTAAGATTCTCTCTTTGTGTTTAAACTTTGCCATTTTAATTGTGATGTGTCTTGTGTGGGTTTTGGGGTTTATCTTGATTGGGACTCTTTTTGCTTCCTTAACTGTGCGACTTTTTCTTTCACCAGGTTAGAGAAGTTTTCTGTCATTATTTTTTCAAACAGATTTTTTTATCTCTTGCTCATTTTCTTCCTCTTCTAATACCCCTATGATATGAATATTGTTATATTTCATGTTGTCCCATAGTTCCCTTAAATTATCCTCATTCTTTTTTAAGTCTGTTTTCTTTTTGTTGCTCTGATTGGGTGTTTTCTTCTACCTTGTCTTCAGAATCAATTTTATCCTCTACTTCATCCAGCCAACTTTTAATTTCTTGTAGTGTAATCTTCACTTCATATACTGTATTGTTTATTTCTGACTGATTCTTATTCATGGTTTCTATGTCCTTTTTCATGCTGATGTAGTTCCCACTATGTTTCCTGTAGTTCTCACTAAGTTCCTTGAGCATCGTTATAACCATTACTTTGTACTCTATGTCTGATAAATTGTTTGCCTCCATTTCGTTTAGCTCATTTTTTTGAGATTCCTCCTATTCCCTTGTTTGGGGGTTGTTTCTTTGTCTATGCATTTTAGTTGACTCTTTGTATTTGTTTCTATGTATTCAGTAGAACTACTTTGACTCCTAGTCTTCATGGGGTGGGCTTGTGCAGTAGGAGTTCTGTAGAACCTAGTGGTGCAGTCCACTTGACCCCCTGAATTGGTTGCTCTAGGAATGTCCTTTGTGTGGGTTCCCTTGTTTTAATTGGGTCTTGATTGCTGTTGGCCCATTCATGGGTGGAATCTCACCTCCAGCTGGCTGACTGAGAGGCTCAACCCTGACCACATCATGCAAGCTCTTATACAGGTGCCTAGGAAAATTAGATGTGACAGCAAAAGGACGTGTGTTCTTTTTTTTGCCTATGCCACATCTCACAATTTTGAAAAAAATTTTTAACACCTGAATATTAGGAATAGTAATGTCTACCTTCTGATTTCTTATGAGGCTTATGAGGAAATACACATAAAAGTGTTTTGTCCTGAAAAGCACCCCCAAATATAAAATACTAGTATTTTTACTAGTGGCTTTCTAATTGAATCAACTTCTGTTAAGGACATTCAACCTACTCATTGCCTTTCCCTCGCCTCTTTCTGTTTTCCCAAACGCATCCTCTATTTACAAGCTAGTTAACAATTTAACATTATCTTTACTCTCCTTTTTTCCACACCACTCCCTGTATCTGTTCAACAACAACGCCTGTGTATTGACCTCCTATCTCCTATCTGTTTAGTTATCTCCTACTTAACTTTCAAGCCTTCACTTAGCTTCCCTTGTTCTCTTCCCTCTGTAGCTGAGATCACTACTAATTTCTTGAATTTGGTTTCTACCATCTTTATACATATTTTTATAGTATATGTTTGTAGTAATAAGCAATCCACAGTGCTCTTTTGTATGTACGATAAGTCTGTATTTGACATCACTGATACGTTCTGTGACTTTAAGTGAAAGGATCTATAACAAAACCAGTTATCATAAGCTAATTGATATAAATAAGAACTAAGTTCTTAGAGCAGCTCATTAATGTCATAGCAAAACAACACTGAACAAAATGATGTTATTTGAGGATCTTCTGTGTTTTTAAACTTTATATGAAGATTATTGAACTGTTTTTGTCCTTCCAACTTCCCTTTGCTTCTCAGCTTTGTGTTCTGGGGGGTTTATTAATGTTGATATAGATAAGTAGATAGATAGAATGTTTTAGATACTATTTTTAATTTTTCATGAATAAATCATGTGCTATTATACATTATGTCCTTGATGGAGTTTAGCATATTTCAGTTTTTCATTATTTAGCAATGGTGCTATGACAGTCCTTGACTAGAATTTCACCAGGTTTGGGGTTGCTGAGTCACAGGTTGTAACTAGTTTCAAATTTGCTACGTGTAGCCCAAAATGTTCTCCAAATTGTATGCATCAATTTATAACCCATCAGCTGTATATGAGAGCTCCTGTCATTTCAAAGACTTGCCAACACAGTGTGTTGTCCGATTTGGAAAATTGTCATCAATCTTAGGGGTATGAAATCTCATGGTTTGAATGTTCATATCTGTAATTATTCTTGAGATTGAAACTTTTTTCATGTTTTTGATGATTTGAACTTCCTCTTTCATAAATTCTCTGTTTAAATTTTGTTCTTTTTTTCCTATTGGTTTGTATTTTAAAAAATGTGCTGTAGAGTGTTTTAAACCTTTCAGGCAGATATAACAGAATATCATAGTACAGGTAGCTTATAAATAACAGAAATTTATTTTTCATAGCTGTGAAGGCTTGGAAGTCCAAGATCAAGGTGCTGGTAATATAGGTGTCCGGTGAGAGCCCTCTTCCTTTTGTATTGCCAGCCATCTTCTTACTGTATGCTCACAGCGACAGAGGACTGAGGGAGCTCTCTGGGGTCTCTTTTGTAAGGGTATTAATCCCATTGATGAAGGTTCCATCCCTATCATCTAATTAACTTCCCCAGGTGAGTTTATATGTTTAGCTTATATATGAGTAATACTGAAGATTTATTTGAACCTAAAATACACTGCATTTCACAATGGTATTTTAAACAGGTTCATAATTATTAATCAATATTATTTCTTGCTTACTTTACATTAAATCAAATTGCATACTTAGTCCATCTTGTTTCTTTGGCCATTTAGCTAATATAAGGAGATATACATCTTCTTATTATTAAGTGTTCTTGAAGAATACATTTTTAATTAAGTTACCCAATCTATGATTGTCAGATGAACTTTCCCCTGGCTCAGGAGACAGTTTATTCATATTTTATTTTTTAAAAAAGATTTTATTTATTTATTTTTAGAGAGAGGGGAAGGGAAGGAGAAAGAGAGGGAGAGATATATCAATGTGTGGTTGGCTCTCATGTGCCTCCTTCTTGTGACCTACCTGGTCTACAGCCTAGGCATGTGTCCTGACTAGGAATCAAACTAGCAAAATTTTGGTTCACAGCCTGGGCTCAATTCACTGAGCTATACCAGCCAGGGCAGTTTATTCATATTTTAAAGAGTGAGCAGTAAGATTAACAAACAAATTTTTATTATTAAAAAAGTTAAATTTATAAAATAACTCAAACTGCAATATTTGAATTTACTAAATAATTTTACAGTTAATTTCATTTTTAAAACTTTGCCATTATTTTAATAACAATAATTCTTCCTTATTAACTCACTTTTACTTATTTTAATTATTTTTTTAAAATTTATTGATTTTAAGGAGAGAGAGGGAGCAGAGAGAGAAGAGAAATATTGATTTGTTGTTCCAATTATTTGTGCATTCATTGGTTGCTTCTTGTATGTGCCCTGACTAGGGATTGAACCCGCAAATTCAACCTGCAATCTTGGTGTATCTGGAGGATGCTCTAACCAACTGAACTACACAACCAGGCTTAACTCACTTTTTAAAGTTCAATGCAAAGTGTCTCAAAAGTCAATTTGTATTTAAAAATCTATTAAGCTTTTTCTTGGCACCAGGTCATGCAAAAAAGCTGCTGCTACAAGTAGATTTTTATCTATATAATATACATATAACTTCGTGGGAAACTTTTCAGTTCAAAATTGATTTCTTGAATAACCTTAAAGTACATATTATGTTTCAGATAAAGTATACATTGTTTAAAGAATTCATGCTTTCCCTTGAATTGGGCAAATTCTATTTACTAAAAAACATTTTGGAGGAGAGATTTTGTTTCTGGCATATAGCCTGCCTGCTATGGACCTTGGTGGGTATGGCGCTGGTGAGGGTGATGGAAGGGAACAGAGATCAAGATCTCGAAAGAGTAAAAGGTGGAGCAAGTAAGGAGAGGGAGAGAGAAAATAGGCAGACTGTTTTGAACACAGACAGGTTTGAGGTGTTGAGGGAAATAGTAGCTGCCACTTTCCAAAATTCCATCTGAGTGGTTTCTTATGTGTCTGCAATAAAACTCTTACACAATAAATGAAGAGAAATATATAAAAATTTAAATTTTATTGGGTGTAAAGCTCTTAAAGAACTGTTGCTTACCAAGAATCTAAGGATGACTGAGTCAGAATGAATGGACCCCTGCTAAACCAGTGGTAGCCCTGCTGTTTCCTCCCCTGCACTAAAGCCCTACACTGTCTCCTTGATAACATTCCCTTGCCATGATGGACCACAACCAGCTGAAGCAGAAATTGGCCTGTCTAGACATGGAAGAAAAGGCTATGCTGGGACCTGAACATAAACTTTACTCAGCACGAATTGCTAGCCACTAGAGATGGGAACGATAGAACATAGGCAAACAACTATGGGAATGAACTTTCACATAAACACTCTTGTCAGTGCTGGTTGCTAACAGACGCATTTAGGTAAATGCCATTACTTCAAGAAGTGTTGTCTTCTGGGGATCCTTATCATAATTTTATTTTAAATCCAAGTAGCTGTTGTTTAACTACCACAGACCACAATTTATCTACCACTTGGGGCCATAAAGTTAGCTTTAAAGCACTCTGTTCCTCCTCCACCCCCTACTTGATTTCATTTCAGTGCATCTGACACTCACATGCTATACACTATTTGCATATTTCAATATGTACTTTTGCAGATCCCATAAGAACTCAGGTGCTAAAAGTGGAGGAATAAATAAAAATCGAAGTTCCCAATGAGAAATTATAAAAGAAAGGAAGAGCAACTCTTAGGTATTACTTACTTGCAAAATCTCTGAACAATAATAGCTCCTTTAGGACAACAAAGCAGATTTTTCTAGGATAGTTGGTTTATAGCGATTGTAGGAAAAAAACGGATGCTGTTTTTGGCAGTGAAACATAGCACATTTATCTGAATTGAGCCCTGGGGTTTACCATACAGTAACAGAGAGGGAACTTCAACTTTATTTAAGAAATCAACAAATGTGGCCACTTCCATAATGCAAATGCTTTCTAAAATAAATATTCGTGGTTTTTCATTCATGGGATTTTAAAAAATGGGGTTTCAGTTCCAAACAAGAGAAAACTCTGGGGAAGATAGGAAGGGAATAAAAAGTACCCCTTGGGAAAACTTTGACAAAAGTCTCATATATTAGGGTATGGTATTTAGCAAAGGAGCTTTGTGAGCTAGGGCCTGAGCTAACCTAGGGCTTAGCAGCTACTAGATGGAACATCAGTTTTGGTCAGGCTTAGATGGGCCTGAGACTGTTCTTTGGCCTTAATGACAGTATCTGAGAACTTCCAGGCAGGGATAAGAAAACACAAAAAGCTTTTTATTTTCTCAGCTTTATTAGCCTGTTTTGCACACACTCCTGCAAATCAAGAGAACCTAAGCTTCCTTCTCTTTTCCCATCCTCTGAGAGAACAGAAACCTGTTGGCAGCAGAGCTTGACTTTCAAAGCTATTAAGGTGACCTGGAGGCCGCAGCACTTTTTGAAACCTTGCTTGTTGTAATCAAGTTACAGAAGGAAGTGGATGTTATCCTTCTACAAGAGAATGAAGCAGGCTCTGGGGCTCGGTGATTCAACTTACTGATTTGATTAGTAGTTTTCTGCCAGCTAATGGTGAGTGCTGAAATGATGATTTCACTGTTGCCCTAACACATATGGGTAAAATCAATAAGTGGAGGAAAAGTATCCTCACTGACAAGATTAACCATAAGAACAATATAGTCATACACGTGCCCTAAAGGTGAAACCCAAAAGGGGAATCACAGTGTACATTTTTTCCCCCTGAGACATTGTTCCTCATGGAAATGGAAATCATTCACATAGGAACAAAGTAACAGTGAGAAAGGTAGGAAGGATGTACAGGGCCTAATCTAGGAATTTGATTTTGCTGTATGCAGATGATGTCATTATTATAAAGTCTAAACTCTGAGTATACTTTCACCTTAGGCTTTTCATTACTTGTGCTTGCAATAGAACCTAAAATTGTAAATAACTAAAAACAAGACTAGACATTTTTAAGGAGAGTTTCTTGGTACTACATTTCATGAGATGCTTTGACAGTGTGAAAATTCTGAGCTGGTTTTCAAACTGAAGAGTGTGAGATAAGCTATAGGGATCATCATCTGGCACTTCCCTAGCACCTTTCATTTGAATGTTTCAGAGTCTGACAAGCGTTAATTAAGGAAGCCTCACAATATCTAGTGGGACAGATGAGGTGGTCACTTCAACACTTCTGGATGGAATGCAAGAGCTTCTCTTTTTCCTTCCTTCTCTTCTGAACAGCTCTCAGGTACTTGACCCAGAAAGGCAAGGGACAAAAGGGCAGGGATTGGCAGGGGTGCAGGGTCAGGGGGAGGGATGGGCAGAGGGCAGGGGGCAGGGTGGAGGAAACACCATCTCTCATGAATTGGTAGAGAAATTGGGCTGCTTTCTTGGGAAGAGATGTGACTTGACTATAGTGACATCTCTCCTCTTTTCCCAAAGCCCAGGAAGATTATCAAGGAGCCTGGGGAAATGTGTTGGTCCTACGTTACTTTCCTTGGATCTAGCACACCTACTAGGAGCGTGGTCTCTAGAATGAAGCTGACAGTATAGAAGTAAGGTGGAAGGAAGCAAGCCACTGCTGAGCCACCCACACTAGGTGGTTCCCTGCTGTGCTGTCCATGCTCTCTTTCAGTCTCTCGGTTGACTGTGGCCCCAGCCTAACCCTCTCTTTCTCAAGCCACTTTACACTGGATTGCAGCTTCGTACTGTGACTGGAGATTGTTTATCTGACTGATGCTAAACTGAGATGAATAATTTTTCTAAACTTATTTCAGTCCACTGATAACTGTTTTTTTAAATAAAAGCTTTAAAAAGACTACTTTAAAGTAGACAACATATTGCCTTTCTAGTTCTTCTATAAGGTGTGAAAGCCAGCAATCATTTTATCATAGGAGGAAAATATTCATATGAGATAAATAATTTTTTTTCTTCTTAATGTGATTGGTGTTGCATATATATATTCAATGAAGTTATTATTAGAGATACTCTGATAAGCTTTTAAATTAGGATTCAAACATAGCTATTGTTATTTTTTCTTAGTATGCAAAGAATCTTAAGAATACAGAGACACTAGAGGAGAGAGAATAGAATAGAAAGAGAATGAAAATGAGAATTTTGATTGCAGAAGATGAACTATACTGGACACTAATGCATCAATTTTAGCATTATTAGAGACTGCTAGGATTAAGCTACAATTAATTTGGCTGTGAGAATTAGGGAAACTTTCATGAGAACTGAAATAAATAGGTCTGTTATATTGAGGATTTTTTTTCTGTGTGTCAATATACCTTTGAAGTAATCTTTCCCCCCATAGACAATATTCAATCATTTATTTAATACCCTACATTGTACCTTAGTGTATATCTCCTAAAAATACATGGATCTGCAGGGACAGGGTATACGTTGTTGGGTGTCTCTACATGGTTTCAAATACTGATTCCTTCATTCACTCATCCAGTGTAGATGGAATGGAGTATACAAAGATGAGTGGGCCACAGGCACAGTCAAGGACTGTAAAGGGCCTGTAAACAAGCTCTTAACTCTAAAAGTTTAGCCTGACATAGTGTCTCATGGCAGAAGACATGAGATTCTTGAGTCAAAAACAAAGGGTTTAATTAATTGTAGCCATAGTGGTAGCCAGAATTTGCACCGGTTCCCTGAATCCCAGTTCTCTCAGGGCACCATGAAGAGGGCCAGGTGACACCTGAACATGTGTAGGTTGCATTACAGAGATGAACCTTGTGCTTAGGGAACCTGAACTTTTTTTCTCATAAACAGCAAGCATGCCTGCCCTGGAGGGAGACCTGATCCTTACTGTACTGGAGTGTAAGCGAAACTGCTCCTTGTTCCAAAGCTGTGTTCCACTATCCCTGTCTTCCAAAGCTGTTCACTATACAAACATCCTGGAAATGAAACAGTCTAGTGCAGAAATAAGAGAGATCCATAAAAAGTTGTTTTCAAACAATATCCACCTCTTGTTTCTACACCATCCTAGCTTCTAGTAAATTTACCCATGAATGTGCCACTCTGATTAATCTGAGCAATAGAGCTGGAACCAAGTCAATTCAATTTGTTTTATATAGCATAAAATTGAAACTTATCAGCGGCGCTCCACACCACCAACAGGACTGCCTGACAGCAGAATGAGGCCAAATTGCACTATTGACCCTCCCACCCCCATAACTTCAAGGGTCCTAGACTCAACAAATGGAACAAACCCTAAAAATCGTTAAGATCTACCTTAGAAAGTCAGGTAGCTTTCTCCTTTAGTTTCCATTTTGGCTTTTCTCCTCTGCCCAAAGTACTAATCCAGGTACAGTAGGATGTATTGGTGATTGCACACTTTCTCTGGGCACGTAAGGAGGAAGTTTATTTATTTATTTTGAACTTCATAAGATCACTTTTTTTAATCAGTATTTTTTAATTGTTGATATTGTACAGTTTTCTGTCTTTTACCCCGCCCCCAGCCCACCACCCCAGCCCTCCCCACCTTCCTCCCATTTCCATCCCCCATAGTTTTTGTCCATGAGTCCTTTATACTTGTTGCTCTAAACCGTTCCCCTTTTCCCCTGAAATTCCCTCCCCTCCCCCTCTGGTCACTGTCAGACTGTTCTCAAATTCAGTGTCATTGTTTATATTATGCTTGTTTGTTTGTTTTGTTGATTAGGTTCCTGTTAAAGGTGAGATCATATGGTATTTGTCTTTCACTGCCTGGCTTATTTCGCTTAGCATAATGCTCTCCAATTCCATCCATGCTGTCGCAAAGGGTAGGAGCTCCTTCTTTCTTTCTGCTGCATAGAATTCCATTGTGTAAATGTACCACAGTTTTTTTGATCCATTCATTAACTGATGGGTACCTAGGTTGCTTCCAGCACTTGGCTATTGTAAATTGTGCTGCTATGAACATAGGGGTGCATAGGTTCTTTTGGATTGGTGTTACAGGGTTCTTAGGATATAATCCAAGCAGTGGAATTGCTGGGTCAAAAGGTATGTCCATTTTTAGTTTTCTTAGATAATTCCATACTGTTTTCCATAGTGGTTGTACCAATCTGCAATCCCACCAACAGTGCACTAGGGTCCCCTTTTCTCCACAACCTCTCCAACACTTGCTGTTTATTGCTTTGTTTATGAAGGCCATTCTGACTGGTGTCAAGTGGTATCTCATTGTAGTTTTAATTTGCATCTCTCTGATAGCTAGAAATATCGAGCGTCTTTTCATGTGTCTCTGGATCCTCTGTGTGTCCTACTTGGAGAAGTGTCTGTTGAAATCCTTTGCCCATTTTTTAATTGGGTTGCTTGTCTTCTTAGAGTAGAGTCTTGTAAGTTCTTTATATATTTTGGAGATTAATCCCTTGTTTGAGGTATCATTGTCAAATATGTTTTCCCATACAGTTGGTTCTCTTTTTATTTTAATACTGTTTTCCTTAGCTGTGCAGAAGCTTTTTATTTTTATGAGATCCCATTTTTTTATTCTTTCCTTTATGTCCCTTGCTTTAGGGGACATATCAGTAAAAATATTGCTGCGTGAAATATCTGAGATTTTCCTGCCTATGTTCTCCTTTAAAATTTTAATAGTGTCATGGCTTATATTTAAATATTTTATCCACCTTGAATTTATTTTTGTGTGTGGTGTAAGTTGGTGCTCGAGTTTCATTTTTTTGCATGTAGCTGTCCAGTTCTCCCAGCAGCACTTGTTGAAGAGGCTATTTTTGCTCCATTTTATGTTGCTGCCCCCTTCATCAAATATTAATTGACTGTAGAGACTTGGGTTTATTTCTGGGCTCTCTGTTCTGTTCCACTGGTCCATATGTCTGTTCTTGTGCCAGTACCAGGCTGTTTTGATTACAGTGGCTTTGTAATACAGTTTGGTATCAGGTATTGTGATCCCTCCTACTTTGCTCTTCGTTCTCAAAATTGCTGCAGCTATTTGGGGTCGTTTATGATTCCATATAAATTTTTGAAGTGTTTGTTCTATGTCTGTGAAATAGGCCATTGGAACCTTAATAGGTATTGCATTGAATCTGTAAATTGCTTTGGGTAGTATGGACATTTTGATCATATTAATTCTTCCGATCCATGAACACAGTATATACTTCCATTTGTTTGTGTCTTCCTTGATTTCTTTCTTCAGTGTTGTGTAGTTTTCTGCATACAGGTCTTTTACCTCCTTGGTTAGGTTTATTCCTTGGTATTTTATTTTTCTTTTTGCTATATCAAATGGGATTTTTTTCTTGATTTCTACTTCTGCTGTTTCACTGTTGGTATACAAAAATGCCTTTGATTTTTGGATATTGACTTTGTATCTGGCTGTTTGGCCAAATTCATTTATTAGATCGAGCAGCTTTTTGGCTGAGTCTATAGGATTTTCTATGTACACTATCATGTCATCTGCAAACAATGATAGTTTTGTTTCCTCTTTTCCAATTTGGATGCCTTTTATTTCCTTTTCTTGTCTAATTGCTGTGGCTAAGACTTCCAATACTATATTGAATAGAAGTGGTGAAAGTGGACAGCCTTGTCTTGTTCCTGATCTTAGTGGGAAAGATTTCAGTTTTTGCCCATTGAGTATGATGTTGGCTGTAGGTCTCTCATATATGGCCTTTATTATGTTGAGGAATGCTCCCTCTATTCCCACTTTGCTGAGTGTTTGTATCATAAATGGGTGTTGTACTTTATCAAAAGCTTTTTCTGCATCTATAGATATAATCATATGATTTTTGTCTTTGCTTTTGTTTATGTGATGTATTACATTTACTGATTTGCGAATGTTGAACCATCCTTGCATCCCTGGGATGAATCCCACTTGGCCATGGTGTATGATCTTTTTAATGTATTGTTGGATGCGGTTTGCCAATATTTTGTTAAGGATTTTAGAGTCTATGTTCATCAGTGATATTGGCCTGAAGTTTTCTTTCTTTGTTGTGTCTTTATCTGGTTTTGGGATTAGGATGATGCTGGCTTCATAAAAAGAGTTTGGGAGTCTTCCATCATTTTGGATTTTTTGGACTAGTCTGTGAAGGATAGGGGTTAGCTCTTCCTTAAATGTTTTGTAGAATTCTCCTGTGAAACCATCTGGTCCAGAGCTTTTGTGTGTCGGGAGTTTTTTGATTACTGCTTCAATTTCATCAGCTGTTAATGGTCTGTTCAGGCTTTCTGTTTCTTTTTCTTTGAGTTTTGAGAGATTATATTTTTCTAGAAACTTGTCCATTTCACCTGGGTTTTCAAATTTCTTGGCATACAGTTCTTCGTAGTAATTTCTTACAATCCTTTGTATTTCTGTGGTGTCAGTTGTAATCTCTCCTCTTTCATTTCTGATTGTGTTTATTTGAGTCCTCTCTCTTTTTTTCTTGATGAGCCTGCTTAAAGGCTTGTTGATTTTGTTTATCTTTTCAAAGAACCAGCTCCTGGATTCATTGATCCTTAGGATTGTGCTTTTAGTCTCTATGTCATTTAATTTTGCTCTGATCTTGGTTATTTCCTTCCTTCTACTTGCCCTGGGCTGTCTTTGTTGTTGTTCCTTGAGTTCTTGTAGGCGTAGGGTTAAGTCGTTTGTTAGAAATGTTTCTGTCTTATTTAGGTAGGCCTGTAGTGCTATGAACTTCCCTCTGAGGACTGCCTTCATTGTGTTCCATAAGTTTTGGGTTGTTGTGAGTTCATTTTTATTTGTTTCCAGAAACTTTTTGATTTCCTCCCTAATTTCATTCTTGACCCATTCATTGTTTAATAGCATGCTATTCAATCTCCATGATTTTGATGGTTTGGGGATTTTCCCCATCAAGTCGGTTTCTAGTTTCAGTCCCTTGTGGTTGGAGAAAATGCTTGGTATGATTTCAGTTTTCTTAAATTTGTTGAGGCTTGTTTTTTGTCCTATCATGTGGTCTATCTTTGAAAATGTTCCATGTGCATTTGAAAAAATGTGTATTTAGTTTCTTTGGGATGAAGGGCTCTATATATATCAGCTAAGTCCAATTCATCTAGAGTACTGTTCAATGCCACAATATCTTTATTGATATTTTGTTTGGAAGATCTGTCCATTTTTGAAAGTGGGGTGTTAAAATCCCCTACTATAATTGTGTTGCTGTCAATATCTTTCCTGAAGTCCTCTAAGATTTTCTTGATGTATCTAGGTGCTCCTATGTTGGGTGCATATATATTTACAATATTTATGACTTCTTGGTGGATTCTTCCCTTGAGTATTATGAAGTGACCTTCTGGGTCTCTCTTTCTAGCTCTTCTTTTGAAGTCTATTTTGTCTGATATGAGTATTGCTACCCCGGCCTTTTTTTCCTGTCCATTTGCTTGGAAAATTTGTTTCCAGCCTTTCACTTTGAGTCTGTGTAGGTCTTTTGTCCTGAGGTTGGTCTCTTGTAGGCAGCATATGTGTGGGTCATGCTTTTTTATCCATTCAGCTCTTCTATGTCTTTTGATTGGAGCATTTAATCCATTTACACTTAAGGTTACTATTGATAGGTACTGATTCATTGCCATTTTCGTACCTGTGTTCCTCTCTTTCTACTTTCCTTTCTTTCCTTAAAGCAGTCCCTTTAGTATCTCTTGCAGTACTGGTTTGGTAGAGGTGTATTCTTTTAGACTTCTTTTGTCTGGGAAGCTCCTTATTTGTCCTTCTATCTTGATTGAAAGCCTTGCTGGATAAAGTAGTCTTGGTTGTAGGCCTTTGGTTCTCATTACTTGGAATATTTCTTGCCATTGTCTTCTAGCTTGGAGCGTTTCCATTGAGAAGTCAGCTGCTAACCTTATCGGGGCTCCCTTGTATGTTACTTCCTTTTGCTCCCTTGCTGCCTTTAAGGTTCTCTCTTTGTCTTGGAAGTTTGCCATTTTAATGATGATGTGTCTTTAAGTGGGCCTGTTTGGGTTCCTCTTGATTGGGACTCTGTGTTTCCTGGATTTGTGTGACTTTTTCTCTCATCAAATTAGGGAAGTTTTCCATCATTACTTTTTCAAATAGGTTTTCTATCCCTTGCTCTTCTTCTTCTCCTTCTGGTATTCCTATTATACGGATATTATTACGTTTCATGTTGTCTTGCATTTCTCTTAACCCCTCTTCATTCTTTCTGAGCCTCTTTTCCTTTTCTTGCTCTTTCTGGCTGCTTTTTTCTACTTTGTCCTCCAACTCACTGATTCGATCCTCTGCTTCATCGATTCTGCTTTTCATTCCTTCTACTGTGTTCTTCAGCTCAGAGATTGTATTCTTCATTTCCTCTTGGCCTTTTTTAATAGTTTCTATTTCCTTTTTCATGTTGATATAGTTTGCAGTGAGTTCATCGTAGCTTCCCTGTAGTTTCTGGTAGCTCATTGAGAGCTCATGGAGCTTCCTGACAACCATTTCTTTGAACTCAATATCTGATAGTTGAGTTGCCTCTGTTTCATTTAGCATTCTTTCTGGGGCTTCCTCCTTTTCTTTCATTTGGGGATTGTTTCTTTGTCTTCTCATTGTTTGTGAGACTCTTCTTGTAAACCTCAGCTTCTTAAATTGATCTGTTCTGGCTACCTGGGTTTATGGTGTGAACTTCTGTGGTGGAATACCTGTGAGATTCAGTGGTGTAGTCTCCTTCAGGTATCCTGGTGTTCACAGCTTCCACTGTCTCAGCTGTTGGAATACCCCCTCTTTTGGTCCAACTCTGGTTGTTTCACAGTTCTAGGATTTTTTTGCCTCACTCGTGGGTATTTAAAAAGAGAAAAGAATAAAGTGAAGAAAGAAGAGAAAAAAAAGAGGAAGGAAGGAGAGATAGAATTGGAAAAAAGGAAGAAGGAATAAAGACAGAAAGAAGTAAAGGGAAGCAAAAGGAATTGAGGGATAAAAAAGGTAGAAGTAATAAAAAAAAATAAAAAAATATATAATCAAAACAAAACAAAAAGAACCCCGCAAAAACGAAAAACAAACCAAAAGAAACAAACAAAAAACCCAACTAAACAGACAAAAAACAACTATCAAAAAACAAAACAAAACAAAACAAAAAACCCCACAAAACAAAACACCCAAAAACAAAAAACAAAAAAAAAAACCCCAAAAAACAAAACAAAAAACTCTTGCTATTTTCAAACAGGCCAAACTGAATTTTCTGGACTTGCTGGCTGTAGCTGGCTGTGAGGCGACTCCCTCCGCTTTTCAGCTTTTGGCTACTGTCCTCAGTGCCAGCCACGCATTGTCCCCAGGGCTAATGGCGCACTCTCAATGCAGGGCCTTGGGTGTGATTTCTGAGCCTCCTGCAGAGGCTGCGCTTTCCCGAGTTTATGGGTTTCAGCTGGAATCTCTTACGGATCCATCCCTCCCCGAGCCTATTGCTGTGAGCTCCGGGTCTCCTACAGGGCGCGAGCGCCCACCCGAGACTATGGGCATGGGCTTCTCGAGTTTCCCGAGTTGCGTGCACTCACCCCAGGATCACAGATGTGAGCTCCGGGTCTTCCACAGAGTCCCCTTTTCTAGCTGCAGGGTCATCTCCGGTCCCAGGGCTGCTTCCGACCCGGTTGCAGAGCCACCTTTGGTCGCAGGGCTGCCTCAGGTTGCAGGGCTGCCTCCAGTCGGTTGTAGAACCGCCTCAGGTCGCCTGGCCGCTTCCGGTTGGTTGCAGAGCCACCTCCGGTCACAGGGTCGCCCCCTTCCCGGTCTCAGGACCGCCTCCAGTCGCTTGGCTGCCACGTCCAGTTTTCCAATGTCTGCTACAGATTTTGCTCTCCTATTTTCATATATACTGTGGCATTGTTGGCTGTCTGCTCTGTTCCTCTGTAGATCAGTTAGGTTTTTCTCCCATGTGCAGGAGGAAGGGCAATCTGCGTCCTCCTACCATGCCGCCATCTTGAACCCCCCGAAATTTATTATCTATAACAACACTGGCCAGTGAGTTGCACTGAACTTAATGCCTTCCAAGGCCAAGGTGTTGGTGGTGAGTATGTTAGCTAAAGTCAGAATCAAGGTTTGTATTACCTTTTCTAATTGGATCACTCTTATCGTAGGAATAACTGCCCAAAGAGTGAGCATAAATAACAGGTCAGTACCCCCTCTGGAATGCTTCTTTAGGCAACCCCCTATGAGCTCATTAAGAGAAAGTTACACAGCCATCTGAAAGCTATGTGATCCACTGATGGCATTTGCTTAACCACCTGAAGGTTTCTCATGACCCCATAAGCACCCTGATCTCTATAGCTATGGGGCAAGTCACCACGTTTTCAAAAGGGAGACAAATTAATACTGGTTTCTGTATATGGTACCCATGGAAATAAGTGTTATTTATAATTTTGGGAACCCCCAGGTTGAACTTCTACTAGTTTGGGAGCACAGGTGGACAGTGACTCCAGTATGGTCTTCTAACCAACTTGTTGGCTTAGGTTCCCTGTTTGGTTCAAATAATTGAGTTTGCATTATTTTTGAAGGGACTCCCTAAGGGCAATGAGTCCAACCTGTCCTGTTTGTTCATGCCACCAGCTGCATGTAATTTGTGTGTCTCTTGGAATGATCAATCAATCAATGACTATGGGCATGGGGGTTGGAAAAGCATCTAGAGATGGTGCTAGGTGTTTTGTGTGGGAAGTGCAAGGAGGTACAGCCATGCCTTTCTGTTTCTGATAGAATTCTCTGTAAAGTTAAGGAGAATGGTGACCAAATTTTGGAGATGGAGGATGCCAGACCTAATAATCAGTTAAATTTAGGGTGCTTGCAACAGTTTGGGAGAGCTACATGAAAGTGGTCTTTCTCAGTGAAGAAGGCTCTCAGGTCAGTTCTGAAAGACAAAGATTATTAATATGCCCCCTTCCCTTGAGCCTCCCCAGGCCTAAGTGGTTCTCTTCCTAGGTGTTGGTGAGGCAAAAGATAAACTTATGCCTCCCCAAATTTGTGTACCCCCATTCCAGGGGTATAACTTCAATTTTATTCCACTCATTCTCTATTCAACCCATACAGTTTTTCTGGACAGGTCAGGTATAAAACAGACAAGGACATTTTAATGAAATATACAGGGGCCAGTTAACTTTCCACTTTGATCCATGTGAACCACTTCAGAAGGAATTGGCAAGCAAGTGGTCATTATCCTTTTAAGACTACTTCAGTTCAATAAGAGAAACCAGGTGGCTGGACTAGAACTAACTTTGAACCCTTTATTCCATTTTATATAGGCTACCATCTAGAGGCTGAACCAAGCAGGCCAGCCTGAGTGAGGTTGCCATTAAGGGAAAGAAAAAACAACCATTATGCCTAGAAATTGTGGGGGTAGGATACTGAATTTTAAAAATATCCTACACCTTTTATCTGATCATTACTTAAGAAGCCTCTGAGAAAAGATAATCCTTTTCTGGGACCAACTACATTTACTAACTAAACTGCTTCACTAAGGCATGTGGAAATTGAGTCATATATTATGTATTTATTTATAAATTTATAAAACAGTTTTATTGAGATACAACTCAGATACCATAGAATTTGCCCACTCAAGATGTGGAATTCAATGTTTTTTTGTATATTCTAAGATAAGTGCAACCATTACCACAATAAATTTTAGAGCATTTTTATCACCTCAAGAATAAATTCTGGATCCTTTAGCTATTTCCTCCCCAACTGGCCCCATCCTCTCAAACTTCCAGCCCAATACAGCCACTAATTACTTTCAGTCTTTACAGGTTTAGATATTCTGGACATTTCATATAAATAAAATCATATAATATGTTCCCTTTTGTGACTGGCTTTTTTTTTTTTTTTTAACTAGCATCATGTTTTAAAGGTCCATCCATATGGACAGAGCTAGACTTTCATGTAGCTTAACTGTCTGTTAATCAGGCCCATGTTCCCAGGGTTCCACTGAGCATCAGCTTTGCTTCAGGCAATGGAGTGAGAAACAGAGTTTCCTCCACAGGGACGCCTGCCATTTTTCAGGTATGACTATGATGCTGTGGATTTCTGCCCACGGTAGTTGCAAATTTCCCTCCTTTAACGCACTGTAAAAGTGGGTATCTCTATAAAAGTTGTCTGAAAGAAGTCATCACCTTATGTTCCCTGCAAGATGAATTTTAGTATTAGTTAAAATAGTGGGGCAGACCTGAGCCTGACTACTAGCTTGATGAGCAAGGTTCCCTTCTTAGAGGAGAGTTAGGAATAACCAAGTCACTGTTCAGCTGCCTATCTTGAAATCTGATTCTTGGGACTGGGCCTATAACCATTGGGTTGAAGGTTTGGGAACAATTCCTCCTTATTAACAGGCAATAAAGCAGAGTACCATTTATTGCCTGGTTAACCATATATTTGGTCAACATGTTTACTGCTGATTTCCATGGACTTTCCTCAATTGCCATCAATTATTTCTCAAGGCCCTCCTTCTTCTTCTTCCAGCTAGTTCTTAGCTGGAAAACTTTAGGTCCTTGCTATGTGGACCTTTTCAAAATGGACATTTTCTTCCTCAAGGCTAGCTAGGGAGTCTCCTTGTAAGATAGACATTACAAACATATATAACAATCATGTACATGTAATCACATACATCCTGTCACCTTTGCTATACTCTTTTGATTACAAGCAAATCACAGCTCTTACCCTCACTAAAGGGGAGAGGACATCACAGGGCATTAATATGAAAATATGGTGACTATGGAGGCTGCTTTAGAGTCTTTCTATCTGTCATACTCTGCTGTAATTTCATGAATATTGACAGAAGACATGAGACTCCTGGGTCAAAGACAAAGGACTTTTCACCATAATAGTAGTAGTTAGAATATCAGTTTTTGTGCCAGTTTCCTGAGCCCCAGTTCCCAAGGACAATGTAAAAATGGCCAGGTGATACCTGTAAATACAGTGGAGTGTGTTATAGGAGAGAAACTCTGAGCTTAGGAAGGCTGAATCTTTTATTAAAAAAAGTAAACCCTGATGGGAGACACTACCTCTGTCTTTCCAAGGATTTTCACTCTACTAACATCTTTGGAAAAATAGTCTGAAACAAATAGAGCCAGAGCCTCTGCTGGAAGATGTGTAGAAGTACAACATTCACAGAGAATTATCTCCCACTGGGCAGATCTTGACTCTGAGGAGAATATGTTTAATAGCAAAATATAGACATGTACATAAATAACTCTAACAAATAGTTTAGTCTGGAAAGAGAAATTCAGTGTGGTATGGCAGCTCAAAGGAAGGCAAAATTATTTCTAACTTCAGAGGCCAGATAATCCTTTACAGGATTTCTGTCGGATTTTAAAACATCACTAATATTTCAGGTAGGAAGGGGAGGTGGAGGAGAAACAGAATATACAGAATCAGCAGGAAGAGAAAAGGAACAGAGGTGGGAACGCACTGTGAAGTTTTTGCTGTGTCAGGCAAAAAGTAGTAGTTTGGAGAAAAGTCTGGAAGTGAAAAAATGAGGTTATCTAATCGTGGGCCTTAAATGTTTATTTAGGTACCATTGGAGTGTTTTGAAGAGCCAAACTGTGGTCATAAAGTATTTTGAGTAAACGAGTGTGCAGGAAGTGATTTATTCCGTATTATGCTTTAGAAATTATAATCTGGAGGTAGTGGAATGAAATAAATGTGGAAAAAATCTTGAAGGAGAATCTCTAGGGAAAAATGATTATTGTGAATGATACAAGCCAGAAGATGATGAAAGTCTAATGCAGTTCTTCAGCAGTGATAAGAAAAAGGTGCTTTTCCATTGGTAGAATCAGTTGGACTGGGTAGTTCATTACTCCTGTAATGCAATAAAAAGGGATGAGTCAAGAAGTAACTTAAGTAACTGAAAGCCTGGAGACACAAAGATGAGAAAAGGAGAAGTTATAAGAAGATACAACTATTGTGGGTAAGGTGATAAATCTGACTTGAGATAAAAAGGAAACCCTTCAAAAATGGACCTATTTTCAATTAACTATCAGAAAGAGAAATGAAAAAAGGAACGAAAAGAGCAGAAAACGGACCTTTTTGAAGAATAGGTGATCCCTTGATACACTTAGAGTTAATTCATTGGTGTGATGCAAATATGTGTCAGGAAAAGTTTAAAGCATCGAAGCACAAATTCAGAATCATCTTATTTAGAATGGGTGGTGTAGTTAGGTATAAAGATATTTTCCTTCAGTTGGCTGACACCTTGCTCAAAGAACAGAACAATAAACTTAAATTAGAATTGGTAAAATCTGGATCATTTCCATACCTTTAAGATCTGAAAATTTTGATTATATATTATAGTTCATTCAGGTAGGCAAGGTGTCATTTATATAGGTTGAGGGCTTATAATTAAGGTGTAGGTCTTAATTTTAAAATTCTGTGACTATATAAGTTTTTCTTATTTAATGAGAGTTATGTTACATGTTTGTACGTAAGTTAAATTTGGTTGGAAGTTAATAGAAAAGGAGATATACCCTTCTCTGCTGAGCATCGGGTATAGCCCCAATTTGATCCACACATTATTGTTCCTTCAATATTACCCTCCTTCTAAAGAGTGTGTATTCACCAGGGGCACTAAATAATTTTTGTTTCCGCTGTATTGTTTTAGGTTTTGCTCCACAGAGTCAACTTTCATATTTGTTTTCCATTCAAAAAACCCAAACTTATAACTATGGTAGTTGTCGTATGATAACCAGAAACACTTAGATGCTTGGACTCATTTACCAGGTAAGAGGGAAGGAGTTGGAGAAAAGACAGAGACAGAAAAACAGACCTCAGAATCCTTCCTTCCCCATCTACATTTTAGAAGTTTATAAGATAACTTCATTAACTGAGAGAAGAAAGCACTTGTTTGTTAAGTGTCTTTTATATGGTCAGTTCTTTAATCTTCAGTACAACCCGGTTTATTGTTATTCTCATTTTATAGATTAGGCAACTGAGGCTCAGGGAGTTTTAATAACTTGCAGTCGACTGGAAAGTCATGTTTCAGTTAGGTGAGATTGACAGTTTCGGCTTATTCTTTCCACTACACTATGTGTTTTCTATAAAATAGCTAAGCAACCAATGTCACCAGACATGATTTGAAGTGACACATATGGAGGAGAATTTCAAAGACATAAACATGACTTGGCGCTGTTCTCAGGAAACCTTCACTGTTGTTAAGCAGAATTTAAGCTAATCCTGATTTGGTACCCAAGCTTGATTAGAAAGTCACTTTCTTACACACCTAAGTTCTTTATTTTGGATTTAAAGGCTTCTTCTACATCATGTTGGGGCTTTGTCCAGCCAAATGCCCTCTGTTTTTCTTTTAGCTCAGGTAACTGCTCTGCTTTTTTCTTGTTCTAGTGGCAATTTTCAGTCACTTTGGCCATTTATTTTCTCAGCATTCCCTTTTCTTCTATAGTATAACACATCTCTTTCTTTTGGTGTTTAGCTTACCTATGAAATACATTGATACAGCAGAATCAAGAAACACAGCAAATAGTCTGTTTATTTATATCTATTCTTTTTTTTAAAGATTTTATTTATTTATTTTTAGAGAGGGGAAGGGAGGGAGAAAGAGAGGGAGAGAAACAGCAATGTATGATTGACTCTCACATGGCCCCCACTAGGGGCCTGGCCTGCAACCCAGGTATGTGCCCTGACTGGGAATTGAACCTGCGACCCTTTGGTTTGCAGCCCGAGCTCAATCCACTGAGCTACGCCAGCAAGGGCTGTTTATCTATTCTAAAGTTATAGGACTTTCCAGTTGTTTCCAGTTTGAAGCTATTATGAATAAAACTATGAAAACAGTGGACTACAAACAGGGAGTAGATAAATAGCTCTAAATTACATCCAAACATTCTTCATTACTCAAATATCTAATAATAACAATAATAATGATAATGATATACACCCCCCAATTTTTACCACAGTAACATGAATTCCTTTTCACCTTTGTTTCACAAAATAGTACACACACACACACACAGACACACTACTAGTATGTGTATATATATACACACACACACTAAGGAATACATATACTAATAGTACATGTATATATGTGTGTATATATGTGTGTATATATGTGTGTATATATATACTAAGGAATATATATACACACTAAGGAATATATATATATATATTTTTACAAGCATAGGCTGAAAAATAAATCACTTAATTAGCTTTACAAATGGTTACTTTGTTATTTTCCATGTATTTTAGGGCATATTGGATCTATATTTATTCAGACCTGGACACAGTGATACAAATAACTGGACATGACCACATCCAGCCTGTCATCAGTATGTGACTGGCAAGGTCATGCCAAGGTTGGGGTTGTCTCAGAAACATGAATTAACAGACTGGAAGAATCATCTTAATCTTTGTTCAAAAATACTTTCATAAAAATACTACTTTAAATTGTTTTTTTAATGGTAAGAACATAAGCTGTATCTTAAGACCAATGGCAATAAAGGTGTGAAATTTCTAAGAAGAAAACTTTGCTTCTGAAAAAGTTCTTATATACCATCCCAAGGCCAATATTGGGGTGACCAAAAAGTCCATATGTTTTTTTTCTGTAAAAAAAAGACAGAATTTTCATTTTCACCAATAATTTTATTGATTTGGATACTTTTAGTATGTTGGCTATCTCCTGTGTAGTAGAACATTGTTCTCAATTAATGTCTTGATTCAATCGCTATCAATTTCAACTGGTCTACCTGACTGTGGAGCACTGTCCAGCGAGAAATCTCTAGCATGAAACTTCACAAACCACTTTTGTCAAATTCCATCAGTCACAGAACCTTCTCCATACACTGCACAATTGTATGCAGTGTGTAAAATTGTATTTTCATTTCAGTTGCATTTTTACCATTGTTGAAGTAATAAAGCATAACATGCCAAAGATGTTGCATATTTTCTACCATCTTCCAAATTAAAATGGCTTCACAAAAATTCACCAATTTTGATAATTTTTTTAAAAATGCAAGCTGATATGACAGCTGTCCCAATACATCTGATGAAAGTGTTTCAAATGAAGTTAAAGACAACTAAGTGCTACTAAAGCCATCATATGGAAAAAACCAAACTAACTTTTTGGCCAATCCACTCAAACCTCAGAGCAGAAAACAGCTACTGATGTCAATTAAAATGAGGAAAAGCAAAATATTCTATTCTGATTTGAGAAAATGAATTGCACAGCTTGCTGCTGGAGAGTAGTAATACCTGTGTGCCTGTACTTGTGATTTCTTGATTCTGCTGTATCAATGTATTTTTTAGGTAAGCTAGACCTGGAGAATGCAGTTGTTTGTTTTTGTGTAGGATGGATAATGATTTTGTATTAGAGGCACTTTTCTAAATTATTTCTGTCATTGTAGTTTTTCAATTGTTTGAAATGTACTCTATTAGCATGTTTCTAGAGTTTAATATAATATTATTAAATATGGTCATTATCCCTATACATTGGATCTCTAGACTTATTCCTCCTCGTAACTGCAGCTTAGTACCCTTTGACTAACATCCCCCGCTCACTGTACTTTATCCCCTCTGCCCCAGTAAACACTGTTCTACTCTCTGCTTCTATGAATTTGATTTTTTAAATCAATAGATTTCATGATATAAGTAGAATTCATATTCCATGAATAAGTGAGATCATAGTGTATTTATTTGATTTTCTGTGTCTGGCTTATTTCCCTTAGCATAATGTCCTCCAGGTTCACCCATGTTGTCACAGATGTCAAGATTTTCTTCTTTCTCATGCCTGAATAATATAACTGTGTGTGTGTATGCATCTCTCATGTCTTCTTTGTCTATTCATTTATTCATGGACACTTAGTTTGCTTCCATATCTTGGCTATTGGGAATAATGCTGCAATAAACATGGGTGTGCAGATATCTCTTTGATATACCAATATCATTTTCTCTGGATATCTTTTACACAGAAGTAGGATGAGCAATTGAAATATATTTAATTTCTTGTTTCACATACTTCTTCCTATCACCCCACTTTAATTAATTAACACATATTTTTGTGTGGTTATATTCTAATAATTGTATTTACTTTTCAAAGTATACTTACTGCTTTGTTCTTTGCTATCACGCTTAAATTACTTCATTTTACCAAATGCTATTTAAAATTTTTTAAAGAGGAAATAAGCATAATTGTATTACCTCTTACTTTCTCCTTCCCATCTTAATTTTTATTAATCATAAAATTTTTACATTTTCAGAGCTTAAAATTGTAGAAGTCTGTTCTTTAATCCACAATTCTCACATTTGTTCAGGTCTTAGAGATTTCAGTGGTTTTAACACTCCTCACTAGTCCTTTCCCTCTAGTGACTCCATTTCTCTCTTTGTTGCCTGAAGTTCGCTCTCCAGTAGTTCCTTTTTTTAAAATTTATTTTTATTTTTAACTTTTAAATTACAGTTGATGTACAATATTGTATTAGTTTCAGATGTATAACACCATGATTAGACATTTATATAACTTATAAAATTATATAAAGTGGTCATCCACTTTATGAAGTGAATTATGAACTGAACTTATGAAGTGAACTTATGAAGTGAATTTATTCATCCACTTATGAAGTTATGAAGTGGTCATCCTAATAATCCTAGTACCAATCTGACACCATATATAGTTATTACAATACTATTGACTACATTCTGTATGCCGTACTTTCTATCCTTGTGACTGTTCTGTAACTACCAATTTATGTTTCCAAATCCCTTTACCTTTTACAGCCATTCCCACTACCCTCCTCCCATGTGGGAATTGTCAAAATGTTCTCTGTATCTATGCGTCTGTTTCTGTTCTGCATGTTCATTTATTTTGTTTTGTTTTGTTTTAGATTCCACATATCAGTGAAATCATCTGACATTGTCCTTCTATACATGACTTATTTTACTTAGCACAATACCCTATAGGCTCATCCACGTTGTTGCTAATGGCAAGATTTCATGCTTTTTTTTTAATCAGTATTTTTTTAGTCATTGATATTGTACAGTTTTCTGTATCTTACCCTGCCCCCAGCCCACCACCCCAGCCCTCCCCACCTTACTCCCATTTCCACCCCCCATAGTTTTTGTCCATGTGTCCTTTATACTTGTTGCTCTAAACTGTTCCCCTTTTCCCCTGAAATTCCCTCCCCTCTCCCTCTGGTCACTGTCAGACTGTTCTCAAATTCAGTGTCTTTGTTTATATTATAAGATTTCATGCTTTTTTATGGCTAAATCATATTCCATCATATATATGCACCACTTCTTTATTCTTTCATATAGTGATGGCCACTTAGGTTGCTTCCATATATTGGCTATTATAAATAATGCTGCAATGAACATATGAATGTATGTCTTTTCAATTTTGTGTTTTGGGTTTCTTTGGATAAATACAGAGAAATAAAATTCATGGGTCCTTCTTGGCCTCTTTTTATATCCTTTGTTTTGAGGTCTATTTTGTCTGATATAAGTACTGCTATCCCAGCTTTCCTTATTGTTTCCATTTTCTTGAAATATTTTTATCCATCCCTCTACTTTCAGTCTGTGTATGTTTCCATCAGAAGTGAGTGTCTTGTAGACAGCCTATGTGAGGGTCTTCCATTCAGTCACCATATATCTTTTACTTGTAGTATTTAATTGATGTGCATTTAAAGTAATTGTTAATAGATATGTATTTATTGCCATTTTATTATTCATACTTTTGATCTTTTTTCCCCCTTCTTAAAGAAGGCCCTTTAACATTTCTTGTAGTACTTGTTTGGAGGTGATGAGCTTCTTGAGCTTTTTCTTGTCTAGGAGGCTTTTCATCTGTCCTTTGTAAATGATAGCTTTGCTGGGTAGAGTAATCTTGGCTGTGGGTTCTTGCTTTTCATCACTCTGAATATTTTGTGCCAATCCCTTCTGGCCTGCAAACTTCACATGATAGTTGTATGGAGGCTCCTTTGTAGGTAACTAACTGCTTTTCTCTTAGCTTTTAAGATTCTCTCTTTGTCTTTAACTTTTGGCATTTTAATTATAATGTGTCTTGGTGTTGAACTATTTGGGTTCATCTTGTTTGGGACTCTTTGTACTTCCTGGACTTTTATGTCTCTTTTCTCCACTAGGTTAGGGAACTCTTCTGTCATTATTTTTTTCAAATAGGTTTTCAATAACTTCCTCTCTTTTCTTCTTCTGGCACCTTCATTATGCAAATGTTAGTATAGTTGATGTTGTCTCAGAGGCTCCTTAAACTATCTTCATTTTTCTAGATTCTTTTTTCTGTTTGCTGTTCTAATTGGGTGCTTTCTGCTTCCTTGCATTTCAAATCCTTGATTTCACCCTCTGCTTTCAACTACACTAATGTATTATTCTTCATTTCAGTTAATGTATTCTTCATTTTGAACTGGTTCTTTTGTTATGGTTTCCATGCCCTTTTTAAAAACATTGTTCAAGTACAGGTGTCTCCATTTATCCACCACCACATCCCCCTGCTGCACCCACCTTCACCTCCACCTCCAACCCTCAATCCTACCCTCCTTTGGCTTTGTCCATGAGTCCTTTATACATGTTCCTTGATGACTTCCACTTCATTCTTATATTATCACTCTCCCCCACCCCTCTGGTTACTGTCGTTTTTTTTTTTTATTTCAATGTCTTGGGTTATATTTTGCTTGCTTGTTTGTTTTGTTGATTAGGCTCCACTTATAGATGAGATCATATGGTGTTTATCTTTCACTGCCTGGCTTATTTCACTTAGCATAATGCTCTCCAGTTCCATCCATGCTGTTGCAAAGGGTAGGATATCTTTCTTTCTTCCTTTCTTCCTTCCTTCCTTCCTTCCTTCCTTCCTTCCTTTCTTTCTTTCTTTCTTTCTTTCTTTCTTTCTTTCTTTCTTTCTTTCTTTCTTTCTTTCTTTCTTTCTTCCCTCCCTCCCTCCCTCCTTTCTTTCTCTCTTTCTCTCTTTCTTTCTCTCTTTCTCTCTTTCTTTCTTTCTTTCTTTCTTTCTCTCTTTCTCTCTTTCTTTCTCTCTTTCTTTCTCTCTTTCTTTCTCTCTTTCTCTCTCTCTCTCTTTCTCTCTCTCTTTCTCTCTCTCTTTCTCTCTCTCTTTCTCTCTCTCTTTCTTTCTCTCTTTCTTTCTTTCTCTCTTTCTCTCTTTCTTTCTTTCTTTCTTTCTTTCTTTCTTTCTTTCTTTCTTTCCTTTCTTTCCTTTCTTTCTTTCTTTCTTTCTTTCTTTCTTTCTTTCTTTCTTTCTTTCTTTCTTTCTTTCTTTCTTTCTTTCTTTCTTTCTTTCCTTTCTTTCTTTCTTTCTTTCTTCTGCATAGAATTCCATTGTGTGAATGTACCACAGTTCCTTGATCCACTTATTTACTGATGAGCACCTAGGTTGCTTCCAGCACTTGGCTATTATAAATTGTGCTGTTATGAACATCGGGTGCATAGGTTCTTTTGAATTGGTGTTTCAGGATTCTTAGGGTATAATCTCAGCTGTGGAATTGCTAGGTGAAAAGGCAGTTCCATTTTTAGTTTTTTCAGGAAATTCCATATTGTTTTCTACAGTGGCTACACTAGTCTGCATTCCCGACAACAATGTATTAAGGTTCCCTTTTCTCCACCACCTTGCCAGCACTTGTTGTTTGTTGATTTGTTTATGATGGCCATTCTAACTGGTATGAAGTAGTAGCTCATTGTGGTTTTCATTTGCATCTCTCTGATGGCTAGTGATGTTGAGTATGCTTTAATATGGCTCTGGGTCCTCTATATGTCCTCTTTGGAGAAGTTTCTGTTCAGGTCCTTTGTCCATTAGATTGTTTGTCTTCCTGGAATGGAGTTGTGTGAGTTCTTTATATATTTTGGAGATTAAACCCTTGTCTGAGGTATCATTGGCAAATATATTTTACCATATGGTTGGTTCCCTTTCCAATTTGCTGATGTTTTCTTTACTTGTGCAGAAGCTTTTTATTTTGATGAAGTCCCATTTGTTTCTTCTTTCCTGTATGTCCCTTGCTCAACGGGACATATCAGTGAAAATATTGTTGTGTGGAATATCTGAGATTTTCGTCCCTATGCTCTTCTCTAGAACGTTTATGGTGTCACAATTTTTATTTAAGCCCTTTATCCATCTTGAATTTATTTTTGTATATGGTGTAAGTTGGTGGTTGAGTTCAATTTTTTTTGCATGTAGCTGTCCAGATCTCCCAACGCCATTTGTTGAAGAGACTATTTTTACTCTATTTTAGCTGCTGCCCCCTTTGTCAAGTATTAATTGACCATAGAGACTTGGGTTTATTTCTGGGCTCTCTGTTCTGTTCCATGTGTCTGTTCTTATGCCAGTACCAGACTTTTTTAATTATCATGGCTTGTAATATAGTTTGATATCAAGTATTGCGATCCCTCCAACTTTGTTCTTCTTTCTCAGACTTCCTACAGCTATTTGGGGTCATTTATGGTTCCATATAAATTTTTGACATGTTTGTTCTATATCTGTGAAATGTGTCCTTGGTATTTCGATAGGGATTGTGTTGAATCTATAAATTGCTTTGGGTAGTGTGGACATTTTGATGAGATTAATTCTTCTAATCCATGAACACGGTATACATTTCCATTTGTTTGTGTCTTCCTTGATTTCTTTCTTCAGTGTTGTGTAGTTTTCTGCATACAGGTCTTTTACCTCCTTGGTTAGGTTTATTCCTGGGTACTTTATTTTTCTTATTGTTATATCAAATGGGATTTTTTTTCCTGATTTCTGTTTCTGATATTTCATTGTTGTGTGCTAGTTTATTTTTTAGAAAATACCTTCCTTTTTCCTTAAATAAGGCACATGTTCTTTGGACAAGGTTGAGAGAAGCCAAAATAATGTTTCAGCTTTGCAGGACTTGTAGTTGTTTTTGTAGATTATGCCCTTGGACCTTTTCATTTACTTCTCTCAAGAAACCTGAGATTGCTAGCAAAGGACAGCTAACAATGCTGATATTCCCTTTTTTTCTATGGTGTATTAGCTGCTTATTTTAGCATAATAGAAAACTTCAGAACTGAGTGGCTTAAAACAACAGGTATCTATTAGCTATCATGTTGTTGGTCACATCTAGACCCATTCATAAGTCTGTGGCTGACTGATTTTGGCTATGCTAGGTGTGGCTTTGTTCTGTATAGCAGTCATTCACCTCCTGGGACCAGTGTACCAGCCTGGGTTTGTCCTTCTGCTATAACAATGGCAGAAGTGCAAGAAGACAAGGGGATATAAAAGACTCCTGAGAACTTGTTTTGGAACTGGCACATCATCATATTTGCCTTATTCAATTGGTCAAAGCAACTGAACATGATTGAGACAAAATTCAAAGGATGGAGAAATATACTGTACCTCTTTAGTGAGAGAAACTGAAAAGTCACATGAAAAAGAGTGTGAATACTGGGATACAGAATTGAGGCCATTAATGAGAGTTATCACATTTTCCAAATATGGAATGCTTTGTGCAAATATAGCTTATTTGTGTGGTTCTCTGTTCATCCCTACATCTTTGCTTTTCATGACTTTAGGCTAAATGGTCCAAGGCATTTCCCACTGCCACTTCTTATGTCTGCTCATATAGTTTCAAACAAGGTGAGACAAGTGGATTTCTAAGATGGCCCCATTCATTCCAACCCCCTGATGTTCACACCTTTCTGTAATCCCCTCCACATGAGTATGCACTGGACCCAGTAACTTGCCTCTGTGGAAAAAAGTAATGAGATGCAGTTCCAAGATTAGATTATAAAAACAGTGACTCTCATCATACACGCATACACACATTCTCTTCTGGTGCTTGTTTGCTTGCTCTGATGAAGTCAGCTCCTGCATTGTAAGCTGCTCATGGAGAGGTACACATGGCAAAGAATTGAGTGTGGCCTTTAGCTAACATCCAGCAAAGAATGGAGGCCTTTAATCTAAAGCCCTCAACCAGGAAGTTCTGGTCAAGATGGAGGTGTAGTTAGAAACCCTTCACTTCCTTGCACAACCAAAAAGGAGGATAACAACCAATCTAAAATTAATAAACAACCCGAAGTACCAGAAAAATCAAACTGCATGGAACTCCGACAACCATGGAATTAAACAGTCAAACAGAACCAGACCAATAAGGCTGAGGATGGAGAGAACCCACGGTGAGGCTGCAGACTGTGGGAGTGGGGCTGGCTTCAGGGTGGCAGCAGGCTGTGAGGGAGGGGCTGACTTAAGGGGAAACTGAGACTCAGAGGTCGCTGTGGACTACAGTGGATGCCACGGTGCAAGAAACTGCCAGTCTCATATGAGAGTTTGTTGAAAAGTGCGCTAGAGATGAGCGGGGAGGCTACATTGTTCCCTTTCTGGCCCCTCCCTCACAGGCAGTGCAGTAGTACAGCAAGGAGGTTTGTCCTGTCTGGGTGACTACCTAACGCTCTGCCCCCTTATAACTTAACACAGCCCCAAACAAAGAAATAGGGCCAAAATGAAAGAACAGAGCAAAATCTCAGAAAGAGAGCTAAGTGATGAGGATATAGCCCACCTATCTGATGGAGAATTTAAAGCCCTGATAATCAAAATGCTCACAGAACTGATTCAGTTTGGTCGAAAAATGAAAGATACCTGAAATGAAATGAAGCAAAATATTCAGGGAAGAAACGGTGACAGGAAGGAAACCAGGACTCAAAGCAATGATTTGGAACAAAAGGAAAAAATAAACATTCAACTGGATCAGAATGAAGAAACAAGAATCCAAAAAAAATGAAGAGAAGCTGAGGATTCTCTGGGACAACCTGAAACGTTCCAATATCTGAATTATAGGGGTGTCAGAAGGAGAAGAACAACAGCAAGAAATTGAAAACTTATTTGAACAAATAATGAAGGAAAACTTCCCCAATCTGGTGAAGGAAATAGACCTTCAGGAAGTCCTGGAAGCCCAGAGAGTCCCAAGGAAGTTGGACCCAAAGAAGAACACACCAAGGCACATCATCATTAAGTTACCCAATATTAAAGACACAGAGAGAATCTTAAAAGCAGCAAGAGGAAAGGAGAGAGTTACCTACAAAGGAGTGCCCATAAGGCTATCAGCTGATTTCTCAAAAGAAACCTTACAGGTAAGAAGTGGCTGGAAAGAAGTATTTAAAGTCATGAAAGACAAAGACCTACATCCAAGATGACTCTATCCAGCAAAGCTGTCATTTAGAATGGAAGGGCAGATGGAGTGCTTCTCAGATAAGGTCAAGTTAAAGGAGTTCATCATCACCAAGCCATTATTATATAAAATGTTAAATGGTCTTATCTAAGAAAAGGAAGATAAAAATGTGAACAGTAAAATGACAACAAACTTACAACTATCAACAAATGAACCTAAAAAAATAAAAGAAAGGCAAACAATGAAAACAAAAACTAAGCAAACAACTATAACAGGAACAGAATCAGAGAAATGGACATCACATGGAGGGATTTCAGTGGGGAGGGAGAAAGGAGGGATGACGGGGAAGATACAGGGAAGAAGAAGCATTAAATAGATGGAGAGAGGTAAAAAATGGTATAGGAAACACAGAACTCAAAGAACTTATATGTACAACTCATGGACATGAACTAAGGGTGGGGGAAAGCTGGAGGGTTGGAGGGTGCAGGGTGGAGGGGGGATAAAGAGGGAAAGTTGGGAAAAGTGTAATAGCATAATGAATAATATATACTTAAGAAAAAATAAAGACCCCAACCACATGAATGAGCTTGGTAGCACGTCCTACCCTGAGAGAGACTTCAGATAATGCCAGCCCTCTCGAACACCTTGATTGTGGCTTGGGGGAGATCCTGAAATCAAAGACTCGGCTAAGCCATGCCCAGATGCACAACCTAGAGAAACTGTGATACAATAAGTGATGATGGTTAAAGTCATGAATTTTTGAGGTGATATGTTACATATTGCACAGCAATAGATAAGTCATACACATGGATTTTTGGTTTTATATTTCAGGCTATGCTACTTGCTTTGGAAAAGTGTGTGCTATTGGGTTTGCATGAGCTCTGTAGTCAAAGGTGTTCTCTCTCAATGGCTTTACTTTCATTACATTTGACTACTTTTCCTAATACAGTGTGGGTTGGTTTTCATTGTTTCTTTAAAGAAACCTTAAATATATTAAAGCTTTACTAAAGAAAGAGTTTAAAGTTGCTTTTCTGTTTCTCATTCTACCTATTGTTTTTCATCAGTTTTTTCTTTGCCATTATAAAGATAAAAGTTCTGACTTGAGCATTTCATTTTCTATATACCTCCAAAGAACTCCTTCTTTAGATGCTTGAGACAACAATTTGTGAGAAACCTAACAAACCCTGACCCAGTGACTTAGTAGAAGAATTAAGCTAGGTTTGTGTGGATTCCCCTTTGACTTAGTGCACTCCTGTCACAGGACTAGTCTTACGTGTTCAATCCAAGAGGGAGTATGTGTGGGTTCTGGCGCCAGACTGTGTTTTTACCCCACTCTCCTACTGTGTGACCCTAGAAATACTAGCTTCCCTAAAACTTATTTCCCTAATCTCTAAATATTTTACAGTATTGAGGATTAATCTTGATAGTATTGTGAGGGTCATGAAATAAAATATTTCATGCAGTTTAATATAGTACCTACCAGGTTGTAAGCCTTCAATAAATGCTAACTAGGTAAAACATATGTTTATTGAATACCTATTAATTGCCTGGCATCATGCTAGGTTATGAAGATACTAATATAAGCGTAATTTCTTTCCTTTTCTCAAGGAAATTGCAGTCATTTCAGTCTTGTTAGTGAAATAGTAATTCTAGGTATATAACATTATTGTTTATAAATGTTTTCATGTACTTTACTTATCTGGTCCTGGTAAACTCACCTGAGTATTATTTCTAAGTTTCTACTTTGGTTTCTTGCCTGGTATCCTAGTTACTTTAAGATTAGATGACTTTTTAATATTCCCAGCTTCTTCCAGGGGACAACCAAATGAGAATTGTCTATCACTTCTGGAATCTATTATAATTATTCTCCTAATATATCTACATATTTTACAAACTTGTGTGGATGAAGTTTTTGGCTATAGGGGAAAACTTTAGAAAAATCAGTTTGTGGGCATGAAGGAAGTTGCTGCCACTGTTACCTCTTTTGGCCTCTGATTGGCCAGAGACACTAGTTAAAATTATACAACCCACTCCATCTGGCTACAATTCCTGCCCCAAACCTGTATCCTAGATTAGTCCTCTGAGGCTCATCTGGTAACTTGTGTCCTTGCTTCTCTCTAGATCTCCCCACATATGAGTATTAGTCAGAGAAGGGGAGTATTGGAAAGGCAAATGAGGAAGTTGGTGAGATGCAGGCTGAAATAAGATCTGGGAATAGTGGAGACGGAGATAGCAGATAGCGAAGGAATTATTCTTTGTAACTTTTATCAGGAAATGGTGGGGAGAGATTGGCATGAGTGCTCACGTGAGTTGCTTTGTCATAAATAACAAAACCACCAGGCAAATCCCTTCCTTACAGACCTGTTCAATTTGTGTGGCAGATACATTTCAGGAAAAAAAAATGATCAGACCATACCCTGTTAAAAAACCAAAAATATAAACAATTCCTTCCACTGTTTAGGCCACAAAATAAAATTATTCAGACCAAACAAACAAAACACAAAGCAAAAACAACCTCCCCAATTAGATGCACTTCCGTTATGCAGACACATCTGAGAGAGTATCATGCAGGACAGCGGGAGGGCTGGGGAGTTTCCGGCAGCTCCTGGTCTGAGCTGGCAGATCAGGTGCCAGTGGCTTCTTTTGCTGGTGTTAATCTGCGATGCCTTCAGTATTGTCAAATGTATTTCATTAGTGTTTTTCCCTTATTAAATCTAAAAATCATGTCAAAGGTAAATGTCAGGGGGCTATAAAATTACCCTTCTTATCTTCTGTACATTTATCAGTTGACAAATGGAAAGACACTGCTGCCAAAATATCTGAATGAATAATTTATAAATGACTGATGCATCTTGTATGTTGTTTCAGGCACAAAACAGTAGGGCATCAATAATCAAAACAAGTTGGATTAATTTAAAAGTATATTGACATTGATATTTTTATTTAAATGCTGCAGTCTAGACCTCTGTGGCTAGAAAAACCTCTTTCTGTCATTTCAGTCCTTTCCTGTTTGGGGGTAGAAAGGTAGGGGAGGAGGGGGCCCCTTCTTTCATTTGGAGCTTCTCCTTCCCTCTTCTTTGATGATAAGCACTGTTAACACTGATGTACCAAGATTTGACCTACGCACCCTTTTTCCTTCCATGGATCTTCCTATGATATTTCGATCTGGAAAGTGAAAACATCTTATCTTGATTTTAAAAGGAGTTGTACATCAACTTTGAATTTTAACTTTGCCTAGAGGTCATTTCCTGCCCCCCCCACCCCAATTTACATGAAAGCAATGTTATCTTTAAAATGTCAGTCACTTTAGACAACTTTTCTTCAGCACATTTAAAATTCTATGACATTACAGTCTTGATCATCTACAGGGTTCTTAAATGTGCTGCTAGAGAAGGGACAGAGCAGAGCTCAATTCTGTTGATTCTGCTCCCCAGCGATCAAGTGGGAGGCCAACACCCAGCAGAAATAAGCCTGGGAGCTTGGCCTCACCACAGCAGTAGGCTTAACTGAAAGTCTTTCTCAGAAAGATAAAACATGCAGGCAGAAGACAATTCTGCAGAGAAAATTTGCTTAGATTTGGAGGTCTCGACCTGGGTCCAATTTCTTCCAAAGGCTAAGCAGCTGTTTATTTCAGGATATATACTAACAAAGGGGAAAGGGCTGCACAATTAACATCATGATTTATTCTCACATGACTCTTAAAGGGTGGCCACTTTATTATTTTTAAAAAAATTCCACCCTGTGGCTTTACCCACTGAGCCTAGAGATCTGTTTCTTGCCAGCTCACTGTCCGAACGGCCTTGCCTCAGGTCCCCAAGCCCCACTGCCTGTTAACAAGAACTGCTTCCACAGGGCTGGACATCTCTCCCAACATGGTAATTGAGCGGGCTCTCCCTGCGGGCTTCTGGGCGGGGTGGCTCACTCTGCGAAGGAGAGATGGAGAGATGGCCAGCCTGGCGGGGCGGGGCGGGGCCGGGGCGGGGGCGGGGCCGGGGCAGGGGCTCCAGGCCCTGGTTATCAGCAGCTCCAGTGGGGAGCGAACCGCTGTGACTAAATAGAGATTGGGAGGCACAGCAAGCGAGGAATGAAAAGCGGTGCCCTCCCTCCCAAGGCACTGAGCTGATCTGCAGAATTGGCCCAGACCCTGGAACTTCACAAACAGAGCTGCAGAAGGCACTGGCTCTCTAGTTTGGGCATTTATTACCTGGAGCAAAATGTGCAGAGAGGGATGATAATGAAGTACTTGACTAATTCAGTGTGATCCATCTGGCTGAGCCAGAGGGGCTAGCTGCCCAGGGAGCGGGAAGCTACAAACTCACTGCTGGCCATTTTCCCTAGGCACCTGGGAAGCCAAAACAAAGGAGTGGAGAGATCAAAAAGCAGAGAAGTATCAATAATAAAGAAGGGAGGGAGACTAGGAGAGGAGAGGGGTGGGGATGGGCCCTTCCTTCCTTTTAAAGACAGTTATTTTTCTCTCATTTCATTTCCGAATGAATTTCTACTCTCTGGACTTTCATCCACATTCTAAATCCAGCCAGTCTTCCGGAAACCAACACCAGGTTTTTTCTTTTTCCTTTCTATTTTTAAAAATTATTTTTAATTTTATTTTTCAATTACAGTTGACATTCAATATTATTTTGTATCAATATTATTTGCATCAGGTGTACAGATTAGTGGTTAGACAGTCATATACTTTACAAAGTGTTTCGCTTCGTATTTCTAGCACCTGCCTGGTACCACACATAGTTATTACAGTATTATACACCATCATCCCTATGCTGTACTTTACATCTCTGTGACTATTTTGAAATTACGAATTTGTACTTCTTAATCCACTCCCCTTTCTTTTTTTTTAAATGTGCATATTTACCAATGAATTCTGGCAAAACAGAAAGAGACTGATTAATTTTCACCCACACAGTAAGATATGAAGTGCTTCTGGTGGAGATAGAAGTGTGCTTGCGTTCAACAGCTCTGTGACTAGAAAACTAATGTGACAGCAGAATCTTTTCTCTGGCTGTATGGAAGCTGGCTGCCTACGGCTTCCCATTCTTGTGTACCTGCTAATGGTCCGCACTGAGCTCTGCCTCTATCTGCCATCCTCACATGTTCAGAGTAATGGATCCTGCATGTTCAGATGTGCTTAAACATTTTGAGGACCATCTGCTTCCACATATAGTGAATGCAACAATGGAATGACTGACTTTAGCACTACATGTATTGTCATTATTTTTAAAAAATAGACACAATGTTCATCCTGGGTTCCAAGCCTCAGTCATGACAGTCCTGTGGAGCTTGCTATTTTTCACATGCAAAAAAAAAAAAAAAAAAAAAAAGGAGGGGGATTCCCTAGATAGCCAGGCACAAATATGACATGAGATTTGGAAGAGAACGTGGGTGATGAAAAGGGGAAATAGTTCCACCAAATGTCAACTTGTTTGTAAGGCCAATCAAACTACAGGCTCACTCATAGTAAGCAGGAAGTTAAGTGAAAGTTTCTGCTAATAGTCTTTACCTGAAACTGCAAGGTCTGGTTTTAGGAATTGAGGTATGAGGTCTTCTTCCTAATTGTCCCTCTCTTTCTTACTTTGTGCTGTCTCCATTTCACTTTTCTTTAGGAGCTCTCATGCTGTCTTTCCTTTACCCTCAGCATAAATTCTTCTTTTTTAATCTTACTTGGTGTAAATGACTACCAGTCCTTAAAGAATTAAGCCTCTCTCACCCCTGGATTGTTTTTATTAAATGAATCAAATTATCAAATGCAACTGATGGAGCATTAAACTTTAGGGCAAAGATAGTGTGTGTGTGTGTGTGTGTGTGTGGCTGAAGACCTTCCATTTTCTCCAAAGCATCACACAAGGTAGGCAGTTAGTTACCTGTATAATCCACAGCTAGGACCAATTCATATGCCATCATCCTTGAAATTCAGTGTCATTAAGTTATTTAATGGTACTCAGCACATGTTAATTATATTCACCACTTTGACTCCTCTGTTTTGCAATCAGGAAAAAAAATCACTTTTATTTTTAAAACTTCAGAGTATCACATAAGCCTGCATATTTTTAAATCAGAACTTTGGGGCTTTTGTTGTTGTTAAATAGAAGAGAGACCACTCAAACAAGACCCAGCTTTGGAAGGAAGAGACCAGTGTGAGGAAATGGCTGTTGTGAACTCTTAGATCTGGGACCAGTACATGGCTGAGCCCCACAGATAACTCCAGTGAGAGAGTGAGTCTGGATCTGAGCTGAAGAAACCCAGCAGGTGATTGTTTTTTTTTTTATCAGTGAAGTTCTCTGTTATTAAAGTGACTCAGTTCTGCTTCATATGTCTGCTTACCCCATTTCTGCTGCCTCATAATTTGGCACTCACTAGGTCAAGCTGGTTTCTCTAGCCTGGTTCCCTTTTTTCCAATCACCAACAAGAAGCTGGATTGTACCAGTTTGTCACAATGGATTTGGAACAGCCTATGGTTTGCTCCCCACCACCCGGGTCAGGTGCCTATTCTTCATCCACTTAAGACTGGCAAAAGGTGGGCAAGGTTACATGGGATAAAATATAGATCAGCAGTGGCCATAGGCAGGAAGTAACCTTTAGGATATGAGCTGACAAAAATTTTGATTATTCTACTAAGTAAAAATGAACATTGCATTCAGCATTTATCATGTATGAAATATATTCTTGATTATTGGTGCTGGGCTATGTAATTTCTTCTGCATATTGCCTTAGTCAAATGAATTAGTGTACAGTTAACAATTGGATATATACTACCCTGGAGCAAGAGTCTTCATTTTGGGACGTTTCTATGCCACTCAAGTACATTCAGGAAAATGATTCATCTGGTGGTATCCTTAAAGGGTTAATCAGACTTGCGTGAAAGATGTATCATCCATTCTTTATATACACTTCTGTGTAATCCATTTCACTATTATACAGGGTCCGGCAGAAGTAAGGCCTGCTTGAGTGTGCTTAGTAAGGTAATAATATGGGTGTAATAATTTATAGTTTTAATTTGAACATCTCATCTAAAATGTCATATGGTGTGCTTGAGTGTGGTATTGTTATGTTACAGAATTACATGCATATGATTTTGTAATAAAAGATTTTGTAATAAAAAGGTGGTGTTATTTGTGCCAGACCCTGTATTATTTCACCAAATAATAGCTCGCTCATATTTGTAATGAACTAGTTTAGAACCTTAATTAAGCTTTGCATGTGGAAAAAATGAGATTCAGTGAGATAAATGCTTTGTGAGGTGTTTCCACAGGTTAGTGTCAAACCAGCTGTTCTGACTGTCACATCAAAGCAACAATTGGCTGCTTTGAAATATGCATTGAACAAATACATATTATATCCTCTTGTGGCATTTTCAGAATTGTACTCTTGGTTCTACAACATCTTTAAGAACATGAGTCCAAGGAGTTTCAGTTTAGGAAAGTGGCATTGAACCCATCTACTCAGAAAATTCAGACACTATTCAGTGGGAATAGGAGGAAAGATGTGGATGTGGAATATCTGAATGATACAGAAATTAAGTAGGCAGCATGCAAGGCTCAATTTCCACGTATCTTGTCTACTCATGGACCAGGAAAGCAGCACCAGGGAGCCAAAATGTGGTAGTGTGATAGCCCTAGGGCTGGGAGACTATGGCAATTGGGCACCTAGACCAGCGAGAGTCAGAAGTCAAGGGGACAGCAGTGTTTGGGAAGTCAGTTCATAATCATGAGTAGGGCACAAGGCACCATATAGGTCAGTGGAAAATGAGTTTAGATTAGAAACCAAAACGACCATTTGAAGTTCATTGGAATAGACACCTAGAAGGACCTTCACAGACAAGCTCTATAACTGTAGTGTGTGCATGATTGGTTGGGGGTAGAAGGGAAAGGGTGGAACTAGGGTTCAGACATGATCTAGAGCAGGGGTGTCAAACTCATTTTCACCAGGGGCCACATCAGCCTCGTGGTTGCCTTCAAAGGGCCGAATGTAATTTCAACTCCTTAACTGTTAAGGAGTAGTTACATTTATATGGTCCTAAAATTATTTCAGCTCTTTGAAGGCAACTGCGAGGCTGATATGGCCCCTGGTGAAAATGAGTTTGGCACCCCTGATCTAGAGGAACACATTCAAAGTTAGCTTGATGAGAAGAGCCCTCCAATTTGAGAAGTGTGTGTGCGCGTATACACACAAGTAACTGTAGATGTAGAAAAGAGTTATTTAAGGAATCCTTGCTTCAAAAACATAGTCTGTGTATTGGCCTAGAGAGACGCAGAACTGGCAGATGGATCCTTAATCTTCTGTCACCTTTGCTTTAGAAATTTCTCTGGTAAGAGATAGTAGGGGCCCACCAGGTTGATGCTATCCAGGCTAGGAGACATCCGTTAATGGTAATCTAGGCCATTGCCTAAAAGTTTGGCAAATAGTTGATGGTAGAACAGCAATATTTACGTGGCTAGTTATGCTTCCAAGGACATTCACATTAATGTATGGCAAAGTTTTGTCATGTATATACATCTTCACTCATTATGGCAACCAATGCACTCTACCATGCTGGATTTAAGAACCATAGTAGGGAAAAGGGGTCATCCCGTAAAGAACTCAAGGATATTTTTATCTGTTGGAATCCTGTCAGGAAATATGTATGGAATGCTCGAAGGGGTAACTGAAGTGAATGTAACAAATGCACTGTTTAGAGAAGGGTGCGGTAGAGTTAGGAGAACTAATAAGAGACGGGGAAGCATCCAGGGACTAGCAATGGAGGAAGCCTTCACCATGCTGCTCTAAAGGGGCAAGAACTCTTAAAAGGTTCACAGTGTTGCTAGAACCTGGTGAGAGCAGGAGGCATGGAATGGGGCTGCCTGTGGTAGGGGAATGCATTACTGTCAAAATTGTGGCTTTAAGGGAATGAGCGGGAGCATACATATCCCAATTTCTCTCCCCGTCTTCCAAGATCCCACTGGTACCTCCCACTGACCAAACCTACCCAGGAGCCAGAGGCCAAGGGAGGTCAGATGATATGGTCTATGGATGTGAGCTCCCCAAGGCCTAGAGTGGGGCAAAGAAGGGTGTGCTTTGTGAATCTGAAGGGACAAATGGAGAATTATAGCCACAGTATTCTAACTTGGTTTTATTTGGGGAAAGGTGAGCTAGATGCCGGTCAATCTATCCAGTACATTCCTCTGGACTAATGAACTAAACAAATTAAAGTTCCTCTTAACAAGGAACTTTCATTCAGAGTGTCAGAAAGTAGAGTGTCAGTACTGGCTATTTCATACTAGTTAGATCTAAACAACTTTGATGGACTGTTTCTTAAATTATTAAATAAAGCAGTGGGACTCTTTAGAGATGAAAGTTAGATGAGCAATAGTAACTTTTCTTATTACTCAGTAAGTTTAACATTATCGAAAGTTGCTTGGATCCTTCCACACTGTCATCCTTGGTAGTGGGTACTCAAAAAACTCATCTTAAACATATATCTCAAGAGCATTTAATATTTGCCATGGAGAAATATTGAGGTTTTTTCTGAACTGAGGTTGGAAAAGAGGCCTCGCAATGTGCTGAGCTGGCATGGCAAGCCAGGCCTTTCAGGGCATCACTTATCCAATCAGTCATTTCAGAGTGTCTTTTCACTTTGTGGTTATTATAGTGGCTGGTGGGATAGCTCCTCCGTGGTGAGATGATGCTTGAGTATTAGGGTTATGACAATTCATGACAGTGTTTTGACAATTGGTAATCAGGAAAGCACTATTTGAAAGAGCCTAATTTAATTCAAATCATATAGCATGAACTTAACTATTGAAGTACATTTAAAAAATAAGTAAATATCTTAGTGACATTTTAACCCTAAGTAAATGTGTTACTTAGAACATATGTTAATATAGTTCTGTTTAAGAGGGCAACATACTTTTATTGAACACTTGCTACATGCCAAAATGTTCTGGGAATAGAACAGTGTCTCAAAGAATTTTCTTCTAGTTAGCAAACACATTCAGTGAGTAATTTTGTATATTCTTTAGAAAAGCAATCTGTGGTAAAAAGACAGATTCTGGCCAGTCAAATTGTGGTTCTTAGATGTAGTATCATTTTCTGCCTATCTAAATTATGAACCTGTTTGGAGCATGTTTTAAGGATGTGCTATTTAAGTATTTGTGAGTGTCAAACAATAATTGTTGGTTTATTGTGTTTGAGGACAACAGCAATAGTAATGAGAAAAACCAATGATCATCAGTATTTGTGATTGTGCAGTAACAGTGTTTGTTGTGCCAGGTAAGTGTGGTCCAGTACCAGATGGATAAGGCAGGCCCATCTGTCCCCTCCTACCAGTACTGCACCCAGGAGGCAACCGCACCCTGCCTAGAGGACAGAGGCACTTTTACTCAGAGGGCAGTCTGTGTTATCAGGGACCCAGACTGCCTTGTTCCTGTTGCAGTCCTATGACCCACCTGACATCAACTAGGATCTCATACATTCATATACCTTTCTAAACAGAAGGTACAATAATTCCAACGTGCCCATCATAAAAAAAGACAGGTGTATTCAACATTCCTCAAAATCCTTTATCATATGCTCTCTGTTCCCTGGGAATTCATAGGATGCACAACCTATTTTTAGCAAGTCTTTGATCATTGGATATTTGTGCTAAAGGCAGATTAGACATTAGGGAGAGAAATTTCCCCCAGAAAGTTCTATTAAAAGGATATTAACCTGTGCCTATAATATTCATGTCTCACAGTATTTACTCTTAAATATGCTTCCTCCTGTGGTGGAAGCATGAAGAGTAGTGAAAAAAGACCACAATTAATAGATCTCAGTGAACACCAAACTCAGTCCATGTTTTTGAACTAAGGTCAAGCCCTGGTTTAGGTTCCACAGTTTTGTGACCTTGGGCAAATCCCTGACTGCAGAACATGAGAAAATGTTTGTTTGTGAAGTTGCCAGGTCATTGAAAAATGATAGATGAAGGGGTTTATTTTTCTCTACTTCTCACCTCATAATTAAGCCTTTGAGAATACCTTTGTGTGTATAAACTGCATAATGATAAAAAATTGGGGGCCATGTCAATATTGCCCTTCATTGAATTGTTATTAAATTGTAGGCTTGTACAATTTCTGGCACTCAAGTCACTAAGCCTTGTGATTTTGGGGACTCCCAACAGCCAAACTGACTACAGACCAGCTGCCACTAAACCCTTTGGATAAATGTCTCTCTTGGACACAGTGTGGTAACTCCTACACTTATCTCCTTTCTGGGGCTGTTATGAGGATTAATTAAAGCTTACGAAGAACTATAATCACCTTGGATGAAAGGAGCAGTAGAAGAATAATGACACTTCAGAATAATATGGCACCTTTCATCTGAGGATCTCAAAGCACTTCATAAGTTTGAATTAATTAAGCTGAGGTAATTGCAAGGTATAATGACAATAACAATAATAATTATAATTATCCTCAACATTATTCTTAAGAACCTGATTTGAAATCAATTCCTGACACTATCTCTGCCATGATGCTGGTCAGCTGCCTGCTCTCTGAGTTTTGCAGCAGGAATGCTGGGTGGCCTGTCCTCCCTTTGCTCACTAGTCCCTGCCTCACCAGCAGTGCCCATGGTCCCTGCTGTCACCATAGAATGAAGGTGGGTTTTATGGAAAGAGGGATTTAGCATTCTGAACTATCACCTCTATTTAAGTGGTGACTTTTTTTTTCTTTTTGGAAATATAGGAATATGCCATTGAAAGGAATGTCTTTCATGTATTCAGTGATTATTCTTGAAAGAATTTTGGATGAATACTTTCTTACCTATAATTCTTAGTGATAATAGTCTATTCTTATATAGCATTTACTATGTGCCTAGCATTATTCTAAGTGCCTCTCATATATTAATTTATTTGAATGTCACAATGACACTATGAGTTATAATCACCATTATACCTATTTCACAGATGAGGAAACTGAGGCACAGAAACAATTAGGTGACTTACTCAGGCCACAGAGTTTATCATCATCAGGTCTGGTATGTGGATCTGGTATGTGGCAGTTAGAAATTTATAGCACAGGCAGTATGCTGTCAGAATTTGCACTTTGAGCCACATTTCACTGTGAAATAGAATTATAATTTTTACACAAGATAAGGGGCCAGTTTTCTAATGCTTTATGTATTTCTGTGTTTCCCAGACCTTTCTCTCTGAGTGGGTAAAGCATGGCTTTGGAAATGGACTCTTTGGAGTTAAACCCCCATTTTGCTCCTTACTAGCTGTGTAATCTAATGAAAATCTTTAGCCTTTGAATGCTTCAGTTGCCTCATCTGTAGCATGGAGATAATACAGACTTTTTCTCATTGAGTTGTGGGTTGATAGAGCCATGACTAGCACATAATAAATGCTCAATAAATAATAGCTGTTATTCTTACTCAGCCTTTAAAAGAGAACAGATTATTTAAAAAGCGAATGTCTAAGAGACTCTCTAACATTATTATTTGAATTAAAATATAAATGAGGGCTCTTGTAAGGTATTCAGACTAATTTTTGTGGAGTCTCATGAATTTAAAAATTTCTTCCAACATATGAAGAGTCCACCTGTGAAACAGATGATTTAGAAATCCCATTACTCTTAGTAGGTTTAGTTACCCTTCTATGGGGCAGAGGCCTCTCCAAACTTGTTGTTCATGTTACCAATGGGCAATGTGGATTTGGGAAGAGGCGAACACTTATTACCATCTTTTGATCTACTCATGTTCCATAGAAAACATTTAGGGTAATACTAAGTAAATCCAGTGCTCTTTTCATGATAATCATGGTGTTGTTGCTAGTGTTGTTTTCCTGATGTCACTCTGGAAATCTCCTATCTACACCACCAACAACACCAACACCACCACATCTTATAGCAGTGGCTAACTGATGCTCTGGAGAGGTAGACTTTCCCCGGCTCTAGCAGTGGCCAAGGACCCAAACAATGCAGACAGAGATCTAATCACTCAAATGAAACTTGGGCATGTCCATAATGGGATCATGTTCATGGTTTTCATGTTCTGTGAGTAACTAGATTAATTTGGCATTGGTTTGAGTTTATTTTTAACCTACTCCACTTTGAGAGGAGACAATCTCTAGAGTTGCTCACCAGTAAATCAAGTTGTATAATGCTGGTCTATTCTAGATTTTCCTGAATGAGGCATCTCTCGTGGGTACTATGGAAGCTATCCTTCAGAAGTTAGGTTTTGGGCATGGGATCTTAGAGTGTAAGAGAAAAATAGGCCCACCCAGGGCCTATACATAATACAGGTATTTACCTGTATTACCTTCCGTAGGACAAGATTTTGTTGTCTCCTACAATAGATAGGGTTTTTTTTTTTTTTTTTTTTTTTTTTTTTTTTTTTTTTTTAGTACATCTTAATTTTGGCACTGTAGCAGAACTGGATATTGAAATGAACTGATTCTCTCTTCCTTTCAGTTTTGTCTTGTCTTTGGGCTTATAATTCTTAAAAATTTGCTTATTTTATTTTAAAATTAGATAAGTATTTGTTTTTTAGAATTTTCAGGGCTACTGCCTGAACCACTAAAATACTGTTATAATTACCTGTAACTTATTCCAACTGCATGTATCTTTTGAGAGTATAGACATACCTTGGCTAGTCTTTTGGTTGTGAGGAAAGTCTTGGAAAAGAATGAATGATCCACTCATTTACTGTTGCACACATGAGCTGCTTCCATACCTTGGTGATTGTAAATAATGTTGCAATGAACGTAGGGGTACTTATGTGCTTTCGAATTAGTGTTTTGGGTTTGTTTGGATAAATTATCAGAAGTAGAATTGCTGGATCATAAGGCAGTTCCATTTTTAATTTTTTGAGGTATCTCCATACAGCTTTCCACAGTGGTAGCACCAATCTGCATTCCTACCAACAGTGCAAAAGGGTTCCCCTTTCTCCACATCCTCGCCAGCACTTGTTTTTGTTGATCTATTGATGATAGCCATTCTGAGAGGTATGAGGTGCTTTTAATGTGCATTTCTTTGATGAACAGTGACGTTGAGCATCTTTTCATATGTCTATTGGCCATTTGTATGTCTTTTTTGGAGAAGTGTCTATTCAGGTCCTTTGCCTATTTTTTAATTGGATTGTTTGGGGTTTTTTGGTGTTGAGTTTTATAAGTTCTTTATAGATTTTGGATTTTAACCCTTCTCAGATGTATCAGCAAATATGTTCTACCATTCAATGGGTTGTCTTTTTTATTTTGTTGATGGTTTACTTTGCTGTGCCAAAACTTTTTAGTTTGATGTAGTCCCATTTGTTTATTTTTTCTTTTGTTTCCCTTGCCTGAGGAGATATATCAGAAAAAAATATTGCTATGAGCAATGTCCGAGATTTTACTGCCTATGTTTCCTCTTGGATTTTTATGGTTTCTGATCTAACATTGAAGTCTTTAATCCATTTTGAATTTATTCTTGTGTGTGGCATAAAAAGCTGGTCTAGTTTCATTTTTCTGCATGTATTTGTCCAATTTTGCCAACACCATTTATTGAATAAACTGTCTTTAGCCCATTGAATGTGCTTACTTCCTCTGCCAAATATTAATTAACTATAAAGATGGGTTTATTGCTGGGCTCCCTATTCTATCCCATTGATCTGTGTGTCTGCTTTTATGCCAGTTCTATGGTGTTTTGGTAACTAAGCCCTATAGTATAGTTTGATATTTGGTAGTGTGATTCCTCCAAATTTGTTCTTCTTTCTTATGATTACTATTGCTATTTGGGGCCTTTTGTGGTTCCATATAAATTTTGGAACATAATGGAAAACTACTCAGCCATAAAAAAGAAGAAAATTTTGCCTTTTGAAACACCATGGATAGACTTGGAGAACATAATGCTTGAAGTAAGCCAGTCAGAGAAAGTCAAATACCATATAATATCAGTCACCTGTAGAATCTAATGAACAAACTAAACTAACAATCAAAATAGAGACAGACTCTAATGGAGAGCAGGCTGACAGCTCTGGGGGTGGGGGTTGAAGGGTGGAAGGATAGAGCAAAAAGGAAAAAGGACTCATGGACGTGGACCACAGTGTGGTGATTGTCAGGGAGGGGAAGGGGTATATGGGAGATAAATGGTAATGGAAAAAATAGGATGAAAATATATTTAAAATAAAAATAAAAGGCAATCAATTGTTAATAACAGTAAAATCATTTCAAATTACATAACATGAATTTGCTTTAAAACATGTGGAAAGGATATTTAGCGTTGAATGTGATAGACTGAAATTCAAAAAGAATAAAGGCACAATTGCAGCATAATTGCTCCTGGAAAATAAAATGAATGAAAGAAAAGTCTCAGGGGAGGTCTCAAGACAATTGGCAGCTTGCACACAGGCTTGGACAGAGTGCAATGACAAAACAAAACAATCCCTGCTACAAATGTTAATCTTAGGTAGAACATGCTTACATGTTTAATTGTATCTGTTTTCTTAGATTGTTTCTCAGTTTTCTATTATAGAGTCTGTTATCTGGTTTCTGAAAATGATGGCAAACCCATGCTGGAATTCTTTGTCCTTTTCTCCTAGCCATTTCCAGAATGTCCCTGAATCAAGCCATGCTATAGCTCTGTGTTCCAAATGTCAGATCATAATGGGTGGTAACCAGCTCTGGATGGCTCTCAGCTCTCCTTTTTTTGTTAGGTTCTCAAACCAGCTCAATCCCAGCTTACTTTTCATCCCACATTTAATGGGGTAATGGCATTGAGTTCTTGGGCTTTTCAATTTAGCCTAAGGGGCCTCATGCCTGAGAATTTAAATCTCTAGTGAGCTGCCTACTACAGCTCTAATGAGATGATCAAGAACCACCTAAGGCCACATCCTAAATTATGGACTACTAATGGAAAAGACCTATCAGCTGGCCAGGCCAGGGTCAGTACATGGCACCTTTTCACTTTTTACAAAGTTGATCGGTGCAACGTAGGTCTACTTTGTATTTAACTACTTGTAGTTGAACTGTACGGTGAGTTGACAGTACATAAATATGTACAGGGAGAATTTAAGGAAGGATATATTTTTGAAAGATTTTATTTATTTATTTTTAGAGAGCAGGGAATGGAGGGAGAAAGAGAGAGAGAGAAACACCATGTGTGAGAGGTACGTTGATCAGTTGCCTCTCATGCACTCCCAACTAGGGACCTGGCCTCCAAGCCAGGCATGTGCCCTGACCAGGAATCGAACCAGCGACCTCTCAGTTCACAGGATGGTGCTCAATCCACTGAGCCACACCAGACAGGGCTAGGGACGGATTTAAGTTATTTGAAAACTTTTAAAATTCACCTTGTACCCTGGAATGACTTGGACACTTCAGCCTAGTTTTATATTCCCAGGACTCTGGTCTATTCTCTCCCCATGCATCTATCAGTGAAGATTTTTTAGTAAAATAAATGAAGGTGACTATTTTGATCCTTTCAAGCCAGAGATGATTGTTATCTCAAGTCCAGGTGATGTTTGTAGTCTCAAGTCCAGGGCCACCGAGACCAGCAGTATTGACTCAACCCAGAGAGTGAAGTGGATACAGGACACCCCTCTGTTCTCCAACCATACCTACAATCCACCTTTTGACCAATTATGTGTTTAAAAGCACCTCATATCTTCTTTAGATTTAAGCCTCTTATTCAGTGCAAAATAGCAAAACCATGCTTTAACTCAATTCTAAGGTAGTTTTAATATTGAGATGCATTTACTCTGCTTTAGTTTTGGGTCTTTATATAATGTACTCAGCTAACTGTCAGATAGTGGACTTATTTACAGCAGTGTCAAAGGGGAAAAATGAACCTCCCACCAAGTCCTAAATACTAGAAAGAGTGCTTGGTTGTTCTAGTATTGCTTCTGTTTTGATGGCTTGTCTGTCAGCAGCTTCCTGTCCTTGGCCTGGACGTTTGAAAGGAAGCTCTTAGCATTCATACTGAAGGAAAAGACAAAGCAGGAGAAGAGGAAAAATGGTGGCTACCAGAAGGTGAGGTTGGTCAGGAGGGCTCCCTGGAGAAGGGCATTCCCCTTTGAGAGACATTCGGGAGCTTCCTGGCAGTTGATGCTGAACTTAGCATTGAGCTTGAACTCACTTAGAAGTAATGAGCACTGTAATCTCTTGTCCCCCTTTTTTCTCTCTCCTCTTTCTTCCCTGTCCCTGACAACAGAGTACTGGAACTAAAAGGATTTTGGATATGGTGGAAAAGGGAAAAATGGACAAGGTTCCTGCCAGGCTGATCAGAAACTGAAGCAGAGCCACTTTGGGAAATGGAGTGGGAGGAGAGCAGGGGTGAAAGGTTAATTTGTCCTTCCCTCCCCTATGGGCGTTCCGGGCTCCTGAGGTCTGCTCTGTGGGTTTATGACTGGACTGGGGACCTCCCCAGGAAGAGAGGAGGGCATTGTTTATTTCTCAGAGCAGAGCTGTCCTCAGTCCCCTCACCACAAGCTCTTAAGCCAGGCCCGCACAGAACAAGGTAGATGTTATAAAAGTATATGGATTAAAAAAAAAAATTAAGCAATAATGAAATTAAAAGGAAAGATGAGGAAGTCTTTTCTCTATTATACCAAACTATTTGTCTAAAGAACAGGTTTTAGTGTCCTTTCAAAGACTTTGGAAAAAGAATAACATGAAAACACTTTGTGAAACTTATGAAAAAATGTCTCTGTAGAATATTGGGCAAGAAAGTTGTAGTTCGTACAAAACATATTGATTTCAGCTCCTTCTAAATTTCTGAGTGATTGAAAAATGAGATTTACTCAAGAAATAAAGCAAACCCGAATTTCTAGCTTAAAATGGGAAAAGAATAGAAATGTCAGAAATAATAAAATGAGAAAAATTGTTCCTTATTCTTATTCTGAAAAGAAAGGAACATGTCACTTTCCCCTCACCCTGTTCTTTGAAAGTTGCTGAAATCATAGACTTTATGACTTTTGAATGAACTTCCTTACTACAAAAGACAATACAAAGAAGGACAGTTTTTAAAGGAAAGGGTTAAAAAGTAGAGAAAAGATTTATATGGGAAAATGTCTTTTAAAAAATTTTACTTTTCAATTACAGTGTATATTCAGTATTATTTTGTGTTAGTTTCAGGTAAACAGCATAGTAGTTAGACAATCATACAAAGTGTTCCCTGATATTTTCAGTACCCACCTGGCACCATATATAGTTATTAAAATATTATTCGCTGTATTTCCTATGCTGGAGTTATGTATCCATAAGTCTGTTTCTTTTGCGGTATCCTTGAGAGGCGACCCTCGGTTCAGGAGCTGCAGTGTTCTACAACACGTACACCCTGCGGTGCCGCCCCCACTCATAGATGGGGGAGGCCTTTCGTAGTGATGGGACCATGTCTCAGAATTGGCATGTGCTAGGGAGGTTTCTGCTGCAGGAAATGTATTATTATTTATACTATCCTGCACTAGACCAAACGGGAACCACATAAATTAGAAAAATAAGCCCCACATTGTGTCTAAGAAAAGGTGAAAGCAATTTAGGCTGATTTTGTAGTCAGGACTTTCATATAAAGACTGATCTCATATAAAGACGGAAGCTGTAAAGGCAACATCCCCCTCTTTTGTTCTGAAAAGCACCAAAGATTTGTTTACATCTTTGGTGAAATATGAGTGACTTGTCTAGAATCTCCATAGCAGTTGTCCTAGATTCTGTTTCCCAAGCAAAGAGTCTCTTACATTGGTGTCAATTTGCTTTTACTAGCCATCATTTTGAATCTCTGTAGGAGTTGTTTACAGAGATTATTAGTGGCACAGAAAGCAGTTTGTTCTATTTTTTAAAACTATTTTGTGCTGTTTGCTTTTGTTGGAGTTTCTGCCATGTGTGTGGCTTGCTGTGAGTGTGTTTGTGCAGATTCTCCGTCCTGCTCTGCCTCTGGGAGCTGACTGACTTCCCAACAGTTCTGTTGCCTTCAGCTTCTGTCTATGAATAATGGTGTTTGTTGACAATACATTTCAAAGAGAAGTTGTGAAAAATCTGCCAAGTACTTACAGAGCACTTTGGGTGTCTTGGAAGAGAGAGACACAATGTAACTACAGGAGAGCATTACCGTGGAACCACTCTCTGAGCACTGCTCAGGTTCAGGTATAATTTTATCTCTCCATCTAGGGATGGAGAGCTTGGCAGGCTGGTGAAAGATGAGTTTCTGGGTTGCATATTCCAGACTGAGCCTGTGTGTGTGTTACTGTGCAAAAGGGCATGTCTTTGGTTATGGCCTCCTCATACCTTAGTCACGGAAAACCTCATAGAGAAAGTGGAGTATTGGGATGGCTTTTGAAGATGGTAGGAAGAAAGGTATGCAGTACATGTAAGATAAAAGAGAACATTTGGAAATGCACAGAGTAACTCTAAAAACAGGAAAAGCAGAAGTGGGAAAGATCATATATTAAAGGGATACCAACTAAAAATCTTTCCAGGAATCTAATCTGAGGGAAAAGCTTTTTTCTAACTTTATAGCTGTAAAAATTAATGTTATTCCTTTGAGTAACTCTTAAACCTCAATTTAAAAATACAGGCAGGTGTTATGGCAAGTTTATAATATATTCCAGAGAGTTTTTTTAAAAACTTGGAGGATGATAATCAGTTACTACTTATGGTATATGAGTCACCATAAAATAAAAGTGCAACTCTGACCTGTACAGTCCTGAACATACTTAACTCTTAATAAGATTTTGATTAATCAATCAAATACATAAAAACCCTAATGCTGAGGCTGCTTGTGGACTTGTTTTGTAAAAACAGTTATAAAAAATTAAAGATAACGAAGACGTCCAACGTAGAATTGGCACTTCACTTTGGCTAAGGGCTGGTCCTGATAAACAAGTAATGAAAGAGAAAGGAAAAAAGATGGATGAACAGAGCACAACAAGGAGCCAGCTTTGTCCTGGACATGGACACACTGGCAGGCAGCATACTACCCACTCAGCTCTCAGGCCAATCCGGATGATTCCCAGGCCCAAGAAGCGTAGGTCTGTCCTGAGCAGGGGCTAACCTGGTCCTGTACCATTTCCAGACCAGAGAAGCTGGGAAAAGCTGGAGATTTTTCAATGCAAAGGTAAGGTGTTTTCTCAAATCCGAAGAGCTGTGTTTGAATCCCAATGTCACCATTTATTCCCCAGGGTAGCTGTCATTTTTTTGTTCCTTGTCTCATTTTAAACATGTGCAGAAAGTAAATAGTTTCTCACCAAGGTTCAAATAATAAAATATGTTTGAAAGGCCTTAAAACTTAATTTTTTAAAAAGTAGAAACAAAATACAAAGTTTTGTTTGACTTAGTGATTGGAGGGGCAAGCCAATAGTATCATGTCTTTGTGTTTTTTAAGATAGAAAACCAGATGTTATGGATCTAAGGTCTGAAAACTAGGTGTAGTTAGGAGTCCTTTGAGAGAGGAATCTTTAAATAAAGGGTGTCAATACAACTATTTCATTGAATTTCTATAAATTTGGCAGAATGTTGGATTTAACTTTGGAAAGTCTCCTGCAGGTTTTTCCCAAGTCTTTCCATTTCCCAGCCATGGTGAAACTGAGTATAATCATTCCATTATGACACACGCTTCCCTGTTACATTAAAGCAAAAATGAGTTTGCCAAGAAAAAGCAGCTTTTCACAGAGGGTGTAGCACAAGTTGTGGGAAAACTAGTCTGGCTGGTTCCACCTCAGCTCAATCTTTTGAGTGCAATTTTTGCTGTCAGCCGTACCAACGAATTCACCCTAATGCCACTTCCTCATTTGGGAAAACACACACACACATACACACACGCTCAGAGTCACTGGAAAATTATAAATTGACATAACTTCCTAGATGGCCTGAGGACTTCAAAGACTTAGAGAGGCATCAATCAGATAAAAACCTGTGTGTGTCACCTATGTTTTAAAATGCTACAGTCATGTTTAAATAGCTGGCAGGTCATTTTTTTTCTTTCTTTTTTCGAGTTGGTAGCAAAACAAGCTTCAACAGATTAGAAAAATAGAATTCATTTCTTTCCCACATTTTCAGGTTTTATTTTTTTGTTGTTTCTGATCACCATGGAGGTGGTCATGGTCTGGTCTCCCACCATGTCCAAGCTGCCGGGCAGGGGGAGAGGCTGCAAGAAGGAAGACATCATTTCTGCCTCTGAGCGAAAAACTGGAGCTGGAGGTAACTGCAGCAGGCTTCTCCTCCCGACCCCCTGCTCTGTGCCTGAGTGCCGTGAACATGATCTTCAGCACACCTTGTCATCAGAGAAACCTTCTGGAAGCCAGCCAGCTGGGTCCCAAGGTCAAGCAATCACCATGACTGTCAGCAACAACAAGAACCTTGGGGGACCCAAGGAAGTGTCGGCGGGTGGGAGAGGCAGTTAGTGAATTCTGCAGAGCTGCCTGCTCACTGCTATGGTGTTGACGATGGCAGCGGCTGCTGTGACTGCTGGGAAGGTTTTATCTACTGATCAACACAGTGTGCCAGAGGGCTGATGGGATAGTCCGCTTTGGCAGAAGGTTCCAGTTGCAGCCTGCAACAAGACAGCAGAAGGAAAAAGGAAAAAAAAATTCTCACAACAGACCAGCAGGATCAGTTCCATGGAGCACAAACACCAGGCCGTGCCTGCTCCATTCCTGGCTTTGCAGCCATGGCTGCCTGCTTGCATTAATTACCTCTCATTCCCAGATGCATTTATTCCAAACTACCTTTAGGGTTCAAAGTGCAGGAACAAAATGACTTGGGTTGAGGGCAATTAACAAACAGGTTATTTTAAATTAACAGACACTTTTACCATCTGGCCCAAATAGCTTGTGCATGTCATGGTGGAGTTAGCAATGACATGTGTCTGGTGAAAGGGTTAGTGATGTATACTAATTTTACTTTGAGATTTGAATATTTCATTGAGACAATCAAAGGAAATAATGAAACTAACGGCTTACATAATTTTCTCTCTAATACTGTTATCTTTTGTATTTAAAATATGTGAGAATTTCTATAAATGCACTATCAATTCATTGTCAGTTTTTTTTCACTTTGAATTTTCTAATATCCCTATAATACTTGAGTTGTTACAGTTCTTGGAATTCATCCTCTCCACATTGCATTGTACATGGCTTCTCCTTCTATTTTAAAACTAGGCACTCTGTTCTATAGTGCCTAGTATATAGTGGGGATTTAACAAGTTGAAGATAAAAATGAATTGCTTCACAGAATTCAAAATATGTGGCCACAAGAGAAAGCCTGAGAATTTTAAACCAAATTTCAGCAATAATATGCTACCTATTGCTTCTTAGATGCATTCTTCATAGAATAATAGGTTCTTCTACAACATTTAACATTATTTGATTTACATACAACTTTTCAGGAACACTTAACAACATAACGTGGGAGAATGCTTATTGGGTTATTGTGGGTAGTAATGACACCTGGGAAGTAGCTGTGTTTTAGTGTCATTTGTAGCAGCACTAAACACATATTGATTAAAATATATACACGCATGCAACCTGTTCGCCAATCTATTATTTAGATAGACTAAGTAGAGGAGGTGCTCCTTTGCTGTTTTGTATAGTGACTAGAACCCTGTTGATACGCATTAAAAGTTAAGGATAATAAGGTCTGGCTAGCATGTGCTGCAAGGTTTCCATTTCATAAACTGTAATCACCCTATCAATTTGCCAGAATTATTTTTCCCTCTGCATTTTTTTCTATTACTCATCAATATCAGTATAGCAGCCAAAATAGTAAGCAGACTAATATGTTTGAGAAGCATAAAAAACTGATGAGGGGAAAATACATTTTAATTTTTAAATGGGGGCTTAGTGTTCTAGACTTAAGAAATGCTAGAAATAGCAATGTCCAAAGCCCACCAATAGAATTTTAAAATGATAGGAGTTTGATTTTGGAGAATAGGTGCTTTTAGGCCTTGACCGAGGAACGTATAAAAAGGTTTGAGCCATATTGTGTAGTGAACAACTTCCTAGGCTCCTTTCCCACCATGGGGCAGGATCCAATAAAGCGAGCTTCAGAACTCTGTCCTTTAAACAAGCCTCTGACAGCCTTGTCAGGGTGAGTAGCAACGATCACTAAAAGGAAGGAGGCTGCCAAGAGAGAATGCAGAAGAGAGGTGAAGAAAGCTGGTACAAGAAAGCTGGGTGAGAGATCCGTTCTACGGGCTTGTTTTCAACCAAACACAGTGGTGAAGAACAGAAAAATCTGATAATCAGACTTGTTTGGTTTTGCCGAGGGTTGTGACTGCATTTTATGAACTTCACCTGAAAGCAAGCACCAGGATGCTTAGAAGGAGAAATACAAGAGTTCCAGGACTTGTCCGAGGACTCCCAATACCAGAAAGTGCCTTAAGTTTTTCATTTTAGGACAAATACTTTGGCATAATAAAATCCAATGACATTGCTGGTTTTGAACATTTTGCAGCTCCTACAGTGTGATAGGTTCTGTTGTTCAGGTGTGTATTGACTTGAAGGTTAACATAGAATATTTTTCTAGAAGCAGCTGTAGTTTTTAACTTTGAACCAGTAGGAGCAGTGGTTACCCTTTACTGAACTTGGTAACTATGGGGGTAAAACTAGGAGGAGGCTTAAAGATTGCTGATCTCTAATTCCTTCCCGGAATTAGATAATGACAATTATTTAATAAATGACAACTGACCTTTCAGTAGTAGAGTTCTCAGAATAAATAATTGTTATTTCTGTGACAATAAACAGATAACAATAACATATGGAATTATTTATATCATTTCCTATTTGCAAAGCTCCCTCTTTCTCTTCCTCCCTCTCCCTTACTTTCTATGACTGGATATAAAGTCAGCTGTCATTTTTCCGTACAGATTTAATTGTACATTTAATTTTAAATAATCATCTGTATGCTCTTGCCTCCAACAAGTCTGTGAGAGTCTTAACTCCAAAAGGACTTAAAGATGAAGGTCATGGTGGACATGGAAGGGTTGCTGCTGATGTTTTATTGTTACACAGCCTCTTTGAATGGGGCTGTTATAGATAAATATGAAACGAGCTCTGTTTTCAAGATGGAAAAGAAAAACATTCACTTGAAAAATGGACATCTATTATTTATACTTACTTCAAAGTTAATAGAATATTTTATTTCTTTGCATGCATCAGATTTAAACTTACACATATTTAACATATACATACATATTATACAAAACTAATGAAAAATTTCATTAAGGACTGGGAATTCTTTTTTTATAATGCCATAAGTTGTGTATTGCCTAAATTGCCTGAATTATACAACACTTTTACCAAGTTTAAAAATCAAGTCGCCCCAACTTTATTGAGCTAGGTACCAAAAAGTGCACTTTTCAATTCAGTTCCTTTCTCAGCCAAAGATCTTCTTTGGTTGGGAAAAAGGCATGAAAGAGATAACAAAGTCCTTATCAGATTGAACAAATTCTAAGAGTCAAGCTGAAAAATGCCTCAAGGTGCTGTTAGAATCAAATGGAAATATTTGTTGCACAAAGCCTAAAAAAAAAATCTTCTAAAAATTACCAAAGCTTCCCCCTGTATTCTTACATGTAGATAGCTTAAACAGTCAAAATCCACAGTTATGGAATAAAAGCTAAAATAGTACATAAAATAAGATAAATGAAATATTTAAATATGTAAACATTTGACCTTTCAGTTTTATTTACACTTAACTTCAGATAATGACATCTAATTCATGAATGTCTGGTTTAGAAGTCCCTCTCCCAAACTTTTTAAAAGGCTTTTAAGTTTCAAAGTTTGAATTGTGGTTTGCTTTTGAAAATCTTTAAAAAATCTTAAAAATCCATAAAACTTTAAATGATACAAAGATATATTTTTATGTTGGTTTCTTTATATTTTGCAGTAGACTTATTTTTTATAAGAATGTATTTATTAAAATGCTTCTATACTTCAACAAGGAAATTCTTTATATTCTATGTTTTTAAAAGATTTAACTAAAAAGATGTATATTTGCTCTATTTTTTTAATCTTACTTTGGTGAGTATATTCCTTTAACTAAATTAGTAAAGATCATGATGGTATATAAATTGACAATCTTCTTTGAAAAACAAGTTAGGAAATTTCAAAACAGACCTACGTGACATGCTAACCCAGGTTTTAAATAAAGACAAATAGAGGTGGAATAGCTTGAAAACAGACACACTGCCTTTTGATGAACTGATATTTTTCAATGTTACATATTATATTCTCCCCACCCAAGGATGCACATTGTTAGCTTACTTCATCAAGCTTATCCTTATTTAAATCTTGTCTTCTTTCCAAAATTACCTAACTCCATTGTGTGCTTGGTGAGAAACACCACGTACCAAACGCCGCCTTCCACCTGAGTGGGAGTGGAAAGCATGGGTGGGAAGGAGGAGCCACGATTTCTTCAGGAACTGTCTTCCTGTGTTCCCCCAGCACCATGTTCCTCTGTTAGCCTCGTTTGTCATTGCCTGTCTGGTATTGAGTTATTCATGAGTCTCTTTCTTCACCTGGAAGAGTTCTGTTGAATTGAAGTGAGATGAATAGACCTGTCTAGATCTTCTAAGTTCTTCACTTGTTCAATGGATGTTCCCATGTTTATGAGCATCATAGGCTCCTGTCTTCTCTAGAACAACTATTTTCCTTATCCAGGGTCACTTCCTAAGAGTGGATAAAAACTCATTGATTATCAAAATTTATTAGAGAATCCTTGGACCAATGGACTTGAAAGCTGAGAGTAAGAGATTTCTGCTTTAGTTCAGAACAAATTTGCATCAGGATAAGGCCATATTCCTTCTATATCGCTTCCCTGCAAGAACTCTATCCCTGTAGGCATCTTGATCTTACCCAGATTTCTCAAACCTAATTTAGATTAGGGTGTGAGTAGGTGAGAATGTTCCAGTCAAGAGGCCCCTGAGGCTTCAGGAAACTTTATGTTTCTAGGATGTTAACTTGATGTTTTCTGATGCCTTGAAGCCAACTAGCCTTTAACCAGGAGCCAGTGTGGAAAGGTGCAGAGTGCCCACTCAAGTCCCAGGTCTAGCACCAACCAGTCTTGTCTAACTTCTGTGTGCCTCAGTTTCCTCATCTGATAAGTAGGTGTAATAATAGTACCTTTCTCACAGGATTGTCCCAAGGATTAAACGAGTTAATGTATGCAAAACATTTACTACAGTGGCTGACATTTAGGAAGCATGTGATTTTAATATAGTTGCATTTGTTATTATGTACCTTTTTTGCCCCCAGAGTCCTCTAATTCCAAGAGATTAATGAAATCCTGTAAATGCTCATACTGCCATGTTTCTCAGATGAAAGCATACTAACCAGTCATGAGTTGAAAATGAGGATATAAAGGAGTAAAATCACTTTTCACAATAGTGTCCTTGAGTCATGAGTTGAAAATGAGGATATAAAGGAGTAAAATCACTTTTCACAATAGTGTCCTTGGATATCTCTGCTGATGGTGACTCAAGGACATTAGGGTCTTTCGCCTATCTACTTGGAATTCCTACAAAAAGCCTGAAACAAACAGGCCTCCCCGCAAAAGGAAGTTACTATGTAGCCTTATGTAGCCTTATTTTGTATTCCAGGGGGGAAAATACTGAGAAGCCATAGCAGCAGCTCATGAAATGAAACACCTCTTACATACCATATTTTACCGTGTATAATGTGAATCCACATTTTTGGCCCAAAATTTCAGGAAAAAAATCTTTCATTTTAATTTTTTAATTCAATTATTTATTTATTTATATTTACAAACAAAACCAATGATCATATTCCAGGGTATTATTTTGCATATGGTCATTGTTATTGCTTTCTAGAGTTACACTTTTGATGCATAAGCATAAATAAAAGAATTAAAAACATTTATATAGATATGGAAGTACTACCCATGTATAATGCACATCCTTATTTTTCCCTAAAAAAATTGGGCAAAAAGTATGCATACATGACAAAATACGGTAGTCAGTTTAATGTCAATACTCAAACAGGTGAGATCAGTAATATTTCTCTTTATGCACCCTCCTGATTTGGGTAGTTTAAAGAGGAAATGATATTTATACAAATACATGTATGTATATGTGTCTATACACAAATATACATGCACACCTAATTTAAAATGATAAAGCCAATGAGACAATTAGAAGTCAGAAGGAAGCAAAGTTCTAAGGGTAGGTGAGTCATTAGATAGTCACATATTTGAGAAGAGGAAGAAGCACACTTTTGCTACTTTGATTAATATCTCCAAATATATATATCTTTTCTTTTACAAAATAGAAAAGGACTCACTATGAAAGACCCCAAGTGCCTTCACTGAATAACATAGCTTTCTAGGTGTTGTTCTACAAGCAGTGAGGCTGTTGGTTGCTTTCAGCGGTGTGTGTGGGGGCAGGGGGTCTCCTGCTGAATGACTGGAGAATACAGGCAAGGTCTTCAGGAGGACAAAGACAGCGGACATTGAACGTGGGACCAGAGGATCTGCACCTATCCTCAACTGATTGTGTAATCTTGGGCCATCCAAACAGCTTACTCCTTCTATGCCTCAGTTTACTTCTTGTAAAATTAAGGAATTGGGTTATGTGATCTTAAACATCCTTTCCACATCTGAGGTAGAAATAGGAGGGGCAAGTTCACCACATAGACTGTGGCTGAATCCTATAAGGCGAGATAATTGTGTGTACCTTCCCAACTTTTCCTTTGGCTTGTTTTTTACTTTCATCATTTATTATTCCCTACTCTGAGAGATGGATAAATCAAGTGGGAGAATGATTGAATACCAAGCCATAATCTTATGTTTATCCTTGAGTGTAGGTTTTGGATAGTTCTTATGGGTGAGAGGGTTTATTCCAGTGATTTATTTATTTAGCTATTTTCTTCCTTTGACCTTTCTGATCCTTTCTCCATAAGCAATAGAAAATAAAGAATTGCTCCCATTTTGAACTGGATGTGTCCTTCATTATAACACACATATACTTACACACTCACTATGAAAATACTAAAAATAAACATAGAGATAAATGATACTTGGTTTTTAGTCAAGTTGTTTAAATGCATAATTTGCAAAAGAGGACTTAATATAGTATTTTCTTAAATCACCTATTTTTTTTCTATAGGAGCATATATAGTCCCCTCCCCTCAGTTGTTAAGGAATTGAAGCTGAAAAGCAAGTTGAAGGATGAAGTTGTCAGTAAATGATAAATAATTGACTCATGATGACACTCAGTTTCTCATCTCTTAATGGCTATTATTGTTATAGGAGGGGCTCATTAGTTCCTAGGTGTGGTTTTCCTACCAGGGCCAAATCAGTTTATCAGAGACCAAATAAGCACATGTGATATAATTAGAGATGTGTGAAGAGCTAAGCACCCACTCTTCCCATTTAAAACAAAAATACTCACTTTTCCTTGGCAGCCACACCTTCTAATTACTTGTAAATGTTTAAGACTCATTATCTTCAAAGTTTAGAGACAGACTTTAAGGTGGGGTCGGGGGAGCTTGATAGTGGAAACTCTGAGGATCAAAGGCCCTGGTTAATCAGCTGCTGGGATTTATTTTAGGCAACTCAGAAGTCCCACTGCAGCGACGTGAGTTAACAGTATTTGGCAATCCAGGTGGCCCGGAGCACAGGACGTTGTGTTCAGTCCTAAGGTCTGTGAGACACCCTTTCACCCTACCTCCTCTGAAGCCCTGTGTTGAGCAAGAGGCAGTGGAGGTGGGGAGAGAAGGGATGGGTTTTCTAAAACTACAATGGCTAAATACTGCCACCCCCCCACCCCCTGTCTTCCATTCCCGGTCCGTCTCACCTCTCTGTAGGGTGAGACGACCTTCTTTACCTTCAGAAGTTGCCTTTTCTTCCTGTGAGTCCCTTCTGTTACTGAAAGTGTTTGCTACAGGATATCAAGGACACTAAGGGAGGGCTTGCTGAAAAATTTTACTCCCGCAGCTGGCAAGACCCAGGACCTTATTATATAATTGTTTAGGCATTTTTATGTAAATTATGCAAGAGATATGAGCTACCTCATTTCCCTCCGGTAAGGGCTCAGCAAATGAAAGACAGACCGAGACTTATAAAAGGGATAGTGTCCAAACAAGCATGATGAGAAATTGCTGAGGCATGAGCTCAGTGAATTTCAGCATGCTCTCCCCAAATGACATCAGAATTTTGGTTTCGAAATGAGATAGACATGATGTAATGAGTCTCTTGTCAAGTCTTTCTTAGATGCACAGTCGAGCAGTTGAAACAATGTTTTTGCTTACTTCCACTTCGCCTTATTCCTACATCTTGGAAGATTATATTCTAGAGAAGAAGGTTGTTTTGTTTTTGTTTTTTTACAGTTTTAGGAATAGATCTACAAATGAAACAAACATTCTTGTTCTTTATTCTTGAGTTCTGCACTAAGGGCATATCATTAAATTTCCTTTTTGCCTTTGGACAAGGATGCTAGGGAAGTTCTTTTGCCTATGGTGGCCCATTCAACTATGGAAGTATCTCTGGAGGTTTCATGAATGTATTGAGAGCAAAATATAACCAGAGACATTAAAATAAAGAACAAACTGACAGTAAGCAGAGGGGAGGAGGAGAGGGATAATGGGGGAATATGGAGGGAGGGTTGTCAAGGAACATGTATAAAGAACACAGAGACACATGGATCAAGGGTGAGAGGCAGAGATGTGTGGGATGGGAGGAAGTGGTGGGGGGAAATGGAGACAACTGTACTGGAACAACAATTAAAAAAAAAAGAAGTTAAAAAAAAAAGAGTACGTGAGATGTAGAAAATATATGCTCTGGTCTGGAGTTGATTCATAGATACAATGTTTCTTTCCTTTCCTTTTTGTTTCATTGCTTCTCTCCCTTCCTCTCTCCCTCCCTCCCTCTTTCCTTTTCCTTCCTTCCTTCCTTTTTTCCCTTCTATCAATATCATGTAGCTATTTCCACCTGTAAACTAGTTAAGGAAATCTTTTCTCAACTATTCAAATAAATTCCAGTGATTACCTTTTTCACTCTCTATTCTTTAAGAAGAATAATAAAATTAGAAGATACTGCATAATTTTGAATTACTTTAGAGAGAAATATTTCCAAGTAGTTTCTTTTGTCTCATGAATTTTTGTGTTCAGGATTATTCTGTAAAAGCTTCCATTTTGCCACTTAATGTTCAGTCAGCCGTATCAAAGGTTTTACTAGAAGATGCTCTAATTAACTAAACAGTACGTCTATTCCTTTGAATTTTTATGCTACTTTAAACCCTTTAAAATGGACTGGGTTTTTAAACTTCTTCTCCCTTAAAGTTAAAAAACATTTTTAGTATCTGTTAAGTGTTCATGTTGTGCTCAGCACTTAACCAATGCTATAAATGCTGCAGTATATGAGAACCACATGACACAGACTCTCTGCTGGAGGTTTTGGCATTCTAAAGGAGAGCAAAGGCCTCATTGTTTGTGTGTTTGCAACTCTATGTCTGACTTTATATATGTATATATATATATATATGAATATATAATATTTCATTTGTATACATACATACATGTGTAACTCAACTACATATACTTGTATATGTGCATACACACCTATGTGTCTTAAGCCAACATTGTACACATGTGTGCACACAAAACACATACACAGTACTCCTTCCAAATTCTGAAATCCTTAAGACCTTAAGAAAAATATATAGTTGAGGAACTGAAGTCAAAAGTGATTGTTAAAATTCTATGAATTTCATTAATATAAGTAATAAATACCAACTGTGATATTATAATTTATAATAAGAAATAAGTAATTTAGTCTTTATCCTCTTTTCTGGCACAGAGCTCCAAAAATCATTAGAATTTCCTAAGTGATGAGAGACATATGGGTGTATGTTTTTAATGTCGATGAGGTGACTTTTGGAAAGTACCTAAGTAACCTATGGGTGGGAGCTGGTTGCCAGGGGAGCCAACCATGTGATTAGATGGTTGGAACTAAAAGTCCCCAGCCTCCTGAAAGAAAAGGGGGCTGAAGAATGAGTTCAATTAACAATGGACAATGATTTAAGCAATCATGTCTATGTAATGAAGCCCCCGTAGAAAGCAAAAAGGAGAGGGTTCAGAGAACTTTAGGGAGTTTGGGGAGAATACCTTGCTTAGAGAGGATGCGGAAGCTCCGTTCCCTTTCCTCATGCCTTGTTCTACACATCTCTTCTATTTGGCTCTTCCTGAGGTGTATCTTTGTAGAGCTTGTCTGGAGTTTCTAGTAGGGGAGCGCAGCTACGTGTATATCCTTGACCAAAGACTGGTCCTCTCCTCTAGTTGGGAAGCTTATCCTCTTTGACCAAGTGCACAGCTTCAGGAGGAATGCACATGGATCAGTGAGGGAGGAAAGGGACACCCGCCAAGCTAGCCAAATCAGTTGAGTCAACCCTGGTAATCAGTGGGGTGACAGACATTGCAGCCAGATTGCCCTCACATCTGTGAGGTGTATCCTTTCTTTATAATAAACCAATAATCTAGTAAGTAAAATGTTTCTCAGAGTTCTGTGAGCCACTTTAGCAAGTTAATAGAACCCAGGAAGAGAGTCAAGGAAACCACTGGTTTACAGCCAGATGGTCAGAAGTATATGTGATAACCTGAACTTGCAATTGACATCTGAAGTGAGAGACAATCTTATGGGACTGAGCCCTTGAATTGTGAAATCTGATGCTATTACCAGGTAGACAGTGTCATAACTGATTGAGTTGTAGGACTCCTAGTTGGTGTTGGAGCATTGCTTACTAGTGTGGGGAATCTCCAACCCCCACCACACATACACATCTTGCAATTGGTGACCAGAACATTTTCACCACTAAGTAAATCCCAAAGCAATGGTAGATTGTAATATAGGGTGTGGTGCTGTTTATTTCATTTGACATCCTTGTCTCACTTAGAAACTTTTCAACAACTCTATTTACTGAATTTTTAATGAACTGCTTCTTAGCAAATAGTTTCGCTTTGTGGAAATCAACGTGGCACACTTTTGTGCCTTCCTGATTTTATGTATTTTTGCCTCTGAGTGTCTTTTAGAGTCCTATTGAAGTTTTGGGGATATACACTAACTTGGTTACTAATAAAAATCTCACACCAAAACTTGAGCCACTTACCCCTCTGCACACTTCTCAGCTGTCTTCCTCTTGACAGAGGATAAGGAGACATGTCTAATGCCAGGGTCTTATTTTCATCATCTATAATTTTCTTGAAGCTTCATTGCAAAAATCAGCACTCCTATTCTAACCTCTGTATTACTTCCCCTTTTCACTTTCCCAGTTTTTTCTTCTCTTTTTTTAAGTCAAATTTTATTTTTCAATTACAGTTGACATGCAATATTATATTAGTTTCAGGAGTACACCCCAGTGATTAGACATTATATAACTTTCTAAATGATCAACCTGAGAAATCTCATATCCATCTAACACCATATGCAGTTAATAGAATATTATTGATTACATTCTCTGCTGTACTTTACATCCCCATGACTATTTTGTAACTACGAATTTGTACTTCTTAATTCCTTCATCTTTTTCACTCATTTCCCAGTTCCCCTCCCATCTGGCAACCTTCAAAATGTTCTCTGTATCAGTGAGTCTGTTTTTGTTAGGCTTGTTCACTTATTTTGTTTTTTAGATTAAGTTGTTGATAAATATGTATTTATTGCCATTTTATTATTCACATTTTTTATCTTTTTTTCTTTTTCTTAAAGAAGACCCTTTAACATTTCATGTAATACTGGTTTGGTATTGCTGAACTCATTCAGCTTTTTCATGTCTGGGAAGCCCTTTATATGTCTTTCAATTCTAAATGATAGTTTTGGTAGGTAATCTTGGTTGTAAGTCCTTGCTTTTTGTTACTTTTAAATTTCTTGCTAGTCCCTTATAACTTGTGAAGTTTCTGTTGAGAAATCAGCTAAGAGTCTTATGGCAGTTCCCTTGTAGGAACTAACTGCTTTTCTCTGTTTTCTTTCTTTCTTTCTTTCTTTCTTTCTTTCTTTCTTTCTTTCTTTCTTTCTTTCTTTCTTCCTTTCTTTCTTTCTTTCTTTCTTTCTTTTTTTTTGTAAAAGTCTCTCTTTGTCTTTAACCTTTGGCGTCTTAATTATAATATGTCTCAGTGTGGGCTTCTGGTTCATCTTGTTTGGGACTCTCTGTGCTTCCTGTGCTTGAATGTCTACTTCCTTCACCAGAAGTTGAAGATTAGGGAAGTTTTCTGTCATTATTTTTTAAAATAGGTTTTCAATGTTTTGCTCTCTTTCTTTTCCTGGCACTCCCATGATGTGATTGTTGGGATGCTTGAAGTCCCAGAGGCTCTTTACACTATCCTCATTTTTCTAGATCCTTTTTTCTGTTTGCTGTTCTGCTTCTTTTGTGTTTCCTTATATTGCAAACCACTGATTTGGTTCTTGGCTTCATCTACTCTACTGTTGATCCCTGTAAATTATTATTCATTTCAGTTAGCGTATCCTTCATTTCTGACTGGTTCTTATTTATGGTTTCTATGTCATTTTTCGTGCTGTTGAAATTTTCTCTAAGTTTCTTGAGCATCCTTATAATTATTGTTTTGAACTCTGTATCTAGTAGTGTGCATACCTCCATTTCATTCAGTTCTTTTTCTGGGGGTTCCTCCTGTTCTTTCACCTGGGACCTGTTTGTTTGTCTCTGTATTTTGGCTGCTTTACTTATGTTTGTTTTAATGTATTAGCTGTTACATCTTCTGGACTTGGTAGTAGTGACCTTGTGTAGTTTGTGTCTTATAGCACCCAGTGGCACAATCTCCCTAGTTACCTAAGCTGGATACTCCAGGTGTACCCCCTGTATGGGCTGTGCGCACTGTCCTGTTATGATTAAGGCTTGATTGCTATTGGTGTCATTGTGAGGAATTGACCCCCAGGCTGATTGGCTGTGAGGACTGGCTGCAACTATGCTGGAGAAATTTTGTGCAGTAGTTGACCCTATGGAGTAGGACTTGCCTCAGTGGGGCTTTGGTGCTCATTGAATTGGCCCCTTGTGTGTGTCACTCATGAAGGTGATAAGGTTATAATCTGGCATGGTTGAAACTGTCCACCAGGTGCACTGGCGCTGGGGCCTCCCAGATGGTGCAAGATCAGCCACTGCCTGTGCCCTGCCTGGGGCTACCCAGTATAAGCTACAGAGTGATCTGAAGATGGCTGCTACTTGTGCTAGGCTTGGAGGTGCCCAGGAAAGGCCAAGCTGTGAAGCAAGTTCAGCTGCTGTTAGTGCCAGGCCTGGGGCCAGTTAGCAAGTGGTACATGGTATGCAGAGGCCAGATCCTGCCTTTTTGAGAGATTTTAGGGAAGTCTGAAGAATGAAAGAAGATAAGTCATTTGTATGGAAAAGCCACTAGAAACAGCTTGGATGGGCCTGAAAGTTGGGTGGGGCAGGGTCTCAGGGAATCACTAGGGTGAGGTGAACAGTATGAGCTAGGTTGATGGAAATTCAGATATGGTACCTGCCTGCTGGCTCTGTGGAGGCGGGTATCTCAGAAAAGGAATAATGGCCTCTGCCAGCCCTTCTATCTGGGAGAAAGCTGCCCTTCCAGTCATTGTATTGATGCCAGAAAATTCAGTTCCTTCCTCATGTCTCCGGTTTCTTTCAAACTACTGCCCCAGAACTGAAGCTCAGAGGGAAAGAGTCTGTGTAAGTTCATTCACGGCCCTTTAAGAAGAAATGCCTGGAACTCCAGAAGCCTTCACTCAGCCAAAATTCCCACTGGTTTTTACAGCCAGAAGTTATGGGGACTTCTTTTCTTGGCACTGGAACCCTGGCGTGGGGGGCCTGGTTTGAAGTTGGGACCCCTTGTCCCTCAGGAGGATGACCACAGCTGAGATATATTTCCTGATTTTACGATGCCACACGTGTGTGTGGGACCAGTCCTTTTTGCATCTCTGCCCCTCCTACTAGTTTCAGTGTGGCTTATTCTTTAAATCCCTAGTTGTAGGACTTCCATTCAGCTAGATTTTAGGTGGTTCTAAATGACGATTGTTCTGTAGTTTAGTTGTAATTTTGATGTTGTGGGAGGATTTGAGTATTGCATTAACCTATGCTGTCATCTTGATGGTAAGTCCCCCAGTTTTTTCTTTTACTAATCAGGTCTAACAGGAATGATACACAATGATACAGAACCAAGATGATAGAAAGGAGTAATTTCTTTTTGCTAGTGTTTTATGTGGAAGGATTGTTGTCTTGCTATCAATATTTGGTAAGTTATATATAAAACTGCATATATGAAGTTTTGGTGTCTATAAAACAGCTAAGAAAAATGATAGTTATTATTTTGTGTTTATTTTTTAGTTATTTAAAAATATTTATTGAATGCCAGAAAAACTGAGCATTAAAATAGAAAAAGAAGGATATGGTTCTTGCCTTCCTGGAGCTATGTGTTGGGTACCACATAAATCTTCGGGTGCATCCTCCTTTCATCTTCTAACAACTTTATGAAAGAAGTCTGTCCATTTTACAAGGAAGGATGCTGAGGCCAGGTGACAATGGAATGAATCCGGCTGAATAAAGTCTGTCTGATGCCAAAGTCACTTATTTTAAGCTCTAAATGGTACTACTTTCACCTTACTCCACTCCAGGCCTCTGGCTCCTGCCACTGAGTAAGTGTGAGAGAGGTCGTATGACCTGGAAGTAACCACTGAAGAGCAGTTGTTAGAATGATGATGTGGTATGCAAAACTCTCAAGATGGCTCCTGAGATTTTGCTGGTGGATACACCTTGTGTAATCCCATCACCTTGAGTAATTGCAGAACCTGTGAATATGATGGGATGTCACTCTTGTGGTTAGGTTACGTTATATAACATTATACATCAAAAGTGAAGTGATTTTGTAGATCAGCTGAGTTTGAATTAATCAGTTGGGCCAATATCATCTTGTCAGTTGAGTCCTTAAGGAGAGATACCCTCTGATGTAAAAAGCCATGATGTGATGGGGCCTGTGAGGGAGGCACCTAGGAGCTGAGAGCAACCTACAGCCAACAGTCAGCAAGGAATTAGAGATCTCCATCCTGCAATTGCAAGACAATAAATTCTGCCAACAACCAGTGAACTTGGAAGAGGATGTTGAACTTCAGATGAGGTCACACCCCTGCCAACAACTTGATTTTAACCTGGTGAGACCAGATTCCTGATCCACGAAAATTGTGAGAAAACAAATGTTTGGTGTTTTAAGCCACTTACTTCATAGTAATTTGTTATACAGCAATAGAAAACCAACACAACAGACAAGAAATATTAAGATGATGTGAAGGTCAAAAGTTTCCTTCTTTCCAATAAAAATGAAGAAAGCTAATTAAATACTTCAACTTTTATTTTATATATCTATATCTATTTGTCCACTTATCATCTATCTATCTATCTATCTATCTATCTATCTATCTATCTATCTATTTATTTCTGTGATTTATTCCTCCTGAACTATGTTCACTAACTTGGAATTTATTCTTTGGATAACACTTGGTGGGTTCACTATACTATAAATTTGACCACAAATTGTTAAACTGTTCTTAAACTAGAATATGGGACAAATTTCCCCAATGACTCTAGGCCCTTAAAAGTGATGCCAAAATTCACTAGAATGTAAGTTTCACAGGAATGCAAACTACATAAGAATGTATGCTTCATGATGACAAGGATTTTTGCCTGGCCAATAGTAGGCACTAAATACATATTTGTTTGATCAAATGATTCCTAGAAACCCTTTCCTTTACCCCAGCCCTCTGCTATATAGTTTGCTGAAGATGTATTTATCTCATCCTAGTTTCAGAGTCTGAACTCCTTATTGACCTGCCCATCAACGAACATTCCTGTTTGAAGAATTCCTCCATTCTACTTCCCTAGGTTTTTCTCAGTGACACATTCAAATATCTTTTCTAAAGGAACCTTCCAGAATTCCACAGCTGTGATTTTAAGATACAGAAAAACCTTCCTGTGTGGTAGCAATAAATGATACTTGATCACCTTCAATCAAAGAGTCATTGTCTTTTAGTGAGAATTTTCAGTTTATTAAATCACAAACTGGAAATATTCAGACATATGCCCTAACTCTAAAAAGGAATACATGTGCATTGAATAATAGTTAAATTTGGTAGACTTTACAATATTGGTAAGAGTAGATTATTCAAGCAGCTTAATTTTTTTCTCTGATATTTCAACACAAAGTACTCATCATCATGCTTTCCACTGGAAGTTGCCCTTGCTATTACAAATGACAGAGTATTGGCAGAAAAACTAATTTGACTGTATGAAGGCCCATATTCCCTGATTTCTGTTTTGTCTCTCAAATTGGCTTCTATAAGTAGTTGTTGCCCTGATATACTGGCTCACATGTCCACAGCTACTACCCTTATACCATCACTATAGTTATTACAAGGGGATTTAGCTGGATCCCAAACAGGCTCGATCCAATCTAAGTTCTGGTGCTATCATTCCCACAAAGAAGCAGCACCTTTGCTGGTTTGTTTGTTTTGGGTTCTATAACTATGTGGTTGCTACAATTTTTTTCTTTATAGCAGTAGTATTAGTAATACTACAAAAAAAGAATTTGAAAAAACTGCAAGCTTCCTAAATATTTTGCTGAATATTTCCAGCAAAGAACATATCAATACATCAAATATGTTTTCTTGTAAATGTATAGGAATCACTGAGCTTTCTTCCAAAATAAAAACCTGATGTATCTTGTCCCTCAGTGCATGTACATTTTCATTCATTGAAATTATATGCATTCATCAAAATATGTAGTTAGAAAGCATATTTATAATGGGTATTCAACAATTATTATGCATGTAAATAAATCTGCTATTATTTGAAGTTAAAACTTTTTTTGAGAATTTATTGACAATGGAAGAATAATTTTTTTTCTATAGATAAAATGGCAAAGTAGGAAACCTCAAAACAACAACAACAACAACAAGAAGCTTTTCTACCTCTAATCACTCTGCCTTTCTGGCAGTTATCTCTTTGAAGAAAACTGTCTAATGACCTCCCTTTACCAATCAGTTCATTATCATAATGGGTTCATGTCCTAAAGACATTACATTAAAGAATAAGCAGTAGCTGAGCTTATAGATCTCATGGAATGTGAATTTAGACATTTCTCTGTCTTATACAGGGAGTTTTAAAAGGAAAAATAAAGCATCAAGGCATCAAGAAAAAGTGCTACTTTATTCATGTAGATCAAACTTCTTGTTTTTCCTGTCATATATGCCTTTTTTCTTAGTAGTCTTTCAGTCATATGCATGCACACACGCACACATACTTTTTTTTGAGCTTGTAATATCTACATGAAGCTATTGGTTTTCTTGTTCAAAGTGTCCAATTCGTTATAGTTTTTTTTGCCCATAAATGATTCAACATGAAAGAATACAAGAAAAGTGTAGTTTAAGAATCACACTTCTGTTTAAGCTGCTTCAGGATATCCAACCTGTATAGAATGGTAAGCAATATTTGTTTTGTCTAGGATGCAACAGGGATGTGGGTTAAGAATGTTTAGAAAACTTACAACCTTGTGAAAGAGGCAAAGAAAAAAATAGGAGAAATAAACTTTCTGCTTAAGCACCTGCACTAATTCTGTCAAAAACATGTTAAATAATGGACTTGAAATTATCCTATGCCCAGAAACATTTTTCAAGTAAATTTGGCTGTCGGAAAGCAAATACCTTCAAAGGTATAGAGAAGGACCACTCTCTGAAAGACCACTTTCCATCTTTATTATACACCAGTGAGCCATTCTGGTTCATAACTTCTCCTCACTGTGACTAATAGACTAATTCAGAGTTCATTTTGCTGAATCAGCGAGCTGGAGCAGTCAGGTTTTGCCAGTTGGAAGCCAGTGTCTGCACCTGAAGGAATCGATTGGTTTCTTCATGGAACAAAAACTAACTGTTTTTGTCAATAGATCATGGGAATTAAAAAAAGATATTAGATTAGATGGTACTACTAGTGAGAAAATATATATGTGTATGTATATAGATGCATGTACATGTACATACAACCATGCATACGTGTACTTATGTATATATGCACACGTTAGAGCTGTTACCACCTGATGATTTTGGTTTTATGGCTGACATAGACCACAAACAAACAAACTTACAGTCTTAGTCTTGGAACTCGGCCAAAAATGTTTTCAGTCAACATAACTTTTATCATCAAAATCACTTCCCTATAGATGTAATTATCCTAAAATGAAATAAAATACCTTAAAATTTTGAAATCTATTTATGATTAGGTCTAGTCATATTATCACAGCTGTATGTGAATGTAAGTTTGTATATGAGATCAGCATCATCCACAAAAACAAATTTATCAAAAATGCAGAATGATACACAGGACTAATGATCCAAGTTTCCTAAAACACCTGATTTTGTAGATAACAATTTGTAAATGGATTAAGAGAATCAGGAGATTCGAATATTTTTGCCCCAGATCTCTTCCTTTGCCTGGATACACTACAAAATGATCATCTTCATGTCCACAGGCAAAGAGGGAAGTTAGTGAGGCACAGATACACTGAGAACTATAAGCACAGTTCAGGACACTCAGGCACAACCCAAAGAAATGGCTCCATTATAAAGTTATATAACTACTCAGTAATATCCCCCCTTATATTTGTCTTGTCCATATTTAGAACACTTTGTACTCCATAAATAGTAAATTCCCATAAACCTCAATTTACTGTTCTAATTCCTGCCCCCCCCTCCCCATCCTCAGGTGAATAACTTGAAAGAATGTGACTTTAGCATGGCTAAAAAAATAGAAACTCATTATGAGCTGGGTGATTCCTTTGAATTGATCTTGTAGAGTTAAAAAAAAAAAAGTCTGCATTTGTGTAGTTGTTTCTATGGACTAAATTTTTCTCCCCTACCCCTCAATGTGACCTTACTTGGAATAAAGAAATAATTGGGGTTTAATGAAGTCATAGGGTGGGGCCCTAGTCTGCTAAGGTTGGTGTCCATAAAAGAAGAGAGAGTGCCTTCTCTCTCTCTCCACCACCTGAGGACCCGGTGGGAAGGCAGCTGAATGAAAGCCAGGACAGCTCCTACTAGGAACAGAATCAGCTGACACCTTGATCTTGGACTTTGAACAGCCAGAACTGTGAGATATAAATTTCTGTCATTTAAGCCACACCATCTCTGGAAGGGTGAATATTGCCTCAGGCATCTGGAGGTCCTTTCAGAGTGCCCGGGATTCAGAAGATTCTGGGGAAATGCTCTGGTGGTAAGAAGTGGGCGGATGACTCTCTTATCCCACCTCATCCTAGGGTGTTATTGCTGAAGTCACCTACTGCCATGTCCTCTGGGACACTGAGGCAGGAATAATCTTTAAGAAGCACTGAAGTATCCATGGCAGTATTAGTTTTAGAGCATTTGTCATGGAAAATCATGGTTGCTTTTCATTTTCCTATGGCTTTGAATCCAATGATACATACTCAATACCACCGTGTCCTCTCCCCAGCTCCATTCACTACTTTCTTACACAGGGCAGACAGGTATGGCTGTTCCCTTTCTTGATGCCTCATGATTATCATCATGTAGATTAGCTTTTACCAAGTTCTAGAACCTAGTGATGGTAGACAGAAAGGGGTATTTTTTTCTATATTGAATGGAACCAGACAGCTTTTGTTGTTGTTTTATTTTCATCCATACCGGCAATAGGTTTAGAAATGTTAAAGCACTTTCTTTTCTTAATTAGATTGCATTATGATACTCATTATAACAGATAATAGTTGACTTTAATCAAAACAACCAACTTTCTAATTGAATTGATAAACCAATCAGTCCCCTAAGGCACTTTATAGCATACTATGTAGAGTGAGAATAATTAGATGTATTTGTACAATATGGTGAAAATTAAAAGTAAAAAATATGATTTGTAACTGTAATTTAAAATGCTTGGATTTTTTTTCAGTAATAATTATCATCAGTGATTCTCTGGGGAAATTGCTAGCAAAATTCACTTGGACTTTTATAAACTAAAGAGCCTAAGTCAAAAATTAAACAAACAAATGCATATCTATTTTATAAGAACAGCATACTTGTTTGCTAACTTTCTTAAACTAGATGGTCTTTACTCATCTAAGCAGAAGGAAAACACCAAGAAGGGCTTTGGCTAACTTGCAAGAAATCAGCATCTCTCTCAAATGCCCAGAAATTTATGTTTGATCCTTTTAAGCTTAGTGTTTTATATTTTGATGTGAACAGAGAATTCTGAGCAAGCTTTGATGTGGAGGTGGAGGAGTGTAGTTAAAATGAATAATTTGTCATCCTTGGGAATTTCAGTGGTCTCCACTGGGGCTGAGGTGCACCTGTGGGCTCAGGTTCCTATTAAAATACATCTTCCTGTAGAAGGGGAAACTTTGTGTAGTGCAGTAGTTCCTAACCAGAATCCTGAGGGGGTCTTGCTGTGCCCCATTCCTAGAGTTTCTGTAGGTCTAGGGTAGGGCTGAGGATTTGCAAGGCTAACAAGGTCCTACGCATTGCTGGCTGCTGCTCTGGGCTCCACACTTTGAGAATCACTGCTCTGGTGCTGTATAGTACACTTTGGTGAAATGTATAACTGGGCCCTCTATATTTTCCAAAGTCAAGTAAAATCGTGGAATGTTCAGTCCTTTTGATAAGCACAAGAGGCCTGGTTGCCAAAATACCTTCTAAGAGATCATACACAATCTATGTAAGTACAATTTATGAGGTCTTATAATAACTCCTTCAAGTTTTAAGGCTTTTTAAGGCAAATATTTTCTGCTTTAAAAAATGTGTGTGTATGTCCATGTATACATACACATATGTGTACATATGTGTTCATGTGTATATTTAATAAGTCAGATACCTTAGCACTACTTTTTCCCCTTGTAAATTCTCTTATGTAAAAATGTGCCTTGATGAGTCCCCACTGACACTGGTCCTATTGCGGTTGAAAGTAGAAGACTGGTCAAGAAGGTTGAAGGAGTTATTTTTTTAAACTGATGCAGAGATCTAAGAATGGATTCTAAATTTGATTTTGAATCTCATTTTATATATGTATTCCAGAAGAATATTTGAAAAAAGTAGTTTACTATAGTTTCTGAAATCAAAGATCTGAAATTGAATTTTTTTGTATGCCTAGCAAGTCCATATGTAGGCAAGCAACTCTTTTAACTTCTTGAAATCATGAAAATTTTTTTACATATACAATATAAAAAAATTGTATACTTTTAAAATGTACATTTCCCAGAAAAATATCTGTTACTTCCAAGAGCTTCCCAAAGTTATTAAAAAATATATATGGTATGGACAAAAGTAAGTTTACAGTTGTTTATATGAAAAAAGACATGCAGATTATGATTATTACAGTAGCTTTTTAAACTCTGTGTTTTGTGAACTTACAACTGTAAACCTACTTTTGCTCACCCCTGTATATATATTTAATTTTAGAAAGACAAACATATAACTGTAATATAGACAACTCCTTATGTGCTAACACTAGCTATCTTTAAAATCACCACAATATTAATTAAACTTATTGATTAAACATTATGTGGGCTATATCCCACAAATAAATCAAACAGTGGTAATTTCTATCTTACTCTTCTCTGAAGAAAGAAAAACATCACTGAATATACATGTGACAATATAAACAATGGCTTAGTTCAGACACCATGTGAATTACTTAGATAAGCACATGTCTTAAGACACAATGGTACCACTGTGTTTTTTGTGATGGGTGAAGAGGCCAGGGTGCTGCATGTTCAGACAGAGTTATGATGAATAGAAATCAATACCCCATTTCCAGTTTGTCAAGATGGCTTCATGGAGATTGTGGGACTTCACTCATTTCTCCTACCCTTTTCACAATCAAGTCCTCAGTTTATTTCTGAAAGTGGCTCAGAGCATGGTTATATTAAAATAACAGACATTTAGATTTTAATATTTTATTTAGTGACATCTTTGATTTAAAAGGTTTCAGCTGAAAAATAGATTGGTAGTAGGCGTTAAATGGTGTTAGAACAACACTTACCTTCATTCTGAAACAGACTGGAAATTATTTCCTGGAAACTTGCTATTGTCACAGCATCGTCTATAGAATGCCACTCAAAAAAGCACGTGGTAGGGAGGTTGCTTATGACTAAAGATTCAAAAAGGATATTAATGCAAAGAGGGGCCTATTAGGCAATTCCATAGCATCACATTCACCTAGGGAGGCTGGTATTAACTTTATGTTGAGTTTGCCAACCTTTTGGAATCCACATGAAATCCTGGAAGGGTAAGTCTGACTGGTCAGCACAACATGCTTGGCTGCCAATTCTATGCAACCATAATAAGTTTGCCTCGTATGCCATACAATCTCTCAGAATAAGGTCTTCAAACTTCAAAGGTCTCCATGGCAATTATTTTCCAATACAAAATTAAAAAATGTGATGTCTTCTTTTTCCTTTCTCCTTTGTAAACTAACAGCACAATTATTTTATCATCAGACCAAAGCTGTATCTCATCCTACTCCTCCACTTACTGGCTCTATGGAAAGAAAAAGTTGCTCGCCCAATCTGAGTTTCAACTTTCTCAAAGGTAAATTAGGAGGTAAAAGTAGAGTTTTGTTATAAGAATTAAGAAATAGATTTAGAACACCTGGCATATTATAAGCATTATAAATATTGGTTTCTTCCTCATTTTCAGGGATTTTAAAGATGGCACTCAAATAAGACTCCTTTGTATTTTCAGTCTGGATCACACTGTGGTAGTATCTGTGAATGAAATATTGTTTCTAATTTCAGGAAATAATCTACTGGTTGATATATTCCAAGTGTGTTATAAAGGTAGCCCCATTATAAAGACGAGTTTAAAAAATATATATTCTCTCTACAAGTATTGCAAATGTAATACATTTCAAAAAATAAATAGGAAATAGGTGTCATTGCTTAGTGTTTTGTGGGCTGGGATGTCATTCCTAATTTGAAATCATTGGAGTGAGATGTTATTCTCTTGATTGGAGAGTAGCCTCCAGGGGATATTTGTACTCTCTGATGTTTGGGGAATATGTTATTTACCACCTGTAAGTTGCCTATCTTGTTATTTTTGTTGGGCGTAAAGCTGCAGCCTTTACCTCCATTAGGTAGTGTAGTTTGGTTAATGGATGGGTAACAGGAAAGAGTGTAAGGGGAAGCCAATGTTAATGTGAACTCCCGCAGTTTTTATTATAGTGGCACCCGCAATAGTTAAGGTTGAGCAGCTGTTTCCATTATGAACTCCTATTTCAGGGGTTTATAACTGAGCTGTAAAAATTTGCTCTAGGCTAAATCTCCGCTCATCGGGTCTTAGCCTGGGAGAATTTTTCCCCCTACAATTTTTTTTAGAAGAAGAAATCAATTTAGCTATTTAAAACAAGTAATCTAAAAACACAGAAATTTCAAAAATGTTGAATTTTTATCCTGTTAATTCCAGATGTTTGAATTGATGATATTACATTCCTACAACTCTAATAAGAGTAGTTATGAAATTGCCCTTTCACACATACCTATCCAATGTCCAACACTGCCTGATGTGGTAATTCACCAAGCCTAGCAGTGTTACACCATAAAACTAATCATGTGTTGAAAACATACCAATATGTCTCTTACCTTAATAACATTAATTAATAACTAGATCTGGCTATAGAAATTAGGGGAACTCTTTCTAGAACTTGTTAATTTCCTTTGAATTTTAGCAGAACAATAAATTAACATGTTAAGCTGATGAAGGATTATTGAAAATGATGGCATTTTTGTTCACGTGTTTAGAAGTAGTTGACAGATATAGGAGGGCTTACCTACCTGTCCATGGAAAGCTTTGTATTCTCATGATGGCAATAGCAGTCTATATGGAAAGATAGAAAGACTGCAGATATTGATATTACAACATGTTTTAAAACATAAGTTATTATTGTAGTTTCCATGAGAAGGAACAGAAGAGGCAGAGTAAACAGGTTTAGGATTGTCCAATTTGAGTAATTTTAGCGGGATCTTGGATACAGAAGTGGTCTCTAGTTATTTGGTACCTGGGTCTATGGCGATTAGGGCCAGGAGATAGTGGTCCAGAGTGAGAGCATGATGAATGAGGTGGCTGGGGGTGTGGGCTCTGTGTTGGTTGGTTTATACCTGAGAGGTTCACTGACTGGCTGGCAGTTGTTTACTATTTCTAGGAACTGGCTAAACCTGGGAGAGGCAGTCCCTCTAGTGTCCACAAAGTCCAGAAGTTAACGTGTCAGAAGACAGATCCCAAAAAGCATGGTCAGTACACAGTACTTGGGTCTAACTTCTGGGCCTGAGACTGCCTGATGTGCTACCCAGAATATTAAACAAGAGTTAACATTTGAGTCTCAGTTTTCATTTCAGTGAAAAAGGGGATAATCACCACGCCTCTATTTTCTTCTCAGTTGGCAACTAGACTTTTCTCCTATTATTTATGTACCCTGGGGCAAGTAACTAAACCTCTCTGTGCTTCAGTTTTCTCACCTTTAAGATGATGACAATAAAATGATATATGTCATAGGGTTGCTGTGAATATTAAATTAAATAATCCATTCAAAGCAATTAACACAGTCTGGTACTAGCAAATACTAAATACAAATAGTAATTTTTCCACGAATATAAATTCCTTTCAAACCCAAGTCTCCACTGTACAAACGTATGGACTTGGAGTATGGTGGTTTTGAGAAACTGCTCTAAATATGGTGGTGTAGGGAGGAAAAGCATTCCTGTTCCTGTCAGAGCCATTTATTAGTTATCACTTTAGCTTGGTTGTTACTTCTCACTTTAACTGAAAAACAAGAAGAGAGCTCCATTGAGTTCCAAGAATGCTCAACACAGTGGCGAGATATGCAGATAACCCAAGGGGGCTCCTAAACAGGCCACCTCGCTTATTCTCCTCTCACCCACTCTATCCCTGGTCTATCCAGTTCTGCCATTGACTGCAGAGGCCATTTGTGTAATCCAAATGCCTCCTACCCATGGCTACATGGCCACTCAGAGACAATATAATAAACTCTTATATGTAAGTGGAGGTTTTTCTCATTTTCACTTTATTTTTGTTATCCTCATTCGAGGACATTTTTTCATTGTTTTTAGAGAGAGAGGAAGGGGAAGAGAAAAAGAGAGAGAGAACACTGATGCAAGAGAGAAGCACCAATTGGTTGCTTCCCCATGGGCCTTGACTGAATCATCTACCCTGATGGGGGACTGTCCATGTCCAGACCAGGACAAATCGCAACCCAGACACATGACCTGACCAGGAATCAAACCCTTAAGCCTTCGGCTACTAGACAACACTCCAACCAACTGAGCCACGCTGGCCAGGGAAGGGGAGGTTTTAATGTTTATTTTATTTTGTTTTAGAACACAAGTTTACCTGTTACCCTCTTTCTTCTCAAAACAAATGTTAAACCTCCAACAGCATATGCAAAACCTAGCCAAGAACAGAGTAATGTACAATCTCACAAATATTCTCTTCAGCCATTTTGGGAACTGTTATAACACATTTTTCTAACAGGGGACAATAACCGTTGATGCAAAATATTTTTTTTTCATGCAAAACACAACATGCATGATAGTAAGCCTATTCTGCATTTTCCATGCTTTATTGGAGTTATGTGGTTCAATTATTATTTTTAAATAGTACGGGTTATCTTTTACATGGATGTAGCTATCTGAAGTTAAAGGAAGAAATGGTTACTTGTTTTCTTCTGGGTGAAGGAAACAAATTCTAAAGCTGTGGCAAAAGCAAAGGCTCCTACAAACAAACAAATATAAGCCAGTTATATTAAAAGAACTCTTCCAAATTGTGTTCCTAGTATCCCATGAAATATCAACATATGGCTATTCCTTGTACCCCATAGATATCAATAGATTGATCCAACAATCAATAGAAGAATTTCTGGTAAGTAGGTTTGGAAACTGTTGGGTTAAACCAATCTATTACCATGGGAGTGATAGACTAATGCACACTGGGAATCTCCAAGAAAAAGATGCGACATTTTTCATCGTATTTAACTTCTAATCACTACTTTTTAAGGGTGTTTATGTACAGAGGAGGATCATTAGTATTCCATTGATCAAAGTTTTGGACATACCAAAATTGAACTGAAGAGTCCTGTGATTAGACCATTGTCTATCCTTTGCATGGAATTGGGTCATAATTTTGGTCTCCCCTTATTCTTTGGGAGTGCGCAGGACTCCTGGGGGCCTAGGAGTAAGTTTACTAACAAAACTAACCTCCTCTGCCAGTAATTTGTATCATTAAAGTATTTAATCAAAGAGTATCATAAAGGAACATATTCTAATTGTTTTTTTTCTATTAATTTGTTCATTCAAACACATCTACTTACTAAAGATTTTTAGAGTGAGTTGTATCCTTGATATTTTTTTTCTTCAGCTTTAGTTTCTTTTTCTAGTAAAAAGTTTAGCACCCATTTCAAAAGTCTTAAGAATAAAACAAAATGTTTGAGAAGAGTAAGAAACTATCAGGAGCAGAGTTAAGAATAAGGCTATTTTTCTAGAAAATAGAAAACAAAGAGATCTCCAAAGATCAGTTGTGAGAATGATGTTTACAAAATCTCTTAAAATTGTGTGGTAAAATGTCTTAAAAGAGAGCGATACAGTCCTAAGCAATGCCATGCCACATCAATCATAATACACTGCACAGGTTTTACGTGGCTAAAAATAATAACTCTATATGTACAAATGTAAATTATTATTAAGATGACATTTATGTTGGCACATTCACTACACAGGTATCATAGCTACATAAATGAGTTTTGAAAGAAAGAAAAGAAAAAATCTTAATTTTAGTGTTCCAACCAAGTTTAAATAAACCAAGTTTATTTAGTAGTCAGGTTTTTACCCAGGTGTTATCCTTAAGTGAACAAAATTTCTACATCATGATAGAGCAGAGAGAATTTTTATGTTTTGGTTTTTTATTAAATTTAGAACAAGGACGGTCTATGTTGTTACATAACCTTCATAATTATCATTTTAATGTCTCATATGCCATAAGGTAGTTGTACCCTAATTTACTTAAATATTTCTCTATTGTATTATTTTCAAATATTTGTAAATACTACTGCAATAAACACATAGAGTAGTGGCTTTTCCCATCTTTTCATTTAGGCAACATTTTAAGCAGTGAAATTACTGTTTTAAAGAATAGAAACAATTTTATATTTTCTGTGCCATGTTTACATATTGCATTCCAAAATTACACCATGTTACATACTTTTCATTTTAGTCTAGACCAGCAACGAGTACTGAAAGTAAATAAAAATTTTCTAATTTAGGACTTCCAGCTAAGATGGAGGCGTAGGTGGACACACTGTGCCTCCTCTCACAATCAAAATTAAGGACAACAAATATATAGAAACAAGAAAACAACCAGAACTGATAGAAAATTGAACTGTATGGAAGTCCAACAACCATTCATCCAGACCGGTAAGAGGGGCGGAGTCGCGGCAGGAAAAAGTGGAGGTGCGACCCGGGAATGCAGGCAGCAGCGGCTGGCAGTTCCCAGGTGCACAGGTGGCAGCTGGCAGACCCTGGGCACAGGGTGGCAACTGTGCAGACCCAGTGAGACCGCACAAGGCGGCTGGCTGACCAGGTGGTCCCACGTTACTGCGCGCAGACAATCCAGGTGAAGGGGAAGTGGCAGAAGGGACTGGAATCTGGAAGAGAGCAGAGCAGGCGCCATTGTTCCCTCTCAGACCCCGCCCCCACAAACAGCATCACAACTCAGCGACTGGGCTGCCCGGCACTGGGGAATACCTAAGGCTCCAGCCCTCACTACATAACAGCCACAACCAGACCAAAACCAAAACCAAACAAAACAAACCACCAAAAGTGGCTCAAATAGGACAACAAATGAAAGCCCCAGAGCCAATTCCTCTAAGCTGTGAAGAGATAGCCAACCTATCAGATGCACAGCTCAAAGCCCTGGTGATCAGGATGCTCACAGAATTGGTTGATTTTGCTCACAAATTAGATGAAAAAATGCAGGCTACAATACATGAAATGAAGGAAGACACATGGGGAACCAATAGAGATGGGAGGAAAACTGGGACTCAAATCAATGGAGTGGACCAGAAGGAAGAAAGAAACAACCAAACAAAAAACAAGGACGAAACAAATATTGAAAAAAATGAGTAGAGGCTTAGGAACCTCCTGGACATTGTTAAATGTCCCAACATTCAAATTATAGGGGTACCAGAAGGGGAAGAAGAAGAGCAACAAGTGGAAAACTTATTTGAACAAATAATAAAGGAGAACTTCCCCAATCTGGCAAAGGAAATAGACTTCCAGGAAGTCCAGGAAGCTCAGACAGTCCCAAAGAAGTTGGACCCAAGGAGGACCACACCAAGGCACATCGTAATTACATTAGCCAAGATTAAAATGAAGGAGAGAATTCTAGAAGCAGCAAGGGATAAGGGATAGGTCACCTACAAAGGAGTTCCCATCAGACTATCAGCTGATTTCTCAAAAGAGACCTTTACAGGCAAGAAGGGGCTGGAAAGAAGTATTTGAAGTCTTGAAAGGCAGGGACCTACGTCCAAGATTGCTCTATCCAGCAAAGCTGTCATTTAGAATGGAAGGGAAGATAAAGTGCTTCTCAGATAAGGTCAAGTTCAAGGAGTTCATCATCACCAAGCCCTTATTATATGAAATGCTAAAGGGACTTATCTAAGAAAAAGAAGATAAAAATATGACAGTGAAAAGACAGCAAACTCACAGATAGTAACAACCACACCTAAAACAAAAGCAAACTAAGCAAACAGCTAGAACAGGAACAGAACCACAGAAATGCAGATCATGTGGAGGGTTAGCAAGAGGGGAGTGGGAGGAGGAGAGGGGGGAAAGGTACAGAGAATAAGTAGCATAGACAGTGGGTAGAAAATAGGGGGAGGGCAAGAATAGTGTGGGAAATGTAGAAGCTAAAGAACTTATGACACATGGACATGAACTAAAGGGAGGGAATGTGGGTGGGAGAGGGTGTGCAGGGTGGAGGGGAATGATGGGGGAGAAATGGGACAACTGTAATAGCATAATCAATAAAATATATTAAAAAATTTCTAATTTAATTGGTATAAAATGATATTTTGATGGTCAGTTAATTTGTATTTCTTAAACTCTGATAATAGGCCTTTCTTCATATATTTCGTTATTGATTAATTTTCTTTTCATGTATTTAGTATCTTTGGCTATTATGTATTTTGGCCTGAACATTTCTCTTAAAAATTTGTATGTTTTCTTTAGGTATTTTTGTTTGAGCAAATTTTAAACAACATTTTATCTCTAACCTGTCATATGTTATTTATTTATTTATTTATTTATTTATTTATTTATTTTTAGTGAGAGGGGAAGGGAGGGAGAAAGAGAGACAGAAACATCAATGTGTGGTTGCCTCTCACATGGCCCCCACTGTGGTTCCGGCCTGCAACCCAGGCATGTGCCCTGACTCTTAAATAGAAGTTTATTAATTGTTTGTTTGTTTCAGACATATAGGTGGAGATTTATTTTTTGTTGTCAATCTCTAACTTAATAGCATTATGATCAGAGATTATACTCTACAATGCTTCTAATTTTTTGAAGTTTTTTGAAGTTATTTTGTGGCCTTTACCGATTTTATAAATGTTTCATACTTGAAAATAGCATGTACTTTTTAACTGTTAGAGCAATGCTGTAAATATGCAAGTTAGAGCAAACTTATTTTTGTATTGTTTTTATCTATATTAAAAACAAAACCTGTCTGCTTACTACTGGGAGAGGTGTGGTGAAGCCTCTATTCTTACAAAATATTTTGTTTTATATACTTGGGGGCTATCTTATTGGATGCATACATATTTAGAATTAGTTTTTCTTTTGTATAAAATACTTTTTTTTGTGGTTACATAGTAATTCTTCTTATACATAATAGAATAATATGTATAAGAAGACATGTATGTCTAAATAATAATAGAATTTAGCTAAATCTACTTTATTTGGTACTAATACAGGTATATCAGGGGTTTTTTTAATTAGTATTTTTTCCTAATATTTTCTCCTATTTGCTTTCATTTTTATGCATCTTTATATATTATGCTATTTCCTGGAAATAGCATAACACTGGATTTTGTCTGTTATTAAACTGTTATATTTACATTTGGTGTTTATTGTAATTACTGATTTATTTTGGCTTCTATCTTGAAACTTATTTTGCCCTTTATTTTTAACTTTGCTTTTTTCTGTTCTTTTATTCCCTTCCATTATTGTCATTTTTCATTTCTTTTTAACCGGATGTCTATTTCTTTTTAACATATTTTATTGATTGTGCTATTACAGTTGTCTCATTTTTTCTCCCCTTAATTCCCCTCACCCTTGCACCTCCCCTCCCACCAGCATTTCCCCAACTTAGTTCACGTCCATGGGTTGCACATATAAGTTCTTTGGCTTCCATTTCCCATACTATTCTTAACCCCGCCACCCCCCCCGCCCTGTCTATTTTGTACTTGCCATTTATACTTCTTATTCCAAGAACTTTCCCCCCATTCTCTCCCCTTCCCCTCCCCACTGATAACCCTCCATGTGATCTCCATTTCTGTGATTTTTTTCCTGTTATAGCTGTTTGCTTATTTTGTTTTTATTTTTTTAAGGTTCAGTTGTTGATAGTTGTGAGTTTGTTGTCATTTTACTGTTCATATTTTTGATCATCTTCTTTTTCCTAGGTAAGTTCCTCTTACATTTCACATAATAAAGTCTTGGTGATGATGAACTCCTTTAACTTGACCTTATCTGGGAAGCACTTTACCTGCCCTTCCATTCTAAATGATAGCTTTGCTGAATAGAGCAATCTTGGGTGTAGGTCCTTGCCATTCATGACTTTGAATACTTCTTTCCACGCCCTTCTTGCCTTCAAGGTTTCTTTTGAGAAGTCAGCTGATAGTCTTATAAGAACTACTTTGTAGTCAACTGTCTCCTTTTCTCTTGTTGCTTTTAGGATTCTCTCCTTATCTTTAATCTTGGGTAATGTAATTATGATGTGCCTTAGTGTGTGCTTTCTTGGGTCCAACTTCTTTGGAACTCTCTGAGCTTCCTGGACTTCCTGGAAGTCTATTTCTTTCACCAGATTGGAGAAGTTCTCCCTCATTATGTTTTCAAATAAGTTTTTAATTTCTTGCTGTTGTTCTCCTTTTGGCACCCCTATGATTCAGATGTTGGAACATTTAAAGTTGTCCCAGAGGTTTCTAAGCCTCTCCTCATTTTTTTTGAATTCTTGTTTCTTCATTCTGTTCTGATTGTTTATTTCTTCCTTCTGGTCCAAACTTTTGATTTGAGTCCTGGTTTCCTTCCCTTAGCTGTTTGTTCTCTGCACATTTTCCTTTTCACTTTTCATAGCCTTCATTTTTTCCTCTATTTTGCAAACATACTCAACTGATTCTGTGAGCATACTGATTACCAGTGTTTTGAATGTGCATTTGATAGGTTAGCTATCTCTTTATCACTTAATTGTGTTTTTTCTGGAGCGTTGATCTGTTCCTTCATTTGGGCCATATTTTTTTTTTTCTGGTAGGTAGTAAGAGGCGGAACCTTAGGTATTTGCCAGGGTGGGGTAAATCATGTTGCTGCGTTGTGGCACTGTATGTGGGGGAGTGGTACAAGAGGGAACAATGCCACTTGCTGGGCTCTCGGTCAACTTTCAATCACTTTCTCCACTACCCACGAGCAAATTGGTCCCTTCTGATGCTGATTCTCAGGCGGGTGGGTTTGCATACATTCTTGGACCCTCTGGAGCTCTCTAATGAACTCACCTGTGTGGCTCGGAGTTTCTCTTGCCACCTCAACTCCTAGAGATTTTTTCAGTCAGAGGGTTTGAGGCTTTATTTCCCCACACTGGAGAACTGGGTTGTGTGGTCTGTCTCACTCCCCAGTTATTCCTCCTGGTTTATCCACACACAAATGTGGGACCACCCACTCCAAGAGCCACCACCTCACCCAGTCTTCCAGCCACCATCTTACTGGAGTTCCTTTTCACCTCGGCTGCCTGTCTCTGCCCCTCCTAGTGGTCTGGATGAATGTTTCTTCTTTAACTCCTTGGTTGTTGGACTTCCATACAGTCTGATTTTCTGACCTTTCTAGTCATTTTTTTGTTTTAAAATTTGTTGTTGTCCTTCTTTTGGTTGTACGAGGAGGCAAAGTGTATCTACCTATGCTTCCATCTTGGCCAGAAGTCCCACATTCCTTTGTTTTCTGATGATAGATGTCTTACAGAAAATATAAAACCCAATGGATAGAAAGAAGAAAACAAAAGTGGCCTGTGACTACACCATCCCGAAATAAACACTATTTAAAAAAAAAGATTTTATCTATTTATTTTTTAGAGAGGTGAAGGGAGGGAGAAAGAGCAGGAGAGAAACATCAATGGGTGGTTGCCTCTCACATGCCCCCTACTGGGGACCTGGCCTATAACCCAGGCATATGCTCTACATTGTGAATTGAACCGGTGACTCTTTGATTCATAAGCTGGCATTCAATCACTGAGCCACACCAGTCAGGGCCAAATAAACACTACAAGTATGTTTTAAAATATTTCCTTTATGTTTTCCCACTCTGCATGCCTTCAATTACTACTCTTTCTCTTCTCCTCATCCTTGTTCATCCTCATCTTCCTCTTCCTTTTAACTGGATAATATTATATTCATATTTTTCCTGCTTTTTCTCCTCTAGTCATTATTATAAGTATTTTTTATTTTTATTAATATATTTCAAAAAAAGAATTTTTGATTATATAATATCATTTGTACAAATATACCATAATTTATTTATTCTTCTACAGCTTCACATTTAGATTATTTAATATTTCTGGTATTATAAATATTGTCATAAATAATTTATGTGTAATATTTTTAAGAGAAGCTGTAGGTTCAGAGTGATTTTGAATAAATTATTGAACTTGTCACTCTTCAGAATTCTTATTAACAAATGGGTATAATTATGATATTTACTTCTTATGTTTGTTTTATCAAATGAAATAGTAATGTAAAAGAATTAGCTTAAAAATGGAAGATGAATTTGAAAATTGTCATTATGTATACTGCACTAAAATGAAACCACAACAAACTTAATGGCATTTGAATTTAATTTAATTAAAGCCTTAGATCATTGGAAAGAATTGACATTTTTATTAATTCAGTGTTTATTTTTTAAAAATTGGCACCAGTTTCCATTACTTAGATAGACTTCATTCATTCTCCCCACTGCCACTGGGGTCATCTTTCCAAAACTCCAATAAAATTCTGTCACTTCTCTATGCAAACTCATTAATGGTCTTACACTTTATAAAAATTATTATCTTTAATTTTTAATTACAGTTCGCCTTCAACATTGCTTTGTATTTTGGTCTCAGGTGTATAGCACAGTGGCCAGACAATCATACACTTCACTAAGTGTTCCCCCTGAAATTCCCAGCACCGACCTGGCACCATACATAGTCATTGCAACATTACTGACTAGATTTCGTATGCTGTATTTTATCTCCCTGTGACTATTCCGTATCCACTAATTTGTACTTAATCCTTTCACTACTTTTATCCAATCCCCCAAAGACCCTCTCTTCTGGCAACTGCCAGTCTGCTTTCTGTGTCTATGACTCTGTTTCAATTTTTTTGTTCATTTGTTTTGTTTTTTAGATTCCACATGTAAGTGAATTCATATATTAGGTTGGCCAAAAGTTCATTTAGTTTTTTTCCATACAATGGCTCTAGTTGTGCTTAGTTGTCTTGAACTTCATTCAAAACAATTTTATTAGATTGTATTGTGACAGCTGTAATACCAGTATACATTTAAAAAATCAAAATTAGTGAGGTTTTGTGCAGACATTTTAATACTGAAGATGAAAGAAGATATACAACATTTTTGGTGTAGTATGCTTTATTATTTTAAGAAGGGTAAAAATGCAAAGGAAACACAAAAAATGATTTGTGCAAAAGAAATTGTGGAAGATATAGATAAATGGAAGCATATACTGTGTCCATGGATTGGAAGAATTAACATCATTAAAATGTGCATACTACCCCAAGAATCTATAGATTCAACACAATTCCTAGGGATTGGGCAAAAAGAAAAAAGAAAAAGGAACTCATGGACATGGACAACAGTGTGGTGATTGCTGGGGGTGTTTAATGGGACTAAATGGTAATGGAAAAAACATACAATAAAGATTAAATTAAAATAAAGTAAATACAAATGGCACATTTCACAGATCTAGAACAAGTACTCCAAAATTTTATGTGGAATTAAAAAAGACACTAAGTATCCTCAGCAATCCTGAGAAAGAACAAAGTTGGAGGGATCACAATACCTGATATTAAACTACACTATAAGGCTACTGTAATCAAGATGGTTTGGTACTGGTATAAGAAGAGACACATAGACCAATAGAAGAGAATAGAGAGCTCAGAAATAAACCCATGTCTCTATCATTAATTAATATTTGACAAAGGGGTCATGAGCATACAATGGAGTAAAAACAGTCTCTTCAATAAATGGTATTGGTAGAACTGGACTTGTACGTGCAAGAAAGATGAAACTAGACTACCAACTTATACCATACACCAGAATAAACTCTAAATTGATAAAAGGCTTACATAAAAGTCATGATACCATGTAAGTCTCAGCAGAAAACATAGGCAGGAAAATTTCAAGCATCCCATTGTAGCAATATTTCTGCCAATATATCTCCTAGGGCAAGGGAAATAAAGGAAAAAATAAACAAATGGGACTACATCAAATTAAAAAACTTCTGCATGGCTAAAGAAACCATCATCAAAATGCAAAGGGAGCTGACTATATAGGAGAACATATTTGCCAATGATACATCAGACAAGGGTTTAATCTCCAAAATATATAAAGAACTCATACAATTCAACACCAGGAATACAAACAATTCAATTAAAAAATGGGCAAAGGACCAGAATAGACACTTCTCCAAGGAGGACATACAAAGGGCCCAGAGACATATGAAAGGATGCTCAGCATCACTAGCCATCAGAGAGATGCAAATTAAAACTACAATGAGATATCACTTCACACCTGTCAGAATGGCTACCAATAATAAATCAACAACATCAAAAAATAAACAACAACAAAAAAAAAAACAACTGCTGAGATCCCATTTGTTTATTCTTTCCTTTATGTCCCTTGCTTTAGGGGACATATCAGTAAAAATGTTGCTGCATGAAATATCTGAGATTTTCCTGCCTATGTTCTCCTCTAGGATTTTAATGGTGTCACGGCTTATATTTAAGACTTTTATCCACCTTGAATTTATTTTTGTGTATGGTGTAAGTTGGTGCTCAAGTTTCATTTTTTTGCATGTAGCTGTCCAGTTCTCCCAGCACCACTTGTTGAAGAGACTATTTTTGCTCCATTTTATGTTGCTGCCCCCTTTGTCGAATATTAATTGACCATAGAGACTTGGGTTTATTTCCGGGCTCTCTGTTCTGTTCCACTGGTCCATGTGCCTGTTTTTATGCCAGTACCAGGCTGTTTTGATTACCGTGGCCTTGTAATACAGTCAAAAAACTGGTACATTTACACAGTGGAATTCTATGCAGCAGAAAGAAAGAAGGAGCTCCTACCCTTTGCAACAGCATGGATGGAACTGGAGAGCATCATGCTAAGCGAAATAAGCCAGGCAGTGAAAGACAAATACCATATGATCTCACCTTTAACAGGAACCTAATCAACAAAACAAACAAACAAGCAAAATATAACCAAAGACACTGAAATTGGGAACAGGCTGACAGTGACCAGAGCTGAGAGGGGAGGGAATTTCAGGGGAAAAGGGGAAGAGTTTACAGGAACAAGTATAAAGGACTCATGGACAAAAACTACGCGGGGTGGAAATAGGAGGGAGTTGGGGAGGGCTGGGGTGGTGGTCTGGGGTGGGAGTAAAAGACAGAAAACTGTACAAGATCAACAATTAAAATAAAAAATTAAAAAAAAAAACTGCTGGGGAGGATGTGGAGAAAAGGGAACCCTAGTGCACTGTTGTTGGGAATGCAGACTGGTGCTGCCACTGTGGAAAACAGTATGGAATTTCCTCAAATAACTTAAAATGGCCTTATTACCCAGCCACATGCCCTAAGAATCCTGAAACACCAATTCCAAAGAACTTATTCACCTCTATGTTCATAGCAGCACTATTTACAATAGCTAAGTTTTGGAAACAGCCCAAGTGCCTCTCATGTGAGTAGATTAAAAAAGCTGTGGTATATTTACAATGGAATACTACACAGCAGAAAGAAGGAAGTCCTATATTTTGTGACAGCATGGATGGAACTAGATATGATTATGCTAAGTGAAATAAGCCAGTTGGTAAAAGACAAACACCATATGACTTCACTTATAACTGAAATCTAATGAACAAAATAAGCTAACAGGAAAAATAGAAGCAGAGGCGTGGAAACATAGAACAGACTGATAGCTATAGGAGGGGAAGAGGGAGTGGAGGAATGGTGGAAGGAAGGGAAAGGGGAAGGGACGAGTCAAAGAACATGTATGAATGACTCATGGACATGGACAACAGAGAGGATTGACTGTTGCCAAGAGGGATGGGCTAGGTGGAGAGGGGCAAAAAAGAAATTGGGGCAACTGTAATAGAAGAAACAGTAAAAAATAATTTGTGCAGTGTATTGAGAAGGTGCTGTAACTGATCGAATGTTCAAAAGTGATTTGTAAAGTTTCCTGGTACTATTGACATTTTGGCTAAATAATTCTTTACTGTGGACTGTCTTATGCATTGGAAGATGTTTAGCAGTACCCTTTGCCTCAACCCACTAGATGCCAATAGCAGGAGATAGCCAACATACTCAAAATATCCAAATAATAACGTTACTGGTGAAAATTAAAAATGTGTCTTTTATTTGACAGGAAAAACTGAATGGAATTTTTGGCCAACCCAATAGTATTTATCTTTCTCTGACTTATTTCATTTAGCATAATACCCTCTAGGTCTACCCATGCTGTTGCAAATGGTAAGACTTCATTCTTTTTTATGTAATGACCTACCATTGTTTACTCAGTAGTATATGTTCTTGCAGTTGACTTGAAAATCCACTTTTCTGGTACAAAGCCCTTTAGATTTTTCTTGAATTCCAGTCATCCATAATTATTTGCAGCTCCATAAAAAATGAGGTCTTTCATACATTCCTTATTGGGACATATTATGCCCTTTCCCTAGAATGTTTTCCCTCAAATTGTGCACCTGTCAAATTCTTGGTTTTTCATATTTATAATAAAAAGTTATATCACTGTAAAGTCACCTCTGATCACTTTCCCAGTTCTTAATACTCTGCTTCTATAATCTGACTACTTTTTGTGTTTAAATGTCTTTTTCACTCCCAATAGATTTTTGGCCCTTGATTACAGGGATTGTTTATTTTTAAATCTCTGAATTCCCTGGATCTACAGTAGAACCTGAACATGAAAGGAGCTTAAAGCACTTCTTAAGTTGATAATTGTATAAAACCTGTTCTGAACTATTGGTAAATTTTTTATTCCAAATGTGAGAAAAATTATCAAATACTTTATCACACTAATCATTTTTGAATAATTACACATTGAAGTGAAATAATATTGCTCTTGGCATTGTGTAAGAACATGTTATAGTCTACTATTTTTACATCCAAATATATGCCATCTTTTAAGAGTTTATGCTTCCCATCACCAACTCCTTATTATGTGAAATGTTAAAGGGACTTATATAAGAAAAAGATCAGAACTATGGACAGTAAAATGACAACAAACTCACAACTATCAACAACTGAATCTAAAAAAACACAAAAAAGACTAAGCAAACAACTAGAACAGGAAGAAAATCATAGAAATGGAGATCACATAGAAGGTTATCGGTGGGAAAGGGGAAGGGGGAAAATGGGGGTAAATGCACAGGGAATAAGAAGTATAATTGGTAGGTACAAGAGAGACGGGGGAGGTTAAGAATAATATAGGAAATGGAGAAGCCAAAGAACTTGTATATACAACCCATGAACATGAACTAAGTGGGAGGACTACTAGAGGGAATGGGGGTACTGGGTGGAGGGGGGCAAAGGGGAAAAATGGGACAACTGTAATAGCATAATCAATAAAATATACTTGATAAAAAAAGAGTTTGTGCTTCCAACATAAACTTTATGTCAACAAGGAAATCCTCTGGAGATCCTATGGAAATATTTTTAAAAAGGTGAAAAAAAAACCTTTCTTATAATACATTGCAATACTTGTTTTTGATAATCTCACAGTGATAAATATGTTAAGAACAATCAATTTATTAGGTTTCGCTACACAAAAAAACTGAAATGAGCAGCCAGTTTTTTTAGTACAATTTAACTATGTGCTCAGTTAAATGAATCTATGATAATGGCATTCTCTTTCAGGTCACATCAAATCAAACAATTAAATTAAATATTTGAATTGTTTTGCAAGGAGTTTGCAAAAGGTAATTCTACTTGTACTTTTTAGTTTGTCTTCAGTAGAAAAAAATAGTAAATGCTGCTTTTAAAGATTTCATCCTCTGTATTTGAAAAAAAATAATAGGCAAGTTTAGTATTTGGAATGATTTATAAAATAAAATGTAAAATATTTTTCTTCTGACCTGCACAGAAAAGATAAATGTGTGCATTATTGTTCATATATCTATGTGGGAGTTTAAAATTTGGCATAGAACAGTAGTAGTTCTCAACTTTCCCCACCATAACATATGAGATGACAGTCACATATCTGACACCCATGGTCTGTGATGCAGATAAGATAAACTTCTTCATCTCCCCCTGTAAGCCCCTGAAAGTTTACTGATCTCCACACATTTCTGTCCCTCTCAAGAAAGCATATTCCCATGCAATCAACAAGACTGATCTTAATTAAAAGGATAATATTGAATATAAACTCATTTAATATCTTTTAAACTTATTGAACTAACTTGAAATTTAAAAAAATTATTATTAATCATGGATTATAGCTGGTGACACTGGTGTTCTGTACACTGGGTTTGAGTGAGAAAAATCAAAGGCAAATCTACCAAATATTTTAACAAATTATGAAAATAGTTAAGAAGCTTAAAATGTAATCTTTTGCCTTTAAACAAGAAGCAGTATTCTGGAGGACATTCTAGAAACTTTTGGATAAATAGTGATTGTAAAGAAAGAGAGAGAGAGGTTGTAAATTTCATAAATGTAGGAACTCACCCTTTATAAAGCAATTATTTCATCTGTTAAGTGAGTTTAGTCTAAAATTAACATTCCATTGGACTATGGAAAGAGATTAATGGATTAATGCCTTTCAGAGCCTAATTTTTTTAAAGTCTTGATTAAATTCTGTATAAATAAAAATTCTTTTCATTAGCAGTTAATGGAAGAACAGACTTTGTATGTTCCTGCTTCAGTAAGATTATACATTTCTTTCTAAAGTGTCCCTCAGTCTCAATATATTAAAATCCTATATATTTTTTAGAACTCACCTCACAACTCAAATAATTTTAGCCTTGGTGTACCCTGAGGGCTCTTTATCAGTCAACTACCTACTCTTATCTCTACCTGGTTGTCTCAAAGGCAGCTCAAGCTCAGTAGGTTTAAAACAAAAGATGTAGCCTATCTTTTGTGCATAAAATCTGGTCCTTGTTCATGGTCTCTATGGATCTTTGATCTGGCTCTGAGCCAGAGTTTCCTTTCTGACCTCTGATTATCTCAGGCCAATTTTTCATCACTTTTGCCTAAACCAAGACATTAGCTTCTTACCAAGTGTCCACATGTAGCCGATGCCCACTTCAATTTCTTTTCCATATCCTGACCAGTGTGATTGAATTGAAGTGCAAATATGATCATGTACTACCTTCTTCCAAAGACTGTAACATGAGTGTCTATACATGCATCCTTCCAAGAGTTTATACTTTCAACATAAACACACATACATTCACTCATGCACACACACTCTCACACAAAACCTTTCGGTGGCTCTCAAATTTTTCTAAGATAAAGACCAAAATTCCAAATACAATAAGCAATCTGCTTGGATTCATTCTGGGTCTTTTTCTTTTCAGCTTTGTTTACTCCCACCATGCAAACTTTCACTTGGACACATCATACTCCTTTGGCCTGGGCTTTCACAGACACTTTTTCTCCAGTCATCGTGTCCCCATTGCTCCTCCTCCCAGGCCCTCCCTTTGTTGACCTTTGTCTGGTTAACTCTTACACACGTTTTAGAGTCCCACTTAGATATCATTTCCTTAGCTGAGTCTTCCCCGAACCTCTGATTAGTTTATTCTGTACTGTATTTTCAGACACTATTCACAGTTCACCCTGTATAATTGACATCTTTCTGCCACACCAGGTTGCAAACTTTGTGAAGGTGAAGGCTGGATATTTTTTACTGACCATTTTATTCCCTCAAAATCACACACTTCAGTGTCACCCAATCATACTCACAAGTTTTCTGATTCTAAGAACTACTTTTTTCACTCCATTTATTTAAATGAGATGTAGTTAGTTTTAGAATGTTGTAAACAATTAACAACCTCAGAGAGTTTTTAATTTGCTGTCACTTTGCTCACTTTTGTTGGAGATAAACATCTTAAAACTACAGTGGTTGTTGGCATGGACACAAACACAGTATTGTGATACAAATGGAATATTTAGAGATGATATGTTTTTTCCCATGGTTCAGGTAGGAAAAAGTAGGATTCAACTCACCCTGATGCACAGCCATAAATAATAATGGTGGCTCTTCTTTTCTCTCCATTTTTGCAGCTGCTAATGTGCTTTGACAGTTAGCTTGGCCCTTTTATGAACTCCCCACCAGCTGTAATCAGTCAAGGGAAAGTCAGGCAATAGCATTTGCATGTGCCAATTCTTATCTGAGCTTTCCAAAAAATAAAAAAGAGTATTGAAAGGTATAAAACATTTTTGAATGAGATTTTTTCCCCAATGCTCCCAGTTTATAATTTTATCTGTAAACATACCATTATAGGCTTTGAATGTAAAGTCAGTTTTTACCTCAGAATAAACTGATGATATGCTTTGGTATTTTTATAACAGAAATAATAAATATTTTAAGGAATAAAGATATTACAATATGATGTCAAATGACTAATGTACTTTTGTACACATAAACAACATGCATAGACAGTCTTAATGTTGTGGAAATGTATGTGTTACCCATGTTGCTCAATAATTTAGCCACATTTACATTACCCGCATTTTAATAAAAAAACAAGTAGGAAAATCACCCTTTAGTGAATGTTGCTAAGCACTCACTCAAGCTCGAATTTATTTGCTCTGATGTAAAGTATTAAAACTTAGGCAACTAGTGGGTTATTTGGAAGTTGATGATGAAACCAGAAATTTTCTTGAAGAAAAATGCCATAAGTGAGGTAAAGACCTCACTCGGACCTCAAATGTAACAATTACCCTACTGGTTAGTTGAAATTGGAAATCAAAGATCTCATGTGATGATGTATTTGGCTGTTAATTGTTTCATGAAAAGGGTGAAAAGAAGTATTTGATGGTGTGGGTTTTTTTTTTTTTTTTGAGGAAAATGCATTTACGCACTTTAAAAAATAAAATCGTACGTAGCATAAGAAAATAATCTTCAAAAACTGGACTACTCAATCTTTTTTATTTTTCTTTATAAGTTAAATAATCTACATAGATTCTACTGAAATAGATTTTTAATGTATTCAATAACTCAGTTTATGTTTCCCTGAGTTTTTGTTACATTTTGAGCATTTGCATATATTTTTAAGAACTTCAGATTTTGGAGGAAAAAAGAGAAAAAAACCCTTTTAACAGGTAATTTTTTTTTAATCTCTCTTTCTCCTTGTCTAGGAATTACACTCCTCTTGTGTGTTTCTGTTTACTCCTACATGCACAGTACTGCGGACACCAGATATTTGGGTTTTCCACACATTAAGCATTTCTCTGTGACACCAGCTGGGCATCCTATAATTCAAATCAGTTCTAACACTATATATTGTACCTGGAGTTAGTGTCAGATCCCACAGGTGGTTAAGGGCTCAGTCCCACAAGAGTTCTCCTTCAACTTTGTATGTCATTCACAAGTCCCTGGTTGTCACCTGTGCTTCTGATCAACTGGCTATAAGCTGGGGTTCCCAAGATCCCCCCTTTGTTAGATTTGCTCACAGAACTCAGGGAAACATATTTAACAGTTTATTATAAAGACTATAATAAAAGCTACAGAAGAATGCGATAAAGAGACACATAGGGTGAGGTATGTGGAAAGGGGCTTAGAGCTTCCATGAGGTCTTTAGCACCGCACCCTCTCAGCACCTGCACGTGCTTGCCAATCTGGAAGCACGTTGAACCCAGCACTTTGGGGAGTTTTAGGGGGGTTCATCACATAGGCACGATGATCATCAACTCAGTTTCCAGTTCCTTTCCCCTCCTGGAGAGTGGAGGGTGGAAAGTTCTAAGCTTTTAATTATGGCTTAATCTTTCTAATGACCAGCCCCCAAAGCGAAGCCATCCAGGACCCTACCAAGAGCCACCTCATTAGAACAAAAGATACTTCTGTTACCCACAAAAATCCCAAGGGATTTAGGAGCTCTGTGTCAGCAACCAGGGTTAAAAAATCAAATATTGGGGAAAAAAGAGGCTCCTAGTGTTATCGATTGAAAAATTACATGGGTTTTAGGAGCTCTGTGCCAGGAACAGGGGACAGAGACCAATATACAGATTTTCTATTATTTCACACTCCCCATCTTATTTCCTTCCTTTCCAGAAATGTGTTATTTTATTGTAGAGCATACTTTTAAAGCTATAGTCATGAGATTACCTGAATCAGAACCATCACAAGGCGGATTGTTAAAAATCCAGATACCTAAGCTTCACCGAAGACTTGTTGTATGAACTTCCCTGGGGAAGACCTCTAAATCTGAATATTTAACTAGCACCTCAGGTGACTCTTATATGTACTTAAACTTTAGAATGATTTTTGCTGAATGCAAGGAAAATAAGATACAGTGTGTCATAACCTTGGTGACAAGCCCTACTCTTATGAAATTCCTGACCTCTTTTAAAATAAATAGTGACAGCTTCCCAAAAACAATTTGCCTTTCTCTTTCCCCTGGCACCCATTTGATCTATGCCCTATTCTTTATTCTGTGTGGCTTCAGCAGAGGGGCAGAGATGGCTATCTGACCAGTCTGGAAGGAATTCAATGCTTAGGTAGGTTCTCATTCCTTTTCTTGCCCCAATTCTGCTTGCTCCTTGTTTTCCTTCATCTTCTTCAGTTCCATTTTTGTTCATGGATGTTTGAATGAATTTAGGAGCATGGTATTTAGAGTTGGTCCAGGTCACTTCTTCTTGAATAAATACATAGAATACAGCAAGGATTGGCTAATCAGGCAACAATACCAATGAGAAAGCAAATACTGCCTGGTTATAAGTTGCAGGTAGAGTTTTAATAATCAATGAAAGGGCACAGAGACACAAAAAATGTTTTTGAGGGAGAGAAGATGACCTGTTTTGGGTATCACTCAAGTCAGATATATATATGAGAATATATATATCTTCTCAACTCAGAGTTTATAAAAATCTCTCTTGGTGCAAGCAACACAGGAGACATTGCACGCCCTTGCAGCGCAATTGCAAGTGCATTTGCAAGCAATTGCATTAACTATGCAGCTAGGAATTAAGATTAGAGATAGTAGAATTTCAATTAGGTACCTAAGAATGTGTATTTTAAAAAGGAAAGTTTGAACAATCACAGCCTAAGAAACCTATGTGAGAATAGTGCAACAGTTCTGATACAGACGAGATTTCAGGTGTGCAGAAGGATATTTGGGGAAATAGAAATGGATAAGAAGACAAAGAGAAGATGATGAGGGAAGAGTAGGAATCAGAACCAATTAGTGATATTTCCCTGGTCCCCCTTTTAAAAAGCTTTATCTACACCTTGAAAAGGATGGAAGGATACTAGTTAGAATCATGACCACATTACCTGTGAAGGAATAGTCTTTATAATTACGGATTAACCATCTAGTGACTTGCATATGTTACAGATGTGGTTATAGTTTTCCTCAATGTAATATTTTTTGGCAAGTCTTTAAAAATTTTGCACATTGAAAGATCCCTTCAGGTATTGTAAAGGCATAAATAATACAGTTAGTTCTTATCTCGATGTTCAGAATTGAAAAGCCAGGTAAATAGCAGGAACTGTAAAACTCTATCTGAGGAGAAACTATTCTGATTTAGGCTAGTAGGCCCATCCATCTGCATTTTGTAAAATTTAATGTAGTTGGAAGAGCACTAGAGTAGCAGTCAAAAGGACTGGGTCTGGCATGGAGAGAACCACTAACCTCTTAGAGCCCCAGTTTTTGCCATTTTGATTTGAGAGTTGCGGGTGGCATGGAGAGAAATTGAACAGTGATATTAAACTAACACAGAGGGTCTCAAAGGTCTATTCCAGTCTTAAATTTTTTTTAATCCTTTCATTTCCTTAGGTGTTCCATAAATAAAATTTTTAAAGGTTAGTGCTGTTCCTTCTCTTTCCAGTTATTTGCCATAAGAGTTTTGATGGAGTGCCATGGTTTCTACCTGGTTCTTTTAACTGTCTGTTTACACCTGGGCATGGCCAAGGAGGGGCTGGAATTCATTGCCTCAATACCGGCATGTTCCCCACCAGACTGTGGGCTGCTATAAATCATTTTACTAGGTTCTATTTCCTGAATATTTCTTTTAGGTAATGGGGGTAGGGTGAGCTATAGAATTCAAAACAGATTTATTAAAAGGCCTTGGAGAAGAAACTGCAAGGGATGAGCCAGCTGTTGCTGCTCCTGCATAATGCAGTGAGGGACTCCCAGCAAAAAAGACTAGTAATTAGTTTCATTTGTAGGTGAAAGAAGGTCTTTGAAGATGTCTGGCATTAATTATAACGGTGGTCACTGTTGCTGTTTCCAAATCCTGCTTTTTAAGATCATTCGCTGTCAGTTGAGAAAGGGCTTTGCATCTCCTCTCAGGAGGAAGAGAGTACTCCATGGGGGCATAAGTGGTAAAATCTAAGATCGATAGCATAGACAAGGTTAAATAACATCTTATGCTCCATCTTTGGAAAACTCATTTCTTAAAATTAAATTATAGTTTCTTCATTTTTGTATAATGGGGACTTTGCTTTTTGTCCTAAGACATGGGCGACCTTTGCAAATGGTGGCAACTGTGCTTCAATTAGCTCTTGTACTTGATCGTTGACTCAACACATCCTTTGTTTTTTAGAGATTCCACATGCTCCTGCCCAAACTCCACACAATCTTAGTTTCCATTGTTCTCAGGATACTATTTGAATTACTGCTGAACTCATGCTTAGTGTGATGAAAACTCCAGATGCTCCACTGGGTGACTTCACTGGCCAACAGATTATCAGAAAATCCCCAGGTCTCATATGCCCAGGGCCATACAGTCTCTGGGCTCTGAATGACTCAGCAGGCTCCTCTGGATCCTGAGACTTTAATATATGGTGGTTTTTAGAACCCAAAAGAGCTCCAAGTGTTGCTTTCACAAAGCCTAACTCTACTCCTCTTCTGCTTTCTTACAGATCATTGCTACTACTGCTGATTGTAATAAGGAGCATTTATTGAGCTCTTACCATGTACTAGGAACTAAATTATGTACTTTTCATGTAGTATCACTTTTAATCTTCCTAAGAACCTTACAAACTCATTTAATACTTCCACTTTACACATAAGGAAACTGAGACATAGGGATGCAATAATCTGTACATGTTACACAGTAAACATCAGAGTTAGATTTTTAATACAAAAAGTTTTGATTCTGATGCTTTAACCACAAGGACCCCTAACCATACGGAACCCCATGAGACCATGATCCAGTGTTCTCTTGGCCTTCTAGGTTTAAAAATTTTTTCTGTCTCTCTTTGTCTATCCAAGGCCCCAATTTTAGGACTCTGGGCCCCAGCCTCCACTCCTTTTTAATATATTTTACCTATCTCTAAGAATCAAAGGCTCTGGTAAGCACATCATGTTAGTTATCTATTGCTGCACAACAAATTACCCCAAATGTAGTGTTTTGAAACAACAAGTAATTATTACCTTCTAGAGGGTCAGAAATTCAAGGGTGTCTTAGTTAGATGCTTCTGGTTCAGGGTGTCTTGTGAGGTTGGAGGCAGGATATTGGCTGAGGTCGTACCATCTGACTCTTTGATTAGGTCATCTGTGAAGGCTCACTCATCCAAGAGCTCACTTGGTTTTTGGCTGGCATCCTCAGTTACTCACCACAAGAGACTATAAGGCAGCCTGAGTGTCCCCAAGATAAGGCAGTTAGTTTCTCTCAGAGTAAGTAAGCAAAGAGAGAGCTCCAAAGACAGAGCTGCAGTCCTTTTATAACCTAATCTCAGTAGTGACATTCTTTCATTTCTTCTGTATTCCATTTGTTAAAGCAAGTCACTAAATCCATCCCACTCTCCAGAAGAGGGGAATTAAATGCTACCTCTTAAAGAGAGACTTATCAGAGAATCTAGATATATTTTTAAAACCACTACAGATACTTTATGCAAGGTCTGACTTACCTCACTAATCAACTTTGTTGATCAAGGCATCTATGATATAAAAGAAAGAACACTCTACTTTAAGTCAAGTAAGACTATTTCAATTCAGGTCTTGACACTTATTAGTTGTGAGAGTTGGTGCTTTAGTTTCCTAATGTGGAAAAGAAGATAATAGTCTTTACTTCATTTTTATATTATTACAAGCACTTATAACTTAAAATTTCTGTGGTAGTGCTCTGGACAAAGCTATGCAAATAGAAAATGTCTTTGAGTAATTTTGAATAATGGAAAGCACAACACTCTGTTTCTATCTCCTGGATAACATAGAAAATAATTATAAAACCAGGAATATATCTAAAATTCTCAAATTCTTTTTCACTTAGCAGACTATTTATTGAGTCACCAGAACAACTTTCTAACAAACCTATCTAATGGGATCTATTGGATGAAAGAGAAAGAATATTATGTAGTGTATAGGAATATACATGTTTTGAGCAAGATAAAAATAAATAAACAGTAAGACAATACAAATAAGCAAGCTTACAGAAAGTGTAGCTGAATAGTTGAATCTTCAGAGGAACGACATCAGCACTAATTAACGAATTATGAAACTCACACAGTTTTAAAAATAATTTTATGGCACCTATTTATTGTTATGAGAATATTGCTACCAATAGTTCCTGTCACCAAATACCAATTAAAACTTTTTCATCCCCTTCTACAAAGTAAAATCAGGAGCAAAAAAAGGAGTTGTGGCTGTAAGGATTTTATTTGAATCTCAGCACAGTTAAATTTGCATAAATTCTAATAAAGCAAAATTAAAATCCATTAACACTTGTCTCTGGTAATTAACATCAGCTTGCTGCTTTAAATGACTGTGTTTCAGACAGATGGAGGGAAGAAAGGATGGGAGAATGTGGAGCCATGGAAAGATATGAAGATTATAAACTAAGAATGATGTTATTCAGAAAGTCCCCATATTGAGGAAGGAAATAAAACTTATTTAGACTTTTAGAAAACATTGAAAAATGCTTTCCATTTTATAACATATAGATACACTCAAGAATTTCACCAGATGTTTATTTTACAAGATACGTCTGACACTTACATTTATGTACATTAACGATAATTTACTATTCAATTCTAATTACTACCCTCTGGAGAGAACAGAAATGTTGACAAATATTGATTATTTAAGACAAACTATAGCAAATCCATTTTTTAAATTTAAAAACACAAGAGGATTTAATTCTCTTTTTCGAGAATTCCTAAATGTTTGAAAAGAATTCAGCCATAGTGCACTGAACATTAATATTTTGAAATTATTGGAGTATTACTTTATATTTTGGGTTGTTTATTCCGGACAAAGTACATTCTGTTAAAATGGAGAATAAATTTCTCTCATAATAATATAAAAAATAAACTTGCTTTTAAAACATCTAGTCAAAGATCAACTGATTATATTACAGCTAAATTGGAAGCAAAAACAGTAAAAAGACAGAAAAAGTCAACAGTATTTTGATGGTGGGTAGTGGTGATAGTATAATGACGAGATGATATTTATTAAATGCTTTCTAGATACCATGCCCTGTGTTAATTTAGATGATCTTGTTCTCTACTTGCAATAATTTATGCTAATAATAGTATACTAATTATTATTATAATTAGTATAAAATAAATTATACTAATAATAGTAAAATAATGATAGCTATAATTTTCTGAACATTCACTAGTGCCGATGCTAGGCGTCTCACCCAAATTTTTTCTAATTCATACTGTAAGTCTGTAAGGAAGTATTACATTTACCATTTCTTATGTAGGGAATTAAATCTCAAACAACTAAAATACAATTTTTTACTCACACATTTTATAAGTGCAGAAACCAGGGTTAAAATACAAATCTGTTTTGCACCTTAGCCTTTTCCATTCCACCACTCTGTAGTTTCATGCCACCCTAAATTAATGATAACATTAATAACAATAATGATAGTAATAACAGCACTATCACTGCCACCACCAATAGAAATTTATATCTGTAGAGCACTTTCCAATTTTTAATGTCCTTAGGGTGGGCAATTGTCATCATACAGAAATTTTGAAAGACTGAAGAATTTTCTCTCAGCTGAATTTTCTTTCCTTTCACTTGTTTTGCTTGTTAAATTATTTTTTAAATTGTGGTAACACAAAATTTAAAATTTACCATTTTAATAATTTTTTACAAAAGATTTTATTTATTTATTTTTAGAGAGAGGGAAAGGGAAGGAGAAAGAGAAGGAGAGAAACATCAATATGTGGTTGCCTCTCACATGTCCCCATCTGGGGACCTGGCCTGCAACCCGGGCGTGTGCCCTGACTGGGAATCGAACCAGTGACCCTTTGGTTTGCAGGCTGGTACTTAACCCACTGAGCTACACCAGCCAGGGCTATTTTAATAATTTTTAAATATACAGTTGAGTGGTACTAGAGTACATTTATTTTGTTGTGTGACCATTACCACCATTCATCTCAAGAACTTTTTCTTGTGAAACTGAAACCCTACCAGGGGTTTCAAACTCATTTTCATGGGGGGCCACATCAGCCTTGCAGTTGCCTTCAAAGGGCTTAATGTAATTTTAGGATTGTATAAATGTAACTACTCCTTAACGGTTAAGTGAGAGCTCAGTGCTGCCGCCTGGTAGAAACAAAGTGCTGAGCTGGATAAAACAAGATGGAGGGCTGGATTCAGCCTGTGGGCCTTGTGTTCGCCACCTGTGCCCTATACCCATTCACAGTAGCTCTCCATGCCTCCCTCCCTCAGTCCCTGGTAACCACCATTCTACCTACTGTCTCTGTGAGTTAGATGACTCTAGGTGCCTCATGTGAATGGAATCATACAGTATTTGGATTTTTTTTGTGTGTGTGTGATTCGCTTATTTCACTGAGCATAATATGTTCAAGTTTCATTGATGTAGCATGTGTCAGAATTTTCTTCCTTTTTCAGGCTGAATACTATTCAATTGTATGTATATAACACATTTTGCTTATTTTCTAATCCATTGACAGACACTTGTGTTACTTCTCTGTTTTAGGTATTGAGAATAATGCTGCTAGGAACAAATATCTTTGAAACTCTGCTTCCAGTTCTTTGATGGTATACTTGTAAGCAAATCTGCTGGATCATATGGTAATTTATTTTTAATGTTTTGAGGAAACTCCATACTGTTTTCCATAGTAGCTATCCTATTCCTATTTAATACCCCCTGTAAAAATGCACAAGGATTCCAGTTTTATAGCTCCTCATAAACACTTGTTATTTTCCACTTTACTTGTTTGATTATTTTTAAATAATACCCATCCCAATGGATGTGAGGTGATATTTCACTGTAGAGCATTTTTCATATGGTTATTGGACATTTGTTTTTCTTCTTTGAAAAATTGTCTATTCAAATCCTTGGCCCATTTGAATTGCTGTTTTTTGTTGTTGTTGAGTTTTAGGAATTATCTACATATTTTGGAAATTAATCTCTTATAAGATATGTGATTTGAAATTTTTTCTCTCATCTTTGAGTTACTTTTTTGATAGTGCACATGGTTCACCAAAATTTTTAATTTTCATGAGGCCCAGTTTGTCTATTTATTTTTTTATTGTCAGCATCTTTGGTGTCACATCCAAGAAAGTATTGCCAAATCCAGTATTGTGAAAATTTTACCCTTTGTTTTTTTCTAGGAGTTTTTCAGGTTTAATCCTTTTATTATTTTATGTAAATAATATAATGTATTTATATTATATTATAAATATAATATAATCTTTGATGTATTTTAATTTTTGTAAATGGAGTTAGTAAGGGTCTAAAACTTTATTCTTTTTTTCATGTGGATATCCAGTTTGTTAAAGCACCATTTGTTGAAAAAGATGTCTTTTCCTTACTGAATGGTCTTGGCATCCATATCAAAGATACCATTTGAACATATACATGATGATTTAGTTTGGGACTCTATTCTATTGCATTAGCCTATATGTTTGTTTTTATACCAGTACCATGTTGTTTTGATTACTTAACTTTCTAGTAATTTTTGTAATCAGGTTTGTAATCAGGAAGTATGAGTCTTCCAGTTTTCCTGTTTGTTTTTTTTTCTTTTTTTCCCAAGATTGATTGGCTATTTGGGATTTTGTATGAGTTTAGGGTAGATTTTTCAATTTCTGTAGAAAAAATATTATTGAGGTTTTATATGAGTTACATAGAATTTGTAGATTGCTTTGAATTGTATTTACATCCTAACAATATTAAGTCTTCAATTCCAGAGAAAGAGAATGTCTTGTCATTCACTTAAGTTTTCTTTTGTTTCTTTCACCAATGTTTTATAGTTTTCATTTTATAAGTTTTTCACATCCTTGATTAACTTAATTCTCTGGTATTTTATTATATTTGATACTATTATAAATTAAGGATTTTTTCCTGATGAAAATTCAAAGTGTAACTGACTGACACTCAGAGAAATTACCTAGTAAGGATGAATTTAAACCAGACCCTGTGGGGCTCCCATGGCCCTGGAATTGTTTTCTTAATTTACTGTTCAAACTGTTTCATGTATAAAAATACCACTTATTTTTGTGTTCTGATTTTGTATCCTGATATTTTGCAGAATTCATTCACTAATTGTGTGTGTGTGTAATCTTTATAGTTTTCTACATAAAAGATATATAATCTGTAAACAAATAATCTTAATTCTTCATTTCCTATTTGGATACCTTTTATTTCTTTTTCTTGTGTAATTGATCTGGCTAGATCATTCAGTACTATGCTGAATAGAAGTAGCACAAGTGGGCTTCTTTGCTTTGTTCTTATTTTTAAGGGAAAAATGTTTAGTTTTTCATTATTGAATATGATGTTTGCTGTGGGGTTTTCATATATGACTTTTGTCATGTTAAGGTAGTTTCCTTCTATTTCTAGTTTTCTGAGTGTTTGTGTCAGGAAGGATATGAATCTTATCAAATACTTTGCATCAATTGAGATGATCTTGTGTTATCTTCATATTGTTGATGTGTAGTAGTATGTTAACTGATACTGTATATTGAACAATTGTTGCATTTCAGAAACAAATCTCATTTGGTATGTTGTATATAATCCTTTTAATACAATGTTGAATTTAGTTTATTAATGCTTTGTTGAGGAATTTTTGCATTAAAGTTCATGAGAGATGGTAGTCTGTAGAGTTCGTTTTTCATAGTGTCTTTGTCTGGCTTTGTTATCAGGGCAATTCTGGATCCACAGAATGATCTAGAAAGTGTTCGCTCTTCTTTAATATTTTTGTAGAAGTTTGAGAGGGATTAGTGCTAGTTCTCTAAATCTTCAGTAGATTTCCCCATTAAAGTCATTTGGTCCAGAGCTTTTCTTCATTGGGAGGTTTTTGATTACTGATTCAATATCCTTAATTGATAAAATTCAGATTTCTCATTTTTTTATGATTCAGTTTGATAGGTTTTGTATTTCTAGAAATTAGTTCATTTCATCTAGGTATTATAATTTGTTGGCATATAATTTTCACAGTTCTTTATTATAATCATTTTTATTTCTGAAGAATTTGTAGTAATGTCCCACTTTCATTTCTGATTTTAGTAATTTGAACCGTCTTTTTTTTTTAAATTCAATCTAGCTGAACATTGCTAACTTTGTTAATCTTTTTAAAGAACCAAATTTTGGTTTTGTGGATTCTTTTATATATAAATTAGTCATATTTTCATATTTATTTGTATGTTTTGTGATTTCTTTTGTTGAAAAAAGGACTTTTGAATCTTATAATGGGGAAAGTCTGGAAATCAGATTCTTTCTTCCTCTTTTCCAGGGCTTGCTGTGTTTTTTCTCTTTCTCTCTCTTTTTAAAATTATTTAGATTGTCTCTGTGCTGCTGATCAGCTCAATGCATGAACTTAATGTCTTCTTAGATCTTTTCTAGGCATGCTTCTTTCCTTGGACATGAGCAATAACTTTCTAAATTTCCCTGTTTATGTGGTTTTTGTTTATTTGTTTGTTTTAATCATCACCCAAGGATATGTATGTTTACCAAACTTAGAGAGAGGAAGGGGTGGGGAGAGAGAGTGAGAGAGCGTGAGAGCGTGTGCAGCATCGATCAGGATGGAACCTGCAATGTAGACATGTATCCTGATGGGGGAACCCACAACCCTTTAGTGCATGGGGTGATGCTTCAACCAACTGAGCCATCTGGCCAGGCCTGTGTGGTTGCATTTGAATGTCCTAGTCTTCAAATATCTGGCTCTGAAAAGGGGAAAGAAAGAAGAATATAGTAGGAATATATGCCTGCCCTTTATATATAATTCCTGAAAGTCACTCCATCTGGAGGGGGAGGGACTTGACACATGGCTGTCCATCTCTGTGTTTGCACTGCTACAATCAAGTGGCAACCTTAAATCAGAGCACAGGTCCCAAATATTTGGAGGACAGGGTCTTTATTACCCACCCTGGCTCCTCCAAGCTGCATGTAATCAGCTTCAGGAACACATCACAGTTATCTGCCACCAGGCCAGAGTGCTGGGGGATGGGTAACTGCTACTGTGCTAAGAGCTGACATTGACCAAAATGAAGCACAATTTACCATCCAAGACTTTCTATGGAAGTTATATGACTTTGAATAAAATTCAGAGTTCCCAAATAGATAGATTCTATCAGTATAATCTTGCCTAGAGATGAATTCCTGGTGCTTCCTACTCTGCCATCTTTCCAGAATACTCTTCCTTTTACATTTATTTATTTATTTATTTACTTACTTACTTACTTATTTATAGAGAGAGGGGAAGGGAGAGAGAAAGAGAGGGAGAGAAACATTGATGCTAGAGAGAAACATCAATTGGTTGCCTCTTGTATGTGCCCTGACTGGAACCAAACCTACAACCCAGGTATGTGCCCTGATGGGGAATTTAACCTGCAACCTTTTGCTTTGTGAGACAATGCCCAACTGGGCCACACCAGTCAGGTCTTTTTCTTTTACTTTTAAATGAGTATGAAAGAGCAGCAGATCTATAAGCTCAAGAATTTTCTATGTGATATTGGAGGAAACCATTATTTACATGGGTGTTTATGTATAATTTAATGACCTATTGACTCTAGAATAAGAGGCTTATATTACCTTTTTGTGTGATTAAAAAAAAAAGGAATCAATTGTTCATTAATCAGATGTGGATTCTATCAAACACGAGAAGAAAAATACCTACCAAGAGTGCTTCTGATGGCTAACTTGGTTCAAATTTAAAAACAGAAGCCTAGCAGCCATTGCTGAACACAGGCCTCTCACATAAGCTGTGCTTCAGGGAGGAACCTCCACTGAACTGCCTACTAGTGCTGTGTTGCTGCCATCTGAGCCAGCCCTTTTAAAGGAGTTGCTGGAATCCTACTGCAACCAGCACAACTGAGACATTCCCCCTCCAATCAGAGCTGTGCAGCTATGTCGTTATTGGCATCCTTACCCACCAATCAAAGTGACTCCATTCTGACCAATTAAGACAGTGCTTTTTGGACCATTCAATCTATGAGGATTTGATGTACTTATTCGCATGACAACAGACCCATCAGGGACCAGGATTGGCAACTTCTAAATCAGCTCCCTTCTGGCTCAGGGAGTGCACTTTTGGTTTCTACCAAACACTGCATTTCCCCAGCAGAGTTGTAACAGTGAAGCTGTCTCACCAAACCAGAGTGAAGCTGGCCTGTGTCAATGCCTGGACCAGAACAGACTGGATTGGAGCTGTCTCACCAGAGCTGAGCTGAGCTGCAGTACTTGGGGTTGCCTTGCCCCAAGGCTGCCTCGCAGCTTTGCTAAATTATAATTGAGCTGTAACAATATTGAGCTGTCTCACAGTTGTGGTTTTCTATAGTCATTGAATTGTTTCCACTGAATAAAGTCTCCCCTGAACCACACCCCAAATTGGGGATTCCTGTTGGTGCTGAATTGGTGCAAATGACCACTGGTTGACAATTCAAAGTTCAGAGGTTTTGAAGGGTTTGATACTGAATGAGTCTGGATTCTTGCTCATCCAATATATTTAATTAATTAATTAATTTATTTATTTATATTATAAAGATTTTATTTATTTATTTTTAAAGAGAGGGGAAGGAGAAAGAAAGGGAGAGAAACATCAATGTGTGGTTGCTTTTTGCGTGTCTCTCACTAGGGACCTGGCCCACAACCTAGGCATGTACCCTGACTGGGAATTGAACTGGCAACCCTTTGGTTCATAGCCCATGCTCAATCCACTGAGCTACACCAGCCAGGGCTATTTTTTTAAATTTATTTCTTTATTTTTAGAGAGAGGGGAAGGGAAGGAGAAAGGGAGAGAAACATCAATGTGTGGTTGCCTCTCATGTGCCCCTCACTGGGGACCTGGCCTGCAACCCAGGCATGTGCCCTGACTGGGAATCGAACCGCGACCCTTTGGTTCACAGCCCGCGCTCAATCCACTGAGCTACACCAGCCAGGGCTATTTTTTTTTTTTTTTTTGAAGAAAAAAGGATTAAAACAAATATCTCAGTCCTTAATCAAATTCTTTTTTTTTAAGTTAAAGCTTATTTTTAAGTATAGTTTATTGATTATGCTATTATAATTGTCTCATTTTTTTCTTCCCTTTATTCTCCTCTGCCCTGCATCCCCCTCCCACCAACATTCCCCCACCTTAGTTCATGTCCATGGGTTGCACATATGAGTTCTTTGGCTTCTCCATTTCCCATACTATTCTTTACCTCCCCCTATTTTGTACCTACCATTTATACTTCTTATTCCCTGTACCTTTTCCCCCATTCCTCCCCCTCCCCCTCCCCCCTGATAATCCTCCATGTGATCTCCATTTCTGTGATTCTGTTCCTGTTCTAGTTGTTTGTTTACTTCATTTTTTTTTTTAGGTTCAGTTGTTGATAGTTCTGAATTTGTTGTCATTTTACTGTTCATATTTTTCATCTTCTTTTTCCTAGATAAGTCCCTTTAACATTTCATATAAGGAGTTGGTGGTGATGAACTCCTCTAGCTTGACCTTATCTGGGAAGCACTTTATCTGCCCTTCCATTCTGAATAATGGCTTTGCTGGATAGAGTAATCTTGGATGTAGGTCCTTGCCTTTCAACACTTGGAATACTTCTTTCTAGCCCTTTCATGCCTGCAAGATTTTTTTGAGAAATCAGCTGATAGTCTTATGAGAACTCCTTTGTAGGCAACTGTCTCCTTTTCTCTTACTGCTTTTAAGATTGTCTCCTTATCTTTTACCTTGGGTAATGTAATTGTGATGTGCCTTGGTGTGTGCTTCCTTGAGTCCAAATTCTTTGGACTCTCTGGGCTTCCTGGACTTCCTGGAAGTCTATTTCTTTTGCCAGATTAGGGAAGTTTTCCTTCATTATTTGTTCAAATATGTTTTTAATTTCTTGCTGTTGTTCTTCTTCTGGCACCCCTATGATTCGGATGTGGGAACATTTAAAGTTGTCCCAGAGGTTCCTAAGCCTTTCCTCATTTTTTAAAAAATTCTTGTTTCTTCATTCTGTTCTGGTTGAATGTTTCTTTCTTCCTTCTGGTCCAAATCATTGATTTGAGTCCAGGTTTTCTTCCCTTCACTGTTGGTTCCCTGAACATTTTCCTTTATTTCACTTTGCATAGCCTTTACTTCTTCCTCCATTTTGTGACCATACTCAACCAATTCTGTGAGCATCCTGATTACCAGTGTTTTGAACTCTGCATCTTGACAAGTTGTCTGTCTCTTCATCACTTAGTTTTATTTTTGGAGTTTTGATTTTTTCTTCCATTTGGGCCCTATTTTTTCATCTGGGTGCACCTGTTACTCAGTAAGTGGCAGAGCCTTAGGTATTCGCCAGAGAAGGGCACCCCACATCGCTGAGCTGTGGTGATGTATGTGGGAGAGGGGTCCAAGAGAGAACAATGCCACTTGATCCACTCTTGGTTGGCTTTCAGTCACTTCCCCCACTCCCCACAAGCAAATTGGGCCCTTCTGGTGCCGATTCCTGGGTGGGTGTGTTTGTGTACGTTCTAGGACCCTGTGGGTCTCTCCAAGGAACTCTCTGTAAGGCTGGGAGTTTCTCCCACCTCCTCAACCCCCACAGGTTTTTTTCGGTCAGGGTTTTTGATACCTAATTTCCCTGAGCTGGAACCCTGGGTTGTGCTGTCTGTCTTACTCCCCAGTTGTTCCTCTCAATTTATCCACGTACAAATGTGGGATTGCCTGCACTGCCAGCTACTACCTTGGTACCACAGAAGAAACTGGGGCTCAGGAAGCTTAAATCTCAGAAGGGTAGAAACAGGTGTTGAACCAAGATCTAGCTCACTACTATTTCCACTGACCGATTCTCCAATAAAACTGAAAGAGTGGCAATAACTCCTTTTTTCATTATTCATAAGCTTTAATTCTTATTGTAATATTTCCCCTAGCTAACATGGAAAATCAAATTGTCTCTGAAACAAATGCAAAATATGGCTAATTTATTTTTCCATATTTGACAATGTTCCCTCTTAGTTTTGGAGAGTGGTTAATCTTGATACCTATTTTTTTGTCAAGAAGTTGTCCATTTGTTCCATATCATTTATAGAACTGACCTAAATGCTATTTTCAAGTACCTATCTGAAGTTTTGGACAGTCAAACGAGTGCCTTTAAAAAAAATCTAATCTTTGAAGCTGGACATTATTTCAGATATGTTGTGAAAGTGAATAATCTTTAAGATTTCAGATATTTTTATTGGGCCTTGATTTGCCACCAAAATATATAATTTTCTTGTCTATTAGAGTCTCTAATTTTCTGAGTGGTTATTATAGCAAAGTACTATGTCAGGCAATTAGGGGAAAGCAGAATACATAAACCAAAATATTTAGGTTGAAATTACTTATAATAATAAGCTAAACAAACATTGGTTCTAAACCTCAACCATTTTATTGTTATGATTGGATGCAGCTAGGAAAGTTTTTGTTTTGTTTGTTTTTGGCAAGTAGTGAAGTTGAAACATAACTGCTACTGTTTATTAAACCAATAATTCAGTTCTCAAAATAAGATAAATTATTTCCGTAGAGTTTATATTTTGTCAATAGTAGGCAAATCTTTATCCTAGACATTATTTTCTTCTCCGTAAAGGAAGTAAAATCCTTTTTTAAGGACGTTGAGTAACTAGAGATTTCAACATGCCTGGAAATAAGAAGTGTTTTGTGACGTGCTAATCAATAGTCACTATCCTGGCAGTTTTCTGCTGCCCAGAACCCCTACCCCAACAGCACTTGGAAATTTGAGCAAAAAGCATTCAGCCAACAAAAAACAATGATAGATATCACAAAATACGTATTTATAGGTCTAGAAAATACTCCATGAAACGTTAATTATTGTTTTGACAGTTCAGGTTTTGACATAGGATCTTTAGTTAAGAAAAGTTAATATATCAAACATTGCCAAGAAGGGATGCTTCTCAGGTGTTCACTGCACACCTCCAAGAGGCACCATCAGAAAGACTTTTTTTGGTAACAGACCAAGTTTTTAAAGAATACTGTTTTAAATAAGTTAGTGTGCACTCTTACTGTTGGTTTAAGAGTGTTTTATTCATTATAATTCTAACTGTCTGAACATGTTCCCTGGGGCAGGTAAAGGAAAATTTCAAAAATTATAAAAATAAATAAGCACTTGGAATTGTGAACCTGTTTCATACCTTCCACAGATTTGCCAGTGGTTATTGAGCAAGTTGTTTAGACACTTTAGCTTGATTTTCTTCAAGAAGCTATGGTTGGCGATGCTTGTCCCCTCCTTCAAAGGGGGTCCTTGGCAATGTGCACTATGCATTTTGCCGCTGTCAGATACAGTGAGCACTATAATATCTTCATGTGAATCTTTAATATTTGCAAAGTTAAACCTATATGTCTGCTGAGAATGACAGGAAATACACTGAGCATTTGAAGGTGAATTTTTGCCATGAGACACTTTTTTGGTCAGCTGTGCCACTCAATGAATTCACGGATTGTGTTAAAGGCAGGAGAATGGGGAGGACAGGGTTAGACCTAGAAATGATTTCATACCAGTGCTTGCCTGTCCTACTGCAAGGCTTCAGCATTACTGTGTGTGCTGCCCAATTTCCTTAATTTTTCTCCCTTTTCATCATATGAGGGCTTTGCTAGCAAAATGGCTTCCCACTATTCCAGAACTGAGAGTGTGAGCATAGTCTCAGGGAACTTGAACAAGCAGACACTATCCGAAAATTAGGTTTCATAGGTTATACAACTTGATGCACTTCACCTCACCTGACCCGGGGCCTTACACCTAGTGTGAGTACAAAGTTACTTTTAAAATTAATGTGCCAGTGAAACCTATGTTTTACTCTCTGACTGAAAATCCTATGTCCTTAATAAAGACTAGTAAATTTCATCATGCTTATTATATAGGACCCTTTGCTATTAAAGTAAAAGGAAAAACAGTATTTAGGATAATTCTCTTGTGATTTTCTGATTTCTTAGGGATTATTTCTTCTTTTAGAGTACACAATCTATCATATTTGCATAATTTGATTACATAAATAAGTATATATGTATGACTGGATATATATACACATATGTTACAACTAGTAAGATTTTTTCAGAGCTCATGATGAAATTCCAAACACAGGAAAAAAAGTATCCAAAGGATTATCCTTGTTTAATTTTCCTACAGCCTCTAAAAGTTTTAAGGATTTAACATCTCCTCAGAGGATGTATGTGTGCATATGTGTGTGACTTTGAGTTGGGCAAGACGTTCCTGCCTGCTATTCTGAGTTTCATAAAAAATTTACTTGTAGGGACAGGTCTTCTTTTCACACAATGTTAACATGTTGTTAAGTCTAATACAAAGGCAATGACTTAGAGTATAATGACAAATCAATCCAAAGCTTCAAATGAGGGCTTTTTAAGGACTTTACTCTGTCAGAAAAATATCCGGCTCTGCATTAAAGTCTGACTGAAAGAAATCACTGTAAATGCCACATACCTTTATCTGCTAAAATGAACACAGAATGGGACCTCTGTCACATAAACCTAATATTTGTCTTTTCTTTTTAACTAGGCGATATTTGATATTTGTTGAACCAGCTCCCTGCAGCACATGAGCTGCTCTGTGTGATAGGTGAAGCACTTTTGTTTATGAAATTAACACACACCCACAAGAGGTGCCCTTTTAGTTAGTGAATTGCAGGACTTCTGTGTGGCAGGGGGTGGGTGGTGGGTGGTGGGTAGTGCTTTATTTGAGGAAAAACCCCAAAGTTGGTGAAATTACTTTGCATAGACACCTTTCATCTGTTGCTTCAAATCTTTTTCCTCTTCCCTTTGACAGGTGCCCACCCCATTAACTTCCTTGAAAACTTTTTTCAACTATTTGATTAAAATTCAGAAAATCAGCAGTTTTGCATTTTTTCATTACCAGTAAGCTATTGAATACACAGAGCTGATAATAAGTTGTTTTCTAAAGCAGTGAGTCTGAAACCTTTATTTAGCAGTCATACCTGACAGAGAAGCCTTATTTATGGCATAGTCCTTAATTCTTTCAGTTTTCTTCATATTATTTACAACACAGAAAAGGATAAGGGGAAGGAAAAGGAAGGAGAGGGTTTTTTTTTTGTGTGTGTGTGTTCTTGATTCATACAAATATGTGAATTTTTTTCTTTGAGTTTTAATACAATATCTGAATGTGTTTATTTCAATGAGTCAACTCACATAGAAATGCTATTATTTGTTGGACATGATTGGAATTCCTTTTCTCTTTGTCTTCTTTTTTTTTTGCATAAATCATACCATTAAAGCTTTATTTATGATTTCTAGGCTGTTTCTGCAAAATAAAACAAGATAAGTACAGAAATTATCTAGATTTTAAATTTTTATTATTTTCTTATTTTTCTTCTCAGTTTTTACAATTCTTTAAATTCACATCTAATTTGACAACAAACTTTTCTTAGTGACTTGCCTTATTGGAACAAACTGTCTGTTTTCACTGAAAGTACTTTTTCTCTTTTTGCACCCATACTTGGTTTAGTAAACATGTAAATCAGATAATCCCATTATAAGTATAGCTCAGGTGACATAAACAGCAAAAGACATAACTCTTACTTGATAAGCTGACCACTGGCCTGGTGGAAACAGAGCCTCGTGGGTGACTAGAGAGGAGCCACTGGCATATGAAATGTTTAGTGCGCAGATCAGTGATGCGAGAATTTGTATAATATTCCTGGGGACAAGTGGCATGTGGAATGCACCACTGTTGTTATAACTGGGTGAACTGTTGGGACAGATTGGTGACAGTTGTAGGGAGAAGAGAAATAGCAACACAAACAACAACACCATAATACAGGTGACTTTCATGCAGTGGTTCCCAAACATTGATGCATTTAAAATCACCAAGGATGCTTTTAACAGACTCTTGTCCAGGCCCCACTTAGGCAGTTAATCAGAAACTCTGGGGCTGAGACCTGGACATCAATATTTTTAAGAAGCTGCTCAGGGAAGACTGACACACACACAGGGTTGAGTTCTCAGCTTTAATATAACATGACTCATTTAAGTTAAACACATAAAAGCCATTTCTTTTGTACAATTGCCTAAAAATATTTTCTCACAGCAGAAGAAGAGCAGGATACTTTTTGTTCTATTTTCAAACTGCTAAGATCACTGCTGACTAAAGGAAAGTCTGCTTGTTGAAATAGGGTGATCTCATCATGGCTACAGAGAAAAGTCAAACCTTTGGAGGCAGAAATCAGCTGGTCTTGCCTGTGTATAGGTCTGGACGGCCTCTGGCTCTTTCAAGACGTTTAGGGAGAATGACGTCTGCTACCCAACATTTGGAGAGACGCTTCTCTGGATGAATTCTTTCCATCTTTAGTTAGTATTATTATGTTTTTGTTAAATGCTTTATGCTTTTTCCCTAAGTGTTTTGAATCCAATATATACATGGTGAAGGGTTCAGAAAGGAGTTTTTCTCCTTGAGATATCTTCTTTTGTGAATTTTATGCCCTTTGCCCAAATAATTTTTGATGAGTATAATTTATCTCATCTCTATTCTCTATATATTTTTAGGTTGTCTATTATAAATAACTTGTAAGTGTTTTAGAATTTATAAAAAGATTTATAGATGATTGTTTATCTCACTATGCATGTAAAAAACTAGAATTAGGCTACAAATTCATTTCTGTTCTTTTAGTTTGACTTATGTATGGGTTCATATATTCAGATATATGTATGTATATAATACACATTTGTGAGGTAAACAAATAAATACAAAGAAAAATTCTAAACTCAGTCTGCAGTGAATATCAAGAGTGGTCACTGCTGGAATGTTGTTTTCAAATGTTTAATTTCCTTTGCTCCTGTGCTGAGGAGAGTAGATGTAAACGTAACAAATCCAGAGGAGAGTCTCGCCCCTGCAGGGCTGGGGCTGAGATTCCCTGTAAAAGACTAGGAGACCACCTCCCACAGTAAGCAAGTGAGGCTTCAAATGGAGCCAGAAAGGGTGCTAATATTTAATCTCCAGACTCAGAACTATGATTATTAGTAAGTCAACTTCCCCAACATATGTGTATGTATGTGTGTTTTTGTCTATTCTTACTTTTCGAGTTCAGTGTTTTGACCAAATGTTTTCTTTGACAGTTATATCTTTGGTTATATCACCTACAGTTTACCACTTATCTAGTAAGTGATAAAGATGAAATTCCAATTTTGGAATCTCTTAAAGCTCGTATGTTCATGCTGTAACATGGATGCGTGCCATTTGTAACATGAAAAAAGCCCGCCATGAAATGACAGATACTGCATTTTCTACTTATATGAGCTACCTAAAGTAGTCAAATTTATTGAGGCAGAAAGTAACATGGGGTTGCCAAGGGCCGAGGGGAGACAGTGGGATGGAGAGTGAGTGTTTTAGTGAGCGTGGAGTTTATTCAGGGAGGGTGAGGGGTCTGGAGAGGAGTGGTGGTGGTGGTGGTCGCACATCAGTGTGAGTCACTCAATACCGCAGAACTGCATGCTTAACAGTAGTTAAAACTGAAGTTTGACATTGTGTATATTTAATCACAATTTTTAAAATGTGGAGAGTCCCATATATTTTCCAGTTTAGCAGTCTGATTCTTCTTGGGCCTTTATTTTATTTATTACAGATTTAATAATATGTAATAGATTTTTATTTTAATGTAGTCAACTTTAAAGAGGTCTAAAAATAGCAGGAAGGAAGATGGTGGCGTGGTAGGAGTGAGCAGATTCCACTTGCCCCTACACACGGGAGAAAAACCTGGCCGATCTATGGAAGAACAGAGCAGACAAGGAACAGTAACACAGCATATTTGAGAATAGGAGATCGAAAATTGTAGTGGACATTGAAAAGCCAGTCTGTAAGGAGATTACTTCAGAACAATAAGAGCCCAGGGATCAGCACGGAGACCAGGGTGGCTGAGGCCCTGGCCCTGGGTGTCAGGCCTGCCACAGGGCTCTAGGGAGGGAGGCCGGTCAACCACTGAAGCAGGCTGAGCGATCGTGGTTGCCGCCACGCGACTGCACGTGGTGGTGCACGTGAATGGAGAGGGCTGAATGATGATAATAGGCTCTGTGTGACCCCAGACAGCTGCAGGATCATAAGCACGAGGCGCATGTCACTGAAGACAGCTGTGGGACCATAGACACCTGTGCCTGCGTGACTGCAGATGGCCTCGGGATCATAGGCCCTGTGCCACTCACTGGAGACAGCTGTGGGTCCATAGTTGCCTGCACAACCAGGAACATAGGCTCCTGTGCCACCATAGAAAGCTGCGCAGGGGCCTACGGGGACCTGAGCCCACATCCATAAATTTGGGAAAGTGCTCATCACATACTCCAGGAGGCTCAGAACACATGCTGGAGGCCCTGTGCTGAGAGGCACCGGACTAGCTCAGGGGAGAGTAGCCCAAAGATGACTGAGTGCTGAACACAGAGAAAAGTGATACCATTGCAGCCAGCAAGACTAGAAAAATCAGCTTGGCAAGTTTGAAAACAGCAAGAGTTTTTTTTTTTTTTGGTTCTTAGTTTGTTTTTTGTTTGTTTTTTTTGTTTGTGTGTTTGTCTGTTTACATAATTGTTTTAATTATTATTTCTTTATTATTTTTATCTTCTTCTTTACCCTTCAATTCCTTTTGCCTCTCTTTACTTCTTTCTTGTTTTATTTCTTCTTCCTTTCTTTCCAATTTTATCTCTTCTCCCTTCCTCTTTTTTTCTTTCTTCTTTTTTCATTTTTTCCCTCTTTTCTCTTTTTAAATACCCATGAGTGGTACACAAAAACAAACAAACCTGGAACTGTGAACAAAACCTGAGTTGGTCCCAAAAAAGAGGGCATCCGAACAGCTGAGGCAGTGGAAGCTGTGAACACCAGGATACCTGAAGGAGACTGCACAACTGAATCTCACAGGTATTCTACCACAGAAGTTCACACCATAAACCCAGGGAGCCAGAACAGATCAATTTAAGAAGCTAAGGCTAACAAGAAGAGTCTCACAAACAATGGGAACACAAAGAAACAATCCCCAAATGAGAGGAAAGGAGGAAGCCCCAGAAAGGATGCTAAATGAAACAGAAGCAACTCAACTATCAGATATTGAGTTCAAAGAAATGGTTGTCAGGAAGCTCCATGAGCTCTCAATGAGCTACCAGAAACTACAGGGAAGCTATGATGAACTCACTGCAAACTATATCAACATGAAAAAGGAAATAGAAACTATCAATAAGGGCCAAGAGGAAATGAAGAATACAATTTCTGAACTGAAGAACACAGTAGAAGGAATGAAAAGCAGAATCGATGAAGCAGAAGATCGGATCAGCGAGTTGGAGGACAAAGTAGAAAAAAGCAGCCAGAAAGAGCAAGAAAAGGAAAAGAGGCTCAGAAAGAATGAAGAGGGGTTAAGAGAAATGCAAGACAACATGAAACGTAATAATACCTGGATAATAGGGATACCAGAAGGAGAAGAAGAAGAGCAAGGGATAGAAAACCTATTTGAAAAAGTAATGATGGAAAACTTTCCTAAACTGATGAGAGAAAAAGTCACATGAATCCAGGAAACACAGAGAGTCCCAATCAAGAGGAACCCAAAGAGGCCCACTTCAAGACATATCATAATTAAAATGGCAAAATTCCAAATCAAAGAGAGAATCTTAAAGGCAGCAAGGGAGAAAAAGGAAGTAACATACAAGGGGGCCCCAATTAGGTTAGCATCTGACTTCTCAATGGAAACGCTCCAAGCCAGAAGAGAATGGCAAGAAATATTCCAAGCAATGAGAACCAAAGGCCTGCAACCCAGACTACTTTACCCAGCAAGGCTTTCAATCAAGATAGAAGACCAAATAAGGAGCTTCCCAGACAAAAGAAGTCTAAAAGAATACACCTCTACTAAACCAATTCTGCAAGAGATACTAAAGAGCCTGCTTTAAGGAAAGGAAAGGAGGGTGGGGAGAGAGAGAGAGAGGAACACAGGTACGAAAATGGCAATGAATAAATACCTATCAATAATAACCTTAAATGTAAATGGATTAAATGCTCCAATCAAAAGACATAGAATAGCTGAATGGATATGAAAGCATGACCCACACATATGCTGCCTACAAGAGACCCACCTCAGGACAAAAGACATACACAGGCTCAAAGGGAAGGGCTGGAAACAAATTTTCCAAGCAAATGGACAGGAAAAAAAAGCAGGGGTAGCAATACTCACATCAGACAAGATAGACTTCAAAAGAAGAGCCATAAAGAGAGACCCAGAAGGTCACTTCATAATACTAAAGGAAAGAATGCACCAAGAAGACATAAACATTGTAAATATATATGCACCCAACGTAGGAGCACCTAAACACATCAAGAAAATCTTAGAGGACTTGAAGAAAGATATTGACAGCAACACAATTATAGTAGGCGATTTTAACACCCCACTGTCAAAAATGGACAGATCTTCCAAACAAAATATCAACAAAGATATTGTGGCATTGAACAATACCGTAGATGAATTGGACTTACCTGATATATATAGAGCCCTTCTTCCCAAAGAAACTAAATACACATTCTTTTCAAATGCACAAGGAACATTTAAAAGATAGACCACATGATAGGACACAAAACAAGCCTCAACAAATTCAAGAAAATTGAAATCATACTAAGCATTTTCTCTGACCACAAGGGACTGAAACTAGAAACCAACCCCAAGGGGAAAAACCCAAAACCCTCAAAATCATGGAGATTGAATAGCATGCTATTAAACAATGAATGGGTCAAGAATGAAATTAGGGAGGAAATCAAAAAGTTTCTGGAAACAAATGATAATGAACTCACAACAATCCAAAACTTATGGGACACAATGAAGGCAGTACTCAGAGGGAAGTTCATAGCGATACAGGCCTACCTAAAGAAGATAGAAACATTTCAAACAAACAACCTAACCCTACACCTACAAGAACTCGAGGATTAACAACAAAGGCAGCCCAGAGAAAGTAGAAGGAAGGAAATAACTAAGATAAGAGCAGAATTAAATGACATAGAGAATAAAAGCACAATTCTAAGGATCAATGAATCCAGGACCTGGTTCTTTGAAAAGATAAACAAAATCAACGAGCCTTTAAGCAGGCTCATCAAGAAAAAAAGAGAGAGGACCCCAATAAACACAATCAGAAATGAAAAAGGAGAGATTACAACCGACACCACAGAAATACAAAGGATTGTAAGAAATTACTATGAAGAACTGTATGCCAAGAAATTTGAAAACCTAGGTGAAATGGACAAGTTTCTGGAAAAATATAATCTCCCAAAACTCAAAGAAAAAGAAACAGAAAGCCTGAACAGACCAATAACAGCTGATGAAATTGAAGCAGTAATCAAAAACCTCCCAACACACAAAAGCCCTGGACTAGATGGTATCACAGGAGAATTCTACAAAACATTTAAGGAAGAGCTAACCCCTATTCTCCACAGACTATTCCAAAAACTCCAAAAAGATGGAAGACTCCCAAACTCTTTTTATGAAGCCAGCATCATCCTAATCCCAAAACCAGATAAAGACACAACAAAGAAGGAGAACTTCAGGCCAATATCGCTGATGAACACAGATGCTAAAATCCTCAACAAAATATTGGCACACCGCATCCAACAATGCATTAAAAAGATCATACACCATGACTAAGTGGGATTCATCCCAGGAATGCAAGGATAGTTCAACATTTGCTAATCAGTAAATGTAATACATCACATAAACAAAAGCAAAGACAAGAATCCCATGATCATATCAATAGATGTGGAAAAAGCATTTGATAAGGTACAACACCCATTTATGATACAAACACTCAGCAAAGTGGGAATAGAGGGAACATTCCTCAACATAATAAAGGCCATATATGAGAGACCTACAGCCAACATCATACTCAATGGGCAAAAAGTAAAATCTTTTCCACTAAGATCAGGAACAAGAGAAGGTTGTCCACTCTCACCACTTCTATTCAATATAGTATTGGAAATCTTAGCCACAGTGATTAGACAAGAAAAGGAAATAAAAGGCATCCAACTTGGAAAGGAGGAAACAAAACTGTCATTGTTTGCAGATGACATGATAGTGTACATAGAAAATCCTATAGACTTGGCCAAAAAACTGCTTTACCTAATAAATGAATTTGGCCAAACTGCCAGATACAAAGTCAATATCCAGAAATCAAAGACATTTTTGTATACCAACAATGAAACAGCAGAAGTAGAAATCAAGAAAAAAAAAATCCCATTCGATATAGCAAAAAGAACACATGCTATGTTCATGGATCAGAAGAATTAACATCATCAAAATGTCCATACTTCCCAAAAGAATTTACAGATTCAATGAAATACCTATTAAAGTACTGATGGCATATTTCACAGACATAGAACAAACACTTCAAAAATTTATATGGAACCATAAACGACCTTGAATAGCTGCAGCAATCTTGAGAAAGAAGAGCAAAATAGGAGGGATCACAATATCTGATACCAAACTGTATTACAAGGCCAGTGTAATCAAAACAGCCTGCTACTGGCATAAAAACAAGCATGTGGACCAGTGGAATAGAACAGAGAGCCTAGAAATGAACCCAAGTCTCTGTGGTCAATTAATATTTGACAAAGGGTGCAGCAACATAAAATGGAGTAAAAATAGCCTCTTCAACAAGTGGTGTTGGGAGAACTGGACAGCTACATGCAAAAAAATGAAACTCGAGCACCAACTTACACCATACACAAAAATAAATTCAAGGTGGATAAAAGATTTATTAAGATTTTTTTTAAGTACTTTTTTTTCTCCTTTTTTTTTAGATTTTATTTATTTATCTTTAGAGGGGAAGGGAAGGAGAGAGGGAGAGAAACATCAATGTGCGGTTGCCTCTTGTATGTTCCCTGCCGGGAACTGGCCTGGCAACCCAGGCATGTGCCCTGACTGGGAATCGAACCGCGATCCTTCGTTTCGCAGGCCCGCGCTCAATCCACTGAGCTACACCAGCCAGGGCTGGATAAAAGATTTAAATATAAGCCGTGACACCATTAAAGTCCTAGAGGAGAACATAGGCAGGAAAATTTCAGATATTTCACGCAGTAACATTTTTACACATATGTCCCCTAAAGCAAGGGACATACAGCAAAGAAGAAACAAATGGGATCTCATCAAAATAAAAAGCTTCCGCACGGCCAAAAGAAAACAGTATTAAAATAAAAAGAGAACCAACTGTATGGGAAAACATATTTACCAATGATACCTCAGACAAGGGTTTAATCTCCAAAATATATAAAGAACTTACACGACTCCACTCTAAGAAGACAAGCAACGCAACTAAAAAATGGCCAAAGGACTTGAACAGATACTTCTCCAAGGAGGACATACAGAGGATCCAGAGACACATGAAAAGATGCTGAATATCGCTAGCTATCAGAGAGATGCAAATTATAACTACAATGAGATACCACTTGACACCAGTCAGAATGACCTTCATAAACAAAGCAACAAACAACAAGTGTTGGAGAGGTTGTGGAGAAAAGGAGACCCTCGTGCACTGTTGGTGGGAGTGCAGACTGGTACAATCACTATGGAAAACAGTATGGAATTTTCTAAGAAAACTAAAAATGGATTTACCTTTTGACCCAGGAATTCTACTACTAGGATTATATCCTAAGAACCCTGAAACACCAATCCAAAAGAACCTATGCACCCCTATGTTCATAGCAGCACAATTTACAATAGCCAAGTGCTGGAAGCAACCTAGGTGCCCATCAGTTAATGAATGGATCAAAAAGCTGTGGTACATTTACACAATGGAATTGTATGCAGCAGAAAGAAAGAAGGAGCTCCTACCCTTTGCTACAGCATGGATGGAATTGGAGAGCATCGTGCTAAGCGAAATAAGCCAGGCAGTGAAAGACAAATACCATATGATCTCACCTTTAATAGGAACCTAATAATCAAAACAAACAAGCAAAATGTAACCAAAGACATTGAAATTGAGAACAGGCTGACAGTCATCAGAGAGGGGAGGAGAGGGAATTTCAGGCGAAAAGGGTTTAGAGCAACAAGTATAAAAGACATGTGGACAAAAACTATGGGGGGTGGAAATGGGAGGGAGTTGGGGAGGGCTGGGGTGGTGGGCTGGGATGGGAGTAAAAGACAGAAAACTGTATAAGAACAACAATTAAAATAAAAATTAAAAAAATTAAATAAAGAGCTCTAATAATAGCTTAATTCATGAGAAAATAAAATTATGGCACAATCATGAGATAATTTCTGAAAAAAGGCTGAAATGGTAATTGCCACAATTTGAAAATATACAAGTAATATTCATGTTTGAATCTAAAATCCATTACAGGTGAACAGTGTTGCACAATTTATGAAACACTTCAGACATTTGTTCATTTTTTTAAAGACTTTTTAAATTGTTTTCTTTATTTAATTTTAGACAGAGGGGAAGGGAGGGAGAAAGAGAGGGAGAGAAACATCAATGTGTGGTTGCCTCTCATATGCCTTCAACTGGGAACCTGGCCTACAACCCAAGCCTGTGCCCAGGAATGGAACTGGCAACCTCTTGGCTTGCAGGCTGGCACTCAGTCCACTGAGCCACACCAGCCAGGGCAGACATATGTTTATTTTTAACTCTCACAATATAATTAGGAATATTATTCATATTTTATAGATTAGAAAATTGAGGTTGAGAGATTAAGTATCTTCTAGAGATGAAACTCTGACTCCAAAATTAGGAATTCACATTCAACTGAATAGAGAGAGAAAATGGATCATCAAGTAAGAAAGATTTACCAATAAAAGCACCACACAGACTGTTACCTCTCTTCAGCGTAATAAATATGATATAGGAGGGCAGAAAATACACAGAAATGAGAGTGTGAGAAGGTGTATACAAGGTCAATCCATATTAATTTTGATATTTGATGTTTCCACTTTGTAAAACTTCCATATTTGTTGCATTAGGCACAACCACACCCAGGGAGGAATTCATTAAACTTAATATTAAAACCTTAAATTAATAACCAGCAAACTCTGCTTTCTTCCCCTAGTTCCTTAAATTTTTTAGTTCTTATAATCTTGCCTCTCATTTTTTCTCTTTGACACACACACACACCTCTACAATGGACAAACAAGAGACCCCAAGCCTAGTGGACATAAAACCAACCCACCCTTTTGTGTTTGGATGGAATGTCTCCAATTATGCCTGAGTCTGCTGTCTTGGTATCAGATTGTGAGCACCTGGTGGGCGGAGACTGTGTCATTATGTATTAACCCTCCCACAGGTTTAGTGAGTCACTACAAGCAGGAGAGTGCTTATTAAACATTACTTGAGTAACTGATAAGACCAGAAGAAATGCTAATTTTGAAATGTCTGTAAATTCCTGAACTTCACACATGGGAAGTCCAACGACCTGGGGTGACTCTTGAGAATTGGTAAACTGGTACTGAATCTTTCCCCTTTGTGTCACCTGTTACAAAAAGTTGGCCACTTTTTGCTGTGACTGAAAATCATTGCCAGCTGCCTGCTCTCCCAAGCCTAGTGTCTGAAACCAAAGCGAAGTGTAGAGTGCTGCTGACATTTAGTAAGTAACAACCTCAACCCGTACATTTGTCTGGATTGCTGAGATAATTCCAGATCACTCTATGGAGACCTGAAAGCCTGTTTTGATAAACAGTCATTTTGGTAGGTTTCAAACTGGGTTGAGGATAAATCTTTCTTTTATCGAGGCAAGGTCTAAATGTTACAGGAAGATGAAGACTATAGTTTGATTGGATAGTCTTATAGTACAAAAAAAATTATTTCAGGAGACAAGAGACTGGCTAGTACATAGAATAAGGATATAGGTAGTGGATCCTGAGTAAACAAACCAGAGTCTCCTAGATCATATGATATCTCTTAAAGTAGATAACCCCTTAAAAATCTCATTTTCCCTTTTGGCTACATTCAAATAGTATCAGCTAAAATACATTTTAGTTGTCAAATAAAAACAAGTCAAAAATTGAAGTACATACCTCTGGATACTCACTAAAACACAGGAGAAATAATTTTATCTAAATTGAGACCCTATGTCATGGAAAACAATGAGTGGGTTGGGAAGTAGAAGAACCAGTTTTGCAAACTAGATCTACTATGTCTTAATGGTGTGATTTGGTCATTCTGAGCACAGTCTTCAGCCATGCAAATGAAAACAGTAGTATGTGGTTTAAAAGGTGGTTGTCTTTAGAAGAATTTCAAATACTAGATGTAGATACACACCTCCTGAAGGAGTTAGAGCTTAATTCTCCCTTTGAATACTGATTGTACTTGATGATTTGCTTCCAATGAATAGAAGGACAAATTGTTACTGTTTAGTGGGGAAAACTGACAAATGCAACATTAACTAAGTGACCTAAGTCAACATCCCCAGGGGTCATACAGTAGCGCCCCCCTCCATCAGTGGTTTCACTTTCTAGTTTCAGTTACCTGCATTTAACTATGATTTGAAAATACTAAATGAAATATTCCAGAAATAAATAATTCATAATTTTTATTTTTAAATGTTATTGATTATGCTCTTACAGTTGTCCAATTTTCCCCCCTTTACCCTTCTACCCAGTTCTGCCCATTCCCTCTAGCAATATCCCGCCCCCCTTAGTTCATGTCCATGGGTTGTACATAAAAGTTCTTGGTCTACTCCATTTCCTACACTGTTCTTAATATCCCCCTGCCTAACCACCTAATATCCCCCTTCTGTAACCACCAAGTTGTACTTCTTAATCCTTGCACCTTTTCCTTCATTCTTCCCCTTCACCCTCCCAAATGATAATCCTCCACATGATCTCCATATCTATGATTCTGTTCCTTTTCTATTTGTTTGCTAAGTTTGTTTTTTAGATTCAGTCATTGATAGTTGTGAATTTATTGCCACTTTAGTATTCATAGTTTCAATCTTCTTCTTTTTCTTAAATAAGTACCTTTAACATTTCATATAATAAAGGCTGAATGATGATGAACTCCTGTAGCTTTACCTTGTGTGGGAAGCACTTTATCTACCCTTCAATTCTAAATGATATCTTTGCTAGATAGAGTAATGTAGGTTATACATCCTTGCTTTTCATCACTTTGAATATTTCTTGCCAGTCCCTTCTGGCCTGCAAAGTTTCTTTTGAGGAATCAGCTGACAGTCTTATGGGAACTCCTCTGTAGGTAACTATCTGCTTTTTTCTCTTGCTTTTAAGATTCTCTATTTACCTTTAACCTTTGGCATTTTAATTATGATGTGTCTTGGTGTGGTCCTCTTTGAGTCCATCCTCTTCGGGACTCTCTGTGCTTCCTGGATTGTATGTCTATTTCCTTCATCAAATTAGGGAAGTTTTCTTTCATTATATTTTCAAATATGTTTTCAATCTCTAGCTCTTTCTCTTCTCTTTCTGGCACCCCTATGATTCAAATGTTGGTACGTTTGAAGTTGTCCCAGAGGCTTCTTAGCTTGTCCTCATTTTTTTGAATTCTTTTTTCTTGCTGTTTTGATTGAATATTTTCTTTTATATGTTCCAAATTATTGATTTGATTCTGGGTTCATCCACTCCACTGTTGATTCCCTGTAAATTTTTCTTTTTTTCACTTAAACGTCTTTTCTGCCTGCGTCATTTTTATGCTATTGAAGTACCCAATGAGTTCCTTGAGCATCCTGATAACCAGTGTTTTCAACTCTACATCTGATAGATTGCTTATCTCCATTTTGTTTAGTTCTTTTTCTGGAGTTTTATTCTGTTCTTTCATTTGGGCCATATTTCTTTATGTCCTCATTTTGACAGCCTCCCTGTGTTTGTTTCTATGTATTAGATAGAGCTTCTTTGACTCCCTGTCTTACTAGTGTGACCTATTGTAGAAAAGCACATCTGTAAGTTGGATGGGGCAGAGCCTTAGGTAGTCACCAGGGCAGCTCAACCTGTGTGAACTAGGCTGATGGGAGTCTCAGATATGGTGTCTCTGCTCTGTGGCTCTGTGGGGGAGGGCTCAGAAAAGGGACAATGGCTGCTGCTTGGTCTCTGGAGATTTGTCCAGGAGGAAGCTGTCCCTGGCACTCACCCTGATGCCAGACACTTCCGTTTCTCCTTGTATTTCACTGGCACCCTTCCAGCTACTGCCCTGGTGCTGGATCCAGAGGGAGTGAGTCTGCATAAGTCCTATATCTGTTATGGGCCCTTTAAGAGAAGATGCTAGAGAATTTTAGTTTCTCCCACTGTCCTAACCCCACTCATTTTTACAGCCATAAGTTATGGGGACTTATCTTCCTGGCACTAAAAACCCTAGGCTGGGTGGTCTGGTGTGGGACTGGGATCGCTCGTTCTGAAGTATCCCTCCCAATTTTAATCCACCACATGTGAGTGTGGAGCCACACATTCTGCATCTCCACATCTCTGTCCCTCCTACCCATCTGGATGAATGTGACTTCTTTAATTCCTTGATTGTTAGACTTCCATACAGCTTGATTTTCTGATGATTCTGGGTGATAGTTGTTTTGTAGTTTAGTTGTTAAGTTTTTGTGGTCATGCAAGGTGGCGAGCCATGTTTACCTATGCATCTATCTTGACTAGAAGTCCAGAAGTTTTAAATTGTGTGCCATTCTGAGAAGTATGATGAAATCTTGTGCTGTCCTTGCTCCATCTCACCTGGGACATGAATCATCCCTTTGTCCTGCATATCTATCCTGTATATGCTACCTGTCAATCACTTAGTAGCTATCTCAGTTATAAGATTGATGGTTGCTGTATTGCAGTGCTTATGTTCAAGTAACATTTATTTTAGTGTTATAATTGTTTTATTTTATTAATAGTTATTGTTTTTAATCCTTTACTATGCTTAATTTATAAGTTCAACTTTATCATAGGTATGTATGTGTAGCAGAAATACAGTATATATAGGGTCTGGTACTATTCACAGTTTCAGGCATCCACTGGGGGTCTTAGATCATGTCCCCTGCAGAAACGAGGGACTGCTGCAATGTCTGTATTACACACCTCCTAAGATTATGTCATAAATTGGGCACTTCATTTCTATGGTATTCTTCCCCCACAAACATAACCACAGTCAAATCATGAGTAAACACCAAACACAATTGAGGACCATTCTATAAACTACCTGATCCCTACTCTTTAAAAGTGCCAAGTTAGGAAAAACAAAGCAAGATAGAAAAACTGTCGCAGACAAGAGGCAACTAAGGAGACATGATGTATAAATGCTATTTGGTATCTTGAGTTGGATCTCAGAACAAGAAAAGGGCATTATCAGAAAAAAGTTGAAATCTGAGAAGAGTTGCTGGATTAGTTAATAGCATTATACCAGTGCTAACTTCTTAGTTTTGATAAATGTACTGTAGTCATGTGAGATAATATGATCATCTACAGGGGGAGCTGGGTGAAGGGTCTGTGGGGACTTGCTGTGCTACTTTTGTGTAAATCTGAATTTATTTCAAAGGAAAAGATGGCTGTGATAATTGAGGTAATGTACATGACAGGAATTTGCAGATACAGAAGACTGTAAAAATGTGGAAAGCATATCATTATCAGAATAACGACACTTAAAGCTTAGTGATTCACACAGGCCCTCTGTGGTATCATATATTAATAGTAAAGTCCTGGCCTGATAGATAGTGTGTAGTTTTCTCCTCTTGGACCCTTTAGTCTACCAAGTAAATTAGTTTTGGATTAAAGATGACCGGTAATCCTCAAGTGATGAGGATTTTGAGGAAAAATTCAATAACTATCCATGTACTCTATTTGAAGGCAGCTCAGATCATAATTTGTGCATTAATAATCAAATAAGTTATAGAGTACATAAATATGTAAAGTTTTTTATATAAACTTGAATGAAATTGGGCAGTAAATTGTAAATTCAAAATCTAGACGATGCCTTTGAAGATTAAGGTACTTTTCCATTTTCTTAGGAATTGGCAGCACTAGCTGAAGCAAGATCAATATCAATTAAGAAACCCAGGGAGAAGAATAATAAATTACTGAAATTGGTTGGTTAACAGTATTTGTTATGTAAGTCAGAAATTTGAGTTATAGAATTAGAATAACAAAGGAATTTTAGAGATCATCTGTGGCCATCCTCTTATTTTAAGGTGGGAGTAAGATTATTTAATTTGGGGATGTTGAAAAACTTTTCCAGTCTCCTTCCACTGGTTAGTAAGGGCATGATAAGAACGTGGGTTTCCTGTCTCAATCGTATTCCTCTGAGATAGGGATTCTTCATGGGGTTCATAAGCTTTAGGGATCTCTGAACCTCTGAAATTATAAGCAAAAGCTTTCCTGTGTGTACATATTTAATTTTTTCTGGAGACTTCATAGCAGTTTTCATCAGATCTTTAAATGAACTTTGATCCCTAAATGGATGAAAACCACTGCTTAAGAATTCAACAAATTACTTATTGCAATTGTTCTTAGGACATTGTTAGAATACTTTTAAAGCTTCTACAACTCCCATCTGATTTTAAATAGAAAAATGGTAGCTGGGGCCTACTTGATTCCCAGAAATTACCACATTCTTAGAAAAATTAGATGATATGATTTTATCTAGACGTGCTACTCTTCCATTTGGGAATAAAATAAGCTTCTGTCTACTAGATAAAAGATACATGATGTATTAAGCACCTAATTTGTACTCACCCCTAAATAATTTAATTTAATATTAATACCAATGTTCTATTTTACAAAAGAGTAAACTAAGGCATGGCAGGTTTGGTAACTTGTCTGTAAGTCACAGAGCTAATAAGTGGTGTAGTGATATTTTTTGAAGCCAAGTGCTAGGGTCTTTACTTATAATTTTACACTGTACTTCTTTCTCTCTGATGTATTATTTATTTATATGGTGCATTGCATAAACAAGTTCATCACTGACCTTTGTAGGGCCTCTTGACTTGTAACACTAGAGGCAACAGTATGTGGGGCAAGGAAGTATCTGCTTGATAGGTAGGATTATATAAATGTGGGTGTTCTCTTTCCTCCTCTTTCCAGTTCACCTTGGACAAGCAACTTATGGTTTTTTTAATCTATAAAATTGGGCTAGTAATAATATTTATCTGGTAAGGCTGTTCTGATGATGAAATAAAATAATGTATGCAATGCACTTAACATTGTGCATGCTAAATAGTTTCTTCTCCACAATGCTAGCAATTATTAATGTAACTAGATATGCCAATTCTCATTCACTTCATAACATACCTTTCATCAAAAAAGTAAGTGGAGCAAAATGGTTGGCATGAGTAGTTAGACCTTAACATAGGTTAACTGAATTCACTAAAGATTTCAATTTATACTGATATTAAACTTCATAGATTTCTAAAATAGCAATATAAAAAGCTTTCATGGATATGTGCAATTTGGGATATTCAAAATCCACTGAACTATACATATTAAATAGGTGACTTTTATGGTATGTGAATTATATCTCAATAAAGCTGATATATTTTTAAAAAGTTACCATGGCTGGTACAAAAAACCAGAAGACCTACTAAATCCAACCAAGCACTTGATGAAGGACAGACACTTTATTTTTATAATCAAATGATATCAAATGCCAGCAACTGCTCCTTGTTTGACCCTTAGGTTCTTTTAGAAGTTACAGAACTTGTTTTCAGTATGCTAACATAGTTCATTGTGCTCATCCAATGGCCTGAAATGCAACTGCAAAAATGGAATGTGATACATGATTGTGGAGTAGCTTAATGAAGGGAGTATCTGCTTCATTATGTCCAAATGGGTAAGAGGTATCAAGATGTACACTTAGGTAAATGATATGAGCAGCACATTTCAGATATAAAATGAAAAGTTATGGTACTTTTGTTGCTGTGCACATTACATGGAAAATCTGATTATAAAACATTGTTCTTCAGGGCTTCCCTCCATTCATTTTTTTCTTTTGCTTTCTGGTTACTATAACACTTTGCAAAGGATCAAAGAAATACTCATATGGCGTATTAATGAATGTCAGTGGTTTGCATTTGTAGCCATACAGAATAATGGCATCTTGTTAAAAAAAAATGTGTGTCCTCAGGAAAGTTACTGAAAAGACAGTGAAATCATCTCTGTCAGTCTTTTCATGGATCCAGTTGTATTTTGAACAGACAAAATGCCCTACAACTTTAGAATCATGATAGCTGTGTTGATGCTAGGTGATTTCAACTCCAGAAATCAAAGAATAAAAAGGAGCCATTATATGACCTATACAAATTCTTCCTCATGCATTTAACCCTCATACTCTTCTACAAGGTTATACAATGTGTCCAAGTTGAAAGGCGGAAAGCTGGAGGGATATGGGATTTCAGTCTGGGATCTGCCATTTGATCAAATGTAAATTTTTTAATCTGGATTAGCTGTCATAATCTCCTCATTTATAAAATATGAGTAAGAAGTGCATATTCTGAGAAAATGAAATTCCATATTTTCATATAAGATTAACCTCTGCTATCCCAGACTTCCCCATTCTTTACAAATTAATAGCCCTCGACAATGTTACTAAGAAAACTGTCAACTATCAATTCTGCCTTATCAACAGTAGTATCAGATTAGAACATCAAAAGTATTTCATTTTAAAATCTGTCTCTTCTGTTGAATCACTGACTCTAGGTGAACTTGAGTCAAAGAAGAAATTTGCAATCTGAAAAGTTTTTGCATCTCATTTTCATTTGAAACATTTAATAAGGCCCCGTTTATCTGGAGAAAAATTAAAGGCACTGTTCAAGGTTCTCTATTCTCTGAACTTACCTTTTCAGACAGAAGGCTCCATATAAGCAAAAATCTTCAGAACAATGAGTCAGTGCCCAGAGGGATCTGGGTCCTTGGCACAGAGTCAGGTGGAGAGAGGGTGGTGGGAATTGCCCTTTAAGGGGAAATTGCTGCCTCTTTTCCAATTAGTCAGAAGCTTAATGCAGGAAATAAGACTTCAGAAGTTGTTTGAGTGACAGAAACAAGAGAACTTTACTAAATGAAGCCTGTGGAACATGCCAGGTGTGACATGTAACTTGGGAGAAGACTTGTGGGAAGTGTTGGTGAAATAAAACGTTTAAATGTAAAAAGAAATACAAAGAGTGCATAAAAGGATGGTGAGAGAATTATATAGGTGAAACAGCATGGTGTGTATTCTTTGTCACTTATTTAAGAGTCTTCTTACCCAAAAGGCAATTTTAGTGTACACGACCCCATTCAGGCACACTTGTCTAGCAGATTCTCCCTGCTTCTAAATTTCTCTATTAGTCTAAAAGCTAATTTCACAGTAATTTGGCAAAATATGTTGAGGTTCTCCAAGAGAGGGGCTGGCAAATTTTTTTTATTCATTTAGTCATTCAGCAATTTAATACAAACTAACAGACATTTATTGAGAGGCAGTTACTGTGCTAGAGATGCGAGAACAAACGAAACAAGGTCCTGCCCCTTTAACTGTGGGATGTACTGACGACAACGCTGGCGCAGGAGAGGAAGCAGACCCAGGAAAGAGACTTCCAGAGGAGGTGGCAGGTATCATTTTAGCAGATTCTTGAAAGATGAGTGCCAATTAGCTGCAAAGGGAAAAAAAAGTAAAGGAGAGGTGAATATAGAAAGGCTGAGATTAAAAAAAAATTAGGATTTAACACACAAAGAACTATCAAAATAAGAGACAGCAGTGAATCCCCAAACACTGCAGTTTTATGGCAGGAAAGATGAAACTCTAGCAATGTTACATAGGTTTGGTGAAGCTGAGCAGAGTGGTGGGATCCTGAGTGAAGATGAAAAGCACTATCTGGGATGTTGCAATTTTTGATTACTAGTAAGCTAGAGGGCTAATGGCTGTGTCTCAGATATTGTTAAAGTAATAGTTAATGGTTATTATTGTCTTACAGCATTTGAATCTAGTTTAAAAGAGAGGAGTGCTTGGAGCTAAATATGAAAGCTCATCGCAACCCCATGAGATGAAAACAGAAATGTCTATGACTATTGATAGCTGTACATGACAGAGATGATATTTATTACCATGGATAGCTAAATTTCTATGTATATCAGAGAAAAAAAAGATAAAAACTTTTGAGAAGCGAATGTACTGACAGGAAATGCCTAAGTAGAAAAACACGTTGGTCAGGAGAAGTGACTTTCATTTTTCACTCTTGAGATTAAACATAAGCAACCTCCTTTGGGCCAGGTTTGGGAGTGCCCACTAAAAATTTTAATTTCTACTGTTGTGTCATTCTTAATGAGCCTATTCATATTTCTTGAGGGTATATTCTTTATTTTGGGGGCAATATTTATGGAGATTTCCCAACATCAGAAATATTAACGGCTCCTTGAAATTCTTTTACTTCTTTTTAAAAGTGGAAACTATGAATAGCTTCAAAATGAGTCATTGATAATTCAAGAAACTTTAGAGTTAAACAAAATGCCTAGTTGGAAAAAATTAATTAGCCTTGACTGAATTTTACGGTAATACAAAACATTAATACTGGGTATTCAACACTAGGTGGCAGAAAAGAAATGAGAACTTGTCAGGATGGACTCTGCCACGATTCATCTGCAGAACTTCTGACCTCCCCAATATGGCTAACCCTGGGCTCAGGGGCTGTGTCATTCACGGTCTTTCTAATCTCCCTCAGTATTCTCTGGTAAAGGAGATCCTCAGCAGTGTTGCGGAAATGTTTTTAGGACAATCCATGAAGAGTGTATGTTTTCAAAAAGTGTTAATAATTGGAGGATAACCATTGAAGAGGATCTCATGAGAGTGGAAGCATGTATTGATTTCTGTTTTTCTATTTGTAAGAGGTATATGGATGAGTATTTGTGGTGACCTTCAGACAGATAGCATAGCACTTGTAGAGACTTGTGGACATCCCAAATCCCCCTCCTTTTTTTTCCTGCTTAACAAGGTTACTACTCAAGTCCGAAGGATCTCTTACAAATTCTTCTTTTAATTTTTTTAATCAGAAATGTTGTCAACTGACTACCTTTAATTGCAGCTAGATGCTGATCTATCAGATTAATTTATCCTTACTTGTGAATGACTGATAGAAAAAAATTCTGCCAGTGGATATTTGCTCCTTAATAGGTGATATCGTTAACCAGGTCAAATCTCTCTGAATTTTAGAATGTGTTTGCCATTTTTTTCCCTATTGTCAAGGAGGTAGCTTAGGGTGGTTCCCATGCTACTTATTCTCTTAAGCATTATTATTATGTCTAATGCCCTTTATTTAACCTTAATTAATCTACCAGATAGTAAAATTCATTTGGTAAACATGGTTTAACAATAAAAATTGCATATATAATTTTGTCTCCTTTTTGTGAACAATTCAATAATTGAAAATATTTTTTTTGAAAAAAGAGGAAAAAAATTGTCTCGCCATTTAACCTTGACTTTTTAATATGTGACTTTTCATTCAGTCTTTGTTCATAGTCATAGACATATTTTGACGTAGCAGCAACTATCATATAGCTTGAGTTATGTTTGAGAATTCAGTGAGGTTATGTTGTGGACCATTCAGCCTGGTTTCAGGAGTTGTAATATTCACTCCATGGTGGGCTGTATAAGAGCCCAAGGGACCCACTTCATTTGGGTCTGTTCTGTCACAAGGACATGACCTACTAAGGAGACAAAGCTTATCTCCCTGGCAGGAGTGCTGCTTCTGCCTCATCCATCTCTGGCCCCAATGCTTGGTTGGCAGTCAATGACGGGTAAGACTCCTCATGGGAAGGGCAACCTAAGCCAGACATGACCACTTGGGAGGCCTCATGGAAGGACCGGGGCGGGGTGGGGGGTGCTGCAGCAAAGAAGATGTGATAGACCCTCGACCCCTGGCTATTCTGACATAGCCCGAGTCCTCATTTCTGTCTGGGGGATGTCTCCTGCTTCCTAATTGGCTTAAAGCCTGAAACTGTGGGGGTGAGCGGTGCAGCCCTGTACGGACCAGGACGGCTCCCTGGGTGATCGGGCATAAGAAAGAATTCCTAAAATCCTGTGAAACCTGCTTTGCTAAGAGTGCTCTCCCTTAGGTGATAAGTGTCCCAGGAGGAAATGAGTATGTCTCCCAAAGTTTGGCAACCCCCTTTCCTGACAAACACTGGCTCGGATTAAGCCCTCAGATTTCTTTGACATGTTAAACCTGTATTCCTGTGTATTGGGACCCAATAAAAGCCTAGTGAGGAAGGGGCTCTGGGTCATTCTCGTCTGAGAGTTTGACCCCTTTCCTCCCCAAGCAGAAAATGTCTTGGTAGTTTTTATTTTCATTTGTGACTGAGGGATGGGGCTCTGCGGGAGGAGCCCCCCCACATCTCGCGCCCAGGACAGGGGCCCCTGCAAGGTTATACTTGCAAACACCAACAGTATTAATAGATATCATAGTTGGTTTGTGTTAAATTGTGGACACTTACTACAAACTTTACTTGCATTTTTTAAAAATTTATTTTTCAATCATACTTTACATTCAGTATTACTTTGTATTAATTTCAGGTTTACAGCACAATGGATAGATAATTGCATACTTTACAAAGTGGTCCCTCCAATATTCCAAATACCTAGCTGGTACCATACATAGTTATAACAGTATTATTGACTATATTCCCTATGCTGTATTTTACATCCCTGTGACTATTGTGTGACTACCCAGGTATACTTCTTAATCCCTTTACCTTTTTCACCCAGTCCCTCAACTTCCTTCACTCTGGCAATCATCATTCTGTTCTCTGTATCCAAAGGTCTGTTTCTGTTTTTAAAACCTAGTTCTTGCAAGGGTATAGTGAAACAGATAAAATCATTGCCCTAATTTTTTGTTGAGGAAACTGAGGTGATGTGAGGTTAAGTAACTCACCCAAGGTTACTCAACCGGTAAGATGTGAAATCAGGTGTCTTGAGGTTAGATCCTTTCAATGTTTATTATGGTTATTAATAAGCCATACCTGATTTTCATGACTGTGTCATCACTTGGCGTAATCATTAAATGTTTTAAAATTATTGGGTGAAAAAGGTATCTGTGTCTTAATTTGCAGTTGTTAGTAATGAAGTAATCTTTTTTCCTTTTTTGTTTTTGAATACTGTTTTTTTCTTTACCTTGAGTAAATTGTAGGTTTACAAACATTTTAAGTAGCAAATAAAATCTCTGAAATTATTGGTATGGTTTTATGTGAGGTCACCATATGAGTCTGGAGAGTTTGTGTGACATTATTTCTTCCTCATGGTTTGATTCTGTGGTTAGAAATATAACAATTCCACCTGAGAGAATTCCAGTCACATGAGCTGAAATGTTCACAGTGGGTTAAATAGCTATATACTTAACATGAAGAGAGATAGAGAGAGACAAAAAAATGTGATTTAATTACAATTGTTGCAATGAATTCCAAGTTGATCTTGCTTCTCCCACATGAGCTGACCAGAATTTTAAGCTTGGCATCGTCTGAAAGCTTGAGGAATGTATTTCCAGTAATTGCCAGGGCACTTCATTGTTCCTCTGTATACATAAACACTAGGCAGTGATCACAGTGGTCATGCTTGAGCTGTTATCTGAAATTCACTTTTGCTATAAGGATTGACTACTGTGGTTCCTACTGACAGCAGTGCCCATTTACTGTATTAGCTTTCTCTCACTTCAGTGTCACAAAGCTCTGGGTTGGAGAGGAGAGCAAAAACTGTTAAAAGTAGTAGACATGCTAGTCATCACATATCACATTGCTCAAACATCCAATGCTGTTGCAATCAAGTGTCCTTTTTTGCCCCCTGCAAGTACAAAAAGAAATTAAACAATATCCACTTGTCGGAGACACAATCCTGTTCTGGACTGTGCAGGTTAAATGGCAAGGCTACAGATTAACTAGTCAGTGGGAAATAGTGTATGCAACAGAACACTTCCAACAGCGTCCCTCATGTCCCTATGCTTCATCACTCTTCCATGGCTTGGCCTTTCTACCCTTCACCCCTGCCCTGTCATTATCTGCAGATGTTATCTGCTCAGCATATGTTGTAAAGATTCTGAGAATCGTTCCCACCCTGCTTCACTCACCCTCCCCCAGCCTCCTCTGCACAGGGCCTGGAAGTCCTTCCAAAAGGAGCACTGAGAACAGGAGGATGAATTGAAATGCAGAAGTGAAGGGAAAAGTAGAACTTTTATGTTAACATGAGGTATATGGTGTAACTTAATGCAATCACTATTTGATGATAGTTGTTTCAACAGTTTAAAAAGTAAATATTTATCTATGGTTCTCATGAATATATGCAATGAACTGCAAGATAAATTTTCTTTTTTACTTTAACCTTACTCACGTTTCATAAAATGAGCCTTTTTTACTGAAAGATATGGCCTGAAAAAATAATAATTTTCTAATCCCTTAGTGGGTACCACAATCAAACGATTATTGCAATTAAAAATTTTTCTTAATCATTTTTTTGGTGGAAAAAATCTTGTAGGTGATAAAATTATGTAACGTTATACTGTATCTACCCATTATATAGCATCATGATAGTGTAAATATAAATATGTTTACTACCTAACATGAATTAATTACATAAAGCAAAGACACTAGCCAACTACAAATAAGAAGCAGTTATTTATCCCAAACCTAAAGGTAAAAGTTGAGATACATAATTTGTACAAATGAAACTTGACAGTGAAAAAGTAAAGTCAAGTTGAATGGCTCTAAAAGACAAAGGAGAAAATCAATTTGGTGTGCTCTAAGAAATATGGGTGTACCTTTCAGAAGAAAATACTTCCATGTAGTATTTTAGTGAGAATATTAATTTAAAAACTACTCAATTTACTTTACTGCTTTTATTTATTTTTCATCTAATTAAATTTGATTGTATTACATCTTTCAATATAGACAAAGTAAAAATGTAAAAAGTAAAAATTATATATTAAGGTGTACCTTTAAAAATTCATGTAGAATGGCCTTTCTATGCTTAACGTAATCTCTGTTTAAGATAATTTCTGTCTGTAGAAAGAAAAGCATCTTTAAACTCTGAGGAAGGAAAATGGCTCCACCATAACATATCAGTGATGGTAGGTTTTGCAAACCATTTACCACTTTCCATTTCATAGCATCTGTTCACAGGACAGCTGGGACTGAGGCAGCTTCAAACTCCAGAAGCAATCACCAGGGTTACTAGAGAGACTATAATTTGTTACAAGAAAAATCTAAATTAAATTACTCTAAAATACCATTTTTAGGTTTTCTATTTCATTCAGGCAGCAGCAAGAATTTTGCTAAAGGCCCACAAAGTACAGAGAATTGTTAAATAATATCCCCTTTGATAAAACAAAATTGTCCTGAGAAATCTTTGGAAATGTTTCTACCATATGTCTCTAAGATAAGATCACAAGTGTTAAGTAATGTGGTAACTTTTAGCAGGTTAATAATCACAGCTTAAATTTCATAAGATCTTTAGGTAACCTTCATGACCCAGAATCAAAGTCTTTGGTATTTGCTTTCCCATACTTCTAAACAATGTCCCATTAGCAATATTTTCAGATATTCTCAAATAGTTTCATATTTACAAGTGGTGATCAATTTTGTAAAAACATGCATTAGCCATTAAATTGATATTTCCTTTTGGGAAGCATTTTCATAAACATTTATATTTTCTCAAATAAAAGAACTTGGCTCTTTTATCATAATATTTTGGATGGTAATTTATTGTGAAGCAATGAAAAAATTAATGCTGGAATTTGGGCATAAATAACTTACTGGGCCTATTGTGCTTAGTGGAAATAGGGTTCTCTGTGATATTTTGCAAGTGTTGTTTTTAAGTATTCATTTTTTACATTTACAGTGTATTCCAGTTTATTATTTCTGAATGTAGTTTCTTCTTTTATTTCTTAGCTCTATTACTAGTTGTGTGGTCTTGAGCATTTAACTTGATCTCTTGGGGCCTTAGTTCCTTCAGGTATAGGATGCTGTGGAAATAGACTACTTGGTTACTAAGAGATCTTTTCTAGTATTCAAAGCCTTTGCCACTACAGTCTCTATCTTGCAGCAATCTGTTTGTTTGTTCCTAAGCACAACCAAGGACAACTTCAAAGGGAACTAGTACAAGTGTGGCCACCTGTAGATAGAAAATGTTACTACAAACACGAAAGAGGTGATTGTATATCTAGGTAAAGAACCACATAAAAAAGAAAAGGAATTCTTTTTAACTCCTACAAATTCTATATTATAGCTACAAAATTAGTTTCATTTTTCCTTTTGCATATTTTAAAAACTTGACCAATTTATCTAAATTTTGAGATTTTACAACGTGTAAAAAGTTTCATGACTTCAATATTATTAAAGGCTGCTCTTAGCTGCATGGCTCCACTCTTACTGTTGCACAAAATTTCAAGTTAGATACTTCAGGAAAAAAGATGAGCATAAAACACTCACTTGGAGGAAAGTTTAGTTATTTTCAAATTGAATATGTTGTAGTTTTATGGATTCAACTTTTAATGAAAAGGAAACGAAATGATAATAGTATCGCTAGTATTGAGATACAGTAGCTAAATTGAAACTAGCTTCAACTCTTCTTCCCTGTGTGGCTAAGGGGGAATCTTCCCTCAAAGAAAAATGAACAATTAGAGGAAGAAAACAAAAAAACCTTGATAAATTAAGAAACCATCTACCAGTTAAACTGACACTTCATATGCACAGGAAACAATTTCCATGCATGTTATAAAAAATGTGTTAAATCAACTAACATTGATATAACTTCAAGCAATTAGGAGAACGCTAATAATGATATGAGTCTTCAGCTGTAAATAATTATGCTGCCCCAAGGCTATGCTTTAATTCTTGGCTGGCTGTATCTATAAACAATAATCAAACTGCAAAGCAAGTTGTGTTGTTTTTGTTCACAGTTTGTGAAATGATTTTTATACCCTACAGTGATGCTGATGGCTATTTTGACCTTCAAGAACTCCAGCCTGTGAGGCTAAGAGCTAATGTGTACTTTCATCGATCTGAGTTGGAGACACACAGCGGGTTATGTGCCTGTTCTCCATGAGTACAAAAGCTACTGTCGTCAATCAGTGTGTGTTGTGAAAAGGGGGCTTGCTGCTGTGACTCAATAAATGGGGACATTAGGAGGAAATGTTATAATTGCTGCTACCCACATCTTGTTAATGAGTAATGTACAGTTAGACACCATGCAATTGCAGCTAAACTGTTTATACAATTTATTCTTATGTTGCAACTAACATTTAACATAATGAAGTATCATAATTGCAATCATTAAAGTCAAGATTAAGATTTGTTTAATTAGAATTAAGAAAATGTAAAATAGAAAACTGCTTTCAAATGTTGGGTATGCAGGACGGATTCAGTAGTATGCAGGGGGAAAATTCATAGGGTGACTGTAGCGGACATTGTATACATAAAATTGTTCGTTGGAGGTCTCTTCTTCGGATTTTTTTAAAAGTGCTGTAGTCCAAAGTATAGATAAAACAAAATATAAAGGGCATTAACTTGGCCATGTATGAATGTAGTGTTATTATGCAGATCGTTAGGGTTGTAGCTTTTAAATTTCAGAATTTACATTACCCCTAGGCTAAACAAATAATATCTTAAAACACACAACTCATATTACCATCGGTGCAAGTTATCAAATGAATTAGGGAGGAAGTAAGCCCCTGACTTTGTATAGGACATGTCATAACTTTGTAAAGTCAAATGGACATTAAACCTCTATTTTAATTATCTACGTGTCCAAACATAGGCACTTATATAATTTGATATTTTTACATAAGCGAAGGGACAAAACATGGTTAATGGAATGCTTTGAGGAAATATGGCTTGTCCAGATTCATTAAATGAAACTGTTTCATTTACATCATGTCATGTTTTTCTTCCCCTCCTATGTTGTTAAATGCTTAAAAGTTCCAAGGTGCTACCAGTGACAGAATTATTTTGAGTTTTCTCTTTCTGAAAACTGTCTTTTCACTCTCTAACACTATTTCTAAGCAACTCAAAAACTCCATTCCCCTCACCCCCAGCTCTACATTTTGCTCTTGACTTTCTTTACTTGGGACCAGAATTTCTCCTTTTGTCCTGACGAAATCCATCAATGTTAGACTGGTAGAAAGGGTGCTGGGTTTGGAGGAAGGATACCTAGGTTCCTTAAACCAATAACTACCTAGTTGTGTGATTGAAGCTAGTCATCTGAAATCTTGTGCCTTCATTTCTTCATTAGACAAATGAGGTTAAGTATATCTTACTTGTCATCTCACAAAAGTTTTGAGAGAATCTAATGCCCTTATGTAACTAAAGGTACACTGAAACTTTAATATGCCAGAGAAATGCAACTTGTGTTTTAATTCATTGAGATTGACTCATACAGATTTTATTTATTGCAGACTGTACCTTGAAATGGGGATAAAAGAACAAGGTAATAGTTCATTATTCTCAAAAGAAAGTCTTTAGTTTTACTTTCTTGCATTGCATACGCATCATATTGCAGACAGTATAAATCAAGTTATCACTCCATAAAATAATATCAAATCTTTGTTTATAAACTTTAAACCAAATTTAAACAAAGGCTGATACCTATCTCTAAAACAGAGGTCATAGATCCCTTATCACTATTCTCAAACCAAGTAGTTAAATATTATAAATGTAAAAAACAAGTGATGATTTGATTTTTGGAGCAATATGTAGTCCAAGATAGTGGTGTTTGAGAACTCTATCTGATTGGCTTGCAGTTGCAGTGTGGCATGCAATGTTGATATCAGATTTCTTGGTTTGCTATGGAATTTATTTTTATAGTCTTTTCCTTTCCCCTCCATTATAAATTTAAAATGACAGGTTACTTTTTGTATATACTTAGAACAGTGTATAGAATTTGAATTTACCAACTCATAGAACTACTTAAGAACTTCAGCTTACAAAAGCAATTAAATTCATTGAATTCATTTATTTAATCATTCAATAAATATTTTGTGTCAGTCACTGTGCTAGATAATGGATATAAGGAACACATTAAGGGGAACCTGGGATTTTTTCGGGAAGGGAGAGATGATGACTTATAGTTTGGGAGTATTACATATGAACTTCCTGTAAGACTCCTAAAAGGATTGCATCAATTGGTGACATTATGAATTATCATCTCTGATAATATGTTAAGATCAAGTGCTTTTCATATAGGTTTAACATGTGCATTTTTGTATTTGTGAAAAAAATTGATAGTATTCTTAATGTCTGAAGCAAGAACTTGCCCTTCTCTCCATCCTTCCCTCCTTTCTTTCCACCTTGAATCATCTGTGTCCTTGATATCTAATATATGGTAGTCTCTAGTCAGCTATGAGCTTTGAATGCTTGAAATGTGGGTAGGGTGACTATGGAACTAAATTTTTAATTGTATTTAATTTAAATTCATTTTAATTTAATTTAAAAATCAAAGCAGTAATAAATGTCTTCTGCTAAGTGCAAGCTTGTTATTTAGTAGGACTACATTCCTCTTTTGTTGTTGAGGGCCTACAGACATATGAAAAATGCTCAGCATCACTAGCCATCAGAGAGATGCAAATTAAAACCACAATGGGATACCACTTCACATCAGTCAGAATGGCCATCACTAATAAATCAACAAACAAGTGTTGATGAGATTGTGGAGAAAAGGGAACCCTAGTACACTGATATTGGGAATGCAGGCTAGTGCAGCCACTGTGGAAAATAGGAATTTCCTCAAAAAACTAAACATGGAACTGCCTTTTGATCCTGTGATCCCACTGTTTGGACTATACCCTGAGAATCCTGAAACACCAATTCAAAAGAACCTGTGCATCCCGATGTTCATAGTAGCATTATTTGCAAGAGCCAAGTGCTGGAAACAGCCTAAGTGCCCATCAGTAAAAGAGTGGATTAAAAACTGTGGCACATTTACACAATAGAATACTACTCATCGAAAAGAAAGAAGGAATTCCTACCCTTTGTGACAGCATGAATGGAACCCGGAGAGCATTATGCTAAGTGAAATAAGCCAGGAGGTGAAAGACAAATACCATATTATCTCAACTATAAGTGGAACAACAAAAACAAGCAAATGAGCAAATTAGAACCAGAAACTTGGAAATAAAGAACAAACTGATAATGACCAGAGGGGAGGGGCAAGGGAGATAATGGGGGAAAGAAGAGGAAGGGACAAGCAAGAGAACATGAATGGAGGACTCATGGGTGTGGACGATGTGGGGGGATTGACTGTGGAAGTGCGGGGGTGGGGGACAAAAGGGTAGTAGTGAGCATGAGCAATGGGGAAAAAGTCAGGTCAACTGTAACTGAAAACCAATAAAAAAGAAATGTTTGAGACATCACTGTTGCATTGTAATGAGCATTTTAGCTACATGTATTGTTTCTAGTAGAACACAGAAACACATTACTGATCTAGCCAGTGTCAACAGATTGGTCAGTTTGATTTTTTCCCTCTTCACCTAAGTAACATTGTAATATATTTATTTATTTTATGAAGACAGCACAAATTACAGTGATGATATAAATTATAGTGTAATCACATTGATATACTTATTATTTTAATTGTCTTATAATAAATTATATTGTAGCTAAAAATTAAGTATGGGCACATTTTATTTTATTTTATTTTTATTTTTTTTATTTTTTAAAGATTTTTATTTATTTATCTTTAGAGAGGAAGGGTAGGAGAGAGGGAGAGGGAGAGAAACATCAATGTGTGATTGCCTCTCATGTGACCCTGCTGGGAACTGGCCTGCAACCCAGGCATGTGCCCTGACTGGGAATCAAACCGTGATCCTTTGGTTCACAGGCCCGCGCTCAATCCACTGAGCTACACCAGCCAGGCCAAGTAGGGGCACATTTTAAAATTTAAGGTAAAGGCCTGCCACTGATGCAGAAGTGCATGGAGATACAGAAGGAGTGGGGCAGTAAATGAAGAAAGGGATAAGTAGAAGGTGTTACCAATTTCACCAAGAAGGGCAACTGTAATTTGCTGAAGCAAAGCTAATCGAAGAAGCCAGTTTATTTGCTCTGTAAACATATTTTTTTAAATGATAAAGTTGGCAATGTAAAGACACATTTTCTGAAAACACATATTAAATTTAATATGAAATTTACTCTCAACGGTCAAAAGGAACTGGTAAAACTGTTAACCTGAAAGCAAAATTAAACATCAAATAAATTATTTTAAAGGAATTTCTAGCAGTATCTGAGCTTGTACAATTGGCCAGTTATGAAACATCTTGGATGACTATGTGCACATCACACATGCAACACCTTGAGTTTCAGCTAGAGAGTCACTAAAATAAATTATTTCAGTCATGGAAATTTTGGTAGAAAATTATGAAAATAAGACTAAACAATATTTTATACAAAGAACTCAAGACCTTATTAACGATGTCAAAAGTCAGCTAATTCAAAATTTAAAAGTATTCAATAATACCTGAAAATAATTAGCTGTGAGGTATAAGAGACATTATCCTTTCAACACTTTGGGTAGGTTTGTCCCCCCAAACTTCCAAATTTATGAAGAAATGTTGTCAATTTATAGCTTAAAAATTGAACTGATGTTGCATATATATTTGCATTCTACATCTGTTAAAGAGTTTTGCCATATAGAAAAAATTGTTTTTATTTTCATAGACAGTGTTCTAGCTATATTAGATCAAAAATCAAGTTTTGCTAAAATTTTAAGACAAGAGACTGATATTTCCCTTATTTCTTTGTTCCACTAATATGATTCACACTGAAAATATTCAGCATTTTGTGAAACAGAGTCCATGAAACATGCCATGGATATAGTTCTTAAGATCACTCTGTATGGATGTGCAAATGCCATGAATTACGGGAATGTGAAAAGAAATAGACAATGAATTTAATGACCTTGTTTTAGTCAGTGATCACTATTAGAGTTGTAGCAGAGTTTCACAAAGATTTACTGCACTGTTAGCTCTGACATAAAAAAATGCTCAATGTATTCAATATTCAACAATTAAGGCAATATAATAATGTGGTTTACATTTTTTCACCAAAAATATACAGAATATAAATGAACCAAATTTGAAGCTCCAGAGGAAGAAAAGCTTATTTGTGATTTCAATAGGCAGGTACAATAATTCATGTTGAAACTAATAATAATGACTTTATCAGCAATAATAATGATTTTTATACATTTTTCTAAAAGAATCAATGTGCAGAATATTTTAATGTAATCAAGAGCATTATGTAAATTGTCTAAAAAGTTACAAAAACATTGAAGAATGCCTTGTTGATATTGACAGTTTTAAAGTTTCTTTTCAGTTTATATAATATTTCTTTGAATTTAATGTTAATAATATTGATTTGACACAGAGCTAACAAATTTACTTAATATGGACAGATAAAATTTGCAAGTGAATATGCTGTTGATTTAACTCAAATAAATTCTTCAAAAAGAAATGAACCAGACCAGTTTTGTTGATTTGGATACAAACATAATAGGAAATGATTTTTTGGTAGTTGATCCAGCTATCGTTAAATTTTAAGTATGTTTAGAATACCGTGTTCATGTGAAGCTACTTTTTCAACTGTCAATTTTGTGAAAGCTAAATATAGTTAAAGTATTTTCTATAAAAACTAAGATTGATGCAAATGTAAAGCATATGTCTGTTGTTGAAGATTTTATACAAAATAAGAATATTAATAGTTTTTACATTATTCCATGCTAAAATAATATTTTGGAATTATTGGATAAATGAAATATATTATTGAAATAATTTTAACTTAGTTCTTTACACTTTTAAAAAATGTGACGAGTAGAAAATTTGAAATTACATTTGTGACATCATTTTGTTTCTACCAGACAGTGCTGATCTAAGTAAATCCTACCATTCTTCATTTGTCTTCACTTATACTGGTGTGTAAGAAGACTTCCCAGGGGCCTATCATGAGTTATTTGAACAGCAAAAATTACCTAATCCATTCTTAATGAGCTTAATTCATATATTGCAACAGGTAACTAAATTACTACTATCCATAATAGGTGTTTTTGCTCTCTTTGTTTTGTTTTACTCTATGGTGCTTTTAGACAGAAATCTAAATCTGTAATTTTTTATAATATTATCATCAAATTTGAACACCAAAATGAAGAAGATAGTTAAGCATCGCTGGTGAATTTGCTCTTTGGTATGTATTTTTAGACCGGTTCAATACTTGACTATTTTATTTTAGCTCTATACCCTCTACTTATCTGAATGTATAAATGGTATCATATAGCTATAATTTCTTTCCTCTCATGATAAATAAGAAGCCATTTGTGATTTGAACTAGATTAATCCTGACCATCTACCATTTATAGATTTACCATATATTCTCAGCCATTCACTCTACTTTCCACATATCCTTTGCATGGTGTTAGGTGAGAATGGATGACAGGCCCTGCAGGAAAGTTTGTATGTGGATTGTAGAATATCTCATTGGATTTTGGAAGGTTTTGGAGAGAATAGATCTGTGACTGCTTTTTCTTCTGAGTTCAGTCTCTGATTTTTTTCAGTAGTGGGGTTGCAAGTCTGATTTTGATTATACAACCTTTCATGTCATTGCCAGAGTCAGGATGAACCATGATGCATACTTAGATGGTGTTTACTGAATGACTTTTTTCTTAATGTTCTATGTTCCCTGTCAACTGATCAGTGAAACTATGAAAACTAGGCACTTCATTTTTTAAATGAAGGGAATTAATAGGTTGAGTATACATCTTGACAAGAAGAAAGTATTTGGAATGATAGTGAATTAAGTACTAGACTGGCAGAAAGAATCTGCCCATCATAAAGTGGGCAGGGTCAGCAAAGGAAAGAAATGAATCAGCATAAGGCAACCAGAGTACCTATTGAATTAAATCTTTTACTGAAGAATCTGCCTTATTTGAGAGGTCACACTGCTCTTCCCTGAGACTGAGAAACACAACAGCCAACGGAGAAGATGGCAATTGTAGTAGACAACCTGAGGCTACTATACAATTGTCCATCAATTTTCTGTTGTCAATAAGCAAAGCAAATATGACTACACTCCTTTTTTGGTATACACGCCTCAGGATGTATGTTGCATTCTTTTTTTTCTTTTAGGTGCCTGTGTCTGATTTAAACCTGATTTAATCTTCAAGAAAACATATTGTAGAGAGAGGGCATTACCCCTGTAGAACTCTTGGGAATGTCCTCGGATAGTATCTACTCTGACAGCTCACTAATATCTTGGCCACTCCACTACTACTGTCATTTGCATGATCTTTGTGGTTGAAGAGCTAATTTTCTTCATAAGTGGTGGTAACCTCATTTATCCCCACCCTTTCTTCTCTTTTTTCTTTCTCTCTCTTCCCCACCCTCCCTCTCACTTCTTTCTCCCTCTCTCCTCCTTCCCTTCCTTCCTTCCTTCCTTCCTTCCTTCCTTCCTTCCTTCCTTCCTACCTTCCTCCCTCCCTCCTCCCACTCTCTCCCTTCCTTTCTTTCTTCCTACTAACATTTCTTAAACACTCATCATATAACAAGCCTTGTGATAGCCACATTGTCCTTTTCCTTGAGGGAGTCCATGAAGTGGAAGAGATGCATGAAAACCCACAAGTACAGTAATATTGTGCATGCTCTGACTATCATGTTCACATGATGATAGTGGGATCACGTGAGAGGAAATCTTTATTCTGCCTGGAGAAGTCAGAAGTTAGATCACACAATATATCTGATATTTGAACAGAGCCTCAAATGATGTCTAGGGGTTTGCAAAGAACAAAAGGTATGTGAATACAGTCTAGCTAGAAGGAACAACATAGGAAGAGGTTATAAAATTCATGACTACAAGAACCTTGGATGTGTGCAAGCAAGTGATGGGAGAGGAGACCTGAAAGTCAGCATGTGTCATAATAACCATACCTACAAAGATTGAAGTCTTGGATATGTAGGCGCTGAGTAACACTGTAAAGTTTTAAGCAAAGGAGTAAATTAATTGGATGTGTATTTTAGAAAAGTAGTCCTGGAGAAGTGTAGACAATTAATTGGAAGGGCAGGCAGAAGAGGTGGGCATACTGTAAACAAGGGCCGTAAGGCCAGGGCATCACAATTAGTGACAGCAGTGGTGTGCTGATGGAAGTGGTTAATCTGTCCTCCAAAAGAAAAGGAAAACCCTTGATTTATAGCATTCATTGACTTTTTTAGTGTAAATATTCTCACCATACTCTATTTAAAGCTACAAACATGATGTCACTGAACACACAGGAGGAGCCATTATCCCATATTTCTATCAGGTACAATGGAGATAAAATGATTTCAAGAGCATAGATAGATGTTATCTGAGTCAAGACGGTATACATTCTAGGCATAACAGTATTGTTGGGAACCTAGGGGAGCATAAGAAAGACATTCTGCATGAGAGTTCAAAGAAGGAAGCTGAACATGGAGAGATAAGAGTACTATAGTATCCTCCAGGGAGGTAAGAAATTTGAATTTTATTCTAGGGATAATATAATATAAGCCATGTAAGTGTTTTAAGTGCAGGAGGAACACAACCCATATTAGGGAGTGCACACTGGGGACATGGGCAGGGGCTGGGGACATGACTGGAAGTGGTAGAGAGTTTAGGAGGCTGCCCAGTAATCTAGACAGAAGTTGAGGGTATAATGCAGGGCATTGACTGATGAGAGAGAAAAATGAAAGAAGTTGAGAGATAGTTAAAATCAGAAGTGACAGGAATTGTTGATTGAATTTAAAAATGAGTGAGAAGGACTTTGAAGTGCGTATGTATGAGATATCTAAGCAGACATTTTCTAGAGCAAAGATGGAAACATAGGCCTGGTATTCCACAGACAGGTCATGGTGGGAAATATGGGTTTGAGTGTCATCAACATATAGATAGTATTTGAAGCTGGACTTATGAATAAAGTCACTTCTGGGGAGTGTGTAGTAGGAAAAAGCAGACTGTGGTGGGAAGTTTGAGAAGCTTAGGAAACACTAGTGTTTAAGGGGTGCGCTATCTGACTGGCTTTGTCCTAGGCAAGATTAAGTTAATAAAAAGATATTAAACTTGTGTTCAGGACACTGATGGAATCTCTCTCTTCACCTTAATCTATGTCAATGACCTTGCTTTCAATTTGCTGACCATTACATTCTTGCGAATAATTTTTGCCCAAATGTCCAAATAGACGTAGTCAATTAAAAACAAAACCCTTGATTTAACACCTACTATGTGTTGAAGAGAAGAGCATATAAGTAAGCAAAGTTTTGATAGCCATTTAGTTCCATAGACAGAGTCTATAGTTGCGTGATTAGTAAAAAATTTGGTGCCATCAATATAACCAATTAATATCTTCAAATATCTGCTTCATGTAGTGCTAAAGAAGAGGAATCTTCTGATCAGCTCTCAGTGGGGACATTGTCCTTCTCTTCCTTCTCTTTTTTCTTCATCTTCATCTTTTTTCTTTCTTTTTTAAAAATCATCTTGATACTCTCATACATGCATACGCCATGGAGAGGGAGAAACATTTTTGGTCAAAAAATCATGTAAGCATTGAAATTTCTCCCTGTTAGACTCAATGGGAATTTATAGGTTAAGAAGAAAAAATGGACACTTATATCCATAGTAAAGGAACAGTAGTAGCTAACAAAGAAGTGCCCTGCATTTAAGTCTAGCTCTGTATTTGTAATTCTAATTGTTCAGAGGCCCTTTTATTCATAAGGATGCCAAAGACATAGAAATAAGTTTGTTTTAAACAAGAGCTCCTTATTACATTCCACACTTCTAGTAAATGATGTCTTAGATTTGTCAAAGAGCTAAAGGAACATCATGGTGAATCTTTCCTTCTCTCATCTTAGACATGAGAAAACCCTAAGTGAGGGAGAGCACAGTCCAAACCCATCACCTGACACCATCTCTCTCTTTGCTACAGTGTGCCATGTGACCTTATGTACGGCATTCACAAATGGACAGAAATATAGTAACAAGCTAATTATCATATCCATTGCATTTCTCACACAGGTTTGAAATAAACATTGGAACTCTTGTAAATAATACTCATACCCAAATGAATCATGCCTAGTAATCAATAGCATCCTAGAAATTCTAAGTGTCCTCACGTATTATGTGTCCTCAACAACAGCTTTGTGAGTTAATCAAGTCCCATTTTGCAGATGAGTAAGTTAAGGCTCAGAATGGTTGTCACATGGAAAACACTGATGGAGATGATGAATGGGACTAGAGCTTACACTACCAGTTTGAGTTAGAAGTTCAGGAAGCCAAATCAAATGGGAAGGTGGAGTACTATTTTAATATAAAGATTTTTGTTACTACATATATGGACTTACAGGTACAGATAGTGGAACTGTAATTGTATTAATGTTTTGGCTGAATTAATTTTTCTTTCATTTATTTTATTTTATACTAAGTACATTTTATGGATTATGCTATCACAGTTGTCCCATTTTTTCTCCTTTGCCCCCCTCTGCTTCGTACTCCAGTTCCTTCCAGCAATCGCCACCTTAGTTCATGTCCATGGGTTATACACATGAGTTCTTCGACAAAATTCCAAAGGGCTTGGGTCCCTCTGAAGTTTCCATTCCCATGAATACTGCCCATGGCTAAGAAAATGGCAATGAAGAGTTAAGGTGAACAAGAAAACAAAACAAAACTATCTGAAATATTCAACCATGGATATATAAGCAATGTCCACAGAAGAGCAATTTTTAAATTCTAGACAGCAGATGACAACTGACTTATGCAATTGTTTAACACTAATTAAGCATTTTCTTTTTTAATAGTCCCCTTCTGAGGCAAAAATCCGTGGCTGCTGGATTTGAAGCAAGCCCACACCAATCAATATCAATCTGCTGCCAAATGTTATTAAATATCTCTTTGATACCTATTTACAACTAAGAAAATAATTTCACTGTCAAGGGATTGTAAATGTGTGAAAAGAACCTCTGACAGCTTACCTCACTCACTGTCTACAGTTGTGCGTCTGGGTGCTAAAGCCGGGAGACTAAGATGAAGGACATAATTAAGGAAACATATGAAGGCTAGCACGGGGCTTGAGATTAATTAGCTGTGCGTCAATAATCTCATCAATATCCGATTAACAAATGACACATTGCCCAATGAAACATATTGATTCATGCACACTCCTCACTGTTAATAAATTGAAGCTGCTTTGCTAAATGAGAAACCTGACAAAATAATAGGCTGCTAATACTGCCCTGCTATTGTGATAAAAAACATAAAATTAGCCTGAAGTATACAGTACTTAATTTAGGAGGACTGTCATTCCGCTTATGAAGCTTGTTAATGAATGACAAGAAAAGGGAAATGAATTTTATGGATAAGTTACGCAAAAGGACTAGGAGAATTTCCTCAGGGCAGGCATTTGAAAAGTAGAATATGCATATAGATGGCCCTGAGCCTGAATACTTTTTGTAGTTGGAATGTGTGAAAGAAGTTTGTTTTTTAGTATATCATTCTAATAACAAGAAAGTTCTCTTAAATTTTGTAAGTAACTCCTTGGTGTTTATCCATATGAGATTATATTGATCACATCAAGGAACGCCATTTTTGGTCTCTTTGAAGAATCTGTAATGGAGTAAAGAGCAACTAGTTTTAAACAAATCTGATCAAATGTAAGCATCTGTGAAGTGGTGTGTGTGCGCACGTGCACACAGTTCTGTGTGAAACATTAGCAGTAATTACGTTTTCCTGTACATGGTATCATCATAGATGGTCCCTATTTGTAATGCATGCCAAACTTGTTCTTGTTTCTTACCTGTGTACATTTTCCTCGATCTGGGCCCATTTTCTGAGGTAAGCAGTTTCTAAACTAGGCAGGATAATTGTGCTGTTTTGAAGGTTAGAGCAATTTAAATTTATTTTTTTCTTTAGCCCATTACAAAGAGGTCATAATAGGGTTGGGCAAGAGGGGGACAAAGTGACAGTGGTGAAGGTGAGGACTCCATATATGTTGAATACCTACTGAGACTGTAGTCAAGAAAAGCTAAGACCTGGGCAGCTGGTGAGGAGAGAAGGCTCTGCTAGTGCCTCTCCATAGCTATGGAAAGAAACAGCAGCTCCCCCCCCCCCCCCCCCGCTGCCCCGGGACTCTCAGGGAACGTCCCCAGGAGCTCTGGTGTTGGAGGACCTCTCTGAGGAGGAACCGGTTAAGTGTATGGAAACATCTGCTTGCAGAAAATGCCTTCTCATAACATACAGTCCCATGAAAATACAACAAAGAAAGGAATTAGGAGCACATTAACTCCTACAGGTCATTAGGGCATTGCCATAGAATACAGCTTGAATTAACGAGAAGTTTATTACTCACCTCTACATGTAACTGGATCCCCTCCCTCTCCCATGCTCTTCACTTCTAGGAGAAAGAGACAAATAAGAAAATAAATCACTATCAGAGGGTCATTAGGATATGATTGGGGCATTTCTGTTTGAGCTCAGTCTCCTGTCATGTCTGCCCTGAATTCCTGGATGCTCATAATCTAAATCCCTAACTGGAAACCAGAGGCATTTCACCATGAAGAATCTTTAAAGAAAAATTAAAACAGGAACACAGTACAGGGAGCATCAGGAAACTTGAGCTAGGACTCTTTAGTTTGCTAGGAAGTTGTTGGATGGGCTTAAACAATTGCCTGTTCTGTGCCTCAGCTTCTTTATCTATGAACAAGAGATTGGCCCAGAGATGTGCTCTGAAGTTCCTAAGATTTATGGAGCAGCATCAAGATATAGTATATGTATATCTGTGTATTTAACAAAGTAGAAATAATTTTCAGTACAATTATTGAAACAAATTAAATTGGCTTTTCTGTGTCAAACTGACCTAAACTGCCTATTCCCCTATAATTCTGGTGTTTGGGACATTAATATTTAGTCTCTTGAACAGTATTCTCTCTTACCATCATGTCCAGGATGAGCATATGTAGCTCCTTAGGGTGTCTCTATCATGATAATTTTGAGAGAAGCTGGGTCATTAAGTTGCATTAACTCTAATTAGTGATCAGAAGGGAATATAAATCAATAATTTTCATTAGACATCATGAGATATGTTGAAGCTTATTTTCCAAAGTCCAAGCTTTTTCTTTTGAACAAGGTAGCATGTTTGGAGATAGAATTTCTTTTTTTAAGATCTCTGGAATACAAACTAGCCAATTTCTTTATCCGAGTCTAGAGAAGAGAGGTTTACAGTGTGTGAATAAATTCTTAATTCTTAAAGGACTGAAATATTTTCAAAAAATATAAAAAAAGGAATTGCTAATTTTGGAATTTTATTCAGCAGGGAAATAGGTTTTATTTTTTTAAATGTAGGAGACCCCTTGTTTTTGTCTCACTGTATTCCTAAAACCAACCTAGACTCCGTGACTGTTTTAATTTAAAAAAATGCCATTTAATACTAATATCTAATGTTACTGAGCTCTATGTACCAGGCACTTTATACATACTATTGTAATGGACTCACGCAGCACTCTCATGTGTTAAAAACAATGTGCAACCTCAGATGAGACAGCTAAAGATCAGAGAGGTTAAGTAACTTGCCCAGCACCACCTAGAGGTCATTGGTAGACCCAAGTCTATCCTAGACTGTCTGATTCTAGAGTCTATGATTTTTAGCACTCTGGTATTCTGCTTTCAGGACACGATGTTTGCTGGGATTCTGGAAGAGACTCACTAGTAATAGATAGTAACTACAGGTGGTTTAGGGAGATGCTAATCTTCAAATCATCAGTTGATAACATTCTTTCAAGACCAAACTCCTCACTGGGAGCATTCTCTCTAATCTGCAACAGTGAGTTTGTATATAAAAAGAATAACTTATCACACCAATATTATGTCATTAAATCTGGCATCAGGATAAAAATATCTGGGCTCTTGTTTCTCTTCTAGTCTTTGAGAAGCTGTGAGAACAAACAAACTAGGACAATTCATTGCAGTGTGTGGTAAGAATTAAGGTGACTCGAATTCCTTGTAGCATCTGCCAGGTTAACATGGGCCCAATGTTTCATCCCACATCAATTTCAGTCACTGGATGTGGGTTATTCAAGAGGTTTCACAGGCAGCTGCTCATTTGGCTGGCTTCTATATAACTTGTGCTGGTGAGTCAGATTTCATGCCCAATTAGGATACAAGGGGAAGCTTCCCTTGTGTAAAGGACACAGCTGCTCTAGAATAGCAGCTTCAAGATGCTCAGAACAGGCTCATAAGTCTGGCTTCCTCATCCCCTTCTGCAGGCACACAGGACAGAAATAAGGAAATCCTTTATTCCTTGGCCACAAGTCTGCAATTTTTAATACATATAGTATATATTTATATAATTTAATATGTATAATAATATATACACATATGTACACATATATATCTTACACCAAATATATATACCTTATAAATACATAGTATGTATTAGTTTATACAGTGTATGTATGTGAGTATGCATATATGTGTCTATTAGTCTATCTATCCATTGTTATTTTGTTTTATTGCCATACTCCTGAAGCTCATACACATATTTATCTTAGACTGTATATGCATACCATATACATATATGTAGTCTATATAGTAGGTATAGGTGTGTCTGTGTGTGCATGTATGTCATGGGTATATTATATTGTGATATCTATGCAACTACATTCAACACCTTCCCCAAGGGATAGGTGTAGGGAAGATCGAAGTAAGGAATATTGCCATTTTATAAAACATGTTTGAGCTGTTTGATCTTCACTTTTACTTTACCTAGAAATTGTGGACAGAAAAGTGTTTTAGTCTCCAAACTATCTTTGATACTGATATTAAATTCACCTAATTGTGACTTAGTTTTCACCTAATATAGTCAAAGACACATGGTCTTAATTTTGCTCAAGGTTTCAAGACATATTTATTTTTCTCCTCTGTTGAGTTGCCTTGTTTCATTTCTTGTTCCCTTGTCATTCTTGTGACACTTCATGATTTCATTTTTTTCTTCATTGTTCCCACTACCCTTATCCTGTTGGTTATCAAGTCCTGTCTTTTAGATCTCTGAAATATTGAATCCTTAGGGTTACTCACTTTCCCACTGCCATTTATTTTCTGGATTTAGTCACTTACTACCTCTTACTTGGACTATCATAATTTCCAGGACACTGCTTTACCCTCTCCCTCCTTCAAAATGAGTTCACACTTGTAGTAAATTCACATTTAACTATCATTCACTGGGCACTTACTAGTTTATATCATTTAATCCTCAGAGCAACACTGTGAAATAAAATTTCACATATGGGGAAATTGGCCTCAGGGAAAACTGGTCCTTTGATCCCCAAAACTGTGTTTTGTCTTTTATACAATGCATTTCTAAAACATGGATCTTATCTATGACTCTAATAGATAGTGTTGGTGCCTCCCTCTTGCCCATAGGATAAACTACTTGAGTTTCCCTAGAAAGATCTGCAGGACACTTTGCAGTCTGTCTTCATGGTTCATTCTTCTCACCATCACTCATTCCATGTTCTGGGCAGACTCATTCCTTTATGCTATTTGACATTACTAAAATGTTCATGTACTTCTATGTGTCAATGCTTTTGCTCAAGCTATTTCCTTTGTAATGCTATTGCCACCCTAGTCTACAACATGAATTTCTTCTCATCTTTAAGAATCATCTAACAAGACAACAGCTCTTTAAAGCTGCCATTTATTTTCTTGGGTAGAGTTGAGTGCATCTTTATCTGTTATGTTTATGTAATTCTTTGTTTATGCCTCAGTTATGGTCCTATAATATTTATTATTTTTTATTTAACAATAGGGAAATGACTAAATAAAAAGTTGCATATTTATTGGATGATAGAGTGCATGTATATTAAAATATATTCTCAAAGATTATTGTATGATATTTGATAATATAATGTTAAGTAAAAGAGCAGAATGCAAAACAATTACAGAAAAATGCCATTTTGTATATATACATACATATAATATATTTATATATAAATATTATTTATTTATTTATTTATTTACTTATTCTAATTTACCAAAACAGTGGTTATCTCCAGATGGTGAGATAGATGATGACTTACAGTTTGTCTTGTAAGGTTTTGGTGCTTTCTGAATATTCCCATATCTTAAGAAGACTATGCTTATACCATTGGGCTAATTGTTGGAGAGATCAAAAGTAAATAATTAATGAAAATCCCATTTTATGCATTGCTAAGTTCAAAATAAATTATTCTCTGAGTCATTTGTTTCCACGAGGTAGTTTAATTCTGATAATTGGTTTAAAGAAACTGCTCATTTTCCACTTCTACAAAATCACTCTGTGGACTCAGTGTTAAAAATCATATAAACTAGATGCATAGGCTGGACACAGATAATGAAAACTAACTTTCAAATAGCAGTCAGACTATATGCGTGCCACTGAAAATAAGGCCAGAGGTCTTTACACATTCTTGTCAATGGATGGTTTTGAAAGAATCTTTTCTGTAATAGGTTTAGCTGGTTGAATGTCAACTTGCTTTTGACTAATGCAATTCTATTGAATGGTATATTTACTGTAAGTTTTAGCTGACTACATCCTATGTGCTAGGAACTATTTCAAGGTTTTGCCTTTACACTTATCTGAAATCATCCCACAATAGAAAATATTATGATGTGTATATGTTATTTTACAGCAACCATCTGAGATAGAAATGGTTAATGTCTTCTTTTTACAGGTGTTGGCAATGAGCCACCAAGAAGTTAAATAATTTGCGCTATGGAACTCACGTAAGACAGGGATGCAACTGGTTTTTGATCCAAGGCAACCAGTCTCCTAAGCCTGTGCTCTGAATGTTATGTTATATTATCTTTCCCTTTATAAATTTATGGAGGCTTTAAAAGGCCAAAATTAGCCTTAAAGTCAAAGGTGCTATTTTCCCATTGTGTTTCTAACAGGGTGACCATTTTACGTTCTGTATGCTCAAAGGGATGACAAAAATATGGTTTCATTTTTTCATAGTTAATGCAGTGTACTATTTGAGCCCCACCCTATGGAGTAGAGGAGAAAATGATATTACATTAATTTGGTAAATTCAGCAAAACTTTAAACAGCCTCTTGTGTAGCTCAGTCACTTTTGAAAAACTTAGTTTTTCTTCTACTTTTCTTCAATATGGGTTTGCAGGGGTTGGAGAGATGGTGCAATCTGGTGGAGCTTGTCTTCAAGGGTGTGAGAACTGGTATCCATGTGGTGCTGTCTGTCTGGTTCCATTCCTGAGTACTCTGTGAGTCTGCTGCTGGTACCAGTCATGACTGTGGTCTCTCCTCCCTTAACTAAGGTACTCAGTTGATATGGCCCCAGGTCAGCTCTCCTAGGATTCTATTCTCGTTCCACTCCCTGTGAAGAACCTCTACCTTAATTTATTCTGATTGATCACCTTGTCTATAGGGTCCTATTACCCCATTACTAAAGCAACTCCATCTGAGAAGCTTTATGGTGAGACCCAGGGATCAATACCCTACCCCAACTCAGAAGGGCTAAATAAGGCCATCTCCATGCCTAATGATGGCTTCTCTCAGCTGTGGAGGTAACAATGGGCCGGTTGGTTACCCCCCACCCCTGAGCTCCAAGTGGGAAGTGGAGCTTTTCTCTTTCTCTCACCCTACATAAAATGCCTCTTCTTTGTAAGGTTTTAGACCTGTTATGGCACAGGGTTTCCCTATAACCTCTTCCTCTTTGGCCTCTTTCTTCTAGAAAATGTGAGCTTTGTCCTTAAAGTTTTGGCCCCTTAGACCAGTTTTCTAAATCATAGCTTCCTTGTGCCCTCCTCTTTTCCCTGTGGCTGCATTTTATTTAACAAACATTGAATGGTAGGCCAGTCACTCTGCTAAGCACTTAAAAATATTAGCTCATTTAGTTGAATGCACATAAATCCTTATAATATCTCTGTGAGATAAGTAGTGTTATCCCTCCTGTATAGAAGAGGAAACTGAGTTGCAGGAAGTTAAACAACTTCCTAAAGCCACATAGCTGCTACATACGTGGCAGAGCCAGGGCTTAAACCTCCGCAGGCCTGGAGTCCACGCTTCTAGTCACCCTGCTGTGCTGACACACACAAAATGGCAGCCAATGTGGCTGGGCAGAGTGGAATTGAATTACTGATAAGGAAACAGAAACTTGTAATGACGTCAAAAATATTGTATACATGACATGTTCATAAGTTTGAATTAGGCCCACTTGGAAAAATAGTTCTGAAAGGAAAAGAAATCACTCAAAGAGCTCTTGAGTTAAATAAATATTTTAACTACCAGCAATCATTCTAGATTTCAGTTGAAAGAGAAGTGATCTCTAGAGATATATTCTTGAATAACATTATTATAATGTGTAGACTTGCTAATAGTTGCAGTGAAATTCTTTCATTCTTATTTTTGTTAGTTTTTTAAATAGATATATAGGATAGAGAGTTTATCTGCATTGTATGGTTTAATTTAAGTAGTCCTAGAAGGCCCATCCATCCCTAAATAATTCCTTCATGGACTAAATTCCTTAACTTTATCTGAACTTCCTCTACTTCAGAATTTACCTGGAGCAAGTGAGAGCTGATTTTGGAGTCTCAAGGATTGAAGGCACACAAAGTGGTGTGAGGCCATATATCTGGGGTTTTGGGGGTCTCTACAGTAAAAAGGCAATTGACATCTGTGGTTTGGGGGAGAAAAGGAGAGCTCCAGAGAGTGTTGAAGTTAAATCGTATAAAATTGCTGATATTCACTGTTTCTGGCCTATAAAAATGTCAATCTCCTGGTTTAACCTAAAGCAGGGATTTGGAAATTTAGATTATTCTGGAATTTTGCCTAGGCTTATTCTAAACTCAACCTATTCTGTTACTTTACCCAATCTCTCCTCTAACGCTGTAATAAAAGTGAAAAATGACTTTAGGCAAATATTTATTTTTAACCTTTTAACTTTACCAGTAGATGTAAACTTCCAGTATGCCCTGTATTCCATACAAACTGCTTTTTCTTTTTTTAAACTTGCATTTGTAATCAGCTGTAAGATCCTTGGGGACTATCTTGTGTTGATGGGCTCCATTTTAAGAACTTGTTTCTTTCAATAAAGGCCATAATTTACCCATTTTAAGATCTGATGTTAAGTAAGAGTATAACTGCAATTTTCTCAACAAAAGATAAAAGAAAGCCTTTGCGTCTTGCTCTCCTAAGGCTATCAATAGCAAAGAGAAATGGATTGTGACTGAGATTTTGGGGAAGTGGGTGTTGAATATTATTACTTTAAACATATCTGAAAAAATATAAAGCAAGAATTATCTTTGATTTTGACCCTAAAGAACTATGCCTCTTAAGGTTTATTAAATATTTTATTGAAGATATGGAATATGAGGATAATATAAATTTTCTTTTTATGGATTAAATATTGAAAAAACATACCATGGTGTGCAATATGAGGTATTTGAAGGCAAATCAGGCTTTCAAAAATGTGCAGGTTTCTCAATTGGAATGAGGTGAGTTTTTCTTATGTTAGCTGGGATTATATACAGTGTTTCAGCAGATGCATGGTGGTGGCCAATTCTCTTTACATGCTTTTCTTACAAATTGTTTTCCACTAATGTTGGCTGACTGGCTGAATATTTTAGGCTTCAGATATCTGAAGCATATCAAATATTGATTTATTTCATTGTGAAGCTATATGTTTGACTCTCCCAGAGTTTACATATCTAATAAAATTTTAATTAAAATCTAGGTCATCAGGATAGTTTCTCATGTGTTCAGAGAAGAATTTCTTTTACACCTTATTCAGATCTGCTAATGGGACTTCAATCACTCTTGAGTACTCAACAGTAGATAATGCAATGGCAGTATAGTTCCTTTGACTGGAGGTATTACTCGAATCTTCATTCTCAAGGCAACTAAGAAGTTGCTCTCACTTTAAGAATTTGTACTTGGTAAAAAAAAGTGTGAATTTAAAAATCTACTTATATTCATAATTAGAACTTTACTATCTTTACTAGTATTTCTATTTAGCCGCTGAGACAAAAGTTCAAGTTTAAATTTGGTTCCAAATATATCATCATCAATTCATAGAGAAATGATTTCAATGATTTTCTAACTAAATAAATAATGTATTTGTTGAAAGTTTATACCTAGCACTATTCTGAGTACTATACATATATTAACTCATTTGATCCTCCCTGCTACACTCTGAGGAAGGTATCTATGATTATACTCATCTGACTCATGACAAAACTGAGGTATGTGAGGGTAAGTCAAGCCCACATAGCCAATGGGTGGCAGAGCCAGGGTCTCAACTCTGGAAGTTCGAAATCAGAGTTTGTACTTTTAACTACTACACTATTGTGTTTGAAATAAATGATCTTTTTTAAAAAAATCACAGAGAATAAAAACTTCTGTGTTTTCCTTAGACTGATTCGATTTTTTTTGTTTCTTAGCCGAAGACTATTGAATCTGTTTCTCCTTGAATTTCAAGTAGGACCAGAGATGTGGACAAGTAGGTGGCATGTTTTCACCAGGCATTTTCAGAGGCTATTGATGATATTATACAATTAAAATAAATACCCAGTCACAGGGAAAGTGATAAGCCATTTTAGATTATTATTTTTAAGCACTCACTTTGTGCCAGGCACTCTGCTATACAAATTTTATACTTTATTTCACTTAACTCTCACTGCAATCTTTTGAAAAAGGTAATATTGTTATTTATGACAAGCAAACAGACTCAGAAAGGCTGACTAGCTTAGAGAGAAGAATCGGCCGTACTATGCTTTTAACTAGGTCTACCACACTCTTAAGCATTAAGCCAGCATTTGCAAATTGTAGTCAAATGTCCAGCTCCATCAAAATCACCAGGGATGTGATTAAAAATATCTATCGAATCAAAATACCTGGGGAAGGTATAGTCACTGATCCTTATGATACTCCCAAGTTTGAGAACTATACCAGACCAGAGTGTCTCAAACTTTAGCAGGCAAGAGAATTACCTGCAGAGCTTGTTACTTCACAGATTACTGGTCCCGGAATTTCTTATTGAGAGGGTCTGGGCTGGGGCCTGAGAATTCACATTTATAACAATATCCTAGGTGACACAGATATGGTCTGGGGACCTCACTTTGAGAACCACTGTGCTAGTAATGCTGCTATGCTGTGGTTATCATGAAGAAAATATCATTGTTTAGGTTAAAATAATTTTCATAATATTCTTACATTCTTTTGTCTTGTTAATTTCATTGTAAATGATTTGTATGTGGAAATTGTTGTAATCAATTCTACTTTCTTTTCAGCAATAACATTCTATTTCTGTGTTCTTTAATTGAGATAATCAATTATAAATTGAGTGATCAATTATAACCTATTATAAATTTAAGAATTGTATTGCACCCTTTCTAAGTCCTAAGGTGCTACAAATAATGCTTGTTATTGCTTTGCTCAGGTTAAAAAGCAAGGTAAGGAACTGTTGAAGCTTCTGATCATTTAAGAAGTAGAGACATGGCACTTTTCAAATTAAAAGAAACATAATCTAAAATCACATGCATCTTCTGGCTGTTACTCCAGCCCCTATGAATCCCCCTTCCCCATCAATGGCTGGTTGCTTGAGCATGAAGTCAAGTACAGTAACTGCTTCAGCTGGGGTATGCAGCAATTATTCTGTGAATTGCTGAAGTCCTACCTCACCAGAGAAAGCCAGCTGACACAATTTTGCCTGAAGGGGTTTTCAGCAGAACATCTGTTTTTTTGATACACTTTGCCTATTAATTTTTATCTCCAATGTGTTGGAACTGAGAAAAAAATTTCTCCTTCTTGATGCTTCTTTCTGCTTATGTTTCATGTAGGTACCATTGATGTTTTTATAGAGCATATCCCCAGGAAGCAAGAAATGTTTTTTTTTTCTTTAACATTCTCTTTGCTTAACTGTGTACTTATTAATAGCAGATTGCATAATCTTGAAGATATCTTCCAACCTTTTGTTTCTAAAATTCTGTCATATGCATGTGTGTGTGTGTATATATGTTTGTGCATATATATGTGTGTGTGTATATATATAGGGCTATAAACACACACACACATATATGTGCATGCCTATATGTGTGTGTATACACACACACACATATGCATAGTTTCTCTTTTTTGGGGGGATGGGAGGAGTTTATTCCCCCAAGAGAAACACAAACTTGTACACAAACAAATCTATTCTTAAGTTTTTTTCTAAGTCATAACTGTATTCATCAATACAAATATAATTAGGAGTATTATTTTCAGAGACAATCTATTTCTTTAACGTCACAGGGCTGTATCAGGCCAAAGAGCATCGGCTCAGTGAAGCCACCTCCACTCCTATCAAATGTACGAAAGGTCTTATGAAACCCAGAAACAATGGTCACTATAGAAACCACAGTAGAGATACAGTTTCAAAAGATAAATGCTGCTTGGAACGAAGAGACAGGTAGGATTTTCTAAAACTCTTCAGTCCTAAGTTAAATTTTGGTGATAGTGAGAAATTTTTGAAAATATTTTGAACCTGCCTAGGGGTAAAAGAAGTAAAACTTCGACAGTTTTCTGAATTGCTTATATTATGTAATTCCCCCAGGGTTTTCAGAAGGGATTACGCTATGTTAGATCTTATTGAAGATGGCATTTTACAAGCCACCAAGATGAGAGAGTAACACAGACATTGCATTGAAGTTGAAAGATGTTTTTTTTTGCATTTTGTGTACACAAAATTGGTCATTTAATCATTGGATTGTTAAATTTAAATATTTTATACCAGATTTCTATGTTTGAATGCTTTATTTTCATTTTAGTTGCATATCACCTTTCTAATAACCTGTTTTTTTAGACAAAGCAAAGGTGATAATAAGACAATGAACTTTAAGCAATCTGTTATATTTCTTTGTTTATCTAATGTTGTGCTTTTAGGCTGGTTCAATATAGTGTCAAAGACAGTCAATAAAGTAACATCTACTGTCTTTTTTGTCTACCTAAACTTAAATAGTTTATGTTTGAACTACTGAACAGCCTAAGAAAAGAAAAAATGAAATGATGAAATGGAAACACAGAAACTGCTCACCATCATAGCCTGACACATAACTCAACCTCTCAAAAGTCAGTAGATATCATTTTCTTTTGTTTTATCAGCATAGTATTGAACCAACCTAAAAGTATATTAAACAAAGGTGCAGAGCAAATTACTAAACATTTAGAGTCTCCTTTCCTCCCACCTTTTCTTTACTTATTCAGAGTTCAAACAGAAGAGGATATAATTTACATAATGTTGACGCCCCAAAGAATTTTGGCTTCAAAGAATTTCCCATGTCTCACCATGAGTAAATAGTTGATTTATGTATTAACTGAAACCAAATAGGTGAAAGAATTATTAATGATTAGTGAGTTATTGTGGAATATTGCTCAAGGGAAGAGAGCACTATATCAGAAAGCTCTGGTCCCTTCATTCTTCTAGAGCTTCTGATAAAAAGCTCTTGGCATTATTGACTATTTATAGCATTTTTTTGGGGGGGTGCTATTCATGTATTTTATTACTAAAAGAAATTGGAAATAGTACAATTTGCAATAAATGGAATTTTAGTGTAGTAGAGCCTTAAACACTATATTCTGGAGTTAATTTTATTGGCAAGAGTTACATTTCTCACTAGAACCCACTTCTAAGAAGCATTATGCCAGCAAACTAAGTCTTACCTTGGACTTGACTTCACGTTGTTTCCTTACTTATTACTAACTTTCAATTACAAACACCACCGTAGTAAAATCTAGCTTCTACAGATGCCTGCTAGAGGCATGAAACTGAAATAGTGTTTCTAATTTGGGGTACATGTTTCTGTGAACATTTATGAAATTTTAATGGTTTGGTGGCTCTTGGAATAAGGAGAGGTCAGCATTGCAAAACTGAGATATGTGATGAATAGGAATAGATTCACTAGCTTGCTCTGGTCAGGTGCTTTCCTGACTGAAAACACAACACAAGCTGATACACCCACAAATTTCAACTAGGCGCATGTCTAGTTCTCATATGTTTCATAAATGTATTATGTTAAACAAGATTTATGCATTAATGTAATTTATCCAATTGATATGAGTAAGAAACAGTTTTTATTAATTCATACAGATATTCTAATACTAATAAATCTTGTTTTAAAACCAAAGAGGAAGACACATTGACTAATTTAGCTATCTTTAGGAAAACAAATTGAGTTATGCTATTTTTCAGACTACAAGATGCACCCCCCAAATTTGGGAGGAATACTGGTTGTTAATGCTGCTTTTGAGTTCTGTTTACATTTACATTGGTGAAATATTATGTTATTTATGCTATTATATATTTTACCACATTTTTTGCTTCAAAAATTTTTTTCCTATTTTCCTCCTCTAGAACCTAGGTGCATCTTATGGTCTGAAAAATATGGTAAATAATTATTGAATAAATGAAAAAAATGAATGTTGAAAGAATTAGACCTTTGGTACTTATAGTACAAAAGATAGATATAATAACTCCTTTTGATATAAAGGGGCATTCATAAAACTTGCACCATAATGCTCTGATAGATAGCTTAGCATTTTTATTTGTAGGCATTCAAGTTTAAGTTAAAAATTATATATTTTTTAATGTAGTAGTTACCTAGTATGGACTATGGCCTATTGTCATCTACTTGTCTCTTTCTTTTACCAAGAAATCCAAGACATTTAACATAACTTTTTGAAAAATGAGAGAATAAATGAATAAAATGAATATGAATAAGTTAATATATACCCTTGCTGGTAGTCTTGCTTTCTACTCAAATCACATACACTGGGTGGATGGTACGATGCCTTTCTTGGAAATATCACATTCAGGTGCTTCTTCTGAGCTACCCACTTCCTCTGAAATGAGCCATCCCATGCAGTCTTGCTTTCTGCTTATCTAGTTGCTTGTTTCTCGTTTTACAGTGTTGTCTTACATTTTTCTAAGGCATGCAGCATTTCTCAGATACCCTGAGTGCAATGAAGGGATGTAAGAGTGCCTTCCTGTGAAAACTAATAGTGTCTTTTAGCAGGTTATACTCACTTGGCTAGAAAATTGTTGAACCATGACTACTCTAACATAACTTACTAGTTTTACCAATGGTTGCTGCCTCTTATTCTTGTTCATTGGTAAAACTTTGGAGTCTTTTCTTTCCTGTGTCTTTAGCTCTGTGTTCAACTGGGAAAGAGTGGACACACTTTGCATCTCTACTTGGTCAAATGACCATGATTATAATTATGCTTAAAAGAAAATGGGACAACCATGATTCTAATTTTCTGAGTTACGCTAGCAAATCAACTCAGTTGATCTTAAGTTTAGTGCCCGTGAAACACTTAAGCCCAAGTTAAAAAAGCAAATTAACTCAGTTGAGCTTAAGTGAGTGCCCATGAGGCATCATAGAACATTATGCAAATCAAGCATGCATAAAAAAGCAAGAGACCTGCATCAACCACAACAGATTGCATGAGTCTCCACAAAAGGAAATCAGAAGTGATGGAAAACATAAAGGAAAATGTTTTTCTTTTCTCAATGTGCTTTAATTAAATTATTACATAAAGTAATGCTTCTTGAATCTCCCATCTTGTTTTTGTTTTCTCATCAAATAAATGCTGGATTTATTGTCTGAAGGTGTCTGGAAATTGTTTTCTTTGGAATTTGATTTTATCTGTATAGTAACTATAGAGGAAGCCAAATACTGTTTTTCTAGGGACATATATATATCTGGAGACTAAAAACTTTGGGGATGGGAAGCAATGTTGTATTTAATTAGTTCTGGCATTGCAATTGGAAGCATGATTCTAGGTGATTTATCTTGAGCTTCTACTACTCTATCTGCAAAATGAAATGACAACAGTTGGCAAATTGAACTTACTCAAGTAGATGTAGCCAAAGGCAACTAATATGATCTTAGGCACACACTGTGGACATTTAAAAAATACTGTTGGTGTGGCTCAGTGAATTGAGCACCAGCCTGAGAAGTGGGAGGTTGCTGGTTTGATTCCTAGATAGGGCAAATGCCGGTTTGTGGGCCTGGTCTCCAGTTGGAGGAATGCAAGAGGCAACCTATCGATGTTTCTCTGCATATCAATATTTCTCTCTTCCATAAAAATCTTACTGTTGGCTTAATAAGGAACAAAAGTACTTCATGTACAAAGTGTTTAATGGGAATATAATGTAAATCATATGCAATTTCAAATGCTTTAGAGGCATATGGAAAAGTAGAAATTTGAAATTGATTTTAATATCATATACCTCACTTAATATATCCAAAATATTTTCATTTCACCATGTAATCAATATAAATTTTTTAAAATATATTTTATTGATTATGCTGTTATAGTTGTCCAATGTTTTCCCTTTTGTCCCCCCTCCACCTGGTACCCCCATTTCCCTCCAACAATCCCTCCACCCCTTAGTTCATGTCCATGCATCATGCATATAAGTTCTTTGGCTACTCCATTTTCTATACTGTTCTCAACATCGTCTTGTCTATTTTGTACCTACCAATTTGTGCTTCTTAATCCCTACACCTTTCCCCCCAATCTCTCCTTCCCCCTCTCAGCTAATAGCCCTCTAATTGATCTCCATTTCTGTGATTCTGTTCCTGTCCTAGTTGTTTGCTTAGTTTATTTAGATTCAATTATTGATAGTAGTGAATTTATTGCCATTTTAGTGTTCATCATTTTGATCTTTTTTTTCCTTATATAATTCCCTTTAGCATTTTATATAGTAAAGGCTTGGTGATGAATTCCTTTAGTTTTACCTTGTCTGGAAAGCACTTTATCTTTCCTTCAATTCTAAATGATAGCTTTGCTGGACAGAGTAATCTAGGTTGTAGGTCCTTGCTTTTCTTCACTTTAAATACTTCTTGCCAGTCCCTTCTAGCCTGCAAAGTTTCTTTTGAGAAATCAGCTGATAGTCTTATGGAAACTCCTTTGTAGGTAACTCTGCTTTTCTCTTGCTTTTAAGATTCTCTATTTATCTTTAACCTTTGGCATTTTCATTATGATGTGTCTTCATGTGGTCCCTTTTGTGTCCATTGTGTTTGGGGCTCTCTGTGCTTCCTGGATTCATATTTCTATTTCCTTCACAAAATTAGGGATATTTTCCTTCATTATTTTTTATTTTTTATATTTTTTATTGTTGTTCAAGTATAGTTGTCTCCTTTTTTCCCCACCTCTTCCCCCACCCCAACCATCGCCACCTCCCACCTTTGATCCTACCCTCCTTTGGCTTTGTCCATGTGTCCTATATACATGTTCCTTTATAACCAACCCCTCTCCCTGCTCTCTGGTTACTGTCAATTTGTTCTTTATTTCAATGTCTCTGGTTATATTTTGCTTGCTTGTTTGTTTTCTTGATTAGGTTCCACTTATAGGGCTCAGAGAAAGGACAACGTTGCTGCCTGGCCTCTGGAGTTTTGCCCGGGAGGAATCTGTCTCTTGGCACTTACCATATTGCCAGTCACTTGAGTTTTTCCCTGTAGGCCACTGATGCCCTTCCAGCTGTTACCCTGGTGTTGAATCTTAGAAGGGGTGGATCTGCATGAGTTCTAAGTTAGTTAAGAAGAGTCTCTTGAGAATCCCACAGTTTCTTCTGCTGCCCTGACACACACTGGTTTTTACAGCCAGAAGTTATGGGGACTTATCTTCCTGGCACTGGAATGCTGGTGGGGGGGATTCTGGTCTGGGGTTGGGATCCCTCGATCCAGAGGTATCACTCCCTGTTTGTCCACCACATGTGGATGTGGGACTGCCTACTCCATATCTCCATGCCTCTCCATGCTACTCTGTGTCTCTGTGCCTCTCTGAGCCTGTCTAAGCCTGCACACCTCTCTGCCTCTCTCTGTGCATATCTGCATCTCCATGTCTCATGGCCATCTGGATGAATGTGACTTCTTTAAGTCCTTGGTTGTTAGATTTCTGTACCACTTGATGCTCTGAAAATTCTGGGTGATATTTGTTTCGTAGTTTAGTTGCAATTTTTGCTGTAGCTGTGTGAGGAGGCAGTGTGTGTTTACCTATGCCTCCATCTTGACCGGAAGTCCTACATATCTCAATATAATTTTTTATGAGAAGATGTTTTACATTTTTAAAAATCAGAGTCTTTGAAATTTATTATTTGTGTTATACTATCAGTACATCTCAACTCTGACTAGTCCCATTTCAAGGGCTCAAAAGCCACATGGGACTAGTTGCTATCATGTTGAAAAGTCCATTTCTAGAAAGTAGGTATGAGTTTGCTTTAGATAAAGAAACTGTCACCACCCTAGTCTTTCCAGGGAATCTTCAAAGATATGCAGGTCACTAAATTGAAGGATTTATACCAGTCGTTCTCCACTAGGGCTATTTTACTGTGCAGGGGAGATCTGGCAATGTTTTGAATATTTTGGTTGCTGTGGCTGGGGAAGAGTGAGTGCTACTGTCATCTAGAGGTCAGAGATGCTGTTAAACATCTTACAATGCACAGAATATCCTCTTACAAAAAAGGTGGATGATCCAGCCCATATATCAGTAGTGCCTATACTGAGAAACTCTTTTATACAGAATTTTTTTCTCTCTCATTTTTTAAATTGTTGTTCAAGAGCCTTCATCTCCATTTACCCCCAACACTCCTACACACCCCAGCCATGTTCACCTCCCACCCTCAATCTTACCCCCTTCAGCTTTGTCCATGTATCCTTTATGCATGTTCCTTGATGGCCCTTACCCCCATTATCTCCTCCCACCTTCCCTTTGGTTACTGTCAGTTTGTTCTTTATTTCAATGTCTTTGGTTATATTTTGCTCACTTGTTTGTTTTGTTCATTAGGTTCCCCTTATAGTTGAGATCATTTGGTATTTGTCTTTCATTGCCTGGCTTATTTCACTTAGTGTAATGCTCTCCAGATCCATCCATGCTGCTGTGAAGGGTAGGAACTCTTTCTTTTGTTCTGCTGCATAGTATTCTATTGTGTAAATGTACTACAGTTTTTTGATCCATTCATTTACTGATGGGCACCTAGGTTGTTTCCAGCACTTGGCTATTGTGAATTGTGCTGCTATCAACTTTGGGGTACATAGGTTCTTTTGAATTGGTGTTCTTTTGAATCAGTACTCTTAGGGTATAATCCCAAAGTGGTATTGCTGGATCAAAAGGCAGTTCCGTGTTTAGTTTTTTGAGGAAATTCCATACTGTTTTCCACACTGGCTGCACCAGTCTGCATTTCTACCAACAGTTCACTAGTGTTCCCTTTTCTCCACAACCTTGCCAGCACTTGTTTGTTGATTTGGTTATGATGGCCATTCTGACCACTGTGAAGTGGGTGGTATCTCATTGTGGCTTTCATTTGCATCTCTCTGATGGCTAGTGATGCTGAGCATCATTTAGTATGTCTCTGGACCTTCTGTATGTCCTCCTTGAAGTGTCTGTTAAGGTCCTTTGCCCATTTCTTAGTTGGATTGTTTGTCTTCATGGCATGGAGTCACGTGAATTCTTTATATATTTTGGAGATCAAACCCTTATCTGAGGTATCACTGGCAAATATATGTTCCCACATGGTTGGTTCCCTATTCATTTTGCTGATGTTTTCTTTAGCCATGCAGAAGCTTTTTATTTTGATTAAGTCCCATTTTTTAATTTTTCCTTTATGTCTCTTGACCTAGGAGACATATTGGTGAAAATACTGCTGCATGGAATATCCAAGATTTTCATGCCTATGTTCTCCTCTAGGACTTTTATGATGCCATGACTTCTATTTAAGTCTTTTATCCACCTGGAGTTTATTTTTGTGTATGGTGTAAGTTGGTGGTCAAGTTTCTTTCTTTTCTTTTTTTTTTTTTTTTGCATATAGCTGTCCAGATCTCCCAACAATTTGCTGAACAGGTTATTTTTACTCCATTTCATGCTTCTGCTCCCTTTGTGAAATATTAATTGACTGTAGAGATTTGGGTTTATCTCTGGGCTCTCTATTCTGTTCCATTGATCTATGTGTTTGTTCTTATGTCACTACCAGACTGTTTTGATTACTGTGGTCTTATAATATAGTTTGATGTCATGTATTGTGATCCCTTCTACTTTGTTCTTTTTTTCAAAATTGCTACGGCTATTTAGGGTAATTTATGATTCCATATAAATTTTTGAAATGTTTGTTTTATGTCTGTGAAATATGCCATTGGTATTTTAATAGGGATTGTGCTGAATCTATAAATTGCTTTGGATAGTATGGGCATTTTGATGATGTTAATTCTTCCAATCCACGAACATGGTATATGCTTCCATTTATTTGTGTCTTCCTTAATTTCTTCAGTGTTGCATAGTTTTCTGAGTACAGGTCTTTCACCTCCTTGGTTATGTTTATTCCTAGGTACTTTATTTTTCTTGTTGCTATATCAAATAGGATTTATTTACTGATTTCTCTTTCTGATATTTCATTGTTGATGTACAAAAATGCCTTTGATTTCTGAATATTGACTTTGTATCCCACTCTTTTGCCAAATTCACTTCTTAGGTTGAATAGTTTTCTGGTGAAGTCTATAGGATTTTCTGTGTATACTATCATGTCATCTACAAACAATGACAATTTTACTTCCTCCTTTCCAATTTAGATGCCTTTTATTTCTTTTTTTTGTCTGATCGGTGTGGCTAGGACATCCAATACTATGTTGATTAGAGGTGGTGAAAGCAGTCATCCTTGTCTTGTTCCTAATTTTAGTGGGGAAGCTTTTAGTTTTTGCCCACTGAGTATGATGTTGGCTATAGGTTCTCACATATGTACTTTATTATGCTGAGGTATGCTCCCTCTACTCCCACTTTGCTGAGTGTTTTTTTATAAATGGGTGCTGTATCTTATCAAATGCTTTTCCCACATCTATTGATATGATCATGTGATTTTTGTCTTCCCTTTTTATATGATATATTATGGTTATTGATTTGTGAATATTTTACCATACTTGCATCCCTGGGATGAATCCCACTTGATTGTGGTGGATGGTCTTTTTAATGTATTTCTGGATGAAGTTTGAAAATATTTTGTTGAGGATTTTAGTGTCTATGCTCATCAGCAATATTGGGCTGTTTTTTTTATACAGAATTGACTGTTGGATAGTCAACTGACTATTGAGATTTCTATGGATCTGTATTTTATCTACTTCATTGGAAATCTCTGAAAATATAATAAGTATCTATATTCTATATAACAAGTATCTATATTCAGTCGTTTATTTGTAGCCTCTGAAGACCACAGACTAGAAAATATCCCTTGAGATCTTTTCTGCCTTATAAATATTTGAAATGCTAGATTTTATACTTTTTTAAAATGAGAAACAGATGATTAATTACTGAATGAGCCTAACTGGTGCATATAAAATCAGAAGTTGCCGAATGTCAGTGAAATCCTTTAGAGGCTTTGACTCACAGTATAGCCCCACATTTGGAGAACCAAGTAGTTGAACCAAGTAGCTTTCTGTCAGGATTGTGTATTCTTTGGTTAGGCAGCTTTGAGACCAGAAAAGGAGTTTAGAGGATGCTACCAACTGGTGTTCAACTATTTAGGCTAATGACATTTTAGTTAGCCATGTCTAAACATGTGTATCTCTTTTTTTTCTAAATCACTTCCCTAATTCATAATTCAAGGGTTAGTGGTAAAGGACTTTGGGAGGGGCAAAGATCTTCTATTGAGTGATGGGGTCAGAGAGAATCTATGATAAAGCAAGTTGTCTAAGCTCTGCAGTAGGAGTTTCTGAAGGCTATCCATGAGCATGCTTCATATGATCTGACAGTGCTAATTTCTTTAATTCGTGTGATATTAATTTCTATATTAATCTATTGAAGCCAGAAAAGTAGTGATTATTTGTGCCAACACATAGGATGATGTATTATTATAAGCAGATTAATGAAAACAAAATCAGAAAAAAATAATTTTTTTCTTAGTACTAAAGATAGTGTTTTTATCTTTCTATTGCTGCTTTAAAAATTATCACAGCTTTAGTGGATTAAAGCAACACACACTTACTATCTCATTGTTTCTGTGGGTCCAGGAGTCTGGGCATGGGTTAGCTGAGTTCTGCTCAGCATCTGAAAAGACTGAAATCAAGGTGCCCACTGGGACTACAGTCTATTTGAGGCTCAGCATCCTCTTCCAAGCTTTCTGGTTGTTCACAAAATCTAGTTCCTTGTGGTTGTAGAGTTGAGGTCCTCAGCTCCTACATTTCCTGCCATTTCCTGCCACACAGCCCTCTCTTCAACATGGAAGTTCGCTTCCTCAGAGACAGTAGGAGAGCATCTTGTGCTGCTTCAGTTATCTCTAATTTCTCCAGTCTCTAACTTCTAGACTTTATTTTAAAGCTTGTATAATTAGGTTAGCCCAACCCAGGATAATTTTTTTTAATTTACCTAAAGACTACTGATTAGGGACCTAATCTGTTTTTAATAGTGATATCTCATCACTGTCACAGGACTCTCACGCCCTGTAGGGGAGAGGTTTAGAAAAGGCATGCACACCAGTTTCTGTAGAGTCAAACACTTTAAATGCTGCCCTTGTGATAATTCAGCTCTTCAGTAATTTTTTCTTTATTTTGAAGTAACATACTTACTATGCAATATTTTACATGTAAATTTCTTCTAAAACTTAAAAAGTGGCATTTTTATGATTAGGTAAATCTGTCCTATAATTACATTTTCCTATTTTGTATAGTTTTTTGTCTTTCTTGGAATTTCTAGTTGCCTTAGTTTTGTTTTCCTTTTCTGCCTTTGGCACATCATTATATTTTATTCTAAAATTGAAATTCACCATCTATAGGCTATAGCCTCCTTTTTACTTTGTCCTCATACTCAAACTGGCCTGGCTATTTTCTAGCCATGCAATGTAGTTGACATTTTGAGACTTTCTTTCAGAACTTCCTGAAAGCTCTGATTATATCCTTTGTTTCTTATATTTATTGTTTTCCTCTTTATTATTATTATTTTTTGTTTGGGTGGTACACATCTTCAAGATACTTTCTAATAAAGGGTTATGTGCTAGAGAGTTTCTAAAGCCTTGCAAATATTTTAACTTTGTCTTTCTGCTTGATTATTAGCTTTGTTGGGCTATGGAATTGTAGGATGTGAATCATGTAGTCTTAGAATTTTGAAGCCAGTATGTCACTGTATTTAGATCTCTAGTGCTGCTAAAGTGACCTCAGATACCAGTCTGTTGTTCTGTTTGTAAATGACATGAGTTTTTAGGATTTTCTTGTTACAACTGACATTTCCCTGTGACAAGTCTGGGTGTGGATTTTTCATTCATTTATTCATTCTACACAAGATTTAGTGAGTTTTTAAACTAAAGACTGGTCTATTCCTTCAGCTTTATGAAATTTTCTTTTCTTTTATTTTTGAATAAATTTTTCTCTTCTCCATTTTTTCTAGACTTCTTGTAACTCCAGTTAATCTGATACTATGCTTTCTGGATGACCCATTTATATATTTTATCTTTTTCCCCATAATTTCTTTCTCTTATTTTAAACATTATAGTTAGCAAAACTTCTGTGACTTATGTTGCAATTTATTTATTGGACTTTTTAAGGATAGAGGAGTAATCAGTTGGGGGTTTTAGGAGCTCTTCCATATACTGTCTATTCCTTTCTAATAATATCCTCTTGAATTTCTCTACTTAGGTTTTCTCCTAAGACTCCCCTCCCCGCACACACACACATGCCCGGGAATAAACAACTAGCTGTTAGCATTCTGTGCAACAGGATAGGAAAAAGTATGTGTAATAGAATTTTTATGTTTCTACAGATGTATTCAATCAATCCCCCTGTTGTCCATCTGGTTTCTCATTTCCTTCTTTCATCAGATATGCAATCTCTGAATTCAAAATATTTTTAGCATTTTGCCAGACTCATCAATTGCCTTCTCTGTAGTCTTCTGCAGAGATGGTCTTGATGATCCTCCTGTGCTGTGCTACAGAAGACAGTTCTCTTCTAATTTATGGTACATACTGTCTTCCAGGACTGTGTTAATCTCTTGTTCATGCCCCCTCCTGATCTTTTTGTTAATGTTGGGCTGTTTCCTTCTCATTCCTTATTTTTAATTTGGTGGATCCTCAAGATAGAAAGGAAATTATTACAACCTCACAAAACACCATCTTGAACTAGGAGAACATATTGCAGTGTTAGTAAGAAAACAGTATGGTCACATTTTCTGTGAACATAAATTTGCCCATCAGAAGTATGAACTAAATGAAGAATTGAATGAAGGCCCAATAAAACACTAAAATAGTCATGAAAAGATTGTAATAGTCCAGGAAATACAAAAGACTGAAGAAAAAAGCTAAAGCAGTTTCTGTGGAGAGGTTCAAGGGATAAATATGAAAGTTGCTAAAGAGGAGAAATCATAGCAATTTTTAACACTCAGTTTTGAACACATATAGACTAAGCACCTACAACTTGCAGGTATTGTTTTTGGTTTAGTGAGCCTGACAGACAAGGTTTTGGCTTTCATGAATCTCAGGGTAAGTGATATAGGAGATAGAGTAAAAGTAAATAATAAAAATAAATAAAGTTGTCAATGTAGGTTCATAAATTGTTACAAATGTACCACTCTTGTGGGGGATGTTGATAATGGGAGAGAAGGAGTGTGTGGGGCAAGAAGTAAATGAGAAATCTCTGCACCTTAATTTTTCTGTGAACCTAAATGGGCTCTAAAAATAGTGTTCAATAATAATAATAATAATAAAATAGTGTCTTGGAGCCTCTTTAGTTTGGGTGCCCAAAGTGGTGCTGATGAGAGGTGACATTTGGATTGAGACCTGGATGATACAGAGTCAAGCATCTGGTGGTCTAATAGAAGACCACCCCAGACAGAGGAATCATAGGCTAAAGGGTCTGAGAGGGGAGGGAACTTGTCATAGTCAAGAAAAGAAACAAGGCTGCAGCATGGGGGCAATGGAAAGAGTGGCGGACAGAGTAAAAAATAGGCAGGGCAAATTTACACTATAGGAGGCCACTTAAGAGATGCTCTATTTCTCATTTGCATCTCATACACAATTTAGTCTGAATTACTTTAGCATTTAAAGTTATATCATTAACCTTGCCTTTTATTGATGTTCTAAAAATCTGTTTTAAAGCATTTTCATTTGTTTTCACATATCCTTTACTCCTTGTGCTCACCTTTGCTGCTGCTGATTTGCTGTTGTATTGCCATTTGCATGTGTTTCATGCTGGGTTTGGAAGGGAAGGTTTCCACTTGCAGTCACAGAGGTGCCCTTCCTCAGTCACTGTACTTGTAGTGACAGCTCCAGTTTTATTGGCTTTCTTTTTATTTGTCAGAGAATGAATTCCATGTTACCTTTATTTTTGAATTTTTAAGACTTTCTCTTTACTTGCAGTTGGTATAGTATGGTTTTTATCTTTTAGGATTTAATATCATTTCATGTCCCTTCTGTTTCATCTCACATCTCTACTATTAATCACATGGATTATTAAAACCATTTTATCAGTTCCCATTACATCATTACTACCACTTTTTCCAAGTATTTGTGATATAGGAACATACCACTAATACATAAGTGATGCGTTACTCCATTGCATTAGGTTTTTTCCCTTCATTATAGTTCTTAGTTAAGTTTATAATACTATTTAAAATTTATTGTACTTACAATGTTCCTAGCTCTGTGTTAAGGGCCCAATCAGAAGTACCTCAATTGGCTGTACAGAATAGAGTTAAATGACTTGGCCAAGACCACAGAGCTTGAAAGTTACAAAGCTTAGCTTTGAGTGCAGTACCTCAAACTTGTTTCATGATGTGTGTCTTTGTGTTTAAGTCAAAGTATGTTCTTTACTTTGGCTATCATTACTCCAGTGTAAAAAGTAATTAGGGTAAATTCACTTTTATTTTTTTGTGACTCTTCTCTTGATGGTTGTTTTCCTGCCTTTATTCTACTTGCGTCGGTACTGCTTGGTTTCTAAATTTAGATTTTTGTTAAGTTTACCTTCCTCCTTGTCTGTTTGCATATTACTTCTTACTCCTTTTTTTCTTAATTCCAATTTGTTTTATTTCTCTTGCTTCATTTTGCTTCCTAAGTGCTAACCCTCATTTTAGATTATAACATCATTTGCATTGAAGAGTTAACTGATCTTTGGAGTGGGAAAAAACCCTGCTAAACATCTTTGATATATTGTTTTCATTTATATCTACATTGGCCAGAGTTAGTAATATCCCATTTCTGATGAAAGAGCCAATATTGTGTCAGAATCATTCAGTTCATCCTAAATCGTGTAATGTCTAACTGTGACATAATAATATGTAATTCATCATTATTGGAGAGAAACAAAGAGAAGCATAAACTGTGATTGTGGACCCTAGATTGTAGTTAATTTATCTTCTAAGTTCAAAGATACGATGCATATAACTTATGTGTTCAAATCTTAGATTTCAATTTTTTTTTCAAAAACAAAGATGACCAAAGTGGCCAAATAAGTGTGAAATAAATGATTTTTTTTCTTTTGTGAAGTTAGTCTTTTTGTCGTAACTCAATAATATTATATGAATTTATTCTTTGATTAAAGACATGAGACTTCACCCAGGGTGTAACTTTTGCTGGCCTGGCACATTTAAATGCAAGTATAATATAACTTTGCATCAGTTTGGATTTTGTATAAAATATAAAGAACACAGAATTTAATTCATTTATGCATTGTCATGATTTTGATACTTTTGTAACACTTAGTATTTGTTGAAGCATTAATATAAACACTAACTTGAATAGTTCATAATGAAAGTGTAGTATCATTTTATGTAAATAAAGTGAGCTATTTCCTGAATCAAAGAATGACAGAAAAACAATGGCCTGAAATACATGAAAACTGCACAGGTGGACACAATGAAAAAAATTGTAATACAGGTGATTTTGCTTTGTAATAGGATTGTATGATGAGTGTATGTGTCTGTGTGTATCTGTGCATGCATGTATGTGTTATTCTAAATTCCGGCTTGAAAGGCAAGATATATTAGTTAGACTGGCTACCAAGCACAACTATGTCATGGATTTGTTGTTTATGCAACATGTAATTTTACCAAAATTGCCTTAATACGTATGTGGAATAATAGAATTGGAGATTATATTATCTTCCATCACAATTTCTATTAGGTAGAAAAAACTTTTTTCCCCTACAACTTGTTCTTTCTTTTATTGAGTTATGATTGAAGGACAATACACTACATATATTTAAAGTTGACAGTCTCAGCATTTTTGCCATGTACCCACACCCTTAAGCTCATCATCACAATTAAGATAACAAACTTTTCCATCACTGCACAAATTTCTTCTCCATCTTTCCTTCCCCACCAATTTCAGGAAACACTGATCTGCTTCCTATAACTATAAATCAGTTTGTATGCACTAGAATTTTACATAAATGGAATCATACAGTAGGTATTCTTTTTTGGCTGGTCTTTTTCACTTAACATAATTATAGTGAGATTCATCCATATTATTGAGTACACTCAGGAGCTGCCTAACAATGGGGATATGTTCTGCGAAATTTATCAGTAGACAATTGTGCCATTGTATGAACATTATAGAGTGTGCTTATACAAGCCTAGGTGGTATAGCCTACTACTGTAATTGCATGTGCTATACTTTTATATGACTGGCAGAGCAGTAGGTTTGTTTATACCAGCATCACCACAAACAATGCAAATAATGTAATGGGACAAGACATCAAGATGGCTAGCAGATGATAGCAATTTTTCAGATTCATTATAATTTTATGGGATCACCATTGTGTATGTGGTTAGTCATTGACCAAAATGTCATTATTCGGCACATGCCAATATATTCATTGTGCCTTTTTACATTGCTGACTAGTATTCCAATGTATGGATATACCATAATTTGGGGTTGTTTCTGGTTTTTGGTGAGTATAAATAAAGATGCTATTAAAATTCATATGAAAGTCTTTTTGTGGACACGTTTTATGTTTGTTTTTCATGAATCAATGATTAAAACTGGAATAGCTGGATCATATAGTAGGTCTATGTAAATTTAACATTTTAAAAAACGATGACGTTTTCCAAAGTACTTGTCCAATTTTACATTTTCACTCGTACTGTATGAGTTCTAGTTCCTCTGCATCCTAGCCAACATTTGGTATGGCATATCTTTAAAATTTTAGCCAATCTAATATATGTTTGGCAATATCTCATCATGGTTTTGATGACCTATAATACTAAACTTTTCATGTGCTTATCAACCATTTGTATATCTTTTTTAATTAAATGTTTCCATTTTAAAAAGTGGGTTGTCTTTTTGAGTTATGAGGGTTCTTTATGTATTCTGGATACAAATCCTTATTAGTTATCTGTATTGCTAATAGTTTTTTCAAGGCTGCTACTTGCTTTTGTTTTTCTTAATTTTCTTAATTTATTTTTCTTAAGACTTTTCAGACGAGATCGGGCACGTTCAGGGTGGTATGGCCGTAGACTATTTTTCTTAAGACTTTTCAAAGGGCAAATATCTTACATTTTGATCATGCCCAATTCCTCATTTTTACATTTATTTTTCACTTTTTTTTGTTCTATCTTTGCTTAGAACAAAGATTTTCTCCTATTTATTTCTAAAAACTTATAATTTTAAGTTTTACTTTTAGGTCTGTAGGTTTTCTCAAATTAACTTTTGTGTATGTTGTGTGGTTAGCATCAGTGTTTATTTTTTTCCATAGGTATATCCAGTTGATCCAGTAGTTTCATTATTGGAAAAAAGCCTCTATTTCCTTATTGAATTGTCTTGGAAACTTTGTTGAAAATGAGTTGGTTATATTCATTCATCATTTTTGGATGTTTGTTTTTGCTACCTCTTTTACATTTCACTGTACACTAGCAGAGTCCCTGGGTTCTAACACTGCATTTCATATATGTGTCATTGTGTGACAATAATTTCCCTCAATATATAATATCTTCCAAGGATGTTACCATTTGCAGTATGCTTTAGTGTCATTAGGACAGAATCTGGAGTGAATATCTTATAGCGGCAGAAATCAAAGGATAGGAAAGTCACAATTAACTACAACGTAGTGAGTATTGCTAATGTTAAGTGAGGGAATTATTTCACATTCAGTGGGAAAAACAGTGTTTTTGGACTTTTTCTACTACTGAAAAAATTTTGGAACATTTCTCAGTAACATTCTATAATTAGGAAAAAAGAAAACTTTTGAGAGCAGGAAAAAAGTCATATTCCTTTTAAGTCTGTGGTTTTCAATGAGAGAAAGAACCGACTTCAATACCCAGAGAGGCAAAGCTAGAGGAATCTTTAGTTGTTACCCTAGCATCTAGTGGTGCACCCTAGAAGCTAGGCATATTGCAAAATATCCTACAATGTATAAAACATCTCTTCTTCCCTCATTCACATCAAAGAAATATTTGGCTCCAAATTTCAGTAGTGCTGTTTTTGAGAAACCCTGATCTTAGTACTCAAGTATTTAGATTCAAATCAAGCCCACAAAGTATTCCTTCCACTGCACTCCCTCTAACTCTTATGTGGTTAGACATGAAATGGTTTCATAATTTCTTTTGAACTAAATGGTAGTGGTTCATGAAAAATATTTGCCATTATTTTACCTGTAACCCCCTGGAGATCATATTTTTAATTTACCAGCTGTGCTGCTACATAAAGAGGGCTAGGTTTGAGTTAGACATGGACTCCATTTATGACTCCATCAGTTACAAGATGGACTTGATAAAATATGAGAAGATCTGCTTCTCATCTGTGTTGCCTCTGTCACATGCTGGTTTGTGTGTCCTTGGGAGAGCCTCTTAAATTTGCTGAGCTTCAAATGGAAAGATTTTAAAATTTTAAATAATTTAAATATTGAAAGATAATTTAAAATTGATGTTTAAAATGGGAATAATCTTGTGGAATACTGTGAGGACTAAAGACAAATCACTACTCATAGTACTTTTGTAATAATATTTGCTATTAATGCTTACACATTCTCATGCATGAAGTATGTTTACCACCAGTCTTTGCTATTATAAACTTTTAGGTTCTTCCTATAATTGTGAAGGATACCAGTTTGAATCCATAAACACTACTCACAATCTTAAGTTGAAGAAAGGGGCTATTCATGTACTATACATTAGAATAAAAACTTAGAGCTTTCATAAATTGGGATTCTTTTTATTGATGTATTTTCAAGATCACCAATATAAGTTAGTGATGAAATAATTCTTAGAAACAGGCTTAAAACAATTGTTCTGGAAAATGTTACTGTAGTTTGGAGCATAGTCAATTCACCCTTAGGGAACCTAATAAAAATTTTGATTTTGTACTTGAGGTTGGCAATGTTCTTTTGGTTCCATCTCTTATTTTGATGCTGTTCATTAGTCCTCTCTTTCTTCCATAAGCTCATTCTAAGAGTGTGATACCTCAGATTAGTTGGTTTAACTGGTACCTCTCAAGTAATAGTTTTGAAAGTATTCATTGAGTAGGGTAATAGGACCTAGAGAAATGCAGTGAGGTAACCAGCATGACTTGCTGCGATGCATGCCTGTTTATGTAGATATAATATATGTCATCACCAATAAACATTTAAATGCTTATTTTAATATTCCACTATTTGGGGATACAAAGAAACCTGCTACCTTAATTGTTTCGGACCGTTCAGCCTGGATTCAGGAGCTGTAACTGCACCCCATAGGTAGGCTGAGTAAGAGCCAAGGGACTCACTTCATCTGGGTCTGTTCTGTCAAGAGGACATGAGCCACTAAGGAGACAAAGCTTATCTCCCTGGCAGGAGCGCTGCTTCTGCCTCATCCATCTCTGGCCCCAATGCTTAGTTGGCTAGTCAATGATGGGTAAGACTCCTCACGGGAGGGGCAACCTAAGTCAGACATGACCACTTGGAAGGCCCTCATGGAAGGACTTGAGGACTGAAGCAAAGAGGGGGTGATGGACCCTGGCCCCTTGGCTATTCTGACATAGACCGAGTCCCCATTTCCATCTGGGAGATGCTTCCTGGCTCTAATCGGTTTAGGTCTGAAACTATGACTGTGGGTGGTGCAGCCCTGTGCCGGCCAGAATGGTTCGCTGGGTGATTGGGCATAAGAAAGAATTTGTAAAGTCCTGTGAAACCTGCTTTGTTTGCTAAGAGTGCTCTCATTTAAATGATAAGGGTCCAAATAGGAAATGAATATGTCTCCCAAAGTTTTGCAACCCCCTTTCCTGACAGACACTGACTCAGATTAAGCCCTCAGACTTCTTTGAAATGTTAACCATTGTTTGATCCTTGCTGCCTGACATACCTGTATTTCTGTGTATTTGAACCCAATAAAAGCCTAGTGAGGAAGGGGCTCTGGATCATTCTCCTCTGAGAATTTGACCACCTTTCCTCCCCAAGCAGATCATGTCTTGGTAGTTTTATTTTCATCCGTGCGGGAGGAATGGGGCTCTGCAGGCGGAGCTCCCCCATACTTAGTTAGAATGTAGTAAGGGTGACCCCCACATAGTGGTCTAAGGAGTAGTCCCAAGTGCAGCAGCTTGGTATAGATGCAGAGACTAGAGAGTTGAGAGATCACTGAGGTCATTCTGGTCTTGTCAGGTCTCCACTACCTCCTCTGTTGTCTGCTCTTCTTCAGAGTAAGGTCACCTCCCTTAGTGTTCACACTACAGGTGTGAAGACTGGCAGAGAAGGTTAGAAATCTCCTAGATAGGCATAGTGGGAGTGTGTGAATATCCCAAAAGTTTCTCTTCACTGAGTTAAAACCTTCCTCTTAGATTGCCTCGGTAGTATTTTGCTGTCCTTTTTTTTCATCTCAGCTGGCCATTCCCCTTCTTAGTAGGACACAGCAGAGCTTTAAGAAAGGAAGTAAAGACTTTTGTTTATTATAGTTAAATTACCTCATAGGATGGTGTGACATGTTTATTGTCATTGAGTAGATATTTCTTTTGTTTAGCTTCAATAAATGATTCATTTGCAAACTTCACTGGGCGTACATATTCTTATTAGTCTTTCACACTGCAACATGATTTCAATCTCAGGTAAGCTGTGTGCGAGTGTGTGGGTTTCTGTGTCTGTGTGAATGTGCAAAAGCAAGGAAGACTATCAGAGGTAGCCTGGATAATGGAAAGAATTCTGGGTTTGAAATCAGAAAATTAGGTATGTGCTAAAACTTGGTGTTACTGTTTCTTAACTGTGTAAACTTGGAAGTATCTTTGGGCTTTTATTTTTTTGTTGAAAATTGAAATGTATTCGACTCATATTTACAGAGTATCTTCTATGTGCCAAACACACAATGAGGTAACAGTAATAATGTTTTTCCACTGGCATCATTGAGTTGTTAAAGCAATAAATGAAATGTGATATGTTAGCAAGATTTGTAATCTCTCTGAAGTTTTCTAACTGACATAATTACATGGCAAGTATGAATAGTGATGCAAATCCTGTCCTACAGTTTTCAAAGGCACAAACACAGATGGAGATACACATTATATGTTATAGGAATTTGAAGGAGCTAATGAAGTAAGTTGTTCTGGAGGAATGAAGCTGATCTAGATAATAAAGGATGACTAGAACACACATAAGCAGAAACTTGGGCAGAAAGAATAACATCAAAAAAGAAATTGGTCCCTCTGATTCTCTTTGGCAAGTAGAATTCATATTCTCTGGAAACCAAATTGTTTATTGATTCTCCAGGGACTGCTTCTTGCTGTAACATGAGCAGTGATTTCATTATGGTTGAAGTTTTCATTTTGTTTCATAGGTTGGCTGCCCATATTTTCTTCAATAATATTCTGGTCTTTGCAGTGAGAGCTTCATTTGGTCATGGAGGGGGAGGATCCTGCCTCCTGAACACTTCCTGCTTCTGCTGTCAGCCTTTGATGGTTTCTCCAACCATTCCCTAGGCCTGTAATACATCCATGCCACTTGTCTGCAGAAAGTTTGAAAGTAGTGAAGTTGATCTAAACATTTTTGTGAACAACTGAGCAGTAAGTACAGTTTCAAAGCTGCAGCAGCTGTTTGTGTCTGCTTTGCAATCTGGTGACTTAACTGGAATCCTTTATGTCAGTACATAGTCTACTTAAAAAGTTTCCATTTGTGTCACAAATAATAAACTTGATGTTTCTTTACAACATCCAAATGGCCCCTTTAAGATGTCTTGTCAGATGACAGTCTTCTTTACCTAATGAAGAAATTGGAAAAGTAATCCCATTAGGTTTCTCATGAAATATTTATTCTGTGGTATCATGGCTAAAAATGCAATCTGTAAATTGTGTTTCTACCATATTCACAGCATAAAGTACTAAGCACATATGATACTAAGGTATAGTCTATAGTTTAGGTTTAAAATGTGTTTACGATGTGTATTAAATTCATTATAGGGTGCTTACATACACACATACACTCAGTTGAAGAGGATGGGGAATTCTCTAACAAAGTCTGTGCCTGGTGGTTTTAAGTTTAATGGCTCTATCACACATATCCTAACACCAAGGGTGAGTCAATAGCTCACCCTTTCTTTCCACATCAATTTTCTTCTTTTTCCTCCACTTTGCCTGGCTGTGTGAATTCCACATCTCCCTCTAATCTGCATCAACATCTTCAAGTGCCTATTCAAATTTCAGCACTGGCTGGACTTCAGGCAGTCCTATCCTATTTCCTGATCAAGAGTGAAAGCAGAGCCAAAAGAACCATGGACTATTCTAACACCACACAAAAGGCACCCCTTTGCAATCCTACTTGTTGATACAGTCAGAGACAATAGAGCTGTCATCAACGTGAAGTGATTAATGCTGTCTTTTTTGACCAGTTGAACTGAGGACAAATAGGATCGCCACTTGGCCTCATTCCTCAGCAACCCATACCCAAGGAAATTTCCTTCTGTACTAGGGTCAACTGCTGAACTTGAAGAATTAGACATATACATCTCTTAGTTTCTGACTTCAGACTAATTTTGTTTCTTTTTTAAAACAGATTTTATTTGTTTATTTTTAGAGGGGAAAGGAGGGAGAAAGAGAGGGAGAGAAATATCAGTGTGTGGTTGCTTCTTGCATGCCCCCTACTGGGGATCTGGCCCATAACCCAGACATGTGCCCTGGCTGGGAATGGAATTGGATAACCTTTGGTTTGCAGGATGGTACTCAATCCACTGACCCACACCAGCCAGAGCTAATTTTGCTTCTTAAAGAAACAATAAAACTCAAAAGGAAACAATATAGTCGTTGTAATAAAAATTTTCATAAATACTTTAGCAGTAATTAGGGCCAAAGAGAGAATTAGTAAATAGGAAGATAAATATGAACAAACAAATCAGAAAATAGCCAAAAGAACATGGAGACTGATAATATAAAATTAAAGTTAAGAGACACAGAGGATACAGTGAGAAAATGTAGTTTTTCAAATGTGCATTCCAGAAGGAGACAATAGAAAGAATGAGAGTTAATAACTGTACAGGCAGTGACTGACATGTTTTCAGATCTGATTATAGACCTGAATCATCAGAGACTGGATACACTTAATATTCCAATCAAGAGAAATAAAAAGAGCCCTGAACAGGTGGCTCGGTTGGTTGGAGCATTGTATTGTTAACCAAAAGGTTGTGGGTTCAATCCAAGGTCAGGACACATACCTAAGTTATAGGTTCGATCCCAGGTTGGGAGCATTTGGGAGGCAACAGATCAATGTTTCTCTCTAACATCAATATTTCTCTCTCATTTTCTCTCTCTTCCTTTCCATCTAAAATCAAAAAACATATCCTTGGATGAGCATAGAACAAACAAAAACTTTAAATAAAAAGAGAAACAGAAAGGAACCTATTCTTACATACATTGTAGGGGCACTGAGGAGTGCCAAACACAGAGAAGATCTTAAAATGATTCAGGAGAAAAGAGAGGAACAATAAGACTGACGGCAATTGTGTATGCCATGTTGAGTTGCCATAGTTGTCAATCCTAAACTGTTTAGCAAGCAAAACTGTATTTCAAGAATGAAAACAAACACATTTTAATAAACAAAAACTGAGAGTTTACCACTAACTAAAAGAAATAAAATTAATAAAGCTGTAATAAAAATAACTATAGAAGAGATACCTGAGCTAAGTACAAGAAGAGATATGAGCAAAGGCAGTATAAAATGCTAACAATGTCTATTTTGCGGGGCAAGTAACAAGACAGAGCTAAAATGCTTAATGACAGTTGCTTATGTTTGTAGGAGGGTGATAAGAGTTAACGGATTCTGTGGTTTCTGCACTCTGGTTGGAGAGTTAAGATAATAATTAACCTGTGGCTTTGATATACCAAAATTCCAAAGGCAAGTATAAAGTAATTCAGTTAAAGCAGTAGAGAAAAATTAAAATGAAAACCAAGTTAAGATAAGAAAAAAAGAAGCATAGACAGAATGGGACAACTGAAAAGCATGGAGTAACATAATAGAAATAAACCAAAATACACAATACATTAATGTAAATGGACTAATTTTATCAGCAACAAAAGAGATTGTCAGATGAGATAAAAATAAGATGTAGTTCTATTCTGTTCTCAAGAGACAAACCTAAAACACATGGGACCTTCACAAACGTGCACTGGAAGACATGTGCAAAATGTTCCTGAAAGCATTGTTTCTTATAGAGACAAACAAACAAGAAAACTGAATACAACCAGAATCACATGATCTTTAATAGGAAAATGTTAAATACATAATAACATATTAATTAATTGGTACAATGCAATCAATGAAAATAAATAAATGACAATCACGGGTCAGTGTGAATGAATAACAAAAATATGTTTGATATATAACATGTTTACCAATTCCAAACATCTGAAATACAGAATATACTTAATACATGTGTAATTAAGCCTACTGAAACTATGGAAGTCATATCTAGAAAATTCAGTGCAGCAACTTCTCTCTGTTTGGATTGTGATACAGGCAACTTTTTGGGCCAGTTTCATGGACACAGGATTTGTGCAGTTGCACAGGACCCCGTGTTTAGAAATACCTTACACTTGGTTTAATGCTCCGCTGTCATCGTCTTGGAATTCTTGATGATTTTGAACAAGGGACCTTGCATTTTCATCTGGAATGGGCTCCTCAAATTGTGTAGGCAGTCCTGGGGGTTACAGATGTGCAGGGATACAGAGGGGCACTTGAATTGTGTTGGTGATGTTTTCTTAGCCTGGGTGATGAGTACTTGACATTTGTTTCATATATTTTATGTATAGTGTTATACATATTTATATGTATGAATCATTTCATTTTACAGATTAACTTTAAAATGTTACCCCCAGAACTATTGTTTATAATAATACTCATAAGAAAGATCTAGACACAAGAGTCACATAATCACTGCCTAGGTGGAATTGAATATACCATTTATATGGTTGTGACATGGAAATTGGTCTGAGTTGTTGAGTAGTTATACTTAAGCATATGCTTTCAACTCTATAAAACCTGGGTAAGTAATATCAATTTGAGGGAAAAGAAGAGCTCTTTGCATTTCTTTACACAGTTGGATATCCAGCTGCTCTTGTTTTCATACTGCAAGAACATTTCCTTTGCAAACTTGTTAGCTCCTGCGTTATTTGGAGCTCTGTTTCTTAAAAGCAGGCAGCATTTAAAAACTACAGGGCAGAACCTATCTGATTCTATGGCTGTCACCAGCAGCTGTTGCACCCAGCGTCCTCTGAGAAAGTGAGCTGCCCTCTAGCCACCGTGGATACTGTGCGAACACAGCACATCTGCTCTGTGCTTGTGCGCCTGTGGAGGCCAATGCGGCATTCATGTGCAGTTTGGCAGCTTCGAAATTCACACATACAGACAGCTGGTGAAATAGTTTGCTAAGTGGTGCACCCCCTTTTTGTTCAGCCACCTGGATGATTCTGAGAGGCACAATGTGACCATCACCCTTTAATATATTGCTTGGTAGCCAGCATCGGCCAAAACTTCTTGGGAATTTTCAAAGGCAATACATGTTCAGTTTTCCTATAGATCTCCCAAAGAACTCTTGGTTGTTTCAGCTTAATTGTATCCTTTAAGTGCCTCTTTACTCTGACCTTCAGTCTTGTTTTGTTATCCTATCATTATGCTTCTGCTTTCTCAAGTGCAGTGAAGTACAGGGACTCTGATACTGAGCATTCATTCCTTCAGCCACTCAATAAACATCTTAAATCTTAACTCTCACTTACAGATCTCCAATTCTTGGTTCACTTTGCCTCTTCCTTCCTCTACTTTGCTCTTTTTTTTTTTTACTTTTCTAGTGACTCTGATTCATGGGTTTTAAGGGTCTACTCTCCCTGCATTTATTCTTTATGACAATGCTTTTCAAGCTCTGTCCCACTCCCCTTTTTCCACCAGGTCATCCATGACCTTTTCTGTTTTGCAGTGAATCATACAGTCTGTTGTACTCCTTAGAGGTTCCTTGATGCATTCTGGAATGACAGAAATTAAACTGAAATACAACTTTTGAAAAGCACAATTCTTATAAAAAGCAAGCTTCACCTGTATGTGTTACTCTCAATTACAGTGATTTACCTAGTAAAGAGCAAATGGATGATATCTATTGAACAGTATGGGACACTTCTTGCTGAAAATACAAGTTACATGGCAAAAAGTCTGCCCAGGTAACTAGAATAATTATCCCACCCTGTAGTCGAATTTGGTGAGTCTAGATAATTTTAGTGTCAGAAGTGGTGTCCTGAATTAAGCCGATGACTAGTTGAGCACTTATTGTGTACAAGGCATTAGAGGATATACAAAGAAGTGCAAGATATACTTGCCTCCTGTGAGGAGCTAGACCTGTACCTGTAACAGGAAATTAATAACACAAAGTGGTCAATGAGTCATTGAAGTATTAAGTGCAGTCAGAAAGCAGAAAAAGAAAGATTATTGGTAGCTGGGATCATCAGAGAAATATAGAGGTAAAGGGCATTCCCCCATATTTAATTAGACTCTCTTCTGAGCCAGGTAAACTTATTACTTCTACAGACAACTAACTCTATAGAGCAAAAACCTTTGGATTATGCTATTCATTATTTCTTCCTTGCTTGAGACAAATTTATTTTGAATTATTATTGGATGTTTTCCTCTTTTTGTGTCTTTTAAATTAAGTGCACATTTGCCCAGTTTAATTGCTTATTTGTTTTATTGGAAGATTATGGCAATGAAATTTCTTCTAGGAATTGAGACCTTATTTTGGGTTATGTGTTCTTTTTTAAAAATTGTTAATGATGAATTTGATTCATTGTACCCACTTCAGGAAAAAGGAGTTATAGAAGGTCAGGGCATGTGGTGACAAGGCCAGTTGTCTTAGAAACAGAGGCGCCTGAGGTTGAATCCAATCTTTGTTTGTTTGTTTTTTAAATAATTTTATTGTTGTTCAACTATAGTTGTCTGCATTTACTCCCCCCACCCCAGCCAAACCCACGTCCTTCCCTTGCTTCCACCCCACCCTTGGTTTTGTCCATGTGTCCTTTATAGTAGTTTCTGAAAACCCTTCCTGCCATTATCCCCTCCCTACTCCCCTCTGGTTACTGTCAGATTGTTCTTAATTTCAATGTCTCTGGTTATATTTTGCTTGCATATTTGTTTTATTGATTAGGTTTCTGTTAAAGGTGAGATCATATGGTATTTGTCCCTCACTGCCTAGCTTATTTCACTTAGCATAATGCTTTCCAGATCCATCCATGCTGTTGCAAAGGGTAGGAGCTCCTTCTTTTTCTCTGCTGTGTGTAGTATTCCATTGTGTAAGTGTAACATAGTTTTTTGATCCTCTCATTTGCGGATGGCTACTTAGGTTGCTTCCAGCACTTGACTATTGTAAATTGTGCTGCTATGAACATTGGGGTGCATAGGTTCTTTTGGATTGGTGTTTCAGGGCTCTTAGGGTATAATCCCAGAAGTACAATTGCTGGGCGAGAAGGCAGTTCCATTTTTAGTTTTCTGAGGAAATTCCATGCTGTTTTCCACAGTGGATGTACCAGTCTGCATCCCCACTAACAGTGCACTAGAGTTCCCTTTTCTCCACAATCTCTCCAACACTTGTTTGTTGATTTGTTTATGATGGCCCTTCTGACTGGTGTGAAGTGGTATCTCATTGTGGTTTTAATTTGCATATCTCCAATGGCTAGTGATGCTGAGCATCTTTTCGTATGCCTCTGGGTGCTCTGTATGTCCTCCTTGGGGAAGTGTCTGTTCAAGTCTTTTGCCCATTTTGTAATTGGGTTGTTTGTCTTCCTGGAGTGGAGTTGTGTGAGTTCTTTATATATTTTGGCGATTAAACCCTTGTCCGAGGTGTCATTGGCAAATATGTTTTTCCATATAGTTGGTTCTCTTTTCATTTTAATGCTGTTTTCTTTAGCCATGCAGAAAGTTTTTGATTTGATGTAATCCCATTTGTTTATTCTTTCCTTTATGTCTGTTGCTCTAGGGGATATATCACTGAAAATATTGATGCATGGAATGTCTGAGATTTTCCTGCCAATGTTTTCCTCTAGGACTTTTATGATGTCATGACTTATATATGTACTTTACATAATCCTATAAAATAAACCCTACAAAATAAATATTAAATAAAATACGTCCTCATTTATCAGATAAAGAAACTGAGGTGAAGGGACTAAATAAATTAAATAAAGTCTTATACCAAGGTTACTAGCAAAGATTGGATTCATGTTTAAGTCTTTTATCCATCTTGAATTTTAATTCAGTCTTTGCTAGTAACATTGCTATATGACTTTATTTAATTTATTTAGTCTCTTTACCTCAGTTTCTTTATCTGATAAATGAGGACATGTTTTATTTAATATTTGTTTTGTAGGTTTATTTTATAAGACTACATAAAGTACATATATGCCACTTGTGTTTGGTTCACAGAAGGTATCTTCTGTGAACCAAAATTAAAGTTAATGCTTTAAAAATTGTACATTAAAGTTAATGCTTTTAAAAATTGTACTAGCTAGAGAACATTGTCCTCTTTTCATGTTGTTTAGATCTTAATGGTACTTCATGGGTGGTCTGCTGGTTGAGTTTCTTGTCTATATTTTTTAAAAGAAGAGTATCTATAATTCTTAAAATGGGTATTTTGCCAATTTTCACATGCCTTGTTTTCTCTTCTCAAATCAACATGTCTCAGTATTTATACAATTGAGAATTCAAACAACATTCATTACACTGCTGTCGTTGTACATAAAGACAATCCAAACTTGTTATGCCCCAATATAAAACACGATCCAACTAAATGAACAGATGTGTTGCATGAGCAAATCCTCACCATGTTGTTCCTATTTATTGTCTGCCTTGTTTGTAGGGTGTGCCTGGTGCTGTGAGGTGGTGGGTAAAGGGTCTTGCAAACTGCATTTATTTAATGAAACATTTTGTGCACATCTTGTTCTTCTGTTCTGTTGCACTGCCCTTGGGTGACAGAATGGTTTTTAGGAAGTTTGGTTAAACTTGTCAAGCCTTTGAAATGACTTTAAAAATGTTTTGTAGTTATAAAAATAATTGTGTTTATTTCAGAAAATGAAACATGCTTTCTTAATTTTGGAGCTAAGCTAATGAGTTTTTAAAAGGCAGGATGTTCAGCAAAATTCTATCCAGCTTTTAAAATTTACACTGTGTTTTTTCTAATTGCTTTTGTGCTTATTTTATATTCCTTTCTTCACCTTTTCCATATAATAAGAATGAGAAAACATTAGCACTTGTCTATGGAAAGTAGGCCCAGCATCCTCTATCAACTGGACATCTCCATGAAAATGAAATTGAAAAAAAGAAGAGCTGTTTGGTAAGACTTCTTCTTGGGCCCTTTCCTCTGTCAGTGTTACCCCTGGGGATCAGGTGAAGGGAGATCAGTTTGCCATCAGCACCAATCCCAAGGGGTTTATTATGCGGCATTCCAGCCCCATTTCTTAAGGGTTGCTTACTAGTATTTTCAGGATATGCACTAGGGTCTTGAAGGAAAACATCACTTAAATCTATATGGTTCAGGCAGAGATCTTTATTCATTCTTAATAGTTAAAACACTCTTTTTACTATTAATTATGAAATTTTAGAAGGGAATGAACTACACATTTTCTATCTGTCCAGCCTGGTTCTGTTAGTAACAAACAATCCCTTCCCATTTCACTATTGCTAGGAATTAAAGTCCTTTCCCATCTCTCTGATTTTTCCATTGGCCTGTGGTGTGTTTCTGTACTCATGACAGAAGACAGTTTGCACTAATCAACATTCATCCATAGCCGACTGGTACTACCCTGTAACAGGGTGGTAGGGAAATGTAAAGAGCATATACGTGGGAATGAACTGCCTGGGTTCAGCTTCTGATTCTGCTACTTATACCCTGTAGTAATAGACCAGTTCCTAATTTATGTTTCCTTACATGTGCAAATAAGGACAACATTTAGTGCCTTTCTCAAAGGGGTATGTTTCAGGACAAGAGCAAAATACCAGCTGCGGTCTCTTCATGTGCTGGGTCTTGCTTAACTTAAAACAATTATGATGCAATGGAAGTTCCAGAAGATGATGAGAGAGACAACAGCCAGAGTTTTGGGTGTTTCTTTCAGGGTTTCTATTAAGTATAGTATTGCTCACTGTGCCTGCAGTCTTCTGCCAAAGGTGTGATTTTCTTTCTTTTTTTTTTTTTGTCTGGGGCAGGAAAGACCCCTGAGTGGGCTGGTGAGTGTTGCTGCCTAGGTGCTTGACCACAGCCCCATAGTCAAGTTCCACAGTGAGGTCCTGGACTTAGAAGGTAGAGACCTACTGAGAAGGAAGCCTGAACTGTGGACCCTTGGTGACATGTAACCATAACTTGTATATCACTTGAGGCAGGATCAGAGCTGACATCCAAACACGACTTGTTTTCCTGGTGCAGAAAACCACAGGGCAGGGATTTATTTTTCCTTTTAACTTAATTCCTTAATTGAAACATTAAAAAGCAAGCAAGTATAATTTCATAATTTATAGACAAGGAGGCTTTAAGCAAGAGATTCTGCAGGTATTAGCGTTTTCTCCAATCTCCGTGTAATTTATCTTTGGGTAATGGGACATGCATATTTTGCTTCACTTTGCTTACAGTTCTCATTTTTATTAACCCTGTGTGTTCTGCATGAGGATATCAGAGACTTTACATAAGATGTTGTTTTCATGGTTAAATGAGATTACACATCCCCATCATTTAGCCTGGTCCCTCCTAGTCTCAAAAAATATTGAGACCCCTACCTTCAATCCCTCTACCTACCACATCAGAGTTTCTGCTTAAATACCCATAGTAGTAGGTTCTCAAGCTTTCTATCTGCTGTTCCTCCAAGTTCAGTCTTTCAGGATTACAGGTTACTCAACTATAATTTTTATTATGGTACTTTTTCATTTTCAATTTGCTATCTTATAATTTGTCAACTATGTTACAACTGCTACCATGTAAACATTCTGTGTATAACACCTGCTTTAAACTACTTTGTGCTGTTGTGGAAAGAGAAGTTTTTAGATGAGGAAAATAAATTAGTTAAAAAATAATGTATAATACTCTCTCCTGTTTCTAAGAATCTATTACCCATTAATTCCTTCTCTCCCCACCACACCACCTCAAATGCTGGCATGTTAAAGGCCTTCTGTTTAATCACTTCATGTTTACTTTTCTATGTGAGCTTATATGAATTATACAGAAATCGCTCTCATCATTATGAAAGATGAACAGATATTCAGTTTGGTAAAAGATTTCCCAGACAGCTTCATTTCTGGTCCTCCTCCCCGCACTAAGCAAATACTAGTTTGTAATGAGACTTTCTTTGCACATCAGGCTTTCCCCTTAAAGTAAGTAAAGCCTACAGGTCTTAACTACAAAGCTGGCTGATGTAACATGATTTAGGAGAGCACTTTCAGTTCACACAATGCTGTGCTTAAAATGAAAGAATGGGAGTGGCTCTTAGGTTCTTATTTGAATCTTTTTTTTTTTTTTATGCCTGGTCGGCTCAGTTCCTGAAAGCCTGATTCCTCTCAATGTGGATTAGAACCATACCTATCTGCCTCAGAGAGTCTTGCACTGCCACTTATGAATTTGTTGATGCCCCTAATGTCTCCTCTGGCTGTTCAAGGTAGAGCCCATTTCACTGAAACTCGCAGGCACCACTGGGAAGCCTGGCCAGGAGGTGACCTCAAGATTTGCCTTTCCCCCGCATTTGTTACTAGTCTGTATGAAGACCAACTTAGAGAAAAAAGAACTAATTCTAGCTTGACCCCTGAGACTAGAAAGACAACCCTTATTCACACCAGTGGCATACCTGTAAAAAGCAATATTTTGAAAAGTAAATGATAAATTAAATGACTACTCACACATTTACAAAAATCTTGGAATCGGATTAAACAGAATTTCTATGATAAAGAAGCACAAACACCATTCTAAATTCCCAGATCTGGTAGTCTTATTGATAAGAATAGATTAGAGTATCTGAAAAATATACAGTTGACTCTTTTGGGAAAAAAGAAAGAAAACAAAATAATTTTATGATAATAATTCTATGATTTTTTTGAAAATCTAGAATTAAAGATTTAAACAAATGTCTATTACTTGAAAACAGTATGTAAACATAGCAAATGTTTTAAGAAGGTGTGTAACGGCTGACTGTACCTGCAGAACTGGTCTGTCCATGTGGGTACTTATTCTAACTCAACCATGGAACAAAATACTTTAAAGGTGTTTGGAGGCTGCCAGGAGCACTGAGAAAAAGAGACAGGACTTGGGAAGAAGAGAATGGAGTCAGGGGAAGCATATGGGTTAAAAACAGCTCAAGAAAAGCAATGAGAAAATTGAGGCAGAGAGCCTGAAGGCTAGCAGTTTCATGAAGATTGTATAGGCAGCACTAGAAAATGTATTCTCTAATTTGCAACCTTTTTCTAAGTACCCATTGTGTTCTAGTCTTGGTGTAAGACCAGGTCTAGAAGAGACATCTACCTTCACCTAAATGCTTTACCATCTCCAAGAAATGCTTTTCTTTTCCAAGGAAAAGAAGAACATTTAAATAAATAAGGGATGTGAAGCCATGCAAGGTCATGGCAGATGGAGGATGATAGAAGATAATGGCTCAGGGGAGCCCTGGAAAGAAGTAAGCATTAAAAGAGAGCAGAAAAGGCTTCATAGAGAATACAAAGAGAAATGTAATGGAATGATGTAGCCTTTAGGAAATCAGTCAAGAGGTTTTCATGTATCTAAAGACTCAATATATCATGATAAGCCAATCTTGGGTTAAGCGAGTAAGGCAAAAGAGATTCTGAGTGCTCCTGAGTCATGCTCCTGTATATTCCCCGAGAAGCACAGCAGAAGGGAATTCAGAAGGCAGCCAGGGAAATTTATTCATGGGTAGTTAAATTTCAGAAACTGAGATTGGCCAAAAGAAAAGGTTCCATATAAGAGACCACTTGGAGGTTATTTAAACACAGTGATTCTCAGCTCTAATTATGTATTAGAACCACTTGGGGAGCTTTATGAGACTATTTCATCTCTGGATCCTTCTCCTCAAGATTCAAGGGAAGGGCTTAGGCATATTATAAAGGTTCTTTTAGACTTCCGGCCAAGATGGAGGTGTAGGTGTACACACCGTGCCTCCTTGCACCACCAACATTAAGGACAATACAGGTTTATAAACAAGAAAACAACCAGAACTGACAGAAAATCGAACTGCACGGAAGTCCGACAACCATTCATCCGGACTAGTAAGAGAGGCAGAGTTGCGGCAGGAAAAAGCCAAGGTTGGCGGACCCTGGGTGCGGAGTGGCAACTGGCAGACCCATTGAGGCCGCGCAAGGTGGCTGGCTGACCAGGTGGTCCACATTCATGAGCAGATAATCTAGGTGAAAATGGGGAGTGAGACAGACCTTGCAACCCAGGGCCCCAGAGCTGGGAAATAAAATCTGAAAACACTTGTGGGTGTTGAGGTGCTGGGAGAGACTCCCAGCCTCACAGGAGAGTTCGTTGGAGAGACCCACAGGGTCCTAGAATGTACACAAGCTCACCCACATAGAAATCAGCACCAGAAGGCCCCCAATTAGCTTGTGGAAAGCGGCGGAAGGGACTGAAATATGGGACAGAGTGGAGCAAGAGCCATTGTTCCCTTTCAGACCCCGCCCCCACATAAAGCATCACAACCCAGTCACTGGGCTGCCCTGCCCTGGTGAACACCTAAGGCTCTGCATATGTTACATATAACAGGAGCAACCAGACCAAAAACAAAATCAAACAAACAAACAAAAATGGCTCAAATGGGAGAACAGATCAAAGCCCCAGAGCCAATTCATCTAAGCGACGAAGAGATAGCCACCCTATCAGATGTACAGTTCAAAGCACTGGTATTCGGGATGCTCACAGAATTGGTTGATTTTGCTCCAAATTAGATGAACAAGTGAAGGCTACGATAAGTGAAATGAAAGAAAATGCATGGGGAACCAATAGTGATGGGATGAAAACTGGGACTCAAATCAATGGAGTGGACCAGAAAGAAGAAACAAACAACCAAACAAAAAAGAAGGAAGAAACAAGAATTCAAAAAAATGAGGAGAGGCTTATGAATCTCCAGGACATCTTTAAAGATCCCAACATTCGAATTATAGGGGTATCAGAAGGGAAGAAGAAGAGCAACAAGTGGAAAATTTATTTGAACAAATAATAAAAGAGAACTTCCCAATCTGGCAAAGGATATAGACTTCCAGAAAGTCCAGAAAGCTCAGAGTTCCAAAGAAGTTGGACCCAAGGAGGAATGCACCAAGGCACATCATAATTACATTAGCCAAGATTAAAATGAAGAAGAGAATTCTAGAAGCAGCAAGGGATAAGGGGACAGTCACCTACAAAGGAGTTCCCATCAGACTGTCAGCTGATTTCTCAAAAGAGACCTTCCAGGTAAGAAGGGGCTGGAAAGAAGTATTTGAAGTCATGAAAGGGAAGGACCTCCATCCAAGATTGCTGTATCCAGCAAAGCTGTCATTTAGAATGGAAGGGCAGATAAAGTGCTTCTCCGATAACGTCAAGTTAAAGGAGTTCATCATTGCCAAGCCCTTATTCTATGACATGTTAAAGGAACTTACCTAAGAAAATGAAGATAAAAATATGACAGTAAAAAGAAAGCAAACTCACAGCTATTAACAACCACATCTAAAACAAAAGCAAGCTAAGCAAACAACTAGAACAGGAACAGAAACACAGAAATGGAGATCACATGGAGGGTTAGCAATAGGGGAGTGGGAGGAGGAAAGGGGAAAAGGTACAGAGAATTAGTAGCATAGATGGTGGGTAGAAAATAGACATGGGGAGGGCAAGAATAGTGTGGGAAATGTAGAAGCTAAAGAACTTATGACACATGGATATGAACTAACGGAGGGAATGTGGGTGGGAGAGGGTGTTAGGGTGGAGGGGAATGAAGGGGAGGGACAACTGTAATAGCATAATCAATTAAATATATTAAAAAATAAAACTTTTTTCAGTGATTCCAATGTGCAATCATATAGAATCACAGATTTAGAGTAGTTTGTCAGGAGTATAAAAGAGGAGAAAGGCAGATTCCCCTCACATACAGACTGGGTCAGTGGTTTTCAGATTCAAGTATGCATTGCTATTACCTACATATTAAAACAGGTTGCTGGATCTGGCCCTCAGAGTTTCTGATTCATTAGGACTGGTGTGAGGTTCAGGTGTTTGAGTTTTTCAGTCACTTTCAGGTGATACTAATGTTGGTCCACATGTTCAGAACTACTACTAGACTAAGTCTTGTGAAGGAGGAAGAAGTATTTGCAACTTGAGGTGATATAGGCATGGTGAGCTCACTAGCTAAGCCCTGGTCTGCCTGGTGTGACAGCTCAAGGAACAGCAGTTGTGATCAGTGCAATGTACAATCTAGAATCTTGCTACTTAAACGATGGTCACTAGACCAGCAGCACAGGCATCACCTGGGTGCTTGTTAGAAAACTAGATCTCAGGCCCCAGGTATCCTCTCCCCATGACACTTGGCCTTCAGGGTAGCCAACTGCCTGTAGGAGGAGCCAATATGAATCTAGCCCAGAACATCTGGGCTGTCTGGGGCCCACTTCCCTAGGCCGGTTGTCAGGTCTTGGCACAGTCCTCACAGGCCCACAGGTTAGCAGCTGAAGGGCCAGCTAGGAGCCAGGGGTTCTGGATTCCACTTCTGAGCAGGCCAGGTGTTGGCCTGATAGTTCTGGCCTTCCTCACCTGATCAAGATGGCACAGGCTTGAGAATAGTTTCTACCAGGTTCCTCAGATTCTTCTGAAGAGTCTAGGAAATCCTTCATGTCCTCCACCATGATGTCCCCTATTGTGTACAGCATGGCCTTGCGTTACTCTGGGTATCAGCTCCCTCACTGTAGACAGGATCAGGGCTTCCATCATGACACCATGGGGACCAGGATGATGTTTGGAGTCTCATTAAGCCTTTCTCAACTTGGGTGACTCTAGGAGCCTGTAGCTCACATGGCAGGCATCAATGGGCTTATGGATGGAGAAGTGTTCAAACTCTGATGGGGAAATTAAATAAAAACTCTGGCTTTGACAATGCTGCTGATGTCTTCCTTCTGGATACAGAAGTAATATACCTAGGGTCAAAGGCCAGGCACCAAGAAGACATAGACTTTGCCCAGTTGGTGAGGCTGGACAGACAGGTCTCTGAATATTCCTCACAGGACAGGCTGGCACATGTGGCCAGTGCCCCGTTATGGACAGAACAGCCATCATGGGCTGTCAGCTTGAACTTGGTTTTGTTGCTCACCTTGGGCAGTTTGAACACTTGGAACTACTACTAAGATGCAGTGAGCTCCATGTGGCTGCCCAGCTTGTCAGGTGCTTACCCCAGATCCCACAAGACCTCATATGGCTCAATAGCAGGTGGTTGAGCTCCTGCAATCCTGTGAGGGCACCCCCAGACAGGCACATGATACGCCATCTACCCCTGCTTGCCCAGCACTACCTAGTCCTCTGACTACTCTGGCCACTTCTTGCCTCCCTCACCTGCTGAACATAGATGAACAATGCAGCCCAAGTTTGTACCCCATGGTAGGACTATGGTGGATTTCTAGAAGAAACATGTCAGTGAAGTAGAGACAATGCATGATGTCTGAGAGGGAGTTGTCTCCAAGCAGGGTTGATGCCATGCTGCACCAGCATTATCCCCATGCCATGGAGGCAAGACCGCTCCGTCAAGTGCATGTTGGCCTCCTGCAACTTGCTGTTGGCATTAGCAACCTGCTTCTTGACCAACACTTGGCTTTTGCAGATGTGTGAGAAAGACTGGTACAGAGACTTCCTGAGTGCCTTTATCCAGGAGAGCAGCCCCTCTGTAGCCAGGAAGTCACTGGTCAGCACAGGGCTCCTGAGCTGGCAGTCAAAGGGGCCAAAGCTGTGACTGGTGCCAAAGGCCATGAGGCTCTGCTCAGCATGGAGTGTGCTGGCATGCAGGAGACTGTTCTGTGTGGTGTGGGCCCAGTTCCCACTTGGACATGCATAGGACCCATGCCCATGGATAGGTTCTCCCATGGGAAATCAAGCCTGCAATGTACCTAGGCTGCTTTGAGTCTTGCTTTTGCTAAAACTCCCCAGTTTGGAGTGTAACCCGTTCAACCACTTTTCCCTTTTCATTTGCTAATATCCTTCTTCTGTGATGTGATTAGTGGCATTATCTCCTTTGCTGTCTGTAGAAGATAACAACCTAAAATGAACCTGTGCATAGTTAGTGAGGACCTTTATGTAATGTGCCCAGTAAGACAATAAAAGCTCATTGAAGCAAGGACCAAGGCTTTTGCTCCCCTTGGGAGAAAAGCCATGCTGTCCCTTTTCCTCCACTAGACTTGGTAGTCCGTGTGAATGTCTCATTTTATCCATAATGACGTGGACACTGTGGGCCAGTGTCTGCATCACTGGCAGTGACAGCCACTGGTATTAGGCACTGAACTAGGCCTTGTGCAAAGACTCAGTGGCTCAGGGCCCTTACAGATGTTGCCCTTGTGGTCCTGGAGGATGTCCACACTAGCCATGCTGATGCCTGCTGTGAGGCACATCACTTAGCTCTGGCACCAGCACCTCTTCTGCAGTGCTGGCCACCACCAACAAACTGTGCTGTAGACTTGCAGAGAACCACTCTCTGCATACCAAGGTGGGGACCTTCTCTGTGGAGGTCGAAGCAGCCTGCCTTGCATAAGGGCAGCCAGTCTTCCTTGATAGCCTGGGCCAGGATGTCAGCCTGCTGGCAGCTAGTACAGCAGTGCAGCACCACCCTGGAGGCATTGCAGAGCCACCCATCGCCATCCTCAAGGTCAGTCAGCAGCAGTCCTCACTGTGATGGCTCCTGGGTCAAGTTCTGGCCCAGAACTTGATAAGCTTGCTTAAGGAGCTGAATGCTGGCTGGAGTCTCTGTTGCCTGCCAGAGCTCACAGTATAGGGCCACATCCTGGCGGGGTCATTGGTGATATGGGCCGAGCCGGTAATAGTGGATGGGTACTGTATTTTAATGCTGAACATATACAGGAGAATAATTTTTCTAGTCCAAAACCATACCACTTCTCAATACATGACTAGGCAATCACATCCAAATATGCTGGGCACTCAGTGAGCACTGGGCATATTCTTTATTTGAAACAAAGGCTAGGTATAAAGAAAGTTGCCTTGACCAGAGTTACCAAGACTCAGGAAATAGAAGGGTAATGGAGCTACACTTAAGGAACATCAGTATATTCAGCTGGGAAGGGAAGAGACAACAGAAGGAGGGAAGATGACACAGGGAATGACAAAACCATATGGGTCTCACTGCTTAATTAGATGATGTGCTTTGCCAGGATAAATATGTAAAACCAATCGTCTGATATTCCACTGGGTTTCTCCATGTCTCTTCCATGATATTATATTCTCCCTATTTCCCCCGGGTTGGGGTTGAATTGACCCCTTACTCACACCCTTATGTTTCAGATGTTTTCAATGTAAATCTATCAGAGCATCTACTAGCATATTAAAATTTATCTCACTTATTTAAGCGGTTATATTTTTTTTCCACCAAGTCGGAAATAAGCTCTTTCTTTAGTACAGGGAAAGATCTTGTTTGTAGTATTAGCACACGGAACTTAACAGATATCTATAAGCATTTGTTGAATGGTTAGATACTTAACGTAGAAAAAAAGAGGGAATCACTGCTTTGGGGAAAATATACTGTGGGTTAAAAAATATCATGAAAATTCATACATAAAAATTATACATATATGTATATACAGAGATAAAATAAATATCAAAAAATACTAAGAGTTGTTGAATCTAGGTGAAAGGAATAAGGTTGTTTTTTGTGTTTTTCTTTTACATAATCTCTAGACTAAAATATTTAAAATTTAAAAATTAAAAAAATACATTTGAAGTAGTCTTTGTAATTGAGAGCTACCTTTTAAAATATGCTAAAATAGAAAACTTGAATTTCTATTATTTTTATAAATTTTGCAAAATACAATATCTTTTTCTTACTTAGGTATACTTTAATTTCTGATGAAATTTAGGATTGCTTTTACATTGACCAAGTCTCTTTGAAGCCTAAAGAAATTACTTGCATATTACTGATTGCAAGCTTTTATTATAAAAGCAGTGTTGGTTTGGTAGAATTATTCAAATTGCCTGTTTATTCATATTTGCTTATCTAAATTTGAATTTCCTCATTAATATCACTTGGAAAGAAAGCCATACATAATTTTGAAAATTCATTTTGTTTTCCTTAAATTTTCATTTGGTTACTTATAACATGTAGGTGTAAAACGGCAGTTTAGATGAAAATTGATGGTATTAATTTATCTTTCTGTCACATGAAGCTTATTCATCACTAGACTGCTAGTAGTTATGTAGAATTTTTCTTTTTAAACCTACAAAATGGTTTCTAAAATCAAGGTGTTTTTGTTTATGTTTGTATTCTTTGCAAATAGCTAGAGTGTTTGTATCTATCTTTGGAATCTTAATTAGGGAACTTCCTAAGAATATTACAGTAGAGAAATTTTTTGCTGTTATTCTATCGCTATGCAATAGGAAATGTGATTTATCCCCTACTCCCCCAAATATGCAAATAATTAATGCATTTGAACTTTCCACTTAGTTTATTGGGGGAAGGCTATTTTCAAGTATTTCATTGCTTAAAATGTAATGCCACATCTATTGTTAAGCCCACTCTGACAGAATTTATGGAAATTATAAAGTTGTTATTTACAGAGTCAGTGATGTCCTTTTGGAGGAGAGAAGACAAATAGAACAGATCTCTCTGTAAAAATATGTGGCCAATGTCTAATTCTTATCGAGTATAAAGGTTTGGATTTTTGTTTTTTTATAACAAGGAAGATGTTTTGACTTTCAAAAAGCACCTGAACAATCAAAGGAAGCTTCCTACAGATAGCTTATTTTAATAGTTGTTGACAGGCTTATTTTAATAGTTCTGTTCTTCCTTGCTCTCAAAAAAGCTTTTCCTTATTTTGTTATTATTTACTTTTCATATGCCTCTCTTTATTTCTTGTTTTCTCTCTCATGGAGAACAGCTAGCTAACTTCTTCCTTATATGAACTTGAAAATGTTCATTTAGTATTGATTGAGCACTGTTACTTGTCAGGTACTGTTCTTGATGCATTACATTAGTGAGACAACAAAAATCCCTGTCTTCATGATGCTGACATATTAATGAGGGGAACACAGAGGATATGCAATAATCATGGTTAAAAGTAAATTCTCTGGCATCATAGAAAGAGGTAAATGCTATGGGGAAAAATAATGTAAAGGGAAATACTAGTGTGAATGTGTGTGTACGTGGGCAGGAGTGTTGAAGTGTGGCTTGCAATTTTTGAATAGATCGGTCAGGGTGGATCTCATTGAGGTAGTGACGTTGGAGCAAAAGCTCCATGAGGCAGGAGGTGGGACATGCCTGGCATGTTCCAGGAACATCAACAAGGGCAGGGTGAGATGAGAGAGAGAAAGAGGGGAGATAAGTGCTATTTATCCTGAGCGAAATGCGAAACCGTTGGATACGTCGAAAGTACAACTATGGCTGCTGATTTGAGAATAGCCTGGGGGAGGAGTCAAGAGAGAAGCAGAAGACCAGTTAGTTTATTATTCTAGGGGGAAGATGGTAGTGGGTTGGACTGTAGTATTAACAGTGGAGGTGGTGAGAAGCTATGGGACTGTAAATGCACTTTTAAGATAGAGCCAATGGGGGTAGCTGATGAACATAATATGGAGTGTAAGTGAAGAAAGAAGACAATTACTAGGTTATTAAAATGTTCCTTTGGCCTTCTTTCTGCAAGCCTTAATTACCCTCACAGGTTCTTCTTATGCTTGTAGAAAATGTTTCCAAATCTTTAATACTTCCAATGGCTGTTTTCTGAAAATTTTCTCTTTTTTTCTTTACATTCTGTTAAAAAGTTCATAGTAAGTGTGGGAAAACAATTTCCATGAAGGTCTTACACAAGGGTAATAAAAAGGAAACTGTTACACTTTATAAAAATCTGGAAAGAGGTAAACACCATGTTCTCTGACAGGTAACTGAGGTATAAAAAAGGAGGTAGACTTTGTTGGAAACTTCAGTTTTCATGGAAATGACTCTGTATCATTGTGCATTATTAGAAACTATCTCATTCCGATAGGCTGGATAAATACCTGAGTCAGGAATTCTCTTAAGGACCCCAGGCCCAGCCCCTTCATTCTCATTTATGCTGTGACTAAAATCATGACCCTTCTGGTTTATCCCCCATCTAATAGAAGTTGTGTCCTAAATATATTTAATCCTACCTATGAGAGATCATGGGAGATTTCTAATATTCTATACCTGACATATGGTAACTCTAACATCAAACTTTAGTATTTTCATCAAAAGTACAGTCATTTTGTAAAACACTTGTTTTGGAAACATGAATCTGAATAATAAGTTGGGGAATGATTTGAGTAAAACATCAATTTAGTGTGCTTATGTACATTTTTTCCACAAATGAAACCACATAGAAATACACAAAATGCACATATGCACACAACTCAAACATCTTCCAGCTAACATTACCCTTTAAGTTAATCTTTTCTTATTTTTTCACATTTATGAATTTTTCTTCATAAAAATGACACACCTCATTCAACATCCCAGACAAATCTAAGTTTTATAGTTCAAATCGCTAAGGAGTGCATACAAATGCAAGCACTGTCTGTATTTGAAGACCTTACAGGGAAATCACCAAATCCTGCAGAAGTGGCTCCTTTAGGCACTGGTAGTGGTTGGTGTAGTGCTTTTAAATGCCCCTGCAACTTGCAAAGGCTTCACTTCTTGGGCAAAGTTGTGAGTGCAGATGAGAAAGCCACCAAAGAATTTCCAGCAGTGACACAGAAGTTATTTGAAGAAGGAGGCTACACATTGGATCCAATTTTCTTATTTTTTATCCTCACCTGAGGACATGCGATTGATTTTTAGAGAGGGGGAGAGAGACAGAGAGAAAAACATTGATGTGACAAAGAAACACCAGTCAGTTGCCTCTTGCATGTGTCCTGACTGGGACCAAACCCACAACTTGGGCATGTGCTCTGACCAGGAATCAAACCCATGGCCTTTTGGTTTACCAATCAACTAGGCCACACTGGTCAGGACTGGATCCAATGTTCAATTTTGATGAAACAAGTATCATGAATGCATGCCTTGAAAAACCTACATCTCAAAGACAGGAAAACAGGTCCCAGAATTTAAGGCTGCTAAAGACTGTTCAACTGTGATGTTCATACCAATGCTAAACTGAAAACAGTGAGCCTCACCTAGCCATATCTGCTGTTACAAATTTCTAATTTCAGATCAGCCTCCTTCCACAACTTTGCAACAACTCGTAAGCTTTGCTCTTTCCAGCCCACTTTCAAAGCAAACTTTCAGTCTTTTTCAAAGTAAAATGCCATGTTTATTATTATAGTATTTATGTGTTTCCTAACCATCAAACATGCATGAAACTCTGCCACTCTTTTTATTAGGTCTCTATCTTTTATTCCTGTGGTCACTAATAAAGTTTTTTTTGAAGGAGGTTTGTTTATTTATTTATTTATCACATTTTTTAAAATTGTTGTTCAAGTTGTTGAACAAATAGGTGTCTCCATTTTCTCCCCAATAAAGTTTTTGAGCATTGTGTCCATAATCCCATTTTCTCTGTAAGTCAAGTGGGCTTTGCTGTACAAAATGCATAGTGTGATGTCTTTTAGGAACTCATCCATGGTGTTATAGCAAACTGACAGTATGCGGCAATAACATTTCTTCTCCTTTGAAACACAATGGCTATGTTAGCTGTTAAGAACTGATCTCAAATTTCTTGGAGATGCATGGTAGAGTAGACTATCTTTTGGTCAGTTACAGGATTATAGAATCATATGGAATTGATGTAAATAAATTAATTAAAATGTGGCATTTAATGAATCTCAGAGAGGTTTAATAACTTGCCTAAGACACAAGGAAGGAGAATGACAGACCTAGGATTCAAGCCTAAGGTATTTGATGTTTAGTCCAATGCTCTTTCTCATTCAGGTTGGCTTAAAACCATGGTCTCAGGCTAGTCCTTGAACCAGCAGCTTCAGCATCACTTTCAAACCTGCCAGCAATGGAAATTCAGTGGGCTGGGCCAGCAGCCCTCTGTAGGGGACTTGGAGGGGACTTGGAGGTACACTAAAGTTTGAGAACTACTGGCTTAGAAGACAAACCACCAGTATCTCATAAATAATGAAAGTAAACCCAAAATATTAAGCACAGTTTGAGAAGGATGGTTATTTTATTCTTGAGATTTTCATAGATTCAAAAGAGGTACTTGAAAATACACATAATTCTAAGATCTTGGTTTCAATCTATTGATACAAATACACACAGCACAAAACAAAATGTAAGGCAGATTTAGACAATAATTTCCTGTTAGAAAGTAGTTAGAAGGTAGAAAAAGTGACTTTTTTCCTGAACATGATTGTTAATAGTAAGCCACAAAAAAGCACAAGCTTATGTAAAAATCTATGTATGTGAAAATCTGTGTGTGTGTAGTTATAATCTTGCAAGTGAGAAAATAGTAACTAGAGAAATAGCTTAGTCAGACTGAACATTTTGCAGTTTTGAGAACTAGAAAAAGATCGAGCTCACATAGCTATGAATTGCCTTTCCTGTTTTCCAAACTGACCACTGGAAAGAAGTTATGTGAGCCAGAAGTTGGGGGACATTTTCTTAAATTCTTTACAACCTATTGAATTCCAGCAGCTAGTTTCAATTAATATATATGAATGTTTTTGGTCAGTTGAGACCTTTTATTGGGGAACTTAGAAACATGTATATTAATCAATAGTCACTTAAGAATCAATGTAAGAGGTTTCAGGTTCAAGATGGCAGCATGGTAGGAGGACGCAGATTGCCCTTTCTCCTGCTCATGGGAGAAAAACCTAACTGATCTACAGAGGAACAGAGCAGACAGCCAACAATACCACAGTATATATGAAAATAGGAGATCAAAATCTGTAGCAGACATTGGAAAACTTAACGTGGCAGCCGAGCGACCGGAGGCAGCTCTGCAACCGACCAGAGGCGGCCCGGCGACCTGAGGGGGCTCCGGGACTGGGTCAGAAGCGGCCCTGGGGCCAGAGGCAACCCTGCAACTAGAGAAGGGGATTCTGTGGAAGACCTGGAGCTCACATCTGTGATCCTGGGGTGAGTGCGCGCAACTTGGGAAACTCTCGGAGCCCACGCCCGTAGTCTCGGGTGGGCGCTTGTGCCCTGTAGGAGACCCGGAGGCTCGAGGAGGGATGGATCTGTAAGAGATTCCAGCTGAAACCTATAAACTCGGGAAAGCACGCCCTCTGCAGGAGGCTCAGAAATCACACCCAAGGCCCTGCATGGAGAGTGCGCCATTAGCCCTGGGGACAGTGCGTGGCTGGCACTGAGGACAGTAGCCGAAAGCTAACTGAGTGAGACACAGGGAGAAAAGTGGTACGAGTTGCCTCGAAGCCTGCTACAGCCAAGTCCAGAAAATCCAGTTTGGCCTGTTTGAAAATAGCAAGAGATTTTTTTTTGTTTTTTGTTTTTTTGTTTTTGGGTGTTTTGTTTTGTGGGGTTTTTTTTTTTTGATAGTTGTTTTTTGTCTGTTTAGTTGGGTTTTTTGTTTGTTTGTTTGTTTTGGTTTGTTTTTCATTTTTGTGGGGTTCTTTTTGTTTTGTTTTGATTATATATTTTTTTTATTTTTTTATTACTTCTACCTTATTTATCCCTCAATTCCTTTTGCTTCTCTTTACTTCTTTCTGGCTTTATTCCTTCTTCCTTTTTTTCCAATTTTATCTCTCCTTCCTTCCTCTTTTTTTTCTCTTCTTTTTTCACTTTATTCTTTTCTCTTTTTAAATACCCACGAGTGAGGCCAAAAAAATCCTAGAACTGTGAAAAAACCAGAGTTGGACCAAAAGAGGGGGTATTCCAACAGCTGAGACAGTGGAAGCTGTGAACACCAGGATACCTTAAGGAAACTACGCCACTGAATCTCACAGGTATTCCACCACAGAAGTTCACACCATAAACCCAGGTAGCCAGAACAGATCAATTTAAGAAGCTGAGGTTTACAAGAAGAGTCTCACAAAAAAGGAGAAGACAAAGAAACAATCCCCAAATGAAAGAAAAAGAGGAAGCCCCAGAAAGAAGCCTAAATGAAACAGAGGCAACTCAACTATCACATAAGGAGTTCAAAGAAATGGTTGTCAGGAAGCTCCATGAGCTCTCAATGAGCTACCAGAAACTACAGGGAAGCTACGATGAACTCACTGCAAACTATATCAACATGAAAAAGGAAATAGAAACTATCAATAAGGGCCAAGAGGAAATGAAGAATACAATTTCTGAACTGAAGAACACAGTAGAAGGAATGAAAAGCAGAATCGATGAAGCAGAAGATTGGATCAGCGAGTTGGAGGACAAAGTAGAAAAAGAAAATACCCAGAAAGAGCAAGAAAAGGAAAAGAGGCTCAGAAAGAATGAAGAGGGTTTAAGAGAAATGCAAGACAACATGAAACGTAATAATATCCGTATAATAGGAATACCAGAAGGAGAAGAAGAAGAGCAAGGGATAGAAAACCTATTTGAAAAAGTAATGATGAAAAACTTCCTAATTTGGTGAGAGAAAAAGTCATACAAATCCAGGAAACACAGAGAGTCCCAATCAAGAGGAACCCAAACAGGCCCCCTTCAAGACACATCATCATTAAAATGGCAAACTTCCAAGACAAAGAGAGAATCTTAAAGGCAGCAAGGGAGAAAAAGAAAGTAACATACAAGGGAGCCCCGATAAGGTTAGCAGCTGACTTCTCAATGGAAACGCTCCAAGCCAGAAGACAATGGCAAGAAATATTCCAAGTAATGAGAACCAAAGGCCTACAACCAAGACTACTTTATCCAGCAAGGCTTTCAATCAAGATAGAAGGACAAATAAGGAGCTTCCCAGACAAAAGAAGTCTAAAAGAATACACCTCTACCAAACCAGTACTGCAAGAGTTACTAAAGGGACTGCTTTAAGGAAAGAAAGGAAAAGGGAGAGAGAGGAACACAGGTATGAAAATGGCAATGAATCAGTACCTATCAATAGTAACCTTAAATGTAAATGGATTAAATGCTCCAATCAAAAGACATAGAGTAGCTGAATGGATAAGAAAGCATGACCCACACATATGCTGCCTACAAGAGACCCACCTCAGGAAAAAAGACCTACACAGACTCAAAGTGAAAGGCTGAAAACAAATTTTCCAAGCAAATGGACAGAAAAAAAGGCCGGGGTAGCAATACTCATATCAGACAAAATAGACTTCAAAAGAAGAGCTAGAAAGAGAGACCCAGAAGGTCACTTCATAATACTCAAGGGAAGAATCCACCAAGAAGACATAAACGTTGTAAATATATATGCACCCAACATAGGAGCACCTAAATACATCAAGAAAATCTTAGAGGACTTCAAGAAAGATATTGACAGCAACACAATTATAGTAGGAGGTTTTAACACCCCACTGTCAAAAATGGACAGATCTTCCAAACAAAATATCAATAAAGACATTGTGGCATTGAACAGTACTCTAGATGAATTGGACTTAGATGATATATATAGAGCCCTTCATCTCAAAGAAACTAAATACACATTTTTTTCAAATGCACATTGAACATTTTCAAAGATAGACCACATGATCGGACACAAAACAAGCCTCAACAAATTCAAGAAAATTGAAATCATAACAAGCATTTTCTCCGACCACAAGGGACTGAAACTAGAAACCGACTTGATGGGGAAAATCCCAAAACCATCAAAATCATGGAGATTGAATAGCATGCTATTAAACAATGAATGGGTCAAGAATGAAATTAGGGAGGAAATCAAAAAGTTTCTGGAAACAAATGAAAATGAACTCACAACAACACAAAACTTATGGGACACAATGAAGGCAGTTCTCAGAGGGAAGTTCATAGCAATACAGGCCTACCTAAAGAAGACAGAAACATTTCTAACAAATGACTTAACCCTACGCCTACAAGAACGCGAGGAACAACAACAAAGACAGCCCAGGGCAAGTAGAAGGAAGGAAATAACCAAGATCAGAGCAGAATTAAATGACATAAAGACTAAAAGCACAATTCCAAGGATCAATGAATCCAGGAGCTGGTTCTTTGAAAAGATCAACAAAATCGACAAGCCTTTAAGCAGCCTCATCAAGAGAAAAAGAGAGAGGACTCAAATAAACACAATCAGAAATGAGAGAGGAGAGATTACGACTGACACCACAAAAATACAAAGGATTGTAAGAAATTACTATGAAGAACTGTATGCCAAGAAATTTGAAAACCTAGGTGAAATGAAGTTTCTACAAAAATATAATCTCCCAAAACTCAAAGAAAAAGAAACAGAAAGCCCGAACAGACCAATAACAGCAGATGAAATTGAAGCAGTAATCAAAAAATTCCCGACACACAAAAGCCCTGAACCAGATGGTTTCACAGGAGAATTCTACAAAACATTTAAGGAAGAGCTAACCCCTATTCTTCACAGACTAGTCCAAAAAATCCAAAATGATGGAAGACTCCCAAACTCTTTTTATGAAGCCAGCATCATCCTAATCCCAAAACCAGATAAAGACACAACAAAGAAGTAGAACTTCAGGCCAATATCGCTGATGAACATAGATGCTAAAATCCTCAACAAAATATTGGCAAACCGCATCCAACAATACATTAAAAATCATACACCATGACCAAGTGGGATTCATCCCAGCGATGCAAAGATGGCTCAACATTCTCAAATCAGTAAATGTAATTCATCACATAAACAAAAGCAAAGACAAAAATCACATGATTATATCTATAGATGCAGAAAAAGCTTTTGATAAAGTACAACACCCATTTATGATAAAAACACTCAGCAAAGTGGGAATAGAGGGAGCATTCCTCAACATAATAAAGGCCATATATGAGAGACCTACAGCCAATATCATACTCAATGGGCAAAAACTGAAATCTTTCCCACTAAGATCAGGAACAAGACAAGGCTGTCCACTTTCACCACTTCTATTCAATATATTATTGGAAGTCTTAGCCACAGCAATTAGACAAGAAAAGGAAATAAAAGGCATCCAAATTGGAAAGGAGGAAACAAAAGTATCATTGTTTGCAGATGACATGATAGTGTACGTAGAAAATCCTATAGACTCGGCCAAAAAGCTGCTCAACATAGTAAATGAATTTGGCCAAACAGCCAGATACAAAGTCAATATCCAAAAATGAAAGGCATTTTTGTATACCAACAGTGAAACAACAGAAGCAGAAATCAAGAAAAAAATCCCATTCGATATAAGCAAAAAGAAAAATAAAATACCTAGGAGTAAACCTAACCAAGGAGGTAAAAGAACTGTATGCAGAAAACTACACAACACTGAAGAAAGAAATCAAGGAAGACACAAACAAATGGAAGCATATACTGTGTTCATGGATCAGAAGAATTAGTATCATCAAAATGTCCATACTACCCAAAGCAATTTACAGATTCAATGCAATACCTATTAAAGTTCCAATGGCATATTTCACAGACATAGAACAAACACTTCAAAAATTTATATGGAATCATAAACGACCCTGGATAGCTGCAGCAATTTTGAGAAAGAAGAGCAAAGTAGGAGGGATCACAATACCTGATACCAAACTGTATTACAACACCACTGTAATCAAAACAGCCTGGTACTGGCACAAGAACAGACACATGGACCAGTGGAATAGAACAGAGAGCCCAGAAATAAACCCAAGTCTCTACAGTCAATTAATATTCGACAAAGGGTGCAGCAACATAAAATGGAGCAAAAATAGCCTCTTCAACAAGTGGTGCTGGGAGAACTGGACAGCTACATGCAAGAAAATGAAAGTCGAGCACCAACTTACACCATACACAAAAATAAATTCAAGGTGGATAAAAGATTTAAATATAAGCCATGGCACTATTAAAATCCTAGAGGATAACATAGGCGGGAAAATCTCAGATATTTCATGCAGCAATATTTTTACTGATATTTTTCCTAGAGCAAGGGACATAAAGGAAAGAATAAACAAATGGGATCTCATCCAAATAAAAAGCTTCTGCACAGCTAAAGAAAACAGTATTAAAATAAAAGAGAACCAACTGTAGGGGAAAACATATTTGACAATGATACCTCAGACACGGGATTAATCTCCAAAATATATAAAGAACTTACAAGAGTCTACTCTAAGAAGACAAGCAACACAATTAAAAAATGGGCAAAGGATCTGAACAAACACTTCTCCAAGGAGGACATACAGAGGATCCAGAGACACATGAAAAGACGCTCGATATCTCTAGCTATCAGAGAGATGCAAATTAAAACTACAATGAGATACCACTTGACACCAGTCAGAATGGCCATCATAAACAAAGCAACAAACAGCAAGTGTTGGAGAGGTTGTGGAGAAAAGGGGACCCTCGTGCACTGTTGGTGGGAGTGCAGATTGGTACAACCACTATGGAAAACAGTATGGAATTTTCTAGGAAAACTAAAAATGGATTATATCCTAAGAATCCTGAAACACCAATCCAAAAGAACCTATGCACCCCTTTGTTCATAGCAGCACAATTTACAATAGCCAAGTGCTGGAAGCAACCTAGGTGCCCATCAGTTAATGAATGGATCAAAAAGCTGTGGTACATTTACACAATGGAATTGTATGCAGCAGAAAGAAAGAAGGAGCTCCTACCCTTTGCGACAGCATGGATGGAATTGGAGAGCATCATGCTAAGCGAAATAAGCCAGGCAGTGAAAGACAAATACCATATGATCTCACCTTTAACAGGAACCTAATCAACAAAACAAACAAGTATAATGTAAACAAAGACAGTGAAATTGAGAACAGGCTGAAAGTCACCAGAGGGGAGAGGGGAGGGAATTTCCGGGGAAAAGGGGAAGGGTTTAGAGCAACAAGTATAAAGGATTCATGGACAAAAACTATGGGGGGTGGAAATGGGAGGAAGGTGGGGAGGGTGGGGTGGTGGGCTGGGGGCGGGGTAAAAGACAGAAAACTGTACAATATCAACAATTAAAAATACTGATTAAAAAAAATAATAATAAAAAGAAAAGAAAAAAAGAATCAATGTAAGAGGTTTCAGATTTCCGTCAGTTACATGGAAGACTAAAAACACACTTTTGGGCCATAATAAACTTTTCATTAGCTTTTTGCACATGGAGCAAGTATAGACCTTAATGTAAATTGAGGACTAGAAGTGACAAGGGAATAGTTCCGCTAAGACTACAATCTATGCAGTCACATTCACCGGCATTGGAATTCAGGCTTTTGGCTTACTAGGTGTTTTTTTTGCCTGTCACCTAATCTCTTGGTGCTTCAATTTCCTCATGTGTAAAATGGCGACAATATAGCTCCCCGTGTGGGTTCTGGTGAGGATAAAATCAAGGCATACATGTAAAGCCCCAAGTTCAAAGTTATCACCATGATGTTGACACAGATACTTCCAATAAGTATGATTATTTTTTCTGCCTCTGTCTTTCTGTAGACATTTATGCTTTGGTTATTTTCTAAATAGTCTCTTTTTGATTAATGGTGTCCTTTTTATCTCATTGGTCCAGCCTTTCCATTTGATATTTCTGTTGTTTATGTACTACTGATTTTTCCCTTAGGTTGTAATTTCCTCGAGGACAGGGGTCATTTCCACCCACTGCATTTAAAAAAGTGTCTTTCATGTATCAGGTGCTCAATAAACATGTGTTAAATGACTGAGAGAATAGAGAAGTAAATATGGGCCTTGGAAATAAATCTAGAATATGCCAGCAATTAACTTGCAGACTGAGAACTTTTCTGCTTAGATTAATGGTTCAGGGAGTAGGTAAAATAAAGGATAGAAATGTGACCATATAAATAAATGGCCTCTGTTGTTTCTTGTGAATGCATATGTGACACTGATTCAGAAATGCATGTTGGGGCAGTTGAAATATGCTTTGAATTACTAGCAGTGATATTTCTGAAACTGTGCATATGGCATGATTTATATCCCAATGTTCTCAATCAGATTCTAGGGATCAATTAATCGCACTATCAGTAATGAAGCAACAGGTGTGTTTTCTAAAGTCCTATAGTTGCTGAAGGCAATCATTCCCAACCCCGCCCCCCGCATCTGCCCAGGGCCACAACCCCCTTTTTAGTACCTCTTCAGAAAGGCAGTTTGGAATATTTCTCCTATCTGGTGCTAGGAAAATTGCAACTTGAATTCTTGCTTGAATTAAACAGGTATGGGCTTCTATTCACTGACCCTAAGACTACACTTAAGTCACAGTGCAGGTCATTAGTATATTACTTTATAAACTGTTAGGTGAAGATCATTTTAATGATGAAAATGGCAGAGTTGAATAGTGGAAGGAACAGGTAGGCTACTCTGAAAAGGCACTGAAAGGAACTTGGGAGCTCTGAATAGAGCATGTTTTAATGCTCCATTCAGATTAGCTGATAAATATGATAGTTATTTATAGGATGGCAGGGGACATATCTGCAAATAGGAGCTAATAACAGCATTTCTTGAAAGTGAACTAGCATTGGTGGATGAAAGAGGATAATAAAAGCAATAGTCTGGGGGAGGTGGGTGGGGAGAGGGAGCCAGTATACCCAGTAAAACCTGGAGAGTTGGCCAGTAGAACAGAGTGGATCTGCAAATGCAAGGTTTATTTCAAAATTGAGAATGAAATCAGAGTTTTCTCCTACCACCTCTACCACCAACACACAGTGCTTACACTTTTATATTTCTTTGTTGTCTGAATAAAAAGCTGAATCTTAGACAATAATATATTGTAGCAAATACGATTCTGAGATTTTCCTTGAGAATTGTTCTTGTTTTATTTCATCGTTGTTTTGCTTGATTTCATTTGGTTTGTTTTTAGTAACTTGCCTGAACTTAATCTGTTGGATCTATTTTCCCTGCTACGTGTGGCTGCTGATGTTTCTGTTCATTTCTTAAAAATAATGTTTCAGTTTTAGGGACTCTGTTCTGCAGAGCTCAGTAGTCAATCAATGATTTTCTACAAACACCTCAGCCGGTAGGGTTTCCCTTGTCTGATGATAGATCTGTGCATGGGGTTGGGAACACTTTAAAATTTTAGACAATTGTCAAATATTTAGGTTTACTTTCTGCGAGGTCCCTTTTGGATGTTTCCTGCAGATTTGCATGGCATCCAAGATAACGGGATGTATGGGTAGCCGAAGCCCTCTTGAGTCTCCCCAGCACAGGTGCACAGCCTCCTGGGCAGCAGGGATCCATGGAGTGGTTCCAGCCTGCCTTTGGCTCTCTCGTCTCCAGGTTCTCCCTGTTGAATTCTGGTTAGTCAAGTGGTTTGTTGCTCACCCCAAGTAAGACTGCAGCTTAGGGTAATACAGTTATGGGCTGTTCTTATTTGTTTCTCCCTGAGTTTGTTACTTTCATCCACTAATTAGGCATGGTTTTCTGTTCACAGCACCAAATTAGTTAATTCCCCTCTAGCAGTGAAACGGCTGTTTTTTTGTTTTGTTTTGTTTTTAATTTTTATGACCTGCTCTTCCTTGGAAGTGCTGTAACACTGGCCAATCTGAAGCAGTGTGAGGGGGAACTGTAGATATTGGCAAAACTTTGGTCAAGAATGCCGAGAACACTCAAATTCTAATCTTAATTTCTGAGGTTTCCCAAAACTAGTTAGTTCCACAGAACTAATAAGTCTTTATTTTTGTTTGCCTCTGGTTATTTTCCAGAGCACTAATTTATTGTTTTAGACTTTCCTTCCAATTTCACTTATTGGAGGCTAGTATCTGACAGTCTCTTTATTCTGTCATATCCATATCCTCCACCTTTATTTTGGAAAGATATTTTTCTTTGGGTATAGAATTTTGTATTTACAGTTGTTTTTCTTTCTGTACATTGCGGGTGTATGTCCCACATCTTATAGGTTGAATAGTTTCTGATGAGAAGTCTTCTCTAATTCTTACCTTTGTTCTTTATGTGACATGCCTCTTTTCTCTGGCAACCTTCAAGATTTTTTCTTTTGGCACCTCACTGTATAATCTTTCTCAATTTCACTGGTGGTTTTCAGCTAGTGATGATATAACATTTTGTTCCTCACTAGTTGATATGTCAGTTTTTAAAGTAGAATATCTAAACAATGGAAGGGAAAGTGCCCTGAGCAAAGTCAGACGACCATGTCTGTGACTTGGCTGTGTGATCTTGGGGAATTCATACTTCCATGCAACACCCCCTCTACACATTCAGATTTGCTTCATCTTCTTCTCAGAGTGATGGGCCCAAAGCAGGCCTCTAAAGTCTTTTGATTCACTGCTGGGACTATGCATCATATCAATCACAGTACTTTCACCCTTGGATGTAAGATAAAGTAAGCCAATCAAAACCACACATGAGAATAAAATATTTTTCTTTTCTACTTGTTTTCAGAAGTTTGTATATGATGTACCTATATGTGTGTATTTCATCCTACTTGGTGTTATCTGAGCTTCTTCAATCTCTGCTTTGGCATGTAACATTAATTTGAGGGAATTCTTAATCATTATCCTTTCACTGGGTTTCTGTCCTGTGTTCTCTGTCTTCTACTATATTCAAAATTACAGGTATGTTAGTCCCTTTGCAATTAGTCCACCATCCATTGATGTTCTGCTCAACTTTTCACTCCCTTTTTATTTTTATGTTTCAACTTAGAAAATTGTTATTGGTGATAGATTGAGTTCAATTGATTCTATTCTCAGTTGTACTGAAACTACTGATGAGTTTATTGGTGGCATTCCACATTTCTCTTACCATATTGTTCTTTTCCAGTATTTTCATTTGTTTTTTTCTTATTCTCTCCCTGCTGAAATTCCTTATATATTTATTATGTTTTTACATTAGATAATTTAATCCACTAATTATATATTTTCTTTCAGCTTTCTTGAAATATAATTGACCTACAATATTGTATAAGTTTAAGGTGTACGACAAGGTGATTTGATATATGTATATATGTTGCAAAATGATTATCATGATAAGGTTAATTAACACATATATCATCTCACATAGTTAGCAACTTTTAAGTATAAAATACAGTGTTGTTAACTGTAGTCACTATGCTAATATTGGATCCTCAGAATTTATTTATATAACTGGGAGTTTGTACCTTTTGACCACATTCACCTATTTCCTCTACTTCTCTACCTGATTTCTTAGCAACTACCAATCTATTCTCAGTTTTTATGAATTCAGTTTCTTATGATTCTAAATAATGTGAGATCATACATTATTTGCCTGTCTCTGTCCTTCACTTACTAATGTCCCCAAGTTTTATCCATGTAATGGCTAACAGCAGACTTGCCTTCTTTTTCATGGCTGAATAATAGTCTATTATGTATGTATGTATGTGTGTGTGTGTGTGTATAAAATTAGCAATTGTAAATAGTACTGCAATGAACTTTGGGGTGCATATAATGATTGGAGTTCAAAATGATGATTTTGTTTTCTTTGGCTAAATACCTAGATCTAGAATTGTATCATATGGCAGTTTTATTTTTAATTTTTTGAGGAATCGCCACAATGTTTTCCATAGCAGCTAAAACAATTTACATTCCTACCAACAGTGCACAAGTGTTTCCTTTTCTCTACATCCTAATCAGCACTTATTTCTTATCTTTTTTATATTTATTTTTAAAATATATTTTATTGATTATGCTGTTACATTTGCCCCATTTTTCTCCCTTTATTCTCCTCCACCCTGCATACTTCCTCTCACCCACATTCCCCCACTTTCAGTTCATGTCCATAGGTTGTACCCATAAATTCTTTGGCTTCTACATTTCCTATGCTATTCTTAACCTCCCCCTACTATGTTGTACCTACCACTTATGCTACTTATTCCCTGTACCTTTCCCCCCATTTACTCCCTCCCCCTCCCCAGCTGGAAACCATCCATGTGATCTTCATTTCTGTTGTTCTGTTCCTGTTTTAGTTGTTCGCTTAGTTTGTTTTTGTTTTTATTTATTTTAGGTTTTGTTGTTGATCATTGTGAGTTCGTTGTCATTATACTGTTCATATTTTTGATCACCGTCTTTTTCTTAGATAACTACCTTTAACATTTCATATAATAAGGACTTGGTGATGATGAACTCCTTTAACTTGACTTTATCTGGGAAGGACTTTACCTGCCCTTCCATTCTAAATGATAGCTTTGCTGGATAGAGCAATCTTGGATGCAGATCCTTGCCTTTCATGACTTGGAATACTTCTTTCCAGCCCCTTCTTGCCTGCAAGGTTTCTTTTGAGAAGTCAGCTTATAGTCTTATGGGAATGCCTTTGTAAGTAACTGGCTCCTTTCCTCTTGCTGCTTTTAAGATCCTCTCCTTATCTTTCATCTTGGCTAATGTAATTATGATGTGCCTTGGTGTGTGTTTCCTTAGGTCCAACTTCTTTCAGACTCTCTAAGCTTCCTGGACTTCCTGGTAGTCTATTTCCTTTGCCAGATTGGGGAAGTAGTCCATTATTTTTTTCAAATAAGTTTTCAATTTGTTGCTTTTCCTTTTCTCCTTCTGGCACCCCTATGATTTGGATGTTGGAATGTTTAAAGTTTTCCTGGAGGTTCCTAAGCCTCTCCTCATCTTTTTTAATTCTTGTTTCTTCATTCTGTTCTGGTTGACTGTTTATTTCTTCCTTCTGGTCCAAACCGTTGATTTGAGTTCCAGTTTCCTTCCCATCACTGTTGGTTCCCTGTATATTTTCCTTTATTTTACTTTTCATAGCCTTCACTTTTTCCTCTACTTTGCAACCATACTCAACCAATTCTGTGAGCTTCCTGATTACCAGTGTTTTGAACTCTGCTTCTTGATAGGTTGGCTATTTCTTCATCGCTTAGGTGTATTTTTTTTTTGATCTGTTCTTTCATTTGAGCCATATATTTTTTTATATGGGCATGCCTGTTACATAGTAAGGGGCAGAGCCTTAGGCATTGGTCAGTGCTGGGCCCCACCTCATTGAGTTGTGATGCTGTATGTGGGGGAGGAATCCTACAGGGAATAATGCTGCTTGTTTAGCTCTCTACTGGCTTTCAGTCACTTCTGCCACTACCCAGAAGTAAATTGGGCCCTTTTGGTGCTGATTCCCAGATGGGTGGGTTGTGTATGTGCTAGGATCCTGTGGGTCTGTCTCTCCAACAAACTCTCCTGTGAGGCTGGGTGTTTCTCTGGCCCCCACAACCCTCACAGGTTTTTTCAGTCAGAGATTTTGAGGCTTTATTTCTCCACACTGGAGACCTGAGTTGTGTGTTATGTCTCACTCCCCAGTTGTTCCTCCCTGTTCATCTACATGAAAATATGGGACCACCTGCTCTACCAGCTGTGCCTTGCTTGGTCTTCCAGCTGCCTCCTTGGCGCAAGTCCTCTCCACCCCAGCTGCCAGTCTCTGCTCTTCCTACAGGTCTGGATGAATGTTTACTCTTTAAGTCATTGGTTGTCAGACTTCCATATAGTTTAATTTTCTGGAAGTTCTGGTTGTTTTTGTTTTTAAATTTGTCATTGTCCTTCTTTTGGTTGTGTGAGGAGGCACAGTGTATCTACCTACTCCTCCATCTTGGCCAGAAGTTCCTATTTCTTATCTTTTTTATAATAGCCAAACTAATAGATGTGAGGTAATATCTCATTGTGGTTTCAATTGCATTTACGTGATGATTAATGATGTGGAAGTTGTGGGACTGGAAGTTGCATTGAGTGTGTCAGTGAGTGAGTGGTGAGTGACTATAAAGGCCTGAGACTTTTTGTATACCACTGTAGACTTTATAAATACTGTGCACTTGGGCTACATTAAATTTGTAAAAATTTTCTGTAATAAATTAACCTTAGCTTGTTTTAACATTTTTACTTTATAAATATTTTAATTTTTAAAAACTTTGATTCTTTTGTCCTACACTTAGCTGAAAACACAAAGGCATTGTACAACTGTACAAAAATATTTCCTTTCTTTGTATCCTTTTAATATAAGCTTTTAATATTTAAAAATATGTATTTTTTTTTCACTTTTAGAACTTTTTGTTAGTATTGAAGACAAAAACACATATTATCCCAAGCCTACACAGTGTCAGGATCATTAAATTCACTCTCTTCTACCTTCACATCTTGTCTCATTGGAAAGTGTTCAGAAGCAATAACATGCATGGTGCTGTCATCTATGATAACAATATCTTTTTCTGGAATACCTCCTAAAGGGCCTACTGATTACCTTGAGGAGGTGCCACCATTTTCAGAAATATGTCCATGGTGGTTTACTTGGTTTGTTTAATAGAGTTATTTATAAGCAGAGAGTGCACCATGAATATTCCTTTCTATTAATGAAAACTTTTTATAGTAGGGGGTACATGTTTTTAAACTTTTAAAGAAGCTTATTGAGGTTTGCACAAGCATATGCTAAACACTTCACTGTGATGTTTCCTCGGATTCTGCTTTTTCTTCTCATGTTGTTTCCTTTTCTCTTGCCTCTTCTTCAGCTATGCATTCCTGTTCCAGTTCCAACAACTCGTCATTAACCAGTCCCTCAAGAACCACCTCTAGGAGTTCCTCAGTGCTATCCTCATCCACATCCTCGTTAAAGTTTTTGCCATCTCAACCACAGCCTTCTGATGTTTAATGGTGGTATTCTTTGACTCCTTTATTATATTCTTTCATGTACCTACTGTAAATTTTTCTTTTGTGGTAACTGTAAGGATTACATAAAATATCTTATAATTATAAAATTTAACTTTTAGCTGATAACATTAATAGCATATAAAACTTTATATTTTTAGTTTTTTCCCTTCATATTTTAGGTTATTGATGTTACCATATATATCATTTTTATATTGTATATCTATAACAAATTATTATAGCTATAGTTAGTTTAGCATTTGTTTTTTAACTTTTAAATTAGAGTTATTACTGATTTATGTATTACCATTATAATATTAGAGAATCTGTCTTTGATGAGCTTTACAAGAGTCATATTTTTATGATGTAATTTGCATCTTCTCATTTTAGGTTGTAAAATGTCCTTAAATATATTTTTGTGGCAGGTGATTAAGTCTCTAGTTTTTTGTTTTTTGATTATTAATTTTTTTGGAAGGAAAACTTTTATCTCTTCTTTATTTCTAAAGAACAGCTTTGCCAGGTTTAATATTCTTGGTTGACTACTTCTTTTTTCTTTACATATTTTAAATATATCATCCTACTCTCTCCTGACCTGCAAAGTTTTTGCTGAGATATTTTCTGATACTTATTGGGAGTTCCCTTACCTGTAACAAGTCACTTTTCTCCTGCTGCTTTCAAAATTCTTTGTCTTTGACTTTTGGTAATATAATTATTATGTATCTAGGTGTAGCCATTTTCAGGCTCAATTTTTGGGGATCCTTTGAACCACATGAATTTGAATGTCTGTTTCTCTACCCATGTGTGGGAAGTTTTTGTCCATCATTTCTTAAATACTTTCTGTCCCCTTTTTTCTTTTCTTCTTTCAGGATTTCCATAATGCATATATCACTTCTTTTGATAGCTTTCTATAAGTTCTGTAGGGTTTCTTCATTCTTTTTCATTTTTCAACTGATTTGTCTTTGAGTTCAATGATTCTTTCTTGTGCTGGATTGATTCTGTCGATGAAGCTCTCTTTTAAATTCTTCAGTGCAGTCATCAGTCATTACATTCTTCAACTCTATGATTTAAAAAAATAAATAACCTGAGCATTTCTCTCTGCCTGTACAGCTATTATCCTGCTCTAAATCACCATCATCCTTCACCTGTATTATTTTATTTTACTTTACTTTATTTTATTTTTTTATATCTGCAGGTTTTAAATTTTTTTAAATTTTATTTTAATTGTTGTTCTTGTACAGTTTTCTGTCTTTTACTCCCATCCCAGTCCACTGCACCAGCCCTCCCCATCTCCCGCCCATTTTCACCCCCCGCATTGTTTTTGTCCATATGTCCTTTATACTTGTTGCTCTAAATCCGTCTGCTTTTCTCCTGAAATTCCCTCCCCTCTCAGCTCTGGTCACTGTCAGCCTGTTCTCAATTTCAGTGTCTTTGGTTATATTTTGCTTGCTTGTTTGTTTTTTTGTTTAGTTTCCTGTTAAAGGAGAGATCATAGGGTATTTGACTTTTACCACCTGGCTTATTTCCTTTAGTGTAATGCTCTCCAGTTCCATCCATGCTGTCCCAAAGGGTAGGAGCTCCTTCTTTCTTTCTGCTGCATACAATTCCATTGTGTAAATGTACCATAGCTTTTTGATCCATTCATTTACTGATGGGTACCTAGGTTGCTTCCAACACTTGGCTATGGTAAATCATTCTGCTATGAACATTGGGGTACATAGGTTCTTTTGGATTGGCGTTTCAGGGTTCTTAGGGTATTATCTTGGCAGTGGAATTGCTGGGTGAAAAGGCAGATCCATTTTTAGTTTTCCTAGAAAATTCCATACTGTTTTCCATAGTGGTTCTACCAGTCTGCAATCCCACCAACACTGCAGTAGGGTCCCCCTTTCTCCACAACCTCTCCAACACTTGCTGATTGTTCCTTTGTTTATGATGGCCATTCTGACTGGTGTGAAGTGGTATTTCACTGTGGTTTTAATTTGCATCTCTCTAATACCTAGCAATACTGAGTATCTTTTCATGTGTCTCTGGATCCTCTGTATGTCCTCCTCGGAGAAGTGTCTGTTCAAGTCCTTTGCCCATTTTTTAATTGGGTTGCTTGTCTTAGAGTGGAGTCATGTAAGTTTTTTATATATTTTGGAGATTAAACCCTTGTCTGAGATATCAATGGCAAATATGTTTTCCCATATGGTGGATTCTCTTTTTATTTTAATACTGTTTTCTTTAGCCATGCAGAAGCTTTTATTTTGATGAGATCCCATTTGTTTATTCTTTCCTTTGTGTCCCTTGCTTTAGGGGACAGATCAGTAAAAATGTTGCTGTGTGAAATATCTGACATTTTCCTGCCTCTGTTCTTCTCTTGGACTTCAATGGTGTCACAGCTTATATTGAAATTTTTTATCCACCTTGAATTTATTTTTTGTGTACGGTGTAAATCGGTGCTTGAGTTTCATTTTTTTGAATGTAGCTGTCCAATTCTCCCAGCACCACTTGTTGAAGAGGCTATTTTTACTCCATTTTATGTTGCTGCACCCTTTGTCAGATACTAATTGACTGTAGAGACTTGGGTTTATTTCTGGGCTCTCTATTCTATTCCACTGGTCCATGTGCCTGTTTTTATGCCAATGCCAGACTGTTTTGAGTACAGTGGCCTTGTAATAGAGTTTGGTATCAGATATTGTGATCCTTCCTACTTTGCTCTTCTTTCTCAAAATTGCTGCAGCTATTCGGGGTCATTTATGGTTCCATATACATTTTTGAAGTGTTTGTTCTATGTCTGTGAAATATACCATTGGTACTTTAAAAGATATTGCATTGAATTTATAAATTGCTTTGGGTAGTATGGACATTTTGATGATGTTAATTCTTCTGATCCATGAACATGGTATATGTTTCCATTTGTTTGTATCTTCCTTGATTTCTTTCTTGAGTGTTGTGTAGTTTTCTGCATACAGGTCTTTTACCTCATTGGTTAGGTTTACTCCTAGGTATTTTATTTTCCTTTTTGCTATATCGAATGGGATTTTTTTCCTGATTTCTGCTTCTGCTGTTTCATTGTTGGTATACAGAAATGCCTTTGATTTCTGGATGTTGACTTTCAATCCTGCTCTTTTGCCAAATTCGTTTATTAGGTCAAGCCGTCTTTTGGTGGAGTCTACGGGATTTTTTTGTACACTATCATGTCATCTGCAAACAATGACAGCTTTGTTTCCTCCTTTTGGATTTGGATGCCTTTTATTTCTTTTTCTTGTCTAATCATTGTGACTAAGACTTCCAATACTATATTGAATAGAAGTGGTGAAAGTGGACAACCTTGTCTTGTTCCTGATCTTAGTGGGAAAGATTTCAGTTTTTGCCCATTGAGTATGATGTTGGCTATAGGTCTGTCATATATGGCCTTTATTATGTTGAGGAATGCTCCCTCTATTCCCACTTTGCTGAGTGTTTTTATCATAAATGGGTGTTGTACTTTATCAAAAGCTTTTTCTGCATCTATAGATATGATCATGTGAGTTTTGTCTTTGCTTTTGTTTATGTGATGTATTACATATACTGCTTTGCAAATGTTAAACCATCCTTGCATCGCTGGGATGAATTCCACTTGGTCACGGTGTATGATCTTTTCAATATATTGTTGGATGCGGTTTGTCAATATTTTGTTCAGGATTTTAGCATCTATGTTCATCAGTGATATTGGCCTGAAGTTTTCTTTCTTTGTTGTGTCTTTATCCGGTTTTGGGATTCGGATGATGCTGGCTTCATAAAACGAGTTTGGGAGTTTTCCATCATGTTGGGTTTTTTTGAATAGTCTGTGAAGGATAGGGGTTAGCTCTTCCTTAAACGCTTTGTAGAATTCTCCTGTGATACCATCAGTCCAGGATTTTTGTGTGTCACGAGTTTCTTAATTAGTACTTCAATTTCATCAGCTGTTATTGGTTTGTTCAGGCTTTCTGCTTCTTCTTCATTGAGTTTTGGGAGATTATATTTTTCTAGAAACTTGTCCATTTCACCTAGGTTTTCAAAATTCTTGGCGTACTGTTCTTCTTATTAATTTCTTACAAGCCTTTGCATTTCTGTGGTATCAGTTGTAATCTCTCCCCCATTCATTTCTGATTGTGTTTATTTGGGTCCTCTCTCTTTTTTTTTTTTTGATGAGCCTGCTTAAAGCCTTATCAATTTTGTTTATCTTTTCAAAGAACCAGCTCCTGGATTCATTGATCCTTGGAATTGTGCTTTTAGTCTCTATGTCATTTAATTCTGCTCTAATCTTGGTTATTTCCTTCCATCTACTAGCTCTGGGCTGTCTGTGTTGTTGTTTCTTGAGTTCTGGTAGGCATAGGGTAGGTTGTTTGTTTGAAATGTTTCTATCTTTTTTAGGTAGGCCTGTATCACTATGAACTTCCCTCTGAGAACTGCCTTCACTGTGTCACATAAGTTTGGGGTTGTTGTGAATTCATTTTCATTTGTTTCCAGAATCTTTTTGATTTCTTCCCTAATTTTATTCTTGACCCATTCATTGTTTAATACCATGCTATTCAATCTCCATGATTTTAAGGGTTTTGGGTTTTTCCCCTTGGGGTTGGTTTATAGTTTCAGTCCCCTGTGGTTGGAGAAAATGCTTGGTATGATTTCAATTTTCTTGAATTTGTTGAGGCTTGTTTTGTATTCTATCATGTGGTCTATTTTTGAAAATGTTTCATGTGCATTTGAAAAGAATGTGTATTTAGCTTCTTTGGGATGAAGGGCTCTATATAAATCAGCTAAGTCCAATTCATCTAGAGTATTGTTCAATGCCACAATATCTTTGTTAATATTTTGTTTGGAAGATCTGTCCATTTTTGACAGTGGGGTGTTAAAATCGCCTACTATAATTGTGTTGCTGTCAATATCTTTCTTGAAGTCCTCTAAGATTTTCTTGGTGTATTTAGGTGCTTCTATGTTGGGCACATATATATTTACAATGTTTATGTCTTCTTGGTGGATTCTTCCCTTGAGTGTTATGAAGCGACCTTCTGGATCTCTCTTTATGGCTCCTCTTTTGAAGTCTATCTTGTCTGATATGAGTATTGCTACCCCGGCTTTTTGTTTCCTTTCCATTTGCTTGGAAAATTGGTTTCCAGCCCTTCACTTTGAGCCTGTGTATGTCTTTTGTCCTGAGGTGGGTCGCTTGTTGGCAGCATATGTGTGGGCCATGCTTTCTTATCCATTCAGTTATTCTATGTCTTTTGAATGGAGCATTTAATCTATTTATGTTTAAGATTATTACTGATAGGTACTTTTTCATTAGGTACTTTGCCATTTTCGTACCTGTGTTCCTCTCTCTCTCTCTCTCTCTCTCTCTCTCTCTCTCTCTCTCTCTCTCTCTCTCTCTTTTCCTTTCTTTCCTTAAAGCAGTCCCTTTAGTATCTCTGGCAAAAGTGGTCTGGTAGAGGTGTATTCTTTTAGACTTCTTTTGTCTGGGAAGCTCCTTATTTGGCCTTCTATCTTGATTGAAAGCCTTGCTGGGTAAAGTAGTCTTGTTTGCAGGCCTTTGGTTCTCATTACTTGAAATATTTCTTGCCATTCTCTTCTGGCTTGGAGCATTTGCATTGAAAAGTCATCTGCTAAGCTTATCAGGGCTCCCTTTTATGTTACTTCCTTTTTCTCTTGCCGCTGTTAAGATTCTCTCTTTGTCTTAATTTTGCTGTTTTAATTATGATATGCCTTGAAATGGGCCTGTTTGGGTTCCTCTTGATTGGGACTCTTTGTGCTTCCTGGATTTGTGTGACTTTTCTCTCATCAAATTAGGGAAGTTTCCCATCATTACTTTTTCAAACAGGTTTTCTATCCCTTGCTCTTCTTCTTCTCCTTCTGGTATCCCTATTATATGGATAATATTAGGTTTCATATTGTCCGGCATTTCCCTTAATCCCTCTTCATTCTTTCTGAGCCTCTTTTCCTTTTCTTGCTCTTTCTGGATGTTTTTTTCTACCTTGTCCTCCAACTTGCTGATCCAATCTTCTGCTTCATCATTTCTGCTTTTGATTCCTTCTACTGTGCTCTTCAGTTCAGAAACTGTGTATTTCATCTCCTCTTGGCTTTTATTGATAGTTTCTATTTCCTTTTTCATGTTGGTATAGTTTGCAGCGAGTTCATTGTAGCTTCCCTGTCGTTTCTGGTAGCTCATTGAAAGCTCATTGAGCTTCCTGACAATCATTGCTTTGAACTCAGTATCTGATAGTTGAGTTGCCTCTGTTTCATTTAGCATTCTTTCTGAATCTTCCTCCTTTCCTTTCATTTGGGGAGAGTTTCTTTGTCTTCCCATTGTTTGTGAGACTCTTCTTGTTAGCCTCAACGTCTTAAATTGATCTGTTCTGGCTCCCTGGGTTCATGGTGTGAACTTCTGTGGTAGAATACCTGTGAAATTCAGTGGTGCAGTCTCCTTTGAGTATCCTCGTATTCACAGCTTCCACTTTCTCAGCTGTTGGGATGCCCCCTCTTTGGGTCCAACTCTGTTTTTTTCACAGTTCCAGGGTTTTTTGTCTCACTTGTGGGTATTTAAAAAGAAAAAAAAATGAAAAAAGGAAAAAGAGAGGCAGGAAGAAGAGATAATATTGGAAAGAAAGGAAGAATGAATAAAACAGGAAAGAAGTAAAGAGAAGCACAAGGAATTGAGGGATAGGAAAGATAAAAATAATAAAAAAATAATTAAAAGAAAGCAAAATAAAACAAAACAAAAAACAAATAACCAAACAAAAAATACCTCTTGCTGGTCTCAAACTTGCCAAGCCAGTTTTTCTGATCTTGCTGGCTGCAACCAGCAGAGGAGTAATCGCATTGCTTTTCTCCCTGTTCAGCACTCCGTCAGCTTTGGCCTACTCTCCCCAGGGCTAGCTGGGCACTCTCCCCTGAGCTAGCCTGGAGCCTTTTCGTGCAGGGCCTTGGGGCATGGGCTCTGGGCCTGCCATCCAGTGTGCACTTTCCCTGAGTTTATGGGTGTGGGTTCCCGGTTTCCTACAAAGTGTTTACGAGTGTGGGCTCCGTGGGTTTCCTGTATTGTGTGCGCTCACCCTGGGTTAACGGGTGTGAGCTCTGGTTCTCCTACATAGTGCACACTGCCCAAGTTTATGGGTGTAGGTTCCGGGTTTCCTGCAGTGCACGTGCTCACCCTAAGTTCAGGGGCATGAGCTCTAGGTTTCCCATGGATCACTCGCACTCCCTGGGTTCCTGGCATGGGCTATGGGTCTTCCACAAAGCCCCTTCCTCTGGTTGCAGGCACCTCTGGTTGCCCGGGCTCTGGCGTGCACTCCATCCAGGGCTATGTGTGGGTGCTCACAGCCCCAGCGTGTTTGTCACTCAGACCTTAACTTCTCTCTCTGTGACTTGTAGCAACCAGGTCTCTCCCCTTGCTGCTCAACCCTCGTTTGGCTGGGGAGTGAGCAGTTGACCTGGCTCCCTCCCTAGAGCCCTGTGGCAGACCCGGCAAACACCAGGCCTGGGGCTTCACACACCCTGGTCTCCGTGCTGATCCCTGGGCTCTCATTGTCCTGAAGAATTCTCCTTACCGTCTGGTTCTTCAATGTCCACTACAGTTTTTGATCTCCTCTTTTCATATATACTGTGGTACGGTTGGCTGTTTGCTCTGTTCCTCTGTAAATTGGCTAGGTTTTTCTCCCATATGTAGGGGGAAGTGGAATCTGCCTCCTCCTACCTTGCCACCATCTCTGTGTCCTATGTATTATTTTATTTTTTAAAGATGTGATTTATTTATTTTTAGAGAGAGGGGAAGGGAGGGAGAAATGAAGGGAGAGAAACATCAGTGTGTGGTTGCTCCTCACATACCTCCCACCGGGGACCTGGCCCACAACTCAGGCATGTGCCCTGACTGGTAATTGAACCTGCAACCCTTTGGTTCATAGTCTGGCACTCAATCCACTGAGCCACACTAGCCAGGGTGGATTTTTTTTGATGGTGTCTATTTTTTTTGTTGTATTTCTCATTTTAGAAGAATATTCTTAATTCTTTTTTTCATACTCTTCATAGATCTCCATTTCTTTGGGTCAATTATAGGAGCTTTATTTGTCCTTTGGTGGTGTTATGTTTACCTGATTTTCTATGATCTCTGCTTTGTTGTATTTGTATTTGTACATCTCCTAGGCTTTATGGATTAATTTTGGTAGAGAAAGATCTTCACCATTCAACTTGGTTTGTAATAATGGATTGGTCAGCTGTTAGTGTTCATGGGCATGTAGGGTTTGGGCGAAACCACTGCACACACTCTGAGGTGGGGGGGTGTGTGGAGAGCTGCCATGGGTGGGGTTCTGTGCTTGGATGGGCCTACTTGCTTGGCTCTGCATTCAAAATAAGCTACCAGTTGGGCTCCCTGGTTGGCTGTGGCTGTGGTCATGTGGGACCACTACTTGGACTCTGCAATCCCCTTTGGTCTGGTGAGGTTATAGGCTGTAGTTCCTTGCAGAGTGGTGATACTGGTTGGATTCTGTGACTGGGAAGGGCTGCAGGCTGTTCTCCCCAATTGCTCTTGATTGTGTGGGACCTTAGGCTGAATAGATAGTGCCGTTGGTTGGACTCTGTGTTTAGGCAGGGCCACAGGCCAGGCAGGTTTCATGACTGGATGGGGCCTCAGGCTGTCTTCGGTGATGAAGGAGCAGGAGGTCTATAGGCTGTATTCTGAAATTGACAGGGCCGCAGACTGGAATTTGCAATTTGGTAGGTCACTGGCTATGAGGGTTGTGTTCTCAGGTCACATGGGCTCTATCTACATGTATACCCCACAGTTGGGTGAGGTCAGAGATTATGCTCTATGACTGGGCATGATTGCTGTCTGCAATCCCTGGTTGGGTAGGGCTGCAGGCTATACTTTGTAATTGGCCTGGGTTACTGTCTAGAATCTGACCAGGAAAGGCCACAGTCTATGTTCAACAACCAGGCAGGGCTGTATGCTGGGCTCCACTGCTGAGTGGGGTTTTAGCCTGGGCTCTACAGTTGGGCATTAACAACACTGCTCATGGTCACTGTGCGGGCTCCCTGGTTATGCAGAGCAAGGGGCTGTGCTCCTCATTTGGGCAGGGCTGATGGTTTGACTCCTTGCCCAGGCAGGCTGTAGGATGTGCTCTGTGGCTGCTGGGCATCTGTGTCCACACTTCCTAGTAGGCAGGACTGGGGCCTGTGCTTTGTAGTTGTGTTGGACTGCAAGTTTTCACTCTTGCTCAAGTGGGACATAAGATGTGCTCCACAGCTAGTACAGTCTTTTGGCTGGAGCTTCAAATCAGGTGTAACTGTCAACTGACCTCCCTGGACAGATGGGATCACTAGCTTGGCTCTGAAGATGGGCAGAGCTGCTGACTGGGATCTCCACTCAGTATTAAGGCAAGCAGGAACATAGTCTACCAGATTTGAATGATGGTTACTATAAGAGTGGCCCCTTCTCCTTCTCTATCTGATCACCACTGGGTTGGGCTCCATAGTGATCTTGTGAGGAGAGACCACAGTGAGCCTCCCAGCAATCATCCCTCAGTGCTGGGGAAGCTGATATCTGCCTTGGGTTTTCTTTTTCTCACAGGAGAAGCTGTCAGCTGAGGAGAGGGAAACTCAGGTACTGGGTAGCTTGAGGGAGAGGCAATGAAGTCAAAGTGGAACCATTCTTCTTACTTTTCTCATGGGGTTCTTATTGGTCTCTGTTGGCTGAGGTATACTTTAGCTTCACTTCTCTGGGTTTTGAGATTTTTACAGTGGTGACTTGTCTATAGATAGTTGCTAGTCGTTTTTCTTGTGAGGGCAATTTATATCAGGAATGACTTATGCTGCTGTCTTGATTATGACACAGTATCTAATTATATTATTTTAAATGCTCTAGCTGATATTCCTAACATCTGGGTCATATCTGAGTCAGTTTTGGTTGATTGCTTTATCTTTTTGACAGTGTGTTTCCATTTTTCTTACTTCTTTGAAAGCTAGTCATCTTGGGTAGGACAGTTGAAAGACTGTAGTAAATATTCATGATCAAAGATGACATGCCATTTACCTTGCCAGCCTTTCTGTGTGCGTGTGGTCAGTCTGGTTAGAACTTGTGCCAATTTGGTTTTTGTTGTTGCTCTGGTTATTATCTGTGCACCACAGTTCTGAAAAACTCTTTCAGTCTTACTTGTGCTTACAGTGGTTACTGATGTTCAGTGAAGCTTCCTCCATATCTGTTGAAATCTCAAGTTTCTCTTTCCTTTGTTATTGCACTTTAGGGAGCATCTCTCTCTATATTCTTTCCTCCTCCCTCCCATAAATTGATGTTACTTACTACTTAGTACTTGGTAGCCTGATGATAAGGCAGGAGCTGTGTCTCTGGGTCTCAAGGTTGGGGCCATCTCAGTGACCCTGCCTATCTTTTTAAAGTAATAGACTTTTAATAATTTGGGCCAGGATATTTTCTTGCCCCTATTCCAGGGTTAAAGGGTATTTTGATGATCTCTTCCTTCACTGCAATAGACATTAACTTGAGGCTGGAGCAACAGGTTTTGCTGACCTTCCCAGAAAATTAAGGCTTTAGTTCCCAAGAGGAGATAACAATAGAACGTTCAGATGGAGCTTCATGCTGTTCTGTAGTGGCTCTTGTTGCATCAGAAGGAAGCCTTCTCTGGACCAGTGTTTCTGAATAGCAGCTCTATTAACATTTTGGATTGAAGAATTTTTTGTTGTTGCGTGCAAGTTTATTTATTGCCAAACGTGTAGAAACATTCCTGGTCTTTAATCATTGGATACTAGCACCATCCCCCCAGGTATGGCAATCAAAAATGTTTCCAAACTTTGTCAAAAATCCTCTTGGAAGTATAGCTACTCCCCATTTAGAACCATTTGCCTGAATTCTCACCTTGCTCCCAGTATTTCTTCTGAGAACCTTGTAGTTCCATGGAGAAGACCCTATGAGTGGTTATGAAATTCCCTTGTGCATGAAGATCTCCACAGGTTCCATGTTCTCACATGAGGCCACATTCAGACTTTAGAAATTTGTTAATAATTTTTATCTGAACTCTTCTCACTGGCTTATAAGGAGTCTCATGTTTGCTCCAGTAAGCAAACGCTTGCATACGGTCACTTGTTGGAGGCACCTGTTTTTAACCTGGATTTTAGGTTAGTTGATTACACTGTGACTTCAGCTCTCTGTTGTGCTTAATGAAAGTTGTGAATTTGTAGGTATTTGGGATAATTTTGCTTTACATTTTGGAACAACCCCCTTTATAGCTTTCTATATTTTAAGTGGAAGCTGGAAGACTGACATGCATAATTTTTTATCTTCTCAACTATCATGCAGAAGAATTGGAAACTCTTGTGGGTTAAACAACTGCTCCATGTGCAAGAGATCTGAACCAAAGGCTTTCTAGATGTAAACACAAGTTCTTTCCACACTGTTATTCTGACTGTTTATGTAGAGTGATAGTGTGTTATGTTTAACTAGTGGCTTTCCAGATTAAGTCTTAAATTCCTTTTTTTACTTATACTCTAATATAGATTTTGATTCTAGTGCAGAAAACTACTAGGCAAGGTGTTATTGTGGTCGTCAGATGTACTCTCATCTCTCTCCCAGAGGTTTCATATTCAAATGCCTGTTGGGACCAGGCAAGAGATACAAATGAGTGAAGTGTACTGGGTTTGCATTCAAACTTATTTTTCTGGACTTTTTTGACAGTGGAATGGATACAGGGAAATATTTCCTTATAAGAAAAAGAGTAGTGCAGATAGAATATCTGGGAACTATCTCTGCCTGAGGACTAGCAAAATTTATTTGATGTGCACTGGTTTTTTAAAATCCTCATCTTAGGAAATGTTTACTGACTTTTAGAGAAAAAGGAAGGGGGAGAGAGAGAGAAACATTGATGTGAGAGAAACATGATTGGTTGTCTCTTGTGTGTACTTTGACTGGGGACCAAACCTGTACCCTAGGTGTGTACCCTGACTGGGAGTCAAGCACACAACATTTTGGTGTATGGGGCAATGCCCCAACCGATTGTCCCAGACAAGGGCTGATATACGTGTGTGCATTTATTTAAATGGAGTCAGCATTGTAAGAGTTCCTGGGTACTCCCTATTGTCCTACAGAACCTATTGAAGTTACCTGTCTGCCCATGAGATTATTTCATTCAACACTAAATATTCATCAAGCACCACAATATCCTAGGCTCCATTCTAGGTTCTGAGGATGCAGCAACACATTAAAGAAGTCCTGCCCTTGTGGAGCTTACATTTCAGTTTGTGGACTGCCACAGGGGGTGTGAAGCACAGCCCTGGAGCCCACTGCCAAGAGAGCATACTGCTACCACTCACCATCAGCCCATTGTTGCTAACCATGTTGACCTATGTTGCCAAATTTAAGAGTTTTCCAAGGGAAGCCGGAAGTCATAATTTTACTGTAATTTCCTTAAATATTGGCTTGTCATATTTTAAATCACTGTGGAGATTAAATAAAATATGTTTGCAGGCAGAATCTGGCTTGTGACCTCTCTCTAACACATTTTTGGCCTTGCTGGTCTACTTGAGAAGAAAAATGCAATGGAATGTCAGCTGCAGCCATGTTAATTCCCTTCTTTGGAAGCAATGAACCTGTTGTCAGAGATTTGGCAATTCCAGAATTTAATTTGCAATAAAAGGTCAGCAATTTAAGTGAAATCACTTTAAATCAACTTTAAAACAAGCAAATCAAAACAAGGGACTGTACAAATATGTGGGCAATTATTAACCCGGGTTCAACAGAATGTGATCAACAGGTTACCTGAAAGCAGGTTATATTGTAATTATCAACGTGCTTGCAAGTTTGAGACCAGCTTTTAAAATACAATTCCTATTGTAGGCCACTTTCATTTCTACAAGCATGCTACCCTGTGGTCCAAATTTTCAGCCAAGGTGAGAGCTTTGTAATGGTGCCATTAGTTCATTATACCCAATGTTCCTGAAAAGCTCAAACCAAGGTATTTGGTACATTTATAGCATTTGTAACTTTTATTTTCCTTTTCTTTTGAAAAGAAAGCTATTTTAGATTTTCTTGACAATGTAGGACACACAGGTAGTTAAACAAATGCATCTGTTCTCTGGCTCCATATTTTGCTGGTTACACAAGTGATAGGCATTTTTAGATGGTGGTTTTAGGTAGGTGTTTTTAGCTGCTCATTAATCGCTAACTTATTGAAATGATTATATGCTGACACTTATTGTTTTATGAGCCTGTCAGTTTCATTTTCACCATCATTTTGTGCTCATTTCCTTCCATCTACCTTTTCCTATTTAAATTCTAACCCTGAACCTTCTCCAAAGTTCACTCTGCTGCTCGTGTGTTGCTTCTCACTGATTTGGTGTATCTAGCCTCTGGAAATTGCCTTATTCCCATTTTCTCTACTAACCATAGCTCATAACAGGTTTTTTATTTTTATTTTTAAGGAATTTTTAAACATTTTAACAATTCTTCCCATTTTGGAGGTCTTTGAATTAAATTCCCAAGAATTGCAATGGGGACAAAGATTCATACATCGACATTTAGATCAGAGAGGACACTGACCACATCTTTTATGCTCTACAGTTAGGTTATGTGTTTCCTGATCTTTCTCTGGCTCGAGATGGGTCAATTTTTTAAAATCACTTCTGTTTTGCAGGTTGTATCTTAATTGCAAGATCTCAGGTTGGATCTGACTACAAACCCAAAATTCCAGCTCATAGAAACTTAGATATTGAGATTCTTGCAAATAATACCTGATCTCAGCTCCCAGAGATTCCCAAGCAGGGAGGGACCCTAGGCCACACCTTTTGATTGTGAGACAGGAGAGCATATGGTTCTACTTCTCCTCTAGTGAGAGCTGCTTTTCAAATGATGTACTACTTGGTTCTATCAAACCACTTTTTTGATTCAACTACATATTTTATATGAGATAATAAAGGGATTTAGATGTCATTTCACAATTGTACTGAGTCTTATTACAGTCTGAATATTTGTGCAGGTAGATACTTAAAATGCAACCTTCTGTGAGGGGAGAGAAGTAGTCTGCTTTATTGAAAGTTTTCTGAGCATTACATTATGTTAGTAGAAGCACCCTGTGTATTTTGGCTTGTACAATTGGATATATGTCTGCAGAATAAAGTTATAATGACAATAACATGAGCAACTTTACAAATTGCAAACATCTTAAAGACAGATATTAAGTATTAGATTAACACAAAATTCAAAGAAACAAAATAAAACAGATTTTCGCTCCACAAACATTCCTGGAAATGTATACATTTTGAATTAATCTTCAGTAACAGGCTGTGGGAAAAACAGGAAAGTCAAATTTCAGTTTCTGTTAATTGGCTAAGATTTTCTCACTTTGATGTTAATTTTTTTAATTTTTATTTTAGTTGTTGATCTTGTACAGTTTTCTGTCTTTTATTCTCACCTGAACCTGCCACCCCAGCCCTCCCCACCTCCCTCCCATTTCCACCCCCCCCCATAGTTTTTGTCCATGTGTCCTTTATACTTGTTCCTGTAAATCCTTCCCCTTTTCCCCTGAAATTCCCTCCCCTCTCCCCTCTGGTGACTTTCAGCCTGTTCCCAATTTCCATGTCTTTGGTTATATTATGCTTGTTTGTTTGTTTTGTTGATTAGGTTCCTGTTAAAGGTGAGATCATATAGTATTTGTCTTTCACTGCCTGGCTTACTTCACTTAGCATGATGCTCTCAAGTTCCATCCATGCTGTTGCATAGGGTATGAGCTCCTTCTTTCTTTCTGCTGCATAGAATTCCATTGTATAAATGTACCACAGTTTTTTGATCCATTCATTTACTGATGGGCATCTAGGTTGCTTCCAACACTTGGCTATTGTAAATTGTGCTGCTATAAACATAGGGATGCATAGTTTCTTTTGGATTGGTGTTTCAGGGTTCTTAGGATATAGTCCTAGCAATGGAATTGCTGGGTCAAAAGGTATGTCCATTTTTAGTTTTTTTAGAAAATTCTATACTGTTTTCCATAGTGGTTGTACCAGTCTGCACTCCCACCAACAGTGCACTAGGGTCCCCTTTTCTCCACAACCTCTCCAACACTTGCTGTTTGTTGCTTTGTTTATGAGGGCCATTCTGACTGGTGTCAAGTGGTATCTCATTGTGGTTTTAATTTGCATCTCTCTGATAGCTAGCGATATCGAGCATCTTTTCATGTGTCTCTGGATCCTCTGTATGTCCTCCTTGGAGAGGTGTCTGCCCAAGTCCTTTGCCCATTTTTAATTGGGTTGCTTGTCTTCTTAGAGTGGAGTCGTGTAAGTTCTTTGTATATTTTGGAGATTAAACCCTTATCTGAGATATCATTGGCAAATATGTTTTCCCACACAGTCGGTTCTCTTTTTATTTTAATACTGTTTTCCTTGGCCATGCAGAAGCTTTTTATTTTGATGAGATCCCATTTGTTTATTCTTTCCTTTATGTCCCTTGCTTTAGGGGACATATCAGTAAAAATGTTGCTGCGTGTAATATCTGAGATTTTCCTGTCTATGTTCTCTTCTAGGACTTTAATGGTGTTACGGCTTATGTTTAAGTCTTTTATCCACCTTGAATTTATTTTTGTGTATGGCGTAAGTTGGTGCTCGAGTTTCATTTTCTTGCACGAAGCTGTCCAGTTCTCCCAACACCACTTGTTGAAGAGGCTATTTTTACTCCATTTTATGTTGCTGCCCCCTTTGTCGAATATTACATGACTATAGAGACTAGGGTTTATTTCTGGGCTCTCTATTCTATTCCACTGGTCCACGTGCCTGTTTTTATGTCAGTACCAGGCTGTTTTGATTACAGTGGCCTTGTAATACATTTTGGTATCAGGTATTGTGATCCCCCCTGTTTTGCTCTTCTTTCTCAAGATTGCTGCTGCTATTCTGGGTCATTTATGGTTCCATATAGATTTTTGAAGAGTTTGTTCTATATCTGTGAAATATGCCATTGGTACTTTAATAGGTATTGCATTGAATCTGTAGATTGCTTTGGGAAGTATGGACATTTTGATGATGTTAATTCTTCCGATCCATGAACACGGTATGTGTTTCCATTTATTTGTGTCTTCCTTGATTTCCTTCTTCAGTGTTGTGTAGTTTTCTGCATACAGGTCTTTTACCTCCTTGGTTAGGTTAATTCCTAGGTACTTTATTTTTCTTTTTGCTATATCAAATGGTATTTTTTTCTTGATTTCTGCTTCTGTTGTTTCATTGTTGGTATACAGAAATGCCTTTGATTTCTGGATATTGACTTTGTATCCGGCTGTTTGGCTAAATTCATTTATTAGGTCGAGCAGTTTTTTGGCCGAGACTATGGGATTTTCTATGTATACTAACATGTCATCTGCAAACAATGATAGTTTTGTTTCCTCCTTTCCAAGTTGGATGCCTTTTATTTCCTTTTCTTGTCTAATCGCTGTGGCTAATACTTCCAATACTATGTTGAATAGAAGTGGAGAGAGTGGACAGCCTTGTCTTGTTCCTGAGTTTAGTGGAAAAGAATTTAGTCTTTGCCCGTTGAGTATGATGCTGGCTGTAGGTTTCTCATATATAGCCTTTATTATGTTGAGGAATGCTCCCTCTATTCCCACTTTGCTGAGTGTTTTTATCATAAATGGGTGCTGTACCTTATCAAATGCTTTTTCCGCATCTATTGATATGATCATGAGATTTTTGTCTTTGCTTTTGCTTATGTGATGAATTACATTTGCTGATCTGCGAATGTTGAACCATCTTTGCATCCCTGGGATGAATCCCACTTGGTCGTGGTGTATGATCTTTTTAATGTGTTGTTGGATGCGGTTTGCCAATATTTTGTTGAGGATTTTAGCATCTATGTTCATCAGCGATATTGGCCTGAAGTTCTCCTTCTTTGTTGTGTCTTTATCTGGTTTTGGGATTAGGATGATGCTGGCTTCATAAAAAGAGTTTGGGAGTCTTCCATCTTTTTGGATTTTTTGGAATAGTCTGTGGAGAATAGGGGTTAGCTCTTCCTTAAATGTTTTGTAGAATTCTCCCGTGAACCCATCTTGTCCAGGGCTTTTGTGCGTTGGGAGTGTTTTGATTACTGATTCAATTTCACCAGCTGTTATTGGTCTGTTCAGGCTTTCTGTTTCTTTTTCATTGAGTTTTGGAAGGTTATATTTTTCCAGAAACCTGTCCATTTCACCTAGGTTTTCAAATTTCTTGGCATACAGTTCTTCATAGTAATTTCTTACAATCCTTTGTATTTCTGCGGTGTCGGTTGTAATATCCCCTCTTTCATTTCTGATTGTGTTTATTTGAGTCCTCTCTCTTTTTCTCTTGATGAGGCTGCTTAAAGGCTTGTCGATTTTGTTGATCTTTTCAAAGAACCAACTCCTGGATTCATTGATCTTTAGGATTGTGCTTTTAGTCTCTATGTCATTTAATTCTGCTCTTATCTTGGTTATTTCTTTTCTTCTACTTGCTCTCGGCTGTCTTTGTTGTTGTTCCTCGAGTTCTTGTAGGCAAAGGGTTAGGTTGTCTGTTTGAGATGTTTCTGTCTTTTTTAGATAGGCTTGTATCGCTATAAGCTTCCCTCTGAGGACTGCCTTTGCTGTGTCCCATAAGTTTTGGGTCGATGTGAGTTCATTATCGTTTGTTTCCAGAAACTTTTTGATTTCCTCCCTAATTTCATTCTTGACCCATTCATTGTTTAATAGCATGCTATTCAATCTCCATGATTTTGAGGGTTCTCGGTTTTTCTCCTTGGGGTTGGTTTCTAGTTTCAGTCCCTTGTGGTCAGAGAAAATGCTTGGTATGATTTCAATTTTCTTGAGTTTGTTGAGGCTTGATTTGTGTCCTATCATGTGGTCTATCTTTGAAAATGTTCCATGTGCATTTGAAAAGAAAGTGTATTTAGCTTCTTTGGGATGAAGGGCTCTATATATATCAGTTAAGTCCATTTCCTCTAGAGTGTTGTTCAGTGCCACAATATCTTTGTTGATATTTTGTTTGGAAGATCTGTCAATTTTTGACAGTGGGGTGTTAAAATCACGTACTATAATTGTGTTGCTGTCTATATCTTTCTTGAAGTCCTCTAAAATTTTCTTGATGTATTTAGGTGCTCCTCCGTTGGGTGCATATATATTTACAATATTTATGTCTTCTTGATGGATTCTTCCCTTGAGTATTATGAAGTGACCTTCTGGGTCTCTCTTTATGGCCCTTCTTTTGAAGTCTATTTTGTCTGATATGAGTATTGCTACCCCAGCCTTTTTTTCCTGACCATTTGCTTGGAAAATTGGTTTCCAGCCATTCACTTTGAGCCTGTGTATGTCTTTTGTCCTGAGGTGGGTCTCTTGTAGGCAGCATATGTGTGGGTCATGCTTTCTTATCCATTCAGCTATTCTATATCTTTTGATTGGAGCATTTAATCCATTTACATTTAAGGTTATTATTGATAGGTATTTATTCATTGCCATTTTCGTACCTGTGTTCCTCTCTCTCTTTCTCTCTCTGTCTTTTCCTTTCTTCCCTTAAAGCAGTCCCTTTAGTATCTCTTGCAGCATTGGTTTGGTAGAGGTGTATTCTTTTAGACTTCTTTTGTCTGGGAAGCTCCTTATTTGTCCTTCTATCTTGATTGAAAGCCTTGCTGGGTAAAGTAGTCTGGGTTGCAGGCCTTTGGTTCTCATTGCTTGGAATATTTCTTGCCATTCTCTTCTGGCTTGGAGCGTTTCCATTGAGAAGTCAGATGCTAACCTAATTGGGGCCCCCTTGTATGTTACTTCCTTTTTCTCCCTTGCTGCCTTTAAGATTCTCTCTTTGTCTTGGAATTTTGCCATTTTCATTATGATGTGCCTTGAAGTAGGCCTGTTTGGGTTCCTTTCGATTGAGACTCTCTGTGTTTCCTGGATTTGTGTGGCTTTTTCTCTCACCAAATGAGGGAAGTTTTCCATCATTACTTTTTCAAACAGGTTTTCTATCCCTTGTTCTTCTTCTTCTCCTTCTGGTATCCCTATTATACGAATATTATTCCATTTCATGTTGTCTTGCATTTCTCTTAAACCCTCTTCATTCTTTCTAAGCCTCTTTTCCTTATCTTGCTCATTCTGAGTGTTTTTTTCTATTTTGTCCTCCAACTCGCTTATCCGATCTTCTGCTTCATCGATTCTGCTTTTCATTCCTTCTACTGTGTTCTTCAGTTCAGAGATTGTGTTCTTCATTTCCTCTTGGCCCTTGTTGATAGTTTCTATTTCCTTTTTCATGTTGATATAGTTTGCCGTGAGTTCATCATAACTTCCCTGTAGTTTGTGGAAGCTCATTGAGAGCTCATTGAGCTTCCTGACAACCATTGCTTTGAACTTGATATCTGATAGTTGAGTTGCCTCTGTTTCATTTAGCATTCTTTCTTGAGCTTCCTCCTTTCCTTTCGTTTGGGGATTGTTCTTTTGTCTTCCCATTGTTTGTAAGACTCTTGTTGTTAGCCTCAGCTTCTTAAATTGATCTGTTCTGGCTCCCTGGGTTTGTGGTATGACCTTCTGTGGTAGAATATCTGTGAGATTCAGTGGCGGATTCTCCTTCCGATATCCTGTTGTTCACCGCTTCCACTGTCTCATCAGCTGGAATACCCTCTTTTGGGGCCAACTCTGGGTTTTTTTTTTCCCCCACAGTTCCAGGCTTGCTTATTTGTTTGTTTTGTCTCACTCGTGGGTATTTACAAAAAGAAGAGGGGGGAAAATGAAAAAAAGAAGAAAGAGGAAACAAGAGGAAAGTAGAACAGATAAAATTGAAAAGAAAGGAAGAGGGGATAAAAGAAGAAGGAATTCAAGGGAGGCAAAAGGAGTTGGGGAGTAAAGAAGAAGATATGAACAATGAAGAAGGAGTAGTTAAAAACTCATATAGATAGACAGGCTTACAAAGAAAAAGACACTAACAAACTGGCAAAACAAAAAAGAGACACGCACACAGACACCCCCACCCCCACAAATATAAGCAGCCAAAGGGGGGGGGGAAGAACAAGCAAAGCACAACAAAATATTTAAAAAATATATATATATTAAAAAATAAAATTAAAAAAATGAAAAAGACAAAACAAAACAAACAAACAAAAAAAAAACCAAAGGCCCCTCTTGTTGTTTTCAAACTTGCCAGCTGGTTTTTCAGGTCTTGCTGGCTGCAATGGCTGAGGGGTGATCTTATTGCTTTTCTCTGTGTTCAGAACTCAGTCCTCACTGTGCTATGTATCCCAGCGTTAGTGGGCACCTCTCCCCACAGGGTTTTCAGCTGTGATCTGAGCCTCCTGGTGTGTGCGCACTTCTCCGAGTTTACGGGTGTGTGCTAGTTTCTCCAGACGTGCACAGCCGCCTGCCTTTGTCCCTGGGAGGCTTTCAGTGTTCGGGCACAGCTGCCTGCATTTGCTTCTGAGAGGGGCCTGCGTTCCAGCTGCTATCCGGCGCCTGTACCTTGGGCCTGAGCTGTCCGCGTTTGAGCACCCGCCCGTGAACTGGCACCTCTGGCTCCACAGCTGTCTCCAGCGGCCTGCGCCTATGTTTTCACGAGTGTCCATTAGCCTGCGACCGTGTGCGGTCCCCTGAGGGTGTCTATTTTCATGCAGCTGTCTCACTTTGCCCACGCCTCTGTCTCTGTTGGGGCGCCTGTGCTTTCGTAGTCACCCGGCGACCACGAAAACTCGGTTCAAAGTCTCGCAGTGACCTGGTGCGGGGCACCCACTTTCGCTCCCTCGCGGGGCACCCACTTTTGCTCGGGCCGCAGTCAGGCGGTGGCCCCTGAGATCTCCCAACCGGTTCAGCTGCTGACCCAGCTCCCTCCCCAGGGCCCTGGGGCAGGCTTGGCGGAGCGCCAGGCCGGGGCCTCAGCCGCCGGGTTCTCCACGCGCTGGAACCCTGGGCTCTTATTGTTTCGAAGAGCTCTCCTTACTGCTTGTTTTTCAGTGTCCGCTACAATTTCCGACCTCTTATTCTCCAATATGTTTGTGTTACTGTTCCTTGTCTGTTCTGATCTTTCATAGATTGGCCCGGTTTTTCTCCCGTGTGTAGAGTGGAAATAGGGTCTGCTCCCTCCTACCACGCCGCCATCTTCTCCCCGCTGATGTTAATTTTTTCTTTTAAATAATCTTTCACGTATTTCCCTTATTTCAGGAAGTAACCATTATAATTTTGAATATTCTATATTATGTTACAAAAAAATTAAAGAATTTTAAAATTAGCACTAGAAGGACTAAATTGTTTCATCTGTCAATATTGATAGATAGCCATATCAGGGGTTTGTGTGCACTTTGTGAAGTGACTTCTAAGAACTATGATTGATAACTCTGGATTTTTTTTAAAACAATGTGTCACATGTATCATTCATGTATGATATACTTTTTTCTACTGCCAAATACTGATAATCACTTCAAAAGGGCAAATTCCAATTTTAAAATTAGAGGCTTCTCTGGGGCGTGCTTATATTTAGTAAATACTAGTACTATCACTTTTTAAAACTTCCCCATTTTTATAATTATCTGCCCCCAGAGTGTATGCTAGTGTAGTATTTTTATCAATTGAAATAATATCAAATGAAGTAGGTTGCAGATAGAACTTGATATTTTATTGCATGACTCTAAGGAGTTTTTAGAGTTCTAAAAATACATTGTATTTTATTAAAATTTGTGTATTCCCTATCTTTGTTGGATAAAATTCTCAGCATTTAATTTGCTTGGTCCTTAAGCACACATGTTTACCATTGACTATATCATACCGTGTCTATTTGTGACTGCTGCAAACTGGATCCTAATTTTTAAAAAGATACATATAGTACAGCTAGCTACCTAAAACATGCAAGAGCAAGGGTTCATCAAAACTTTAATGTAGTCTCATTGGTCACCTTTTTGGCATAAAAACAGAAATTTTAAGCTGTCAAGATCAAGCCTAAATTTTTCCTAGAGATTACCTTTTAAAAATATTTTGTGAATATTTGCTGGCTCTCAGTTTATTTGGTATCTGGCTAAACAAACAAGAACAACAATAATAAAAACAAGATACCGAATCAAATCCTGCTCATTCTGTGCTTAGATTTTTGGGGAACCATTAAATAGCATCATAGTAACTAGCTCTTCATCCTCAAATTGCTTAATATATCTTATGTTTACATGAATTTATTCTGGTTTTCAAGTATTTTTTTCTTTTTTAGAGGAACTCGATTTAAATCCATGCATAGCCAAGGGCACGGAGCTGAGAACATGGATAGAGAGGTGAGATTGATATAACAGTAGCCCTCTCGTTGACTTTTTCACTTTAAAAGCAGCCTTTTAAGCTTTATTTTTCATAATGTTATCCATAGAGGGAAAGTATAGAAGTGAGTAGAAATTTAGCTTCCTTTGTAGCACTCACGGGTAAAGAGGATGATTAACGAGTGTAGCAGACAATGTCATAGCAAAAGAGAGTCCATAGAACTTAAACAAAAGTGCCTTCAGAATTTCCAAGGATTCCCATGATCCATAGTAGGACCTCGTTGTGCCTGTCCACTGTTTCTGTTTTGCAGTAGATTTATAAACACAGCACCACATATTTTCATGTGGCTTATTGCCCAGGGGCAGAGTTAGATTGACTGCACTGAAACTGTGAGGCTTGTGAGTTTTGGGCAAGAGCTAGAGTGAAATAAGTAGTGTGATTGTTTTTGTGGAGTGACCGTGGGACCTCCTCTGTTCTGAATTACACATGGCTCAACCCTTTGACCTAACCAGACTCAGCAATGGCTGGCAGGGCTCCAAAAGCCATGCTGAAAGGGTCCATCACTGACAAACTGGAACGTTATCTGTCAGGCGAAATGTGGGCCAACAACCATATTAACTATAGTAATTACTAGTGGGACCACATTGTGACCACCTCAACGTCATTCAACCCATCATCATATCATTATTATTTCAGCAGGAAGTGCCAGTGTGAGAAATTTTTGGAAGCCAAATGTAGTATGGATACCTTTGATTAACAGACAGTTTACTAAATTTTGGATCGTCTTCAAAGACATGTTGCCAAATTATCCAAACATTATTATTATGATTTAAAAAAAAGCATAAGGTTGGAGAAATGCTATAAGCTATAATTAAAGTTTTTCATCTCAATGAGTTTAACTTAAATTCTTTAAAAATAGATAATAACCCACTGATATAGTTCCTCAAAATAATTAAAGCTAAGGATATGCATAGAAATTCTAGTAAATGTTGCAGAGAATCATATGTGCTGATAATTTTTGCATTTGTGGGAAATTTATTTTGTGATTCACATGATGATGAGTTTAATAAATGTATCTACATCCATGAGTAACTTTGAAGTCATCCACTTGAAATTTTATTATTGATTCAGTTAATACAATCTTCAAAGGAACTTATAAGCAGAGAACTTTGGTTTACTTTCAGGTACTTGACATTATTTCTAAAACTAGTTATGTTTCTGAAACAAGGTCCTCAAACTTTTTATCTATATATTTTTGGCCAATTTTACAAATTGAATGTTTCTATAGGTATTTCATACTTACAACAACTTGGGAATAATTTAGGATTTACATTTTTCTTTGTCATCTGAGGCAAATGAGGCTTAATTCAATTCTTAGTTACATGACATTTAAAAATTTCTTTAAAAAATGGGCAACTTTAACCACATATTTTTAGAAATTATATTCTTTAAGGACTCTAAAAATGAGCATAGGGAGGTGTCTATGAGATAATATACAATAGAAAAAAATACACTGTAATACCCTATAAAGCCCCTCAACAAAACTGCATTCAGCCCTACCAGTCTTATGCTCATTAGCAGTAAAGAGTTTGCTCTCCACGTAATCTAACGTGGAATGCTTAAAGCAGACAGGTGCAAATTGCAAGCTGTTTCACTTTGGCTGTTATCCCCTAAATCAACAAAGTAATAGACTCAGAGAACAAAAAAGATTCCAGCTCAAGCTGCATGGATGCAGTCTTAACAGAGACACACCAGCTGGTTAGGAGAGTTCAATGCAGCAAATACTAACTATTATCTTTATGTCACTTGCCAAAAAAAAAAAAAAAAAAAAACGGCTTCAATAATGCCCCTTCCTTTTTATCATTGAGATGATGTTCCTTCAGCATCATTTGGCTTTATCATAAAGGCGACACTATGCACTATGGCGGAAGTGGATGGCAAACAGAAGCTAACATACCTGTTCCTGTTTAGCATCATTACACTCCTTCCAGCAATTCAGGCATGATTAGGTTCCTGGAGGTGGACCAGATTGACAGCATTTTTATCCATGTTCTCTGTGTGTGGGTGGGTGGGTGGGGGGGCTGATCCAAGCAAAGCCCCTGAGCAGTGAAATAACAAAAACAATCACCACCATCCACTCCTCGCCAATGTGATGAATCTGCTTAGTTTGTCTGTGGAAAACCAAAACAACAACAAACAAACAAACAAACAAAAAACAGTTGTTAGTATTAAGAACATCTGAATTTATTTCATGGAAGAGACATGCCATGCCAATATGTGTAGGAATGTAAGGTCTGTGCTTCTGAAAGGGACCCTAAGTGTATCATTCCAAAGTTGCTTCTCTCTGTGACTTCCCAGTGTGCCCTGGAACTGCTGTCTGGAAGAAATAACTTTAACTTGAGCTCTGAGGCCACTGACTAGGTCCAACTGTGTGATCTTCCCATGCGTGCTAGGGGAGGGAGACAACTCCTTGTTTATAGCCAGACAGAAGAAAACAGCTAGACACAAATGAAGGTTGACGGTTTTGTGAAGCACGATTGGTTGATCCTAGATGCAATCTGACTGCCCTGAACTGAGCGATGATCTGTGCAGTATGCAGAACTCACTTTCTTGCTGGTCTGTGCCCACTGGCTCAGAGCAGCGTTGCCCATACCCCTAAGGCCATGGCTCTGA